>CM070790.1:18904222-20104222 GCA_036346955.1 Dipus sagitta | reverse complement strand
ACAAAACAAAAACACCAAGGCATAAGAATAGAAGGGCAAATTAGTGGGAAGAAGAAAGGTTTTAGTGAGAGGTGGAGGTGAGAAGAGGATAATTGTGGGGAAGTGAGATTGAAATGCATTTTACTCACTTGGATGAAAGTACCAACATTAGAAAAGCGGGGCGGCGGAGGGGGGGGGAGGTGGAGAGATGGCTTAGCAGTTAAGGCGTTTGCCTGCAAAGCCAAAGGACCTCAGTTCAATTCCCCAGGACCCACATAAGCAGATGCACAAGGGGGCGTGTGCATCTGGAGTTTGTTTGCAGTGGCTGGAGGCCCTGGTGTACCCATTCTCTCTCTCCCTCTCTCTTCCTCTTTCTCTCTCCCAAATTAAAAAAAAAAGTAAAAAAAGAAAAGAAAGAAAGAAAGATAAGTGTATTCAGCTGAAAATTGGGGAGGGCTGGGGGAAGTAGTCTTATTATAAAACTGATTTATAGTTTAGTGTTTATACTTAAATAATCAGAAAAACGATAAAGATTAAAAGTAATGAAAATCCCAAATCATTTTATGAGAGCAAATATCAATAAGAAAAAAAAAAAAGCAAGGTAGAGTCCTGGTTAATCCAACAAAAACTGGATATACTCATAACACTGCGACAACCTCAGAAGCAGGGCTGGCTCTCTAAAACATGTAAACTTTGGAACTTGATAGAAAGAAAACCATTAGAGGATAATAACTGAGACATAAGCTGAAAGCTGTAGTCTGAAAGCTAGCTTCCCACGCAAAGATTCTATATGCATTTAATTTGTTTTTTAAAAATTAAAACTACATTTCTTGCTATGCAACTAAACAAAGGACGGATCTCTGTGCAGCTCTCAAGAGAGAGTACTGGAAGCCAAGTAATAAATAGTTGTCAGGAAGAAAACTAAATCCAGAAGAAACAATGTGGGAAAAACTAAAAGTAACTGATGAGTTTGTGGATTGAATGAGTATTGTTAAAACAGTGAACAGTACCAGTGATCTCAATTAGAAATCTCCAGAACGACATAGAAAATGGAAATCTGAGAGAAGATAGTAGAACACAAACAAAAGAACGGAATGCTAACATCCCCGTCTTGCTTCAAAGGAAGATACTATTAACTATGTGTATCAGCACAAAAAAAGTTGTGAGGGTTAATATCTATTGTCCACTTGATTGGATCAGGAATCAAGTAAGAGACATGGCTCATGGGCGGGTCAGTGGGAGTGTTCAGGAAAGATTAGCAGAGAGAGAAGACTTTTGCCCAAGTCTTCTAGTGGCAGTATATATGTATGTGTGTATGTGTGTGTGTGTGTGTGTGTGTACGCGTGTGTGTGTGTGTATGGATGGATGGATGGATGGATGGATGGATGGATGGATGGATGGGTGGGTAGGTAGGTAGGTAGATAGATAGATAGATAGATAGATAGATAGATAGATAGATAGATAGATTTCAAAAAAAACTTGCCTGGCTGCTCTTTCTGTTTGCAGATGAATGCATTTCCCCTTTGCTGTCCTCCTTCAAGACGTCAGAACCCAGCTTCCTCAACCTTACATCATGTGGACTGAAGACCAGTGGCTGCCTAGGAATCCTTCAGGCCTTCAATACCAGACTGGGACTGCTGAGACTTCCAGCCTCACGGACTAAGTAATGACTGTGTTTCTCAGACACTCCAGCCTGCAGACAGCCATTGTTGGACAGCCCAGTCCATGTCATGTAAGGCAATCTAATAATTCACTTACTAATACGTATTCATTTTCTCTGAGTGGTACATATGTGTATTAAACCCTAAGAATATATTTGGAATTAACAATTCCAAATCTTAGAGGGAAAAAGGTTATTTTTTCACTTGTTTCTGTTTTCAGGCAGAGTATGGTTATATAGACCAAGGTACCCTAGAACTGGGCACTTCTGCTCAGCCTCTTGAAGATTACGAGACAACAGGCACATATAACAAACTCAGCTAACAAAGGAATTTAATCAAGGTGGAATAAAAGTGTAAAGGAAATTAGTCAATCCAACTAAAAGGAAAAGGTATATTAATTCAAAACTGCAACCCCATTACCAAAAAAGTCTAAATCTATCGATGACATGATAAAATTGAATGGTTACATTCATTCTATTAAAAGACAGATACCCAGACACTACAAAAAGCAACATTAACAAATTCCAGAGGCAGGCTTGCTGCTATTAAGAGATTCATCGAGGTAACCACTAGGAATAAAGGCCAGTAGTCCAGGGGCTGCCTGGCATGTTCCAGCTCTTTTAGATTCCCCAGACAAACCAGGAAGGGATAAGGGAAGACATGAAAGAAAACCACCTTGAATATGGAACACAAAGGAACGTTAGAAATAGAAAGATGGCAAGTAAGAACCAGAAAATGCTAACAAGAAAAAGGAGCCACCAGAACAGTGAAAGCAAGGAAAAGTAGAAGTTGGGCTGGCGAGATGGCTTAGCATTTAAGGCGCTTGCCTGCAAAGCCTAAGGACCCAGGTTCAATTCCCCAGGACCCTCGTAAGTCCGATGCACAAGGTGGTGCACATGTCTGGAGTTTGTTTGCAGTGGCTAGAGGCCCTGGTGCACCCACTCTCTCTATCTGCTTTTCTCTCTCTCACACACACACACTCTCTCTCTCCCTCTTTCTCTCTCAAATAAATATTTAATAAATTTGAAAAAAAATAGAAAGTGGAAGTTACTGTGAGGAATTGTGACGGAAATAAAAATTAGGAACTCATATTGATAAAAGGAACAATCCACCCAGCCTATGTGACCAGAAAAATCTCTACAGTACTAAGAATGGGCCTTTGGAATTAACTAAGCAAAATTCAACAGTAAGGCATCAAACAACAAAGAATTGGAATGCCACGTTTATTTGAGGCATTCTCCTTTTGTAGAATGAAAGTATAGAATATTTGTGTAATATTAAACTTCTTGGGATGTATTTATGTCTCTATCATTTGAATGAATGGGTGATTACACACACACGTTTTACTCAGCAAAACAGGAACACTTACACCTTAATCAGACCATTAAATAATTGTCAAATCTGATCACATATTTGGCTACAAGGAAATCTCACCAAATTTCCAAATATAGCAGTATTTAACACAAAGTAACATAAAGAGAAAACAACAAAAGAATGGTAAAAATGAACAAGTAGAAGGAATCCCTCTATTATGCACAGAAGAATTTACTGTCCAATGAAGGGTTCACCACGAAGAGGAGCTCAGCTTTGTGTACCAATGGTATGATAATTGGCCAACAATGGAGATGAGCTCAGTCACTACATACCATTATTGAAAACACTTCAGATGAATTAAAAATCAAATGGAAATAAAAACACATAGACCAACTGTGGTAGTTTGAATGTATGCCCCCCTCCAGACTCGGGTGTTTTATTAAAGTGTGTAAACTGAGGTCTCCATCTGCCTGGCTGGAGGAGATGTCACCAGGGGCAGATCCTAGGGTCCAGCCCTAAGGTGTGTTTGGGGGCAACTCTAATTCCCAGTCCAAAGGCATACAGAGCAGTCTGAGCTCAGAGGGATCCCTGCTACTTGCTATCCTATTGTGTTTGTTGCTTTTGGTTTTTGCTGGCTGTTTGGTTGCTGTGCTCTGCTTGGACGCATAGAAGCAGCTTCATCCTCTACAGGTGGGACTTCCCCCCGGATCTGTAAGCAGAAACAAACCCTTCCTTCCATAAACTGTGTCTACTTTGGATGCTCATCCCGACAGCATGGGACTGTCTACAACACCAACTAAAGAAAGTGTATTTGCATATTCATTAGCCCTCTGGAGAGAGGAAGATCAGATAACTCAGATGTGAAAAGAATCCTAAAACTTCTGAAATACCAGATCAGCCACTATAAAACACTATCAAGTGCCAGACGTGGTGGTGGCGCATGTCTTTAATCCCAGCACCTGGGAGGCAGAGGTAAGAGGATTGCCATGAATTTGAGGCCACCCTGAGACTATAGAATGAATTCCAGGTCAGCCGGGGCTAGAGTGAGACCCTACCTTGAAAAACCAAAGGAAAAATTATCAAAAGTCTGAAAGTTTAAAAAAATAATAATTATTCTCACTCTAAAAGCATCAAACATGATGCATACATCCTAGGTAATTACTGGGCTGAGGATGTAGCTCTGTGGTAGAGCACTTGCTCAGCATGGTGCAAGATCATGCTAATCCCCAGCACTGCAAACAAATATTTTAAAAATTAAGTTAAAAAGAATAAAGTTTTGTATGGTAAAATTATTCCGAAAATACTCTATTCATTTACAAGTGGACCAAAATCATGAAAAGGTACATAATAAAACAGAAAATAGGGCTGGAGAGATGGCTTAGCTATTGGGTCACTTGCCTGCAAAGCCAAGGACCCAGGTTTGATTCCTCAGTACCCACATAAAGCCAGTTTCACAAGGTGATACATATGTCTCGGGTTAATTTGCAGTTGCTGGAGGTCCTAGCACACCCATTCTCTCACTCTCTCTCTCTCTTTCTCTCTATATGCCTCCTTTTCTCTAATAAATAAATAGATAGATAGATAGATAAAATAAATCTATTTTTAAAAGCAAAACATATGGCTACTAAACAACCACAGGAAATGATAACACATGGTTGCAAAGAAAGAAATTATACCTGGTTAAAAAAATCTAATCAAAATAAATTAATATTGTAAACTTTAGATCTCATGCTATAAAAATGGGCTGGGGAGGTGGCTCAGCAGTTAAAGGTACTTGTTTGCAAATTCTGTTACCTGGATTTGGTACCTCAGTACCCACATGAAACCTGATGCAAAGTAATTAATGCAAGTGTCTGGAGTTTGGCATTTGTTTTCAATGACAATAGGCCCCTGGTGCACTCATACTTTCTCTCTATCTCTCTCTCTGTCTCACTCTCTTTCTCTTTCTGACTCTCAAATAAGTAAACATGTGAAGTTTTAAAAGCACTAGAAGAAAACCCAAGGGAAAGCTCCACTGCTCAGGCCTGGGCATTGATGTCTTCATAGGTAACAGAAGCAAAAGCAGACATATGGGAGGGCATCAAACTAAAGAGCTTCTGCCCAGCAAAGGAAACACTCATAGCACAGAGTAAAAGGACAACTGCAGAGCAAACCTTTGTAATCTCTACGTCTGAAGAGAGGAGAGAGCCATAGTTGAGTAAGGAACGCAACTTGGTACCAAAATAAATAATTTCTAAAAGCAGGCAAAGGTTCTGAATAGTTACTTCTCAAAGACATGACATACAAATAAACACTTTCGACATTACTAATCATCAGAGAAGTGCAAATTAAAATATGATATTATGACTAAGAGAATAGCTGCTATCAAAAAGACAAGAGAAAAAGTGTTGGTAGGTATAGGACAAAGGAAATCCTTGCTCAGAACGTGAATTGGCACAGTCCTTATGGAAAACAGTATGGCAGTTCCTTGGAAAGCTACAAGCAGAACTACCACAGGATCCAACAATTCCATTTCTGGATACAGATCCAAAGATCTACGTGACTACAGAATCAACAGCCACACCTCCATATTGACGTCAGCGTGATGCACCATGGACAAGGTAAGAATCATCCTTGTTTCACCCATGGGTGGATGGATTTTTAAATGTGGTCCACATATGCAGTGGCACACAATTCAGAAATTACACACAGAAAAGTGGGCTGGAGAGGTGGCTTAGCAGTTAAGGCACTTGCCTGCAAAGCCTAAGGACCCAGGTTTGATTCCCCAGTACACATAAAGCCAGATGGGGAATGTGTCTGGAGTTCATTTGCAGTGGCATGCTTGCTCTTACTCTCTTCCTCCCTCCCTCCTTCTCTGTCTCAAATAAATTTAAAAAAGTAAAACAGGAAAGAAAGCATTGGGTTTGCAACGACATAGGTGAACCAGGAGAGCCTGATGTTAAGTGAGATGAGCCAGAGAGAGATGAACATAGCAGGATTTTGCTCCTGCACTGAAGCTGAGAAGGTCAATCTCAGAGAACTAGAGAACAGAATGATGGTTACTGGGAGGCCAGAACAGTTGATAGAGATGCAGTTGGTGTGTTTAGGGTCTAAGGATATACCAACCAAATGTCAGTTAAAAGGAATAAATTCAAGACATGTATTATACAACATGGTGACTATAATTAATAACACACTATACTGTTTAAATGCTTTTAAAATGTTAAAATATAAAAGAAATACAAATTTTAATGCAGTGAGCACTGTATTTATTATAGATAACTAACAATATGCCTGGGGGAGAGGACTCTGAAATGAGATAGACTGACAATGCAGTGGTAGAGTTATAAATTGATAAAATAAAACCTTTTTGGAAGTAATTTAGCACTATGAATCAAATTAATTCCATTTCTAGTAATATAGCCCAAGAAGTCATAACACAATATAGACAAAATGCCTCAGGAACAAAGGCATTCAATCCAAAGTGATTCATTAAACAAGAAAAATAGAGAGTGGCTTGGTACTTAAGAATATGTCTTCTTAGGTACATTTCATCTTTATGAGATTTTGCACATGTTCAAAACTGTGACAAGGAAGATACATACGATGCAAGGAAAAAAGTGAAAGATATCAAGCTGGAGAGATGGCTTAGCAGTGAAGGCATTTGCCTGCGAAGCCTAAAGACCCATGCTTGACTCTCAGGGTCCCATGTAAGCCAAATGCACAAAGGTGAGGCTAGAGCAAGGGTGTACAGGCCCACTAGGTGGCGTAAGCGTCTGGAGTTCCTTGCAGTGGCTAGAGGCCCTGGTGAGCCAACCCACACCCCATACATTTAAAAAAGCCAGTCTGTTGGGCCTGCCTCAAAAAAAAAAAAGGAAGGAAGAAAGGAAGGGAGGGAGAGAGGGGAGGGAGGGAAGTAAGAAAGAAGAAAGGAAGGAAGGAAGGAAGGAAGGAAGGAAGGAAGGAAGGAAGGAAGGAAGGAAGGAGGGAGGGAGGGAAGGAGGGAGAAAGGAAGGGAGGGAGGAAGAAAGGGTTAGAATGGCAGTTCCCAGGAGCTGGGGAAGGGCAAAAGTGGTAGCTATTTTTTTGGGTAGAGAATTTCAGTGCAAATGCCACTTAGCATGACTGAATTGGACATCAGTGAAGATAATCAATTTTACATGTTCTTTAACACAAATTTACATGTTCTTTAACACAAAACGTTTTTGAAATAGCAAATTTAAAATGTCCAAAAAGATCCAGAAATAAAAGTGTAAAATGTATATTCCCTGTGATAGAGATAGATACAGATATTTTACAGATATCTGTAAAATTTTAAACTAAGATAAAATGATAATAGTGGCCGCATTACTTATGCAGAAGTTTGTACATTTCAAATTTTTTTCTTCACTTTAATTTTTTGTAATATCTGGCTACAATTTTTACTCATAATTACTTTGAAGTGTGATATAAAGTCAGTGGCAGGTCAGGACTGAAGTCCAGGTTTTGTGGCTCTGAGCTCTGCCACTTGAGGTCACTGGATCCAAGTGAGGAGAACCCCCAGCCAGTGATATCGATCCTCAGAGGGTTAAATGTGGGGGCCTGGGTATGAACCCAGGTTATGGTGACCTGAAAGCCAGAGCTGCAGAGTCTTAGCCATGACTAACCGGACAGACTGAGAGACTCAGGAGCCCGTTCTCAGATGGATGAGAGCGAGCAGAGAAGAAGGGTAATCGTGTGAGGGATCACTCACTCACGGTTCGGGCTCGGCTAGTCCTGGACAGAAAACACTCAGGAGATGCCGTCATGGGAGGCCCCAAGAGAGTCTGGGACAGAAATCCCAAGGGCCTGCATGTCTGGCCCATGATGGAAAGCCTGCCTGGGTCTCCAATTTGCTTTCTTCCTTCCACCCTTCACTCCTTAATCTTTAAATCCTGAAGCTGAAAGACTCCAATAAACCCCTGTCACTTCCCATCCCCGATGCCCCATGCGAACCCTGAAGAGGGATAAGTTTGTGCTGTCCTCTGACCTTGCAGCCCAGGGGCACAAATATCAGAACAAAGAGGGCTCTACACAGTGAGCGAGTGGGGGGGACACTCTTCAGGGCGGTTCCCATACCCTGCTACCATCACGGGTCCATCCTGTCTCCTCAGTTTGGGTGCTGCTGGGGCCCGCTGCTTCTAGGCCCCAGCACAGAGTTGACTCAGGCTTCTCCTCTCCCTTGGGCCTTCGTTCTGCTCTGTTCTATGAGCAATTGCATGCCTGACCTTTTCAGTGACTTCCCCCGGGTAATTGTTCAGGCTGTTCTGTTCCCTCCGTCATTTCAGTCCTGACTCCTTTCTGACAGGCACTAGTTATCAGTGCTGTTCAAACTGGTGCCACCGCCTATTCTTGGATCCATTCACTGATTCATTCATTCATTCATTCATTCATCCATCCATCCCACATGCATACTGACTTCTTGCTCTATACCAGCCACTCAGTGTAGATGCTGAAGGCTCAGTGGGGAACGCCTCCTTCTATGGTCTTCTGATTAAATACAGGGGCCAGATAGTAGAGACAGGGAACAGAATACATGTGAATCACTTACCTTCCCCTCTCCCTCACCAGAACCAGTATCTAAATTGCCACTCTTACCTCCATCTAGGTCAGTGCCCTGAGGACTGGTCTTCCTGCCTGCTTATCTATGCCCACCTACTGAGAGCGCCAGGCCCCACAGCTGCCTCACAGAGAAGGCAGACAGCCTATTTGACATTGGTTAAAACACACGGCTCCCTGCTGCTTCCATCCCTCTTAACAGACCATTGCCCACTCCGCATCTGTTGCTGGAAGGCTTCCTGTGATGTGCCCATGTCCTCCACTCTGTGACTCTGCACCAGGAACATCCCCCAGCTGGTTCTCAGCTCGGGGCCTTCCCTCCCGGTTCTTCTTTCTGGAACATTTTTCCCCCAAGATCAAGGCAAAGCTAGATCACAGAGGTTTCTGCCTGGTCCATCTGGAGTCCCCTCCACCTCCGTGACCGTTTCATCCTCACAGAATTCGTCTTGATCTCCATAAATGGTACTCTTCTTCTTCCTTGCTTGCTGAGACATTTCCTGCCTATTCCCCAAAGCCATGTGTGCTCCATGGCGACAGGAGCCTCACTCTGCCACTCACCACCAGCTCACCACCTTCTAGAACAGGGGTATCTGCCACACGGCACGCCCTCCGGTACACGAACAAAGGCACTCTTGAGAAATCCTTTCACCAGGAACGTCGCAAGGGAATCGGATGCTAAGCTAAGCCCTTACTTTTGTTTTCTCCAGTCTTCTTGTTGACTACCTTTCACAAGAGCCCTCTCCAATACTGGAAGCTACAGAAGCCCAAGGCAGTGTCCTCGCCGGCACTGCAGAAAGAGAGAGCGAGACTACCAGGAGGCTAACGGACACAGTCACGTGGCTATTTAAACTCAAGACATTTTAGCTGAAAGGAGTCATTTTGTAGGTACTAATGAGAAGGACTTATTAGACTCACCAATGACTTGCTTGGCAATTGGAATTCTTCTAGGTGTGAAGGTGTCACCCGGAGGTATCTGAGCCGCGCCTACCCACATCCGAATCCTAAGCCAAGTTCCAAAGGGACTATACTTGAGTTTCAAGAAACATCCGCTATTGCTAGCTCTTCTGGAAGTCAAGCTATCCCTCCCTAAGACAGGGATGTTTACATACATAAATGCAAATTCAAGCCATGTATTTTAAACTCCTAGGCATGATGGATGCCCAAAATAAAACCATATCCCCATGATTGGCAAGCAGTTGGGGAAGGAAAGCCCGCCCAGAGGACTTTTCGCATGGTGCCACCCGGGATGGGCAAGACCACATTCCCACGGCCGAAGATGGAGAGAGAGTCAGCGACAGCTTCCATCGTGGCCCCGGGGAAGAAACTAGAGTCTCAATAGCTCCAAAGGCCTCTTCAGAAAATGCTGACTCTCTAGAAATTATTGCCACTTAATAAAAAAGAAGGCCGCTCCTGCCATTTGCCCAAACTTTCTCCAGTACCTCTGCAATGTATTTGCCAATAGCACGGCGGCATTCGGGAACAGGAGAGGCTTGTTAAATTCGCCGAGAGAGAAGGAAGTGTGAGAGTTCCACCTGGCCTTACAGAACATCTGAGCTTGGTGGGAGAGAGTGACACCTCCTCCCCAGGGACACTTCCCTAAGTGCAGCCCCACCCCACCCCCCGGGGAGCACCGCTTTCCCCAGGGAGCCTCTAGGACTATGAAATACTCTTGAGAGAAGGAGCGCGGAGGTCGGGAAGGACCTTACCCCAAGACGCACAAACCCGGCAGCAAGACGCCAGTGACTGCCAGAAGTTCTCGGGTTCCTCCTTGTCGGGAGCCGCTGGCCCAGACTTCACTCGGTAGCCTTTGTGGAACAAGTCCCCCAGGGACTTCTTACGGCGCCTGCTGGGCGTGTGAGCCTCGGTGATGGTGTTGCTGGGCGGGTGGTGATACACCAGAATCTTACTGGGGATCATGGTGGAGGCACAGAGAAGGGCCCCGCTTCAGGCTCCCTTCAGGTCTCTTCGTGCACACGCTGATGTTCTGGGAAGATCTGAAGGATCTCCTCTGACCCACGTTACAGACAGGTTTCTGCTGCCCCACACCCTGGGGACACACACACACACACACACACACACTCCTCTCCTTCCTCACCCACCAACCGCCTTGCAAGAACCCAGTATGCTGGGGGCATCAGATGTGCCAGATATGTCAGAAAGGCAGGAAAGGGGGGGGGGACATTCTGATCCATCGTGTCCTACAAACTGATCCGTCAGCTCCATTCTGGAAATTACTGTGTAAGCTCCTTTGAACATGGCTTAGGGAAATGGGGGGAGGCATAATCCCCAAATCAAGTGGTACCAAACAGGGTTTGAGAGAGGCTACCGCTTGGCCCTGTGAGTCACTTCTTTTATGTCGCTGACCCTGTTTGACAATTGAGGACTTACAGGGAGGGCTCCCTTGTAAAACGTGATAGCCAATTCAAGAGAAAAGCTGAATGATCTCACTCCTCCCGCCACACCTCCCACCAACACAATAAACCAAATAGGAGATTTTCTTTTTCTGCCCATTCTCTCTGTATATATATATATCTGCTTCTTGCTCTCTCTCTCAAATAAGTAACTAAAATATTTTTTAAAAACTATTTTTTTATAAAAACAGTTGATGAGAAACTAACTTCTCAACAGCTCAGGTTGTGAGAAATGATGAGCACAACCACAGGTGCCACGGGCACCATGTGGAAGGCGAGGATACATGAACAGTAGGAGGTGGGCAAATTGGACAACTCACTGAAGGAAGGGCAACTTCCTCAATCTGATACAGAAGCAGAAACTCCAAGCAGCCATATATTGGCATAAGCAATTTAAGCCTCAATTGGAAACCTTCTCACAAAGAAAGCTTTGGGTTCAGATGGCTTCTACTGCAGAGCTCTGCCAGGAATTTGTGGAGGACATTAACGGCAGTCTCACACAGAGGCTTTCAAGGAAGAGAAGCAGCAAACACTGCACACGTGCTTGCTGAGGCCAGCGGAGCTGCGACACCGAGGCCTGAGGAGGGCAGTCCTGGTTAGATACATTCATCTGTACTTTCAACAAAATTTAAACCTTTTAAAAATATGAGCCACAGGTTAGGAGGGGATACTTACATAGGATGAAGAATTTACAGAAATGCAGATTAAATCTATAAGGACACCACTAAAAATCTACTGAAATGGCTGAAACTGAAAATTTGCCTATCAATTATTGCACCTGGAAATAAGGTAACTAGTGTCATCAAACACAGCTGGGGGAGTACGAAATGGTATACCTTCTCTTGTAAACAAATATGTCTACTCTATCATCTATAGACAAAATTTCCATGAATTTGCTCAAGAAAAATAAAAGTATGGGCTGGAGGGATTGCTTAGTGGTTAAGGCATTTGCCTGTGAAGCCTAAGGACCCAGGTCCGATTCTCCAGGACCCACTTTAGTCAGATGCACAAGGAAGTCTCCAGTGTTTGCATAAGTCTCAGAGCCCAGTGGGCAAGGGTGCTTCCCTTTGGTCCCTGATGGAATTGTTCAAGAACTTCCAGGGTAGGAGAGAGCTGGCTCAGCAATTGAAGCCCTTGCCTGCAAAACCTAAGCACCCTGGTTCCATTCCCCAGTACCCAGATTCACAAAGTGGTGCATGAGCCTGGAGTGCACTTGCAGCAGCTGGAAGCCCTGGCACACCCATTCTCTCTGTCTGTATGTCTCTCTTCTCTCTATCTCTCTCTTCTTGAGAATAAATTAATTAAAATATTTTAAAATAAAGAATATCTAATTACTTTGCTTCTCCATCTCACCCTCCCTTCCTCCTTTCTTTCCTTTCTTCATTCCTTTTTCCTGAACACTAACTGCCAGTTAACAAATGTCACCAACTTCTTGGTCCTGACAGTCTCTACTGTTTCCAAGGAAATAGCCTCAGAGGCACTGGCTATCCTGGCATATCATGTGTGACACTGAGGACAAATGAATCCAGCCCCATCCAATCTCCTCTCTTCTTCCCCAAGATGAAAACCTGAGCTAAAGAAGAGAATTGGAGGGCTGGAGAGATGTTTTAGAGGTTAAGGTGCTTGCCTGTGAAGCCTAAGGACCTATGTTCAACTCTCCAGGTCCCATGTAAGCCAGATGCACAAGCATGCAAGGTCACATGTGCACACAAGATGGCACACACATCTGGAGTTCGACTACAGTGGCTGGATGCCCTGGTGTACCAATTCTCTCTCTCTCTCTCACTCTCTTTCACTCTCTTTCTCTCTCTCACTCTCTCCCTCTGAAAAAACAAAAGGCCAGTCTGTTGAGCTTCCCTCAAAACCAAAAAAAGAAAAACAGAAGAGAACTGGAATAATCCTCTCTAATCCTACTTCCTATAGGGAGCCCCAACTGGGACAGTGACACATGGCCCAGGCTTCCCTCCTGACTGACATTTCCACCCATAGATGACAGATGGCTATCTGAGGTCACCAACAGTACCCACAGGTTTGATTTTTGAGATGTGTACCCCCCCCCCATCTACCACCGGAAGGACTTGAATTCACCTGTCTACACAGCCAAAGAAACATGTTTGAGGAAACACAAGGACACAGTCTCTAAAAGCAGGAGGGCTTGATCTTATGGGCACCTGTCAGCAACAGGAGGGGAATGAGAGAAGAGAGCAGAGCAGGCACGAAATTTAAGGAAGCACTCCTTTGTAGGGTGACACTCTGCCTTTGCATAGCTTCGACAGTGACTGCCTCCTTAAAACTGGTACCCAAGTCCCCCTTTTTGCCATCCCTGTGGTCATGGTCTCAGCCCTGCAAGGAGTCCACTGTGAAGTTCATCTCTGAAACTGTCTGTCGCCCGTAGCAAGGGAGAAGCATACTAGGTTATGATGATTGTGAACTGGGGAAACCTATTGAGCCAATCCAAAGATCAACTTTATCCTAAAATTAAATTCAAGCAGCGTCTGTGCCAGCGGCTTTGAATGGAGACCGAGGTACGTGGTGAATTATGTCTTCAATTACAGTTTACAGAGAACAGAGGAACTCCTTCCAAATGGAAACTCTTGATTTAGCTCTCTATAGAAAAAGGCAGAAAGTATCCCACTGACTGTTAGGTCACGAGAAGCATTTGCACAAGAGCCTCGGGGATCGTGGGATTTAGTTATGTTGAATTTTGAGGCTCAAGATTAATTTCCGATAACCTCTGGAAACAGGATGCTTGTTGGGGAGGGAGCCACTTGCCCTGAGGTGTCACCTGGCTGTTCTGTCCTGATATCCTGCACTGACACCAGGACCAAGCTGGATCACGGAGTTCAGGGGTGGGTAGATGATAAACAGTTCAGGGTTTTGTTTTGTTTTTTAATTTGTATTTATTTCTTTATTTGCAAGCAGAGACAGACAGATACAGAGAGAAAGAGAGAGAGAGAGAGAAAGAGAGAAAATGGGTACACTAGAGCCTGTAGCTGCTGCAAATGAACTCCAACATGCACGCGCCACATTGCACAAATGGAACTCTGATAGTTAGGTTTTGCAGACAAGCGCCTTAGCCGCTGAGACGTCTCTCCAGGCCCCTGCTATGGGTTTTGTGAACTTCCTGATCTCTACCACGACTACTCAACCTGGCCAGTGTAATGTAAACACTGGCCACGTAAGCAAACAAGCTGCATTCCAATAAAAGTTTATCCACAAAATAGGTGACAGGCCCTATTCAGCCAGCAGCCGCATAGTTTGTCAGCCTCTGATGAAGAGGGCACTTTGAAGGAACCTCCATAAGAAAGATGCCTATGATAAGCAGCCCCCAGTGATCCCTTCTGGTCCGTCTAACACCTAACATCCAGCTGTTCATAGGTTTCTAGCTTTCTTCCGGTACCTATCTGTAACATCTGTTCAAGTAAACAATCTTTGTCTGTAAGCCACAGCAGTCAGACCAGGCAAAAACTGAATTCTTAACTGAATTCTTCCCTTACGGAATGAAGGCGATGCGCCCTTCTGGTTTCCACAGGGGAAGACTCGCAGGTCTGCTTAGCCTGAAAGGAGCCTCTTGCCAAGGCTGGACTGTCACCCTCTTTATGTGGTCGCCGGATTTCTAACTGGTCCTGAATGAACATATGTTAAAAACACATTATAATCTGTTCCCACTAAAACTAAGCGAGAAGTCCATCTTTCAGTTCCCAACTCTTCAGCCCTTGTGCTTTTCTCGGCAAGCTTTTCCGTGTAAATGACCTGCTGCTTCTTCCCTCCTCAATTGTGCACCACCCTTCATGTCCAGCATCTACTGAAGCTGAGGGGAATGGGCCAGGCCTGTAATTCCAGCACTAGGCAGGAGAGATGGGAAGATCAAGAGTTCACGGCCAGGGCTGGGGAGATGGCTCAGCAGTTAAGAGCACTTGCTGCTTAAGCATGTAGGCCTCCAGGTTTCCCCATAACACACCCAAAAAGCTAGGCATTCATCTGTAGGAGAGAGGGGAACAAGTCCAGGTTGGGGAAGAGACTTGGTTCAAGGAAGTACGTGTCTCCAGGAGCAATAAAAGAAGGGCCCTCAACATCCGAGTCTGGTTTCTATATACATGTGCGTGAGGCATGCATATCTGTAAACACACATGCATACACCACACATCACACACTTACTACACTGAGAGATAATGAACTCAAGGCCAGCATGGGATACATACTGACATGTAATTAGTATACAGACAAAGATTGAAAGAGAGAAAGGAAGGGAAGGATGGAGTTGAAGAAAGAAGGAAATGGATATGAGCTGGGTTTATCTCATAAACCCTTGTCCAACTGGTTTGCAGTTAAAATATTCTATTAGCAAGACCTTATGCTTGTAGGGCTGCTGGGTTCAAACCCGCACAGCATTGCCTCAGAAGAGTAATGTATCTCTAATGACAACTTCTATCCTAAACCCCAATTTGCACCTGAGCACAGGGAGGTCATTAATCTGAATCTGAATGACAGGCATGCCTGACCTACGGTTATGTTTTTCCTCGCCCATTTCTGCAGCAGGTTCAGTGAGTGACAGAGGAAAGGGACTGAAATCCCCTGTCCCTTCACAGAAGCAGTGCAAAAGGCCCAAGAGTATCTGCTTCACGGACGTGTGGCAACAGATGCCACCCTTTCCCCGGAAGTCCTCACAGCATGTTACCCCGCTGATGAAGATGGATCCCACTTACGCAGTGATGTCTGACCCCTATGAAGCAGTCCACACGCAGCAGGAAGACCCTCACAGACAAGAAAAGCTCAAGCAAGTTGGGCACAGACTATGAAAATGCCTGCCAAGACATGATTTATGTGAAAATAAATAAGACGGGTCTATGACTTTATCATTAGCAGCAAGCGGAGTGTCCCTTCCTGCTACAACGGGACTGCACACCACATTCATGTCACAGCTTCGGCTGGTTGTGTTACCAACTGCCTGAGGTGTAGGTTTGCAAATCAAATCAAAACACTATTATTCTGGACTGATTATCCAATTAGCGGATGAAACAGGCCGGCCTTTCTCCACCAGATGCCTTCCCTGTAGCCACTGCACTGACTATGTGGGGACCAAAAGAGGAGATACATAAACACAGACTTCAAACCCAGTGAGGAAAGGGAAGCATATACAAAGCTATGAGAAATGAATTAAGCAGCAATGAGTTGCTACGCCTCTGTTACATGTTAAGGTCTTTTCTGGGAGCTGTTAGAACCAGAAACGGTAGGGGGGGGGGGCCTGGGGAGATGGCTCAGCAGTTAAAGGCGCTTGCTTACAAAGCCTGTCAGCCCAGGTTCTATTCCCTGGTACCCACAAAAAAACTAGATGCACAAAGTGGCACATGCCACTAGAGTTTGTTTGCAGCAGCAAACTGACCTAACATGCCCATTCTCTCTCTCTCTTTCCTTGCAAATAAATAAATAAATTTTTATAGAAGAAACACTAGGGGATAAGGTGTCTTCAAAAGAAACATAAGCAATAACAAAAAATAAAAACAAAAATGAAAAAAAAGCAAATAACCAAATTACAATCATTTATCAGAACAATACTGTAAAACCTTGCCTTAGCTGGCAATTTAAATGTCTTTTCATGATCATTCTTCTATCATGACTGCTGAAAGAGAGTTTTGAAAAGACCGTAACAAACATAAGGTTTCCGATGGCTATGGAAGGAGCTATTTGACAGTGTGAAGAATGAGACTGACTCACTGCGACACCTTGGACAAGTCACATTCCCTCAAGACCTGCCTAAGCTGTGACCTCTTTTAGGTTTCTAGGAGGAACAAAAGAGGGGACATAGATAGGGAGAGGGCCTGGGAGTGTTGGCATTAGATAACCTCAATGTATTTTTCAGATCCACTATAGAATATTCCCTAAAGGCTGGTGTGGAAAAGACTTGGTTACCAGCCTGCCACATTCCTGGGACATGGTGGCAACTTTGGAGGTGAGGCTACTGGAAGGAAGTTAGGTCATCGTGATTGTGCCTTTGAAGGAGCTAGTGGGACCCCCAATCTTATCCCGTCTTTCTGTTGCTTAGCACCACGAGCCCAGTAGCTCTGCTCTGCTGCATGTTCCCATAATGAAGCTTTACCTCATCACAGAGCCAAAAGTAACAGTGCCAACAGACCATGGATGACAGAAACTATGAGCCCAAATAAGCCTTTCTTCTTTTAAGTTGTTTCTATGAGGTATTTCGTCAAAGTAATCAAAATCTAACACATCAAATTCCCATAGCTGCGTGGCTCTCTGTTCTTGAAGGTTACTTCCCGACAAAGAAAGTCTAGCTTTAGACGGGGCCACAGTAGGAAAAATAAAAACCAGTCTTGCAATCTGTAGTTTCTTTTTTATTTTTAATTTTTTGTTTATTTTTATTTATTTATTTGAGAGCGACAGACAGAGAGAAAGAGGCAGAGAGAGAAAGAGAGAGAGAGAGAGAGAGAGAGAGAGAGAATGGGTGTGTCAGGGCTTCCAGCCACTGCAAACGAACTCCAGACGCGTGCATCCCGTTGTGCATCTGGCTAACGTGGGTCCTGGGGAATCGAGCCTCGAACCGGGGTCCTTATGCTTCACAGGCAAGCGCTTAACCACTAAGCCATCTCCCCAGCCTTGCAATCTGTAGTTTCTATGGCTCCTTTGCAATGCGAACAAGTGCAACCCTTCCACGGAGGACTGAGTCACTCCTGCAACTGTTCTCCAGACTGCCGCAGACTCTGCCCTCCCTGTCGGACCCGATGCACTTGAACACGGAGCACTCCGCCTATCAGGGTGCGTCATTTCTGAATGATCCCACTCACCCCAGGAGGACAGGACCAGGAACAAGATGTCACAGCTCAGAGCACTCATCTTCTGGAATGATTTTTTATATATATATAAATGCTAACTGTACTTGCTAATTAAAGAGAGATGCTATCACATCCTAGGCAGCAAAATCAGCGAATCAGCACCTCCTGCTACGTTCTCCTGCATGTTTCTTGAGCCTAAAGTGTGCATCTCAGGCACAGTTTTCTTGTGACTTTGGGGGCAGCATGGGAACCCCAATACCACAGCTTGTCATCCAAAGTCATCGCAGGTCTGGTCCAAAGAGGGACTCCCAGTTTAAAAGAGGGTCAAATATCATTCTTGGGGAGTTGGTCCAATACTGTGATTATGGACAGAGACTTTGAAAACAGGTCTGGGCTAATTTATTCCTATCAATTGATCAAGGCAAATTTTTCAATCTTGTCATCTTTGCATCTAGCATAGGAAGAGGTGTGCGGTATGTCTCTCAAAGGCCAAGAGTCAAGGAGAATGGGTCTCAAGGACATCTGAAGACATTTTAGGCGCAGAGAGATGCTATGTCCTGTCCGTAGACACTGATGATGTATATCCACATCCTAAAGACTCTAAGATTCTTCCAGTTAAGAAAGTCTTGAATTAAATGATTTCCAAAATGGACTTAGCCAGAGAGCTCATTTCCAAATGATACCTACTAACTTTCAGTGAAATCCAATAGTCCTTGAAACACATGCATTGGGAGGGAAAAGGCCTGAGGAGTTTACCCATGAAAGCATCCATAGTTGCCATTCCACCTCCAAAACTTGTCCGGCATGTTGACTCTGTCTGCTTTTTTTTATTAATTTTTGTTTATTTTTGTTTACTTTTATTTATTTGAGAGCGACAGACAGAGACAGAAAGAGGCAGAGAGAGATAGAGTGAGAGAGAGAGAGAGAAAATGGGAATGACAGGGCCTCCAGCCACTGCAAACGAACTCCAGACGTGTGCGCCCCCTTGTGCATCTGGCTAAAGTGGGCCCTGGGGAATCAAGCCTCAAACCAGGGTCCTTAGGCTTCACTTAACCGCTAAGCCATCTCTCCAGGCCTTGGTCTGCTTTTTGATGAGTCCGAGCCTATTCCAATATTTCCTTGACATTTTCCATTTCTGGGATGCGTGCTAGTTTAGATTGCAATCCAAAACAACTCTTCCTGGGCCCCACCTGTGAAGCTCACTGCTTCTTGCAGCGAGCTCCGAAAGCTCACAGGACTCAAGGTTTGGAAGGCTTCTGGCAATCTGTCTGAAGCCAGTTGGTGCCGGCCAGGCTGCCCTTCTTTAACCAGCAGCATTACTGATGGACGGGAACTCCAGGCCCAGCTCTGCTGCTGACCAGCCTTCACAGTGATGAGATGGGGGACTGACTCTAATTCACAGGTGGCTGCAAAGACTGAGTGAGACACACTCAACGCATCCAGCCCCGTGTGGCCACCAAATGACCTTCAGCGAGCACTACCTGCCTTGTATATCTCCTCTTCTAGCCTCCCATCCCTGATTCAAATTCTCACCGACTTAGATCTTTGTCATATGAAGGGAAAACAAAGCTAAAAGGGCTGACCACTTACTGAATATCAATGTCTCGATCTGTACAATGCAGATGGTTATGTAACCACCTCGCTATGCATTAATATGCTGATTTACACACAGGGACAGAGATATAAAGACAGACATGTAGACGTATTTCCTTCGATAAATACTTCCAGACATTGTACTAAACTGGAACACAACCTCAAATTAGATATGTTCCCAGATCCCACGGAGGCTGCACTCCAGTGGGGCCAAGTGACCACACAAATAAACAGCGAGCCAAACAAAAAAGCATGAGCTGCTTCAAGCTATCACAGGGCACACGTTAGACTGGGTGATCAAACCAAGCCCCTCTAATGAGGAGGCAGACCAACTGAGAACTGATTGGTGAGAGGGAGTCTTTCCTTGGGGACACGGTGTTGTTCAGCAGAGGAAGACCTCCCAGCTAGTAGCAGAGGAGATGACCCCAACCAAGAGGGGAAAACTCACACTCAACAGAAGGCGTTAGCCCACCAACAGAAATTCTCCCCATCTCCCATCCAACAGGAGAAGCAGCTGCCCTTGACAACTAGGCCAGGTAGAGGCCTGAAGGCAGGATCCAGTCTTAGTAGGACTTCTAGAATACAGGAGGACCCAGTTTTTAGTCTAAGAACAATGAAAGTTATTGAAGAATTTAAAGGGGTTAATGGTTAGGGGGCTGGAGAGCTGATTCGTTCATTCTCATTTTCTCTTTCTCTCTGCTTGAAAATAAGTAAATAGATAAGATATTTTAAAAAAATAAGTATAAAAGGGTGAATGCATGACTAGATTAAAAGAGGTCTGGCATTTTCAAAGTCTCTGCAAAGGGCAAGAGAAGAGATGAATGTGGGTCTCACACCATTATCTCCTAGCTGCTACCCCTGAAAGGTGTCACTTGATCACAGGATCCAACACTAACTGTAGGTGGATTCTTTACCACTTAGTTTTTTAAGTTTGCGGTTTTATGAGACGGCTACTTCCACTTCGCAGATGAGGCATTTGAAGCAGACAGTGTGAGCAGCTTGCTCACAGGGGCAAAGATGCCCACACAAACTCCAGAGGCCCTGGGCCCTTCTTGGCCCTGTTCTGACCATGGCTCAGTCACTGTTCATGTCCACTCATCCTTCATGTCCTCGACACTCATCCCAGGAAGTTCTAAACACTGAAAGCCCTGGCACAAGTTCTGGATGCTTAAAAATACTAAGATCCAGTGAGAATGGGAATCACAGCCCCAGAAGAAAAGGTTAAACAACCATGACCATGTGAAGAAGAGAACATGACCAGCAGTGAGGGGAAGGACGCTGGAGGACAGGTGAATACGGTCTTTCACAGCAGAAAGTTGATCTGTCTTATAGCACACTAAAAGGCAAAGGGCTGGGGAGAAAGCTCAGTTATTAAAGGTGCTCTCTTACAAAGTCTGCTTGCCAGGATTCCATTCTCCAGCACCCACATAAAGCCAGAAGCAAAGCAGCACATGAGTGACCTCATCGAGCCTACCTATGACAAGGGGAGGCAGAACCAGGAGAAACCAAAGCTCATGGGCCAGTTAGTCTGACACCTGTTTGCAACAGCAAGAGACCCTGTCTCAAAGAATTCGGAGCACAGACACCTCCAAGGTGTCCCCGATCTCACCACACGTGCCATGGCACCCGCACACACATACATAAATATTTTAAAATATTTTATTTTATTTGTTTATTTGACAGAGAAAGGGGGAGAGACTGAGAATGGGCGCGCCAGGGCCTCCAGCCACTGCAAAAGAACTCCAGACGCATGCACCCCCTTGTGCATCTGGCTAACGTGGGTCCTGGGGGAATGAACCTGGGTCCTTTGGCTTTCCAGGCAAACGCCTTAACAGCTAAGCCATCCCTCCAGCCCCATAGATAATTTTCAAGTCAAATGAAAAGCATGACTCAGCTTCTGTTATTCTTGCTGACTGCTTTCTTGTAATCCCACTAGCAATGTCTCAGGAACGGTAAATTTAGTAATCTTTAGTTTTCAACTTTGTGTCTGTGTTCAAGTCATCTTAAATTTAACATTTTTATTCATAAAGCAAGTGTACTATAAGCCACATTACATAAATTTATGATTATTATTTTTTGGTGCAGTGGCTCATTTAGCCCAGGCTGGTCTCAATCTTCCTCTGAATCCAAGTTTGACCAGGACCTCCTGATCCTCCTGCCTCTGACCTTCCCAAGTCCTGGGACTGCAGCATGTTCCACCACACTCACTGTGCTGGGCTCTCCACCTTCCTGAATCTGCAATGACCTCCACCTACTGGGATCAAATCTTTACGTTGCTTGTTTTGACTTCGCTTCCATATCTTTCATGTGGCAGTCTTTAAAAGAAAAAAATCTAAAAGGCTAATTTTGAAAATACATACTTAAGATGTCCAGGAATTCATTTATTTTTTTTTAACTCAACCTTACAAAATAGAAGTCTCCTTGAAACAATCTATGAGCTCCCTTAACTTGGAGAGTGGATGGAAGTTTCTTATGGTTTCTGGATACAACGAATCAAGCAAAACACTGGCCCCTGGTCCTTCCTTGGGGGCTCAGCCCCTGTGGAGCTCCCAAGCGAGTGAGCGCGAGGCTGCAGTGTCTCTAAGCTCATTGTCTTTAAAGGGGACAGTATCCTGGCACCTGATCCAAGAGCGCGCGGCAGTGAGCCCCGGCTTTGGTCACCTGCTCCACAAATGACCTGGAGTGTCCGTCCTCCTTCTGTGTGCTGAGCTGCTGTCCTTCTCCTCGCTTCGAATGCACAGGGTCAGGGGCAGGAAAGGAGCGGGCCAAGAGAGCCAAGAATTGGATTTAGAAAACCCTGTGGCTCAGCCTCACAGATGGAGTGCACGCGGGGAAGGCACTGGATTTCTGGGAGGCTTAGAGCAAATAATTCCTGCAAAGCCAGGAAGGAGACTGCAAAAGACAGGTTCAGGGGAAGGAAGCCTGAGTTGTGCCACTGTCAAGAGAGCAGCTTTGAAAACAGGTGGAGGAGGGGGAAAAGGATGAGCCTGACCACTGGCTCAGGATGGGAAGATCGGCGCCTCCTTTGATTTTCGCAGTAATTCCCTTAGGTAGCAAGCGCGTTGCTTTAGTGTAGGTGAGGCTGGAAGGATGCAAACTAGACTTTGTTGTTCAAGGTCACCCCGATGGGTAGTGCTGCAGCCTGTGTCTCAAGGAGATTTCCAGCCTGGCCCATCGGGCTTTTCTTTCCTTAACCACTCAGCTAGCTTCAGGGTCTCTTCTCTTGCCCCGATCGTCTACCTGCGCAGGGACATCAGGTAGGCAGAGATCCTCTCGTCCCTTCTCCACTAGTCCCAGCTTGCTCCTAGCCTCTGTCTTCTCCAGCTCCATAATGGAGATCGATGCCGCAAGAACCCACGGAGCTTGGTGGAAATGACATTCATGGCTTATACTCTGCTGTCCCTCACAGCCTCATTATTCCATGGAGAAAAAGCATCCCGAGGGGAGGCACGTTTCTTGCTTGGGCTTAAGTCGTAAGTCAAGGTGAGGCTTGGGTAGCTGACAAGACTTCAAGAGAAGAAAGGGTTTAAGGTGACAGATTCCTTTGAGAAAGAAAGATGGAGAAAGGCAAAGGCTTGTGGTGCTCTGGATACAGGAGCTTGACCTGTAAGCATGACAGGTCATAAGCAATCCTCTACCCTGTCTTACAAGAACTGTAGTAATGACCTTGACCGACAGCACACCTCTCCTCCCTCTCTCTCTCTCTCTCTCTCTCTCTCTCTCTCTCTCTCTCTTTCTGTGTGTAACTTTACCCTATTCTTCTTCAAAGCAACAAGCTGGGCGCATAAATTTTCTCGTGGGCTAGAAAATATATGACACAGCTGTGAATTACAAGGTCATAATTTTAGCAGCAATGTTTGATACTGCCATAAACCATCCAAGGTTTGAGAGTATTTGAATGCATTTTTTTCCCTCTAAACCCCCAGAATGGCATTCCGGGACAGTTATTAAAAGATACTTCAGTTCTTGCTTTCGTTTTAGGAAAATAACAGTCCAAGAACACCATCCGCTCCTTTCTTTTCCTCTATAGTGGATCACGGCATTTTCTTTCTTTGTTCTTCAATTACCAGGTTTCTAGTCTTGGATGGATGTTCCCTCAGCCTTCTCATGAGAAAGATGGACTTTGCATTGGCCTCTGAGTTGGAAAACTTCCCAGAGCTGCAACATTTCTGCCTAGGGCTTGCCTAAGGGGATGCAGAAATGACCTTGGGCCAGATGGTCCTCTTCCATCTGACCTGGAAACGTTTTGCTCCATCTTCTGCCCTCACCTTCCTCCTCCCTCAACCTGAGCTGTACCAACTCTCTGGCATCCCTCCCATTTTCGTGCTTCGGTTAATTGGCAGGCACTAACCCTCCGTTCCACTTGCCCATTCTTTCTTTTAGCTAGCAAAGTTCTACTTCAGGACCCGTAAACCCGTGAGACACTGCATGTCTTTGTAAAGTCTTCCCCTTGGGACTCTAGTGGTCTCGTCTCTCAACCAGTGCTGCTCCTGAGCACTTCCCTGTCATCCTTTACCTGAGAAAGAGCCCATCAGCACAAGTCTCTCTCTTTCGCGCCTTTATTCCTGTTCCAATGCACCATACGTGAGGTGAGCTCTCCTGTTAGTAATTCACTGAGACCTATCAGTGCCTGCAGCAGAGAAGGGACCTGCTGAGTGCCCGGTGGATGAACCAAAAGGACATGGATTGAAGGCCTGGGTGGGTGGGTGGGACAGAGAGTTTATCCCACTGTGCACCCACAGGAGGTGTCCAGGAGTTCTCACAGGCTAGTCCGCACAGAGAAGCCCACCCCAGCGCCCGGATGTGACGCTACAGTTCTCCAGCTACTTTCCGTGCATTTGGAAAGATCTAGAGCACACTCTTTCCTGGCTCAAGGCAGCATGCCAATCCCTCAACTGCACACTAGTATGCCCTTGCTCCTCCTTTCTATTTAGCCAAATCCCACCCATGCTTGAAGATTCAAGTCCACCTCGCCAAGAAGCCTTCATGGCCACAGGCACATCAACCACTCGGCCCACTCTCAGCTTACAGCGTAAACTCCCTCCCGCGGCTACACATCAGACCGCGGGCCACCCCACCGGAAGGTGTGCCCAACTACCTGGTCAGCACCGTGAAGCAGGGATACTCTGGGGCTCTTGTGTCATGCTGGGAATGTCACCAGTTAACCAGGCTTCCGAGTGTACGCTTAGCAACATTACTTACTCATTGTGTGGTTCTGGACCAATCATAGACCTCTTAGAGCAATCCTTGTCTGTATCTCCCACACTGGGAGCAACAAAGAAACTCACTTCCAAAAGCTTATCAACTGTAAGAGCCTTTGCAAAAAATATATATATACATATATATTTTTTTTCATGGGTTTGAAAGACTATAAGTGTCGTGTGCCTTACAAATGCACCTAAGCAAACCCAGGTGGTCCTAATGGGCCCCGATCTTGCTATGCTACACTGCAGTTCGGCACCAAGCTTCCTTTCAAATGAAGAGGTGAAGCGATCCAAGCAGCAGATTCACAACAACCCACCATTTAGGTCTGCTTTCACTCTCACCATGAAATACACACAGGGAGCTGACACCTAGCTCTTGACTTATGAACCTATTCTTCTGCGAGGCTCAGGCACCCCAAGGCTCTTTCACCCACTCCGTGGGGCTAGCCAACAAGCTCTGTTTGCTCTGGCCTCGCCGCTGACAGACGCATCGTCTGCTTGCTCCCTGGCCCTCGCCCACAAGAAGGCCTTCAAAACCTGATGTGGGTAAGAGAATGAATAAGAGCCGTTTGACTGATGCTGGTATTGTATTCATTCACTCAGGGCGAGGTGAGCAGAACAGGTAAGATATCCCATCTGGACTCAGTGGCCTAGCCATCTGGTTTTAATATTAGTTCTTACACTGTGTCAAGCACTACGTGATGGGGCAGGGGAGGGATAGACATGTGAGATTCCAACATTCAGCTCCTAGCCTAAGCGGAACTCAATTATGTGTGCATATACATATGCATCACACAAACGACACATGGGTTATATCCAAAGGGAAAATACATTCGCCTGCACTTAAATGCTTCTCTTCTTGTGTGGTGTTTGTTTTATTCATCCCTCTGTTACATTTGTGCAGCAGACTTTAAGCACCCACTGTATACAAGGTCACTGGAATCCCCTTATCTCTAACTAGGTGGAAACGTGTCTTACATTTCACAGTGCACAAGTATACTGCCGTGATCAATATGTATCTGTTGAATGAACCATTTATTCATAGAATATTACACCTCTAAATCCTACCCCTTCCCCCATGCCTTCTTCCAGACCTCGGGAGACACCGATCCTCCTTGAATTATTACTTTGCGCGCTGTTAAAGGCACCCAGACTGGCATTCTGTGTGGCTACATTCCAAGCATCCCTCTATGAAAGAAAAACTGGAATCCTATATGCAATGAACTATAACAAAAGTGACGTAGCCAAGGAAATTATTCCCCTACACAGATAATGCTGCAGACAAAACTGTCCTAATATGCAAATAAAGAAAATCTCTCAGACAATTAAGTTCCTGTTTAAGGCCATTTGGCCTGGAATTCCCAAAAGGATTCTGGAAGATAGCAAAACTAATGGTAATAGAAAAGAAACTACTTGCTGGAGCTGGAGTCAGATAGATTATTGAATTAAGGCAGGCGCAGATCAGACAAGCAGGAAAAGAATCACGTTAAACCTTTTATGGCTCTAATCTTTCCTTGCTTCTATTTTATTTAGTAGTTTCCTGGACCACTTTTACTTTCAGGAAGTGAAATCGACAAGACAAGGGATTTTTTTTTTTTTTTTTAATCCTCTGACTACAATCCAGAGATAGTGCCTTCTTCCCCTTGCGTTTTGGTCAAGATGGAGCCTGGGACAACCCAAGCCGTGTGGGAGGAGCTAGAATTTTGTTTCTCAGCTCTTCCTTTCTGACTTTCAAGGGAGTTATCTGAAAGCCCGCTGGGACTAGAAATAGAGCCAGAGGGAAGTTGTTGAGAAAACAGACAGGCAAACCCACTTAGCAGCCCTAGGAGAATCACTCCGTCTCCACTGATTTTCCAGTCTGTAAATAAATAAATCTGCAAAATGCTGGGGACATGTTATCTAGAAATCTACAATTCGTCTTCGAGTGTTTCAGACACATTAATCAGGCATGGCGGGGAGGGGGGGCTTCTGTTTACCACACAGTAGTGACTCACCCTCCAGACCTGACCTGTGCAAGGTAATGACCTTGTCTCTAGACTGCTGACGAATCCCAAACTGTACATCCAGTGCCTAGCACAGAGCGTGGCAGGTAGCAAGCGCTCAACAAATGCTTCAGAGGATTGATGAATTAATTAAACACATCATAAAACCTCTTCCCCTGACCATTTGTAGCAACTCTGCGATGAAATAGTGGGCCAGCTATGGCCTGTGATCCACGGCTGACTTATCACGAGCGTCCACACAGGCCACGAGCTAGGAGTGTCCTTTCCCAGACCTTGAGGTACTCAGAAATATCAGAATAGCACTTCACAGAACGATACAACTGTACAAAATTCAAACTGGAATGTCTACCCAAGAAGATTCTTTGGAGTTTTCATTGTGTGTGTTCATGGTACACAGCGCTGTGTTCCCTAAGGACATTTTTACGCAAGTACATATTGTGCGTGGAGCGTCCTTCGCATTGTGTCTGTCTGTCTGATTCCTTGAGACAATGGCAGAGCTGCACTGTGGTCACAGACACAGAATGGCCCCACCAAAGGTGGAAGTACCTACCACCTGCCAGGCCCCAGGAGAACTGCGCTGACCCCTCTCCTGCAGAACGGAACTGGTGACCCTGAGTGTTCTCCCCATGCCCTCTCAGCGGGTACCACGCCTGCCCCAGGATACCCCCTACGTACCTAACCCTCTGCAAGGACACGGGCATGGAGCTAAGAGCCGAGAGAGGTTCCTCTCGTGATGGAACCCACAGCCCTGGATGGAAGCAGCAGCGGGAGACTAAGCACACAATCTCACAAGCACCTCGGCCACGGCGAGTGTACTGTGTGCTAGGTCGTAGCTGTCCATCGTCCACGGAAAGCCACTGTGACTACTAGGGCCTGTCAAGTCAACACCCAAACTGTAGGGTGCTCTTTGGTGCTTCTTTCTTTTACTGCTGGGATTCTTTTCATTCTCTTTTGGGTTGTTTCTCTTTTAGACTAACTTGGGACATATGCCTTTAGTTCCTGGATGACTCTCTCCTCTATTAATCCCAGCACTACAACCAAGACTTTAAACATAGGGCATCGCTGCTGAATAAATAGAACAACTGATTTATTAGGGGACAAGTGTTGGATAAATTCCTCAGTGTCCTGTTTCTCACAAGCAAAATGAAAAGAGCCTAATGTTCCCAAGCCCGTGCAGTTTGGCTCTCTGGAGTTTCTCGCGTCCCGAGAGCTAGCCCCCATCTGCCTCTCTGAGTCATTCGTCTCCACAGACATACGACAGCCTCCCTCTGACTACTCGCAGCCTGATGTCCCTTCTCCTGGGTGACACATGAGCCATAATTGCCCAAGGAAAGGCAGCCCATGCCAAACCAGTCCACAGAGCAGTGCTGGACAGTAGACAGGGAGCGTACCTCGGGGTTGTAGTCAAGGTCACTCCAGGTCTTTGATATATAGATGGTGGCCAGGCTAAACATACAGCAGCAGGGAGAAGAGACGACAATGACTTCAGAAACTGGCCCATCAGAGGTTAAGAATCATGAGGTGCTTTGGTCTACATACATCTCCCAGCTGCTATTTCGACATGGGTGACTATCTTAAAACACACTCACCCACAAGCCCACCTCCCTGTCTCGGTCTCTCTCCCTTGCACACTTTTTTAAAATCCTGGAACAAAGAACCCTAAAAACTGATTCCAGGATGCCTCTTTAGCTGCTGCCCCTCTGGAAAAAGTGAGGCCTTTGCTATCTCAGACCCCGAGAAGTGGTCTTACTAAGGGGACGATTATATCCATGGGTCACGGGGTTTTCTCGCCCAAGTGGTTACCTGGCCCTACAATAGCTCTGGGCGCTGCAGCAGTTACTGCCTCATGGCTGAGGCCCAACAGCCGACCAGCAGCAGCTGATGGAGGAAAGGGCTGATTTCAGCTTAGGGTAGATCGGGGACGCTCCATCGTGGTGGGGAGAGTGTGGCACCGGCAGGGGCTGGCTCACGTCATCACCCATCAGCAGTGGGCAGGAAGCAGCAGGCATGAGCTCACTAGAGCACAGCCACTCCTAGTGACACACCTCCAACAGGGCTCTGCCTCCCAACGGCTCTCCCAGCTGAGGATCGAGCGTGAGTCTGAATCACACGTACAGGAGGCTATGGGGGACATTTTGCATTCAAACTGCCATAGTCATGCTTCGTGACCAGTCACACCTGCCGCTCGGATTCCCGTGAGTCCTGGAATGACAAAGCCCACTGCCCGAATAGGTTTCCTCCCGGAAAACCTTCAACTTCCCACAGAGCAGCTGGGAAGTCAGAGTCCAGTTCTCCTTGTGTCAGGGCCCTTCTGCCTCACCCAGACTCTTCCAATCATGTCTCCATCTCAAATATGCTATTATCAACTTTACACCAGCCAGGGAGTCAGAGAACTAGACAGAAATGCAGGGGAAGGGAGGAGGAAAGAGAAAGAGCGGGAGGAGGAAGGGAAAGGCTTTCTTTCCCTTGTAAATGAGCTGATATAAGCAATGACAAGTCAGGAGGAAAATATTCACGACTTTTTTGGCCTCTCATATTATGCTGCATCGGCTGGCAGCCAAAGGCATATCATATGAAAAGCCCCATTATCTTCCACAGACGTGACCTCTGGGACCTACTCAGTGGTAGTCAATGGTAATATCATACTAACTCGTCTCCCAGGAAGAACGGCTGAAATAATAATACTTATCACATTAACGCAGTGCCGTTCCACTGAGGGGCTGTAGTTCTGGTTCATAAATCACTTCCGCTGCACTAGGGTACATGCATTGTAACTAGACTCACGTTTATTAATAAAGTTTCTATTTCTGGTTAGATTTGATAAACATATCTATTCAAAACCCCCGTACCTCCTTTCTTTTTTTTTTCCTTGAAGCCAGCAATTTGACATTTAAAATGTAGTGACAGACTAGTTCAATATTTCTTTCAAATTCAAAACCAATTCCATCAAAAGACAGAAGGAACATAATTTAAGGGCTTAAAAAGACTGCTTAGGTCTGGAAAACAATACTTTTTCATGAAAATAGAGACCATCTTTAGTTTAGACTGGGGCTAAAGCCCTTGCTGTTTACCTGCCTTGGAGTCCATCTAGACTGCTTTGGGGGGTGGGAGGGATTGTTTCAAGTTCATGCTTTGCAAAGCTTATCTTTTCCAGGATTCTCCAGGTAGGCTGGGAACTCTTTTACGGATGTGTTACCTTCAAAGAGTTAAAACCTTCAGGAGTAATTTCTCCGAGGTTAATCAGGAGTCAAGGAGGTTAAGAATTTACGGTTGCCATTCCCACGTTCTGTCACGAGGTGGCAGAGCGGCACAACAAATCCAGTGGCCTGCGCAGTGCAGAGGAGCCAAGTGTGGGCCAGAGGCAGCCCGGGCTGCAGGGAGAGCACGGGCATGACACAGGTGGGTGATTGGGAAACCACTGCTCTAAGAGTCTCCACAGGTCTTCCGGAGTCCGGCTCCTTCCTCCTCACACTGGTCCTAATGCAAGGGACGGTATACTTGTATAAAAAATTGTTTTAAAAAAGAATTGAAGACAACGTGCTCTTAGCTCATCACATTTGAAAACACATTCCTGATCCTTTTGCAAATTCAGTGTTTTGAATCTGCTAAAATATCCACCCACCCAGGTAAGATTCTTTGTTGGTTTAATTATCTGATGTTAGCTAGCTGGTGTTGTCCGCAGGTGCCAAACTGCAACCTTGGCAATAGAAGCTCAGCAGTAGATGTGGCAAGAAGGAAGACTTTTCCTACAGCAAGGCTCCAGAGTTCTGTGTGTCTCACACAGAAAACTAAGGCCGCAACCCATGTGGGCTCCCAAAGGCAAGTCTGAGGCTGAAATAAGTGATGAAGATGAGGAGGATGAGGTGAATCAGCCGTTGATGCACGCTGACAAGGTTTCGTATGACAAAAGTCAAGTGACCAAGAGCCGCCCTTCGAAGAGGGCCCTTCTCTCCCATGCTAGAGACAGCCTGCGCTTGCTAGGTTTCACCCCCATGTTACTTCCCTCCCCGACAGCTACTTAAGTTTGCAACCTGAAGTTTGCTGATTCAACTTGCCCTCAGTAGAGGACTCCAGCTTACATGCAAGCCTCGCACAGCAACTAACACGTGCCAGTTACACCTGCTTTGCATTATTTAGTTATTCAAATAAATCAATTTAAATAATTATTTATTTGTACGATTTTCAATTATACCCACTGTAGAGGAAATGAATATGTGGAGATGATGCTTGGATCAATGGCTATGTTGCAGAGTTTTAAATTTAGGGTCCAGAGTAACACGAAGTAAATGAGGCACCCAGGAAACAAAATTTAACAAACCTCCCCTTATTTGCTTCATCCTGTCCCTGGACTTTTTATGACATGTCACTTTGGTTTCTGTGCCTTATCTCATTAAAAGGTTGTTTGTTTGTTTTAACACAAATCAAGGCTGGACTTGAACGGCGAGTAACCAGAAGTAATTCAAAGGTTCAGCTCCGAGGTTAGAAAGATGTCAGTTCACGGTCTTTCTGTGTCACATGCTCTGGCCACATAGCTCGTGAGGACAGCTCACCCCTCGGTCCTGGACTCTTCTACCTATCTTTAGGACTGTTGTGAGGATTTGACGAGATGGACTTGCAAAGATTTTAATCCTATGCCTGCTGCATAATACAGGCTAGCTGTAGAAACAACACGATTTTAATTGCATTACTATATTCCAAGTGAGCTCAGAGAAAAGTCCATGCCCCACGTATCAAAACTGACTAGTAGCTATTACAAGCCAAACACTGTGCCAGACATTTAAAGGAATGTAAAAGACTATATAGCATATCTGCTATCAACAGACTCTCTGTAAAGAGAGCAGGACAGGGCTGGAGAAATGGCTTAATGGTTAAGGCGCTTGCCTGTGACGCCTAAGGACCCAGGTTCGAGTCCCCAGTATCCATGTAAAGCCAGATGCACAAGGTGACACATGCATCTGGAATTCGTTTGCAGTGACTAGAAGCCCTGGCACATCCATTCTCTCTTTCTCTGTCTCTCTCTCTCTCTCTCTCTCTCTCTCATAAACAAATAATTTAAAAAATTAAAAAAGAACAAGACAGCACATATTTTACACTATGTGCCCCAGGTCTCCAGCACATTGTCATAGACAATATGTCACTGTGTTCTAATAAAACTTTATATACAAAAACAGGAAGTGGGGCAGATCTCATTGATGATCCAGAACATGTGCATGTTACTTACACAAATGCAACTATGTCAGGAGACCACCTATAATCAGAGCACTAACTTAGATGATAGTGATTTTGGAAGAGGCATAATCCTGAGTGTTGAGTTCATGTATGCAGGGGGGTGGGGTGAACCCCTGTGAGATGATACAATTTTCATGAAGGTGGAGTTTCACATGCCAGGGTGCTGGAAGCAGAGAGTAACTGGTAACTACTAACCAGCTAGCTGAAGTCAAAAAAGAACTTCACAAACAAATAATGAAAGTGAAAGGGAAGGATGGATAGTATTGAGCAAAGACTAGGAGATTGGGCATTTTGCAAAAAATAAAAAATAAATGAATGAACTGAAATCAAAAAGAAGAGCTTAGCTGTGCCTGGTGGTGCAGGGTAGTGATCCCAAGTACTTGAGAGGCAAGATTGCAAGTTCAAGGCTTTCCTGGGCTACATAGCAAGTTCAAGATGAGTCTGGACAATTTAGTGCCTCTAAAAAGTAAGAACAAATGGTTGTGTTTGTCGCTTGGTGTAGAGTACTTGCCTAGCATGAGCAATGCCGTAAGGAGAAGGAAGAGGGGGGAGGAAGGGAGAGGAGTTGTTTGCTGTGTCCCCAGTCTGACCAGGCCCAGGGCAAGTTCTCCAGTCCACCCGGAAAGTAGCAAGTCAGTGCCAACCCTCTGTGTGGCAGGCTGCTACAGTTGCTACCTGGCCTTACAGAGAAGTTGAACTTAGTGACTGTGATACGGGAGCAAAGGGGCATCTGTCTGGTAGTTGACATCTATTCAGGTTATACGAGGTGTTTTATGACAAAGGGAGAACCTCATTACCCACCACCCACTCTTAACCCAGCAAGAAGATCTGAGGCCAGACCTAGGCATGCCCAGGCAAGATGACAGGAGAGCAGGTTTGTGACAATCAGTTATCCTGGGGATGGAGAGGAATCGGGCCCTGGAGAATCCTTCCCTAGAGCAGCAAGATGGAGGAGAGGTGATTGAACTCCAGGAAAGGGATGGGAACTGGATCTGAGATCTCCCTCTTCCACTCTCCTTCCCTAATCTGTAATATACCTTCTTCCTATTTTCCTTGACAAGACGTTCTATCCCAATCCCAACAGATTACAAAGGGGTACCAACCAAGCCGGCTCTGGAGAGCTCAGTGGGTGTGGAACACAAGGGGCCCTGTCTCACTAGAACTCAAGGCATGAAATCGCTTGGAAGGGAATTGCACAGGGGCCAGGAGGCTTTCTGCAAGGGTTCCTCGGTTCGGGATGAAGTTATAATGTGGGATTCAATGTGCTGCATATTATTTCAAGATGTAAATGCTTCACCTTTTTCATTTCCAAAACATCTTGACATAAGGGATTATATCTGTAAAAATGGTGATTTTTTAGAGCAAGGTATGAGGATCCTGGAGACTGGCACAGGCAGCTGCTGCTAGAATTCAAGTTCAGCCTCCTGCTAGGCTGGACCACAACCCTCAAAGCAGGGCTCCTAGAACACTAGTGTCAGCATCACTTGGGACACAGCCCCCCCCCCCCGACCCCACACACACCTCAGAGACACCGAATTCTAAGTCCAGAAGCTGACTTTGAACCAGACCTCCAGGTGAATCTACTGAACACTAAGATTTGAGAGACAATGATCTAGAACAGGTGACTGATGGCCATAACTATCTTTAATCATGTCCAGAAGGCCTGACAAATAGATTTTGGAAGGGGCTTACACTTTTTGTGGGTACAATTTTTTCCTCAGGTATCTAAGTACGTTCTAGCAAGTGTAAGGCTTCTCACCTCTGGCTACATACTGGTGTTGTCCAGGGAACTTGAACAGTTCTGATGGGAGAGTGCCACCCCAGCAGTTCTGACGTACTTACACTCAAGGACGGTCTGCCTTGGGCAGCAGGAGCGTCCAAGTTCTCCAGGTTCCATATCAAAGTCACTCTTTCCTGTATAAAACTACCTGGAGGGTTCGTTAAAGCAGATTCCTGCAACCTCTCCCTGTGGAAACACCTTCAGTACAAATGATCTAGGGTGAATACATCTACTTTCTAGATACTGAAATCTCCTTCATGCTAGGATGCTCAAACTTCCCTCATCTGCTCTTCCTCAAAACTGCCTGTAAAGTTACTATTCTTCCTTACATAGTGCCTTGGATAGAATTATCAAATTACCAGCCAACATCTCTCAAAGGCAACACCCTTGTTTCCTTATTATTGGTCATTTGCATACAGGTGTTCAGTTATGCACAACTGTGTCTCTGAACTGCTTCCTGGTGTTCAATTCTCACCTCCTCATCTGCTGGCCAGGCCAATCCTCAGGGCCCTGATCTCATGGAAAAGAATCAAGGCATCTATTTTTGGAAGATGTTGGAAAGATAAGCATCCGTCTAGTTCTAGGGAGTTAGATTGCTTGAGGATACCATTCCAATAACACCCAGATGAAATCTGGCCGGCTGAAGAGACTTTGGCATCTGTGAAAACCTACTGCTGAATTCATTCCTTCAAGACATTCATTTTAGGAAGTGATTTCCAATTTGGTGTGTAACAGCCGCATCAGTCAATGAGGATTTAGAGTCCCTGCTTCCAACAGAGGACACCGTATTTAAAGCACGTCCCTGACAAAGCAATGTCAAGGGAACACAACTGGAAACCTCTTAGAGAGGTGTGGTTTCTTGAGAAGCAGTTTGAGCTAGAACAGCAACTACCAGAATGGCAATGAGCTTTCTGAAATGTGGCCAGACTTACCCCCTTCAGCTATGCCAGGGCTGCCTGCTTCAAAGTCCCATCCCAGGCACAGGAAGTAAGGAGTTTAGTTATCTTGTCCCACTCTAACAATTCTGGTCCAAGGTGCACAGTGCCACTGAGCTCTCTTTTTCAAGAGAAAAAAAAAAAGGCCCAAATAAAGGGCACAGCACCACGTCTTGGTCCATTTGACCTGCTGCAACAAAGTGCCTTTGGCTGAGTAACTGGTAAACGGGCATTGGTTGCTCACAGGCCTGAAGGCTGAGATCAAGGAATCTCCAATACAGTATCTGGAAAGGAATTAACGGCTTCACGGTGAGCTCTGTGAGGCCGTCTTAGAAGGGCACTACCCCCATTCTGAGGGCCCCCCCTCCATTACTGGTCATCCCCCAGACACCTCCCAACACTGCTGGACCAGGATTTACCTTCAACATATGAATGAGATGGGGGCAAACAAAAGGCTTCAGATCCCGCCAGCCCATAATCTCTAAAGGATGCGATTTCAAGATGGACTAACAGTGGTGGCGTGGATTACTTTTATTAATGTGTGTACAACGGGCCAAGAAGTTGTCAAAAGGCAGCCAGTGAAGAATTGAGGAGAGCAGCTGAGAAGACAGCTCATTGCTAAGCCTGGATGCAGAGTTGCTCTGTTACTTTCTCTCCGGCTTTCATTACCTGGGAGCACCTGCCACGACCCCTCTGAGGGTCACTCTGACGTTGTCAGGGAGCAGAACAATGAGGAAGCTGTGTTCAGGTTTGGACTGAGTGTGTGCAGAGCATGTGTGGTGTGGTGAATTCCGTGTGCTGCCTGCACACGTGCGTGTTCACGTTCTGGCCAGAGGAGGCCTTTGGGTCCCTTCTCTGGAGCTCCTCTGTGTACTTCCTTGAGACAGGGTCTCACGTGTAGTCACAGTGGTTGAGTCAAGTCCAGTTCAGATGTCAGACCGCTGGGGCAGTTCCAAGGGAGCCTACCCGGTGTGACCAGGATTCAGTGGGCTGGCTTCCTTCAGGTCCCCTGGCTACCTGAATTTCAGATTAGTCCAGAGATTCCAAGACTGTCCTGTAGGGGGCACCAGAGACTGTTCCATTCTGAGTCCCAAAGGCATTTTTTTTTTTTTACATCAGAAAGTAGAGAGAAGGAGAGAAGTTGGGGCTAGGGCCAGACCCAGCACTTTTTTTTTTTTTTCCTTTTGCCTGTAAAGGCATTGCATATACTTAATTTAATCTGAGGCGGCTGTAGTGAGAATTCTTTTTCAGCAGCAATTTTTAGTTAACGCTTTCTCAATCTTCCATTTAGGAAAGTTATTTAATTCTTTTGAATATAAAGTACAGACTTTTGATCCGGGGTTCTTTTAAACTTCCACTCTACGTGAAAGTGTCCTGGGCATATAAAAAGTGAAAAATGGTGGTGCTTACTATCACACATCCACATGCTAGAGCAGCGACGGCCTGACGGGCTTTCTGAAGCCATGAGCTGCTTTCTACTGGGGCTTTCCAGTACAGTAGCCACCAGGCTCAGGGGCTCCTGCAAACTTGAGATACAGACAGTTTGACCGAAGAATTAAGTTCTGGATTTTATTCAGTTTTAATTCACCTACATGAAAACAGGCAGGTTTCCTGGCAGCTACCACACCGGACAGAAGAGTCCAGACTGAAGCACCCCGACAGACACTCAAAGAATGGTCTCCAGACCAGACACCTGGGCTGCCTCTGGGAGCGAGCGTGCTTGCAAAAGTGAAAACTCTGTAATTCAAAATGATTATAAGTAGGGAAAAGACCCTCGGGATCAGGAACTGTACCTTACCAAGATGCCCTAGTGCTTCAAAGGCACATGGACTCTAGAAAACACTCTTCTAGAAGGAGTTCACCGCAATATTCATAATGGGCCACAGGTACAGGTCGTGTTCACCCTTTCCTGCACTGTAGAGACAATCGGTGAGTGCAAAGCATGCGGGAACTGCAGGGGACACTGTGGAGGAAGAGCTGGAGAGAGTGTGAGAGCCCCAGGCTGGGGGGGAGTGCTGGGGCACGCTGTCTTCCAGACATGACACGGCCGCTGCATTCACGACGCCACGGCAGCTGTCAGCCGCGCAAGATCTCCGCAGCGCTGGGACCGCCAACCTTCCACGTGGATGAAGGAGGGACACGAGGCCTCCCTTAGTGGTGGCTGATGAAATGGGAGACATTTCAGCACTGGTAGAGCTACTGGTCAGTTGCATGTGCCCTGGTAAACAACCCCCCCGCCCATGCTTAGGCAGGTAGCCCTAATTAACTCAGTGGGCCACAACACACACACATACAACTACACATATACACAAGAAAGAAAAAGACATCAAAGTAGCAGAAGGGCTTGGAAGGAAGGGTACCAATGGAAGGAGTGAGGAAGTTTTAAGAAAAGGTAGTAAGGGGAGGGGATTTGATCCAAATAAATTATACATATTTATAAAAACTGTCAATTAAAAAAAAAAACTTGAAAAACTACTGACCCTCAGTTACCCACCTCCAACACAGAAGTCCTGATTCAGCCGTGGTGCCTAAGCATCGAGTTAGAGCTCACTGGAGCATCCCAATGGGCCATCAGATGTGAGCATGTCCCAGCACTGCTCCCCGAAGTGAGCTTTGCGGTGACTAGTGCTGCTCGTCAGATCACAGGCTGCGACTCCAACCCACAGGCTTCCTGGTCTGTGGGTCTGGCTTGGACTCTGAGCAGATTCATGCTTACCCCGCTCTGCAGGATGCCACTGCTGCTGCTCCCCAACTTCACCTTGAGAACCACTGCCAGCTCATGTCAAAAACAAGGGACCCAGAGTCCAGCTGACCTGGGACGGGCCCTGGACCCACTGCTTACCACTTGGGAAAGCGGCTCAACCCTAAACCTCAGCTTCCTTGATTGTAGCACGGGACTGACTTTACTCGTTGAGGTTCTGGGCATGTTTACCAAGCACTTGCCTAAAAGATGCATGGAGCCTGCTCTAGTGAACAATCAATAATTGATAATTAGTGTAAGACGTTTCCTTCATCCATCCGTCCATTGTAAAAACAACGAGCCAGGCACTGTTCCAGATACTACAGACGTGATCACAAGTGGAGGCGGCCAAGGTCCCCATCACACGGCCTGAGACTGCAAAACAGCCTGGGGCACTCACCATTGGAGGAGAGGATCAGAGAGGAGCTCGTTATTACTGGGCGAATGGGAAAACTGCATACTGGAGGTGGGGTGCCTTAGTTGGCAGGAGTACAACACGGGGCGGGGGGGCGGCGCAGGCACTGAGGTAGGAGTCAGGGCAGATGAGGAAGAGCACCCCCTCTACTCCCTGGACAAACCACCCTGGTCTGCATATGTTTCTGTGCAGGGTTTTTTTTATTTTTATTTTTTGGCTTGTCTTTAAATTTTTCCATCTGCCAAAAATTACTGACATCAAGAAACTGAAATCTATCCACAGCCTTCCATCTTGATTGTGCTTACTGAATGCAGAGGTTGCTTAATATAAGGTTCAGGGCTTATCCGAGTGCCTCCCCCCACCCCCTTGAAGGTGGATTTCTCCACTAGGGGAATGATCCAGACACCCAACTAAAGATGACGTATAGTGGGGAAGTGCCTGAGACTAAAGGAAGATAGTGGGGTCCTGACACCTTGCTTTGCTATCTTTAGGACAAGCCACAACAATGCCCCCCCCCCATTTGTCAACACTCTCGAATCCTGGTTCTTCAGAAAACTCCACAGAGCAGGATTCCCTTGGAAAGAATCTGGATGCAGGAACGCAGACCTTGGGCACATGGGAAGAGACCCCCTTAAAGAAACAAGAACAAGCAAACCATCCTGAGCACTCACTTGTCTCCAAGAGAAGCAAAGAACTCACAATAGGGGGCAGGGGGTGGTGCAAGACTTCAGGCTCCAAGGATGACCTCACTAAAGGTCTCTTCCCATGGGGCTGGACACATAGACTGAAGGAAGTCCCTGGAGGACCAAAGTCACTCCCTTGAGCCCTGGCCTGTGCAGAAGAGCTGCCATCTAAACAAGGGCATGGACCCTAGCACAAACTCTGCCGGCATCCGTGACATTGGTCAAGTCACTTGGCCTCTGTGAGCCTCAGTTTCATCTCTGATAACATGGAAATAATAACAATAATTATATTCCTACTGCCAATCAGTACAAGGACTTCCCAAAGAAGTCCATGTTAACCTTGGGCCTACAAATAGGGTGACTTACATAGGTGAGGGACAACTAAGGCAGTGGACAAATTCAGGTTGCTAACCAGCTGACCCTGAGCTGGGGAGACTATCCTGGTATCTATGTGGGCCAATGTAATCAAAGGGGGATTAAAAGTAGAAAAAGTTGGGGCTGGAGAGATGGCTTAGCGGTTTAGCGCTTGCCTATGAAGCCTAAGGACCCCAGTTCGAGGCTCGATTCCCCAGGACCCACGTTAGCCAGATGCACAAGGGGGCGCATGCATCTGGAGTTCGTTTGCAGTGGCTGGAAGCCCTGGCGCGCCCATTCTCTCTCTCTCTCTCTGCCTCTTTCTCTCTCTGCTGTCGCTCTCAAATAAATAAATAAAAATAACAACAACAAAAATTAAAAAAAAAAGTAGAAAAAGTTACATCTGCTCAACTGGGCCAAATGTGCCAAATAGTGCAATGGTGGCATGTCTGCTCTGGGAGAAATCAACTGCTCTCGGATTGGATTTGAGGCTCAATCCATGAGAGGGAATGCCTGCCTGATACTGAAAACCTAATCAAAAGCCTATAGCTTTTATAAGCCCTGGTAGAAAAACCACTACTACTGTCTGACTAAATGAATATATGTGTGTGTATATATATATATATATATGTATATATATATATATATATATATATATATATATGCATTATTTATTTACTTGAGAGAGAGAGGCTGATAGAGAGGGAATGGGTGTGCCAGAGCCTCCAGCCACTGCAAGCAAACTCCAGCCGCATGCTCCACCTTGTGCATCTGGCTTACGTGGGCACTGGGGAATTGAACCTGGATCCTTTGGCTTCGCAGGCAAATGCCTTAACCGCTAAGGCACCTCTCCAGCCCTAAGTGAAGTTAAGCCCATATACTAATACTACTCTCACTCCTGGTTAGAGAAGCTTCTGTGTTCAGATGACGGTGACATGTGGAGTGACCCAAAACTCAAAGTTCTGAGAAGAAGTGACGGTGTTCGGTACAGAGTGAGACATCTCTATCACGTCCTCCAAGGTTCATGCACCACTGCGGAAGAGTTACAAGAAAGACTGCGAATGCCAAAGAAAGGGGAGATGTGCTTGTGATGCTCTCTTCCAGACACAAAGTAGCCTCGATATTCCTGACCTCGCAGACCTCACAGTGGCTGATGCTGCCCACACAAGACGTGCATCATAGGAGGGAAAAGTTACGACATCAAAATAGAAGTCTAGTTGGGAAGAAGGAGGGATGCAGTCGAGGGGGAATTCAGGTGGGGGAGAAGGAAGGGTGGTGGGAGAGGTCTATGGTCCTGGTATATTTTCTGTATGTATGGAAGTTGTCAATGAAACACTAAACAATAAACAAATAAATAAATCTTTGAATAGAGAAGGAGAGGCAGAGAGGAAACAGGCAAAGTAAGATCGGAAGCACACTAGGCGACATGTGGCTGACTCTGATGGAAGAAGGGACCACAGGCCTAGGACAGGCAGGGGCTGGGGAGGAGTCTAGAAGACAGTGCAGGCCAGGACATGATGCCATCCCTGGTGCCTTGAGAAAGGGGCACAGCCATAAAGACATTGTTATCTTAGGCTGGACAGGCCCACGTCAGAACCGTGAGCTGCTGACACCCATGGGTTGTGTCAGAGCATAACATGGTGGCAGACTGTTTCTGCATCCCTAGCAACTGACTAAGTCACTTTGCCATGGCGAGGCTGTTGCCTGACACCAGGAAAAGGCGTCTTCTGGTGTAAGATGATGGTCTCCGCTGTGGGCCCCGGCTAACGCGCATGCAGGGCTTCTGTTCCTTCAGAAACGTTCCCTTCCTCTACTCCGCTTACCTCTGCCTCAGCCCCAGCCTCCCACAAGGGCCTCTCCATTTCCTCCACCCACGCGAGCTCTCTTTCCTCTGAACTCCCACGGTCTTTCTGCCTGTACCTTGCAATTTTGCACTTAATTATACATGGGGCGGTGTCACCTGCTGTCACTGCGTGTCTGTTTATTTTGCTTCCAAAACAAGATTGAAACCCTAGCCCCAAACAGGAACTAAGTTTTGACTTGTTTGTTTTAAGGACCTGTTCATATCTATATTTATAAGCAGGTATATTAAATTATTTTAATTGCCCTGTGACTGACCACTAACTCACTTTTCTATTTTTAGCGGTGTTTCTGTTTTCTGGCGGAGTTTGCTGGACACTGGACCCACGATGGATCAGAGAGGCTGGAGTACACTTTTTCCACATACGGTTCCCATGACAGTGGCCTTGACCATATCCCAAGGCAATTAATCAGAGAAATGGGCAAAATGTGTTGGAACTCACAGTATGAAAAGATGACAGCTAGGCCTGGGTTCCTACTAACCCAGCACTAAGCTTACAACAGATGCCTAATAAAGATGGGTTAGCCAGGGCTGTAACCGCCCTTGGTGAGGGGCCATTTGTTTAGCACGGACAAGGACCAGGGTTCCTTCCCCAACACCAGAAAAAATAAAAAGTGCATCAGACAACTGGTAAGTGAATGAGTCTTCCCTACTCTATTCCTATAACCACGAAACAAAACATCTCAACTAAAACATTTCCACAAATACCTTCCCCAAACGCCTTCATAAGCAAACATCTCCATAAAGAAGTCGCTGCCCCAGCCAGCGTCTCTGCAAACAAACATCTCCCCAAGGAAACAGTCGGCTGACTTCCTCTGCGGATCTTGTTCCTAAAGGAACAAGTCGGGCAGATGGGCGCCCTCCGAGCAAGTTATTCATGTCTTAAAATGAGATCCACCTCTCATTTGTGCTAGTGGGTAGGGTAAGGATTGTGTAAGGGAGATAATGAATGAGCCATTGTGTGGGGACAGGAAATAAGAAGCCTGGGACTTGGTGCTTGCAACGTGGATGTCCTCCCATCCTGCATCTATTTTTGGTTCCCTTCTGGTTTGTCTGTTCCCTGGGAGCTTTAAGATATGAAAATAAGCCGGGCGTGGTGGCGCACGCCTTCAGTCCCAGCGCTCGGGAGGCAGAGGTAGGTGGGTTGCCGTGAGTTCGAGGTCACCTTGAGACAACCTAGTGAATTCTAAGTCAGCCTGGGCTAGAGAGAGACCCCACCTCAAAATAACAACAAAAAGATGCGAAAGCTGGTCAGGGAGAGAGACCACAGCCACAGCCTGTGCCCTGCTTGTTGTGATCCCACAGCGTGCGTAGTGCGTAACTCTCATTGCCTTACTGAAGCCTCACGGTGACTCAGTGAGGTGTTCACCATGATCACCCCATGCTACAGGGGACCAAACTGAGAAAACTGGGCCCGAGGCAGGTAAAGTGATATTGCACAAAGAGGCCCGTTGGCAAATGGTTAAAGTAAGGCGACTTAAGTTGGCAGCTCAGGGCTGGGTTCTGGCCCACTTCTCTCCGCTAACCGAGGCCACATGGAAGGAAGGCTCTGGACCTCTGCTCGCTGGAGCAGACAAGGGCCCCACGCTACTGAAGTGTCGATGGACTCGGGAGACACCACAGTAGACCTGTGTGTTTCTCTGGTCCCCGTGGAATTTCTAGAAACTGGAGGTGGGCAAGGAGGAGTGGGTATGAGGAGAAGGGAGAATTGTTCTTCAGTAAGACTCCACTGGTCCCTCCTCCAGCCTCAAGTGAAGCACTGGACAGCAAGAAGAGTGCAGGGATGGCAACATGGATATTGTCTCAGCCTTTCCCAACACAGTCCTCAAAATTCCAGTTCTTCCAAGATAAGGACAGGGTGCCAAGACCAGAAAAAGAGTTCGGACATAAAGTTAGACCAAATCTGGGATATGCCTATCCCTCCCAACATTCCCAGGCTGCGTGACCTTGAACAAGAGAGGTTCTCTGAACCTCACTTGCATGATCTGTAAAATAGGCAAATAATAATTCCTAAGTCATAGGTTTGCTCTGGAGACTGAGCTGATGTAGGTAAGGCGCTTAGTGGTATGCCTCACAGTGCACAGACCTGAAAATCTGTCAGTGTGACTGAATCCACGGAGAGCACCAAGATGAGACATTCAACAGAGGACATGGATGCTGTACTTCCTAACGAACAACCCCGCACTGACAGCAAGAACTCAAACCTCCTGGGAGTCAGGCACTGGGAAAGGCACGGGCCCACTGTCACGCTAGTGGTTTCTCCGCGCGGAGCTGAGGACAGCAGCAGCCTCCGCCCTGAAGAGCATGGGTGGAACTGGAAGAGCCTTGAATCCCGTGTGGAACTTCAGCCAGTAAAGGTAGCACTGTGGTGAACTTTTCTTTGCTGGGACAAAAGTCCTGAGTGGAAATGGTCTACGGGAGGAAAGGGTTTATTTCTGGCTTACAGGGTTTTTAATCTTAAAAAAAAATTTCAGAGAGAGTACAGACATGCAAGATCATCTTACCACTGCAAATAAACTCTAGATGCATGTGCCACATTGTGTGCCTGGATTTACATGGATACTGGGGAGACTGAACCCAAGCTGTCAGGCAAGTGCCTTGAACTGCTGAGCCATCTCTTCAGTGCCTGGCTTACATTTGGTTTTTGTTGTTATTGCTTTCTATTTTTTAAGGTAGGTTCTTGCTTTAGCCCAGGTTGACCTGGAATTAGTCTCAGGGTGGCCTCAAATTCACAGCGATCCTCCTACTTCAGCCTCCTGAGAGCTGGGAGGAAAGGCATGCACCACCATGGCCTGCTGACTTGCGGTTTTCAGGGGAAGTTTCATTAAGGCGGAAAAGGCAAACAGCCGGGCATCTCATCTCCATGCTTCCAGGAGGAGTTACATACCGGACTAAGTGGAGCTAGCATGGCTGGGCTATAATACCCCAAGACCCACCCCCAGCGACACACTTCCTCCAGCAAGGGTCCAGCTCCCAAAGGTTCAACAAACTTCCCAAACAGTGGACAGCTGGGATGAAGCTTAATCACAAACACATGAGGTTGGGGGGTCCATTTTACAGTCGAACGACCACAGCAGTTTCCCTCCACTTTCCAGGAAGGGCAACGTGGCTCTAAATGCTTGCGTTAAGTGGTGTTTCCCCTTCTCTTTGTAATCCTAACTCCCAGGAATGCTCACTTCTCTTCCCCTCTGGTGGCTCACTGCGACAATAATTGCTTCACGGGGTAATAGCCCATGTATTCAATCCAACAGAGGAACCTCCTGTAAATATTATTAAATTGAATTACTCTTCCACAACGGGCAGATCCGTTTGCAATGTCACCTGAGTAGTTACCAAAGAAACCAAAGCATTTTATTAAAGGTGTTTTCCCCTACAGGAGCAGAGAGGTTCTTCTTATTGTTGTGATGGTTATTATCATTATTTCATAGTGTGGAAGGTCGTCGGTCTGGGCTTTCACTCTCAACAGCATAGATGCTTCCTAGAATACTCCATCATTTACTTATTTATTAGGTCTACGGTTTCTGGCCCCTCCCTCCTGCTGTAGGAAGGTAAGATTTGCTGTCTGTGCTCATCACTGCTGTCTACCCACCATCTGGAACAGCACACAGTGGGCAGTACACGCTAAATGAATATTGCTCACAGCGCGCATAGTGAGCTCCTCATGAATACTGCTCAGAAGACAAGCTACAGCACATGCTAGGGCATCTCTCTTTTGCAGAGCAAGCACGGTTGCTACAGACATGTATCTGGTTGGAAATGCACTTGAGTCTCATTCATTTTCCATTCACTTTTTTTTCTTTCCTGTTTTCTGTTTATACCAATACTTTCTTCCCTAGATCTGAAAGCACCTCCAAAACCTAGGTCTAAATCCTCCACAAAAAGGCTTCAAAGAAGTGCTGGCCCTGGGCTACTGTAAGGGACACTTCACTCACAAAGAAACTCAGCTCTAGTCGAATGAAAAGTTCACCCACATGTTAACTGATAATTTCCCAACACCCCCCCCCATCACCTCGATCCTAAACATCTCACCCATGATTCAGAAGCTTAGAGACTTTGAGCACTCGAGGAGCCTTAGAGATCACAGAAGCCCAACTTTTATTTTACAGAGGAAAAACAACAGGCTGAGTGAAGAAAACAGAGTTCCCCAAGTCACAACGCCAGGGAGCTAAGCAGAGGCAGCCCTCGGCCTGTGGCATGCATGTCACTGTGAAGGTCTCTATAGATTGTCAACCTGACCGAAGCCAGAATCACCTGTGAAGATTATCCAGACTAGGTTCACTGAGGCGGGAAGACTCGCCCTAACTGTGGGCAGTACTGTCTCATGGGTGGGATCCTGGGCCACACGAAACGAGCTGGGCTGCCTGAGCAGCACCTTTCATGTCCGTTTCTTGACTTCAGACCCAGTGCTCTCATGCCCCTGTCACCTTGCCCTGCCATGTCACCTCAAACTGCGAGCCAAAGCAAAACCTTCACCCCATCAGCTGAGCTTAGTTGGGCATTTTGTCTCCGCCATGAGAAGGGGAACTAACAGTCACACACACAACGCTTCTCAGATTGACGCGTCTCTCTGCGGGTCTCTGTGTGCGGCTAGAGTCCGCAACCTCAGCAAGCAACCTCTCAGACCAAAGGCGGAAACTCCTTCTCTCAGCTCGTGAGGAAACTGGTAGGAAAGGGATCTTTATTAGGCGATGGACACACATGTTTATGTATATACACCCACGCCAGAGTACACTCAGGCGATTCCCACAGGCAGTATATATTAAAGAGGCATAGTTTAAAATACTTTTATTTTTTCAGTGCCAGGGATCAAACACAGGGCTTAAGACGTTAGAAATACACCTTGGAACATTTTTGAAACATCATCCACTAATATTTATAAAATAAAGTGCATGTATTCTTTTACTCGGGGATTCCTGTTTCTGCAATGTGGAACCATCTATAGAAATAGAATTGGGCAGTCATATGGATGAGGACATTTATTAAAATACTCTTTATATAAATAAAAGTTAGAACATTCAGGTGGTTCATTAGGTTCGTGGCTTATACGCACTGATAGGCAAACAAATAATGGGGTTTTACCAAAAATCTTATAAAATGTTATGAAATAAATTATTACAGAGTTCATCAGGTATTAGCACACAAGCTATGCAGTTGTTTGAAGCAACTTCTCACAGAAACATCACCACCTCTTGACTACTTTCATATGTGCTGGAGAATGAACATGAAAGACTTGCTAACACTGGGCCTCTCGGGTTATTATCTGGCATGAAAGGAGAAGAGACGGGCTGGAGAGATGGCTTAGCGGTTAAGCTCTTGCCTATGAAGCCTAAGGACCCCAGTTCGAGGCTCGATTCTCCAGGACCCACGTTAGCCAGATGCACAAGGGGGCGCACGCGTCTGGAGTTCGTTTGCAGTGGCTGGAAGCCCTGGCGTGCCCATTCTCTCTCTCTCTCTCTCTCTCTTTCTCTGTCACTCTCAAATAAATAAATAAAAATGAACAAAAAAAAAATTTAAAAAAAAAAAAAAAGGAGATGAGACTATGGCTGTTTTCTTGGTTTGACTTTGAATGTCTTCACTTACTACTATATGCACATATTACTTTGGTGAGGAAAATTAAGCCCCTCAAAACCCTAAAAGTAAAGACAGAAGGAACCCTCAGTGGTCACAGGAAGTAGTCTAAGTCCAAACTCCTTTCCTCCTCAGTAGATAAAACACTTCCATATTCATTTAAAACCTGAAACACTGCCATGGAAAGAAACCTGGAGCCAGATCCAGGAAGTGACTCTCGAGCCCAGAGCCACAAACACTCGCCCCGCACGGAGGGAGAAGGAGGGCGCTGTCCTGGGGAGCGAGAGGGGCTTGGAAAGCTTCACCTTGCCGTGCCCCAGTGCAAACCGGCAAGTACAAATGCCCATGCTCAGGACTCAAGCAGGTCTTGTGCCACTCCAGAGCACCCCCCCTGAAGGTTGGCCTTGTGCCCTTGGGCTCCTTGAACCAATCCTAAGCTCTGAGCTCTTGAATGAAAAGTGACAGAACCATGGGTGTGTGGAAGTCCTGGCTATGACCACCGGGCCGCAACATGATTAAACTGCATCACCTCAAGTACTAACTCGGCTGATCCTTCTAGGTGGGCACCCCAAAGATAGCTACAAGTTCTAAAACTCCAAGAGGACCATTCTCCTTTACACACCAAACCTGGTATAGCGACAGCCGGGTCCCCAGATGCACCCCAGATCCAGCATTTTAGGCCCAGCCCAAGTGGTGGTTAGGAAAAGACAAGAGAGATTGACTTACCAAGCCAGCTTCTGTTTAGGTACACAGACACAAACACGGGAGGGACCGTGAAGAAATCTACTACAGAGTTCACTTCCAGCCAGAACCACAGCTTATCGTTGGCTGCAATAAACTGGGGAAAGAAGAAAGAAAAGAAAGAGAGAAAAATGAGAAGCATGGTGCTAACATTCAATATATTCTTTTGTAAAAGGGTAAATTTGTGGATTGAAGAAAGTTACTTTGATCTCATATGTTCTATACCAATCACATGCTCATTTGTGCCTTGAAAAGAAAGATCAGCCAATATATATTTCTGTAGTTTCCAACAGCCTCACTCATAGAGAGGGTTGACTAATCTCATCTTCATTAGACACTTTAATATAAATGTAATTGTAAATAAAACACATACCTACGAATTTGCACACATGTCTGTAATTCAGATTTTATACGGTACCCTTCATAAGCAGGGTCTACTATAAATCCTTCAAGCTATAAGTTCTACCAGCATTCCCTCCTGATTTGCCTTCTTTACTACTTTCTCAGCCAAGTCAGCACTGGACAGACATCATTTTAAAAGCCTAACGTGGTTGCTTATTTCATTGTAGTCTCTAAGGGGAACATGCACTCGTGTTTGAATGGCGGGCTGAGAAACAGTGGGTCGGTGGAGGTGTCATGACTATTCCCAGGCCTATTTCTCTCCCTTGAAACAAAACTAATGTGTATTCCAGAAGATTTTTCAGCTAGGAAAAGGGCTCTCTCACAAGGCTGAGAACCACAGTGGTGGTGTGAAGCACTGGATTTCACCTTGGTTCCCCAAGTTTCAGACTCTCACGCCCCATTGTGGTACAGAGTGATATGGCCAAACTTACCCGCAAACCAAAGTAGAGAAGGAAGAACACGTTGAAAGCCATGTCGATCTGTAATGTGAAATCTTTGTAGAAATTCTGGCAGGATTCTATCGGGCTATTAGACAGGAAGAAGAAAAAGCAAGGGGTAAATGAACAACACCATCACTATTTCCACAACACTGAGAATCGGTGGCTGTGGGATAGAGGACAAAATGAATGCTCGTCAAATAAGACATGTGGTCTTTCCGCCCCCTGTGACCATCAAGCAAGCATTGCCAAGGGGTTTCCATTCAACCATTCAGTGTGCTGTTCTTTTGTTTGCTGTTGGAGTCGGGGAGGTAGTTTTATATATTATTTTTTAAATCGTCATTCAACAGTTGAACTAAGAATCGAAGGTGGATCATGCAGACACCTTGGAGGAAGGACAAGCAGGAGAGACCACCAAATTCTTTGATGTCATATTAACCCTTAAAGAACTGACTTCTTCCTTTAAGAGGACAGAAAGTAAGGCTAAAAAGAATCAGCCCCTTGTGCCCTCCAGCACATTGGAAGTGAGCCCATCTCCCATGAAACACAGCGGCTGTGTCCGGATCTTATTAAAGCCACTAGTGGATTAACAGAGGACCCAGGAGCATCTCAAGAAACCTGTGGAGGAGAGGGTCCTGGTGATGTATTGGGTAGACTAAGTATTATGGATTTACTGTGTGGTACTCTGATCTGGGGAAGGAAGTATTGCCCAACCAATAAAATTGAAGATAGTTAAACCAATGTATTGGAAGCAGTACTCTAAGGGTTAATTTTTTTGGTTGTTGACATGCAGGTTAATCGGCTGTCTGTGTGTGTATGTGTGTGTGCGGGCGCACGCCAAGCAGCCAATGCGCACACCCCCCCAGCACACTCTCTTTTGTTCAAGAGTAGGCCGTTCCAAAGGTACTACTATACAAACTGGTACTCGGTTTCCATGCGTGTTCCCAGCAGACTGATGAGAGCATCAGCCAGTGAAAAGTCCCAAGGTTTTGGACTGGGTGGGAAACAGGAAAACCTCGTAATCATCTCAAAGCTGCGGGTGGAAATTCATAGTCACTGTTATCTGTAAGCAAATGATAGCACCCAGGCCAGGAATAGCAAAGTGAGGGAGAACAGGGAGAGTGAGTATGGGGAGAGCAACATGGACCTCTCCCTCCAGAAGACAGTGAGCTTGAGAGATGCAGGATGGAGGATTTCCAAGCAGCAGGGCCGCTCTGGAAATCGGTGCCCGCAATACCAGTTAGTATAGTTGCACTTCCACAGGGACAACAGGCAGGAATCTGCGCAGTCCGGGAATGTGGGGCCCACTGAGAGGCGCGGGGAGTCAGTCTGTGGGAATCTCGGATCATGTCACATGCACTGGCTTTCTCCATTCTTCATCTGGAGTACAAGTCACACATGCCCTTGGTGACCTCCCAGACCGCAAATACGTGGAGACCTCTGGACAAGCATGAAGTGTCGGCTACAGTTGTGTTTACACACTAAACGGACTGGACCCAAGTCACACTGAAAACAGTTCTTTTACAAAGGAGATGACAACTGCTGGGTCCTCACTAAGACAGGGAAAGTGGGAGGAAGGACAGGAGGGGATTTGGTTAATCCAATGCCAAAAGGAGGTAGGTACAAAAGCAACTGAAGTATAGTATGCCAGTCTTCCACTGCTCTCTGCCTGTTTCCCTACACAGATGTGCATTTAAATTTAAAAAGGAAAAATCCAGGCCTACTGTTAATTAAGGGACAGTTCTGCAATTCTTGGGCCATGGTGAACTTTGTTTTGTTTCAAGAACAACACCACAGTGTCTACAGATATCAGAGTAGAGATAGCATAGACACTATTTTTACAATGACGAGAGTACATTAAGTTGCTTTAAAAAAAAATTCCCTACAGATCCCAAGGAAATGCTTCCCTATGCTAAGAGAATCACTGGGAAGATTTGCTACCGAAGAATAAGTGGTGTGTGTGTGTGTGTGTGTGTGTGTGTGTGTGTGTGTGTGTAAGAGAGCAAGTGAGCAAGGACAGGAGAGATCTGTGGTTAAACATGGTTAGACAGGTGCTCCCTTGTGCCAGCACAGACTTGCTTCTGTACCATAAACTTGTATTCATCTTGCTGATAGCACCACACTCCAGGGGACTGAGACAAAGCTTTGGGTGTCAGTGTATCAAGGGAACCCCATGGTCATACCACTGTGGGCAAGAGATCATTTTAACGTTGCTCTCGCAATAGTTACTGGTTTGGTTGTTGGTGGCATTCTGAGGGTTCCATGTGTTCTCTACCCCCTATTCATCCATGCCTCTCCTGGTGAGTTTGGAGCCATCCTTGGAAAGATGTTGCTGGACTGTGGGAGACAATGGGATAATAAATGGGGACAAGATAGCTGGGTGGCACTGAGGATGTGTCGGTTCAATATAAATGGAAAGAGATATCCAGAAAGACATAAGCAACTTCTCTCCAAATGACTCTCCTGGTCATTTCTTCTGGCCTGTTCCCTTCTATGCTGCCCAACAGCAAGGGTTCACGCTACAGGACACCATGCTCAAAACCACTTCAACACTCTCCAGATTTACAGACAACAATGCAGGAACTCAATGGCCCTTATCTCTAGTTATTCTTTCAAAAATTATAAGTTGACTTAAACATCATCTCATTCTCAATCCTTGCATTCTAGACTTTGAGCTAAAAGGATAGAAAGAGCTGGGAGGCAAGAAGCAGGAAAGTGGGACTAAATAAAGCCGGGCCTTGGGACCGAGGTTGAACCAGAATGCTCAGGGGACGCATTTTATATCACTTTTTCGTAATTTCCTGCTTGCCACTGGAGCCCCGGGAGCAATGTCCTGCCTGGTTTTTTTTCAAGTGACAGCAGAACCGTTTACTAGGATCCCCTCTGAGATAAATCCTCTGCGTGCCTAGACTTCATGCAGTCACCACTGGAGACCACAGAGTAGAAAACTCCAAGCCCCGGTGTCTCCTTCCCCAAATGGAGACCATGCAGGGGGCAGTTCCCTGATCTTTGAAACAGAGAGTACATAATCCAACAACCAAGGGGTTGACCAACCAGGATGTGATCGTCTACCCGAGAGACTTTATCCCAGTGATGCATGCCCACCTAGGAGGAGGATGGGATATAAGCCCCTCTTCTTTCTTGTGGAAAGCAAGGGGTCTCCTTGTCCAGCAGGCGTTCCCAGGGCCAGCTATGAAACGGTGCTTTTATTTAAAACCACAAAAGAAAGGGACTCTAGGCAACACACACATAAATTCGGAGTGCCTCACTGATGAGATATGTCTACATCAGAAAGGACTTTTCGGGGGTGGGGAGTATAAAGGGGGGGGAAAAACCATGAAAAGAAAGACACTAGTTCTGACTCTGATAGGAGCAACCTGTCCTGTCCTACCTCATTCCTGGTCGACCAGTGACTAGATGCATGGAGGATGTAAGATACTCATAGACTATTTGTTCTAAGCGCCTGCTGACTGTATAGCAGATGTGATAGGGAAACTTTAGCATATCTGGTGTTTTGACTGAGTCTCTAGGCTTGAGGACCTTCCTAAGAGCCCAAATGAAGAATTCCCTCTCACCGGGTAAATGTGCTCGCTCTCCAGGACAGTCATTGCCTTCGGCATGAACTTGGGCTTGTTAAACCTGGTTAGGGGCTGGAGGGATGGCTTAGTGGTTAAGGTGCTTGCTTGTCTGCCTGCAAAACCTAAGGACCCAGGTTCAATTCCCCAGGACCCATGTAAGCCAAGGTGGTACATGTGTCTGGAGTTTGCAGTGGCTGAAGGCCTTGGTATAACAATTCTCTCTACTGGCCTCTCTCTCTCTCTCCAATAAATAAATAATGTAAAAAAAAAAATAGCCTGGTTAGGCCCCAACGCCATGAGTTTCTGAATTAGTAAGTCTGGAGCTGGGGCTGAAGGTTTTGCTTTTCTAACCGTCTCCTACATATTACTGAAGCTGTTGCCCAGGGATCCCACATGGAGAACCACAGCATCTAGTGAATTTTCTTACAACTCTGCACTGATTACAAGAATCATGGCTCAAGAAGACTCCCCATCCAGGCCTGACCAAGATGACAAAGGGTTTGAACCCGCCCCCAGACAACCAGCTGCACACCGCTTAACTAATTGCTAAGATCCAGGCGCTGAATATTTGAAGTTTCAGATGGGAACAAGGGAGAAAGAATTAAGAAGATACTGGGAAGTAATTAGCGCGCCACCACGCGAGCTTCACTAGTGGACGGACGTTCCAACTAGCAGTCAGAGTACCTGGTGAGCACACTCTCAGTTCTGGGTGGGAAGGAAAGATGGCGTCTCCATGGGGAGAGCGCTGGGGACAGTGGTTTATAAGGAACAAAGCAATGTTAAGCAGCTTGAAAGTGCAACAACAAACATTCAGGATGATTTACTAGGGAGGGGACTGGCTGAGGAACAAAACAGCACTTTGAGAAATCGTTTCCAGCATTCAAATTCTCCCCACTCTTGAGGCAGGTTCTTAAATTGAACGGGGGGCCCTCTCAATTCCCAGCAGGATTATGGGCCACCAGAGGTCACGCCTGGGGCACTGCAGACACAGTCAATTCAATAAGCTTAATGATGCTAGATGCTGCTCCTGGGGGGTTGGGGGAGGGGGACGGACAACTCTGCAACGTTGCCGGATTAGTTTAATTAAATAATGTCATTTCATCAGGCATCAGGGACCCTCCTGCCTCATCCATCAACTCTGAGCCTCACTCTACAACGTCCACTGGATTTGCTACCTGCTCCAATGCAGATCGTTTGCTGCCCTGAACGGCTGCCTTTATGAACAGGACCCACCTCTTCTCAATTCTAAACCCATGGCCTGCTCCTCCACTGCTGTGTCCTTTGCGGTCGAAACTCGGGCAGCCTTCAAAGCCAAGCTGAGAGACTGACTCATCAAATGACTCGCGTCCTTACTGATCTCTCCCAGCCTGTGAGTTTCTATAGCACTACAGTTGCAAAGGGCCTCATTCAGGTCATATCTGGGTTTTCTCCAATTCATTATAATGATACCGGCAATTGTGGAGAGTTTCCAAGTACTATTACATTTGATCCTTGCAAGATGGCAAAACAAATTAGATTCTTTTTTTAAGTCATTTTGCAAATAGAAAAACAGAGGCTCAAATATCTATCCCAAGGCCATGTAGCTAAGAGGCAGAGTTGGAATACAGGCCCACTAACCTAACTGCCACTCCATGTTCCCTCTTCAGATGGGCTGCAGCCTGCTGAGAGAGGAAAAGGAGCACACACAACCCACAGTATCCGGGTGCACAGAGACTTCCAGGAAGCCTAGGAAACAGCAAAGGGCAGGACTGGAGAGATGGCTTAGAGATTAAGGCACTTGCCAACGAAACCAAAGGTCCCAGGTTCGAATCCCAATACCCACACAAAGCCAGATGCACAAGATGCACAGATGCATACGTCTGTAGCTTGTTTGCAGAAGCTGGAGGCCCTGGTGTGCCTATTCTCTCTCTGTCTCTCTCTCTTTCTCTTTCTCTCTCTTTCTGTCTCTCAAATAAGTAAATCAATCAATCAATCAATCAATAAAATACTAAAAAAAAAGATAGATGAATGAATGGAGGTCAAATTGGCCTAGAAAAGCTGTGAGGTTGTCTGGGAAACTCCAAAGGAAGCTGACTTGTCTAAGCTGTACGTGACCATGCCCTATACAGAAAGCCATGTGTCATGTTAGTCACCCTCAGAAGTCCTCCCTGGATGCTGGTGATGGTTGAACCATGAGGACTCATCCCATCTACTGAGAGAATGCATTCCCAAGTTATCTATCCGCTTACTGAAGGATGACTCACAAGGCTTCCAGGTTTTCCTCACCATTTCTGATTCTACAAGAAAGGATATGGTAGGCAGACTCGCTGGCACACATCTGGAATCCCGGCACTTATTTGGGAGGTGGAGGCAGGAGGAACAAGAGTTCATGGCCATCTTTGACTATCCAGTGAATTGGAAACCAACCTCGGCTACATGAGACCCTATCTCAAAAGAACTAACCAAAACGAAATTTTAAAAAGGAATGAACATAATAGTGACGTATTCTGACAAGATTCTGACCCTTTGAACATCCCTAATTATGGAGCAGGTAATAAGCTTTGCATCACATTTCATCCAATCAAACAAAGAGAGAAGATGGCATCAGGTAGACCTGAGTGCTGAGGGAGTAATCTACCGTAAGAAGGAGGTGACAGGTCTCACTGATCTGAAGCTTTCCAGGGAAAGTCTGGATGTTCTGATCAAACTAAGTGCCTCAGTTTACCTGTGTAGTAAACGGAACTGAATGTACCTACACCTAGATAGCCAGAATAATGAGACGTATTTTAAAAGAGAGGCAAATGTTTGCAATATACTTCAGACTGAACACTAGAGCTATTGTTTATACAACTTCACATTTCAAAAAGTATCTTGCAAGCTCATAACAATAACAGGCATAGTGTGAAGGAGGCAATGGTACTTTCTCACAGAGAAAGCAGCAAGCTTTATGCAGCATATTCCCTCCTAAACTAGACACCATTTCCAGGGCCACCAAGGTCCTGGATTGATCTAAGCTGAAAGTTTTGCCTTTCTTAGTCCCCTCATTTTAATCATCTGGTCAGAGCTGTGTACTTAAGTATGTACCTTGCCAATATTAGGGTGGGACATATATTCAATAAGTTGCCTCGAGTCTTAACATTGTTTTTTTTTTTTAACCAAACGTCAAGCCTCTGTTGTGGATTAGCATTGTGAACATCTTGAGGCATTTTTCTACTAAACTGCTATCCATGACTGGTGGGTCTGTATTCAGTGATTAATCGAAGCTATTGATAATGATACCGAATGGGCTCCTTGTTTAATCTTAAAACATTTTTCTTAGCCACGTCCTAATGTGAATAGATCACATTTTGTTATGGCGTAGTACACATCTATCATGATCCTGAGCTGACTGGTTAAGTGGCTTTGCTGGGAAATCCTTAGCTATGGTTTGTATCTATAGATCTATTCATCTTTCTGACAACGCCTTCTAATTATGCCTGTGCTCAAGCACCCAAGAGACAGGGACATATGTAACATGAGGACCGTTTTGAGATGAACGGGAGAGGACAAGGGTAGTATGTAAACACTTACTGCTCTGCTCTTTGGGCTCATGTGCTCTGTTATCTTTGAGTGACGATGGCAGCAGTAGACGTCAAAGCATGTGTATGCCCTGGGTGTCTACCTGAGAAATTAGTCCTAAGAATGAAGTGTTCTTCTAGGAGACAAAGAAAATGACAGCCTGCTGATGGGAAGAACAAAACATGCCAGTTCCTTACACACTAGATTTCTCAATGAAACACAGATAATAAGCTATTTAAAAGAAATAAATCTCAGACAGTGGGACCTCTGCCATTTCCAATAAAGCCTTTTAAATTTCATGTCAAGAAGAATTCAATATATTATCTGTGCTTAGATTCTCAGTTTTCTTCTCTACTCTGTACCTTTTGACTAGTGCAACTAATTTTTCAAAGCAAAATGTGAGCATTCTAAGCAATTTGCAGTTGGGTTGCTTTGGAGTCAGAAGGACAAAGTGAAGTCCTAGTTTTATTGCCCACGAGCTGCTCTGAGCTGGGTAAGAAACTTGACTTCCCTAGGCCTTGGTTCCCCTGCCTCTAACCTGGAACAAGGAGACAAAAACGAAAGCTTGTTGTAAGAATGAAATCATGGAATTAAGTACTCAACAAATGACAGTTGTGTTTAAAACCAAGCTAATAAACATAGTGAGAAGAATAAAAACTGCCTACAGAAAATGCCCCCTGTTCCAGCCAGGTTCGCATTGCTGGCACAAATCACCTGACCAAGAGCAGCTTGTGGGGGAAAAAAAGGTTTATTTTCACTTATAGACTCGAGGGGAAGCTCCATGATGGCAGGAGAAAATGATGGCAGGAGCAGAGGGTGGACCTCATATCCTGGCCAACATCAGGTGGACAACAGGAACAGGAGAGTGTGCCAAGCACTGGCAAGGGGAAACTGGCTATAATACCCATAAGCTTGCCCTAGGAGGTGTTAATTCCCAAATCTCCATCAGCTGGGAACCTAGCATTTAGAACACCTAAATTTATTGGGGACACCTGAATCAAACCACCACATTTTGCCCCTGGTCCCCATAAAGTGATAACCACACATGATATGAAATATAATGAATTCAGTCCAACTTTAGAAGACCCCATAGTTTTTATAATCCCAATGATATTCAAACATCCCCATAATCCAAGGTCTTTTAACTGAGCCATAATACCAAAAAATCCCCCCAAAACCCATAATGACACAGAATAAACATTCACATTGCAAAAGGTGGCATTAGACATAGCCATTCAACCAACACAAGATTTAAAACAACCAGGGCAAACATCAAACTCTGTAGCTCCAAGTCCAACCACTCTATTCAATGAGAAGTCTCCAAGTCCAATAATTCTAATCAGCAACAAGTCTCTGGAGTTCCAATTCCGCCTTTCCAGCTACACTACTCACAGTCCTGGAAAACTTCATCCAGGGCTGGCAGCTTCCCTTAGCAGCCATCTCATTGTCCTGACATCTCCACTGGGTCTCCACTGCAACTCATGGTCCATCCTCACAGCTCCATCAGGTCTCCAAGCAGTCATCCAGCAAACCTGCTTCACACTGCCCATGGCCATTTCCAAAATACAAGACTGTGTTGCACATTCAATGACCTGCTTTCTCCTGCATTTCTTATAATCCATAATACCAGGTGGGTGCCAATTTGTTAATTTGGGGGGGTAATAAAGGAGACTTTGAAGAGCAGGACACTCCTTCAGCATTCAAGCCCCTTCAAAAGACTGCATTCTTTCTGCTGTCCCAATGCAGGTCAGCTGGCCCATTCTCAATGGTTGTAATCTCTCATGCAATTGCAGCTGAATGGGCAGCAGTTTTGGCCCAAAGATTTCTTTCTGTGTCATATCCCTCCACTCACACTAGTCTGTTTCTACGCACTGCAACCCTGCAAAAGTTCTCAGGACACTGGCATAACAGCAAGCCTCTTGCACAAACTGCTTCTAGCCCAGTCCAGACAAAGCTCCTTTTCATTCTCATAAGCCAAACTTCACAGTCCATAGTTCTTACTACATTCAGGTCTTCCAACTCTGGCCAGAAGAATCCATAAAGCTGTACTTATAGCACTGTAAGGCATCTCTTAGGCCAAGGTTTCAAATTTATCCACATTCCTCTTGAAAATCAGCTTCAAAAGGCCAAAGGCACACAGTCAGGTGTCTAGCAGCAAATGACACCACTGCTCGGTACCAACAATACTGTTGCAGTCAGGTTCACATTGCTGGAATAAATCACCTGACCAAGAGCAGCTTGTGGGAAAAAAAGGTTTATTTTGGCTTACAGACTCGAGGGGAAGCTCCATGATGGCAGGGGAAAATGATGGCATGAGCAGAGGGTGGACATCACCTCCTGGACAATATCAGGTGCACAATAACAGCAGGAGAGCATGCCAAACACTGGCAAGGGGAAACTGGCTATAACACCCATAAGCCCGCCCCCAACAATACACTGCCTCCAGGATGTATTAATTCCCAAATCTCCATCAGCTGGGAACCTAGCATTCAGAACACCTAAGTTTATGGGGGACACCTGAATCAAACCACCACACCCCTAAGGGGTTCATGTTACCCCAACCTCCCAATGTAGCTAGTAGCAGCTGATGACTGCTAGGTAAAGGAGAGCAAGCTCTCCAGTGGTATAGCCTTTTCTCCAGTAAATCGGCTTATACTCATGATGTTCACGCAACCCTAACTTAACTCACTGGGTTAAAAAAAAAAAAAAGCATGAGAACAAGTTGAAAATGGAAAGAAGGGTTTTACAGGGAGTGAAAGAGAGAGGGTGATGGAGGAGTGGAATCAAAATGCATTGTGTATCAAAGGATATATAGTAAAATAGCACTCCAAAAGGCAATGAGGTCCACATGAATGAGAATTGATAGAATAGGTTATCTCTTTGCTTTTTATTTATATCTGTTTTGTTGCATCCTTATCATACATGTATTCTAATTTAAGTCATATGCCCAGAAATATGGACATTAAATTCTTGGTTAGAGATTTCATTAAAACCTGGTGAGATTACACATATTAGAATATTAATTTTGGATACTATTAAAGAAAGAACATGAGGAAACAAAACTTCTATTAAGACAGCCACACGGTGTCATAAATACTAAATAATTAACGAAGATTTCTTGACAGAGAAAGCCATGAGTCATTTTAACGAGGGGCTGCAGGAGGCTGGGCACTCTGCCCTTCCAGGTCTCCAACTCCATTTGCCCTGTTGGCTTAATGTGAATGTGGAGGAGAGGGAGAAGAATGAGCTGGTTGGACGTTTTCTAGATGCCCTCCTCCAGTTCTGCTCCCATGGTATGCGTTTCTTCACTGTTAGAATCTTGGAATGCTGTCCAAGACAACCTACCCACTAATGCTTATTTTCCCCAGCTTGTGTACAGAGCACAATTATTTCAATCACAGTTGTTAGTAGAGTAGAATTAGTGTTCATATTTGCCAGCAACTTTCATGTAATAAATCAGAATTAAGCTACTACATAAAACGGAGACTTGCCAAACACATGCTTGCTTGATACAGCTTCACTAAGCTGTCAGAGGAATCACAGGGGACTGGTTCTACTCACCCACTCCCCATGTCTACTGATGCTAGCCATCTCCTCCTTAGCAAGAGGGGAAGGGTGGAGGAGCTGAGCCAGTTAGTACTCAATGCAGCTGCGTCCACACACATGTACCAGAAAACAGATGGAGAACTCCTCAGGGGCACAGTGGCTGGGTTATGTCCGGCTTGGGTGGGACATGTGGGTGGGCACAAAGGTGGACAGACCCAAACATGTTTAGAGCCCTGCAGTACAAACGTATGCTCTGTCCCAAGCCTACCCCCAACCTGGGTCCATCCACCAAATGGGATGGCTTGGGTGAGATAAACAGGGAAAGGACAAAGATGGAGAAAAAAAAGTCCCAGGTCTGGATGGAGAACTTGGCACTCAGAAACAGAGTCCAGTATGTGGTGGTGGTGGGAGGTGACCCTGACCCCTGGGACCATGCTCCTCTTACACCTGTAGAAGCCAGACAGGGACCAGGCCAGATGACTCATTAAGTCCTTGGCTTTTGCTCCCATGACAACCCCCCATCCCCCAGCCAACCAGATGCTCAATGTCACACATGTATTAAGAGACTTGTGAGGAACCATCTCCAGCCCTTGATAACTAGCTCCTGGACACTGGGAGGCAGTGACTCAAGGTGGCCATGTATGAAGGAAGCAGCCTGGGCCATTTCAAGGCAGCTGGACATCAAGGCTGCCCAAATGAGAAGCTCTTACACTGGCCTGGAGACTGGCTGAGGCTCCTGGGGAGAAGCAAGAGCCCCCTATTTGCCAAAAGCGGGCCATCAGGCAAGGCTAATCAGGAAGGTTGGGAATCCCCAATAAAACAAGCTATCAAGTCACAGACACTTCTGAGATGTTGCAGCATACAGATATCAAAAGTCATTTTTAAAAATTTTTAAATAAATGTGTGTGTGCGTGTGTGTGTGTGTGTGTAATGTGGTATCTGTGGAGTGTGCCGTGTGTGTATGCATGTGTGTGTGTGTGTGTGTGAGAGAGAGAGAGAGAGAGAGAGAGAGGTGGTATCTGTGGAGTATGCTGTGTGCTCACGTGCACGTGTGTGTGTGTGTGGTGTGTGTGTGTGTGTGTGGTGTGTGCATATGCAAGTGCCCTCAGGAGCCCCAGTAGCTTGCTGTAGTGTGGCCTGCTTGCCTGCAAAGGCTGGCGGGGAGCATTAGCTGAGCATGGCTCTTCTGCCTGGTCTTGTTTTGAGCTGGAGTCTCCTCCCGCTAATTGTGGAGTTTCAGGGCCCCGAAGAGTCCGGGTTTCTGCTCCCCCGTGGGACTTGGATTATAGGCACAGGCGGCATGCCCATCTGTTTTATGTGGGGTCTGGAGATTTGAACTTGGGCAGTCTTTCACGCTGGCACAGCAAGCGCATTTAACCTCTGAGCCATCTCTGTTCCCCTTGAAACTCTTCTATGTGAGCCCTCTCCAGAAGTTGGTCTTTGACTTTGGGGGTTACTAATTGACTATTTAGGTGTGCCCTACACTCTCTTCCTTTATCCTCCTCCCTGCACTTGACATAACTCTACTGCATTTGAACAACCTGTCCTTGGCATTGCCACCCCACTCTTTAGTGTAACTTGCAAGAATTTAGAGCAGGGAAGCCAAGACTACTGACTCTGCAGCCAGGCTTGGTACGCTCTGGGTCGCAGATTGGCAGGGTTGGGAAATCATGAGCTGGATGTCTTTCTTATTCTCTTTGAGGGATTCCCATATTCATCCAGCATCCTGAGACTTGTGACACAATTCCAGCCCTGATTCCTCTGGCCACATGTGTACAGGAAGAGCCCTCTCAAGGTCAACACTAACCAAAAGTTCCAGTGCTGAGGGTCTGCGTGTTGCTGACATTAGGAAGCCAGGGAGCCTCGGGCACAGGAAAGAGTAGTTCCCTAGACCTGTTGCTTCTCTTTGAAGATGAAAAAGCCTCGTCACACAGCATATACACGCAGCCCAAGGACCCAGTTTGTTAAAAGTTACATGTGAATTTATGTGAGGCTAGCAGATAGTGGTGACAGCTTTGATTGTGACATCAGTGAAGTTTGGGGTGTTTTGTTGTTGGGTTTTGTTTTTTAAGACACAGGGAGAGACCTGACTCCCATCTTACTGACATCTAGCATAGAAAACAATTACACCTTTATTGCACAAGGCAATAGAATAGCTGTCTTCGCTCTGTCTTTGGCTGACGGCTGCGGCATGAACGTTTTGTAAGTATTCCTATTTAGGAGTTTTGTTGAGAGCCAAGCCGCCTCACAGCCAAAATGTTCAGTCTGAGATGTTGCTGATCTGCTGAGCACAAGGCAGGAGTCATTTCTTTGGAATGTCATCAAGTAACCTGGGCTGTAGAGACCAGCACTGCTACAGGAGGGAAAATTTACCTTCAGAACCAAATTGCTTCCCTCCACAAGGGCGAAGCATCATGCCTGGATGAACCCTATAATCATACAATGCTGTCTTCAAGTATATGCTCCTCTTTAAATCTTTCTCTTTTGTGTGCTCAGAGGGTGTGGTGTGCGTGTGCTCATGTGTATGCGGACACATGGATGTGCAGGTGTGCGTGTGCTCATGTGTATGCGGACACATGGATGTGTAGGTGTGCGTGTGCTCATGTGTATGCGCACACATGGATGTGCAGGTGTGCGTGTGCTCATGTGTATGCGCACACATGGATGTGCAGGTGTGCGTGTGCTCATGTGTATGCGCACACATGGATGTGCAGGTGTGCGTGTGCTCATGTGTATGCGCACACATGGATGTGCAGGTGTGCGCGTGCTCATGTGTATGCGCACACATGGATGTGCAGGTGTGCGCGTGCTCATGTGTATGCGCACACATGGATGTGCAGGTGTGCGCGTGCTCACGTGTATGCGCACACATGGATGTGCAGGTGTGCGCGTGCTCACGTGTATGCGCACACATGGATGTGCAGGTGTGCGCGTGCTCACGTGTATGCGCACACATGGATGTGCAGGTGTGCGCGTGCTCACGTGTATGCGCACACATGGATGTGCAGGTGTGCGCGTGCTCATGTGTATGCGGACACATGGATGTGCAGGTGTGCACAGCTGTGCAATGGGTAGAGGAGTCTTTCTCTATCGCCCTCCGCCTTATTTATGGAGACAGCATCTCTCATTTAAACCCAGAGCTCGCAGATTCAGCCAGTCTAGCTAGCCAGCTTGCCCTGGGGATCTGCCTGTCCCCACCTCCTAAGCCCTGAGATGCCAGGCACATGCTGACATGCCTGGCATTTTCACGGGTGCTGAGGATCTGCACACAGGTCTGGCAAGCACTTTACTGACTGAGCCACTGCCCCAGCCTAATTTCCTTCTTGCAGACTTTATTAAATTAGCTTCTTAGCTCCTGGATTACTTCTTTTTCTTCTTTTTTTTTTTCCTTTCCCTCTCACTTCTGGTTAGCATTGGAAGTCATTTATTTATCAATATTCATGTCTGCTCATGCCACAGAAATAATAAATAACCCCATATACTGAGAGTCTGCACCTGAGTTTTGGACTCCAAAGTTAGCAAAGAATGTTGTAAATTTTTCTTGTTTCTTCATGCAGATTCCCTGTTTAGTACCATTGGGTTCTCTCTCTCTCTCTTTCCCTCTCTTTCTCTCCCCCTTCTTCTCTGGAAGGTTGTTTTTCCACGTCACGGTGAAAAATCTCAGCCAGGACCTAGGCTGCCCCCAGGAGCTGTCTCATTTGTCTCTGTGAAGGGCCAGCTTATCCTGGCTCTCTGTCGCCCTGGAAGATACCAGGATAGGATGTACCCTGTGTTTCTGAGCAAGTGATTTCTTTCTGAAGAACTTCTTCGTGAAATGACATCCATCTTTCCTTTACTCAAGCCCTGGACGAAAGCTCTCCTGATGGCGTGTATGTCAGCCCTTGGGTCAGACTCACCGGTCCGCCCAGGTCTACAAGGATTCCACCAGGCTCCTTTCAGAAAAGAAATTGCACTCACTGAGAGACTACTGGACTGGTTACCCAGAGAACAGGTTATGAAATGCTGAACTAAGTCCATTCTACGAGGGTGAATAGGATATGCTTGACAGGATAGGAACTAAAGGGTATAGGAAGAAAGATCTTAACTCCACTACCCCACCCCCCAGATACAAGGAAAGCACAATTCCAGAGAGAAAAGGAAATAAAAGGACTTCATCTGTGTTTTCTTGTGACTTCAGAAATACATGGTTTTAGTTTGAGGATCTCCGACAAGCTAGTGCTGTCAGGAAACTTCAACCCCACCCTAGAGCTGGCCAACTGTGTAATATTCTACCTTTCATTTTTCTCAGTTTATAGCCAGGGTAGGTCTAAAATTTAAAGAACCTGTTTATTTGATATAACGACACTAAATACAATAATGAAAACACAACTTGACACTTGGGTTTTACAAAAGTCCATCTTGAGAACACAAGGAAGAAAGAACAAGTATGCATTTCATTAAATCAGAGAAATCACTTTTAAAGAAAGTCATTGGCCTTACAGCAAAAGATCCATTTCAACAAGGAGAGAAAAAGATCACACTTACTAATCGATAATGTTGACTAGCAGGCCAGCATGCTCCAATGACTATAATACTCTGTTACAGAGCTATCATTTTCTATTTTAAGGTTGAATTCATGGCATTCTTACACACAATGAACTATGAGAAAACAAATTATTGTATTTCTCAGGGCATTTAACTTATTATTAAGCATTGGCTTTTTTTTTAAAGTCTGCACTTATTAGATCTAGAAATTATTGCTCCAAAAGTGTGGAAAGAGACAGGCATCCTGGTCACTGTAGGCAGTTCCATGTATGGGGATGTATGGGCCATTCGAAAATGGGCGCTAGCTTCTAACTTGCTTGTCGTGAGCCTCTTCGCAGCACACGCCTGACAGTTCCTGTCCCTGTGTTCTAGTCTCGCATCTCCAATGGTCGGAGTGGCTTTGAGGTACATCAGCAAACTGGCGGCCCACATGGACGTCCAAGAAGAGTCATGTATTTCCCCGGTGTGTCAGTATGTGAGAATGCTCGCTGCTTTGATTCCATGCATGCGTCCAGGGCTCGCAACATTCAGAGCCAGGGGCAGCATGTCGCATGCATGGGCAGTGCAGGGGAAGGGTCTAGTTAACCTGGAGGCGACAACCAGAGGGTGAGGTTGCATCATGCAATGAAAACCACACTTGGCCTTGGCTGCCATGCACAAAGGACCTACATCAAAGAGTCTGCTGTGCGGCTCCTGGGTGAGAGTTGATATGAGAGACGTGAGTTACTTCACCAGTGACAGACACAGGCAGGAAAAGGTTCAAACCTTATAAACAGAACACTGTACAGAGCCAACGCGTTACACAGAGGGGAGGTGGCTTTGGAGCCTGACAGGGGAAAACTAGGAAGGGCAGAATGGATCGGGGAAGGAGGAGGAGATGGGAAGTCTCACAGGATCGTTTCCCTGACCATCCTTCCATATCATGTATTTTTCTACTGTGTCTTTTGTTTGACAAATAACCTCAGGAGAGTTTTCAGCATCCACCATGATTTGTTTAGATGTTTTGAGGATTCGGGAAGAGCCAGGCATCAGTTACATGACAATACGTACCATGGTTTCCTGTAGGGACAGTTCATTTCAGACGCAGAGCAGAGGCTGAGCAGATACACCACATAGTTAAGCGCCAACCCCCTTGACACTGGGTTTACAGAGCTCACAAGGACTCTTGCGGGGCCGGGGGTGGGGGGAGACATGGTGTTCAGGCAACCCGATGGTCATGAAAGAAAGCTAGATATGTCACGTCATCCCCAGGAGCCGCCCGTGACCCTGAACCTCCCCATTCTCAGTGAAACCAACTTGTCTTCATGTCAGAACACAGACGGCTGGTCAGCAAGTTCACCCTATACACACATATATATAAAAGAGGAACTTCAGATTCAGGGGAGGATTCTGAATGTGTGTGTTTAAATCACATCTGATTGATCAGCCAAAAACTAAACAAACAAAACCTAAAGTTTTTCTTTAAGAAATAAAAAAGCAAAGCCAGGCGTGGTGGCTCATGTCTTCAATCCCAGCACTTGCACATGGGAGGCTGAGGTAGGACAGTCACCTTGGCCAGTTTTGTTGACGGATGAATTCCAGGTCAGCCTCGGCTAGAGAGAGACCCTGATTCCAAAAGCCTAAGTAGGGCTGAAGAGATTGCTTAGTGGTTAAGGCGCTTGCCTACAGAGCCAAAGGACCCAGATTCAATTTCCCAGGACCCATGTAAGCCAGATGCACAAAGTGGCGCATGTGTGTGGAGTTTGTGTGCAGTGGCTAGAGGCCCTGGCGAGCCCATTGTTTGCCCCAACCCTCTCTCTCTCTATCTTCCTCTTTCTCTGTTTCTCTCAAATACATAAATAAAATAAATGCCAAGTTTGTTTAAAAAGCCGAAACAAGCAAAGAAAGAAACACCACTGGTTCAGCATGAGCTCATCATGAACCTACCTAATGTCTAGCGGAAGAGTGCTTTCCTATAATCTGTCTGCCTCACAGAATCCCTTCTTTCTTGTTTTCCAACCCATTCTACTATGTTGACCTCGGGCATACTGAATATCAATAAAGAAGTTGAATCCTGTGGTCTAAGCCTAGCGTGTGATTCCCCTCCCCTGGCTCTGGCTATAAGGAGTGAAGGACAGCTGGCCTTGCCTAAACAACCCCCCTTTAACATGCCTTCTTAGAGCTCGGGCTGCTCACTGCCTAAGCGGACAGTGACGACAACGGCGACAGGCACTTGGCCCAGTGTCTCAGTCACTGAGAGCTGAGCAGCCGGCAGGACTAGAGCTCCACCAGAACATGGAAACACTCACGGAAAGATGGAGAACATGGGATTCCTCCCAACCCTCCCCTCAGTCCTTGGCATGCAGTTGTTTCCGTTCTGTCACAACTTCTTCCCTCTCTCAGGTTAAATAAAAGATTTAAATACTATCTGCATTGGAATTTTACTTTTGAGTACAAATATAAGACCTAGACTATTATGCACTCAACAAATATCTCCTGAGTTCTTCAGTGACAGGCATTATACTAATTTGGGGGACATAAAATTCAGTTAAATATAGTCCCTGAGCAATTTTCCAGTTAGCAGAGGAGTTACCCAGATTTTAATTTCTGGCAACACACATGCACGAGTGGCTTGCTGTAAAATTCTACGAACTATGTTGTGTGACCTCAGGCAAGCTGTTGAGGAAAATGCAAATGCAGCCACTTCTGCGAGTTGTCCAGGGAAAGCCGTGAGTTTTGGGTGCTGTGTTAGTGGCCGGCACATGGTGAAGGTGATGTCAGTGACAGCTGCTGTGATCCTAAACATTCAACTCCAGGTAAGAACTGAAGCACTCCGGAAGAGAGGGTGGCCCCTGCCTAAGTTTGAAGGTAGGTCTTGAGTGGTCAATAACGAGAGAAGGCAGGGTCAGGGTCCAGGCGAGGATAAGTACAGGCAGAGATTCGGAGGCTCAAGAGGACACACAGCACTGTGGAGGCTAGAATACTGTGGGACTGACAGGGACTGACTGAGGCCAGACAGGAGACAGTGAAACACCTATGTACCCGCCAGCATGGCTGGCCTTCATCCTGTAGGAAGCAGGGAATGAACAAGTTTAAATTCGGCAGAATAACGACATTGGCCTTGTCTGGCAGCAGGCTATGACTGTGGGGGTGGGGGGCAAAATGGAGAGGGACTTAGAAGCAAGAGGATGTGGAGGCCAAGAGGTGAGATCATCAAATTAAATCTCAAAGGAAAGATCACCCATGCAATGCAGAGAGGAAAATCAGCATTACAGTACAATTAAGGCCACATTGGACAATGGCCTTCTTCGAGGCCTGATGTTGTCAGGGGTTCTTTAGGGACAAGGATTAGGTAACAAAATTATGGACACAGTCACCTAACCCACAATGGCCCTCCACGTCTACTGCAGGGGTCTCTGTGTCACAAAGAAGCAAGAGCATGTGCCTCTTTATCTTCTGAAAGAACCGAGGGCCACTTGGAAAGCACCCTTTCAGAGACAGTTGGCATGTATATAAGGTGGGCATGCTTCTATGCCTCGAATAGGGGGCAGCCTGTATATATTTGACATAAACGCACAACTATGGACATGGTACATGTAGTTACCTGTACGTATAGAGGAATTCTAGCTAGAACATTCTCTGCTCTCATAGCTCATTTCACAAAGAACTTATTAATCACGGTCCCTTTGATGTTTGGGTATCTCAGGTGCCAGAAGGTTGCCTGAGAGACAAATTCTTGGAGGGAGGCTTTTTTCTGGGGGGGGACAGTTAAGAGAAGAAAGAGGCTGACATTTACTCACAATGTACTTTCTCTTTTAAAACAAAGTAAAGGAATGTGTTTGATGTCCACTTCGCTCAACTCGGAAGGTGGGAACTCTATACCTTCAACTCCCGAAGAAGAGACAGGAAAGTGCTGTCTATTTATTGCTGTGGCCATGTGATCATACTTACTGGGTGGTTGTCCCTTTGCCCCAAGTCAATTCTAGCTTAAGGTTTCCACGAGGCCAGGATGAGAGAACAAATGCTGACATGGGGAGCAAGAAGCGACATGTACTTGGCCTTGTGAAGAAGAAAAAGGAGTGATTCCCTGAACTCGCCATGGAGACACACTGAGATTCCCAACAGCCATGCCCGCCATGCCACTTAACCCCCCAGTCAGGGACATACTCAGGGTGGAGATTGGTCAGCAGGAAGTGATGTCACGGGGTCATCTTGTTGTTTATGTGTTTCTTTACCGGTTTGTTTTGTTAGTTTTCTGGAGGACAGATCAAATCCAGCTGTCTTTCACCTCTGAAGAGTGAGGAGTGTGAATGATTCCCAGCTACCTGATACCTCTCCCCGCCTCTCCTTACTGAGCAGAGCAGGGGCAGTGTCCTCCCCTGTAGACTCCTATTGTAAACAAACACGGTCATCAAGCGGGAGCAGTGTGAAGCGTCTCGAGAGCCCTTCCCCGGGTGACCTTCCTGCGGGGACCTGCGAAGGCTGAGAGCTCCTGCCCGCAAGCTCCAGTGACACCATCAGCACAAACAGGACACTTTCCCTTTCCCCTCCCCAGTGGTCCTGCTGAAAAGCACAAAGACCACCTGCCCCGCACCGGGACACACATGCAGTGGAGAAGGATTCTGATGGACTCGTTAAAGCAAGAATGACTTTTCAGAGCTGGGCGTGGTGGCACACGCCTTTAATCCCAGCACTCGGGAGGCAGAGGTAGGAGGATCGCCGTGAGTTCGAGGCCACCATGAGAATCCATAGTGAATTCTAGGTCAGCCTGGGCTAGAGTGAGACCCTACCTTGAAAAACCAAAAAAAAAAAAAAAAAGAATGACTTTTCAGGAGAGAGAGAGAGTTTATTTTAGATTGACAGAACACAACAAGGTTCAGGGATATGCTCGTTGGAGGGGGTGGGGGTTTAAAAAAACATAGGTGACTTTAAAACACCCACAGTTCTATATTGAAGAATAGCTGTCTGAACATTTGGTGTTTACAGTTTGATTTTAAACCTCAATATGTCATTTTAGTTTTATCACTCTTAAAATTCACTAATGGGGCTGGAGAGATGGCTTAGAGTTAAAGGTGCTTGCCTGTAAGTCCCAAGAACTCATGTTCGACCCTCCAGGTCCCATGTACGGCAGACACACAGTGACGTGAGCACACAAGGTTGCACATGCGCACAAAGGGGCGCATGCATCCGGAGTTTGCTTCCAGTGGCTGAAGGCTCTGGCTCAGTCAGTCTCTCTTTCTGCGTTTTTCTCTCTCTCACTCTCAAATAAAAGATAAAAATAAAATTCACTAATGTGGCTTTATGAAGATTTTGGTGTTTCTTGTTTGCTTCTTGTTTGAAAATTAATTTTTCCACAAGGAGAGTGACTCTGTGCTGTAATAAGTATTCTATGTGCTAACTGAGAGGTTGGCAACATTAGTCTATGAGGGTTAACATGTCATGGATCTACACTGCCAAAGAAGATAAAAAGCTTATATTAAAAAAAAAAAAAAAAAAAAACTAAAGAAAAGCAGATCAAACTGGCAAAAAGAAAAAAGTAACAATATTCCATCAGTATCAATATCCTGCCGTAACAATGAACTATGGATGCATTTATAACACGTACTATGAATATTATCCCTGGGGGAGGGGAGGGAACCCAGAAGTGCTTCTTCTCAAGAATCTTAAACTCAAAATAAATATATCAATAAAAACTCAGTTATTCACTTGCATCCAGGAGCCAAGGTAATATGATTATTTAGGTTTGCTCTGTGTATGGTACTATGCCCAGTGTAAGAGGTGAAATATGTCATATATACACATATGCATATATGTATATATATAATCTTTTCCAAGTATTGCAATAGAAGCTTTGATGTAATCCAGCTATCCTATTCCCAGGTATGTATCAGGAAATGAAGTCAGCAAATGATCACCTGTTGATTGTGACACTACTCACAAGAGATAAGATGTGGAACCAGCATGGGTGTCAATCAATAGATAAATGACATGTGAAGGATATGGTGTGCAGACAACAGTATTCAGACATGAAGGATGAGATCAATCGCTTGCAGGAAAATGGATGGAACTGGAGGACATTATGTTAAGTTAAAATATTACAAGCCCTGCATCTCTTATTCTATATACACTAATGAAAATAATGAAACAAGCCAAAAGTAAAAGTAGTATTTAGGGACTAGAAAGGGACTGAAAGAAAGCAGGAAGTGGGTAGGAGGGTGGTTGACATGGTCAATGAATGACATGTTTATGCATGGAAACGTCATGGCGAATCCCATTTGTACAACCGTGTTATAGTAAACTAAAGTGTACCCCCCCAAAGACGAGTAAGAAATTATAGAGATGCATATCAACATTAACATTTCTCAAAGTGAAAGATCCGTAAACTAGACTGGCGCCGTGACAGGCTTCAGTAAGGCACTGCCCAGGCTAGGCCTAAGTTTCAAATTCCCCCTTAGGCAGAAGACCTGAGTCAGCCCCTGAACATGTCCAGGCATGCCCAAGACTTGTCCCTTCTGCCCCAGCCAATCAAAAGAAAACAAGTACAGTTACTGTTTAAACCAACCAATCATGTAACCCCCTCCCCCACACATAAACACTTCTTTGTTCAAATCCCTATAAAAACCCTGCCCTCCTGCTACTCGGGGCTCTTGCATGGATGCACTGTGTTGGTGAAGTTAAGAGTCCAAGCTTAAGCCTGAAATAAAGCTCTTTGCCTTTGCATATGTGTCTGGTTCTCCCTGGTGGTCACTGGGGGTGCTGAGAACTGAGCATAACAAAAGGGACACAAATTGAAACAGAGGCATCATTTACTAACCATATGGATTGTCAGAGACAATCCCTCAGGACAGAATCAGCTGACAATACATATGAATCATGAATATAATGTGATAAGGTAGCTCTGAGAAAGAAACTGTGGCGATCTTCTCAGGCAAGCAGATGCCAGGCAGCTAGCTGTGCTCAGCAATACTCCATATAGACAGTCTTGTCCTAAGCTAGTGTTTCATCTGCTTTTTTTCCCCCAGTCTCTTTCCTTGTCCCAAAGCTCAGTGCTTACCCACTAGGGAACCAATTGCTGCTATCTACTTAATTCAGGTCATAGGAAGACCCAGTCAGAGGTAGAAGAAATGACTAAAATGGCTTCCAGAATGAATATTAAATCATGGAGTGGCAGGTAGGCTGCAAGGTAGGAGACAGTTTTGGGGGTACTGGTATCTTGACATTATCACACACCCACATCACCCCATCTGTTAAAGTAATGCTCGTCCTAGGCAATTCAGTTGGAAGCAAGGTCAAGGCCAAAATGAAGCCATGAGGATGAATCCTCAGAATACTAAAGACTTTACAAGGAACATGGCAACAGACTTCACCTTCTGCGAGGAACAAAAGAGAAATGGAGAGATGTGCAGAGAATAAAGTCTCCTGGAATCAAAGCCCCAGCAAGCAAACACCCCGGAAGGGCAGATTCAATCTTCCCCCAAATAGAAGACGTGTCACCGCTGTTGACCCGTAACTGCTTTTACCTGCAGGCAGCTTGGGTTTATAGGAAGTCTGGAACTTTCCTTCTTTCCCTGTTTAAAAGCTAAACGCCAGAACCGCTTGACCTGGGAGTGAGGGAATGAGTTATTCAAGGCATTCCCTGAAGAGCTGGGAGACTCCTACTGTGCAGAAGGGGTCGATGCTCCCTACGATCACTTTTTGAAGGAATGTCTTAGCCAGCAAACAACAGAAGTCTTCCCCATACAACCTGGCAGCTCTAAAATAAACATCAGCCAAGAACGACTGGATCATTGGGCTCACCTTGCACACACTGGTTCACTGATTTTGAACACCCAGCTCATTGGCAACTGTGATAGTTAAGGTGTTGTCAACTTGATCTGTTTAGTAATCCACAGAAATCCCTTTCGTGTTGGTCTTGGAGGTTGCTTCCAGGAAGGATCAACTAAAGGAGGAAGTCCTTCCCCCAGAGTGAGCCCTTCCCCCACAGCGGGCAGCCCCTCTCAGAGGGGGACTTTATATAAGGAAGCCCTGGGTGAAGAGAGCTCCTTCCTTCTTCCCACTTGGCTGCTGGAGCTGCTTGCTGCCTTCCAGCGTGGATTGAAGACCAGTGTCAACTGAAGACCCGCGTGGATCGAAACCCAGCGGCTCCTCAGGAAGCCTCCAGGCCTGCAGTGCCGGATCGGGACTGCTGAGACATCTGGCCACGTGGACAGAGCAGCCACACCGTAAGCTAATCCAATAAATTCCCTTTTTAAAATAATTCATTCTAGAAGTTCTGTTCCTCTAGAGAACCCTGACTAATACAGATTTTGGTACTGAGGAGTGGGCTTGCTGCTAGACACTTGACTGTGTCTTATGCATTACGGGTGTTATAGCCAGCTACCCCTTGCTAGTGTTTGGCACACTATCCTGTTGCTATAGTCCACCTTATGTTGGCCAGGGGGTGATGTCCACCCTCTGCTCATGTCATCGTTTTCCCTGCCATCGTGGAGCTTCCCCCTCGAGTCTGTAAGCCAAAATAAACCTCTTTTTTCCCCACAAGCTGCTCTTGGTTGGGTGATTTCTACCAGCAATGTGAGCCTGACTGCAACAGCAACCCCCTCTGGAAAGCCTTCCTGGGTCCTTCCGACACCCCGGGGTAGCAGAGCCTTTTTCTATGTTTTCTCTGTCTCCATTTTATGGATCCTTCTCTCACACTCATCGCTCGTGAACAGATGATGTGCCTGTATCCCTTCCCGGCTGCACTGTGAGCTCTCTGATGGCAGGGAGTGAATTTTGTGTCTCTATTCCCATTAGCTTGGTGCCTGCATAGTAGGCCCACAGTAAATGTTTAAAGAAGAGGAGAGAAATAAAAGGATGGAAAGATTCAGGAAAACAGATTATAACTCAAGATGAAGTGTTAAACCTGGTCAAGAAATCCCATCTTCCAATTTGGTTTCAACTGGCCTCAGAATCCTGTATAGAACAGAACTTAAATCATGTGATGCTTACATCACCCTCAACATCGCTACAGTCCCCAGAGGATGTGGTGCACTCCAAAGACTGATTTATGGACACCTCCAATGTCCCAGGGGAACTCTGGGATATCCTATCTAACATGTATAAAGAGAAAAATGGGAATGACCTTGGAAGTGTTAATGCTTACCAGCAGAAAGATACCTCTTCCTAGCCAAGAAAACCCAAAGTTCTGAGGGGTCATGGGAGACCTTCAGTCTAATGCTAGGGGTGTTTGTCCCAAGACATTTGATTCCTCTGTCAGAAGTCATCAAAATATTAAATCAAGCTTTTTTCTTAAGTTAGTAGATAACTATTTTTTCTTTTTGTATGAAGGATAACTCTTATAACTGAGAGGATGGAAAAATACAAAGAGATTATTAGAATTCCATTTGTCTCTATTTAAATTATTGTGTGTGTGTGTATTCTAGTTCAGAAGGCTAGATCCAAATTTGATATTATGCATACTAGCAGCATAAGCTAAAATTCTAAAGCTGTATGTACGTCGGATATTAGGAAACCAGTTCAGGTCTCTCTTGCTGATCCACTTCTAAAGGAATCCCAATGTAAAGAGCCACAGGTCCCATTAACCATGGATGAGGACATTAAAAAATAACACGGAGAAGGATTTAAGATGAGGGTCCGGATCTACAGGGTTTCCTTGGAAGGAGACTAGTTCTAAAAAAGTAATTCTCAAGGGCTGGATTGATGGCTTAGCAGTTAAGGCACTTTCTTGGGAAGCCTAAGGACCCAGGTTCAATTCCCCAGTACCTACATAAGCCCAATGCAAAAGTTCTTTTTTCAGTGGCTAGAGGCCCTGACACACCCATTCTTAATCTCTCTCAAACAAATAAAATTAAAAAAAATAGTTCTCAAAATTATCAACACGAGATTCATTGTTTCTCAACTCAGAGAGATGTTAAAATTTAGTGAGTGACGAGGTGAAGTTTAAATGAGTAAAAATATTACAAGTGCTTCCACAGTCACAGGCACTGAGGAAGGGCTAATCAATTGCCTGTGCCTATTATCACTGCTGAGCATGAAGTTCCTATCGCTCTTGGGAAGAAGGTCTAGCTACACACTGGGCCTCTTTTGCTACTATGCAAATTTCCGTATCAACCTCTTGCTTTCTCACCTAGGTCCAACCACAGTTACCTTCTTTCTTTTCCTCTGAACCCCCGAGTTGTTGTCCATCTCCATCTGGAGAAAGGCAAACTCCAGGGCAGCAGAAAACATACTGGTTTAAGTTCACTGTTTCTCCAAAGCCAAAGCTAACACTTTGCACCCCAGAGCTCCATAGCCATTAAGTAAGTAAGCCAGGGATGGAAGGAAGGAGGAAGGGAGGATATACCAAAGTCCTTGCCCAACCTCTCTAAGATGAAGTCTGCTTTCCTTGTCCAATCTTACTTATCACTAGCATCGGGTTGCCCCCGCCTCACCTGCTATGAATATGTGGTTTACGCACCCCCAAGAAAAGATTTCGTCTTGCTTATGTCAGCAGAAGAAGTCACTCGATAATTTAATCTCCCGTGACATATGTGCTTCAGGGAGATGTCTGACATTCAATTTTTGACTAACACTTAGGCACAATCTCACTCAAAAGTGAAACCGAATATCTCCTTGCCAACTGCCTTTCTAGGTTAAACAAAGAAATTGACAAGCTGTCCCATCTTAATCCCAAACTTTGATTAACTATAGAATTAATAAATTCACAAGAGTCCAGACTCAAAATTTTTTGTCCCCCACTTTGAGTGTGCTTGGAATGATACGACTTGCCTGAGATCCATACATATTGGGATATAAGTGAATACATCATCTTGGATTCCAGCCAGAGGTCAATTGCTAAACATGTGACTTCAACAGCTTGAGTTTGCTTCCTTCATCAAAGAAGGAGATCAGAGTGGTGATACTCAGGGTAAATCATGGCACTTTGCACATAGTAAGTTTTCAATAAATACAAACATTGTTCATAGCCTCACAGCTTACAGGTAAGGCCAGAATCCCAGTGATAACCAGCTAAGCCAGGGCCGGGCGGGTAAACAGATGACCGTGTGGCAGTCCGCCCCTTCCTCTAGGCTGCGGCTGCTCTGGGTGCGCTGCTTTCTCTACGTGGCTGGGCCCAGCGCATTTTGCACACTCCTTCCTTGAGCCTGCAGAGCCCAGGCTGCAGGCATGGCATCAAATGCCTCAGCAGGGAGAGCCCCAAGACACAGAGGCTGAGACCTGTTCACACCTGTAACATCAGCACACTCCACGTACACCTGGGTGCCGATGCCACCGCTGAGGAGGGCAAGCCAGGAATGACCGGCTCTGAGCCAAGAACGAGGAATGACCATCCTACCATTCAGGGGCAAGTTCACTGCCTTTGTGCATCCGGTCTCCGCACCTTTGTTCTCTTCTAGAAGGCGGCCATCGCTGCTTTGCATTAGCACATCAGTTTTCCATCTTCCTGGTGCCTGGCAGGGACAGAGGACAGTGGAATGCCAGGCTGTTGCAATTCTGCTGATAGGAACCAACTTCCCCGTGTTTGTTCTGGTGCAGGTTTTTGCAGAAGGGGAGACTTACTCGGGCTGTGTCTGTCGTTCTGGCCAATTCCCCTCTTCCGGTTTCAGTTTCCCAGGATTCGCCTGCTGGTGTCTCCATCGTTACCACTGTGCTTTTCTGCACTGGGTGCTGCCCTCCAGATCTGGGCGCTCACCTGCCACAGTGCAGATGTGCATGCAGGGGTGGCAGCCCCTTACAGGAGGGCCAAGCACTGAAGCAGCGTCGTGGAACTCGGTGGCGAGCTAAGGGCACGTGGAAATATCAAAAGCCTCCTTGCTTCCCCGCAGAAGAGAATGGGCACAACATGTCTTCATTGTAGATTTAAATGCACAGTTCCTCTTTTGTGTCAGTGCAGCTCTGCAGTGGGTTAATTTTTTTTTTTTTTTATCCACAGGCAGGAGCTAACCAAGGACCCTGAACCCCCTGTGTGACCCTCAATCACACAAAAGCTTATTTTCCTAGCGGTGCCCAGTGTCGGCACCAGCTGTTATGGGGACCGCTGAAGGGAGGGGATCTTCATCCCGTCAACCACTGGGAGACCCTGGGGCAGAAGCAGAGCCATCTTGGTGCTCGGTGGTCCTCAACATTCAGCCGAGCAGCGGATAATTTTCCCTAAGCGCATGTGTGCTTCAGCAGTACCTAACAATTAGATCTCTCGGGCAGAGCGCTAAGGCGGCGTGCCCACTCGCCCAGATGTGTTCGTGTTCCTGCCTACACAGAGAAGGCTCTTTCCTCCCTGCCAGGGCACGAGCAGCAGAGGGCAAAGAGGCTGTGGCAGGTGTCACTGTCATACCCTCTACTGTTCGCATCTTTACTAACAAGTACCAACTGGGCAGATAAATGGGGCACAGTGTAATATGATACACATATGTGCCTAGCGTGCAAGAACCAGCCCAGAGTGATTAGCATTTCTCTCTCCTTGTCATTTATGTCAAGAGACTTCTAGGTTATGGCGAAACATGTAACAAGTTTGTTCTGAACTGCAGTCACCCCTTTGTGCAGGGGAAGACCAGAACTTATTCCTCCCAGCTGACTGTCTAACCTCCTTCTTTTCCTCCACACATACACACTACCAAGCCACCAAGAGTCACCGTGCCATGTTCCAATCGACTTTTCCAGCTTCCACATATGAGAGGGAACATAGGGTATTTGCCAGTGTGTGGCTTAATTCGCTTAACATAATGGTCTCCAGTTCCATCTATGCTGCTGCAAATGGCAGGATTCAATTATTCTTTGTGTCCAAATAACATCGTCCTCTTCTCTTTTTCTTCTTCTTCCTCCTCCTCTTCCTTTTCTTCTTATTCTTCGTCATAGTGCTGGAGAATGAACCTGGGACATCATACATGCTAAGCAACTCTATAAACAACTGAGCTACATTTCCCATCTAGATGTCTCTGTTCTTAAAACTGGCTCTGAGAGTTAAGCCAGAGCAAAGCTATTCTGGAATGCCTATTTCCACAGAGACAAATAAAGGGTTGCCTATCACATAGACTGAGTTTTCAATGCCTTATATGCACCCCAATTCAAACTCTGCAGACACCCAACATTAAGCAAAAGTAAAACAAAATGAGTATCACATTCATTCCACTACCATATAACAAGCTTCTTGCCTATGAAAATTTGGTCTCATAGATACTGCTAAAGAACATGACAGGAGCTGGAGGGGGACCCACCCAGATCCCACGTAAGCTAGACACACAAAGGTGAGGCAAGTGCAAGGTTGCACATGCCCACTAGGTGGCGCAAGCATCTGGAGTTTCATTTTAGTGGCTGAGGCCCTGGTGTGCCAATTCTCCCTCTCTCTCTCTCTCTCTTTTTCTAAAATAAAAAAAAAAGAACATGATAGGATACTGGCTCTGAAATTCTTGCCTCAGGTAACAGTGTCAAGAGGGGTTTGGAAAACTATCCAAGAGTAAAGGAAAGAAAAGGGCAGAAATATCAGAATGAGGTAGTAAGGACTAAGGGCCAAATAATAAATTTGGATGGTTTTAGCACTAATTCTGTGTACTACATTAAAATAACACTGTTGGGCTGGAGAGACAGCTCAGTGGTTAAGGCACTTGCCTGAAATGCCTAACAACCAGGGTTCAATTTTCCAGTACCCATGTAAAGCCAGATGCACAGAGTAGTTTATGCATCTGGAGTTCATTTGCAGTGGCAAGAGCCCATGGCACACCTATTCTCTCTCTCTCTTTCTCCTCACAAATAAATAAAATATGTATATAAAGAAAAACAGATGGGGTCTGGTGGCACACACATTTAAACTCAGGACTCAGGAGGCACAGGTATGAGAATCATTGAGTTCAAGACGAGCCTGAGACTACATAGTGAATTCTAGGTCAGCCTGGGTCACAGCATGAACCTACCTTGCAGAAGCAAAAAGTAAAAACAAAAAAATTAAATTAAAAAATAAAATACACCATGAAATTTTTAAATCATGAAATGTCAAAATTGTTGTGTGTTTTCACCTCTCTTTCTCCCCTGCCTGCTCCTCCCCACCAATCACTCTTGCTTTCTGGTCATTCTTACTGTCTTCTTCTCAAAGCTGCGTGTTCAGAGAAACAAGTGATGGCAAGAGAGAGTCAGAAGACATCCTCGATTCATAAGCCACCCTTTCGTGGAGGAAAATGGGACAGAAAACTTCCCAGTGGAATGATTTCCCGCCATTATCCTTAACGATCTCTCCAGATCCCATGCTTCTTTTCACTTGCTAGCTGGTTTCCTGAGCCTTCCTCCTTTACTTGTTTTCTAGGCTTGTTTGGGGGGCAATTGCCAATGTGTGCACAGTTCTGGATTTTATTTTAAGTAATTTGTAGTTGTGAAATTGGTGTGATTAAATCTAATTACATAATTGGTGAAAGACTGAATAATAACATAATTAGAATGTGCAATAATAACTGTTGAAATCCATTGTCATGAAGCAATGTGGGACAGTTATGATCAGGAAGAAAGTAGTCACACTGACAGGGTATCTTGTAAGGAGTGAACCCTCCTGTCCCACCTGTGTGGAACTCAGCGGAGGCTGGGGACCCTGGGAAACAGCCATCAGCCTCTTCGTCTCTGTCTGCTGCTGGAAGCCTGGATGCTTTGCTTTGCTGCCACGGGCCCGAGGAGAGCACTTAGGACAGCAGAAGCATGTCTGCCACCAAAACCAAATCACCAGACAGCATCGAGCGGGAGCGGTGAAGGAGGGACCAAGTTTCTGGAATTGTCATTCCTGAGTGCCAATTTCCAACTTGATAAATGTCATCAGGGCATAAGCAAGAGTGTAATGAAGTGCCTGGTGATTGCGCACGTAATTATAGGTGGGCCTAAGGATGGTGACTAGGGCCAAAACTCCAAGCTCAGAATTTCCTGTCTACACCACTGCTTATCATCTTCTTAATCACGGGTTCAGAGACAGACTACCTGAAAGGCTGGCCTCATGGTCCCTGAACTTTTTGTTGGCATTGAACCCCTAACTTCACTCTAAGCCACCCTCCCCTTCTACAGGCACATGCTAGAACAGGTGAGGAGCATGCTAGAACAGGTGAGCAGCGACAACTGTGACATTCCTGACAGCCGGGACTCTAGTACTCACTCTTCATTAGACCTCTCTTCTCCCCCGAGGACTGCCCTGCTTGTGTCCCCTGCTGATACATCTCAGAGAGACCTCCAAGTTGTACAGCCCCACCTCAGCCGGCCACCTGCTCCCTGCCCCACCTCACAACCTCCTTGTCCAGCCTAATTTCCCCAGCCCACAGTTGCCATCCTCGCCGTGGCCTGCTACTCATTCCACATCAGCACCTGGGCAATGGAAAATCCCTGAGTAAAACCACACAGGTCAAACGACAGCTTTCATGTACAATTCATGATCTCACACTGCAGACTGATGCTAAAACCTGACAGCCAAACTGCTTTTATTTTCTTTTCTCAAACTGGCTTGCTTTCCAATTTTCCAAGGCTGCTATTTCACGGTCTTCTTCTTGCCTTGTATTCATTCAGTTTTCTGTTGCTACAGTGAGATACCCCAGGCTGGGTATATAAAGAATGAAGGTTCATCTAGCAGGTGTTTATGAAGCTCCAGGGCCTCACACTGACATCATCTCTTCTCTGGTGAGGATGGTGTGGAGGACAGCTACACAGAGAGGGCACACAGCAAGACAGGAAGCCAGAGCACTGGGGAGGGTCAGCCCTGTGACTTCCTACTTGGCTCCACCTCTTAAAGGTCCCACCACGGCTCAACATCAACACAGTGAGGACCAACTCCCAGCATGCAACCCTTCGGAGGAGGGACAACCCACATCCAAATTGCAGTGTCCCTTCCTGTACCACCATGCTCAGCTGATGGCCTCAGCTCAAAATGGCAATGAAAGGCATCCAGGAAATCAGACCACCTTTCATTCTTTTTTTCTACGAGTGGCCCTCCCGCAGTGCACTTCCTCATTCCCTTAGAGGGTGTTACCCTCTAAGAAGAGACCAAGCCCTCCACAAAAGCTCCTTTAGTCTAGTCTGTCAAGGCTGTCCCTGGCTAAGAAACTCCGGTGCCAAAATACAAAATGGCTTCATTCTTTTCCACAGCCGGCCGCTGTTTCCAAAGACTGTAGGGCTCCATCCCTCAGCCTGTCTTTGATCCTCCTCCCTGAACCCACTAACGCTTTACTTGCCAAGGACACCAACCACGTCTGCATGGCAAACTCTACAGGGGATCACGAGCCCCTGCATTCCCAGTGTTTGCCAAAGGCCATTTCCTTCTGCTGGCCGCGCTCTACTCCCCAGACTCCTGCAGTCCCTCTCTCCTTGGCTATGCCCTTCCTCAGTGCCACATACCGCACCCTCCTCCTTCATTCTCTTTCGGGCCCACACGTGTTTGAACACTTGTCCCTGACTGGCTGTTCTGAGAGGGCGTGGAGCTTTTGGAGCAGGAGGCGTGGCTGGCTAAGGTGGGTCACTGGGGGCAGGCACTGAGGGTTACAGCTCCGTCCCACATCCTCGCTACTTCTTGTCTGCTTCCCAGTGTGATCAGCTGCCTCACCACAGTCCCCCCCCCATGTCAGCCTCTATGCCTTCCCCACCATGAAAAGGTGAGCCCAAAGTAGACCTCTCTTCCTTGAAGATGCTTTTGTCAGGTGTTGCCATAGTAATGAGAACAGTAACTAATACCCCAGACATTTCTCTCTCTATACTCGCCCCTGGAAGGATCCCATCCACTCACCGGAATGAAGAGCCATTTTCCTGATTCCCCAACTGCCCTGTAAGTACAACTCCTTTCTTCTGAATCCTAGGCTTGCTTGTTTACATTGACATTGTCTGTCTCTGGTATCACAGATTTCTCAAACTTAAAATATCTGCATTGAAACGCCTGATTTCTCCCCAAACAACCACCCAAAACGTAGCCTTCCCTTCTTCTTTTATTTGCAATTTAAACAAAAACAAATGCGTTTTTTTTCAGAATCATAAAGGATTTAAAAATCTTACCATTATGAAAGTTTTTTTTAATGTAGCACTCTGTGCAATAAAATGCTACATTTAATTATTTTTCAAAGACTTAAGGCAGATCTCCCACAGTTTACAAGAGAGATGTTAGCTCCAAACTCCAATATCCAACTCTCATATCATTCAATGTCTGCAGCTCGTACTGATTTAGAAACCTTTTTAAAGCCATTTCAAAATCTTCCATAGCTGTAGACATGTGCATCTTTTCTCTGGCTGGAAAGATTTTAGATTTCTTCTAGGGTCAAACCCTCAATACGCCTTCTCACTGCCACCAAGGATGCATCCTGAACTCATTGGTAATGTCTGCACCAGAGTAACCTTCCATGTTGTCTGCAATACGGGGTCTGTCCACCATTCTCTAGATCTGCGACGTGACGTTGAATTGGATGGTATGGCGTGCTTCTGACTGCAGAGCTTAACTATATTGGGACAGTTTTGTTTCTCTTTGTCTACAAACAGAAAATTATCACTTGGAAGTCATGGTGGATGGGTATAGTTTTTCTCATCAGACCATGTGACACAGAATATTCTAGCTCTTCAGAGGACACTAACCCAGGCCTCTTGTTCATACTGGTGCTGTTAAATGATCACTGCCCAACTTCTAGTTTTGTCTTTAAATCCCTGATCAAGAACCTCACTCCCTAGCTAGGGAATATGCCAGCCTGCCCAAAACAACAAGTTGAAAAGTATACACGAAGAGAAACATATCTAGAATTAATCTAAAGTTAAAAAAAATAAAACTCAGAACACGGAGGACTTCTCAAAATGTTTTTCATTGAACATGCAGACACAGGGCCCGCACATTCTGATGCCAGGAGGCTCATAGCAAAGACACGAGGAGTCACCGCCAGGGTGAATGATGGTCGTAAGTTTACTCTCTCTGACTGGCCACCCTGCTCCTTCTCCTCCCTGGTTTGGGTGCCCGTCCTACAACCAAGGGCAGCTTCTCTGGGCAGCACGGTTTTAAGGAGGCTGCACTGGAACCTGACGGAGGGTACAGGCAAAGTGGAGAGGGAGTAGGAAGTCTTGACAGTGTGGGTTTACTTGCTAGAAATAAGTAGGACAGCCGCCATGATGAGCATGCCCGTCTACTGCCAAAGAAATTCCAGAAGAGGCACACGCCAAGCAGCTGCCTGGTGTGAGCATGGTGGACCCAGAAAACGCTGGGCTGCGCACCTGCCATGTGTCCGCCGCGTGCCTGCTGCTGCGGCTTGGGAGGAGAGCTTGCGGTAGGCAGCTGGCCTTCCTCGGAGCATGTCTCACTTGCTCTCATCTCGCCATATCTGCTGAATGTCTAGGATGTCAGAGCTCCGTGGACTCAGACACACCTGGGGTCCAGCAGATGTAATCAGCATTATGTACGTCTGCCCCAAAGTCAGTAGTATATCATTCCAGTTATTTTTTATATCTGTTTGCTTGTTTCAGAGAGAGAGAGAGAGAGAGAGAGAACAAGCACATGGGTGTACCTGGGCCTCTTGCTATTGAAAATGAACTCTAGACACAAGTGCCTCTTTGTGCGTCTGGCTTCACATGAGTAGTGGGGAATGGAACCTGGGTCGGTAGGCCCTTGCAAGCAAGTGCCTTTAACTGCTGAGCCATCTCTCCAGGCCTCCAGTTTCTCCTCTGACCAACTAAGTGTGGTCCAGACCTGTGACTCCTCACCCTAGGCTGGGGCAGCACTCCTCCTTTGTTCACTCTCTAAAGATTTCCTGTCTCACGTGACTTGCACATCTTCTCCTTGCAGTTCTGCTGCCGAGTCTTCCAGATGCGAATGGACGGCATCAGTCAACTGGTCGACCTCTGAGGATCCTTACAGGACAAGAAAGGGCTGCAGGGAGATCCCAACACCGAGAGGCACAGCCACAGCAGCAGGACAGCCAGGCTGCTCCCCAGTAAGGCAGAAAACTAGAGTGCCTTGGCAGGACACAGGACCAGCTCACTCCAGCAGCTGTTCCCCGTCCCCCCAAGGTACTGACCCTCCCTCCCCACGCTCACTCCCACCAGAGGGCCAACATAGCATCTGTCCCTGAAGCCAAGGTTTCCGAAATGCAAGATCTGAAATGATGTCACCCAGGCTCTGAATCTACTTCCTCACCTATAAAACACAGGCGACAGCACCACCTCATAGGCTTGTGGTGAGGCATGAAGAGTTAATAAGAGAACAGGATGTGGACTAAACCACGGTACAGACCCAACATATTTTCATTGCTATTGTCCTGTCAGGCTCCAGGTGAGACCCTGAGCTCCCTGAAGGCAGGGAAATGTGTCTATTCCCTTCTGTGGCCCCAGCACCCAGGACAGAGCCTGGTGCAAAATAAGGCTTAGTAAATGAGCAATGGACAAGTGACTGAAATGAATCCACTAGGGGGCGCTGGACTATCTGCACACAGCTTGACTAGGCAATGGCTGTTAAAGAAAATCTTCCCCAGTGGTGTCCTCAGGAGGAGGAGGGCGTCAAAACCCGGCACAGGGAGGAACTGAACAAGCTGAGGATGGACAAGAAGGAGGGACGTTGCAGCAAAGGAGACTGACACTGAAGTGGACCAAAGGATTGTCTTGGCAAGTATACTTCCTCTCAGGCCTCAGTCAATCCATATGTGCATCTAAAAAATTTCTAAGTCTATTAGGAAGAGAAGATGCCATTCATTAAGGACACAGTGTGTGTGGGGGGGAACATGAGCTACCTTTCTCCACCCGCCCAAGTCAATGTCTCCAGCAAGCTGTCGATTGGCTCTGCCTCTGAAGTCATGGCTAAGCCCCTTTCTGCATCCCCAGAAATTCCACAGGGTGGGCTACTGATGTCTCCTCTCCCGCCTGGGGGCCTGTTCCTCCTCTACACAGCTTGAACATGGCAGCAATGTCACCTTGTGTCTCTAAACCCAGCTCCCAGGCTGGACTGGGCCACGGTGTGACCAGCAAAAAAAAAAAAAAAAAATATATATATATATATATATATATATATATATATATATATATATAATGATAATAATTTTTTTAAATGTGTGTACTTCTTTTTAAGGCCACAGAAGGAAACAGGGACTGGAAACTAGAGGCACCAAGGGGCCATTGGGGCTGCGTGCTCAAACGGAAGAGTGCTAACCCTCCTTGAAAGTGGCACTGCTGAGGTCCCATGTGACAACACTGAGGGCCCTTCTTCCAGCACCTGGGCCCAGATGCAACAATCCCATGATGACACCAACCAGGGCCCTGGTATTCTAGATCTCCAGGCATCGCCCTGTCAGAGCTCTGGGGGCCCGTGTCACAAAGTGATAAGCTACGCATGATATGTGACTGTCAGTGCAGGAGGCCCCTCACCTCCTGGGATCTGGGGCTGGGAGCAGAAGTGAGGTGGGGGGTGGGAACAGACCTGTGTGCAACTGGCAAAGGCAAATCCTAGCAGTTGTTTGTGATTTGAGACATGGTATTTTCATCCCCTTTGAAATGCCAAATAATATGAAAGGAGGGCATGCTATTTTTGTGAGTTTTCAGAAAGGGTCACAGACTAATGGCAGGTTGAGGACAGCGCCTGGAGGAGCTTGCCCTCACTACGGGTACGTGTTCCTGTTCTATTTATAACAGACTTGAGTTGCCGCGTTCCTAACAGCCACGCATGCAAACATCATCACACAGAAGCAAGCGACGCGCGCAGCCTACCTTCAGTCCCAGATCTCCAACGTTCTGAGCCTCGCGTTGTTGGTTTGTCAGCGGCAGCTGATGGGAGCTGACCAAAAGCACGTTCCAGAAACAGGATCCCCTGCTTCTCTGCTTTCGCTCAGGAGACCTCATATTTTACTCATGCTGGCTTGAGGTCCCAGTCCCCCGCTAACCCCCACACCAGTGACAGCAGTGGCTAGCCTCCCTATAGCCACAGACATTTGTCAGAGTGATTTGGTGAGGTTTAGCACGAAAGCAATTTCTTACTTGGAAAATCATTTATCATGGACAGTCTGTCGAAAACAATCTCATTTCAAACCCTTCCCAGGGAGAGAAGAACAGACAAGTGGCACCAAGTAATCTACACCACAGCCACAGGGAGCCATTTATCTCCCCCTCTTGCCCAGCCCCGGAATGGACATTCAGCAAAGAAGAGAAATAAGTCACAGCTATCCGGAGGGGATCGAAGGGGAAGGTAAGGGGCTCCTGGGACCAGCAAACACTCCTGGACGTACAGTAAGAGAATGCTCATGGTCTCTCAAGGTCTCTATTTTTCTAATAGCCCAAGGCCAGAAGTGCAATTGCACAAGCCGCTGAGAGAGGTGTGCTCTACGTTGCTACACGCTCCATTCGTATGCTTAGCTCTGCTTAGAAGCCAGACTTCTCTTCTTTAGGGTATAACTAAAGAAAGGACGCTTGCTCTTTGAGGACTGAACTTCCCCTCCGACTGGGGCATTATTTCCTTTGACAGATCATAGCGTGGAGTGTAGGGTACATTACTTATTCAGTACAGGCTATCTCCACTGGCGTCGGCATGCTAGAAACACAGCATCAGGCAATATGAGGTCCATGAAGAAAAGCAGAAAGAAAAAAGATTGACTAAAATTTTGTCTTCTTTTCCCCTCTCTTTTTGCAGGTTAGTTGCAGATATGAAAAATGAAAAATCCCTTTCTCCATCTGGTGTCTGGTTAAACCCAGGAGGTGTACTGGGCCCCAAGAGATGCTTGTCAGCTTAAGGGCACCATCATTTAAAAATGTTGGCATGAGCCAAGGGCTTGGGAGGTTGCTGCCAAATGCCAATTATGACATAAATACTTTCTGGGCACCAAATTAAAACGGACTCTCCTTCACAGATGGGCAGTTCCCACCGGGTCTCAGAAAGACCCACATCATAGATATTTGTACTTCGTTATTACACCATCTTGATCCAATCAGGTTTGGGATTCACATGATACTTTTTTTTTTTTTTTTTTTTTTGAGGTAGGGTCTCACTCTAGCCCAGGCTGACCTGGAATTCACTATGTAGTCTCAGGGTGGCCTCTGACTCACAGCGATCCTCCTACCTCTGCCTCCCGAGTGCTGGGATTAAAGGTGTGCGTCACCACGCCTGGCCTCACATGATACTTTTAAGGTGAAACTATCCACAAACTGCATTCATATTTGTCATTATCAGCAGTCTGAAACCCTGACTTTTGAAAGATACAGTGATTTAAACATGGATGATGGAAGAGGTTTAAAAATATAAAAGACTTCAAGACAGAAGAGGGACTAGTTGTAAAGAAGGAGTTCAGTGGAAGGGGGGAAACACACAAGAAAGTAATGAGAGGGGGTTATGATCTAATTATAGGATATTCATGCATGAAAATTGTCAATAAAATTTTTTAAAAACAATAGCAATGTGTAGGCGTACAAAGTCATCAGCTTGCTCAAGTGTTGCGCTCTAAGATAACTGGGCATCAGGTCCACACATTTTGCCTTCTTTTCCCATTCTCTGATTTGCTTCACCCACCTCCAAGCATCAGAAATTCCATGTTGAACCACATGTCCACAGCCTGTTTGCTTCCTTTACCGTTTGTACCTATGTCGGCAGCCCCTGGCTCTCACACGGCAAAATCTCACAACTTGTAACACAACCCTGAGAGAAGTGTGACCCTTGGCACTCTCTGAGTGAGGGCCCACCCTGCTTGAACCCGGAGAAGAATAGCTCACCATGGAAATGCCATCACTGGGATCAAGGAGGCGCTATTTGGAATGAGTGGCTAAAAATAGTAAACCAAGGTGTGTGCATAAACCACAACTGATATGAACACTATTGACTCCTTCAAAGACAGGTGTTTGTGGTCAAGGTTTTTTGTGTGTTAGGATAAATATGAAGGTTGTGTTCTGCAGGAAACTTGAGGAGTAATAATAAGCACTTCAAGTCTTTCCTGAAACATGGACAATACCGAGGAAAACAGGGGCCCTTATCACCACCTACAAATGATAGGGCGAGTGGTTAGCTCAGTTTATCTTCCTGCTATGTCATACAGAACCACCTCTTTCAGCTCCATCAACTGATCCACTTAATAAATAGATTAAAATTTCAATCATTAGAGCTAGGTGTGAGGGCACAGCCCCATGTTCCTAGAACTCGGGAAGCCAAGAGGTAGGAAGACTGCAGTGGATTCAAGGCCAGCCTGGGCTACAGAGTGAGTTCCAGGTTAGCCTGTACTAGAGTGAGATACTGCCTCAAAAACAAAGACGAGGGCCGGACAGATGGCCTAAGGATCCTGGTTTGATTCCCCAGGACCCACATAATGCCAGATGCACATGGTGGCGCATGTGTCTGGAGTTTGTTTACAGTGGCTACAGGCCCTGTTGTGCCCATTCTCTCTCTATATATATATAACAAATAAACAAAAAATTTTAAAACAAAGAGAAAAAAACCAATATTTATTGAATATCAATGTGGCATGATTTGGGTAGGGAACCTTACCACAAGGAATATATTCTATAATAAGGTCTACCACTAAAGTCATAAGAATAATATTTAAAAGCAGATTGCTGACTCCCAAATTTCCTCTCTCCTGGTGTCCATCCCTTCACTCAGATAGAGTGGCGAGGAATGAAAGGTCCCCGGGGTGTTGCATCTTTTGCAGGTGAGGAAATCAAGCCACCAAGAGCCAGCTGTCTGGCCTGAAGTTCTCCAGCCCAGTCGGGGTTAGAAATCAACCTGTCAGTTCCCTTAAAGGGACCCAGGCTCCCAGGGCATCGCTGGAGGAAAAGGAGAATGATACCGAGGGAAATAAATCTTCCAGCATAGCTAAGAGCTGCCTGGATCTTGCCTAGCTGGCTCCAGGTTCAAGTTCAGTGAGGTCTGCCCCACCTCCAGCCACCCACTCCTATGTGAAAAAAAAATCTGGATCAAGGAACACCCTTGACCCTCTTTCACAGTGCGCTTTCTGCCTTCGGGGAGGTTGCATCCGCTTTGCCTCGACTTGAGGAGAAGCAGATGTCCTCCTTTAATAATCTGATGACCATTTTAGTTTTTCCAAAGCACTTTCATTACTAAAGCCAGTCCACCTCTAGAAAAGTGCTGAGTAACTTAGCGTTCAACACACCTAGGTTAAGTTACGGAGGCCGGACACCCACCGATGGAGCCAATGCGGCTATTCCATCAGTTATTTTGCTGACATTATCAAAGACCTGTAATACCTATGGAATATCATGTTCCCCTTCGTTGCTTTTTCTGTCTGTGACTGGGAAACATTACGTTTGATGGACATGTTTAAAAACTTAAGTTCTTGGGATGACTCATTTCTAGTGGTTCTAATCAAAGAATTGTTCCCACTGAGCAATGGATGTGAGAAGTCCCAGGCTGGGGGCGGGGGGGAGAGGGCTCTTTATGAGGTACGTGGCTTTTACGTGGTAGCTCTCCATGAATGAGCACGCGGGAAGATGCGTATGAATGTGTATGCAGCTGGGTGTGGGGGTGAGGTTAAAAGCTAAAAACTAAATCAATGATCCTAGCGGCTTATAACCCAACTTGAAGTGCTTAAGTTGGCCTCTAGTTATCCTGCATTACTCAGAGTTCCATCAGCATGCCCAAAACCCCTGAGATAAACAACTTAAAAGGAGGAAATGGGGCTGGAGAAATGGCTTAGCGGTTAAGGTGCTTCCTGCAACGCCTAAGGACCTATGTTCAACTCCTCAGACCCCCACATAAGCCAGATGCCAAGGTGGGGTATGCACACAAGGTGTCAAACACATCTGGAGTTCAAATGCAGTAACTGGAGGCCCTGGTGCACCAATCCCCCACCTTTTGCACTCTCTCTCTCTCTCTCTCTCCCTCTCATAAAAAAGGGAGAAAATATTTGCTTTGGTTCGTGGTTCCAGAAGTTTCAGTTCACAGTCACCTGCCTCCTTCACTTGGGGCCTGTGGCGGCCAGCACATCATGGCAAAGACACTTGGTAGAGGAAGTCTATTCACCTCGGGGCAGCAGGAAAGCAAACAGAGAGAGGAAGATTTCCGGATCTCAGTGTCCCCATCAAAGGTGCACCCCCACAGACCCGACTACCTTCCAGTAGCTCCCACCTGTTAAAGGTTCCACCACATCCTAACAGTGCTACACGCCGGGGCCTTCACTTTTAACACAAAGGCAATTTGAGGGACATTTCAGATCCAAGCTCTAATACCTCTGATTACTTTTACAGACTTGGGCTTTCTAAGAGAAAAATGCTTACTAATGAACTCAGCAACTTAGAAGTCACTCTTAATTTCTCCCTGTTTTCTACTGACAAGCCATTCTGCCCATGATACCAATCTTGCCCAAGGCATCACTCTCTCAGTTAAAACCAATGAAATAACCTTCCACATATTCTTGCAGTTAAAATAAAAATCTCTCCCCATACTCTATCATCTCAGTCAGAATGAATTTATTTCATAACTACTTTATTGAGTTATAATTCATGTACAATTTAGCCATTTAAAATATGATTCAATTGCTTTTAGTATGCATATATGTATGTACATATATATGTGTGTGTGTATATATATATATATATGTATATATGTAATAGGCTCATCACTTCAAAAAGAAACCCTGTACCCTTTGGATACCAATTGCCATCACTCCCTCTAACCCTAAACCAAAGCCCTACGTTACTGTAACTGACTCACTAGCTCTGCACTCTCACCTATTCTTGATGTTTGCTATAACTGGAGGCACATAATAAGTGATCGGTCACTACTGATTTGTTTCACTTAGTATAATGTTTTCAAGGTTCATCGGTGCTGTGGTATGTATCGATACCTCATTACTTTTTATGGCTCAATGATATTTGCTTGCATATATCACATTTTGTTAAGCCAGTCATCTGTTGATGGACACTGACAGCATTCCCACCTTTGAACCATTATGAACGATGCTGCTAGGAGCACTCAGGTGCCAGGGTGGTGTGGACATATACGCTCTGATTTCTCTTGGGTAAGCGCCTGGGTAGAATGATTTTCAAGGCTTTCACCATCCCAGAAACACAAATGTGATTTTTCAGGTCCTGTGCCAGTGTTGGTTCAGAGCTATCTTTTTTTAACTATACATGCATATATTTTTATATGGATATTTTATATGTATATATATTATATGCATGTTTATTTATGTGCATCTATAATTTATTTATTTGAGAGGGAGACACACAGAGAAAAAGAGTGAGTGAGTGTGGGTGTACAAGGGCCTCCTGTGCCAATGCAAACAAACTCCAGATGCACACACCACGTTTTCTATCTGGCTTTATGTGGGTACTGGGCAATTGAATCTTGGCTGCTAAGCTTTGCAAGTTAAGTGCCTTTAACCACTAAGCCATCTCTCTAGCCCATCATTTTTTTTTTAACCACAGACATCCTAGTGAGTATGGAATGGAATCTTGTGTTTATTTGCATTTCACTAGTGACTAATGAGCTGAACACTTTTTTCTGTGCGTGTTGGTCATTTGTAAATCGTCTTTGGAGAAAGATCTGTTCACTGTCTGCCCATTTCTAAGCTGGGCTAGCTTTTGTAGAAAAATTTTTTTTTTGCAATTGTATGTATGTGTATGGTTTTGAATGTGTGTGTATGTGTGTATATGTGTATGTGTGTGCAAGTACATGTGCAAGAATGTGGAGGTCAGAGGCCAAGGCTGGGTACTCTCCTCATTTGCTTATCCTCCTTATTCTCATGAAATGAGGTCTCTCGTGGAAACAGCAACTTGCCAATCCAGGTAGACAAGCCAGCCAGCGAGTCCCAGCGTTCTCCTTTCTTTACCTCCCCAGTGATGTCGGGGAACTGAGCTTATATCTTCATGCTTTCACAGTGAGCACCTTATCCACTGAGCTATCTCCCCAGCTAGGAAATCTTTATATTGCTGAGTTGTAAAAGTCCTTTGCATAGTCTAGACATGAGTGCACCATCACCAGATACATGCCAATATTTTTTCTGATGCTGTGGACTGTTTTTTTTTTTTTTTCCAGTTTCTTTCTAAGTGCCTTTAAAACACAGAAAATTTTACTTTTAATGTATCTATTTTAAACTATTTTTATTGTATTTATATTGTACGTATGTGTGGGTGTGTATGTGTGTGAATACGTGTGCATGTGCGTGCATGTGTGTGTATAAGAATATAAACAATGCCACAGGAACTATGCTTTTAGCAGACCACTTCTCCCCATTGAACTATCTCGGCACTTTTGTCAAAAAGTTATTCAACTATTGACAAGTGGGTTTGTTTTTGGACTCTCAATTCTATCCTCTTGATCCATATGCCCAGAGTGAATTTTCAAAAGTAGGAATCATTTCATTCATCTTTCTGGAGTCGCGGCTCAAGCCACAGCACAAATCACTGAGTCCCCACATTTGTTGACCCGGGACCAGGTTCTTCCAAGGGGCCTCTGTGGAGCATTTAGGGAGGTGAGAAATTTGCATGAGAAAATTACATATTCATATTTTATTGTCTTCTAATTCAAATTTGCTCTTCCCTTTAATTACAAATTTAAGCCAACAAATGAATGCTATTAATGATTTTGCTAACAGTAGAGAACCCAGATATTTACATAAGATTATAATTGTTGCATGACCCTCAAAACACATTAATCCTACTGTAAAGTTATGCTGGCATATTAGAACTGTCACCAGATCTTAATAAAAACATCTTCATTAACAAGCAGATATACTGTATCCTAAATTTGTTTCTTATTCTAATAACTATATTTCAGTATAATCAGTTTTATTGTAATTCAATGTTTCCAAGGCATGCAATTATAAATAATAATATTCTGCAAAGGAGGGCATACATTCATTAGACTCTGAAGGAGTCCTGAACACAGAAGATGGGAAGAAACCCTGCATCTCCTTTTGTCAGTTTACTTCCTGGCATTTCTCATCAATTGAACTTACATTTACTATTTGTCAAACTGCATATTCCTTCTCTCTCTCTCCCTCTCCCTGAATAGGGACCTAAAATACTGCCCAGCACATAACAGTCATTCAACAAATATTAGAGTGAGTTATTGAATCAGCCGTAATTTTCTAAACATGAGCAAAGTCATTGGCTTAGTGACAGGAAAGGCTCCTAACACCACACCTGTGATGTGTAACTCATGCTGGAAATAATTTTGTGTTTCAGTCCCCATCACCCTATCATCATCTACTTTAATAAGCACTAATGTGCTCCATGTCCTGCATCAAATGATTTGCATGAAGCAATAAACCATTATTTATGTTTATAGTCTAGAAAACTCTGGGTTAGAGAAGTTAATTCCTTTCTTTCTTTCTTTCTTTCTTTCTTTCTTTCTTTCTTTCTTTCTTTCTTTCTTTCAGAGAGACCAAGAGATAAAGATAGAGAGAATGGGTGAACCAGGGCCTCTAGCCACTGTAAACTCCAGACACATGTGCATCCATGAGCATCTAGCTTATGTGAGTACTGGGGAATCAAACCTGGGTCCGTAGGCTTTGCAGGCAAGTGCCTTAATCATTAAGCTATCTCTCCAGGCCAGAAGCCAATTCTTACCTAAAGGTATGCTGCACTTATAGACAGTTTCCCTGCCTCCACAGTATCACTATTTGACTCCAGGAAAACACTTCCAAGGAAGAATGAAACAAGTTTCAGAGAAAGGAAAATTTTCCTTATGGTTCAACTGAGAAAGTGAAGATCCTGTGAAATTCAGACATGTGCCGCAGAATGCAGACCTCAGCGGGCATTTTCAATAAATGGTCTTCCCATTGTCCAGTTCATGAGTCACAGCAAAGGGTCCCCTCAGCAGAAATACAGCAGAACAGTTGCTAATGTGACTGCTGAGGACAAGGGGGCGGATTCCATAAAGCCTGACTTTGCAAGCACAGTGAATGCTAACAGGCACTAGCTGGAGCCTGGGGTCCACCTTGCATCTCTAAATATGAGGACTCAGCTTCATTTGGGCAGGGCATTAAGCATTCTGTTAAGCTAAAAATTCCAAGGTAATTTGATTGCACAGTTATAATGGTTTCTGGCCTCAATTGTCAGGTTGTATGGTAGCACTATGGCCTGATGAGAAGCTAGATCTGCCATGTGTTTGTGTCTGTTATATTCACATGTGTGGACAGATTTGCATAGCCCGTGCACACTTACACAACCCAGAGGAGAAGGTCAAGTGCCTTCCTCTTCTCACTCATCTGTGTGCTTCCTTGAGATAGAGTCTCACTGGACTCAGAGCTTCTGTTACTCGGTCAGACTAGCTGGCTGGCCAGCAGGCCCCAGCAGTTCTCCAGTCTCTGCTCACCATGGGACTGAGGTCACAGGTGTGTGTGTGTGTGTGTGTGTGTGTGTGGCCATGCCCAGCTGACTTAGGAGTCTAGCTCCTCTCATGTTTACATGGCAAGCACTCTGACCCACTGAACCATCTCCCCAGCCCTTAGATATGATCACCAGCTGGAGGGCTGTGTTTTGTGGCTTTGACTTCATCCATTCTCACAGTAGGGAGGTTTTGTTGGGACAGAGACACAGACATTCTCCTTATGAAAACTGCTGAGGGCTCTTAGAGAGCCATGCATCACTCTGCACAGAACCAGGCATAAGAAAAGTCCCTGTCATCTTAAAGTGGCAGCAAATAGAGATTGAGTCAACGGTCCACTACACCAACAGTAACTGCCGATCCAGCAGCATGCATGGAGGCTGGCCCCTCCTGTCTCCTCCTGCAGGCTCCTCTGTCAGGTTATCCAAACTAGGGGTACACAGGACTTGAGAAGCTGGATAAATCAGTTATTTTCAACAGAGTTGTTAACATTAAGAGAACCTGAAGGCACTGAGGTTCAGGAATTAGCCCTCTTCTCTGACAGTCACGTGAGTGGTGGAATGACCCACTCCGAGCTCTCCACAGGAAAGGCAGCAGCTCCCCTCACTGAATGTCTCACAAAGACTTTCCTCAAAAGGAACTCTGGCCTTGGCCTTCTGGTAGGCAGTCTCTAAGCTCTTGGAATGTCATGCCCAATGAAAGCATCTTTGCTTGTGGCTCATGACCAACTAGATGGTCACAATCTGATTGCAGGAGGGGACTGAGCACACCGGGGCTCTATCAATGTGTATTATGATTTTGACAATGTAATTTTGGGTCAGTTACCATCCGTGAGCTTCCAGAGCTGGGAGAGAGTGAACTGGCCGTGGGGGGTGGACACCAACTTTCCATGATCACGTCTAGCTAGAACTCTGAAGTCTGAGGTTCAGTGCGCTCTCCTGGGAGTGCGCACTGCTGACATGCAGTCACGCGCAGGTACTGGAAAATGGCAATGACCTGACCCCACAGGGGCATAACGGAAGTCCTATGTTAGGAGTCTTCCTAGACTCGGTCCTGTGCCCGCTTCCCGTGGCTGATTTTTATTGGGGTCCTTTCCCTGTAGTGGGACTTCAACTGTATTCATGGATTCTGAGGTCTTCATGAAGTATTAAAACTGAAGGTGGTCTGAGGAGCACTCCCACCTTCTGAACTTGGCAGTTGAGGTTCGAAGTCAGAATGGTTTTGGGACTGCTCAGTTCACCCTTGCTTCTGAACTATCCAGTTCTACCTGTGCACTGGACCCGATGTTAGCCTGCTTCCCTCCCTGAAAGTTCCCCAAGTCCCTGCATCCTCTGACTTTCCTAATGACTTTGCTACTTTTTGGCAAGTCCGACCACCAGGAGTATGTTTCATATGACAATTTAGTATGCACATATGTGTCTGTGGTGTCATCATGCTGCATAAAGTCTTCCTGACCTCGCGGGCTGACGTTCCATCTTAAGCTGCTCTGTGTCCTCCTTGGCCCCTTTTGCTCCCACAAACTGTCATGAGTCAACATGTGCAGTTTCAGAAGCTGGTCTTATCCCCTGCGCCCAGCAGATCGCATCACTGCCTTGCTTTGCCTCTTACTTTGCTTCCTGAAGGTTTCCTCTGTCACACCTTGCCCCCTCTAAGACCAGATGAGAAGCTACAAAACCAACTTCAAAAGGACAATATTAGGCTAGGGAGATGGCTTAGCAGTTAAGGCGCTTGCCTGAGAAGCCTAAGGATCCATGTTCGACTCTCCAGATCCTGTATTAGCCAGATGCACTAAGGTGAGGCAAGAGCAAGGTCGCACATGCCCACCAGGTGGCGCAAGTATCTGTAGTTTGATTGCAGTGATTGAGGTACTGGCACACCAATTCTCTATCTCTCCTCTCTCTCTCTCTCTCTCTCTCTCTCTCTCTCTCTCTAAAAAGGACAATACTCGATAGCATCTAATATTTGAGGCTACCTTCATGCTGGACCCTATACTAAGAGCTTTCCTGTGCATCATTTATTATTATTATTTTTTTGCCATAAGGTAGATACTATCTCCATCCCTCATCACCACTGCCATCCCACCTTACAAAGGAAAGAGCCTCAGCTTGGAGAGGTTAACCAACTTATCCAAGGACACAGTCTTAAGTGAGAGGTCAGAATTTAGGAAGACCAGGACCCAAACTCAGCAGTTAACCACTAGACATCGGAAATGCCTCCCCTTCTGCCAAACCCAGGCTCCCCGACCTACCAGAATGCAATGCACTCAGACCTGTCTGCCACGGTTCTCCTCCCACATCTCAAGGGAGTCTCATTCTTCCAGAACACTGGTCACCCTTGCCTGTTTCCAGCAGCCTCGGCCTTCCCCACACCAATTAAACCGTCACAGCCGGCTGGCTTGGAGACAGGTGAGGACAGGAAGACAGCTGGAGGAAGAGGGGAATGAGGGGGCCACTCTCAGCTCCAGCTGCTCTTCTGTTTTCTGTCAAATTGAGTTGCAGACTGGTGGATGAGCCAGCAGGGGTCCCCAGCGACTCCCCAACAGCCTCCACCCCCTTCATGTTGGGTGGGATGAGGGGAGGCATATAGCTGCATGGGGAAGGGAGCTGCCTAGGTCCTGCCACAGCAGCCTCGTTCTCAAGTGGAGCGACTAGCTGCAGACTGCTTGCACCCCCAAAGCACAGCCAGAGGAGCATCTATTCTATGAACCACTCGTAGCTCACAGCCATGAAAGAAGCAGGGGATAAGGAGCTCTCGGCTCTGTCCATCACACACTCCCCTTGCCTCACCTCCTCCTTTCTGTGCTGCCTGGTATGGGGAAAAACGCTAGGCAAACCTGCGCCTCCGTCCTTAGTTTCCTGAGTACTGCCTCTTTGTGGCCAGGACTTCCATGCGCTGGGGGTGCAGGAGCACCTGCTCCAGGACAAACACTGCCGAGAGACTTGTGCACGCCCTGCAGGCAGAAGGAGTGGGATCCCTGCTGATTTCTGTTCAGCCTTTGAGTTCAAAGACTGTGGACACCCAGGACCCTTGTACCGGAAGAAACTAGGGTGAGTGAGCAGATGACCGAGCCTGACAAGGCAGGAGTTCTCAACATGTGGGCTGTGGATCAACGTTAAGAGTCCTTGGCAAGCAAAAATGCCTGTAGCTTTCATCCATCTTCCAAAGGACGGGGGTGCATGACCCACAGAACAACCTCACGCTGTCTACATGCAAGCAACACGCGTTGCCTGTGACTTCACTTGCTGTGGTGTCCACTGTTAACTCACTCGTGTTTCCTCCAAGCCTGCACACATCCACGCACCAGGATGCGCAGCCACCGAGTGACCCTCCTTGTCCTACTCCCCAGTCTCACCCAGGCCTGGAAACAGACTGTGCTTGAAGGCTCTTGCAGGCTGCATGGCTGCCTGCATACATCTCAATTATTGATGCCGCTCTTAACAGACCCTGCCTTATTACTGCTGCCCGTGCTATTACGGGGAGGGCACGGCTCCTAATGCACTCCTGGCTCACTTCCTCCTGCTGGCGGAGGAAAAGCACATGCCAGGCGGAGTCTCCTAATTGCATCCGTATTCTTTTCACCTTCCTCTGCATCTTGTCCCTACAGTTCCCTCTAGGACATCAAGATCAAGTGTGTCTCAAACTGAGCTATGGGTTTATCTCTGCATTTCCTGGCATGGAGGGGCGGGGAGTAGAGGGTATAGGAAAGCATCAACCTCTGAGAGCAGAGCTACTGTTCTCCTGAGGCTGCAAACAGGAACACACACACACACACACACACACACACACACACACACGGCATCCTCTGGAAGAAGGGCTGGTTGAGTCTCGGCATCGAAGGTCCTGTGCTCTACACACAGTGCCTCCCTCCCAGAGTGTCCTGACAGGTAAAAGGTGACCTGAGTATTTTCCATGCAGAAAGCAGAGACCTGAAGCAGCATTAGTAAAACTGGAGTTGACATAATCTGGTCATCTCTCTCCTAGTTCTGGACCTATCTAGCCCTAGGCTCCAAGTTCAGACACAGCTTAATGCTACACCAGCACGAGATTCCAAATTTTCATGCAAAAACAGAAAGGTCAGTGAGGAGCTGTAGCCGACATCTGGGACCATAACTGGGGAGAGATGTCCAGATACACTGCCATTGTTGTTTGTGGAGAGACAACATAAGAATGTCACCAATAAACTGGTAAATGTGATACTCAAGACAACTGTTAACCATAAGGCTGATGAAAACTATGGCCAAGGGCTTATCTATGTGAGCTTGTGATTTATATTCACATACACTGGAAATTAAGCCAAATTTTGTAGTGCATGCCTGCTTAGCGAGGTAAGCCAGAAGGTAGTCTACAAAATCATCAACTTCCACATTTAGCATTATCGATTCTGTCCTGCTCACGTTAAGTCCACTAGCAGAGGGGAACAGCTTTGGGCTTTTCTTCTTAAAAAGAATGTGACAATTTAAGGGGGATGTGTTCGTTTCCATTTATGTCCTGGAAAATACGCCCTTGTGACTTAGCAACCGTGTTTAAAGAGCTCTTGCAGTTCTTAAACAAACACAGTGTGTGTTTATGAGGTTCTAACAATGTTATTTTCAGAGATGACGTAGAGCTGGTGATATGTGGCATTACGGCTTTACAGTAAGTTGTGCCTGATTTATTGTCGTGGCATACAATAAAAAGAGAAACTGGAAATTTAATTAAGCATGTTTGAAAATATGTTAGATAGAAAATACCCCCAGGTACTCAAGGGCCTCAAGAACCCCCCCACTTTGGACAGAAGGAGGGTTTAGGGAGAGACGGGGAACAAGTGCTAAGAACATTTCCTGGCAATCGAGGAGCTGAGCTAACTCAAGAGGAGAAAGACAGACAGGTTGAAAACAGGAGACCCAAAGCTGGCCAGCAGAGATGTTTAGCTTGGCCAATATTTTTAAATTGGAGTAATATACAAGCCCAATTTTTGCTCTTGGAAACATCATCACAAGATCTGAACACGGGTATCTACACTGCTGCTTGAGAACACTTGGTGGGGAGCTGGCTCCACTCTAGGAGAAGCCCAAGCTCCGTGCCTCATGGCCCTCCCCATATCTGCCCCACTCACTTCTAACATCTGCCCTCCTCCAGTATCTATGAGAGCTCGTAAACCTCGAATGGAGTCTCATGAAGGCAATGTTGGCTTTTATGGTTAGCAGATCTCTTAATCCGACATTAGGAAGAAAGATGAAAAAGGCACTTGCTCTCCCAAAACTCAGCAGAAAAGCAAGATTATTATGTTTTCTTAAAGTTTTCGATATGCAAACGGGCGGCACTTAGTTTAAAGCCGGGTTGCTGAGGTTGGTACTTCTGAACGTCATGTCCTAAGAATAGACTTGAAATGGAATGTTTAGTTTATTTTCCTATCTATAACAATTAAATGACACTGGGATCACTGTGGCATAAGATATCTATCTCTGAGCATTTTTTTTACTTAACTGCAGAAGCTTTTAGAAGAATGAGATGGACATGGTGGAAAAAACAGGGCCAACTTACCCATCAGATATGTCGAGCACAGAGCTTAAGGGTAACCATACTTCTAAAGACCAACAAACACCTGGATGTCAATTTACTTAAAGTTAATAACAGTAAATAATAAGTAATTGAAGTATTAATAATTAACCCAACATGGATTACATTTGCTTTTTATCAATGTAGCTGTAAAATATAAATTTTAATCGTCTTTGTGAACAAACGTGCCCCATAGGACAAAAGCCTAGAAGGCAGGAGAATGGCCATGTGACCTTGGGGCAAGCATCCATGTCCAGACAAGCATCACGTGCTGGTGCAGCCTGGCCTCTCGGTGCTGCCTCCCTTCCTCCTCCCTCCTGTGGTGTTTGGCATGTGGCAAGTCCATCAACAAGATGCTTGTGCAGCGCTTCACACATTATGGTCAGTCTCCAAAAGATCGTGGGGATACCTTTCAGCCACTTTTAGAAAGTTCCAAAGATTTTAATCAGGTACACTTGGAGATTAGCATTAAAGCCACTCTTTGAGTCTGTGTGCCCTCTGCAAATCTCAATCAATCTCAATTTTATCTCTCTCTCTCTTTCCCATGTATCCCAGGCTATATCAAATTTTCTACATAACCAAAGCTTGCCCTGAACTCCTGATCATCCTGCCTCCACCTCCCAAGAGCTGGGATTAGAGGTCTGAGCCACGACATGACACCAGGAAGGACTTGCTAAGTCACTATTATCAGAGGCTGACTTCAAGGCAGGCTGTCACGTGACTTACTGAAAATAAAAAGGATGAGGCCAAGCACAAGAGTCCCTTCTTGAATATTCCTGGAGTCAGAAGGATACAGAGTTTTCTGTCTCCTCAGCTCTAAATCCTGAGAGCTAAAACACTCCATAGCGTCTGGCCATCTTTTTCAGCACTTTGGCCTTCAGGAGTTGGTTAGCAATGCTCATAGTCGTGACTGATAACACGCTGCCTGCTGACATTTCCCCTGCTACTTTCTTACCTTGCTTTCCTATGTTTAAGGCTGGGTTTCCTAACCCTTGTAAACATACAAAGAGTTCACACATCGTGCTGGGAGGGACTTAGCCTTATACATAGCATTCAAAATCCCCCAGTGTCAAACAAGGCTGACATTCAATAGGGACTGATTGCCCAATTGACTCCTTTAAGGCCACAGGTACATAGGTCCCAGCCTCTCTGTCAGTGTGAAGAGTCTGGTGACCAATTCCCCATGCTTTGCTTCCCTACTACATGTACAGGTGAGACGCAGCTGTCACCTGTGTCTTGTGTGTGTACACACGTGCACTGCATGAGAACACAGCTCCCTCTACAATCTCTGTCTCTCTCGCTCTCTTCTCCAAAATTCTTTGAACAATGACATTTGCATCAAAATCCCCAAGGGCATTCTTGCTGCAAATGGTTCTATTTTTAAACCAAAAATGAGTCATCACTGGCCAGGGTCTCCCCAGAGCGACAATTTGTCAGGCTGTCAGCACAAAGGACACAGGGTAAAAAAGACAAGCAAGAAGTCACATGTCCTCCAGCCCATAAACCCCACAGCGAAGTTACAGTGCCACCCTGGCTGGCTGTGCTGTCATGAGCACCGTCCTTGGGTTTGGAGTGCGGCATCCTGAGCCCCAGTATTTCCCACAGGTGGCTCCTACCCGGACTCTCTGCCCTATCTGAATGTCCGGCTGCTGTGACTTCAGGGAGGGCACCAGGGCTCAGATGAGGCACGTGAGAAGACTCGGTCTCCTGTAGCAGAAAGTCATGCAATTGATTGCAGATGGCGTAAGTATGGGGGCTGAAAGCAGACGTGTTTCCTTTCCTTGCCCTGAAACAGCCTCCCTTTTAAGTGTTTCAGGAGTGCTAAGACAGTGCCAGGACACCCAAACGTCCCTTTTAAGTTCTGGAGAGTGGAGAGAAGGGCAGAGCTCATCTATTCTAATTGTGGAAGGTAAAATGGATTTATAGACTAGTTATCAGACTGTGTTTTCACAGGGAAAACCAATCAGCAAATGGGCAAAGTATCCTCAAAAATAATGTGGAAGAAATGCCTGGCAGGCCAAGACAACGAATTCAGCCTTATTAATCTTTCATAACCGAGGTGAACTTTTACTCACCCCTGACTCTCAGACAGTACAGACACAGACAGATAGACAGACAGACAGAAGCAGGGTGATAAAAGGGTCCATAAATTCAAGGCTTCTTGACAGCTGGAGATGACATAAGCAAGTCCCAGGAGCCCACCTCTGGATTTGACCTTTTATACCCGGGATTATCTGGGTTCCTTCCTCTGCCCATACAGTTTGTACCATGATGAAGACTGGAACATATAGAATTGGCATAAAAAAGTCAATTTACTTTGCTTCTCGGTTTGCAGGCTATCATATCTTTGCCCATTATATAAATTTAGCACAAAGAACCCAAGAGATCAAAAAGAAAAAGCGCCTGAACTTGGAAAGAACTCTGCTTTCAGTCAATGGTTCTGTCTTTGACTGGCTGAGTGACCCTGAACAGCTGACCTCACCCTTAGGACCAGGGAGAGATTGTTGAAACACCGGGAAGAGTGGCACCAAGTGACCTCTGAAGTCAAGAGCTGACGTCACACCCTAATATGAGGAATCGGTTCCGGAACTCCTCACGAATGCTAAAAATCATCCATGCTCAAGCTCCTTGTCTGGAATGATGTAGCATCTGTACAGAACTTAGATTCCTCCTCCCATACACCATGAGCTCTGAGTTACATATAACGACCCAGTACAGTGTCAAAGCTCTGTAAACGGTTGTTAGGCTGTCGTGTGCAGGGCATAAGGACAAGCAGAAGAGCCTGTGAACATTCAGTAAACGTGAAATTGTCCCCAGCGTTTTCCACCCACAGTTGGTCGAGTCCTCAAGGTACAGAGGGCCAACTCTATTCTAAAGCTGTCGCTGGAAGCAAACCTGGAGGGTCCCGCTGAGCCCTTCCTCCCACTCCCAACAGCACTCCTCGATGTTTCCAGTGAAGTGGGAAGTGTTGCTGCAGGTGATGCTGAGGTTCTATTTGCACACTGAGCGAGAAGTGAGGAAGGAGAGACTGTCTCACTACTGCGGGAGAATAAAAGGAGGCACTCCGAGACAAATAAACTAAACTAATGTTTACAATCAAGGTATGGAGACTGACCTCCAAGTGCATCCACATAAAGGCTAAGACGCAAGACTAAGTTGACTCCATTCCTTGGCAACCTTTCCACTCACCTTCACTACAAGGTCTATTCCCAATTAAAGAAAGAAAAAACTGGCTGAGGTTTAATAATTGAGTCGGGGCTCCAGAACGAAAAGGTGCTGTGGAAGGTTAAGTTCTAAGAGGCCAGGACTTCCCACCGGGAGCTACTTGCAGCCTCTGCCACAAGGACCCGTTCTTTCCCATCCCTCAAGGCCCAGGTTCCTCCACCATCTGACATGCTATTCTTCCAACAGCTGCTGGCTCTCCTGTTGTGTTCCCCTCACAGATGTGCAGTGCTGTTCTGAACACCCTGCCCTTGAACTTTTCCTACCCATAATTTTCCAAACCAAAGGCTGGCAATAAAAATGTCAGTGAGAGATGGGAGAAAATTGTGGGGGGGAGTATTTTTTTTTCAGGAGTATTTTTAAAAGAAGAAAGAGAATAGAGAGATGCTCTGCACACACATTGATTTGTGTTGACTTCTTCAGAAAAGGTTAACTACATGCTGTGACTCCTCAAACAAGGCAAGAAAGTGGAATGCGGGAGGCTAATTATTGAGAACACCACCGAGAATGACCCTGATCCATGAGAGGAGGTTCTAGGAACTAAGATATGCCGAGGCACTCCTTTCCCTGTGCTATCGCTGCCCAGCTAGTCGCAGCGAGGGGCTCTGAGGCTGTAAGAGGGAAAGATGCCCCCAGGGAGGGAGCTGCATTTGACAACGCACTGGAGGATGTCACCTGTGCTGTCTTCACATCCCTGCCACGTGCCTGCCAATCTGGGTGCATGGTGCCCGGGCACACATGCCAAATCAACACTTGGGCACAGTCAGAATAAAACCGAGAAAGAAGACCAATGACCCTGTATCACTCTGAAGACCTCTAACCCCAATGCGGAGGACAGGCCAGCCAGTCTGATGGAAAAACGAGGAGCTCCAACTTCAGTGAGAGACTGTCTCGGGGAAATAAGGCAGAGAAGTGACAGAGGAAAACACCCACTATGCTCTTTTGGCCCCTGCACGTGTATGCATGGGGCACGTGCACCTGCACACACACATCACACACAAAACAACAACAAAAGGGCCCCCCACAGAAACCTCGAGGTCAAATTTTGCTAAAGTCCGTTGGTTTCACAATCAATGCCCTATACTCAATGCACAACAATAATAAATTAAAGCCTATAACTCTCTAAAGGGATAACAAAACGTGTTAGGTTATGGAAACAAGACATCTCTGGCTATCGACTTCAGCGTGTCAATTAACAGACACAGAGGATGTGGTGAGGGGGGGAGCACAGAGGGGTTTTCCTCTTGAAGTATGAGGAGCCTCCAGGGGTGATGAGCTTGCCCTGCTCTCTACTAACCTGACCCTGGCCCATCACAAAACGCTGCCACCCTGAAAAAACAAGATAGTCTTTTAAGCCATTAGTAGGAAGGCAAGAAATGAAGACATAAACCGACATCAGATATGAACCACGGCTGCAGTCTGGGAGGAAAAGTCTATGACAGGACCCGAAGAAGCATCGTCCACCACAGACCTGAGACTGAGAACAGAGACATGGAGAACCAAAGATAAATCAAGCAGACGACTTGGCAGGATGAGGCGAAACACCTTCCATTCTTGCAACATCGCACGAACCCCTTTCAGTAACTCCCACCGTCTGGAATTTCACTTCTTGACCCTGGGCAGGGATGTGGCTTTAGCGTAAGAGAGGCTGGGGCAGATCGTGACGCCACCACTTGTTTGCCACATGGTTGGGGACAAACCTTACAGCTCCGTCTTTCTCATCTGTAGTGTGGGAATGATAGGACTGACCCTTGGTAGGCTGTTGGAAGAATCCAGTAAGATTGAATGCAGGTTTTTTTTTGAAAGTGCTCTGCTCACATACAACACATCAGCAGCTAATATTCCAGCCACCTGCCGGCTCTTCCCTTTTGAAAGAGGATTTCTCAGCTGAGGGATGAGAGACCACTTTATGTACAAAGATGGATGGCTGCTTTATGCAGTCCATGTATCCTGCCCTCATGTTGACATATGCAGTTAATAATAATAATAACAACTTTATTATTATTATTATCTACCTCTTAGGTAAGAATCGCTGTTCTGCAGTTGATATTTACTATTATCATTATTATTATCATTATCTCCCTACCTCTTAGGTAAGAATCACTGTTTTGGTATTGAGGGGAGGGTGACCTCAGCATTGTAAAGCTCTAAATAGCTGCATCATAATAACAGGTGATGTCGGTTTTATTTTCAGACTATGAAAACCATCCGGTCAGTTTTCATATAATTACCCTTCACCATACTTAATCATAAACAGTTTGGCCACCTCCAAAGTATTCAAAAATCATGTCACTGAAAATGTTACAGATGAATGAATACAAAGTCAATGAGAATAAAGTGAATAAATAAAGGAACGAATTCCAAAGCAAAATGTATAAAGACCAAGGAGGGGCCATTTTCAGGCATAACGCCGCTGTTACCCTGGCAATGGGGCACGTTGATTAAATACTCTAAAAAATTAGTGCTGTGGTTCCCTCCGCCTTCCTGATGTCCATCTCCCCCAAACAGCAGTGCTGAAACCTGAAGAAACCAAGAGTAAAGTCTGGCAAAATTACCAGGTGACCCCACTGAGCACCAGCCATTTTGGAGCAGATAAAGTCATTAAGGAAAATTTTAACAATGCATAACCTTTCAGCTTTACCCCGCTAACAGCAGGTAGTGTGCCTGTCAGAGACAAGAGCCTGCCTTCAAGCCACCAGCTAGCAGGACCTGACCTTCACTTCGAGTATATGCCGCATTAAATATTCACCATCCACTAGCCGTAGCAGAAGAAGTCGCAGCGTTTAAACATGAATCGAAGGAATAAATATCTCCACACATGTGAGTCATCCTTTCCCAGAATGCCTTTGGAAAAAAATGCAAATGTGAAAAGCTTCTAGAGCTCCTGTCTCTTCCAACTTTCTCTGGAAATTTTGGAAGCAATGGGGCCAGCTGCCTTACACAATGCATGAATCCTGCCCTCACACTGACGTCCTCATGTCTTCTTTAATTTTCCTCCTGTTAGGTAAGAAATACTGTCCTGGTATCAAGGGGAGGAGTGGAGGAGTGACAGTGACCTTCACACCCACAGGGCATCGAAGGGGACCTCTGACTTGGTTGTATGATTTTGCTGCACAGGGACCGGAGTGTGCAGGACCAAAGGTGTCTGGAGAGGCACCAGGGAAACAGCCAAACAAGGAGCTGGGGTGATGTGTCGCAGAAACGGGTGAGGAGCCTTTGAAAAAGACAAAGAACTTCTCTGGACCACATGGACCTTGGGTGGCTATCTTGTGGGATGGGATGACTGTGCCTGTCACATGTCGGGGCGGCTGTGAAGACCCTAGTATGTATGCCCACCCACCCACAGCCTCGCTAGAACACCTCCCTCTGCTTGGGTCTTGACAGAGAGTCTACCATTGGATGATGAGCAACATCTTAACACAGCTTCGTGTAATTCTCTTTGGCTCTCAACTGTAGGAGCTCTGAGGACCGTTTTCCTTAGCTGGATAGTAACCACTGAAGGTTACCCAAATGATTCTTCCTATAGTGATCACTTGAGGAAAATGAGGACCCAAAACAAGGCTTCTCCAATGCTTCAATGCAAAAGACCCCACTGGAGGATCTGCATGTCCTGACCTGAGAATGCAAAAGGAAAGACCTCGTCCTTTTGTCCATTTGCACAGCCTAAATTAGCATCTCTGAGAACAGGCTGGCCAAGCCAACCCCTGGAGCCTGTTTCATACACTCATCTGCATTCTTTGTACTTCTCAAAGGGTCAGGTGTCGACAGCCTTAAACCTTGAGCTTCTGAAAGTGGGGGAGCCCTTACCACGTGGGTGAGGCCAGCTCTGGTTATAAAGCACTGAGACAAGTGATTCTGTAGAACGCGTTGGCCCACTGAGGTTACTCCTGACCTTTCATTTAATGGAGACAAATATGGACTAAAATTCACCTCAAGAATAATGGGTACTTTTTTGTCCAGTGTGACAATTTAGTATAATTTCCAAGAGAAGTTTACAACCACTTTCCAAGACACCCAGATGGCCAGCCAAACCATGCCTATTAACCTGGTAATAGCTTTAAATGAATAAGATAGATTTTTAAAGAAATCACCTTTACTTCCCCACCCTCTTTCCATTTGCAGCTTTTACATGGGCAAAGCTTCATTTTATCTCATTCACTAAGCTTTATTATAATTTGCTCAATGGGTTTCACTTGATTTTCTAACTGGGAAGCCATGAACTTATCATAAAGATGACTTTATAGACTCCACTTTAATTTTTCCCATAACGGAGCATGCTTGCTGGCTCTCCCTGGGAAGATGGAAGACTCTCTGTACCGATGACTAACAGGCCTGCCCACAGATCAGACTCTTGGGTCTCAGAACCAAATGAAGAAGTGGAAATGAAAAGTATATGAAGTTATGTATGGAGCCACACGGTCTTCTTATAAACAAGAGCTTGTTATGAAAAACCACGCAGCTGAGTTAGTGTAGGAAGAGAGAAAGGCCAAAGCTAGAATAAGGCTTGGGCAGTCCCTATAGCAAACAAAGACAGTCCCATTTCTAAGATTACTTGTATTTTGGCTGAGGAAAGCTAAAATCAGAAGTGAAAGTCATAGACTTAGTATAGACTCTTTGAAAGTCCCTAATAGAAACCGATTCGGAGATGACGTCCAATGCCAGCTTCTGCAAGGCTTAGCAAAGTCAGAATTGAATCCAAAGGACATGAGGAAGAGGGAGTATTGGAGAAGTGTATCAGTCTTTTGTGGAATTTCATGCTTTCCCATCCTCTCCCATGGAGGTGAGACCAGAATCTCTGGAGACAAAGGTGGTCCCCTCATAGACACTATATATATATTTAAAAAAAGGACACCACCCAATTCCATCTAACAGCAGCATTTTATTTCCAAAACATACAGAAGGGCCAAAAAGGGAGTCAAAGGGAAGGAAGGGACAACGAAGGCATTGGTCCTTCTAGCAGATCTCCACACTCACCTTCACGTAAGCGTGTTCTCTCTCTAGGGCACACAGCCCACATGTCTGAACCTCTTCCTTGAGCCCCAGCAAAGGTGTTGGCAGGTTATGTTTGCACCCCCTGACATATGAAAATACCCCTAGAGAGAAAGGGGAGAAGTATGACCAACAGCTTGAGGTTCCCAGTGCAATTCAAATGTGGTCCAAAATTCTTAAGTAAATAGGAAAACAGAGCTTACCTTCACTCACAAGCCAAACGGAGTCCTTCCAGACTTAATATAAACTCTTCTCTTTCTTTTCTAGGGATTCCAAAGACAGAGGAATGCGCAATTTCATCCCCTGAAAGTATTTAAAGGACTTGCCACTCAAGATGGATAAGGGCTCTATCTTGGTAGGCTGATGAACTTCTGATACACTCAGATTTGACTGACTCCAGAGACAGGTGATTAGACATGTTTTCTTTATTTTTCCCTGGTTTTTCCCTCTGTTATAAAATACACAAAATCCTCTCACTGGTGACCAGACAGCTCTGGGAATTCAGAGGTTAGGTATGGGTGAAAAGACCACCATCCGGAGCCATATCAAAAGTGAAATACTAAGCTGAGAATTCAGGCACCCCAGAGTCTGAGCCAACAGGGGCACTAGGCAGTTCCCTGGGAGCCAAGTCTAGTACCTGACTGCACCAGTGACAGTAAGAGAAGGTGGAAAGGCTCTCCCAGCCGGCAGTGTGGACACCACGCTCAGGGCCACCATCCCTGGCCAGAGTTGTCAAGTTCAGGTCACAACAGAAAAACACGTAGGACTCCGGCCAGCTCTGCCCACATCGTAGACGCTGTCAACACCAAGACTGTAGGAGCTTTGTTGGAACAAGTGGTATACCCCACAGGAGACCTGCAGACCCCAGCCCTGGTTGCTGCTCTCCGGAGCCTCCTGCAAGATCTTCGCCGTCTGTGACCCGTGATCACCTCGGAGCACCAGTTCACCTCACTGGTGCCCGAAGGTCATCTGCTACAGTTGTCGGATGGCCACGTGCCTCCCTCTTGAGGAATCTTCATGAATGCTCCCACTCGATTTCCTTACCTCGCAAGTGAAGAACCACCAGAGAGTGATGTTCCAGCTATGTATTTGGTATCTGAGCACCATGTTTTCTAATCCGCCAAATGTGATCAAAGTACAGGAAATGAATGAGAAAAGGACCCTATGACCATGGCCAGAACGGCTCCAGTTCTCACCTGCTGGACCCTGCCACCCTCTCAGGGGATTAAAATGCCCATTGAACCCCTCAACTTCTCGATATCTTCAGTGAAAGGACTTTATCAGCAAACAACGTTCTTTAGAAATAAAAAGTACCCAGCAAGAAGTCTTGGCCCCAGCTGTCTCTCCCTTCAGGGCCAAAGGAATCAAGCACCCTTCCTTCTGAGGGCTTATTTTTTTTTTTTTTTCAGAAAATGAACACAGAACAGTCCTGCCTTCCTCCCAAAGTCTTTCACACTAAGGAGGGTTTTTCGAAGGTGGATGTTAAAGTAAATAAGTTCATCAATGTAAAGACAATGACCAGTTTAGGGAAAAGGGACAAGACCATGTATTTGAAATACTCACTTGGACGAATCTATGAAGTATATTACAAGTGCGCCAATGCTGAGAGCAAATACTAAGACAACCTGCAAAAGAAGAGAGGAATCCCATTACTGAAGAGCTCTGCGTTGGGATGTTTATGTTTCGGGCACACGGCAGCTCTGAAACATGGAGATCTCTCCCTGGCTGCCCCACAGGCTACCTCCACACTGGCCCTTTCTGGCCAGTGGCAGCAACCTCACTGCCTGCCAATAGGGGTCAGGGCAGACTTTTCCATCCCGTAGTGGTTTTTTGTTTTAATCTGGTCCTATTAACTCAAGGTCCAGTCCCTCTATAAGCAAATTCAAGGGAAAAATACCATATGTAACCCAGGACTTAAAGGGACTCAAATAAAGAAATATTAATTTTTAACAGCTTTGTTGCTGTGTAATTCATTTACCAGAAAATTCATGCATTTTAAGCAGAAAATTCCTTAATGAGTCCGTAAATTTACCAAGTTGTGAGACCATCGCCGGTGATCTTGGCTTCAGAACATTTTTAACATCTCAATAAGTTCTCTCAAGCCTGTTAAATTAATCCCCAGACAGCCACTAATCTACTTTCTGTCTCTACACAAGAAATATCCATTTGAAAAAGACACATGTCCAGATGGGTACACGTGCCAGCATGTGTGTATGCATAGATCCAGATCTTGCCATGCAGGTGTAAGTGTATTCACTGCACATATGCTCTGTGTGTCTTTGTGTGTGCTTATAACGCTACTCAAGTATTTAAAGAGATAATGTAAGTGCAAAAAAGTCAATTAGGTCATACATCTGGCCACTTAACTGACAGCCGTTATCCCTTACTCATCACTCAGAACCAATCAGCGCTGATATAACAGGCAGTTTTGGCATCGCCTTCGATGCACGCCCGCCCCATGCAAGCCCATCACATGAATATGCAGCAGTTTAGGTGGCAGATACTGACACTTCCCTCCTCCTCCCTCAACGTCCCCATGTGTTTATTTAATCTTTCACAGAGAAGACTATTAATGCAAATATAAGACGGTCAAAGTAAAAACGCAGGCCAACAGCCACCAATTATGGTGGTAAACAGACAATAAGCTTCACCACCTTACATGCCTGACTGCCACTCAAGGATACCCTTGAGATGCGCGCTGATACCCTAGGACAGACCGCAGGCTAATGGGCTTTGGAGGCAACCGTTCCTTGGTGTTGGGTACCAACATCCAGCAGTGTGCAAGAGAGGGAAATTGCAAACACCTGTGTTTTGTGTACATTCCAAGGTGGGTGGCAGAAAATGAAGTCTGCGTGCAACGCTCACTGGAAACGTTACGGAACTCCATGGAGCTATAGGCACGGGATGGCAGGATACCCAGTCAAAGACAGCAGGGTACGAGACAAGGGACACACAGCTTCAAAGAAATTGCTAACATCTCTTTTTGAAAAGAAGGGCTGAACCAAGACACCACGGGCATTTATTTTACTCTTCCACATATGCTTCTGCAGTCGGTCAGTCATTGCCAGCTACCAATAGGATCCCCCTTGGCTGGCTCCCCTCTGTCCCCCCCTTTCACACGCATTCATTCGGTTCATTCACAGAATCTCAGCAAAGGTATGCACCAGGCAAAAACATAAGCAGGCCGCTGCTTCTTCCTCTACATCAAATAGCTTAAGATTAATTTGGATCTGTGCTGCTATTTCTGAGCCTTAAGCGGTTAGATCCTGGCCCTGACCTCATTCTCAAAACGCTGCATACGGAAGAGGTATGGTCAGCACAGAGGGGCGGGGTCTCTTCATTCATAAACAGCAGGTCCAGGACTAATCCTTGGCAGTTTGGCTCTGTGGGCTTCCGAATGCTGAGCTTCTGCCGATGCTGGCTAGATAGTCCTACACCACGAATACCTATAGTCCCAGGAAAGAAAAATCAAAGTCCTTGCAAATGGCATCTTCATCATGCTGCAAGACATTAGCATCGCGGCGCCCCTGCCAAAGTGATGGCTTCCCAGCATCAGGATGGCCAGAGTAACTGACACTCATCTGTCCCAGCTGCCTCCACTTGGCATCTGCGATGGGGACTAATGTATTGCTTATTTAAGCAAATCAGCTCGTGACAGACAGAAGGTGGGAATAAATCCTGCTGTTCTCTTAAGGCTCGAGTATCAACATCTCTTGGAAAGCATCAGGGTGGAGGGAAAGCAGGAGGGAAGTGACTTCCGTAGAGCTTCTGCTGAGAGGCTGTGGGCTTGGGTCCACATGCCCTGTCAGAAGGCTATCTTTCTGGAAGGAATTGGGTATGGAAACTGGGCCACCCACCAGGAGCCACTGTCACCTGCCTCCATGCATAAAAAGAACCGTGCTTCTCAGCATGAAGAAAACTGTGCACATAACCTTTAAACTTACTCAGTGTCATTTACCATGTCAGGCTTGACCGATCACATGGTCAACCTGGATTCAGGTGAGGCAGAAACTTGGCTTTGGCCATGACAACAGAAACCAACAAACATTTGGAGACTCTCAAATGGCCACAGCAAATTCACCCGAAAGGACTAATGTCTCTCTGTCCCTAGCTCTCTAACAAAACCCCAATATTTGGAAATCACACTCTAAATACGAAAGAAAACTAAAATAAAGGGAAATATAAAAGTGGGCTGGGGTAGGGGGAATGGTCCAGCAGCCCAAGGCTGAGTCCACAGCACCCAGGTAAAGCCAGACACAAAGTGGCAAATGCATCTGTAATGCGAGCTGGAAGGAGACTGGCTCACGCAGGCAGGGCAACGCTGAGAGACCCTGTTTCAAAGAAGAAAGAGGAGGACAAACACCCTGAGGCTGTCCTGAGACCACACGTATGTCACAGCATGCATGTACCCACATACACACAAATCGTGAGGAAAGAAAAAAAGAGGAAGAGGAAAACCAATAGCAACAGATAAACCAGAATAAACACACAAAATAGATTTTTAGCCTGAATGGCAATAGCTGCCTCCAACAGCCATCTAGATAGCTATTTAACATATACTGTATACAAGGCCCAAGAGAGACAGAAGGTTGAAGTTGACATGGAGATGTGAAATATACTCTCATACAGAGATGTCTTTGCACAGATTGGGCCTATGCTGTGACACAATCAGTGATCAGTGCGCCATGTAGGAACAGTGAATGTATACTTGAGATATTAATGAGATGAATCATTAGTAAATGGAAAGTTAAAGAAAGGTAGGGGCAACAGGGCTTTTGTCTCAGTATCTCTTCATTCTCCAAGTATCTTTTTTTTTTTTTTTTAAGCAAGAGATAGAAAGAGACAGAAAGACAAATGATGCACCTCAGCCACTGCCATCAAACTCCAGATGCTTGCACCACCTAGTGGGCATGTGTGACCTTGAGCTTGCCTCACCTTCATGCATCTGGCTAATGTGGGATCTGGAGTCAAACATGGATCCTTAGGCTTCGCAAGCAAGCACCTTAACCACTAAGCCATCTCTCCAGCCCCGAGTATCGTTCGTTCCTTCAGTAAGGGTCACTGGACATCCTTCTGTATGCTTCCATGGTCCCAGAGATGAGGAGGATTGAAACCCAAGCGACATGGGGAGACATTGCCAAGCAAAACACCACAATCCAGACAACAAAATGCCCATGCCCTTCACTAAATATGTCCCATTCAGGAGCCTGTGGCCAGCAGTCTGACCCAGAAGGCCATGCGCTCACTGCCTCTGAGAACACGGCTTCTGCTAGCTGTCAGCGCAGCCGATCCAGCTTGTGTGACTCCTTCCAGGATGGACTTCCCCCATATTTTGGCCCCCCTGGAAGGCACTCACTGCTGTGCCCTGAGATTGACGGAAAATGCCCATAAGCTACATATGGTGACACTGAAGCGGACACTTAGAAGCCACTTTTGCTAGAAAGCTTTGACTTCTCACTTGGGCCACAAGGAAATCAAAAGCAGGAATGAAAGCCTGGCTTCATAGCCTTCAGACTGCATCTGTACTTTGGCTGAAGGCGGAGGTGCACGGTTTGTCCTTAACCTTTCCTCTTGAATCACCTTGAGTTCCAAGAGGGGCAAAACCTCGATGGACAGAATGTCCTCTCGGGCTGAGGACAAGTGTTCATGAGGGCAAAGCTGCCCACTGGAAGAGGTGACCGTCCTGCACGAACCAGACTGCTTCACTCACAGCAATGACTGATTAACAGATCGACAGCGCATTAGGCCACCTTGCAAGCCTGGAGCTCAGACGATGGGTCAGTGATGGGTGGGATCACACCTTGACAAGAACCTGCTTATTTATGCGTACATCCTGCCCTCTATTTAAACCTAAACCTCATGTCAATAACATAAAGACGGACTCGGGAGGGTGACTGGATCACCACCTTACCTGCTCCTCCTCCCAATATGGCCACATTAAGTAAGCTCCTTTGTCTGTTTTTCACTATTACTTATCTCTTTATTGGAGATGGCTTGTTGGGATTGCCACAGTCCAGGATTTTGCCACAAAAACTCGAATTACAATACTGAAATACTGAGTGATATTTCCAAAGTGCTAGGTTCCAAAGACAAGAGCAGTTTGATAAATATCACTGGAACAATGGTGCATGTGACTCATCTATTTTCGTGACTGGAGATGAAACATGACAAATGTTTGCCCAGAAGAATGCCAGGAACATGCACGGTGTGTAAAACAGCAGCAAGGCTGTCTTCCCTGTCAGGAGGAGTCTGGTCACAAACAAAGGAGATTCATAGCCCTCACTCATCCTAGGTGGAAATGCTGGCAGCCCATGAAGATCTTCCAAATGCCTGAAAAAAAACCTGTCACAAAAATGGAAAACATTATGTCCAAGAATATCACCCCACACACACACACATACACATGCAATAACAAGGGACATGGGCTGGAGAGATGGCTTAGAGGTTAAGGCACTTTCCTGTAAAGCCTAAGGACCCAGGTTCAATTCCCCAGTAGCCATGTAAGCCAGATGTACAAGGTGTCTTGTGCATCTGGAGTTCGTTTGCAGTGGCTAAGTGTCCTGGTGCACCCATGTTCATATTCTCTCCCTCTCTCCCGTTGCTCTCAAATAAATAAATATTTAACAAAGCAGGGGGCAGGAGAAATGGCTAAGTGGGTAAAGGTGCTTGCATGAGGATCTGAGTTTGAGTTTGAGTTTGACCAGCACCCATACAAAAAGCTGGATGTGTCTGCACACGCCTGTAACCCCAGTGCTGAGAGGGGTGGAGACAGGAGAATGACTGGGGCTCCCTGGTCAGCCAGTCTAGCTGGAAAATGATGAGCTCCAGGTTCAGTGGGCGATCCTGTCTAAAAGAAGTAAAAAAGAAGATCAATAGGGGAGGACACTCAACATCCTCTGCTGGCCTCCACGTGCGTGTGCACAGGGTGAGCACACATGTGCATATACCATATGTACGAGAGCACACACACATACCACCTGCTACCCTCATCATGTTATGTGTGAAGCTGCAGGTAGAACAACATGTAAAAAGAGCACAGAGAAGCCTCATTACACAGATGGTCACAAATCCCCACATTATGTAACACAAAAGTCCCATCCTTTGTACAGCCTTGCTTTGGGAGCTACTGGACTCTCTTTGGGTCAGTCCACTTCCTCCCTTGTGTATCCCTTCTTTTTTAAAAAAAAATAATTAATTAATTTGCAAGCAGAGAAACAGAGAGAGAACAGGAGTGGCAGAACCTCTATGGCAGCTGTGAACGAACTCCAAATGCACATGTCATGCCCAGGCCCCCTTGTGCACCTGGCTTTACGTGGGCACTGGGGCATGCAGCCGAGGTCATTAGCCTTGACAGGCAAGCGCATTAACCACTGAGCACTCTCTCCAGCCCACGTGAAGCCCTTTCAATACGCGCGCCCTTTGCTTCTCTCTACATGCCTGTCCAATTCTTGGTTCAGGAACTCATGAATGCGGAGGTGCTCCCCAATGTCACCCAGTACCAGCGACTAAATCAGGAAAGGAGGTTCTTCAGAGATCCTGAATTATAACTCAATAAAAAAGCCACGTGCCTTAGGGGTCACAGAGAGAAAACTGTCCATGCTCTGAGAAAAGTCTCTATTGCCAGGAGCCAGATTCCACACGGAACACGTAGAATCATTAATTGGGGTCATCTGTTCTTCTGTGAGCTGGAATCTGGATTCTGGTTGCCCGGTTTGTAACCATCCTGGCTGGATGAAAATATCCTCTCAACACACACGGTGCCGTTCCTTCAGCCATGAGACTGTTCAGACAGTAGGCCACACCCCCACACAACTGGAATTTCATACACTTCTGACAACTTGTCAGACCACCTTGTAGGACAGACTGGCGCAGAGATGCTGATTCATCAGGCCTCCATTCCACTTTCTATTTAAACCTAAGCCTCATGCCAGTACCCCAAAGATGGACTTGGGGGAGGGGTCATTGGACCTCTTCATTTGTTCCTATTCCCAATGGGCCCACACTGAATGAACGTCCATTCCCTACTCCTCACTCTACCTTCTCCCTTTGCTTGATCCGTGTGGAGGATGCGTGGCTGAGCCCAGCTGAAGGCGGCCAGCGTCCTGGCTTTGCCTGTAACAACGGACGCAGCAGCTCAGAGCTCAATGTTCTCAGACGACTTGAGGCTGCGTGGATCTTCAAAGATGGACTCGCAGCTGAGGTCCCCAGGGTTCCTATGTCCTGGGGAGCAGTCCTTGGAAAGCAGGACGTGGCCTTATCCCATCCTGGGACCAGGCAATGGTGGGCAGCAAGGGGGAGGGAAGGCTGGGCACCTCCATTTTTAATGGGCTTTTCCAGAGAATCTGACATGTGGCCAAGAATGGGAGTTGCTGAGTTAAAGCCATTAGGGGAAACCACTTAGCTCAAGTCAGAGATTAATTTACAAATGTCACCTTAACAATTAGCCCATTAGAACACGTGTATGAGGCCTGCAGGCTCGGAGAAGCTGTGAAGAGTGCTTCGGAAAGTCCAGAGCAGACGATGAATTAATTCTCTCCGAGCGGGCCTTGCACATTCTCCTCAGCTCACAGCAGAACAAATGACCCCAATTAGTGATTCTACGTGTTCCATGTGGAATCTGGCTCCTGGAAATGGAGACTTTTCTCGGAAAATGGACAGTTTTCCCCATATGATCCCAAAGGCACGTGACTCTTTTAGTGAGTTTTAACTTATATATAATCAAATTTACTCTATATAGAAAAATAGATGAAATAGATAGGAGAAATCCTAAGCAAAACAATCTGGGGACATTCTGTTTCAGAGAGATAACATCATCCCAACATCTAAATTACAATGTTGGAGCCATGGATTTGACAACTCCAACAAACATCTATTGAGCTCTGATGCGTGAGGCCAGGAGAGAGAGACAGGGAACCACCACAAAGCCAAAACAGCTCAGCTGGGCTGGGCTCTGCCCTCCACAGGCAGAGAAGATGAAATTATGCAGGAGACTCTTGAGGATTTAAGAAGTGTGACACACAAAACGCACACTTTGTGGGTGTCAAGGGAAGCAGCAGGCATATATGTATGTCATCTGCATTGCAGAGTCCCTAAAAGGAAGGGGAAGAGAGAAGACAGGTGGAAAATCCAGGAAAAGGAGAGAATGCTTGACATTCTAGGTCCACCTGAATGTCCTGTACGAAGCAGAAGAGATGCCAGGTGCAGGGTATGACATGTGGGGGAGGGGAGACAGTGGGACATCACTAAGCAACATGGATACAGGCAGATCACTTCATCTCTCTGGGACTCAGTTTCCCAATATGCAAAATGAAGGGATGTAACAGGAGATTGTTAGATGGGGGCTTTGGGATGTCACAGTATACTGTGAAAGAACTAAGAATTTTCAGCTAGAAAGGGCAGTGTTCCATGTGCGTGCGTGCGTGTGTGCGATGAGTTGTTTGTGTGGTGTGGTGTATGTGCAGGTGTGTAGTATGCACAGTGTGGTATGTGTGTGGCATATGTATGTGGTGTGTTACAGTGTATGTGTGTGTGTGCACAAATGCACGCATCCCGTACATTCTCGCATACAGGCCGGGGAAGAACCTCAGGTGTCAGGTGTCCATCTTCTTCTGTGTTGCTTCTGTGCGACAGAGTCTCTCGCTGAACCTGAAGCTGCTGCTTCTCAGTCAGCCTGGCTGACCAGAGAGCCCCAGGAATTCTCCGGGCTCCATCCCCCAAGACTGGAGTTACAGGAATGCACGGCCACACCCAGCTTTCTCCGTGGGGTCTAGTGATCAAACCTAAGCTCTCTCAGACCCTTTCAGAAGTTCATCTCCCCAGCTCCCAGACAGCACTCTCTCAAGCCAACCGTATACTCCCTGTGCACAGTTATACTTCAACAAGACGATAACAATGTCTGTCGGGACAGCTGCATCCAAGAACCTCCTTTGGTCAAACCACATACACAAGCTCCACAGACACTTGGATTCACAGCACGTGTTTTTAGCAGCAAAACTAGTGGCTCATGCAGCAGGTGAGGCCAGCAAAATACACAAAACACAAGCAACAGGAGCTGCTGGGCCACTGATGTGTTCTGTCACAGGCCTGGACCTCGTATATGCCATTGCACACTATAAGGAAGAGAATGGGAGTCGGCCCCAGCCCCTCTCTGTCTGGGTCTCTGGGAGTTTGAGAAAAGCCTTCAAGGTTTCTACAGATTTTATCCCCAGAAGCACGTAGTTCAAAGTCTCAGCGTTTCCTTAAAGAAATGAAAAAGGAAGGACTTTTTTCACTCACAGTCTGAAACGTATAATACTGTGCTTTCTTGTCATTAAATCACTAATTGTTCTCAATAGAAGATACAATATGGCTACCAAAAGTTATTTTTGTTATCATAAATTTAAGAAGATTTATGAAGTAAAAAACTGGTATTTTGATGGTGCTATTTAGACATCCAAAGGTGCCTTAAATTTCTCACCTGACATTCTGGCACATTGTATTGGATTTATGAAAGTACATAAACAAAAATGCTGTAAATTGATCCACTGGAAACCAAAACTCCAAAGAATAGGTTAAGGAGAAATGCATTTAAGAAGGAAGAAAAGATAAGGAAAGAGATATTTTTTTTCCAGGTAGGGTTTCATTCTAGCCTAGGCCGACCTGGAATTCACTATGTCCTACCTCTGCCTCCCAAGTACTGGGATTAAAGGCATTTACCACCACATGCAACTAAGAGCTATTTTTTTTTAATTTATTTATCTGCTTATTAGAGAGAAAAAGAGGCAGATAGAGAGAGAGAGAGAGAGAGAGAGAGAGAGAGAGAGAGAGAGAGAATGGGTGTGTCAGGGCCTCTAGCCACTGCAAATGAACTCCAGATGCATGGACCACTTTGTGCATCTGGCTTACGTGGGAACTGAGGAATCAAACCTGGGCCCTTAGATTTTGTAGGAAAGCACCTTAGCCACTAAGCTATCTCTCCAGCCCAAAAGCTACTTTATTGTTGTTGTTGTTTTTGGGTTTTCGAGGTAGGGTCTCACTCTAAGCTCAGGATGACCTGAAATTCACTATGTAGTCTCAGGGTGGCCTCAAACTCACAGCAATCCTCCTACCTCTGCCTCCAGAGTGCTGGGATTAAAGGCATGCACCACCACGCCTGACTTCAAGAGCTACTTTTAATAGTTGGTTCAAATAAATTGCAGAGGTTGCCAAAGAGGGAACAGGAAGATGGCAGGAGTTAAGAGAATGGAGAGGAATGCTGGGGGAGGCCATCTTCTGGAGACACATGGTGGTCACATTCACGACCTCACAGTGACTGTCATTACTATACAAGACCTGTATGAAGTCGTGCCCATCCACATTCCATCATGGATGGTGGGAGAGAGCACGACACCCCTGGAGAATTATTGGCAGCTAATGGTCACTTGGGGGGGGTAGACATTTTCTTAGGTGTTACAGCCACTGGTAAGACGTCCATTCTGTGGTAAACAGCCTTCCACCCATAATTATACAAACAACCCTAGTTCAACTCAATGGGTTAAAAAAAGGGCATGGAAGTAAGATGGAGATTAATAGAGAAGAAGGGTATTAATGGGACGAAAAGAGGGGGAAGAGGGTAATTGGGGAGAATAAGATAAAAATATGTAATTGTAACAGAAATATCAAAATGGAAAAAATAAATAAAAATTTTAACTATCATATACTTGTACCAAATTTTCCATAAAAAATAAAATGCACACAGCTTCAGTAGAACATGTACAGTTTTGGCTATCTGTTGGTAGTGGTGTTTAGTACAGAGGATAGAATCTGGGTCCCTGAACGCTTGCACATGCTACGCATACACTCTGCCACTGAACTACACCCCCAGTACTCTATTCATTTATAAGGAAACCCAGCCAGAAACGACCAGGATCTTACAGGTAGCTTGATCTGCCAATCCCCCCAGTGCATTCCCATGATGCCATATTGAGTGCAGAACGGACGGGTCTCTTAGGACACAGAAAGAATGCCTCTCTAAATACAGCTTCTTGTATAGGGAAGAAAAATTCCAGCAGAGTTGAGGTCTAGAAAACTGGCCCTTCCTTTCTGGCTGTATCTTAAATGCCGTCCCCTCCAGCTTCAAATTATGCTGAATATTCAGTTCTCCTCACTTACCACTTGCCTCCTCCCACTGCAAGTGCTTTGTGAAAAGCCTTCTCCTCCTTTGAGACGAGGTACCTCTTCTCACAGGCTACCCAGCCATCAGCTCTACTGTCATTGCTCTCCCACTGGATATGGGAAGTTACCCATCAGCACAGCTGTGCTATCCTCTGATCGAGTGGTCTCTCCTCTGCTGGAGCGCAAGTCCTCCACAGGTAAAGTCGTACGCACTAAATCACATTGTCTTAGTATTTGGCAAACGGACAGATACTGGAGAATGAGTTTGGAGAGTGAGCTCCATGAAAGCAAATGAGGAGCGGGAAAGCATGGACTGCATTCACTCAGTGAAGCCTGGGGTAAAGAGGAGAAGCGGGACCACCTAGCTGAAGTGAGCAGGGATGAAGCACACCGTAGCAGCCCGGGTCAAGGCCGCAGTGTGCATGCCCAGGACTGGAGAGCCATGTGCATCGTTGGAGAGTGTAGCTGGAGGTGAGGTAAACAGTGGAGAGTGGAGGGTAGATGCGATGCCATCAAGCCTGCAGGGTGGGAGGCGTGCCACCTCAGGAATCTGACAAGAGGAGGATAGGTGGATGGCAGGATCTTCCAGAGAAAAACGTTTTGAGCAAGGATGAGATGGATGGAGAGGCAGACCACTCACTCGCCCACTAGCTAGGAAGAAACAAGCCACCACCATGAAGAAACACAGAGAAATTGTATCTCCAGGAAAACCTGATGGAACCACAGTGACGGACACTGGAGTACCGAGTGAAGAAGCAGTGTACATTTGGATGAGGATGGGAAACCTGCGAACACAAGTCACAGGGAAAAAGACATAAACACAAATATCAATGCATAAATAATAACTGAGTGCACCGAGGTAGTTGTATATAAACATATACACACCATGGCAAGGGACAGGGAGATAAACCCACTGGTCACAAATGCTGGATCCCTATCAATATTCATTAGCTATCTGTATGCACAGCAGTGTGCCTCTGTTTTTAAGTTGGGTCACTTCAAAAATGCCTATAGATAAAATTGAAGTCCTGGAAGACAATCAAAACCCCTCTTAGTGTAAGCAATGAGGAACGACTTTCTTATAAATCATGTTCCTCTGCTAGAGAGACAAACGGAGGTATGGTAATGGGCTTTGGCGGGGGGAGGACAAGGATTCATATGACTCATACAGATGGAGGTGGAGGTCTGGATTCTTCTTGGTTCTTGATGTTCCCTAAAGAAGAATCTGGGACATAAGTCACAATCCAGTTGTCTCATGTGTTTCCTCCTAGAGGTTAAAGGACGACCTAACTCTGGGTGGGGTCAGATGCATGAGCTTGTGTAGGGTCATGGCCTACGTGCAAAAGTGCTCCTGCATCCTGGATTTGGTTGCCAAGGATCATGTCCTTTTGCTCAAATTAAAGGTACAGAAAAGCCAAGCGTGTTTCTCTGAGGTACCAATTTATTACCTCTGAAATAAGAGATTGAGAAAAATAATTTTATCAGTAAGTCAGAAAACTTTTCCTAAGGCCTCCTGTCTTTCCTGCACTTAGGGTTTAATAACACTGAGATCTTACATAATCGCATCATGCAACTTAAAAGCATGCATCTTGTCTAATTTTACCAATGACATTCAAATTGATGTGTTGGCAAGCGACGTTAAACCTTCCATTGGATGTCTAAAGTTTGAAAGACCTTTCCTGTCTAATTATTGAAGAATCTGGGGGGAAAATTCCATCTGTTGGTATAGTTCCCAAGCCCACAGTTGATAAGCTTTGTGAGAAATTGTCTGGCTTAAGTGAGTGTGGGTTTGGCCAACTGGATTTTTAATTTAATTAGCTTTATAAAATGAGAAATCTTCTATAGCCCTGCCAGGTCACCAGCTGCCGCTCACTGTCACCAAGGATTAAATTTATAGCCCTCTTAGCCCTACTTCTAAAATCTTGCCAGTTCTTAGATTATATTGAAGGCAAAATTGGAACTAAGCAGAGATTCAAATAGAGTCTTGGCCACCGTGAATAGCACCAGTCACGATAGCCAAAAGGTGGAAGCATCCAAGTGTCAGAGGCAGACGCCCAGATGAACAAAACGAGATATTTGCAGACAGTGGGATGCTCTTCAGCCTTGAAAACAGGAAGGAACTCCATGTTACAATGCAGATGAGCCTCGAGGACATTACATTAAGTGAAAGAAATCAGTTACAAAACTACAAATACAGTGTGATTCTACTCAGAGTAGCCATGTTCAGAGAGACTGAAAGTTAGAATGGTGGTTCCTAAGCAATGTGTGGAGGGAAGAACAGGGAGTTCTGCATACCGCTCAACGAGTATGCACTTGCCATTGTTTAAGATGAACAGGTCTCTGGATGTTGATACAATTAGTATAAATGAGCAGTGAGAATACATCCTTTCACTTATAAATGGCTGAAATGATCTATGTAGGCATGGTGTTTTTCTGAGTGCCTTATAGAATTCAAAAAGTATATTTTATGTTTAAAAATTCAAGCATACTCCCCCAGGAGAACACTAGTCTCCTCTCAAATGTAATGAAGATCTCCAAGAAACTTGTTATTACATATAGGTGATTTCTTTCTCTCTGGATGCTTAATATTATCCCATAGGAGGCTGAAAATTCTCTTGTCATTTCTAGAATCTTCACCCAGGTTGCCATAGAGACCTTACATGGTTCCCTACCTTTCCCTTCCACTTCCCTCCTGGTCCATTACTAGGGCTCAAAGCTAGCCAAGAATTTCTGGTAGGGGAGGGAAGTGGGTAGGATTTAAGATTATGAGTGGAGCCAGACTCCCACTTTGTCTTTTGGTAACTGTAGCTAGAAATCCCAGATGTGATTGTGAGTTTGAAAAGACTATACCCTCGATTCTGTAAGTTCTCCATAAACATAAAAGAATCCCCTTCTAGAAGATAATGCAACAGAGATACAGGGCATTGGGTCTCGAAGACTAAACCTCAAGGCCAATTTGTAGTAATGACTTAGTCACAATCCTTCAGTGGGTTAGTGGAACATTCAAGATATCCCTAGAAATAACCTCAAACTTCTATCTTCTACAAGAGTGATTTTGTTACCAAAGGTTTCTCTCTCTCTCCCTCTCTTTCTCTCTCTCTCTCTCTCTCTCTCTCTCTCTCTCTCTCTCTTCTCTCTTTTGTTTCCTCACTCCAGTCCAAGCTGGCCTTGAATTCACTATGTAGTCTCAGGCTGGCCTTGAAAACACAGCAATCCTCCTACCTCTGTCTCCCCAATGCTGGGATTAAAGGTGTGCACCACCACACTCAGCCAGGTTTTTCTTTTAAGAACAATTACCTTTAATGAGTTCCAGGCCACCCTGAGACTACAGAGTGAATTCCAGGTCAGCCTGAGCTACAGTGAGACCATACCTCAAAAAAAAGAAAGAAAGAAAGAAAGAAAGAAAGAAAGGAAGGAAGGAAGGAAGGAAGGAAGGAAGGAAGGAAGGAAGGAAGGAAAGAAAAAGAATAAAAAGGAAGAACAATTACCAATATACTCTAGAGTATAATGCCACCAAGGCCCCTTGGTGTCAAGGGAGCTGTCCAAAGATGATAAACAACCCTTCAGCTGACAATCTCACACTGATATCAACATTAAGTAGGCTTTCAAGCCCCCTGTTGTTCCAGGCCACAGACATGACCTCCACACACTCTGCCTCATCAGCATTACATTCAGTTTCCTCCTCTGGGGAGCCCCCTGCTGACCAGAGTAGCTGGGCTGGCCTTGGCCACTGCTGTTTGGGCTAAGAATGACACGAAGTTCTGTTGTGAAGCTCACCATGGAGTGGAGTACAGATCTCCAGAGAATATCCCCCCTAGCTTATCCATTTCTGACACCTCTCCCCTCATCCAAAATATTTTTTATGTTTGCTATTGAATTCACACAGACAAAAGATGCACTTCTTGAGAGAAGTGGTGCGCTTCAGGATAGATAGCATCCCTCTCACACTCAAATTCTGGCTCCCATATCCTGGACGACTGGAAGGCAGGGTCAGAGGCAAGCAGCTCAACACATGTATGCAACTATGTTTTTCCAGAGTGAGGGAGTCTACCGCCCCCCATTGTTGTTAATTTATAAAAGATGAGCCACTGTCCCGGATGCAGCCTTGCTTCCTGCAACCATGTCAAGAATCCTATCACCCAGGAAGGGTTAGATGACTGCAGCTCCTCCCAGGGAAGCGGAAGTTCCGGCTGGGTGGAGGGAGACATCAGCAAACGCCACGCAGGCATGTGCTGCGGGTCAAGAGCACAACTGTCCTTCCTCCTGGCGTCACACCTCCTTTATACACAGAGGAGAGGACAGGAGGCTGTGCAGTGTCACTGAAGTCGTCCTTCCATGGGTCACTTAACACAGGAAGCCCGTGTGTGTGAGGTCCACGTCTGCCGCAAAGCTCGGCCTCTGCAGCGGCAGACCCGGAGCACAGAGGCGGCAGCGAGGCCGGGGCAGGCGGAGGAAGGGGAATCCCCCACTTCGTGTTGCCTGCAGCTCTGACACAAGTTGTCAGGGCTTCAGTGTACTGCGTGGCTTTCTCCATGTTTCAGATGCCTCTGTGAGGAGAGCTGTCACCTTCTCAGGGCTTAGTGCTCTCACTGTCACAGTCTGGCTATGCATTTCAGCACAGCCCTACTCTGGTGGCTGAATTACACTCTTCATCTCTGTCACTCCAAGATCAGCAGATCGGGCTGGAGAGATGGCTTAGAGGTTAAGGCGTTTGCCTGTGAAGCCAAAGGACACAGGTTTGATTCCCCAGGACCCATGTAAGCCAGATGCATGTGGTGGCACATGTGTGTGGAGTTTGTTTGCAGTGGCAAGAGGCCCTGGCATGCCCATTCTCTCTCTGTCTGTCTCTCTTCTCTCTATCTCTCTCCGTGCTTGCAAATAAATAAATACAATTTAAAAAAAAAGATCATCAGATGCCAGATGCCAGCTGTGGTGGCACACGCCTTTAATCCCAGCACTTGAGAGGCAGAGGTAGGAGGATCGCCGTGAGTTCAAGGCCAGCCTGAGACTACGTACTGAATTCCAGGTCAGCCTGGGCTGGAGTGAGACCCTACTTTGAAAATCCAAAAAAAGGAGAGATCATTAGGCATGGCTGGGGATGTAGCTTAGTTGGTAGAGCGCTTGCCAAGCACACATGAAGCTCTGTGTTTGATACTCAGCACCACAGAATCTGGATGTGGTGGCACACGCTTCGAATCGCAGCACTTGGGAGGTGGAGGCAGGAGGAATAGGAATTCAAAGTCATCCTCGGCTACATAGAGAATTTGAGGCCAGCTTGGGATATGTGAGATGCATCTAAAAGAAATGACCTTCTTCACCGTTCTATTCCTTTTTCATTCATTCATTGCACCAAGTTCCCAAACATCTGCTCATTGTGGTCAGGGTGTGAGGGAGCAGGGGACACAAAGCTGAAGGATCATTTCCTGCTGCACAGTTTCTACTGAGCAGGGTGCCAAGATGCCAAGATGCCAAGATGGGGTTCCCAGCATCAATCACCTCCTCAGACAGAGGTTTTCAAATAGAAGTCTTCATTCGAATGAGCTGGAAGGAGGGAGAGTTGAGATACCATGACTGTGTCCGATTTTCTTCCTTTCAGAAGGTCTAGGAAGCACCCAGAATTTGTTTCTTCCAAGTTCAAGGTGACATTCAAATAGCTGGTTCAAAGACTATCTTTTGTGAGATGCTGCCTTAAGCCATCATGAAAGGAAAAAGAATTATTCTTTTAAGCTAGCTGGATTTTCTTTGAATATAGACGCAAAACATTAAATTGGTTAGTTTTAGGGATTTGCTTTTTAGACAAGATCCTCTTAAATTATCTATTAAAAAATTAGCCCCCTATTGGGGGACATCACGCCTTCCAGCAGCACCCACAGAGTGGTTCCCAACAAACCTGTCTGGTGCTGGGTGGTGGTGGGGGCGGTATCTGTTACATGACATCTCAGAGGCTTCGGTAGAAGGTAGCTGCTTCTTGCTGGAAGGAAGTGCCCAACTGGAAGCAGCTGACGGGAGGAAAGGGTTTACTGCAAGCTCACAGTGTCAAGGGGAAGTTTTGTCATGGCAGAGGAAAGCAACCGGTCACATCACACATCTGCAGCAGAGTGAGCAGCAGTAAGGCAAGCCGTCTCTGAGCAGCCAGTGGGCTAGAGTCAGGGCTGACCCCCAGTGACACATCTCCTCCAGCAGGATCCACCTGCCAGGGACTAAATAGGAAGCTTAAACACAACCACTAGAGACTCTGAGGGGACATCTACACTGAATCAACCAACCTGATGAATGGGAGAAACGTGTCTGGATATCTTCATCTTGAAATACTGCACCAAATCGTTTATAAAGGCTAGGTCCATGCAAGTAAGGTGTTTTGTTTTAAATTTAGGAGGACGTTATCTTTTCCATGGAAGATAGCGTGGTGTAGATTTAAACGTGTTACTGATGTTAACCGGCCCTCCCCACCCTGCACTTCAAATCCATAGGTTTAGATTTTTAAAAACATGCTTCAATTCAAGTTTATAAGACTTGTGAAAGTAAATCTTACAAGTCCCTGGCTTCCAAAGCAAGTGATAAGAATGCACGATTCAACAGAAAATTGGAGTGTCTCACTGCAAATGGTCCCTGGATTACAATGGTGCAATTTAGGATTTTACAACCTTACAGTGGTGGGGAAACAATGTGAATTCAATATGGAAATGCTAATGTTGAATTTGGATCTCTTCCTGGGCCAGCAATACATTGTATGTGGCTCTCTTAGGAGGCTGAGCTGTGTTGGCCAGCCACAGCCTCCGGTTAGTCACAGTCATGAGAGGATACAGCCGAAACTCCTCAATGTGCTATGCCACTGAGTTAGGATGTCCAGTATGGTACGCATTTCCAACTTGTGATCTTCCCAATGTACAGCCGGTTCATTGGGAGGTGACCCGTCACAAGCATAAAAGGGCATCTATATATTGTATAGTGTTGGGACAAAAACAGTGCAAAAAAAATGGTATTCAGGGCTAGGGAGATGGCTCAGTGGTTAAAGGCACCTGCTTGACTGCAAAGCCTGCTGGCTGGGGTTTGATTCCCCAGTACTAGAGAGTAAACGCTGCATGCCTGAGATCTCACCATGAGCTCTGAGGACTGTGGGAGGCTTTCCTACCCAGATGAAGCACACACTTGTGATCCTAGTGCTTGGGAAGTAAAGACAGGCAGAGCGTTGGGGCTCTCTGGCTAGCCAACCGAGCCTACTTGGCAAGCTCCAGGGCACTGAGAGGTCTTTTCCCTCCCCAAAAAGGAAGGCAGGGTCTGAGAGGAACGGCGCCCAAGGTGCTTATCCGGCCTTCATATACAAGTCCACATACACACAGACAAAACTCCCACATAATTACGTATGTATGTGTAAAAGCATGATCATTTGAGAAGCTCCTGGAGAGAGCCTTAGTAGGAACAGGAAGGACAACAGGGAACAGGGATAGTAAGAAGCCTGAGATTTCTGGGAGAAGCAGGTTCGTGTGGTGAAGCAGGAGTCCCTGGCACGACCTTGGATCCACGTCATTAGTCAGTTCAGTCACTGAACAGATACAGATACAATACAGATACCCACAGCTCCTTGATGTCAGCGTCCAGAAAGCTGCTGCAAGTTGTGCCCAGAGGCACTGAGACCAACGTGAAGGCCAGGACTGGGCCAGAACCTCGCAAGCAGTGGGCTGTTTCCTGCCATCTGCTGTTGGTTCCACAGGCTGACTGTTCCCTGCCACTCTGCCAGGATCCTTCCAGCAAGAACAGTTCTGTCACTCCTGCTCGCGGGCACCTGTGGGAGCAGGTGCAGTACCTGGCCCTCAAGTACCAGGCTGACAGACAGCTGCTTCTTGCCGGTGGCAACGCAAGCATCAAGCACGGCCAAGAAAGAGACCATGGGGAGAAGGTACAAGTGGGATCTAAGAGAGCTCAACTCTGACCAAATCCACTGCGTTCTGAGAACAATGGGGACAGGTCCCACACTGCTCTCTCGTGGCACTCCACCTGCAACCCTAAGAATAGCACCTAAGAACAGGGAGGGGCATGACGGCAACCAGGAGGTGTATAGGAGGATGTCTCAGTGGCCCCCCAAAACACAGAGGAAAATTGCCCCCGGCTCAATCCTTTTTTTTCATTTCAATAATGGTAAACTTCCAACAGAAATGCAGTTTAAATCATATTGTCATCTTCAATGTCCTACTTAGCCACATTAAAAACAAGAGATAACATTTATGGTTAAAGTATTTTTTTTTAATTTAAAGCCGGGTGTGGTGGCACATGCCTTTAATCCCAGCACTGGGGAGGCAGAGGTAGGTGGATTGCTATGAGTTTGAGGCCATCCTGAGACTACATAGTGAATTCCATGTCAGCCTGGGATAGAGAGAAAGAGTCTATCTAAAAAAGAAATTGTATTTAACTCAACACACCACAAATAGTTGACTTCACCACATAATTGATATTGAAGATTAAACCACTGTGCACCCAATACTACACTATAACAATGTTACCTATGCCACGATGCGTAGCCTGACTCATTAAAACTGTGCTAAAGATAGCATAGATTTTTTTAGTAGAAAAATATTTTATATAGCTTCTATTTTTCAAAAAAAAAAAGTTTACTCGTGTGTACGTGTTGTGCGCGCACACACGCGTGCGGTGCACCTGCGGATCAGGGTCTCTTGTTGCCACTGCAAGTGAACACCAGACACATGTGCCACTTTGCATCTCGCTCTAGTGGGTGCTCAGGTACTGAACCGGGACTGGCAAGGCCTTGTAAGCGAGCACCTTTAACTAGTGAGCCATCTCCCCAGCCTGGTGGCTTCCATTTTCAAACTTATATGAGACTTAAAGTTAAATAAAAAAAAAAAAAAGAACAACTCAGTTTCCAAGTTGCCCCTGCACGTTTCAGGTGTTCAATGGGCACCCGTTGCTATGGCAACCGTATCTAGCAGCCAGGCGGAGAAGGTTCCCGTCATGGCAGACACACGGTTCTCACGCCTCGTAAGTGAAAAGAAAAAGTTCCTGTCCTTTCCCGCCACGCCAGGACGAGCGCACCTGACCTGTCCTGAGTGACACGAGCACTCCCTCCTTTCAAGGTCGGGAAGTGGCAGTAGGGTGAGGGCCCAAGACGCGGCTCCATACTGCCACTTGTGGAGACCTCTACTCAGCTGAAGACGGGATTCCTCTTATTTTCTAAACGTTTTATTGACAATTTTTATACACGTGTAGAATATGTTTTGATCATAATCGCCCATGACCTTCTCCTGCCTGCCCCATGCCCTTCCCACTGAACCCTTCTTGTGCCAACTAGACTAACTTCTGCTTCGATGTCTTCTGATTTCTCATCTGTGACCCACTAAGTTTAAGTAGGGTTGCCTACATAGGTATGGTGGGGGGTGAATTTTCCAGGAGACGGGATTCTTGATTTCATCACAGAAAAGAATGTATTAGAGTTTATTATTATTATTATTATTATTATTATTATTATTATAAAGAGTTTATTAGGAAGACAGCTTAACATTGGTTTAAGCGTGGGATGAATAGCCAGTGAGGCCCTCTGGGAAAAGAAGAGTACACACAGAGCATGGGTGTGCGCTTCTCAACAGGGAGTGCCTTTACAATGACCGTGTATGCTGGGTCCGGTTTCCAAGGAGTCTTTTCTGTTCTGGAAATGATATCTCAGAATAGTTCCTGATGTCTCCTGGAGGGAGAGCAGCTGATAGCATGAATGCCTAGGTCACAAGGGCCGCAGGGCAAGTTAAGATGCTCTCCTACTCTAAGCAAAGGTTTAGTCTTATTTGAGAGATTCCCAGAAAATATCTGGTAAAAGATTAAAGCCATACTTGAAGGCCTTACCTAAGCCTATGTGACCTTCAAGTATGGCTTTAACAAGACAGTCGTATTGGAAAATCTCTCTATATAAGAGGAACATGGTCTCTGCCAGTAACTTCCACAGCAAATGCCCTTCATTGTGCTGGGGTTCTTTCTCACTATTTTATTTTTTATTTATTTATTAGAAACAAAGGGAGACACAGAGAGAATGGGCACGCCAGGGCCTCAAGCCACTGCAGACAAATTCCATATGCATGCACCATCATGTGCATCTGGCTCATGTGGGATCTGGAGAATGGAACCTGGGTCCTTAGGCTTTGCAGGCAAGCACCTTAACCACTAAGCAATCTGTCCAGCCCATGTGCTGGGGTTCTTGATTCTCAGCTGGTGAGTGGCCAGTGGCTTCAACCAAACTCCTTTCTCCGTGCTATGTCCCCTTAATCTTTCCTGTCATTCTATCCTGCCTCAGGAAGCACAGTGGTTAAGGGGTGGGACCGTGGACCATGCAGAAAGGCACTTTCCAGCAAGGTGACCTTGAGCAGACTGCTCTGGACCCCTCAGCTCCTGCACCTGTTGTAGGAGAGGAAGACGGTGAGCATCTATCTCAAAGAGTTGTAAGGATAAAATGAGTTGCTTTATTTGTAGTCAAAACAATGTCTGGCATGCCATAAGGGAGCTAAAATTAAATGCTAAATAAATAAATTCCCAGCACACTGGCAGCCTACTGGGCACTGAACTCTGATATTTCTTCATTCCAGAATGGCCTTACTGGAAGATGCCAGAACAATTCTCACTTGTAAATGGCGGTCCCACTTCTGGCTGCTGACCTCACTCCAGGACTCACCCGAGTTCCTACCCAACAAAGAGCACTGCAACACCACGCTTCCTCACGTGCGGGGAGCACCGCTCTGACCGTCTGGCGTGCTCTCGAATGCCCGTCCTTGCCCATGCTGCACACTACATACTCCAGGTCCCCAAGGTGAGGAGAGCATGCCACTTCTTCTACGGGTGGCCTCGACTCAGTCAGATCTGCATTCAGGACTGAGCTATGTGTAAGCTACGAGTGGGTGTGAACACACACTCTCTCTCACACACACACACATGCTGCCAGTCTCGCTTCCTTCACTGATTGATATCCCATCACTTCACTTAGTGTATTCGCTTCTCTATTGCATAACCACCAAAAAAGACATACTTTTAAACATTTGTTTATTTAGTTGTTGTTGTAGTTGTTTTGTGTGTGTGTGTGTGTGTGTGTGTGTGTGTGTGTGTGTGTGTGTTGGCATGAAGTTTTAGGTTTCCAGTTGGCCCACGCCCTCCACCTCTCTGGGGAATAGGGTCTCTCATTGTTGGTCACTGCTCCATTTGTGACTTTCTGGGTAATCTGTCTTTGCTTTCCTCACAACACTGGGATTACAGAAGCCCACCACAGCAGTCTGGAGATCTGGCTTCAGGCACTCAGAGTTTTACAGCAAAGTGTTTCATCCACTGGGCCATTATGCCAAGCCTGAAAAGGTGAACTCTTTAAGGACAGGGACTTGATCTGTTTAGTCCCTGCTGTGTCCCCAGCACCTAGGTCAAGGAACACAGTACTACGTGTGTTCTATAGAACCAATGAAGAAATGAAGTGTTATACTCCTTGATAGACAGACTCCCATTTACCCTTGCTTGATGGCACCTGTCCCCTGTCACTTCACTGGTATTAACTCTATAGTACCCAATATATACCCTTAACTAGCTTTCTATGTACACCTTATGTTTCTGCTAGACTGCAGACTCCTTGATGCCTTGTCACTCCTGGGGTCACACCTTGGAGCTAAATGTCACATCTGTTCTGTGGTCCTCTTAGCGTTCAGTGTAAGACACATCCCCAGTGAATGCTTGTTGATGGATGAGTGGGAAGAATGAAGCCTTGGTCACCCATAGTAGACTATTTCTACAAATAATAATTTGTAAGTGAAGGAAATATATATGTATATATACACACATGTATGTGTGTGTTGTTTCTAATCCTAATTAAATGAAACTAATTTTTGTAACTGATTTCCAGTCCAAGAGCAGAATTGTAAGGAATAATGGTAAATATTAGATCACTAAGCTGGCTTTCTTTAATTATATGGCAGTGTTTCCAGAGAGCTTTGCGTCATCTTGAAGGCTCTTTTCCAGGGGTACAGCATGCTACGTTTAAAACAACACTTATCTTAATAAACATGTTCATATTGCAAATGGTTTGTCCCCAGAAAGCAATCCCTGGGCAGAGAGCTGCCATTTCTACTAGCCCTCCTACGAAGAGAAAAGACAAAGAAGCATAAGCAGTGATGAGAAAGCTTGTGAGCTCCCTTTGCCAGGACTTCCCATAACTCAGTCCCTGAGGCAAGGGATGCCTTGACTACCAACTCTTTTCTCTGATCTCAAAAGTTACAGCACTTACTTTTTGTAACTATCTTTTATAAGACATTTTAAATAAACCCTCTAACCTTACATAAATTAAACTATGGGGCTGAAGAGATGGCTTGGCAGTTAAGGTGCTTGCCTACAAAGCATAATGACCAGGGTTCAATTCCCCAGTACCCAGGTAAGGCCAGATGCACAGAGTGGCACATGCATCTGGAGTTCATTTGCAGCGACAAGACACCCTGGCATGCCCATTCTCTCTTTCTCTCTTCTTTGTCTCTCTTGGTTTGCAAATAAATAAGTAAATAAATAAATACATTTAAATATTTAAATTAAACTATGGATATGAACATATATTCATATTTTCTTTCTCGGTTATTCTCTCCCCTCCTTCCTCTTTCTCATTCTTTCTTTGTTTTTCTCTTTCTAAAACAAAAATCAGCAGTTTAGTCACATCCAAACACAAATTCACCTTCTATCAGAAAGCTGAGTTCTTAAGCGATTAAGCATACTGACCAATCATTTGAAGTGAACTAAAAAGCAAGTCCAGTAAAGGCAAAATTATTTTCTGAAGCATTTATCACGTTACGTGAAAAGTCTGTTATGATAAGCTATTACACTTGCAAGATGAATTGAATTCATGTGACTCATCTATTCCTAGAGAAACAGATAAAAATTTAATAGCAACCTGAAAAGTTTGTGGACTGGATATAAAAATGATCAATACTATAAGGGTTTAATGTGAAACTGAGACAATAGAAAATATAGTCCAAAGCAAGGCCTGCATTTCCAATTTTTCTTTTGGGGAAAAAAAAAAAAAAACAGAGAGTCAATCAGGTGAGGAAGGGAGAGAACCATCAGTCAGACCAGACACGCCAGAGAGGAGCTGGTGGAAGTGTGGTTAAGCTCGAAGGGAATCACAGCTGCACTGAAGAATGAAAAAGAGCCTATTTATAATTGCACCCTTCCCACACATTCTTATTGATCTCTTATTATATGCTGGGCACCGTGCCCAGGGCAAGAGATACTGTACAAAGCAGATGACCAAACTCTCTCATGCAGCTGGTCTTAGTGAGGAAAAGGACCACTTCTCAAATTGCATTCTGAAAAGACATGCAGTTGGATGTCTGCCTTCAGGTCCGGGAAAGGGAGGGAACCATCTTTTCTTTTCTCTGGCACTTCTCTTGGGTGCTGAAGGTGTGTCTTCATGATGTCGGCTAGAATTTCTCTTGCCTCTTGTGAGATAGGCATTGTGAACAAGTTGATTCCTCTCAGAAACTCCTTCTCTATTTCCATTATGAAAACCATGGCGATGCACTTAATGACCATTACAAGTCATAAAAGCTGTCCGCTACCTAACTCCTTCAAGTGTGACTATCCTGACTACAGCCTGCAGGTAGGGCCAGCCTCGAGCAATTTGCTATTTGCAGGGAAAGCCCCTCGTTGGACCAAAGATCCTAAATAAATCCCCTCCTTGTCCTTAGAGGCCCCTGAGGAAAGCCCCACATGGTTCCTCCCTGGGATACATTTAATCAGGATGCCGGGTCTGTGCCCATCAAGGAATCTACACAATAACTGAGCTAATCATTTAAATGATGCTACTGAAAAACAAAGTCATTTTCTTGTTAAAAATGTGTTTTTTTCTGCCTTCTCTGTTTATCTGTTTCCTTGGCTGTGCAGTGGGTCAATTTATTGCCCAATAAAACCCAGACACTAGCAGAGCTGCTGAGCCACGCTTGCTGGAAACTCACTATTTCATTAGAGCACAAGCAAGGAATGGGCCAGAAGCAGAGGCTGCAGGAGTGCTTGATGCGGCAAATTCTGGCTGGCTAACCCAACTCCATTTGCTGTCCCAAGGACACACAGGGGAGACGGGCTTACAGGCTTCGGGAGAACATAGGAGATTAATACTATTGTCAGAGGAAATGGAGGAAGTTTGGTCAATGAGCCAATAGCCATGAGGCTTCCTTTCTATGGGATGATAAGTCTCACTGCCACAGAAACTATCTCGTGGTGAGCTCTGGTGGGAGAGAAGCTGAAAAGAGAAGGGGGAAGAATGAGACAGGAGTAGCCTTGGTTTCCTATGGTTTCCACCATCACTAGAGAGCGCCTCTCTGGCAGCCTTTGCAGCTAACATGCTGTGGTTAACATAAAGCTCAGGTTTGTGCTTCAGCAGGTCTCCAGGACATGAGAACCCTGGGTGTGGAAAGATTTCCACCCAAGAGTCTCCTTCACGAATTATCACTGGGTGGAACACATAGATGGCAGGACCTTCACTCTCTTAAAGTTACACCTCCAGGGGGCTGTACCAACTAAAGGCTCATGGGCTAAAGTTTGGGGTTGAGGGGCTTCAGAATCAGGATCCCCTTCTTCACTGATCACTAGTTCTAGCGTGGCAGAAGTTCAAAGGAGTATGAACCTGGAAAATCTGGGCTCCTGGTCTGCTACCTATTGAAAGGAGAAGGAAGTCGCCAAGCCAGAGAGACCTAAACCAAAGCAATGCCAAGGCCTGGATTGAAAAGCCATTGAATGTTGCTTACAGAAGGAACCAAAATAGCCTAGCCTTGGGCTTGCATTTCAGGCGAGGGAGAACTGGGACTTAGTGAAAAACTGACTTATCCCAAGCCCATTTAATAATATCACCACAAAATTTTTATTATCCCCACTGATTAGCTGAGGAAACTGAGGCTCAAGCTGTCAGGTAATTTTCCCAACACCCAACAGCCAGTGAGTGCGTGACACCCAGTCAGGACTCCTCGGAGCAACGCCCCTCCCTGAGCTGACTGCCAGCCGCATGCATGGCTGGCCCTTCTCTCTGGAGTCTCTGCCCTAGGCTGCTGAGATACTTTCAGCCGATCATACCTAATAGAGAGCTTTTCCCTCCCTTGAAGAAAGCTCCCCCGATCCAAGGAAGCAGATGAGGAGGTGAGGAGTTGCTGACGGGGCCCCTCTGTGATGTGTGCAGGACTGGGCTCCAAGCCCATCACAAACAAGGACTATTCCATGGGGCTCACTACAAAGAGGTGGCTTCTCCGTTATGTGGCTGTGTCTGAACAGCCACTGTCCAAGGAGCTGGTGCATTTTTAAGTCTTCTGAATGACTAACGTCACCTCCCTAGGGAGAAGCATTAGCTGGGGGACCTCGGCAGTTTCTCCAACACGTAGTCCATGTGTCTGCCTGTCAGAGAAGCGGAGACTGATGTCAACACCATCACTCAAGCTCTGCCCCAAATGACTGGCCTTCAGAAAGCTGAGGTTATATCCCCCTTGGGACTCATCTCTACACAGTCACTAAAGGGACCCTGACTCGTTGTCCATGTAACTGACTCTACCACAAAATAGACCCTGCACACCAGCTTCTGACCAGTTCCACTGCTCCAAAGCAGGTCTGTGGTGCCAGCATCTGCCACCAGGTTTCTGAAGGTTTCTTCCAGCTGTTCTCCTTGCTTCTACACTTGACCTCAAACACCACAGTGGAGGGTGCTAACTCTCCAGGCTACCTCAGTGAGCCATAATTCCCATGGACATGAGCTTTTGAGATGTTCCTGTTTATAATGGGCCTAAGGCCACCACAACACTAGAGGTGTTCGCTTTCCATCCAAACAATTGCAGTTTCATATCCTTCCACGAGAGCCAAGGTCAGTAGCTGTTCACTCAGCTCACCCCACATCACGTCATGCCGCTGAGAAGCGAGCACCGCCCGTCTCTCCAGCCTGCCGGGCTGGTGCTCTGTACATAGTCACGCACTCTACTTCAGACCCGTGCGACGACGTACGCAGCGTGGCACAAGTCAAGCAATTCAGGAAGAATTTTCTCAGCATCCACTATGAGGCTGGCACCTGCTAGGCGCTATAAGGGACAAAAGAGAAACACAAAATACCACTCTGTCCTTTAAGAAATATGCTATTTCCCATGGTGTGAGGAACAAAACGAATATGTCACAAAGGCACGGGCAAACGTATCAGATGGCGGATGGTTAAGCGGGAATACCAGTAGGAGAAACAGATGACAGACGCCCCAGGAATGGAGAAGCACATCAGCAGCATGGCTGGAATGCCGGGGAAATAATCTGTCACAGTAGCTAAAGTAACAAATGTGTGAAGGGCAGACGAGTCCTGGCACCAGGTCCCAAAAGGCAAGAAACGTTGAGTGCGCAGGTCTCAACTGCTTCTGCCGCTCCTCGCTCCTGCCCTTGGGACAAACCACCACCTCCCAAACCCAGCCTCAGCCAAGGATTACACAAATGCACAGGGACACCGAAAACAAGAATCATCCTCTGTGCCACATTGCGTCACCCAAGGAAAGTCCACAACCAAAGCATAGTCCCGTAGGGTTTGGTGTGGTGGAAGTTAAGAATCACATGAACAAATGCGTTCAAGAACATTACCTCGGCTGGCCCAGGAGGGAAATGGAGGGCTAATAACGTCGTGAATGTGTTCTGGCATCCCTCCACCAGCCGGTGTCATGAAGTGAAGCATGCGAGCATGTCACATTGAATATCTGCTATAGATGCTTCCACAAAGATGGCTTCTTCTCAGAGGCAGAATACACTGGAAGAGCCCCTTGTGATGCCAGGATCGGTTACTGCTAGACAAGAAGACCCCAGGGGCATTCCTATGACTTTTTTCCTTTCCTTTTTGCTTTCCTTCCTTTCTTTCTTTGGTCCCTACCTTCTCTCTCTTTCCCTCCCTGCCTCTCTCTCCCTTCCTCCCTCCCTGTCTCGAGGGGAGGTTTCATTGTGGTGGAAAAGCATAAAAGATCAGAGACTGGACATCACATCTAGTCACACCCACTGTGAGGTAACAGCGAAAGAACACTCAGTAGGCTGGACTACTGGACCTCGAGGTCCACCATGAGCGACACACCTCCTCTAACAAGTCTTCACCGCCCAAAGGTCCCACCAGCTAGGGGTGGAGCATGAGGCTTAATCACAGCCACACGAATCTTCTGGGGGACCTTTCACATTCAAACCACCACAGTACTTACGGCTTCTTATTCCACGTTTTTCAAAGGTAAACAAACAAACAAAAAGAAGCCTTTTAAAATGCTGAATTCCATGGATGACACCCTCTGTTTGCAGGGGAAGTTAAGGTGGGAAGGGAGAAGAGATGGAATATTTAAAAGAATCTACTGAGGGCATCCGAATCCTTCCGAGAAGGCCAAGGGCAAGCCTGAGCAAATTAATGATAATGCTCAGCCATTAACCTGTACTTTGCACCAGAACCCCAATGTGCTTCACAAAAAAAATACTTATTTTCCTGTCTCTGAGAGGCAGGGAGATAAATGACAAGCTCAAAGGTCACACAGGAAGTCAGTGATGATCTTAGAAATAAAATCCACACTGTATTCCTCAGAGTCTGGTCTAGCTGACTCCATCCAACACTCCCCTCCCCATCCCTTGTTGTTTGAAACACTGATAGTACCTTTGAAATTTTCCAGATTCTTCTATCTCCAGTAGGTACCTGCAAGTAACCTTGTCCTTCTCTTGAAATCTCCACTATCCAGGTGTGATGGTACACACCTTTAATCCCATCACTGGAGAGGCAGAGGTAAGAAAATCAATGTGAGTTCAAGGCCAGCCTGAGACCACATAGTGAATTCCAGGTCAGCATGGGCTAAAGAGAGAAACTACCTTAAAAAAAAAAAAAACCAAAGAAGGGCTGGAGAGATGGCTTAGCAGTTAAGGCACCTGCCTGTGAAGCCTAAGGTTTGATTCCCCAGGACCAATATAAGCCAGATGCACAAGGTGGCTCAGGTGTCTGGAGGTCATCTGCAATGGCTGGAGGCCTTGGTGCACCCATTCTCTATATCTGTCTGTCTCTCTCAACAACAAATAAATAAATAAATAATAAATAAGTGCAAGGAAAAAAATCTCAACGAGAACAATAAAAACTTCTCTGGGTTTCACCAATGGGCTCTCTACAACAATAAATAAATAAATAAATAAATAAATAAATAAATGCAAGGAAAAATCTCAACGGGAACAATAAAAACTTCTCTGGGTTCACCAATGGGCTCTCTACAACAATAAATAAATAAATAATAAATAATAAATAAATACAAGGGAAAAAATCTCAACGGGAATAATAAAAACTGCTCTGGGTTCACCAATGGGCTAGAAAGGTCATGGTCATGCAGAGCAAGAAGCCTTTGCCACCACAGGAAAGCAGGCCTTTAGAGTCTCCAAGCAACACTCGTCTGCACTGTGTGACTCTCCCCTCATAGGAGTCATTTCACACTGCTGTGCACCGCACATAAGCCATAGCGGTGCCCATCATGATCTGCAGACTTGAACACTCCATCCTGTTCAGGAGTGGGCTTCCTCCTCTGGCAGAGGGAACAGTCTTGTCTTCCTCTGCAGGCAGCCATTCTTTAAATGAAATCTTTGTGTCTTGGATGTGTGTGTACGCTTGTGTTCATGAGTGTGATTGTGGGCACATGTGGGCCTTGGAGCATGACTGGAGATCAGGGGACAACCTCTGGTACTGGTCCTTGCTTTCCACCTTTCTGGAGGCAAGGTCTCTTGTTCACTGCTCGGTGCACCAGGCTGGGTAGCCCGTGAGCTTCTAAGGATGGTAGGAGTGCTGGGATTGCAGACTTGAGTTATGGCATCTGGCTTTCTGTGGGTTCTGGGGATCCAAACTCAGGTTCTCACACTTTTCAAAAACAGTGCTTTAGCAGGGCATGGTGGTGCACGTCTTTAATTCCAGCACTTGGGAGGCACAGGTAGGAGGATCGCCGTGAGTTCGAGGCCACCCTGAGACTACACAGTGAATTCCTAGGTCAGCCTGGGCTAGAGTGAGACCCTACCTTGAAAAACAAAAAAAAGAAAAAAAGGTTTTACACTAAGCTCTCTCTGCCCTTCGCATCCATTTTATTTTTTCAATTTATTAACGCATCCATTTTAATATTCCCCATCTATCTCCATGCTCTCTTCAGCCAGGGATATCATCTGCCTGGTTCTCCCACTGATTAAGAAGCAGAATAAAATCTTTAGCATGTGCTCACTTTGATATCTGGAAGTCATGATCTTACCCTTTTGTGAAAATTATTTTTTGACACCAACGCAACCTCAAAAGTACTCTGCTCCAAAGTGAGGAGAACAGATGGAAGCAGTAAGAGATGTCAGGACTCAGATGGAACTGGCGGAGAAATTCCAGAAATTGAAAATTCCCCTTGCTCGTGTGGAGATAAAGATGTCTGAACATAAAGTAGAGAAGTTTTCTTACAGGAACAAATCTGTAAGTTAGAAACTGTGTGTAATTCTATCCTCTGTCTTGTTCCCATCTCGACCTTGATTCAAATAAAAGACGTGTCACCTGTGTTCAAGACCTCAGCTCGGACTGTGGCAAATGCTTGACCACCCTTCATCTGCAAAGACGTCACGAGCTCGCATGAAGCTGCGTCCAGCCTCGTCATCCATGGTTGAGTAAGCAGGGTACAGATTGCATTGGAGTCCTCTCTTGAGCCTTCTACTGGGCTCCGTGTACACTTCCAAATCTTATAAAACTGTACCTGGGGCTTGTGGACAGAAGGCATGCTCATGATCCAGAATCCAGAAATGTAACAGGAACGCAGAGCTGGAGACCAGGGCTGCTGGGCAGGACAAGGGAGAAGCCGCGAAGTCTATGTCACTTGATCTCGAGCACTAGGATCACCAGGATTGAAGACAATCATGGATTCTCTAACACCCCTCTCCGAGCACTCCTGGGAAGCAGTGACCGCCCAGGGCCCACATTCATGTTCCAGGGGCGCAAGAAGAATATTGATGGCAACACAAGGGAATGAAGCACCGAGACCTGCTGCAACACAGGGTGAACCTGAAAATCATGATGTACGTATAGCCACAGAAGAGCGCACGGTGGATTTCCCGGCCTCCACCTCCCTTCTTACTATAGGTCTGCTGAGGTCACAGGCACCCACTAGAGCATCTGGCTTTGCATAGGTGTTGGGGATCCGAATTCAGGTACTCATGCTTACTGTAGCAAACGTGGAGCCATCTCCCACAGTCCCCCACTTGGCATTTATATCTAATCGTTCCTTGCTTTCCTCCTGTCCATTTACATCCTACTGTTCTCTACCCATGGGAAGCTAATGGTCTGGAAGCAAGCTGTGGTCCAACCGTGGCCCCTGACCTTTGGCTCCCTCCCCTCTGTAAATTCTGGTCACAAGGGGTTCTCTTCGGGGACACGAGAGTGCCTTTCTCTTGGGCTGTGTTAAGTGATGTTCGTCCCATCTGGAATGCTCTCTTCCTCCTCCTCTAACCATGCCACTTTCTCAGATGACAGCTTTTTGGATCTTAAGGCCAACATTCTTCTCAGAAGCCTCTGATGATCTTTGATCCTGTGACTCGTGAAACAACGTATCTCATCTGTGTCCAGGGAGGTGTGTCTGAGCTCCTACAGGATATACTCAGACAGGAGGATGCTGTTGGCTAGGCAGGTGGCCAAGGACACAGGAAAAGTTCTCAATCCACTCTACCCTGCTAGGGGTTCTAACCTTTTTCTCCCTGCCTCCTGGAACCCAGCCTGAGACAACAAAGCAAGAGGGCAAGATAAGCAATGAAAATGTCTTAAGCCTCCTGGTCCTTGATGCCAACTCACCCCTCCCTCTAGCAGGATGTCCCGCCTATAAGTCAGATCAATGAGGACAGTGGCTCTTTTCTGGAAGAAGCAGTAGAAAACAAAAATTTTGGAAATGCACAGGCCTCTTGTAAATGCCAATCATTTGGTAGCTGTTGGCGCCTCTGCTTGCTAACTGTGATCCTAGAGGGCATCAAAGAAATGATAGGAGTGTGCATCACCACACTGCCCGCAATACACACCTTATATGCCCTATTCTTTTCATTAAAAATATTTTTTATTTATTTGAGATAGAGAGAGAATGGATATGCCAGGACCTCAAGCCACTGCAAACAAACTCCAGACACATGTGCCACCTTGTGCATCTAGATGACTTACGTGGGTACTAGGGAATTGACCCTGGGTCCTGAGGTTTCGCAGGCAGGCAAGCACCTTAACCACTAAGCCATCTATCCAGTCCTAGATGTACCTTTCCTTTCTTAATATTTTATTTTTATTTATTTATTTATTTGACAGAGTTGGGGGGGGAGAGAATGGGTGTGCCAGGACCTCCAGCCATGCAAACAACTCCAGATGTGTGCAGCCCCCTGTGCCTCTGGCTAATGTGGGTCCTGGGGAATCAGACCAGGGTCGTTTGGCTTTGCAGGCAAACACCTTAACCACTAAGCCATCCCTTCAGGCCCCCCTTTTCTTTCTTTACCAATTAACTTTGTCTTTCTGCTTGTGTAAATTCCCTAAGACCTTTATAGACCCCTTCCACCATTGTCCAGGATGTCCGACTAGGACTTCAGATCACCTGGCGCTCACTAAGCAGGGAGGAAGCAGGGGCTCATTTTCAGATCGGCCAGTAGCTGGCTACTTGCTGCCTGCAAGAAAACCCAGTGGCACACTAATAACCAAGGTGGTTTCTGCCAGGCATAACAGCTTGAATGAGACAACACACTCCCTGACAGGTTCCTGGTAAAGTCCAACGTATCAGCAATTCAGAGGACCCTATGCTGTACTGGTTTGTGAATACTTCATGGCTCAGAATCAGAGATCATTTCAGTAATAATTCAAGGAAAGTAGCTAAAAGCTAAATCCCTTGAAATTGGAAGAAGACAGACAGGATACCCATGTAAACAAACCCTGACATCTTATTATTCCACCAATATTGAATTAGTGCTTATTGTATGCTAGGAGCCAAAGTGAGGTGCTGTAGCAAAAAACAACAGTAAGATGAACAAGTTACTGGGGGTGCAATGGCCTAAGTGAGTAAAAGAAGGGTATGGAGAGGGTTAATCAAAATTCAAGATGTTATGAATAAGCCATATGGAAGCCTATTTTTTTGGATAATGGCACACCTAGATGCCACAGATTGTTATTAGAAAAATTTCAGTGCCAGCTATGGGATACCTTCCAGTGAGTTGTTGGCCAGGGAAGTCCCTGATATCACCAAAACATTACAGGCCACTGGCAAGGCTTTTGGTTTGCTGAAGACTCCTCATGCTTGGGCTGCAAGGTCACTGAGAAATCAAGCTGGAGCTGAGCTGAAAACCTCCTCCTTGCACACCCAGCTGACAGAAAGCTGGAAAAAGCTATGCTGCATGCAGCCCTATGGGAGAAAGACACTACAAGCCTTAAGTTTGGCCAGCCAAGGCAAATGACCGAATGGGTGCAATAGTGGCACACCTATTAAGGAGGAAACCTACCACTCTCTAATTGGACTAGAGGCCTGCCCCATGGGAGGCAATTCATGACTGGCTCTGAAAACCTATTCAAAAGGTTACGGTGGGGGAGGCATTGAGCCCTAGGAATGTCACGACTGTTCTTATCTGGCTAAATACATATATTATGCTCATCAAGCTGCCCTTTAAGCATTTTTTTAATGTTCATACCCATATATTAATGCTACTCTCACTTCTGGTTAAAGAAGCTTCTCTTCTGAGATGGCAGTGACCACTGGGATGAACCAAAAGCCACCGATAGTGCTGAGAAGAAATGACAGAGGAGTATTCAGCACTGAAAACCTCTATCTCACCTTCCAAGGCTCAGGGTCCATTGTGGAAGAGGTGGCAAAAAGAATGTAAGAGCCAAAGGAAGGGTAGGACTGCTTATGATGCAATCATTCAGACACAAATTGCCCTCGATATCCATGACCTCGGCAGGGCCTAGCACTACTTTCACAAGACCCTCATAATAGGAGGAAAAGATGATGACATCAAAATAAAAGAGGCACTAATTGAGAGAGGGAGGAGATATAATGGAGAGTAGATTGGTGAAGGGGAAAGTGCTGGAGGGGAGGGAAATATCATGGTTTATTGTCTATAATTACAGAAGTTGTTAATAATAACAAAGTTTAAAAAAAAACAACAACAGTAGTCACTTTCAGGGAACTTCCTACAGAGGAGGGACAGAGGTAGAGAAACAGGGAACAGTAAAGCCAAGCCTGATGGTGAGAGAAACTATGGTACACTGGAGATGCAGGTGAAAGCCAACGTGATCAGAGCCCAGGTTTGTAAGGGAGAGAGTGAAACACAAGGTAAGTCAAGAGAAGGGTGGTGATCGTAAAGGCTTGGGAACTGAGCTTCAGAAATAATTAGAAGAAACAAGGAACACTGTGAAACTCTACACTAGAAATCCAGCCCCCTCCATAAACATCTGTGAAACTCTACACTAGAAATTCAACCCCCTTCATAAACATCCAGAAGTAAGGTGCTCGGAACAAAACACTCTGGGGCCCTTGTAGAATAATCTGCAATTTAGTAGAGAGTGGGTATGGTGATGTACACCTTTAAATTCTAGCACTTGGGAGGCAGAGGTAAGAGGATCACTGTGAGTTTGAGGCCAGCCTGGGTCTACAGAGTGAGTTCCAGGTTAGCCTGGAGGTACTCTCTCAAAAAGAGAGAGACTTCTCATTGGTAACTTTTTTATTTCTTAACATGGGTTAGGCTGTGATACAGGTATTAAAATCACAGGAGAACCAACTTAAACTTCTATCTGAAGGGCTTGGCACAGTTCTGCAGTCCTCCTTCAGGGGAGACTTTCATGTTGAAAACATTGAATGAAATGCCGGCATTATTTCTTTGCAGATGTATGTAATTGCCTTTTGAGGAATTCTTAAATTAAGGCTAGAATAGCCCTGATAAACATTCATCTATTTCTCACAAGATCAGAGAACGTGACCAACATTACCAGACTATCTTTTCCATCCTCTCATGAATTGCTCTTAAGTGGTCTCATTTATCATGAGTTTCTGGAAGCATTCACAACTTTTAGAATGAGTTAATTATGTTCATGAAGATTTAAAAAGATCTACCAACTCAAGTAATATCCTGATTGCCTTAGAATTTACTCAGAAAACTTTAAAAAGGAATAAATGCATTCAGTTGAGCTGAACATTCTATACATTTAAAGAAAACATACATTCTCTTACAATGTGCATGGTAAATATGGAAGAATATTGCTGATAAACTCTAAATAAGTTCTTTAGAAAGAATCTTTCAACATCAACATATAATTATCGGTGTATACCTAAGCCAAGTGGATTCCAGGGCCACAGGTTCTAATGACCCAGACAGTGAGAAAGAATAATAAACTCTAATCTGTAATGAGCTAATGAGAGATTTCAGGACTGTGGATCAATTTTCAATGGGCACTGGCAGAAAGGGGCAGAAGGGACATTGACAGAGAAGGGAGCACCAAGATGTCACACGGGCATTGGCCATGGATCTTAACCACCTAAGTGTAGGATGGTGTTCTTCTTTTTATTGTGACTTATTAATTTGCATGCAAGTGACCGTGCACGTGTGTGTGCATGGGTATGTGTTCATGGGTGTGTGTGTGTTTATACATGCCGGGGTCTCTTGCTCTCTTGCTGCTGCAAACAAAGGCTCATTTAGCTTTACGTGGGTACTGAGGAATTGAACTTTTAACCACTGAGCCATCTCCCCAGCACCTGTCTTTTCTTTAATAATCATATTTCTTTTCCATTACTGTGAACTCAGTCTGCCAATGGAAGTAAGCTGGGGTGACTAGGATTTTCTCCACTGTACTTCCCCAGGCCATTATTAAGTGCCATATGCAGGGCAGCCCCGGAGTGCCAGGCAGGAACTCACATTGCTTGTGTTCACAAGCTGGCTCTGCCCCCTACTGGCCATGTGTCCTTGGAAAAGTCAGTTTGCTTGTCTTTAAATGAGGGTGATTGGCATGATACATGCCTCATGGGGTTGTATGATGATTAGACAAGAAGTGTGAGAAGGGCTGACTTAGCGTTATGGGTCGGAGACCACATCCAGGTCAAAGGCCAGCTCTTCGTGCTCCCTTGAATTACAATGGTCACATGCTCCACAGCCAGCTGTCACTCGTGTCCTATCACGTCCTGTTCATAGTGAGCTGCTTCTCCCTAAACAACTAATTGCATAATACGTTTTTCTTTAAAAACTTGTTTATTCAGTGGAACTGTATATTACTATCAGAAGTGGAAAGCCCTTGCTTTCTGTCACTAGAGAGTAACCCTAATTACACAGCGGAAAAGAGACCCCAGATAAGTTCAATTCTACCCTGACACTGCCAACCAGCAGCCAAGACCCAGAGCTTCAGGCTTATAGCTGACCCCCCCGGTCTAGAGAGGTGTTAATGACGGGTAGACCCTTGAAAGGGTGGGGGCTTTCTCCTGCAGCCAGGAGAATGTTGACAGCAACATGTCCACACCGGGAGAGAGCCACCTAAAATCATGCCACATGCCCAGGGCAATGTCTACCTCTCACCGTGTCCTCTGGAATGCCTTTTGTTGCAGTTCGTGGCGCCCAAGAATACTTCCGAAACTCCTAGAAGGAAGGCTCTTAATTAATTCTAACCTATTCATCTCAGAAATTGCAGAGTAAGACATTTGAATTCATGGAATTTACAAACCTGCGAATTTGCCTAGCAAGCAGAAATGGTATTAGCTTATCAGTGAGTCCCTGCCAATTTGACTAGGGATGGTGGGGGCGAGGTGCTAAAGCGTTATGCATCTTTATTCAGATCACCAACTCCCCTGACATTAGGTTTCTAATCTGATGGCTCATGTCTTCTGCGTATAAATGACTTGCCCCAAATATTGTGTGAGTTCAACAGAATATGTGTCCTTTAAATACCCTGGGTGGAAAGCATTGCCCATTAAGGATTAGAGGAGACGTGCAATGACGTTTCACACTGAGCTATGGCCTTCATCCCACACAAACGCCACATTCATTTAGAAAGTGTGTCCCTACGGTGAGGAGCCGAGGATCAAGAATGGCTTCCCAAATTGGCCTGCTCAGCAGACCTGCACTCCTTCAGGCCCTCACCCAGCGCGTTCATGCTTCGGGGCTTGCACGGCTGGATAAGGTGAATGGGAGCACGAAGGAGAGTCCCCCCTGCGCATGCAGACCCTCCCGTGCGGTGTGCAAACATCGCCTGCTTCTTCAGGCACAAAGAGATGAACCCCTTGCATGGGGAAATCAGCAGCAGCCTGTATGGACTGCAGGAGCTCGCCACACATGAATGGAGCTGCCCTGGGCTAGCCCCGAGGAGGCCAGCACTGGGTCCACCTGAATTCCACCTTCACTGCCCGTCACATGTGCCTTAGCCATGGAGACTGATGCTGCCTCGTCCAGGAGGCTGATGAGCGACCAGAGAAGCCAACTTGGGATCCTCGGTTGGAGCCAAGCTCATTCCTATGGACAACTGGGAGTTGTTATCCAGCTTGTGGACAGAGCAGAAGACAAAACTGGAAACACTGTGTGGGTGTGGATAAGAAAATACACTGGCAAATCACAAACACTTATTTTCTGGACGGGAGCTGGTGTAAGGATTGCTTGAGAGGAGATAGTGGGGGCTTGCTGAGGTGGAGGGAAGCTCACAGGATGTGGGTGCATGCAGGAGGCATTCCCAGTGCCCCCACTCACTCCCAGCAACCCACATGTGTCAACTCAAAGGGCTCTGACAGGTCTGTGGATCACTGCCCAAGTAGGCTCCAAGCTCTCGAGGCAAAGGGAGTTACCACAGCCTTATCTTGAACTCCCTATTAACAAAACTTGTCATCACTAAGCCAGGTTGTTAGTCACTGGGACAATTGGATGGGAAAAGCCAACACCAGGGAGAAACAAGTTGTCTCGGATGGGCTGGCCCAAGGATCAGGGAACAGAACTCTGTTATGGCTCCTGGCTGACAAATGGACAGCTCTTGCTAAGCACACAGTCCACCTGACTCAGAACTATGTATGACATGGACAGCAGTGCTGCTGTGTAGATAAATGAGTACACAGAAATACTCTCAACCCTAAACTCCACTTGGAAACAACCAACTACCCTCTCCGGTGACCTTCAGTTGCTGTCAAATGCCTAATTGCTATTGTCTTGACAGGTGCCTAAATTAATAGAGATTTCCAGTCAATAAGGTATCCAGCCGCGAATTATATGTAGCTATCCAGCCTTCTACTTGGTGAAGAAAGGTGTGAAGAGCGCGGGACTCCACAGCCTTGGAGACCTCTGGGAACATCATTAAGCATTCATAGACCTCAACTTTTCTTCTATGAAGTAAGACCCTCAGATAACCAGCAATTCTCAGTCTAAACAGGACAACACACTAGAGGAGATGACCCCAAAGTCAGCGCACAGCGAAAGTTTGGTCTTTGCTGGTTGCCTGGAATTTCATCTTCACAACCTGATGGGGGACATCCAGTCGTCACCCCATCTTACAGATGGAGAAGGCTAGGCTCACTCAGCAAGGCCGGCAATGCACCCAAGCTTCACCCACCCAGATGCTGAGGTGGGAAACCCGACGGTCTGTCTCCAGAGCTGCTCCCAATGGCTCCGCTCTCAGTAACCTTACGGATGGTCTGTAACAGCTCTCCTCTACGTTACGGCCAGCTGACGGACTGACTGACTGGACAAGACAAGGAGGTCTGAGACCGAAAGTGCAGGGATATTCTGACTTGCATTGCAACAAGCTTCCTTGAGAGACAAAGAAATCGATTTTCACAACGCTGCTGGGAGCTTATGTCTCAGAAATGAATGCCAACCCCCAGCTGGGCCAGAAGGAAGGCTCAGTGCCATGTGCAGACCAGAGGATGTGTCTGACTCACCCTGGAGTCTATAGAGACAGCCTTCCCAGAAGTGACCACAAGTCACCTGCCCTCCTTTTAGAATGACCAAAACCCTACCTGGCAGCAGTGACAGCTCTGGACTTCATGGAGAAGGGAGTCCACTGTCAGATATATCTCCTCCAGCTCCCCGGCAAGTCTCCTAGTGGCTGTCGGATGGAGATCGCCAAATCTGTTCTTCCAATTACCTCCGTGGTAGGTGAATCCCACCGACGCAGGTCTTTTTCCACCTTGACCCAATCTGTCTTTCAGCCTAGAGTGGACGGCTCCGTTCTCCCAACAGGTAGAGGCCCTTCTGCACTGTGGGGCCAGTGTGTGAGCAGACAACAGGGGTCCAGCATGCACCACACCATCAAAATGCTCTACTTATTAGCAGACATCTGGAACTCCAACTAGCCTCCCAGTGAACAAACTGCCAGCTACCCTTAGGTAAGGGGCTGGATAGCAGCAGAAGTCATCGTAAGTCCACTAGGTGTCAGTATCTGGTTTTTCTTTTTTAATATATTTGCAACCAGAGAGAGAGGGAGAGAGAGAGAGAGAGAGAGAGAGAGAGAGAGAGAGAGAGAGAGAAAGAAACGGTACAGGTGTGCCAGGGCCTCTTGCCACTGCAAACCAACTCCAGATACATGTGCCATTTTGTGCATCTGGCTTTATGTAGGTACTGGGGAATCAAACCTGGGCCACAGGCTTTGAAAGCAAACGCCTTTAATCACTGAGCCATCGCCACAGCCCAGGTGTCAGGTAAATGAAGGTCTTAAAGCCAAGACTCTGAGAAAGTTCTCTTTTAAAGAGCTACCCAAAACTTCGCAAGCTTGAACAAAATGAATAAAAATAGCCTGACATACAAAAACCCCAGAGTATGTCTACCTGCTTAAATGAAGCCACGGAGAACTTAACCAGTGTCTGACCTGTATGATTTTGAAAACTCCCATTTGTTTATGTTTTAATGAACGCTATTTCAACACAACGCAACTTTAGCAGATAAATTTCGGGGTTATAAATACAAGTGACTTTACAGAGAACCTTCGAGGTAAATAGTACATAACAATGTCCCTTCACAATGAAACACATGGCCCAGCATGTTTATGCAAATTCACCCTTGCAGATTTCTACCTGTCCACACGGTAAGACAGACACGTTCAACTGATTATTTTCAGTAAAAATGCTAACTCCGAAATAAAGGTCCATCAGAGAGGCCAGTTTTAAAGGGTCACACTCTGTGAGTTCTACTTCCCTACCATTTTTGTAAAATAGGGTCTCACTGCGTAACCCAAACTGGACTCAAGCCCCCGATCTTTCCACCATGGCCTCTGAGAGTCGAGGCCATAGGTCTGCAGCCATGTCCTGCTGTGCTGACGTTCTGGAAGGAACAAGACTGGGATGACAAAATCTTAATACACAGGTGCCGGGGGTCAGGGTGGAAGGTGGGTGTCTGATGGGTAAAACGACAGTTCAGTTCTGCATCCCGAGAGTGATGGAGGCCAGGTGCTTCCATACGTGTGCTCAAGACTGTAGGCAAGTACACCATATGCTAACAAGTCATTTTGACTTCAAGATAACAATGTTTAAAAGTTTAAAAGAGGGCTGGAGAGATGGCTTAGCAGTTAAGTGCTTGCCTTTGAAGCCTAAGGATCCTGGTTCGAGGCTTGATTCCCCGGACTCACGTTAGCCAGATGCACAAGGGGGAGGGGGCATGTGTCTGGAGTTCATTTACAGTAGCTGGAGGCCCTGGTGAGCCCATTTTCTCTCTCTCTCTCCCCCCCTTTCTCTCTCTGTTGCTGTCAAATAAGTAAATAAAAATAAAAAAGTATAAAAGATGGCTTAGCAGTTAAGGCACTTGCCTACAAAATCTAAGAACCCAGGTTCAACTCCCCAGTACCCACATAAGCCAGATACACAAGGTGGTACATGCATCTAGAGTTCATTTGCAGTGGCTAGGGGCCCCGGCACACCCATTCTCTCTTTATTTCTCTCTCTCTTTCAAATAAATAAATAAAATATATATTTTTAAAAGTTTAAAAGAGCCACTAATAGGTTTTTCTTCATTTATTTTTTCTTATCTAGATCATATTTAGGAAACTGATTACCTAGTAAGAATTTTAAAGAAAAGCAGCTGCAGGGGAGGTTGGATGGAGAAATATATTAAAGTACTTAAAGTGGAAAGGACATGAGTATATCAGGAGTGCGGCATTTGCGGCAGCGAGGCCAAAAGAAGCCAGCTTCATCTTTACACATTCTCACTTGAAAAGACCCAAAGCCTGGGTCCCCCACCCTCCACTGCTCTCGAACTTCACATTCCTCGCTGTGCAAAGAGGAGCTGTGGGAAGGGTTGTGTCTTCCTGCATTTGAATCTCATGACAGTCAAGTGCACAGACCCATAATTGGAATTCAGCTATTTTCCCTCAACACACAAATGAGGACCAATTCTTCCTTCAGAACTGCAGGGACTCGGGTTGTGCGTGAAGGCTGATGAAAGTACAGTCTGTTGGGAAATTCCACTTTCTGGTGGCTCTGTTAAGGCTTCTGAAGAATGGCACAATGGTTCTGCTTTTGAAGAGCAGGAGATAAAGACACTTAACCGGTACTCTTCAAGAGGAGGAGTCAGTGATATCCTAGGCTTGGCTAAGACCAGCACAGCCCGTGTGTCAAGGAGAGTTTAACAGATTTGAAAGTTGTAGCGTATTTCCCATCAGTCTCTCATGAGGCTGTCTGGGAAAGTCAATGAAAAGACCTGGAGATTCAATACATACGGTTTCCTCCAGCCAACTGTCGTACGTCAGGTGCCCTTCCCCTGCTGTCACAGTAGCAATTCAGACAGAAATCCAGGGAAATTAATCACACACACACACACACACGCAGAAATGTGCACACACGCGTGTACGCACACACACACGTACACTAGCATGCATGCACGTGCACATGCACGTGTCCTCCTCCACATAGGAATACTCCTCCCAATCACGTTCCCCTGGTTATCTCTTTTCCTCTGAGTTTAGCCCCTGCCCCATGGGCTGGCAAGTCACTTCCCAGAAATGCCTTAATTACAGGCTGGTATCATGGTTCCATTAGAGGTTTCAATATAAGTCCCTGCGTTCTAACCTGCTGAGATTTCCTACAACAAAAGGTACTTAAAGAGCTTCAATAAAAAGCCAGTCGGCCCTAACGTTTCAGCGGGGAAAACTATCGCCGTTCGAAATGCAGCCCTCATGCAAAAACTCCGGGGGCAGGCAGCCGCTGTACCCACTTCAGCAAGAAGAAAGAGGGAGCAAGAGAGAAGACAGCTACTCCATAAAGAACCCACAATTACCAGTTTAAGCAGATTACTTTTTTTTTAATGGTCACAATCCTTAAAGGAAAATTCATAGAAAACCCATAATTATTCCTTTCCAGGGACAAAAATGTGACAGGATGGAGATGTGTTTGGGGTGACTCATGGGTGTGGCCTAGGGCTGGGACCCTCAGCTCTTTTCTAGTGTCTGGTAGGGGGAGGAAAAAGGAACACATGTTTTCAAGTGCCTTTCTTGGGTCTTCTGTTTCATAGTTTCATGGGTGTCCTTAACTTCACCTTCCAGGCAAACCAAAGGAACAGGTATGAGAGATGAACCCCCAGGGTCATGAGATAAGGCTCACTGGAAATATGGGAGGCAGCACCAGCTGCCTCCTTCCCTTATCACCCTGACCCCAGGAATAAATCCACGGCTCCTGGAAAAGTCCCAAACGTTACAGGTTTTAAAATGGAAGCAAGGGATGAAAGTTTAAAATTGTCTTCAAAGGGATTTCTCAAGGAGCACGACACTGCATATGAAAGCGTCAACAGGCTCAGATGAAAGGGCTCATGACACAGCGAGACTTCCAGAGAAGAAAAATAAATGAAAGAACCCATCTCCTTCCTCAGGGCCCGAGCAGGAGCGAGTCAGAAGGCACAAGAGGGACAAAAGCCCGGTGGGGCTGAAGGGTGTGGGTGTGGGGGCCTCAGCGCTCACAGCTCATGGGGCTCTGGCATGTGACATCAAGGCAGGATGGACTCTGCTGACACTGGAAATCAGGTGGGCAGGTGTGTTCCATTTAATGGTTAACTCACTGAAGACCTACTATGTGCCACAGTCTGTGGGAGCTGCTGGGGCTGGATGAAGCTGAATCACTGGAGCGCACCCGCCTTGGTCTCCCACTTCCCTCAGGAGCCGTTTCCTGGGCACATTCACCCGTGGCTCGCTCTGGTTCAGGCGTGAGAGTGGAAGGAAAGCTCGCCCCTCTGCTTTCTTCAGCACTGACAGGGTCCTCTATGGAGCACCCTCTTCTGTCCCTTCAGCCTCAATTTCCCTCTTTTGTTAACACTGGTGGTGTCATATTTCACCTTCCAATTCCTCCTAAATCTGAGACACAAGCTCCACACATGGCAGTCTCTCTGTAGAACGACCCTCTTTTCCTAGCTGGACCTTCACCTTCATAGGACCTGACTATGGCGAACCATATCCCTTGCCCTCTACAAACACACTCTTGTGGGCAGGAATATGACAGGCAAGGAAGAGATCTTGTAACTATAGACAATAAGGACTGAAGGGAATCAGCAGCACGGTGGCAGGGAGTGAGTTAGGAACCATCTCACATGGCTGGGATCTGAGGAGCTCAGTGGAGTGGGTCCACTATGAGAGGCCTGGGGTTAGCATTCCAGGCAGAGAAAACAGCTAGCATCAAGGTCCCCAGGCAGTTAGCTTGAGATTAAAGGCTCCAAGCAGGCCAGTGTGGGGAGTCAAATGAGCAAGAGACTAAAGCAGTGTGTGAAGAAACTGACTGGTCAAGGCCAAGACAGTGGCAAGACACTGGACGTTTACCATGGATCCGATCTGACTGACTTCTCTTTTCTCTTTTCTTTTCTTTTCTTTTCTTTTCTTTTTTTCTCTTTTTTGAGGTAGGGTTTCACTCTAGCCCAGGCTGACCTGGAATTTACTATGTAGTCTCAGGGGGGCCTCAAACTCATGGCGATCCTCCTACCTCTGCCTCTGCTGAGATTAAATGCATGAGCAACCACAGCCAACCTGATTGACTTTCTGAACTTTGGAACTACAGATACAGCAGACTCATGCATACTGGGTAAGAGCTCTACCACTGAGCTATATTTCTAGTCCTCCTTTTACTTTTGTTTTGTTTGTTTTGCTCAGGCTAGTTTTGAACTCACTCTGTAGTCCAAGCAGGCACTGAACTTGTAATCCTTCTGCCTCAGTCTCCTAAAAACTAGAATTACAGGCCTGGACCACCAGGTCCAGCTCGATTGACATCTTAAGAGATCACTTTGAGATGCTGGGAAGATGGCTCAGTCAGCAAAGTGCTTGCTATGAAGCATGAGGACCCTGAGATCAGGTCCCCAAACAACATAATAGCCTGGTGTTGGTAGCACATGGCTGAAATCCAAGCACTGCGGAGCTGCAGACAAGGGCATCTCTGTGGCTTGCTGGCTAGCTAGTCTACCTGAATCGGCGAGCTCCAAGGTCAACAAGAGACCCACTCTCGAAAACTGAGGTGGAGCGTGATTGAGAATGACCCTTGATATCGACCTCTGGCTTCTCTATGCATATGCACATCCACCTACCCCCCCCCCCGACACACATACACACTTAAAATTCACTTTGATCAGTATGTAGGGAAATTTCCTCCTTGTCCTTAGAGAGAGAGTTTTTTTCTTACTTTTTTTGTTTTTTAATATTTTTTATTTTTATTGATTTATTTGACAGAAAAAGAGGGAGAGAGAGAAAGAGAGAGAGAGAATAGGCGAGCCAGGGCTTGTGTATCTGGTTAACATGGGTCCTGGGGAATCGAACATGGGTCCTTTGGCTTTGCAGGCAAGCGCCTTAACTGCTAAGCCACCCCTCCAGCCCTCTTTTATGGTTTTTTCAGGTAGGGTCTCACTCTAGTCCAGGCTGACCTGGAATTCACTATGTAGTCTCAGGTTGGTCTCAAAGTCACAGTGATCCTCTTACCTCAATGCTGGGATTAAAGGTGTGTGCCACCATGCCTGGCTAGAAAGAGATTTTTTTAAAACTCTTTATTTATTTATTGGCGAGAAAGAGGGAAAGAGAGAAAGAGGCAAATAGAGAGAGAATGGGAGTGCCAGGACCTCTAGCCACTGCAAATGAACTCTAGCATCATGTGCCACCTTGTGCATCTAGCTTACATGGGTCCTGAGGAACCAAACCTGGGTCCTTGGGCTTTGCAGGCAAGCGCCTTAACTGCTAAGCCATCTCTTGGGCCCCTAGAGAGAGATTTTTTTAATGTCACTCTGCCACACTGCTTCCTTGTCCCAGACTATCACCTCGGCTTGAAGGCCTAGGAGAGAACTGCGCCACCTCCTGGTGACCCCGCAGAGGTGTGAGGGCACAGAGCTCCAGAAGCATGGTTTTACAGGGGCAATTTTGGTTCCCATGACATAAGCGCTACCATGACCTGAGGGCAGAAGAAGTAAGAGATAGCCATTTGTTTTATCTCATTTGTGATGGCCTGTCACTCCTGGGCCTAGGGGTGGCCCATCCATAGACATTCTAGAAAGTTCCTGTTGTAAAGACTCATGAATACCAGCAGTCTTTAGCTCTGAGGCAATGCACTAGATGACCCAGACTTTACTTCAGGACCGGGAGTCAGATATTTTCCATGAGAAGCCCCAGCCAGGCGTCTTGGACCACTAGAGAGCTACATGGTTCCAGGTTTTGCTTGGCTTCCCAGCACCTTGGCCCCTTTCTCATTTCCTCCAAGTGACAAACGTATGCCGCCAAGCAAGGCTGAGGAAAAGGAGAAGATGGAAATACGGTCCCCGTTGAGCCTTCTTCCCCGAGATGCTACTAATCTGGCATTTTGGTTGTTTGCTCCTTTAATCAGAAGGCCGTTAAGAAATCACTGCCGGGTTTCCGTACATAGTCTTTTTCTAATGAAGCACCAAATCTCTTCCACAAACAATAGCGGTGTCACATCCAAGCACCGTAGCCCCAGCCAGCATGGCTGCAATCTCCCTGGAAATGGGATGCCTCTGTTGGGTCTGCTTATCCCAGAAGAGTGTCACCACCACAGTGCCCCAATCAAAGTCTCCATCCTGCTTCATTCTGTGACTTGGAGAGACAAAGAAATCAATGGGTGTCAAGCAGACATGGTGTGGTGTCCCCCGAATGTGACTCAGTACCTTGACATACGCTGTTCAATGAATACACTATGAGTGAGCATGAGGACTTTGCTTGCAACTCTGGAAACAGGTTTGCAGTGGCTTACCCAGAGGGGCTACTCACAATCCTGAATTCACACCCTGCAGAGAGTTACTCCCTAGGAGGTGATGTATCAGACACAGCTATGATGAGATGGCCCAGAGGCTATGAGACACGGTAGAATTTGCTGAATATGGCATGGTACAAGACCCAGGTGGCAATCTCCAAGTGTTACACTCATGAGTAGAACATCTTAGGAAGCAATATGGGAACTACCATCAAGATGGTACTATTTAAATTTTTTTTATTTCTATTTTGAGAGATAGAAAGGCAGATAGAGAATGGGCACAGCAGGGCCTCCAGCTGCTGCAAAAAAAACTCCAGTCACATGCACCACTTTATGCATCCAGCTTACGTGGGTCCTAGAAAATTGAACCTGGGTCCTTTGGCTTTGGGGCAAGTGCCTCAACTGCTAAGCCATCTCTCCAGCCCCAAGATGGTACTGAGACCCAACAATGCCACTCCTGGGAGTTTATTCCACAAATTCAGTGGCACAGCCATGCATAGGCCCGTCTAGTAAGGCTATTTGCTGCCGCCCTGCTCGTTACAGCAAAAGATTAGAAATGACATTAAATTCTACAGTAAGTAACTGGTTTTATATACAGATGTCCCCAGGTTAAGATGGCTCTGGTTGGATTTCAGTGAGGCAGAAGTCCTATACTTTCTATTTGGTAGAAACTCTTCACCAAACTTTGAGCTTGTGTGATAAGGAGATACCATACTCTCTTACAATGCTGGGCAGTGACCCTGAGCCACAGTCTCCAGTCAGCTACTCATGATACAGGGAGATAAATGAGGCTCGCCAGTGTATTGTATTGCTAAGCTGTGACACTCGGTAGGGTCAGTGTATTAAATGCATTTCCGATTTACATATACCCAACTTACAATGGGTTTGGCTATATACAACTCCATCATATGTAGACACACACTTGTATTCAGGTACATCAAAGCAATATAAAACTATATATCCGTTAGCAGAGACAGGTATGTCAATCCCAACAAGAATATATTATTGAGAAATAAAGTGGCATGAGAATGAGCTAACATTTGCTTTTAAAATGACACAAGAAGCCAGGCGTAGTGGCGCACGTCTTTAATCCCAGCACTCAGGAGGCAGAAGTAGGAGGATCGCTATGAGTTCGAGGCCACCCTGAGACTACATTGTGAATTCCAGGTCAGCCTGAGCTACAGTGAAACCCTACCTCGATAAACCAAAAAAAAAAAAAAAAAAAAGACACAAGAATGTGTGGACACACATGTATGTGCGTATAAGCTTGTCTACGCATGATTCTTATTGAAAAAAAAAAAGAAACCTCCATCTCATTAATAAACAGTTTTCACCTCTGGAAAGGGAACACAGAGCATTAGAAACCAGAGGTGAAAGAAAGACATTTTTAGGAAATGTTATTGTTTCTTTTCCATTTTTACAAGCATGAACTTAATCTCTTCAAAATAACTTTTTTAAGCAGCTCATTCAATCCTCCTGAGGCCCTACGAAATTACAAAGAAATCACTACCTGGAAGTTGTGGAAGACAGTGTTTTAAATAAGATGTAAAATAAAACTCATTGCAGGTACCGTATAATCAGACTGAACATGAACATGGGCCAGATTCAAACAAAAACAAACAAATCCAGCAAAACAAAAAAAAAAATCTGAGATCCTCAGCAACTAATCAGAAGAGGCCCTTCATCGGCAAGGCGGTGTTTAGAAGGTCCCATCCGCTGCTGGCTCAGTTTTGCTCTTCTCTTCCTCTTCTGCCTCTCAAACCCGCTTCCTCTGCTCAGCACATCGGAGCTCTATTTGATTTCACAGGTGGGAGGGTACCCCATTCACTAATTGCCAACAAAAACCAATTCAGTCTTTAAGTGCTGCTTTTGGATAAAAGAGCAGTGAAAGATGGCCACATCTTAATCCCTAGTACCTGTGATTGTTCCTTACCCGACAAAAGGATTCTGCTCTAATTAAGCTGAGGGTCTTAAACTGGGGAGGCCACGTGGAGTATCTGGGCGGACTGGATGTAATCAAAGGAAGGCAGGAGGGTAAAAGTCAGAGAAGGTGACGTGATGGCAGAAGCAGGGATCAGAATAACTCAAAAAGGGGTTATGAATATGAAATTAAACAAACCAAAACAAAACTAAGACTGGAGAAATGGCTCAGCAGTTAAGTGCACTCCCCGTGCAAGCATGAAGGCCTAAACAGGCCTGAAATCACCCAATTTCGAATCGCTAGATAAATAGCTGGACTTGGCCAAATGAACCTGTAACCCTAGTGCCACAAAGCGGGAGCAGAGATCAGGGAATCACCCTGTGTCGCTAGGAAAAAAAAAAAAAAAAAAAAAAACAAGCAAGCTTTAGTGTGAGAAAGAGATTGTGGCTCACATAAGAAAAAGTGGAAGACTGATGCAGTGGGACCCCAACATATGGTTTTGGCCACCAAAGACAAGTCCTCCCACCCCCCTGCAGGTGAGTGCATGGGGCACCACAAGGGCACAAACATGTGCATCTCTCTCACTCTCTCTCTCTCTCTCTCTCTCTCTCTCTCTCACACACACACACACACATCACAGTACATACAGGCAAAAAAATTAATTCAGGTGGCTTCTAAAGTAAAGGCCAAAAAAGGAAAACAGGTCCGCCTAGAACTTCAGTCCTGTCTGTCTACACTTGGCATCACCTAGAGAGGTTAATGGGACTTCTGACCTCCAAAGATTACAAGACGAGCAAGTGCGATTTTAAGCCACTAAGCGTGTGGTGATTTGTTTCGGCAGCAACAGGAAACTAATACAGACTTGCACTTTTGAAACAATCTACTTCACGTGCCAAGAGACCTGCCCCATGTGACAGCTCACCAGCCCGACTAACCTGGATGCTGGGGTCAGGAAAGGTTTCCTGTGGTGCCCAGCTGAACCTGGACAGGGTCATCGTCCCCACACACTGAGGTGAGCCTGGCACCGTAGGACCTGGACACGACTTTCTGAACAGAACGGCCGCACGTCTTCCCACAGCACGTGTCAGTCCCGTGTCAAGTGGGTGACCTGGCAAAGTGTGAAAGCAGATGAGAGGCCGACTGCTCACCTGACGACTGAGGATGGTAAAATGTCAACAGAATGCGTTAGGAGGCCAATGTGGAGCAGCAAGGCTCTTTCTGATACAAAGTTCCGGCTGAATTTTCCCCACTCACTGAATCCAAGACACCAGCACAAGTGGCCATGGCTCCAGACTTAACACTGCTCCTGCTGGTGAGCACTGAGGACCCGACTCTGTGATGACTGCAGCACTTAGTTCCTCGTGGCTGGGACAAAACTCTTGACCAGAAACAGCTTATGGAAGGAACTGGTTTATTTTGGCACACAGGTTTTTTGTTTTTTTTTAACTCAGTGAATACAGTCAAGTTGGTACCATTGTTAGCCTCCTCCCTGCCCTCCCCCCTCCACAGGGACCCTCCTTGTTGGGGTATATGGCTCGTACATTGTGGGGTTAGCCTTTAGTTTTGGGTAGGAGGAAATGTCTCTGCGTGTCATGACCCAACGTGTGGCTCTGACATTCTTTCCGCCCCCTCTTCCGCAAATTTCCCCGAGCCATGTTGGGTTCATATTAGGTCTGCTTCTGTGTTGAGATCTTGGGCGCCTCTGTGTCTCTGGATATCTGTTTTGGTAGGGGCTGATTGTTCTCTGTGTCTATCTCCTCCACCCTTGTGCTGGTTCCCGGTTCGCCAAGAAAACAGCATTCTTGCATGTTTCCCCAATTATTCTTAGTTTCAGCTGGGGCCCTTTTGAGGTATGATGGGGTGGTTCTCTCCTTAGGATCTGCATCTAAGGGAAAGTTTCAAGCACGACGGGAGCAGGCAGCTGAGCCTCACATCTCATCAGCAAGGAGTAAGGAGAAAGTGAGCTGTGTGTACAGTAAGCAGGCTGTAACACTCTAAGACCACCCCCCGCCCAGCAATGTACCTTCTTGGCCAGGCTCCACAAAGTTCCCAAACCACACCACCAGCTATGGATAAGTGTGGGGCTTCATCACAAGCCCATGAGGCTATGGGAGACAGTTCACGTTTCAACCACCATAAAGCTCTTGCTAAAAAGGAAACTGTGAGTGTGGTGAGGTACACAACTACAGCCTACCACTGGCTTCCAAAGAGCTACAAAACTAGAACACAATCCCATTGTTGTTATACTCAGAAACAGAGCCAAACCAAGTGGCCCCACCGCACCCTACAAGACATAATCGGGAACCCAGTCAATGGCCCCTGGGTACATCTCACATGCAGGATGTAGCCGATGTTTTTCGGCATCTTCAACATGAAATGATTAAATCACTAGAGATACAACAGCAAGAACTTCAATGAAACCTTTACAGCTGTTCTCTTTTTCTGCTCAGGGAACACAAATCTTTATCATTTCCTTTCATTCGAGTGACAGCTTCACCCCAGCTCTGTGGTTGTCATGCACGGCGCATGGTGCTGCCTGGCTGATTTATAACCAGTTGAATCATTGTCTCATTAAGTCAAAAGAGATTAGTCTGCGAACCTACTTTGTAAACTGTAAGACGCTGCACACATGTCTGCAGGTGAGGCTACTGAGGCTCTAAATACACTCATCATTAATTTGACGGCTCTTGAAGGCAGATGGTGGAGAGGGGACAGCCTCTACCTTTGAGAGGAAGGGCGGGGAACAAAACAAGACACACCTCCCTCTTCGGCCAGGCTAGGTCTGCTCTCCATGGCTCAATCTCTTTATTCCCAAGATCTGGACATAATAGGAATGGAGAAAGGAAAGTGCATTGTCTTTGACCAATGTACCCCCCTTCACGCATCCCACAAGGGAGTCTCAAGTGAAGACGTTTGTGTGTCAGCTGGTCCCCAGAAGTACGCATAGTGGTTCCAGTAGCGATACCAAATGGCATGTTAAACTTGAGAGGCACAACTGAAACCCAAGCCCCAAAAACTTTACCCTGTCTCTTCCTCATATTTCAGATCCTGGGAATTATGAAAACATGAGCAATTTGTGCTTGTATACTCAAACTGGATTCATGAGTGATATTATACGAATGCAACAGTAATTGTAACTCAGTACTCTCTGTTCAACCAGAGAGGGCTTGTCAACACAGACGGCAAGAGGCCCATGAACGCCCCTGTAAATTAAGCCCCGGCTGATCAGAGCTGCTCCCTCGGCCATCACAAGTAGCTGAGGAGTTTAGTAAAAACGTAGGTGTGAGCTCCTACAAACCTACCGTAACCAGGAGGGACTGATGCACAACTAGAAATATATCTCTGACGATTCAGATAGCCAGCAGAGTTTAGGCTCCGCCACCAGGTGACTGTCCCAAAGATTCCTCATTTGAGATCCCCTGCCAATCTATACCTAAGAACCAGAAAGTCAAAGGGTCACCTGAGTGATGGCCTTCAACCAAAATCAAACCAGGAGACCACTGTGGTTAGGACAAGGAGAAGGAGCTGTAACAGATGTCACTGTGCACAGTGGGGACAGGGACAGACCTGGGCACAGAATGGTCCTGGACATCCACCCTACAGACAGCAAGACATCTGCACCCACTGTATCAGCTGGGCCTCTGTATACAGAATACTAAATAAGCCTTCGGAACAACTAAGTGTGCAGTCACCATTTTCACATATACATGTTCCCAAGAGCTGGTTCAAACCCGGTCTGGCCAGGGGCTTTCTTCAGATCCAGTGCACTATTGCGACTTAGACTGGATGTGCACATGCAATGGGACTTTGGATTTGAGACAAGATGGAGACAGCCATGGGTCATGCTCCGTGACTTTCCTCCCCTGCCACCCATCTCCCTCTTTTAAAAACCTTCCACTGGTAGCTAAATGTTTCACGATTAAACCTTCCCTCCCTTGCCAAAGTCTCCACGTGAAAGCTTGTAGGAGGGTCCCGAGGTTCCTGTTGCTTTGAAGGGTCAGATGAACAGCAGCCGGCTTCTGGATTTCTCATCTGGCCCACACCTGCAAGCCACATCACCCTCGGGCCCTTCTCCAGAGAGCCTCAAAATTGTTATTTCACTTTCTGAGTCCAAATGGTCAGTTTCTGAGAAGTCCGTGTAACTGGCCGAGCGAGCTTTGGCAACAATTTAAGTTGTTTTCGGACTTTCCATTACCCAGGTTGGTCTGGAATGCAGCAGCTAAGAAGTTCCACTTGCCTTCCCGCCAGAGAGCTTGAGAGGAGAGGCAAACAGAGGAGCCACAACCTGCGTGAGCAGAGACGAGCTCGGAACGCGGAGGCCGTGGAGCCCGAGGGTCTCGCACAGTGCTCCTCTCCCGGTTCCATCTCCGCCCTGCTTACAGGAGAAAACCTGCCGGGAAAGCTGAGACTTTGGTCCCACAGGCCTGGCACCAAGGGTCCCAGAGCTAGAAGTTCCTCTAAGGATGTCTTAAATCTTCAGCACCCCACAGATCAACATGATTCTTCCAGAAGCTATGCCCAGCACGGGAGAAGAACTAACAAGTGGTCAAGAGGCCCCCCAACTCACTGCCCAGCGCTCTCCCCTCGGCCTCACTCATTTTGGGCAGCAGTCCTTCAGGCTCAGGGCCTAGCGACAGGCCCCTTGGTCATATCCTCACCCATTCCCTGAGCCAGGTCCTTTGCACTGTGTGCAACAGAAACAGCTACAAAAAAAAAAAAATTTGTCTCTGCACTTATGAGGACCCCAAACCTTGATTAAAGAAGCACTATAGGCCTGGGCTGGAGAAGGGACAAGCCCAGAACAGTGTGGCCTAGGGTCTCGGCTCTCCTTACATTTTCTGAGCTCCCTCTGAAAACCAAATTTCCAATTTCTTCCTCATTACTGACCAACCCTGGGTTACCTGTGAGTATGAGTGAGTTATCTGACCCATCTCTGTGCCTCAGCTCTCTCGCCTGTAAAATGGGGACATTGGTAGCACCGTAATTCCTAGGAAGAGCTGTTGTAAGGATGGCAGGAGCTAATCTGTGTAAAGCATCATAGCGTTATGTTGTGAGATCAGTTCCAAGAGTCACATTCTCCAATCGACAGTGACTGTCAATCGAGATTGAGCTTATGCTCGGTGCACACTTTAATATTCTATTAAGCACAGCACCTCCTCCAGTCCCAGTTCTTCTAAAACGCAGGCATTCAGTTGTTGCAGGTTACTAATCAATGCATTTGGGGGTGGAAGAGATACAATTAAAAAAAAATAACAAATTTTTAAAAATTTTTTTATTTGAGAGAGATCGAGAAAGATGCAGAGAGAGAGAAAGAATGGGCATGCCAGAGAGATCGAGAAAGATGCAGAGACAGAGAAAGAATGGGCATGCCAGAGAGATCAAGAAAGAGGCAGAGAGAGAGAGAAAGAAAGGGCATGCCAGGGCCTCCAGCCACTGCAAACAAATTCCAGACCCATGTGCCACCCTATGCATTTGGCTTTATGTGGCTACTGGGGAACTGAACCTGGGTCCTCAGGCTTCATAGGCAAGGACCTCAACCACTTAGCTATCTCTCCAGCCTAGAAATACAATTGTTTATTTATTTATTTACTTACTTACTTACTTACGAGAGGGAAAGATGCAAAGAGAGAGAGAGAGAGAGAGAGAGAGAGAGAATGGGCACGGCAGGGCTTCCAGCCACTGCAAATGAACTGCAGATGCATGCACCACCTTGTGCATCTGGCTTACATGGGTCCTGGGGAATCGAACCGAGGTCCTTTGGCTTTGCAGGCAAGCACCTTAACTGCTAAGCCATCTCTCTCTTCCTAGAAATACAATTTTCAATTACCATCCCATGCCTAGTAAGTAATAAGTGATAAGGATGCCCGTGCAACCTGGTAGAGGTGCCAGGCAAGCCAGCATGTCCTATCTGCTCCAGCTTCTCAGGGTTCCATCCGAGGCTTTCACACTGCAACTCGTGGGGAACCTCGGGAGGCCTCAGCTGGGTAGGTCACAGCCATGGCTACTTACTCAGATCCTGGAGGGCCCAGTTCAGTCAGTGGACCTGGACACTGGATTTTTCAAAAGGTCTCCGGCTGGCCCCATCTCTCTCTCTCTCTCTCTCTCTCTCTCTCTCTCTCACTTTCTCCCCACCACAGCTAACACAGAGCATGGACACACCCAAATTGCATTCCAGAGCATCAAGACTTCTCCAGCTTATCAAAATGGAAGCTTTCCCTCTGGGGACACCTTCGTTGCTCCCAGACAAGGAAAAGCCCTCCAAGGGAGATGAGGAAGCCTGCTTCAATGGAGCCCATCACCCTCCAAGTAGCCAAACTGCTCTACCTGAAAATTTACCTATTTTGAATTCTGTAGAGACTTTTGACTTACAAATGACCTAATTCCCTAGACCTGCCATGCTGAGAAAGTGAAATAATTTACATGTGGACTTGATTTCATAAGAAATGGTGACTGGTAATGATAGTCGCCAAGAACAAACTTCTCCCGGCACTTGCCGTAAATGCTGTCTGGGGAAACCACATCACTTCAGGGGATTACTTTTGCCCTTCTTTTCCTCTTTGCGTCCGTGCCTAGCTTTCCTCTTCATGACAGACCCAGGTTCCTTCCATTTTCCACTTTCAGATACGTGCCAGCAAATCCTGACCACCGCTCATCTCACCAACCGCAAAGACGTCATCCCCACATCAACAGGATGAGTACAGGCTGGCTCTACCTGAGCTTTAATTGACCCCCGAGGAGAAGTGAGCTTACATTTCCATGGATACTCAGCTAGAAAAAAAATATATCTTCTCGGGCACTAAATGTTTAATTCTCTGAGAAATTGGCAATTTGGTGAGAAAGCTATACTAGGCACTGAGAGACTTTCTAAGTCACCCTAATGGAGCGTCTCCCAATGACGTACTGTCTTCTGTCCATCAGAAAGCAGAGTCTAGGAAGGAGAAGACAGCTTGGTGGAAAATTGAAGCCAAGGCTGGGGGAGAGGGGGCGGTGACCTCTCATCCCTGCCTCCCAGGCCTGAGAGCAGGTGACAGGAGCTGTCCACTCTCGAGAATGCACCGCGTGCTGGCCATGTCTGCCAGTGTCAGCTGGGTCATTCCAATGAGCTAGCTTACGAAATTGCACCCTTACAGTAAGCATGAGGCAAGGAGGTCACTCATGTGCCCTCAGGGTCCACAAGGACACCACAACAGACATGGACATCAGTCTTATGTCCCCTCACTTCCAAGCCCTTCCTTTGTTTACCAAGAGGGGTGTGCCTCTCAGTTGGGAATCTATCTCTTCTCTTCTCTCTCTCTCTCTCCTTCCCTTGCTCCCTTCCTTGCTCATTCTACCTTTCATGCCTGTATCACTCTCCCTCTCTACCTCCTTTAAAGCACTTGACCATTGTTGTCCTGTGACCGGCTTTGAGTTCCAATCCCCATTCTACCACTAACAAGCTGTGTGGCCTTGGGTAAGTCACCTTGCCCCTCTGCCTTCACCATCTTCATCGTGGACACAGAAATCATAACGCTGCCTAACGGGCTATGAACGGTGAAGCAGTCGGTCCACTCTGGGAGTGCTCAGAAGGCTGGCAGGCGGCCTGCCCATTCTCATGCTATCAGCGTGGACCCCACAGCCCTGCCTGGCATGGAGGCACTAGCCAAGGGCAGTGTTCTCCAAGGTGCATGTTTTTATACCCCTCTAGGGTGGGTGTTGTTCTCTCATCCCTCAGAGTTCTAGTCCCTTCACTGAAGTCAGCTGAGGATGTTTCCCCAAACAGCGGAGGTTTCCAACAGACTTCTACCCAAAAAAATGCACCCATCCTCATCCCACTCTAGAAAAAACCTTAGGTCAGTTGCCCCAGGCGTGTGTTACTTTCCACTGTGGACCACTGGCAGGCAGCACAGTCCCTCTCCCCCGAGCCATGCCCTCACCAGTGTGGCCTGCAGGCTGACCGCATCAGCTCGGGCAAACCCTGCAGCGGTTAGAAATGCACATTCTTGGGCCCCAGACCCTAACCTCAGCATCTATGCCAGTAAAGTCTACTTCAGGATCTGAGACCTTGATCACTACACTGCCCCGTTCATCTTCCTCAGCAAGAAAATCAAGGTTGAGACTGCCACGTGTGCATCCCCAGCTCCAACCCTCTACTCCTTGGAACATTATCAGCTCTCACACTGAGTTACTTCATCACCACTCTCAGACACAATCTTCCACATCAGAGACGAGACTGGCATTTTCACAGATGCCTTCAGGGCATGTCCCAAATGAGTGAACTAGACAGATATCACAGGGTAACATCGAGGAGTCAATGGGCATGCTGAAGGGCCATGGGTCCCTTAAATCACACATCAACTACCCAGTTTTCCTGGCCATAAAGATGAAAATCTGTGAAGGGAAAAATGGGAGTGGGGAAAAGGGGACTGAGAAAGAAGGAGGCCACCATCGTCCCTCTCTATTCCACTCTTTCAGAAATGACTGTGTCAGGGCTAGAGAGATGGCTTAGGGGTTAAGCACTTGCCTGTGAAGCCTAAGGACCCAGGTTCAAGGCTGTATTCCCCCAGGACCCACGTAAGGAAGCGCATGCATCTGGAGTTCGTCTGCAGTGGCTGGAGGCCCCAGCATGCCCATTCTGTCTGTCTCTCTCTCTCTTTGCCTCTTTCTCTGTCTGTCACTCTTAAGTAAATAAAAACAAAGAAAAGTTAAAAAATAAAAATAAAAATAAAAAGGACCCTTTAAAAAAAAATGACTGTGTCATTAGCAAAGGGGTCAGAAAGCTAAAGCCTTAGCACCTGCTAAGCTTAAAGTGCTGTGACCCCAGCATCTCCACACCTACTGCAACCTAGTTCCTCGGACCTCAAACACAGTGAGTAGTGAGCGGTAGCCATGGAGAGGGGACTCTCCATGACAGCCAACAAGTGGCAGACCTTTCTGGCTAGCTTGGTTCTAGAAGATGCATGCTGCAAGAGAGGGAAGGAGGGACACATGTGCTCTGATGGGAGGAGCATTTGTGGGTGAACGAATAAAATCCATTTGTGTTTGCCTTATGTCCACCCACGAGTGGATCGCTACCTGAAAGCTGCCCCCCCCCTTGTTGCTCGGGACTCCCGAGTGACTCAGTACTTGAGCTCAGTTAACATCTTCCCCAAATGTAAGAGTGACTCTGGCTACCTAAAGATGTCACTCCTGTCATGCTCTGCCGGCTACAGAGAGTGCGCAGAATCATCCTCAGAGCTCCTGATGTATATCTGTGCTCGCTATAAATTGTTCAAATCCAGCCAGTTGTTCTGAGTGGATACTGGCCAAGGAAAAGATGGATGGCTTGGTGATAAGGGCCCTTCTTCTGTTTGTTTCTTTGGGGTTCATGAAGGAGGCAGGGGCTGAGGAGTGCCTTTGGGAAAAACCACGGGAAAGAGGGCAACTGACTCCAGTCTACAGAGAAATGGGAGGTTGAGATGAGCAGCAGAAACAAGAAACGAGGGCTGGACAGATGGCTTAGCAGTTAAGGCTCTTGCCTGTGAAGTATAAGGACCCAGGTTTGATTCCAAGGACCCAAGCAAGCCAGATGCACAAGGTGGCCACATGCATCTGGAGACTTGCAGTGGCTAGAGGCCCTCTTGCACCCGATCTCTCTCTCTCTCTCTCTCCCCCTTTCTCTCTGTCTCAAATAAAAATTTAAGGAAGGAAGGAAGGAAGGGGAGGCTAAGGTTTAGAATGGTGGCCCTCTGGGAGATGTCCTAATTGCTCAGGTGCCTGGCTGCCTAAAGACCCCCAGGCTCCACGTGCAACTTCGGTATGGCAGAGCCCTAAGCCCGGATGGACTCTGGGATGTCACAATGGTCACTTAAAGAGGGCATATCCTTAGTGGCCGGCCTGTGGCTAGAAGTTTTCTTAGACTCAACAGCTTTGTATACCCCGAACAAGGGAAATCACCCAATAAGCATGTAGGTGAAAATTCAGAATCAGCCAATTGGAAGATGAAAAAGGAAAGAGAAGACCGTGTGGCTCTTCAAGTTTGTGAGCTGTGCCATATACAACCAAGATCCACAGTTGGAAGCCGGGTGTGGTGGTGCACACCTTTAGTCCCAGCGCTCAGGGAGGCAGAGGAAGGAGGATCACCATGAGTTTGAGGCCACCTTGATACTACATAGTGAATTCCAGTTCAGCTTGGGCTACAGCGAGATCCTACCTCAAAAAAGCAAAAACTAAAAAAATGGCTCAGCGCATAAAACACTTGCCACCCAAGCATGAGTGACTGAGTTCAGATCCACATCAAAGGCGGGAGCCAGGGCAGGCTTCTGTAATTGCAGCACACCTAAAATAGCAATGGACGCAGAGACAAGAGGATTTCTCCCCAGCTCGCGGGCCAGCTAGCCTAGTGGACAGAGTGGTGAGCAATAAGAAACTCTGCCTCAAACAAGGAGGAAGGTGAGGCCAGACACACACACACACATACACGCACTCATCACATGAGCACACACACAAACAAAAAATAAAGCTCTAGTTACAGATTAGTCAGTGGCCCCACATACACCTAGGGCTTCGCCTGTGGGCTCTCCTCCCTCACAAAGCCCACACACCTGTGTCTCCAGCCTCCAGAGTCCCGCTCCAGTCCATGAGACTCTTCCACACCCTCCTATCCTCTCATGCCTGCCTGTCCCGCTCAACCCCCAAATTCCACTCTACCTGTTAGAAATGGTAGCATTTCACCCGTCACTTAGATTTACCTCATCACCTAGAAAGCAAATTCTTGGAAGACCACAGAGCCTATTACCTCATTTTCTCTCTGCCCATACCTGGCAGAAAACTGTGAGAAGATGTTCACAGAAGGAGCAAGCCACGGCTCCAGTCAGAGTTCAGAAGGAGCTCTGCAATACGATTTGCCAAGGTGAGATATGGTGAGCCAGGTCAGGGGAGACCTGACAGCCACACCCCACTTCCCAAGAGCAGCCAGGATGGGAGGACCCTGAACAGTGGTAGGATGGCTGCCATTCACATGAAGCATCGGGAGAAATGGCGTTGCCTGTTCCTCCCATCGTCTAGAGTTCAAGGGCTGGTCGAACTCGTCTGGATCCAATCAGCCCGAGGGCAAGACCAAGTATGATTTCCCACTCAGTGGTTAGCGCACTTTCTCAAAGACAAACACAAAAACCCTCGCCCACAGGTTGTGCTCTCTCTTCACCTTCCTCTCCCCTCTGCAGCGGCATTCTCCACTGATGCAGACCCCTGATGCACCGAATGCATCCAAAAGCTCGCTGAGGCCCTAAAGTAACCTCCAAGGTAGAACCCGTGAAGACGGGGACAAAGACTGAAGACACGACAAGGGGACGAATGAGCTGCCACAGAAGACCTCTGCCCCAGCTCTTGCCAGATGCCGGCCATGTCTGCACAGGGGCGCCCTCTAGTTGCAGGGCATGGCGCCAAGCTGCCAGGAAGAAGTTCTGTCCAGCAGGTGTATCTACCCACTGACACCCAGAGCTGTGCAGGCGGGTCCTCCTCTTGGCTATGAGGAGTCTTGAGAATAAGTTCCCCAAATACTCAGCACGCAAATGGGCAACGTTGTTTAGCTCCTTAGCACACTTTAGTTTGTGAAGTGATGGTCATTAAAAACGTCATGAAGTTCCCTTCTGCATCACCCCACCAAACCCCACAGCAAGCCAGGGCTCAGGAGAAGCCGGCAGCACGCAAGTGGGAGTGAGCCTGCCTTCCTCACGCTGCGCTCCAGGACGTGGTGCAGTGTCCCCACTTGAAAGGCACTCAGTAAGTACCAGTAGAGAAAATGAACGCACTCCCCTTTAAAAACAAGGCACCATCCCGGACTCCCTCAGTGGAAGCAACGCATCTAAGGACACAGAGGACGTCGGGAAAGCGGAGTCCTCACTGTTCCCCTTCCATTTCACATACAGATCCAAGCATAGAGAGACCATGCGAAGGAGGAGGAGGATGAAGGAGAGACTTCAACTCACACAGCGACACTGGTTTTATGCACTCTGCTCACAGAACTCATGTGACCCTCACAATGCTCCCCCCGCCCAACATAGGTACCACTGTGTGTTCCAAATAACAGACAAGTTTAAATAACCTGACCGAGGCCATGGGGTAAGAAAAAGGTAGGGTTGTCAGGAAGGGGAACGTGTGCAGACTCTACATCCGGCCTCTGAGCTCAAGCCCAGCTGGATCTTGGTTTTAGGACTTCTGTGTTCACTTTACTCCACTCTGTGGTCCAGAGATAATGCTGCTGGGGATGCCAACTTCAGATGAGGGCTAACGTTACAGCTAATCATAGTGATGCTCTGCCCACAGCCACATGCAGAACTTGTTAAGATGCAAAGTGGGGAGCCTCACCCTCATGATTTCTGAGCCAGAGGACAGGGGTCGGGAGCCTGAGAATCTACATGTCTAACAGGTTCCAAGATCATGCTGGCCCACAGACCTCACTTTGAGTAGTTCCACTTTAGAGATCATTTGAGCCAAACCCTTCTTTTCGCTAATGCAGAATCTGGGACCAGAGAGGCTAATTGATGTCCAAGGTCGCCCAGCACATCGGTGACACAGCTGTGACCAGGCATCCTGACTCTTGATTTTCGCTGTGCTCCTCTCGTCCCAGGCTTGCTCGGAAATAGCAACAACCCAGTCATCTTGTGAACTGCAACTGCTCTTCCTACATCATGTCCTTTATCTTCGGCATCATGAGCTGGGACACTGGTCTTAAATTAGAAAGGAAAGTTCAAAAATTTAACAATAACAGCTTAAGATCACAAGCCAAGGAGTTGAGCTGGAGTCCGCTCGGACTTGCCTGACCCACACTGCTCCTCCTTCGTTCTCACAAAGTGCTAAAAGCAAAGCTTCACCTAGTCACTTAGCTCACAGGGAGAAAGCATGGGGTAGAACGAAGATAATAAGACAGTGGGCAAATGTTTATAAAAACCATGTCCAGAAGGACAAGTCCTCCAGCTCCCAACTCCACCAAAAGCTGCTTGCCAATCTCTTTTCAAACATTCTAGAAGTTCAGGGCTTAGATCCATGAATCTAACACGACAGCCTTGTAAGTTCAGCCCCCAAGAGTCCTGAGGCACTCTGCAAACCGAATGAACAGCCTGCAAACTCTAAATGGGTGATTATGATCTATAAAGCAGCCTGCAAGATGACTTCATGGGGATTCATATTTATTCTCTCCCACAGATTTCCACTATAAATTTGCTTGGTTTATGAGTAAAAATAGCTTCTTCTGCTATGTGCCTAGGCATAAAGCTCATCCAAAGATGGAAACATCTGGGTGAATTTCCTGGAGCTCACTTCACCTCCAGTGGTCCTCTGGTCAGTAAGAAATATGAGAAGAACAAAGATTTAAACCCTTCCAAGGAAGCTCTGGAAACCCAAAAGGTCCTTTTACAATGCAAACATGTCCTGAGAACCTGCTGGGGTTCTCCTCAGATCCTGTAAGATCGGGAGCAGTACACCATAGCACGGGTGGTCCCTGCTCTCAAGACACTCCTCTGCACGATGGGTGGCGTCCCTGGCAGCACCACAACAGACCCGTTTCCTTGGAATCTTGGAGCACAGTGCAGTACAGAATGAACACAGAATTCTAAACCAAGCTCCAAGTGGACAAACCAAGAAAACTAGTGACAACAGATGCTGGTGAGGATACGGAGCAAAGGAGCGCTCATTCTCTGCTGGTGGGAGAGTAAACTAGCACAGTCCCACAACAAGCTGGAGATTCTTCCAAAAGCTGACAACAGAACTGCCTTACCACCCGGCTGCCCCACGTCTGGCCTTTTATCCCAAAACTCTGTATCCTACTGTAAAGATACTTGCTCACCCGCTGCTCATGGCTGCTCTGTACACAATAGCACAGAGTGAAATCAACCTAGGTGTCCTAAGGATGGCAGGATAATGAAAACATGCTACGCTTACACAATGTAAAGAAAGCTGAAATTATGAAATATATATATATATATATATATATATATATATATATATATATATCTGCAAAAATACACACACACACACACACGCATGCACACACACACACACACACGCACACACACACACACACATATATATATACACATATATACAAAGTTAAAAAATATACTAAATGAGGAAATTTGGGTTAACAAGATACTGTATGTTTTCTCACATGCAAATCCTAGCTTTAAAACCCAGACCTGTGAGTTCTACTTGGAATCTCTACAGAAACCAGGAAGTTAGTAAAGGGTTAATGGAGGAAAGAAGACAGCAGAACATGGGTGATGGGAAAACAGCGAGGGGGGTCACTGAGGTTGAAAAAGGTTAAGCAAGGGGAAACATGAAAATGGGAGGCACATCAAGCACAGTGACCCCCTGTGTAGAGACCAGCTGCTTCGTGTTGCTAAGTCACAGTAAGAGCACCACATACAGAAAGAAAAAGTCTCAGATCCACTGGCCCATGGAGGGTGTTGTAGGACTTGTCTCTAGGGATTTTCTTCCAAGAAGAATGCTAACAGGCTTTTCAGACCCTGCTGCAGCTGTCTACGTGAGCACTAATGGTGGCCTAAGCTAGGGAAGGAGATGGCACACAGTGACACCTCAGAGGTCAGGCTGCTGTTTGCCTCTTGCCTCAATTTATACAAATGGGGCGGAACACCTAGGAGGCACCCAGCACATCACTGCACACAGTAGGTTGATTAGCACTAGCAAAGTGCACAGTACTGGGAATCAAAGTAGCCAAGGGCTTAACTGGAAGCCACTGAGAAGCCAGTACTGATGCTAAGCTGTTTTAGACAGGCCACCATGATCCCCAGGCCACACGGACCTCTCAGCCTCCGAAAGGACACATAAAGAGAACCTGTTTTCTTTTACTTAACCAGGGTCTACTGTGGCCACAGGTTCAAAGTTCACTGACTTCAGGGTCTGCTGGGCGCTGTGGCTCCTTGCGTCTGGAGCACTATCCCACAAGGCTATGCAGGGCTCACTGAGGACCCAGCCCTCCCAAGGCTGTCCTGCCAAGCTCCGGAGCTGTTCATAACGGACTCCATTAGTCACCTTCTCATTGCTGTAACCAAATATCTGACCAGAACCAGCTCATGGTGGCGAAGGCATGGCAGCAGCAGCTTGGGGCTGCTGGTCACCTTTAGTCCACAGAGAGGAAGCAGAGTGATGACCACTGCTGCCCAGCCAGCGCTCTCCTATTTACACAGACCAGGACCCCAGCACGTAAAATGGTGCCACCCACAATTAGAATGGCCCTACTGTCAAATTAGTCTAATCTAGAAAATGCCTCGCAAACATTCCCACAGATCTGTTTCCATGGTGATTCTAAACCCTGTCAAGTCGACAACCAGAGATTAACCATCGTATCCCACTAATTTAAACTGAACTTATAATCACATTATATGGTCTTTATTATTGTCTAATAATTGCACATTTATTAGTCTTGTTTTCCAAGAAGACTTAAGCCACCAGGAGGCAGGCACAGTGCACCCACCATTGTGGGACCACAGCTGAGCATGTACTGACTACCAGGCCCTGAAGAGAGGGTGGCACCCAAGGGGAAGGGGCTCGACACTGGGCTACCCAGTCAACATGCAGGCCTGACCATGACAGCTGTCAGTCTCCAGGCGCCCAGAGGCGGTGACCTCCTTGAGCATTCGATCTGCAAATGGGTTCCAGTCGCTCCTTTTCACATGCTCCCCAGCGTGAGGCCAAGCTAAGGAGGAGCTGGAGGAAATCGCTGCTCCTATTTAGAGCAGCATCTCAGTGCAGTTCTGTTGTTTCTCCCCCATGGGGGAAGGAAAGCACCTGCACTCCAGCCTCAGACAGACATTAGCGTGGCTTACAGAAATGCATCCCCAGTCCGTAAAGCCTGCTGTGATTCCAGGTAATTCCTCTAAGTGCGCTCTTAAATCCCAGCAGCTGTTGCACATCGCAGCAATGAGATGACACCGGCTGCCGCCTGGTCACAACTCTGGAAATGAAGCCACCCAGCTGGTAGCCTCCTAATAGGGAGATGTGCTCAGAACTGAACCCAAGGGGTCTCTGTGTGCTCTGCCCTCTCCCAGCACATAGACCTTGACTTGCTCTGAGTCTAAAGCCAGAGGGCTCAAAACTGTGGGTTGTATTCCCCCCGGGGTGCCCAGCTACCCTTATCCCTGCCAGTTCCTTGAGGAGGAAACCTGAACAAACCCACCCAAGGGGCAAGTTCAAAGTGCTGGAAAGCTGCCCAAGGCCACAATCAAAGAGACAGCAAGGTCAGGACTTGAACTCTGGACGCATAAATTACAAAGCAGCATATGTCCCTATCCTTCACCGTCCCCCAATGCTCTACCAACCACTTCTTCTCCCTTGCCCAAAGGGTCTGGCTATTTCAACAGTATTTTCCCCATCTGTGCCAACCACATGCAATCAAGTGCATAAATACCACTTTTGTGATCAAAACCGTATTTCCTCGCTGGATCCCACGTCAGCATCTTTGCACCTGCATCTTCCCTTAGGAAGGATTTTTCCATGAGGAGACATCCGAACGTGCAACCAGCAAAGAGGACCATACACGCTTGAGCACACAAACCTACGCCTCCCTCCCAGCCTCTGAGCCGGAGACTCGCCACGTGTTTCCACAGCCCAGGTGCTTCGAGGCCGGCCGACACTTCCCCAGTAGAAGAACAAGCCAGTGTAAGGAATTCCCGCCTGTAAAAGTAAAACTAGGGCTGGGGGCTGGAGAAATGGCTTAGCGGTTAAGGCACTTGCCTGTGAAGCCTAAGGACCCAAGTTCGATTCTCCAGGTCCCACATAAGCCAGATGGACATGGTGGTACATGCAACTAGAGTTCGTTTGCAGTAGCTAGACTCCCTGGCACGCCCATTCTCACACACTCTCTCTCTCCCTCCCATCCCTCTCTCTGTCTTTAATAAATAAATAAATAAATAAAAATAAATCTTAAAAAAATAACCAGGACTGGGAAGATGTCTCAGTGGGAAAAGAGCTTTTTATGCAAGCATGAGGACCTACGTTCAGATCCCCCTTCACACATGTAAAAGCTGGGCATGATGCTATGTGTCTGTAATCCCAGCACTGGGGAGGCAGAGGCAAGAGGATCCGAGGGGTTTGCCGGACAGCTAGTCTAGCCAAAGTGGTGAGCTTCAGATTCAGTGAGAGACCTTGTCTCAAAATAAGAGGTGGCTGGAGAAATGGCTTAGCCGTTAAGCCTGAAAAGCTGAAGGACCCAGGTTCGATTCCCAGGACCCACGTAAGCCAGATGCACAAGGTGGAGCATGCATCAAGAGTTCATTTGCAGTGGCTGAAAGCCCTGGAGTGCCCATTCTCTCTCCTTCTTTCGCTCTCTCTCTCTCTCTCTCTCTCTCTCTCTCCCTCTCTTTCCTCTATCTCCTCTCTCTCAAATAAAGAAATATATAAATAAAATATTTTTTTAAAAGCTGAAGAGGGATTGAGAAAGATACCTGACATCACCATCTGGATTCCACATGTGTGCACATACCTGTGAATGTGCACACACATGCATAATATGCACCCACGTGCATACACACATGCACATGTGCATGTGTACCTACACACAAAAACAAAGAGAAATTAAAGCCAAGCGGGTATATAATCAACAGTAAACCTGCCACTTTATTAACATGTATCTTTATTTAAAATATTCTATTTTTGAGAAAGAGAAAGAGGTAGTCAAGAGACAGAAAGAGAATGGGTGTGCCAGAGCCTCCAGCCACTGCAAATGAGCTCCAGACACATGTGCCACCTTGTGCGCATGCATGACCTTGTGCACCTGGCTTACGTGGGTTCTGGGGAATCAAACTTAGGTTCTTAGGCTTGGCAGGCCAGCACCTTAACCTGTAAGCCATCTCTCCAGCCCTACTAACATGTATGTTAAGGTTAGCCAGCCCTTGCTAAAGTTTCAGGAAGATACTAATGTGTTTCATGCCCTCTATCATCCTAACCCTGGCTGGAGTGCTGGGGTGGGGACCTAGATGGGCGACTCCACCCAGACCTACTCGGTCGGCTTTACTGTTCCAGATAGGTACCTTCTCCGGGCCAGTGTATCCCTATCTCCCTCCCCACCTCCTCTCCATATGAGTCAGTGCTATGTGCAGGGTAGGAGGATGCTGGCAGGACAGGGACAGGCTCTGTTCCCTCCGCAGGCTCCAGGAGCAGCCAGGGTCCTTGGACAGGCCACGGACAAGAAGCCTGAGGATCAAGACCTGATGCAGATCACTGGCAAGGCTGGGCGGGGCAGTCCTCCTCCTCTCAGGCCCCGGACAGTGCTCACTTGCCAAAATGTACTGGTTGGTACACAAGAGATGGCCAGGCTCCACGACCTCAGCCGCACCTCACGACAGCTCCAACCCCGACCCAAGAGACAAGAGGTCAATGTCTGAAGCCTTGACGCAAAGGCTTCCCTCCCGTGGCCACATCATTGCTGAGCATGTACCTGTGTCAGATAACATGTTGGGCATCCTCACCTGGGTCATATTCTAGAACCATCATACTAACCTCACATTCAGAAAGTGGGGCTGGGAACCATGGCTTGGCCTATGAATAGAAACAGCAGGATTTGAACACAGATGGTTAAGTCCAAATCCCATGCTCATTGCCTAAGTCGCAGCTGCCTCTAAGCAGCCTTGTTACACACAGTCAGACGAACTGTGGAGGCAGCAGAGGAAGGGGTCCTGCCATGGAGACGATGATCTGAAGATGAAGCATAGTGAGACAGTGCAGAAAATTAGTGTGGCAGCTACGAAATCACCTTCCCCAAAGCGCTTCATAAAAAAGAGGGATTGGGATAGGCCCGGAGGCCGAGGGATGGATAAGATGACCTAATAAGGCCCTTCTAACTCCATCCTCAGCCTCTCATAAACAAGGAGAGACTATTTCTTGTTAAAGTCCCATCTGAGGCTAAGTCATAGAGGATTTAGAAAACCAAAATTAGTTCTCTGCTTTTCTGCTGTCCCCTAACTGCATCTCCTTTGTTTTAGATTTTCTTTCAGCAGGGCTGACAATCTTTGCAGCCGTAGCTACTGGCTATTCAAAAGTCTGGCTTTGGTGTCTGAGGAGAGAAGTCTGTTCAAAGATGGTCTCTTGATAAAACAGATTTGTTAGGTCCTGTTAGAAGACTCTGGCAGAGACTGGAGAAGACAAAAAATTAAAATAAAATCACCCCATGCCCACTGGTCTCACGTTGCTTAGACTGTGTGGTTTATGGTAGAAGACATCCTCTGTCCCTGGCGCTTTCTCCTCTGGTAAACATAACACCTGGTCCCAGTTTCCCCATCAAAGCCCTGCTGTGGAACCAGCAGCCATCAGAGAGCCACCGTCATGAGAGAACAACCTGACTGTGCTGTAGGCTGGTTTCCATGGCAATGGGTGCTCCTTCCTCCCTGTCTCTGAGCTCCAGGGAAGGACAAGGATATCCAAGAGAAGACAGCAGAGGAGAGGAATCAGAAGTGATAAGAGGGTCATGTTTTCTCAGAGCCTAGGCAGCTACTGCCCCATCTTGATGCATAAGTTCTCAGTAACCCCCAGCCAGTCAACCCCTGCTCTGGATCTTGGTCTGTTCATCTATAAAAGGGGAGGGATGAACCAGAGAGGCTCCCACAGAGCTGTTCCCGGGGGGGGGGGGGGCAAGGAGTTGTTCCACCACACCAGGGCCTGGGAATGGCCTGGCCTCATTATGCAACCTCCTTTGACCAAAGACTCTAAGTGAGACGGCCTCCTGCAACACTGGGGTCTCTCAGCCTCACCCAGAGAGCTGAGTCTTGCACGTTTCCTGGGTCTTCCCCTCCGGGACAAGGGGCTCCTCTCATTTGAATAGATCACATCAGGAGACCCCATCCAAAAGCAAACCTGAGGCTGCTCAGGTTTTTTAGGGCTCGTGTGACATGGCAGGTGAGCCTGGATGTCATGGTGGTGTCCTACCCAGCCACTCTGCTCTTCATGTCTGGTTCTCATGTAACTAGCTTCAATCCCCAATTCAGATGTGCAAGGTACCTTAGGTGGCAATAGTTATGACCTCCCACAGGAGGAACTCACGGGAGAAGAGTACCCAAAGACAGCACCTGGTTTGACGTGGAGAAAACCAGGAGAAGAGGAGCGGAGGCAGAGTGTGTGAGGGGTGTCCCAGGTGAAGGGCCGTGTGTGCACACGCAGGGTGCTGCAGACCCCAGTGGCCCTCTGGGGAAGTATTTGCACTTCTAGCTCATTGCTGACATGTGGAAAGAAGGGTGCAGCAGGAGAGAAGGGTATAGAAGGAAGACAGAAAGTGGATGAAGAGGGCTGGAGGGGCTGCTTAGCAGTTAAGGTGCTTACCTGCAAAGCCTAAGGACCCAGGTTCGATTCCCCAATAGTCATGTAAGCAGATACACAAGGTGGAGCATGCATCTGGAGTGTGATGGCTACAGGCCCTGGCATACCCATTCTCTCTTTCTTTCTCTCTCTCTCTCTTAAATAAATATTTTTTTAAAAAAGAAAGAAAATAGGAGCACGTGACCTGGTGGTGCCCCTCCCCTCCTCCCCCCCCCACCCAGGGCAGGGTGGATGGGAGGAAAGGGATCCTGGGAAGCTCACTGTGGCTGCTGAGCCTTAGAGAAGGTCCAGCCTCCTGGCCCAACTCATATTTAACCCATCCATTGCTCTGCAGTGGATTACCTTTGGCTGGCAAATGGTTAGACAGAGCTGGAGTCTGGAGCTTCTGTAAGCCCTCGCATAAAGCTGAGCTAAACATAAGAAATCTGATTAGCTTCCAATGCTGAACAATCTCATTTGCGAGTCCCTGCAAGTTGGTCTGCAGGATTAGTGGTCCACGGACAAAATGAATCAATATACAAGTAATTAGGGCACGTTTCCCTTTAAGCTACCTGCGACAGGGGCTGAGAAGGGGCAGGAGCTCGACAGCCCTGCCAGCCTTTGTGTTCTAGTCTGTGCTCACGGTGCGGCCCTTCACAGTTCTGATCAACTCCAGCGTGCGGGCGAGGTTCCCTGCTACTAGACCCGGACATGGTGCTAAGTATCTCCCCTAAGATCAGCGGGGCCAACGTGTGGAACATGAAGCTCAGGGATCTTCCCACCCAAGTGGAATACAGGGCAAGGGGCTGCTGTGATCCTGACGAGTCCGGAACCTCCTCCTCTGTAACTAGGAGCCATTCAAGAGCAGGCACTGACTTCCTGGACGACACCATGGCCTTGTACCGCAGTACCTGGCCCAAGCTAAGGAATGAAGGCACTGAATGAGAAACCCAGTGAATGAGTGAATTAATACCAGATGGTTTTTAGTCAACCAACTGGGATCCTGTGGCACAAAGAAATATTTATGCCTTAATATTATAAGGGCAACTTACATTAAAGATACAGGCTTTGGGGATTGAAAGGGAATTTTAATATAATATAATCTGGTATTTTTTTGAGTCACAGGTTGCAACCCATTAGTGGATCATGGAATCAGATCAATCTGGTGAGCTTTTATCATCATCCCACAAATGGATTGGGAATAGAACAGAGTACATAAGAAGAAACAATGAAACATAATAGAATATTCTGGAAAAGAAACATCAAAGTGTGTTCCATGTAGTGAGGGTAAGATTAGGTGAGGCTAGTCCTGTATTTGTGGGGACAGGTGTGTGTACTTGGTGCACAATGTCTTGACTAGGCCTTGAGCCTCCGGTGACTTCAGTCATTCATGAGATGGTTTTACTTTCCCAAGGGGTCACATTTGGGACAAGGGAGTTCCCAGCCTTTTGAGATGGCAGGAAGCAGATTTCATTTCAAAGCCAGTGTCTGTCGTTTATAGACTGCCAGGCTCTGAGATTCACACCAATCAGACATGCTACAGAAAAAGGAAAAAAAAAAAAAAAGAAAGATTTCCTAGATTAATACAAAATTCTGTGTGCTGGGCCAACTGAGATAAGATCTAATGGTTTTCCACATGACAGACATTCAAAGATTTTCAAAGGTCAACTGTGCCCCTGCTGAACTTCCTGGAGGAGAGAGAACAGCCCGTGCTTTCATGAATCCCTCCTAATGTGCGGGCTCGTTACCCTGCTCATTAGTCACTTGGTTGCGCCAACCTTAAGTCCAGCTTGGCAGTGCCCCCTGCAGCGAGGCACAGAGAACCCTGGAAACATCCCGCCTGACTCTGTCATAGGCTTGGTAAACCCACTCTGGCTCCAGGTGACCTTAACTCTTCCTAAAGGCTCCCACACCATCTGTCCAAAAGCAAGTGCCCACACACAGCCAAACGCCATTGTCCTGCCTCCTCATCTGCGAAGAAAGAGCTTGGGCTTACAGGGTGCTTTTTAAACTCTTCCGGAACACAACCCTCAGAAAACAAAGTATTTTACAACAGGGTCACACAAATCACACACACACACACACACACATACATGCACACACACATGTACGCATGCACACGAGTGAAATTAGATTTGTGAGGCAGGACTCACCTGAGTAGGTACAATGAGGTACGCTGTGATACTCTGCACTATTCTGATTCGTTGTGTGGTGTTAGTCACGACCCACTCAATGGATTTCACGAGTTCCTGGGGCAGCAGGACCCACAGTGGCCCGGGACATCAAATGTCTAGAGCTTTGCAAGAGGTAAGGATGGGGGTCTGGGAAGAATTCTGCACACGCCCATTTCTGTCCATGATGCTCAGCTGTGTGCTTACGTTGGGTATCATGTACAGAAAAGATAACAGCTTGGCGAGCAGGAGCCCCGCTGTTTGCAGGGCTCGCAAAGGAACGGTCTTGGTTTCTGCTCGTCTCTTACGGGCCCCTTGGGCAAGCTCATTGAGAGAAGCCAGTGTGAGTCTTATACACAGCACACTAATGACTATATCACAGACACACGATTATTCGCCATTCTCTTGGTAATGGTGTAGTGCCCACGTGTTTCCTCTGAGAACTTGAAAGCAAATGCCATCCAATGATTAGAAGTTAGCAACAAAGTTTGAGTGGTGATTTTTTTTTTAAAAACCCCTCACCCAACTTTGGAGAATTGGCCTTTGGAGAACCAACCTAATCAAATAAAGTAAAATCAATTTACTGGAGCCATAATCCAACTTGCATTAATTGTCCTGGCTGGGTTATGCCACAGCTGTTCACCACGCCATGGCTCATTAGATAAGAAGGTCTTCATCAGACCCTCCTTCACTGGGCTGTGATTCTCCAGCCCCCACCCCACCAAAAAAGTACTGCCTGCATTAGCGTGCGGTGCCACCCATCGTCAGTGGGCCGATCAGGGAGTCATCGTCTATGACACTCTATTAGCCAGACATCATCGACTGACTGCATCCATTAAAAGCCACTGCATTTTCTCTGATGGCGAATCCCATCAGCAGACACTCACACTAAATGGTGGGCTCCCTGTGGGCAGCAACCACAATTGCTCCATCTTTATACTCCCAGTGCTAAGGTAGAATGCCTGGCATTTGGCAAGAGCAAGACAGATATCTCCTGAATCACAAGGAAAACATCTCCAGTGCATCTCACGGTCTCGCAAACACAGTGTTTAGAAGGGGCCCTGGTCACAGTGAACATTTGGTATCACAAGTCATACCTCCTTCCTTTCTGGTTTGTTAATTTTCCACTTGACTGGATCAAATTGCCCCAATCTGCATGAGAGCAGACAGGACTCACAAAAAAACCCTCTGGCCCACAGAAGGTACAACAATACCAATTATGTTGCCTTCAAGCTCAGAGACCCCACTGGGTAGCAGAGAACCGGTGCCAATCTTGGGCTTTCTGTACAATCCCGTGATGAAAAGAGGCCACCAGAAATTGGGCTACTAAGAGGCAGCAATGACCTTGGACATTTCCTCTTGGGTGAGAAGTCAGCAAATTGGTTTATATAGCATAGAAAGAAAGGCTGGTTGTAAAATGAAAGACTTGGGCTGGAGAAATGGCTGAGCAGTTAAGGTGTTTGCCTGTGAAGCCTAAGGACCTACGTTCCACTATTTAGGTCCCAAATAAGCCAGATACACAAGGTAATGCAAGTGTGCAAGGTCACACATGTGCACAAGGTGGCACATATGTCTGGAGTTCGAATGCGGTGGCTGGAGGCCCTGGAGTGCCAATTGATTCCCCCTCAATCCTCCCCCAATACACACACAAAATTAAAGACTTGGGCTGGAGAGATGGCTTAGCAGTTAAGGCATTTGCCTGCAAAGCCAAAGGACCCAGGTTCGATTCTCTAGGACTCATGTAAGTCAGACACACAAGATGGCACATACATCTGGAGTTCATTTGCAGCAGCTGGAGACCCTGGTGTGCCCATATTCATATTCTCTCTCTCCTTTTCTCTCTGTTTCAAATAAACAAATAAAATAAAATAAAAAAGACTTAGAAGCTTACACAGTGTGGATGAACTCAAACACAACATTCATGAGGACCACCTAAGGAACTTAACGAAAAGTGGGTAGCTGGACCCACCCCCATAGTTTAAGATTCAGGAACCAGCATCCCTGACAAGTTCTAGGAGATGTTGCTCCTCCAGGCACCCCACTTTGACAGGCACTGACTTGGACTGCCCATTACAAGCAAGGCTTGTTCCACAGTTGTGAATTTGGACCTTTGAATCTATGAATAGGTTCAATATTTGCAGCAAGTCACTTTCTGCAACCCTTTCACCTTCCTGAAGCCAAGTGCTACACCAAAGCGCCAAGAGCGTCTTTCCCATTAGTGGTGTTGTGAATGTCAAAGGATGCTGCTTAGTGGGTATTTGGCAGGTAGAAGAGACTTGATAAAAACCTAACCACACTGAGAAGGCAAGAATAGGGTCTGATGGAGAAACTACTGGACAGGGCAGCCAGGTGTCATCTACCGCTTGGCCCGTCACCACTGACTTGCTGTGTGGCCTTGAGCAAGTAAGTTTCCCCCTATGGCTCCTTGTCCTCATTAGTACGGTGAGTACATTAGGCATTGGGGAATGGGCTGACGGTACCTATGAGCTCCCTGCTTCTGATTATCCTGTACACCGCTGTGTACTAGAGCACAGCGGTGTCACCTCGGATGTTCCTCTGCCACTCTCCAGGGGAGACCCTCAGTCTGCCTTGGAAACAGGCTGAGCTGGGGTCCTTCTGTGGGGCTACAGGAACTTCACCTGACGCTCCCAATGTTGTCAAGGAGCCCATTTCCATGGCCCTCAGCGTGGCGTCTCTCTGGCACCGACGTGGTTTCTCCCCTGCCTTCTGCAGCCAGTTCATTCGTGCTTCTCACTGCTAGTCTTTTGCGGCCACATTCTCCTCTGGGAAGTAAGTGCGCTCTGCCCAAGTGTCAGCAGGGGACAAGTGTGGTTTCATTAGGACTGTGGTGTTCACAAACACCCTGAAGTATGAGCAGGGGAGAAAGTCCATGCTCCGGGGATGGGGGGGGGGATATAAGGCTCTGGAATGTATTTCCACAGCCCGCTTTGAAGTCTGAAGCCCAAATTCCTCACCGAAGGAGCCAAGCCCGTCTTTTCACTTCATATATTCATTAGGACTGTCGCAGTTCGCCGCACAAGCTTTCCTAACAGTTGATGACAGGGCAAAGGGTGCCTGTTGGCACAAGACTGTTGTACGTTTCATTTTTTTAATCAGATGCTGGCAGAAGTTCCCCATCAGGAAAGATAAATTTGAGGTATATTACTAAACCCCTGACTACAGTGATCAGATCTGGAGAGCAGTCTTAACAGTCCCATCAGCAGACAGCCTTTCTCACCGCTGGGGAGCCCAAGACTCCTGGTCCTGAGGAGTACAACCTGCAGGATGGAGAAGCTCTGACTGGCTTCTTTGGCGATCTGGAGCTCAGAGCTGCAACTCTTGGGAGGCTCATGGGGAGAGGCGACACAAAAGCCGTGGGTCGATGACACCCACTGTTGTTTCACACCCAGAAAGTGTAAAGTGTCATATGCTAATCAGCTCACTCCAATATCATAAGCTCAGAGAAGGAGGCTCTGTTTGGGGATGAGGACCCTCTAACTTAGGTGACCCTCGACTAAACCAGCTTTGCCATATTGGCTGACGTCCAGTGCCTTCTGCATGGACTGAGCTGAGAATTTTGCCCATGTTTTAATTTACAACTTTCGCAACCAGCCTATAGCAGTCAAGCACTACTCTCTCCTTTTATAACATCACAAATAAAGGCTTAGAGAGGCAAAAGGTGTTGTCCAAGGTCACACACAGGGTGCCAAGACATGTCTATAGGATTCCTCAACCCATGACCAAAAGCCATGTACTACTGCTTTTGATACACAGGCACGGCAGAGGCTCAGCAGAGAGGACCCACTGGCCATGCCACACTAACCCACCACTCCGGGCTATGGAGTGGGGCTCACCTGTCATCCTGCCTTCTCCAAGGACAGCTTCTTGCAGTCATGGAGGTTGTAAACCCACTTCCTGACATTGGATATAATACCTAGTCAACTCTCTCTGGTTGTATTCTGTTTCTTTCCCTTTTTCTTCCTTCCTTCCTTCCTTCCTTCCTTCCTTCCTTATCTATCTATCTATCTATGTTTCTCTCTTGCTCCTTCCCTCTTTCTCATGCAGGATCTTGCTATGCAGCCCAGGATAGCCTCAATTTCAAGATCCTCCTGCTTCAGCATCCTGAGAGCTTTGGCTACAGGCATAACACCATGCGTGGTGAAATGTCTGGTAAAAGTGAACTGATGTACAGCCTGCACTCACGTCCTAGACGCTTGCATGAAAGCATCTCACTCCCTAACTCCTGTGCTTGGTAAAGCTGGAATCGGGCTCAGGAGAAAGAAGCAAAGGTGAAAACACTACAGAAAAACCGAACTAGTGCATGTTGTGGGAGGGAATTCAGGACAGCCAAGTGCCCTCTGCATGGGGCATGCCACGATAGTGAGAAGGCACTTCTTCACACAGCAGGTTCAATTTGGTCCTTTACAAACATCACCACCCAGACCAGAAATGTATGGCCTGGCAAGGAACAGCCAAGATTTGAATTCAGGCCATGGAGCACCGGAGTTCATGGTGTGTGTTTAGTGCTCATGAGCACCCTGAGAACAAGAGCCCAGAAGTCAGAGAAGCCCTTCGAGCCAGATTGCTCCTGGAAGTCCAGCATGGGGGGCCTCAGACTCAGGACGTAAGGAAAAGCTCTGCAGAGGCGGCAGCTGGAGGTTAAATTCTGAGTAATTAACATGTTTATCCATCATAGCAGAATTGTGCCCCAGAGAATTCAAGTGCCATTTCACTGTGCCTTTAATTTGGGAATGCTTTTACTGTCTTGCCAACAAATACAAGCAGGGGGAATGGGTTGGCAGCTACTTGACAGAGAGAAGGGAGCAGCCTAGACAAGTCTGTGTTACTGTCCCCAAGGATACCAAGCTAGGGACACATGGAGGAATTCAGGTCAACTGCTCTGAAACTTGGGGCAAAAAAACACATGGTACCTGAGATAAAAACTGGGAAATGAAGGACACAAAGATATTAGAGCGGGGCTGGGGGCTGTGGATGAGGAAACTTCTGAGGATAACAGCTGTCAGCCACTTGGGTCATGCACCTATAAAGGTGGGGTGATGGTCATCATTGGCTTGGTTCCCTTGGAAAGAAGATCCAAAGACAAGGAGCTGGGTGCAAGCCATTCCCTGGAGGATGATCTGGGTAATCGATCTCAGAGATTGGAAGCAAGATCAGGCAAGCAGGAAGCCAGGGGTGTTCACGAGTGGGCCACCGGCTTCGTCCCACTAAAGGTCCTCCAAGAGGTGATGTGGGTCACTGAGGGGGGCCACCGTCCATTCCTCAATGTCGATGCTGGAGATAGCTTATGGCAATCCCAGCCTGTCCTTTGCCTCACAGAGACAGAGGCATCTTGGGGCAGGAGTTGCAAGAAGTATTCTGTGAGCACTGTCTGAGGTCATCTACAGTGACCTGTGAGATTGACTATGGAGAACAGGCGGGACAGTGGGATCATCCACTTCAATACAGGTAAAGTATCAGGTAACTAAAGAATGAACGCTCTGACGGGTGTGATGGCACACACCTTGAATCCCAGCACTCAGGAGGCTGAGGTAAGAGGATCCCTGTGAGTTCAAGGTCAGCCCAAAACAACATGGCAAATTCTAAGTCAGCATGGGCTAGAGCAAGACCCTACCTGGAAAAAAAAAAAACAATGAATGAATGTCCACCCTAAGTGCTACTTCCTGTGATGGATGATGATAAAGATGATGATACCGGCCCTAGGACAGCAAGAAGGAAAACCGGGATCATCCTCAGATCTTTGGGATACCCAAAGATTTTGCTTTCCCAAAAGTTCAGCTGTGAACTTCTACCCCGCTTCTTGGAAAGCCACCAGAGAGTGCTCTGCATACCCACCAGCCTCCTCTCTGAGCCCTGAGGATGGCTCAGGGGAAATGCGAAAGCTTACAGATGGCGCTTGGTAGGTGAGAACACTGGAGATACTGCAGTTGCCTTCCTGGTGCTGAGACTCAAGCATCTGTCCGGAAGTAGCTTATGGAAGGAGCTGATTTTGGCATCTGGCTTTCGGAGGAAGTTTCATCATGGTGTGAAAAGAGTGACAAGAACAGCCAGCAGGGGCATCAGTCACATCAGCAGGGAGGAAGCAGCTGGAGTGAGCTAGCTGGACCCAGTGGGGCTAGACTAACAAACCTCAAGGCCAGCCCCCAGCGACACACACCTCAAAGGCTCCACCTCCCAAAGGCCCCGAAATTTTCCAAGTTGCCACCAGCTGGGGACCAACTATTTAAAACACATGAGCCTGTGGAGGACATATGAATGCTTTATGTAAACCATCACCAGGTGGAAAGGGACAAGAGTGTCTAGGCTGTGGCCTCTTCAAACCCCCATGAGAGGGTCAGAAGATAGGTCTTACATAAAATGAGAATGGTGTGCCGAAAACCCAGCAAGACTCCAAGGAAGAATGTTCCCCTGTCCATTTCACAATATTTACACACTCTCTGTCTTTCCTGGAACTGAGCCAGACACCGAGTAAACCAGATACTGCACAGTGCCAAGGAGAAAGTAAAATGAGAGAATGCATGAGAGCGGCTACAGGTCCTTTTACGGGAGGGGATGCAAGCAGGTTCCCGTCTGTCCTTATTTCTGGGTTGGCATTCTCCTTTGAAATGGCCCAGCACTCCTTCCAACATGGTTCCTCCTATACCCCTCTTTTGTACTTGGCTTGACAGCCAACCTGCATGTTGTGGTTGCTTGATCCCCAAAAGCTATATACGAAAGTACATCCCATCAGTCTGATGAGTCTTTATTTGATGGAAAAGAGGGACATGGAGATGGGCTGACACCCACACCCACAGACCTTATGAGGGTTCAGCCACCTGCATTCAAGACCCATCCTTTCCCCCACCCAAGCCTCTGCTGCCCATTTGCCTGCTAACAGAAATACTCTCACAGGGGTCTGACAGTTCTAATTCCATGACTCCTGAGTGACCTACATGGGACAGCTCACATGTTTTACACTCTATGCACACATGAAGTGAGATGGTATGGCCAATATCTAAGGATTTCCAGCACATTATAAATATAATCACACTCACACCTTAATCCTAGGGGACACATGCAAAGACTTCTAGTGGATGCCTGAAGGTATGGGAAATACCAAACACTACAAAGTATCTTGTATATTTTTTTTCCTGTATCTACATTCCTAAGGTAAGTAGAATTTAAAAACTAGGCAAGCAAAAAAAAATTATAATCACAAATAGTAAAATAGAACAATTCTAGCAATATGCCATAATAAACTTTATTTAAAATATGAACTGTTGTTATTGAATACTGAAGAACCACTGTTGACTGGAGAAGGCAGAAACCACAGAGAGAACAAGATGGATAGCTTGCTTGTGTTCAAGAAACACTGCTAACTCCTGCTGCCTCTGGAGAGTGGAGGCACTGTCTGTTGCTCGTTCTCAGCTCAATCCCCAGAGTTTGTCAGAAAATAACCATGCTGAAAATACTGCAGACAAAGACCAAGCAAACATGTCTACGTGCCCCCGTGTGCCCCCGCACTGCACCCCCTTTCATCATTTGGAACGGAAGAAGAAGGCATATGGACACATGCACCTGAGGGGAGGAAGGAACAAACAAATAGGCAAGAGAAGCAGAGCCCTCGAGGCCAGTGTCCTGACCGCTGCCCCACACCGCACCCTCTCACTCCACCTGCTGCACCCAGTGCTCCCAGGCTGGGCCTTCTACACCGCCACAGCCCCTCTGTGCCCCAGAGGGGCTCCCCTCCTTGACAGGCACTGAAGCTGAGGGAGCTTTCATTCTCCTGTCTGAGGGTGGCCGGGGCCTGGATCCTTTAACAGACCCAGAAGTCTAGGTTGCCAAATGAGATTTGATGCCCACTCCACAGCTCCCGGGCCGCTAGCCCATAGGAACAGGTTGGCACACACTTGTTCCTACCTCCTGTCGCCTAGAAGCATGCCTCAAGCAACTAAGCACGCCCTTGGTGCACAGATATTTGGGGGCATCGCAGAGAACACGCAAACGGAACCCCTGCTGAGCGCTGGGAATGAGGGAGCTGGGGTGTGGCGAGGACAGTGCACGAGCCGGGATGCCAGCTGCCCCTGTGCACAGGCACAAGGGTGCAGCCTCTTGTTTTCCCCGAGTGACCTGCACCCTGAACGTGAAATCTCTTTGGGACACTCCCTCCTGTCCCCCAGCACCAGTGGGACGCCACCCCTCTCTCTGCTCCTACAAATAGATGGTTAGAAAGAACACACACTGTTGAACCTTCCACCGGAAAGATAGAGAAGGGATGTCAACTGCACACCTCATGGCAAATCCAACAGATGCAGCATTTCCTGTAGTTCCTTCCAGGCCAAGGGACTACCCCAAAGATGTCCTTCCCTGACCCATGCCCCCTTCAGCCTCTCCGAGTAGAAGGCCAAGTCCTCCACCCTCCCTCCAAAAGCCTCCTGACCCTCACTCCCCCCTTGAGGAAATTGGGGTGCTCACAAAGATGCGCATTCTTGCCTCTCTCCAGGCAGAGTGGTGCTTTCTAGTCTCTCTTGAAGTGTGGCCAAGTGGTTTCCTGGCTAATGTACAGCAAGCAGTGTGAGGCCTGTCACTTCTGTATGGAGGCTCTTAGCCAGAGTGGTTGACCAGTGCCTCCTACCAGGATGGTGTTAGAAGTCAATGCCAAGAGAGAGTTTCTATCCATCTGACTAGCTGTGCTACTATAACGAGTAACTGATATCCTCTCCTCATCATGATCTTCACAACACACACAAAATAAACCTTTGCCAGTTACGATGGCTTATGTCTATAATCCCAGCACTAAGGACTGAAGCAGGGGAACTGACATGACTTCTAAACCAGCCTGGACTACAGTGTGGGACCCTGACTCAAAGAAGGGGGAGAGGAGAAAAGTGGGAAGAGAAGGAGAATAAGAGAACAGAAAAAAAAAGAAACAAAATTGTTATTAGCACCCTTGAGATTGCTTACTTTTGTAGTAGACCATGGCTGAATCTGACTGATGGAACCCTCTTTGATGCAGAAGTAATCAGCTCTGGCCCAGTCTACATGCACATTTTCATACTCAATTTGAGCACTCACAAACCAAAGATTCTCAAGAAAACAGTCCACACTCTGGAAAAGGCATATTCCACGACATCTTTTGACAGTTGAGCATTCTCCTTAAGGTCTCGCCCTTCACCTCAAGAGAGTCATCAGATGATTTCTGTTGACTGCAAGTGCCACAGCCTCAACAGTCCTACTCGCTCCTTGCCCTCCATCCACCCTATGCCCGGGGCAGGGCTATACAAAGGGATGGGTTTCCTGGTTTGTACCCTGCCTTACATCTATCTCCCTCTCAGACAACCCCACCACACTTGTGGGTGGAAGACAGATCTCTTGACTGCATACAACATGAGCGGCTGCAGCCTGAGCATCATGGGGAGAACAATTCTAAAATTCTGGGGAATCTTGGGCTTCGCGGCAATAAAACCAAGCCCACAGGAAGGACCTCTAGGACACACCGAGGCAGGTAGGTACTCGTGGAGAAACTCTAAGTCTTTTTCCACCCCGACCTCTTCACGGTCCCTTCAGTTGTGCTGTTGGGCACAATAGCAGCCGCAGCCCCGGCACTCAGGCAGGGTCATGCTACATAACTCAACCCCAACAGATCCCTGCAGATCCACGACCCCCAGCAAAACCTATCTGATTTGTGTTCCATTCTATCAGGAACTGTTTAAGGAAAATTCATGCCACTAATACCCTAATCTGTTGCCCTCTGTAGATACGGTGTTTACATTCCATCAAAGCACTCCTGGAGGTGACATGTCCTTAGCAGAAATTCCTTCACCACGCAGGGTAGAAGAGTTCAGTGTGCAGTAAGTCATGATGGACAGCAGTGCCTCACATTCAATATTAGTGTACCTACCTGCACGCGCCAATGAGCCTTCTAAACACAACTCTGACCAATTCCCTCTTTCGCTTTTGTTTTGGTGTGTGTATAGTATGTGTGATATGTGTGCACATGTGATGAAAGCACGTGTGTGCAGCTGCGTGCACCCTCATCACATGCTACAGAGGACAGGCCACTGTGTTTCCTGAAGAGAGTCTCTCACTACATCTGGAGCTGCCATTTATCAGCTCGTCTAGGTGACCAGCAAGCCACAGTGGCTCTCCTGTCTCTGCTCCCCTTGGCACTGCGGTTGCAGGTGTACGGAGCCATGCCGAGCTCTTCATGCGGGGGCTGGGGATTGAACCCAAGTCCTCCTGATTGCACCGTAAGCACACTTACCCAGTGATCCATTTCCCCAGCCCCTCAATTCTCAGACAGCTGGCTTTTACCTTTGCTTGAGAGGGAAGGCCCAGATAAAGTAAGTCTGCTCAGTGGTACAATTTCCATGTAGAGAAGACCACTTCTCCCACAGCCAGAAGCACAGCTCCAAGGAGCCCGTCTGAGGATATTGTCAGTGGAAACAACATGCACAGCACAGCTTGTTATTAATCAATTAATTCCTAGCTAGCTTTGTCCCGAGTCATCCAGCAGACAGAACAAGAAGAGAGTTGCAAGCTGTGTGCATTTTAATTAATATTTTTAAATGGCATGAGCATGTAATTAATAATTTCCAAGAACACGTCCACACCAGATCAGGCAGCCTTGTTGTTGTTTTCACCCCTGTCCATATGCCTCTATTTTTTTTAATTACTTTTTGGAGGGAAGACAACAATTCTAAGTTTGTTTTGTTTTGCTATTTCTTTTGTGACTCAAAACAACCATGTTATTTCTGCTTCAGTAAATCACCACTGAAGCTTGAGAAGGTCCCTAGAAAGATCCAGATCCATTCAGCCTTCAGAAGAGGCGAAGAAATAAATAAATAATAAATGAAAGATTCAACTACAAGGAAGTCTTGCCACAGGATGAGAGCAAGTACAGTGGTCAGGAGAGGCGAGGTTACACTGCACTAAAAAACGGCCCCTAGAATTTCAAGGCTTAACAATTACTATTTGTTTTAAAATATTTTTTACTTATTTATTTATCTATTTGAGAGAAAGAAAAATAGGGAGGGGTGAAGGGCACACTAGGGCTTCTGGCCACTGCAAATGAACTCCAGATGCATGTGCCACCTTATGAGTGGGGCTTTATGTGGGTACTAGAGAAGTGAAGCTGGGTTCTTTGGTTTTTCTGGCAAGTGCCTTAACCACTAAGCCATGTCTCCAGCCCAGTAATAATTACTTCTTACTCACGCAAATTCCTCTTGAATCTAATGACTCTCCAGGTTTGATAATTTCACAGAGCTGACTCGGAACTCAGATTGGCTTTATCTTGTACCTCTGCCACCTTAACACCTGGCCTCCATCTGCACAAGCCAGGGTGCATAGACGGTAAGGACGCATGGAGAACCAGGCAGGTGCGTGCCATCTACATGGGTTCGCAGTGGCACTTGCCTGCCATTTCTGTTCATGAGCAAGGGGCTTACGAAGCGTGGGAGAGCCCCCAGCCACGAGACGAGGAGCAAGCACATCACTGCGCTGGGGGAACCTGCGGTGTTACTGGCAGACTTCACTATGTTACTGTTCTACTTAGAAAGTCTTGCCTTCTACCCCTCAAAGTTTGTCCTCCAAGTCTGTCATCAAATAATTACAAGAGATGCTAAGGGGACACAGAACACTAAGCAACTCCCCAGATGTGTGTACAGATGTGCTTTTCAGAAGCTGAGAGCTTTCTCTCTTCCTTTTGACCTACAAATACTTTGAGAATGATACCTAGAACTATGCCCCATGTTTTGAGAAGAGAAGGTGACTCAGAAAAGGGTCACTTTGAACATTTGGTGAGGGCCTTGCTCCTTAAATGCAGAAGGGAAAGTATTAGTGTGAGGAAGGGAGTGAGAACTGGCCAAGCATTCCCACACTGGGAGAACTCCATGGCAAGTTTCCTCTGCCAAAGAGCCAGTAGATAAACCACATCAGGAATGACTTTAAAAATAATAAAAGGGCTGGCCGTGGTGGCGCACACCTTTAATCCCAGCACTCGGGAGGCAGAGGTAGGAGGATCACCGTGAGTTCCAGGCCACCCTGAGACTACATAGTGAATTCCAGGTCAGCCTGAGCTAGAGTAAAACCCTACCTCAAAAAACCAAAATAATGATGATGATGATGATGATGATGATGATATAATAATAATAATAATAAAAGGCCAACTGCATAGATTTTATTTCAGTCAGTCCACACTGCAGCACCCCCACATCCCGTGCTGCCCTGGGAGAGACTTTGGTCATGTTCCCAGCTTTTCTCATGAACTGATCAGGAGATCAGCCCATGCTCCTACCTGACTACAAGTAGTATCTGTGGGGAGCTGGAAAGCAGGGTATAGGATATAGGCAGCACAGAGAACTCAAGGAAGCCAATGAAAGCACACATTTCCATGTCCAAATTATTTTGACTGTGGACTGAATGTTAGAAGTGTTGTGGAGGGAGAGGGAGAACAGTACTTCTGAACCATTGATACAGCTACATAGACTCTGTGTGTGTGTGTGTGTGTGTGTGTGTGTGTGTGTCAGTCGGGGTGTTGTTGACTTTGAGCTGGGTAGAAGGCCTCCTTTCATCACCATGTTGATTTACATTGATGAAACTGATCTTGGCCAGACCACTGTGAAGGAAAGACAGGAAACCAGAAGCCAGCTTAGGATGCAAAAGTCTCATTGTTGCAGTGCAACAAATGGACTCACCCTCTTGCTAAATGTCAAGTTAATATTTCTCTTGGCCTCAGCTGTGGCTCTCCCCTCCTTCCCTGCCACTAGCTAGCTGGGGTTCCCAGAAGTGGACCCTGACCTTCAGTAGCCACCAGGCCTCTGCACAAGGAATTGAGAAGAGCAGGCCTAGCTGGAGCCGTGACATAAACTCCAACAACAGAGGGGAAACAGCCTTTGGGTGGAGGGATGTCCCCGGAAAGCTCCAAGCGCTGGCTCTGGAGAGCTCTGGGCTTGTGCAGCTGAGCAAGTCAAGGAGTGCTATTATCAACTGCCCCGTGCCTGCCCCCAGGAGGAGAATCAGCGCACAAGGAGAGAGTGGTGATGTACAGGGCCAGTTATCAACTGCCTCCAAGTGCACCTGCTACAGATGCCTGTTGGGCTCATCTCCACCCACCTTCCTCCACCAAGCTCCTGTTCAGACTCGTAGCCCCCATCACTCCATTCTACCTGGTCTCTGCACCGATCCTGATACTCATGGTGTCTTTGCTGGGACTTCGCTACACACACCCACCCACCACTGCCCCCGTGGGTCTTCTTGTCCCCAGGCCATTTTCTGCAGCTGCCAGCAGTGTTTCCTCAAATAGGGTATCTGGCCAGGTCACTCTCTAACTCAAAATCCTCCCATGGACGGAAAGCCAGACTTTTCGCAAGCCCTGAGGATTGAGTTTGGCCCCATCCCTCTATACTCCCTGGTCTAATTTGGAGCCTTCGCCCTTATTCATGCGTACATGATCTCTGTCTCTCACCTCCACGCACAGGGCTGGAAAAGGACAGGCGCTCAGTGCGGTGGCGGCACTCATTCCTCGGCTCTCCTTCCACACCGTTTCTGAGTATATGCATTAACGCTCCTGCACATAGCAACTTCCACCTGGGACGCGAGTGTTCCATGGTCCTAATCGCTGTTGGAAGCTTAGCTCAATTTCTTCCACAAGGTTCTCTGTCCCCACAAAGCATCTACAGTGCTGCTTTCTCTATGCTCCTATTTTGCCTGATTCACTGCATCTCCCATGCGGGGCTTTCACAATTCTGAAATAGTGACTTTACACTCGGCTTAGTCGGAGGGCATAAGATGGCCATTAGTTGTTTTTTTGTTTTGTTTTCATTTTTGTTTTTGTGTTTGTTTTTCCTGAGAAAGGGTCTTACTCTAGTCCAGGCTGTCCTGGAATTCACTATGTAGTCTCAGGCTGGCCTCCAATTCACAGCAATCTTCCTACCTCAGCCTCCCGAGTGCTGGGATTAAAGGGGTGCGCCACCATGCCTGACTGGCAATTGTTTCTAAATGAAGACATGGTACAAACAAAGCAAACAGCACATAGCCTGGCATATACATATTAAGTGCTCACAGTGGGTTTGTTTGATGGTGATGGTGGTGGTGACAGTAGAGGTGGTGATGGTGATGGTGGTGGAGGTGGTGTTGGTAGTGGTGATGATACTGGTGGAGATTCTGTTAGTGATGATTCTGGAGGCGATGGTGATGCTGATGCTGGTGGTGGAGATAGTGATGATGATAGTGGAGGCGGTGTCACCAATAATGGTGGTGCTTTGTTTATATATTCAACAGCTTCTTTGAGAGGGAGTACCACGGCTTACTTTGAATTGACGAGCATGAAACATATACAACCCAATGCTTGATCTCCATGGAAGCTTTCCTGGTGACAGCAATATTGACAGTGTTTTCAGGTTATTGGTATTAATCATAGTTGTGTGGAAAGGTCATTAAATTAGGGGCCAAAGCAGATTTTAGTGCTCCTTTCTCATGCTGAACCTCAGCTACCTCAGTTTTAAATAAGTGAGTTCCCATCTGGTGATACTACTGTTCCGTGCTTGTCAATGGAGTAGTCCACACCCACTGAGGCTTCCCCCATCCACAAGGTCAGAGCTGGCAAGTACTTGTGAGCAAGTGCCAGGAAATGGGGCTTGTGTCGGCCAGCAAGGACAACACTGGAGCTCACCGCACTAGATGCGTGGTTTGGGTTGACAGCTTACTCCAGGCAGCACTGTGATTAACGTGGCTCTCCCAGCTGCAGGTCAGTAACAGAGGCTGCAGTAAAGAGGTCCAGACTAAAGGGACTCATTGACCCTCCTGCATGGCACACCCATGTTTTCTTCTGGGTCCCTACTGGACGTATCCTAAGGAAACTTCCCCTACTAACCCTGGACTATAATCATCACCCTCTTGTCTGTGTAAATCTGGATCCTAAGCAGAACAGGGTACTGGGGCCTATCAGGCCTCAACCATATCTCCCTAAAGAGTAAGAAATCAGACTTCATAATAAAATAAGACAGACTGGCAAACTGCAAAGTCAATGGTAAATAGGTCTCAAGATGGACAGGTCCTGACTCCTCCAGTCCCTGTGTGACCACGGTCTCCCTGACTATAAAGTGGGGATTCTAGTCATCACACAGCCCAGGAGACAAGAACCCAGCAGAATGGCATTCATACATGTTGTCAGGTGCTCTGAAGAGGCTGGCTCCCTTTCTGCAACCCAAGAACCCTGCTGGGATGCACGCAGGAGGCTCGTAAGGTTCAGAGTGGGGTCTGGTCCACTGCCTACAACGTCACTGGTCATCTTGAACAATTTAGATAGCTTCTCTGTGCTTCAGCCACTCTACCTATAAAACTTCTGGTAGCTCAAGGGTTGTTGTGGGGATTAGACAGAGTAATGCATGAAAAAACTCACAACTGCGCCTGACTCACTGCAAACACTCAGTAAAGAAGTACTGTCACCGCCCATGTCACCATCGTGGTCATTTAACGACATCGACGAACGGCTAAATGTTCACTGCCCACTTTGAATCTCGTCTACCGCTACACTTAGGTAGACCAAAATCTCAGCCACACAGGTCACACGCACTGTCAAGTTCCAATTAAAGCTGCAGAAAGAAGGACGAGACAGTTCCTTACTCTGCACATTATCTTTGGAAAACATTTAAAATATTATCCATCCCAGTGTCAGCAGACAATGACAGTGTATCTTCCCACAAGAATTAGAAAAATGCCGTAAGGAATGTAGACGGAGCTTTAAAAAATAATGCATAGTTTAACCAAAGTCCGTCCGAACACCTTGAGACCTGTCCGTGGTGCTGAAAGTAACAAGGGGACGATGCTGATGGGCCAGTCAGGCTTTCGTTTCTTTTTTTAATCCTACTTTATTTGATTGGTGAGTTTATTGATGAAATAGAATCAAAAAGTAATAGAGTGAAATGCATATTTATAAACATAAATATAAAATGAAGCTCAGGACTCCTAAGAGATTTCCAAAGAGGAAAAAGAGATTGGGTTTCATGTTCAAACAAACACTCAGTCATCGGCAAAGAATGTTTTGGCAGAGGAATCGAGCTTCCTCGTGCTTGTGCCCTTGATCCTAAACTCATCAGAACAATAGAATCCCTCATGCTGCATTCCAAAGCTAACATAGGTCACTTGGGAAATTGGTGGTTCTATGTATACAATACACACACACACACACACACACACACACACACCAATTCATATGTCAACTTTCTAATCCCCAATGTGATCATGAAGTGGAGCCTTTGGAAGATGATTAGGTCATGAGGATGGCCCTCACGGATAGGATTAGTGGCCTTACATAAGACTTGCCAAAGGGGCCATAACAAGAAGCTACCCACTCTCCAAATCTGTCAGCACCTTGATCTTGGACTGCCTGGTGTCCACAACCATGAGAAATACATATTTACTGTTTATGGCTCAGTCTATGGTCTTTCTGTTACAGCAGCTCAAATGGACTCTGACAGCTCGGCTTGGAGAGTAAGAAACTGGACAACATGGGTGTTTCATTCTGAATGAGATACTTCTTCTATTCTATAATCTACTTTAAAGAGACGACCAAGAGCATTTATTAAGAGTGAGACTCTGGTATTTCAATTCTGAACCCTGGAGAGTAATCCTAGATCCATTGCTAATCAAAACGTGTATGTGAGGCAAATTCCTTCTTCTTCATCTCTTTGTACCTACATACATTCATCTATAACAATAACCATAAAAACAACACTTAGCTCATAATGTCACTCAAAACAGTAAATGAGATCATCCCCCCCCCCACACACACACAGAGCTAAGAAAGTACCTGCCACACAGGAAGAGCCCAGTGAGGACATGTTTTATTAGGAGTGATATGATAAAGTGCCACTTGTGGATCCCAGGCTTCTGTACCTGCAGCACCCATCCATCAAAAATACAAAAAGAGGGGGAAATCTCTGACTGTATTTGTATTAATTACTTTTCTCATTTCTGTGACTAAATAACTGAAGTAAAGAAACTTATGAGTCTATTTTGATTTACAGCTGGAGAGCATCAGTTCAGTCTATCGTGGCAAGGAAGGCATGGTGGCAGGAGCAGAAGATGGCACAACAAGAACTGGATCCATGGTCAGGAAGCAGAGGACAGGCAGGAAGTGGGGCTGCACTACAGAACTTCGAGGTCCACACTAGGTAACTCACTTCCTCCAGTGAGGCTACACCTCCTAAAGGCTCCACAGCCTTCCAAACAGGTCTGCCCCCAGGGGTCCAAGTGTGCAAACACATGAGCTTATCGGGGACATTTCACATGCAAACCACGACAGTACTGAGAGTACCACAGACTTTTCCTTGCTATTATTCACCAAACAATACAATTTCACAACTATTTCCATGACATTTACATTGCATTATGTATCAGATGTCATTTACAGGTGACTTAAGGTGTATAAGAAGATGTGTATAGGGTCTGTACATTGATACTATTTTTATAAGTGATTTGAACACGTGCCAGGGTTGGTACCTGCAGGCGGTCCTGAAACTGACTTCCCACGGAAACCACCTGATGACTGGAGTTTCTTTCATTGCTGTTATTGCTGTAAATCAGGGCTTAACAAAGAACTAATCGTCCTCTCTCTCCCCTATCTTGTTCTGCATGGATGCCCTCTACTCTCACTGTTCTAATATTTAGCTACTCCTGTTCCCTCCTGAGCAAACTGTGCAGAGACCATGTACAAGCTGAGGAAACTTTGTTTACACATCCACCCACTCAGTTCAATAAAAAAAACTTTAGAAATTTCTTTAATGGAAAAAAAATTTAAATGCACAGTAAAAAATAGAAAATTCCCCTAAAATCTGTGGCATGCTATGTGCCTTCCAGCCACATCACAAGGGAACTACTCCCCACCTTCATCATATAATGCTGGCGACCATCTCCTCTGGCTTCCCCAGCCCTCAGTTGGTCTCTGGAGGAGCCAAGTAGGCCCAGGACTCACACAGCTGTGCAGATCACCAAAACCAAGACCTTGATTGTGACTCATGCCTTTGAAGAGTACTCAATGTTAGCTCGGAGCTCCCAGGATCCAGAAACACCAGTAGGCAAGGAAGTAAATAAACATAATCATCTCCCTGATCCCAAACTCAAAACCCTTTCCCAAACACTGATAATCACCTGAGTGTTTTCAGTTTTCTTAGTAACCCTCAAAAGTAGACAGCCAATAGCATTTTCCTTATATAGAAGAGATAGCGGAGGCCAGGAGCTGATGTTCATGACTTAGGCAAAGTCACACAGGCAACAGAGAATGTTAAATGCAGAATATCCCCGTGTTTCAAGTAGAAACACTTAGTTCTACCATTTGCTATCTGTATGACTTAGGGAAAACACCTTACCTAAGGAAGACTGCAGAGTCCTCAGTTGTAAAACAAAATATCACTTCCACTCACAATGTTCAAACCTATTGTTTGAACGTAGAGATCGGGGGTGAAATGCTGGTGTCTTTAGTACTGTCACTTGGTCAGCCCCATCCTCTCCAACATACAAAGCCACATGGAACCTTGCCCTACAGGAAACAGCAGCATACATGGGTTTCCCTACATTCCAGTGCCATGCTGCCCCCTCCACCAGCCTACCTGCCAGACACATGCCTGGGCCACACAGGGCTCACTCATCACATGTGGCTTATCTGGAGAACCTCTAAATCCCACACTAGCCTGGTTCACCCCCCCTCCCCACTTGGCGCTTCCCAAGCCTCTGAAAGTGGCTGGCAGCAGGTCTGAGCACAAGAAGCATAGCGGCTGGCAACGAGGGTGACCTGCTCTTCCTTATGCTTCATTCACACGACGTTGCTCAGGGATTAATGGCACCGTGGCGATGGTGGTTCAATGAAACATGTCTATTTCCATCAACAATACTCCCATTTCCATAAAGCCTGTCTTGGCTCAGCCCTTAAAGATGAATTGGTGCTGAAGATGAGATAGTGATGGTATGTCCTGAGTATCGATAGTCAAATACCACTCAAGTGCTCATTTTTATTTAATAAATATGGTGGGGAACAAGAAGACAGATAACCTGTCCCCTTTCCTAAATTTCCTCGGGGAGTGCTTTAAAGCCTTGAAGAAATAAATTTTGGATTGTCTGCTCATTTTGGCTTATCCAAACTGCTACTTCCTCTCACTTAATGGATAATCAAGAGATATCAGCGGCTAATTAAATGATGCCATACACAGATGGGCTCCAGTCTACAAATACTGACAACGCCACGTACATACTCAGGATCCTATACATACAATCAGGCAGTGGCAGTCTCTGCTGTCGGGGCAGGCAGAGCCCAAGGTGGGAGACAGATTACAGTGGAAAGTAGAAAACATTGTGATGAGCTGGGCTATCTGGTGTTGGGAAAGCACAGAGAAGAGGTATTTTCCCTGAATTTTGGGGCCCAAAGATGAGGCCCAAAGGGTTCACAAGAGTCAAGTGGGTGAAAGAAGGGCGAGAGGAACTTTCTCTGGGTCAGCAAAACACTTGAGCAAAGCCCTGTACAGCAGAGCGTAGGGACTTCAGAGCAGCCACTAAGATCTATGTCACAAAGACAGCAGCTTCTTCTGTGGCACCTTCCTCCAGTGCAGCTGGTACCAGGTGAGCAGTTCCACCCAGGGACAGTTTCATGTCCCCTGTGAGCTTAGTTCAGAAGCTCCACCTCCCCACTCTGCCTGTGACCCTTCCTGCCTCCACCTACTGCCCTGCATAGCAGGATGGGAGGCTCTGGCGTCTGTATCCCCCTCCAGAGCACCTAGCACAGGACATGGGAAGGGGAGAGGGCAGCACGCAGCGCTGGAAAGGTGTGCACAGGACAGGAGACGACGCCCACCTATGGATGCAAAGAAGAAGTCAAGTCAGTGGTGTTAAAAGAAGAGGGGTTCGGGTGATGACTCCGTGGTAAAGCTCTTTCCAGGCAAGTGTGAGGACCTCAGTTCAGATCTCCAACATCCGCATAGAAGCAGGGCATGGCAGCAGACATCCATAACCCCAGGGCTGGGCAGCAGACCCCAGGGAACCCCCAAGGCTTGCTGGCCAGTTAGTCTAGCCAGTCACTGAATGCTAGGTTCATTAGAGAGCCTGTCTCAAAAACTAAAGTGCAGTGGGGGTGGTGGCACACACCTTTAATCCTAGCACTCAGGAGACCAAGGTAGGAGGATGGCTGTGAGTTCGAGGCCATCCTGAGACTACATAGAGAATTCCAGGTCAGCCTGGGCTACAGCGAGACCCTACCTTGCAAAACCAAAAATAAATGAATAACACAGTGGACGGTGACTGAGGAAGATCCTCCAGTGTTGATCTCTGGCCTTCATATGCACATACATGCATGTGTACCCATATTCACACATACAAACACACATACACACACAACAAACACAATATACATGTATCTCTCCACAGGCATACCAGACACATGCAGAAAAGTAATAAGAGAAAAATCAATAAAACAGTATTTTTTTAATAAAAGAATAAAGCCTTTGTGTATGGCCTGATTCTGGTTTCCAAAGTTCTGAAAACTAACGCAAAGAGATAATGGGCTCACTTAACAATGAGCCTCTGTGTGAGTCTAGTTAGACAACTTTCATCATTTCAAAGGGGAAACAAAGAACAGGTTCTTTTAAACCGGAGGGGGAGAGTGCTTACAGAGTGTGCACACTCACTGGTGGTAAAGCAAACATGGCTTATTTCTACTTCCTGCCCAGTGTGCCAGGATGGCCTTGTAGGCTCAGGGAGAGTTAAGGTTCTGGCAGGCATTTCCAGAAGGTAAAATAGCAGTCACACAGAAAAAAAAAAAACATGTGAGTTCTATGACCCTAAGCGGATTTTCCCCAGAGCAATATGGTTTCCTCTCTCTCACAACTAAGTGGTACCACAACACATATCAAGAACGGGCCAAGTGTGGTGGCGCACACCTTTAAGCCCAGCATTTGGAAGGCCAAGGTAGGAGGATCGCTGTGAGTTCAAGGCCAGCCTGGGACTATATAGTGAATTCCAGGTTAGCCTGGGCAAGAGTGAGACCTTATCTCATATACATATATACATATATACATATATACATACATATATACATATATATATATATATATATATATATATATATATATATATATTTGCTGGCAAATAACCCATAGTACTCTCCAACTACAAACCAGACCAGCCATAGGCCTGTAAGTCACAAATAACCTTCATGCCTAAGTTTGAATTAAGACATTGCAATGAAACTGACATATCTAGTAGGCTCATGCTGGGCCCACACTGAATGTATGTGATGGCTTATTTTGCCAACATGATAGGAAGACTCCCCTTAATGGTGTGTGAAATACCATTCCATGGGCTGGAGTCGTAAACTGCACACAAAGGAGGGACGTGGCTGAGCACTAACATCCACTGCTCTCTGCTTCCTCGCTGGGGGATGAACGTGGACAACGCCCTCGAGCTCCTGCTGCCGCGTCTTCCCCGTGATGACGGGCTGTGACCTGGAACTGGAAGCTAAAATGAACCACTGTCAAGCTGCTTTTTCTCAGGTATTTTGTCCCAGCAAGGAGAGGTTGACTAACACAGTGGTAACCAGAGCCTCCCAGCACTTGGCTAAGGCATCTCCCCAGGCAACAGCTCCAACAGGCCTGCGCCAAAGAGCGGCTCACACAGACATACCTGTGTGGCCGTGGGATGCCATGAGGCCATTCTGTGGCTGCCAGTCGTGCCTAACTGAGGACCCTTTAAAGTGAGTGATATATATGTGACGCATAACTGGTCCATTTGCAGGCTTCTGAGACTAAGCAGGGAACTACTCAGTTATTACAACTTCCATCTCCATTTCATCGCTGCCTGAGTAAGTAAGTCTGTTGACTGGCTAACCAAAGGAAAGCAACGCATTAGGTGAATTACTGAAACAATGGTAAAGTGAGCCCCCCCGCGCCCCCCCCCGTGCCCACAGAGATGCGCTTGCCTTCTTCAGGCATTTGGTCAGCTGTTACTCACACAAGGGCTCTTCTATTATCAAGCCACAACCCTTTCCTTTGCCTTTTTGCTCTTCCAGGACCCTATCATTGATCTGACATGTCAACACCGTACTTGGAAATGTGGCGGTGCTCCCATACCGTGTAAAGCCTAGAAGACACAGATTTCAGTGTCCTCCACTCCATTTCATCCTTGTCACTGAGTACTGGCCCCTACCTAGCAAAAGTTCACTAAACCTTTGGGGAGAACTCTTACTGTAAAACCCTTTAAAACTTATTCCATCTCCAAGCTGAAATTATTGAAGATATTTCTGCTCTATATGTGCCAAGAATCTTTATATACATGAAAATTAAGAATTTATTTGAGGATGCTTATTCTAAAAATTCTGTATGTATTTTCAAAAATCATCTTGTATGTATTTTCAAACCCAACATACCATTTCAGCTTATTGTGTCCCCCATCATCTTCCTCATCACCTCCATCATCCACAATCACAGGAAACATTTAGACAGTCCCTGCCTGCGTACAATGCACCTTGAAGACAAGGAGTTTGGGTGGCAAAATGAGCAGGATGCTGTAGTCCTCATTCTTAACTTCTCATGTACCAAGGCATTTTTACATGTGAAATAGGCACTGAATGTTGAATGAGAGGGTAACGAGGAACTGTCAGATAAAAGCTCTGTAGGTTGTTTATATTGCTCTAGTAGTGCATTCAAAGCAAAAAGGGGACTGGAGAGATTGCTTAGTGGTTCATGAAAGTGCCCAGGTTCAATTCTCTAGTACCCACCTAAGACAGATGCACAAGGTGGTGCACGCACCTGGAGTTTTTTATGCAGTGGCTAGAGGCCCTGGCATGCCCATTCTCTGTCTCTCTGCCTCTCCTTTTCTCTCTATCTCTCAAACAAATAAATAAACATAATATTTTTAAAAAGCAAAAGGATTCACATGAAGCTAATAGAGTACTTTAGATAATATAACCAAAAATTAGCATTTCCACATGCACCCACATGTTTAAAACAATTGTTGAGAAAACGTTCTTTACATTTTTGTACTTAGTTTTGGAAAACACATATGACATGGCACATCTCAGCTCGGACTGGCCCTGTTTCCATTGTCTGATAACCAGCTGTGGCCAGTGTGCACATTCTGGACCATGTTGGTTGGCTCAAGATTAGACCAAAGGGTTGTCAGAGTACAGAAAAGAGGACTGCTTCAGTAGGCAGGAGACAAAGAAAACCCCTCTTCCCTCCTTATCTTTTCCTTCTCTTTCCTCCCTCTTCTTTGTCTCTCCTCAGACCCACTCCTGTGGGAGGCTCCAAGGAGATATAGATGTTCCAAGAAGAAAGTAAAGAGAATGTCTGGTCCAACCCGCCAAGTTTGTTCTGCCCCAGCTCTTCTCTCCACTTTCTTAGGCAGTCAAGAAAAGGACAATCCCATCCCAGCACTAATGAGAGATCTGGGTCCTTGCTCACAAGCACGAAAATGAGACTCCTCTGATCGCAAAAGGAAAGTGTATTCAGGCCTCAGGCAGCCCTAGGGACTTAAAACTGTTCTAAACCCTTGCATGCATCTAATTCACCTGGAGAGAAATTTAAAAATAAAGATTCCACAAGCACTCCCCCTGATTCAGATTTTACTGTTGACTCTAGAGTGAGGCTCGGGAATTCAGGTATCTTTTGAAATGAGCCCCCCGCCCTCAGATGATTCTAATGTGTTTCTAAGACTGATTGCTGCTACGTTGGAGCTAGGACTTCAAGATGGAGAAGGGGGAAAACCGGTCCCTTTGTTATGGGTGCCAATAAAAGTCATAGTGCTAAGCATTGTCCCCATGCTCATATTCTAAAGGATTCTTATCACAGCCCTGTGGGACAAGTACCCCTATGCCCAGTGTGCAGACGCAACAGCCAAGGCTCTAAGAGATTAAGTAAATATCCCAATTACAGTTCGTAACACCATAGGCTCAACCCACCTCTTATACTCTAGCTTCTTCATTATCAGCCCTGCCCTCCATCTCAGCTCTCCCAATCTTAGCTCGGAATCTGAGGAGGCAATACGATAATGAACATGGGCTGGAGAGATGGCTTACTGATCAAGATGGCTTGTCTGCAAAGCCTAAGGACCCAGGTTCAACTCCCCAGAACCAACATCAAAAGCCAGATGCACAAGGTGGCGAATGCACACAGGTGGCACATGCACACAAGGTGGCATACCTGTCTGGAGTTCATATATAGTAGCTAAGGCCCTGGCACACCAATCCCCCCCCCCTCACTTGCTCACTCTGTCTTGTAAAAAGAGATAAAGAACACAACCAAACTCGAAAGGATGTAGGGCTGGGGGATTTAGGGAAAACAGAAATGGGTCCTTCAGTGAGGGAAGACATCTTTCTTGAGGAGTCCGCTAGCGAGATCAAGTATTGCAAGATCTCCTGGGAAGAGAACTGCTGAGGCTGACCTGCTGAACTTGCTTGGCGTCATGACAGTGATGGCAAATATACACCAGGAAATACATGTATTAATCGTTGCCCAGGCTTCCATAGGGGAGCCTGCCTGCTCATCAATGTGTGGGCTAAAAAGAAGGATTAGAATGGAAGACAAAGGAAAGGGGCCTTAAACAAAGATATTCTCTCTTCAGATCTTGTACCTTGTAAGATACAGGTAGCAAAAAAAGAAAGAAAGAAAGAAAATTAAAGGAAAGTTAGAATAAAATGACGGGGAAAAAAATCTGGCAATGCTGGAAAAGAAATCGGTCTTGCCTGACAGTATTTAAATTGAATGTCCGTGAACATGGCCCATAATTTTTAAGTGAAAGTAGAAGCTATTAAAAAGTGAATGCCCAAGATTAAAATTTAGAATGCTATTTTAATAATACTGAATGCTACTCAATTTCAAATGGCTGTCATTTTTTAAGCTCCACTAATTTGAGAACTCTTGATTGATGGCACTGGGACCTGAGTGACATGACAGCTGAAGGGGCCCAGCCCAGCAGATGGAGCCAGAGAGGAGACGAACTGTTCATCCACAAGCAGCTGAGAAGATGGGCTTGGTAGGCTCACTCTGACACTGGGTTCCCATCTGTAGAATGGGGACAAGAAGCCCTACTAGGAGCCAGTGGGGCAGAGAATGAGTATAGCATTACGACAGGCAAGCGTCACCATGTTCCTGCTACTAAAGGGGTCTTCTAGGTCACCAGTTCACAGGCCATCTCCTACTGGATGTCCCCCCACCCCCACTCCTGCCACTTTCTCTCCTGCCTCAGAAAATCAACAAGAAGTTGGACTAGTCAGAGTCCGATAGAGGCACACTCAGGTGCTTCTAGAACCCAGAGGCAAATCACCCGTCACCTTCCCCAGACCTACCACCCTGGGAGACGTGGATTGTGCTCTGTGGACCTGGTGTCTGTGCCTCGCAGGGCCTTACTCAATATTTGTAGTCCACGCATTCCACACACTCCCTGCCCTCGGGAGTGCTGACTTCAGCTAGGCCAAAGAACAGACATTTACCAGACAGTGTGATATGGTTCAAATAGAGAGCTACTAGAGTGCCTCTGAGAGAAAGGAAACAATGAAAATAAATTCACTGCAACTTGATCTTTAGAAACAGATTTAATGTCCGCACAGCCCCCCTCCCCCCACCATCATCATCATGGTCCTCTTTGGCCACACAGTGAGGTTACGTTTCCCTGTTTCCTTTGACAGGCTTGACTTGATGTATCTACGTCACGTGACAGGTCAAGGGTGTATCAAGACGCAGTGTGTCACACTTCAGCTGAGCACGCTTCTTCATACTCTCCTACCCCACTACAGTAATGGCTCTTTTGGGGGGAGGCGTGTAGGGCTCCAGAAGCTTGGGTTTCAATATAATGTGAGCAGAGTGTGAAGCAAGAGGAGTGAGTTCTGTTGCAGTGACCACAGACATTGGGGTCTTTTGTTACTGAAGCTGATCTTTACTGGTACAGTCCATTAGGACGAGCTGCTGCAAAGCAAACGGAAGCTGAATGAGCCAGTATATCTTGGGAGTGAAAATGAAACCAGATTTTCATCTTTTTGGTCACAAACTGCTCTCTTTGAAAGATTCCCTTCACTGGGATACTCTGAAAAGATTGTTTAATTTCCAGAAGCCTCTCAGTTAGAAAACCCAGAATCCTGCCGTCTGTGGCCCTGTCTCCTGCCCCAGCCTGTATAAAATGCCTTTGTGCCTGGTGGAAATGGTGCGAGGTAGCCTCGGGTTGGATATTCTGCTCAACACCGCCTTGTAAACAGAACCAGGAACATAGCACCCCACTGGAGCTGTCTGCTCTAGCTGGGATCCCTCAGCTTCCAGCTCTGCAGGGAGAGTCATTCCCTTCACCCAGAGTCCCTTCCAGGTCCTTGGTTTGTTTCTGCTGTGGTCCAGCATGGACAGCTCCCTTCTCATAGTTGCACCCATCTCTCCTTTATGGTAGATGTGCTACTGTGGACTCCAGCCCATCTGGATCTCCTCACGTGCCACAGGCTCTGAATGGCCTGACATTGAACCACCCTGTCATAGGAGGAGTGTGAATTCCTTCTTCTGGGTGAGGTGTGTGTATTCTAGGAAGGGTCAACATTTTGTACCTTTCTTGTTTTTATTTTTTAAGTGTGTGTGTGTGTGTGTGTGTGTGTGTGTGTGTCAGTCCTCACCTTCTACCTTATTTTAAAACTGGTTCTTGTTCTCCGCTGAGGATGCCAGGATAGTGGGCCTGTGAGCTCCAGGGGATTCTCCTGTCTCCATCTCCCACTTCATGATAGAAACACTGGGATTACAGATGCTCACTACTGCCTCTGGCTTCACATGGGTTCTGGGGACCCAAACTTGGTGCTCAGGCTGCATGGCAAGTGCCACCTCTCCAGCCCACCTTCTGAATCCTGACCCAGCTGTGACCACAGACAGCAGGTGAGGTATCCGAAGCCCCTGTCTCAGTGCCTGGGACATCACAGGTGCTCGAGGCATGTGTCAGTGCTCCTCGCTCCTCTCCTCTGCAAGAGAAAGCAGGGCAGGTCTTCCCTTCCCAGGGAAAACGAGCAGATGAGCTCGCAAGATGTGTCACTCGCCACAGGGCACTCACTGTCTCCTCTTATGGGACAAAAGTTGGTATGGGGTTGTGATAGTTCATGTCCATTGCGAATTGACCAGATTTATATTCACCATGGAAGCAAATCTTGGGGTAAGTCTGGGAGTGAATTTTAGGTAAGATTAATTGAGGTGGGAAGATCCACACTAAACTGTTGGTGGCACCATTCCATGGACTGGGATCCTGAATTAAAGAGGAGAAAGGAAGGTGAGCAGCCGTCCCTCCCTTACTCTCTGGGTGTTGATGTGACGTCACCAGCTGCCTCAAGTACTTGTTGCCATGACTGCCCCAGCGTCGTGGTCTGTGCCTTCGAAACGTGAGCCCAAATAAACGCTTCCTTGCCTAAGTTGCTTTTGTCGGTGCTTTGCTGCAGAAAGGAGGGAAGTCCTTTCTTTCTCCTTCCACACAAAAGCACAAACACACACACAGCATGCTGAGCGTCTACGAGGAGAAAGAGGCTTGGTGCATTTGTGGTGCTGAAATCTCATTAGGGGACATGGTTGGGAAAAAACGTTTACAAAGACCCCCCCCCCCACATGGGGGCAATAATGAAAGAAGAGCCAAGAGACACTGGTCTAAAGATCTTCAATCACAACACAGACAGACGCACTCTCTCAGGCCCCTCTCAGTTAAGTCTCTTGTTGACATCCCTTTCCTATCTTTCCTCATGTCTCTTCCAAATCAGCTCAATGATATTTTGGAAGGCTCTGTCAGAGCCACATTCCTTCCTCCTCCACTGCCCGGCTGGCCTCTGCTCCTTCGCGGATGGAATCTGCTGTTCCCCTGAGATGCGAGCCACGCACGCAATTGGCTACAGGGAGAGCCAGTACCCAAGAGCTGACAGACTCTGGTCTTGGTTTTCCAGACATGACAGATGGGACTGTATTCATGCCACCTCCAGATACACTGAGGCCGAATGGAGCTGAATGGTCTGCCTTCCCTGTCTCTCCATACCAGCACAGCTCAGAATGGCTCCTCAGGTGAAGACGTGCCTGGAACTTCCAAGAGAGATAATGGTTCCCTTCCCCCGGAGGGTGGGGAGAGGCCCAGAGGCCCTGCCCTGCTCAGCCTCTGCGTCTGAAATCAGGTCTAAGATCTGAAGCCTTCTAGGGACCTCACTGCCCCTCAGCATTTTAACACTGCCACTGGGAATTAGATGGGGACAGGAAATGTGTTGACTTTAAAAATATAACAGCATTTGAACTGGTAGAAAATCATATTCAAGCAATTTTCTTGGCGGAGGGAATGTTGGCTTTTTATTTTTCGGAAGTGACATCATGGAGTCCCATCCTTTCTCAGGTCAAGAGACAGCACTCCCTGGGGTTAGTCATGTTACTTAGAACAGATGTGTCAGCACCCTGCTGCTCCAAAGCAACAGTAATTGGGAGCAAAAGAGGCTGAGTGACATCCCGAGGGCTGATGAAGAATGGGATCATGGTCCTTTCTAAGTCAACTCAGGAGCACTGGAAAGCGCCATGAGATCCCTTAGCATAAATTGTAAATTATTCCCTGCCTCCCTCCAGGCCGGCCCCAGGGTGCTTTAGCAGAACACGGAATGCAGTATGTTCAGAAACAGCTGATTGTAAGAAATTTACTGTCCAAATGGAAAGCACGACCTCAGTTCTAACATCAAGACCCTACCAACCATGACAGCCCTCCTCACCACTCCAGGATCCATTCACGTAAGAGTGGGTAACAGGCAGGTGACTTTCTCTACATACAGTGAGCTGTTCCGAACTTTCTTCATGGGCTAATACACAGGAATCCTCACAGCCAACCTCAGCCACAGTCCACTTTCATTTCACAAATGGCCCACGGGGGTGATGGGTTAGGCTCAAGGTCACATAGCTACTAAGTGCAAATATATATTTGAACTATTGGCTTGTCCCCTTTTACAGCAACAGTAGCAAAGTATTATTCAAAGTAATTTTTAACAAGTGGAAAACATATAACCAACTAATGCTGTGAACCGCTGCCGAGCGTTTCGCATATAACTTCACTGAGTCTCTGAGGTGACTACTATGAGCAGCCCTGTTCTACAGACAGAAGACAGGGCCAAGGGACACTCACTTTCTTTCCCAGGGCCTTCATGGTGTGAGGCCTAAGAGTATGAGCCCAGGGCTTCCCTCAGCAGTAGTCAGGGCCTCTTACCCCTACACGGCAAGCTGTACACACCCACCATTTCCCTGCAAGCCCCCAGGTGCAATGATCACCACGGGAAATCAGTTCAGGTTCACCTCCAGCCTTGGTCACCCCCAGAATGTTTTCCTCTTGGACCAAAATAAAAACAGAGCTGCAGAGATGGCTTAGTGGTTAAGATGCTTGCCTGCAAAGCCTAAGAACCCATGTTCAAATCTCCAGATCCCATGTAGCCGGACATGTTCACAAGGGGGCGCAAACATCTGCAGTTTGTTCACAGGAGCCTGAAGGTCCTGGCCTGCCCATTCTCTCTCTCCGCCCCCCATGAAAAGCTGAAAACACAACAGGGGCTCTCATCAGAGGCCAGGGTTGCTTGCAAACTACTGAGGCGACACAAGGGAAATGCATTTCCATCCTGCCAAGAGCAGCTCTCCACAATGAGGAGCTAATGTGCACACCTATGACTGCGCCCATCACAGCGGCGGCACATAACTGAGCGAATTCTCCATGCCTGGAGGAGCACAGCAGAGTCCCATCACTGCCAAGTGTCACTCATCCGACCGGCACACATTGGGTTTTAATAACATTATGGAAATGTTGCTGAGGGGTTGCAGGAAGGACAGAGGCTTGAGGGGTGGGGTCTCCCCAGGACTCAAGAGAGCTTCAGCCTTGAGGAAGGATCTTGCTTGCATGCAGGCTGGCCATTTCCCCTCTTCTAGGCCTGGAGGTGCATACCTCATATATAGCCTCATATAAGGCTGCACCTTATATGGACCTCAGGCAACCCCAAGTAACCAGGAAGGCCAGATGTCCGGGTTACTAAAGGTCCAGGTAGGGAAGTAGGGGACAGACCCTTTCTTCCCAACAGTTGGTACCAATGACAATGTCAACTGGGATCTAATGAATCAAACATTTAATATGCTAAGAGATTCATTTTCTAGCAAGTTGTATTTGAATATGGGAGGTTTGCTGTGAACACCATCCTCCTAACTGCCACCCTCCTGCCTCAATGAGATGACACAACCCCACCCTAGACAATGGTGGAAGCGGGGAGAAGTGAGATGCCTCCCTGGACAATGGCACTTATTCTCATTCTCATTCGTTTCTGCCCCCTCCCAGGCTCTCATGCAACCCAGGCTGACCTCAAACTTACTATTTAATTGAAGATGACTTTGAACATCTGATCGTTCTGCAGAGATTACAGGCGTGCATCACCACATCCAGTTTCATGCAGTGCTGGGGATCAAACCCAGGGCTTTGAACATGCTAGGCAAGCACTACCAACCGAGATATGTCCCCATCCCAGCTCATTCACTCTGCAATTCATATTTTTATCAATAAACTTCCTGTCCAATACTGTACTAGACACTAAGAATATAGTAGGGGATACAAATCATACATAAATGAGCTAATAAGACAATTTCAGAAAATGGCAAATTCATTCTGGAAAATAAAACCAGTCAGAGAAATCAGGACAGGAAGAATTATGAAAGTTATTTCAGAAAGGGAGAAAAATCAACTTTAAGAACCTTTGAAAATTGTTTAGGAGCAGACATGCTCATAACTGAGCATTTGATTTCCCACACAAGGCCCTTGAAAAGCCAGGAACTTGGAGACCTGTGAAGGTTCAAGACTTGTGAAGACACAGAGAGTGACTCCATCCCACTGCACATCTTGCTCTGCCATCTTGCACTGGCTCTCCCACCACTGAACTGCCCTCCACAGCCCAGGGACGCCTGCTCTTGGGATCCCATGTCCTGAATAATGGTAAGAACTGGGAAGTTTCCAGGGCAACGGCAACATTCAGTGAGACTTACTGCCTCAGCCACAGGCCCTAGAGGAATAATAATGGACACAGCAGAAGATGCATGAAGGCCTGTACTCTAAGACGGGGAAACCCCAGCCATACTGAGTAGAAAGTGAGCTATCTACAAGAAGAGCAGGAGTTCACAGGGCTTTTCTAACGGATGGTCCTTAATTTCAATTCAACAGAGGTGAGGGGACTAGGTGAAGGGAGAGAAGTACAAAGGAGAACTCTTCTGTCTCCCAAGGACATCTGAAAACACAAAAGATGCATTTATTTGTGAGCCACGATGATTTGCTACCAGGAGAAATAATTATCTTGAAGCCCATTTGGCCCCAAAATCAATCTTTATTTAATGACCCGCCCCTCTCTTGGAAACTCAAGGAGCCTCTTCCTCCCTTCTGTCTCTTTTCTTCCTCCCTCCCTCTCTTTTCCCTCCTCTTCTTCTCCCTCACCCCTCCACTCTTTTGAATAGGACTTACTTATTTCGCATTTTTCTTTGTGTGGGTGCTGATGGGTGCTCTCTCCTTGTCCTCTTTAGATGTTACTGGTCCTCATTCATAATCACTTCCCAACGTATTCTGTTACCATCTCGAGTTACATTACAGCACGTATTTCTGTAGTGAAAGCATGCTAGAGGATCTGGGTCTTCCTTTGGAATATATGATGGGTAAACTCAGGGCCCAAGCTGGTCTCTACTGACTCTCTACCCCACACCAGACCAATGCCAACCAACAGACTAAGGAGTAAAGGGCCAAGAAGACACCAACACACACACACACACACACACACACACACACCCCTCTCAGTCACTACTGGTCCTCATATCTGCATCCCTTTGCTATGCTTGAGTGGCTTCATAAATGAGGAAACTGAGGCATGGAGAATAATTCAATAACTTGCTCAAGGTTGCATAGATAATAATTAAATGACTGGCATTTGAAATTAGACAATCTGGCCCTAGAATCTATACCTTTTTTAAAATTTCAGTGTTTAAGAATTAAGTATTTGTTGAGTGAATGAATGAATGAATGAATGGGCTCCAGTCTTGGTTTCTAAGATTAATTTCAGTTTTTCCCAAACTCCTGGCAGCAGGCACAGCCTTCAAATCTTTATATCACTGAGCTTCCATCAACCATGCTCACCATGGGGCCTGTCCCAAGTTGATCATACAGAACCACACCTCCTTGTCCAGGTCTACCTTGTCAGGTGACACCTCTACACCTTGAAATCATGGACTTAGCACTTTCAAAAGAAAAGTCAAATTAGCGATTCAAAAGGGAGGTATCCCTTAACTTAGTGGGTCCAGAAGACCCTGGTCTCCCTCCTTCTGAAGCTAAAATCCAGAAATAAAATGAAGGTAAGGGTTTCGTACTTGTGCTAGGCTCTGCAGCTCAGGGTAAAAAGATAAAAACAGTACCCCAGAAAGGTGGTGACAGATGCTAGAAGGAGAGGGAGGCAGGGAGCAAAGTACCTTTCTTACCAAACTGACAGAGTATAGATGAGCCAAGGTGAGTAGCCAAACAGTGTCACCAACACAGGTCTCTGATTCCCAAACGTCCCTTCTCTACAGCATGCTGCTACCACACTTCAGCGTGTGCGGCTTTACCATGTTTCTGTTTGGCTTTGCTTATCACGGCTCTATTACCCAGGCCTTGAATGACACCTGGCATGTCGGTGCTCAGTAAATGCTGCCTGGTGAGTGGATGAGGTAACCCCATCTCTCCACTGGGCCCCACCTTCAACCCTCCTCTCCCATGACTGCCAAATGGCACCTGGTTCTATCCCCATGACCTGTGAATGGTTGGACACATTCATACACTGGTGACCTTGGATGCACACTACCATCCCAGAAAAGGACACTTCCAGAAACCTGAGGCAGGAAAGGCAGGTGAGGGGCGCTCTAAGGGAAAGCACCGTAATGGAACGGTGGCACCTGCTGTTCTGCAGGAAGGGAACTGCTGCAAAAGTGTCCTTTCTCACTGGATCACAGGACTTCACAGAGCAGCCAGCTCCAGGTGTTGCTGCTCCACTGAGCAATGTCAAACCCAGTCATGCAAAGTCAAGTTATGCTTTCATGACCAGAAAACAAAAGCACCCCTACTGCTCAGCCGGACCAAATCAATTCTCCCTTAATGACCCACCTTCGTTCTTACCCTTGATTCTGAAAGCCAATTAATTAGGGAAGCATTTTAGTCACTGTGCACTCTCCCTTGCCTCCCCTCCTTCTTAGTCACGGGTCTTTCAGCTGGTACCCCTGGTCATTTGTTATGCTCTTGTCCCTCACACTGAAGGGCATGCCGTTGACTGGAGTTTATCTGGACGATTGAGGTGAAGGTCGTGTTCCACTGGCCTGTGACGTCCTGGGCTTCTTTTCTTCCTCCAGTCAGCTGAAAGAATGGAGGTGGGGGAGCTTCACATTGTTTTAAAGAAGGGGTCACTTCTAGTCCCCTTGACTGTTAAGTAGCTGAACACATTCACTGAAGCCTGGCTGCAGGGCAGACCCCTGTCCCAGCCAACCATGTACACAGACATCTGTGACAGTTAGCAGACTGTATGCTGCAGGGGGTGCATCCCTCCCAGACACAACTGGGTGTCTTCTACCTTCAGGTACAGGAAGCCCAAATAGTAGGACTTCCCAACAAAACAGACAGGATTAAAATGCCCATCACAAGCCGGGCACGGTGGCGCACACCTTTAATCCCAGCACTTGGAAGGCAGAGGTACGAGGATCACCGAGAGTTCAAGCCACCCAGAGAATACCTAGTGAATTACAGGTCAGCCTGGAATAGAGTGGAACCCTACCTCAACAAACTGAAAAAAAAAAAAAAAATGCCCATCCCAAAGTCCCATTGTTCATGACAGGCAACCATGCATGGACTCTGCACGTATCATAGCCTCTAACTGAAGACTTGAGGGCAGGGCTGGAGAAATGGATTAGTGGTTAGGCCTAAGGACCCCGGTTCAAGGCTAAATTCCCCAGGACCCATGTTAGCCAGATGCACAAGGGGGCGCACACGTCTGGGGTTCATTTGCAGTGGCTGGAGGCCATGGTGCGCCCAATCTCTCTCTCTCTCTCTCTCTCTCTCTCTCTCTCTCTCTTTCTCTGCCTTTCTCTGTCTGTCGCTCTCAAATAAATAAAAAATGCACAAAAAATAAAAAAAAAAAAGATTCAAGGGCAAAAAGTGATTTCATAGGACAAGGCCGCCAGGGCTTGAATCCCCATGTCACAGCCTCATTGTGGCTTTATGGCCTTGTGCAAGCCACTAGATATTATAGAGACTCTGTTTCCCCATCTGAACAATAAAGAGTGGCCATCTAGTGATGCTGTGAGGGTCACACAAGACCATGCGTGGAAACCACACCAGCACAAATGACACGCCATGTCACTGTGGGCGCAGGTGTACAGAGCTTAATGTCAGGCCTTGCACTTGAACCTCACATGAAGCCTCGCTGTGCTCATGAGAAATGTGTGTTCCTATTTCTAGTTTATAGTAGAACTGAAGATCAGAGAAGTTGGTAACCTGCATAACACACGGAGCTGGGGAGCCAGGCTGGGGTGGATTAGAATTCAAATGCAGATCGCCCTCAAACCCATGAAGAAGATCCATGTGGATCTGCCAGAGCTGAGACCAGGACCGTGTCTTTAGGTGCCCACCAGGGGTTGCCCTCTAGGCAGCTCTACGAAGAAGACTGGGGATGGTGAGCTGAGAGATAGCATCCTGGGGTTGCGTTAGGTATGCGCTGTGAGACGGCAGCAGGTCTCTCTACAGGTCAGCGTGCCTCGCCTTCCTCCTCTGCTAGTCAGAGACAGCCGTACCGTTCTTGTAAGGCTGTTACGAGGATGAACTAAAGCAAGGCGGCTTTGTGACCTTTCACCTAAGGTAGGACAGTCATACCGCTGCACAAAGAGAGATAACGACACTCAGGAAGCTGTTGAAACCTTTCCACAAATAATAATTGATGATACTGTGACTGATAATGGCTGACACATGCAGATGGTATTAAAGTTCAGAAACCGTCCTCATAAAAATTCTATAAGCCAGGCGTGGCGGCGCACGCCTTTAATCCCAGCACTTCGGAGGCAGAGGTAAGAGGATCACTGTGACTTCAAGGCCAGCCTGAGACTATGTAGTGAATTCCAGGTCAGCCTGGGCTAGAACAAGATCCTACTTCGAAACACCAAAAATAAATAAATAAATAAATGATAAATAAATAAATACCTATGAAATAGACATTTTTTAATTATCCCTCTTCGGAGAAACTAAGGGATGTAATGCCTAGGTAATTTGCAAAAGAGCACAAAACCCTAAAACCTTAGCAGCTTTCTATTAATCTGGTTGCATGTAAGCAGCGTATGAAGTGAGACCCTCCACCCGCCCACCACCCCCACCAGCAACATTCAGGGAACATTGTGCAAGAAAGAGGAGAGAATGTAAGAGCCAGAGGATGGGGGAGGAGTGCTTTGGAATGCTATCTATCAGACATGATGTGGCTGTTACATTCATGATCTCACAGCAGCTGTCATTGCCTGCACAATTGCTGTGCCCGTCAACAACACATCACTACGGAGGGGAGGGAGGAAAACACAGAAGAGGGACTAGTTGGAAAGAAGAAGGGTGCCATGGTAGGGGAGGGAGGCAAGACAAGGTGGCAGGAGGAGATTGAGATCAAAATACACTATGTATATGTATGAAAATCATCAATATAAAGTGTTTTTTTTTTTTAATTATAGGCTAATCCACGCGAGCACACATCTGCAATGTGCCTCGTAGTGTTGCTGGGAACCACTCAGATAAACTAGTGGGCAAGCCCTGTATTTGGGAACTTGCATGGTATTTGGAATGTCAATGTGAGTAAAGCCATCAAGAAGGTGGAGGAGGGCTGGAGAGATGGCTTAGTGGTTAAGGCGCTCACCTGCGAAGCCTCAGGACCCAGGGTGGATTCTCCGGTACTCATGTAAGCTAGATGCACAAGGGGGCGCATGTATCTGAAGTTCAGTTGCAGTGGCTAGAGGTCCTGGCATGTCCATTCTCTCTCTCTCTCTCTCTCTCTCTCTTTCCCTCCCTTCTTAAAAAAATTTTTTTTTGAAAGTTGGAGGATGTGGCATTCTCCATACTTGAAGGGGATTGGCATGCTGTGCAGTGTGATTTAAGAAGTAGTATGTATGAGCCCCTAACTCTAGATAGAACCAACGACCATCAGTTCTCGGAAATGCAAACTAAAAGATAAGAGGAGAACATGAGCAAGTCGTCGTTCTTCATTCTGTCGGGATCAGCGGAAGCGTGTCTGCCTGCTCACCTGGGCACCTACATGCCACGTGCCGAGCAGAGGCTCCTGAGGGCTCAGCAAGGGGTGGGGCCAGGAAAGGAGGTCAGCCCCCAGTGCTGGGGAGTGGAGACCCCAGATGGGAATCAACAGCCCTTCTAACATTACAATGGACATCCACTTGGAATGATGGGACCCACCCAGTGAGAAAAGGGCCAGGCTTTCAGATCTCTCTGCCTTTACTGCCCACAGGCTCCCAAGACCAATTTCTGTAATTGCTTTAGCTGATAAATATACAAAAAAGAATACTGAATATTCCACTAGGAATCTGACAGAGCAGGGCCATGGTCATTAGCCACAGAATTTCCCAAAGACTCCTAGAAATTGCTACAATTATACAAAATTAAGTGCTTCCGTTGTGAGGCTAGGCGTCCACTGTTCCACTCTTTGGAGCACAGTTTTGTATTACTGCCTTGCAAAGAAAATACTGGAATTCTAGACAATGGAGCAGCCTCTCTTTCTTTCTCTCTATCTCCCTCCCTCCTCAAATCTGATGCTAAATTCATTGGAGCTAATTCTAAAACCAGGAAGGCTTTTCAAAATATCAAGCAGGAAAAAACTATTAAGATGGTATTGGCCTTGGAAAATGAGTTACTTTGCTCTGTAATCGTTTTCTTCACGCAGTTCTAAAACTCCCCTTGCCGTGGTCTGATGTCTGTGCCACCCCACCCCAGGTCACACGTTAAAACCTAATCTCCAATGTGAGGATATTAAGTCCTCTAGGAAGGGAATCAGACCGAAGGTGCGGAGCTCCCATGATGGAGATGTGTGCCCAATGAAACAGGCCTTAAAGGCCTTGGCTTGCCCCCTTCATTCTGTAACAAAGAAAACAGGTTGTCACCTTTGAACAGAAAGCCCCAACCAGACAGGGAACCTGCCCACACCTTGATCTTAGATTTCCAGATTCTCCAGAGCTGTGAGCAATAAATTTTCATTGTTCATAAGCTGCATAGTCTGTGGTGTTTTGTTATAGAAGCTTGACTGGACTTATGCTCCTTATCTTCCAGCTGACTGGTGATCTCACATCCATCTTTACTGTAGATGTGAAATCTCTGGGACCCAGTCATTCATTCATAATCCAGTGGGTGAGTAAGCAGAAAGTCAGGGATAAACAATGAGCTTATCCCTCTTTTCTCCATCCTCTGACTTTCTTGATGAGAATATGAGAAGCAGTTGTCTTTCATTCTAGAATTAAGCAAAGCTTAGATAGGAGACCACAGCTTTGGTTTCCTTGATTTCAGCCCAGAGGACAAGCCACGGTGGCATCTTAGAGAGCATGGCAGTATTTGTCTCAGACAGGAGGCCGTTCCAACTCTGTCAACACTTGGGGAAACTTATTACTGCCAATTTTCTTTGGAAATTTATCTTTTGGTGAATCTCACATGGATTTGATGTAGATGCCCATCTCACAGGCCTGGATAATAAGGTACCTGGCAGATGACATGTCACAGAACCAAGAACAAATAGGTCTTCGAGGGCCAACTACTCATCCTTGTTCCAGAAACAAATGACAGCTGATAGCTTTGGTCATGGCAAGAAAACAGATGAGATGGATCTGGAGGCAGTGGTGTGGACTGGACAGGGGCTATAGGTATGCATGTCTTGGTTTACAAAGCAAGGTGAACTGGAGAAGCCTAGGGTCAGGGTATGCTAGAAAATCTCCCAAGGGTCTTCAACACAGCAACCAAGAGTGACAACACTTAATACCTTGGAAGACAGTCTACTCAGAGGCCATCACTAGTTTTGCCCCAGAAACCCTCCTAGAACTAGAGTCAAGTTTTATTAAAAAATATGCTCTGTTGTAAAAAAAAAAAAAAAAGATCCTACCAAGATTACAATCTCTACCCCATCACTGACCTTAGACAAGTCCCTTTCTGTACATTTCTGCATCACAGCCTCTGTTGGAACTGTGCTGAGCAGGATGGGGGCCTGTCTCCTCTCCTTGGCAGCTTCCTTCAGCCCAGAGGCAGTCCCATGTCACTGTATGATCTCACAGCCATACCTGATGATGGTGAGGACTCGGAGGGATGACGCTCTGGGATGCAAGGATTGCTCACTGGTGACTCAGGGCCTGACTCAGCTGCTGAGGGAGGGCTGTGGGGGTGGGAAGATAAGTCCAGCAGGACAGAAGTCTACCCTTCTCCCCTCTTCAGTCCACAGCTCCACTGTCATCCGTGTCTAGCCAAGAAGTCATGTCAACAGAGATTTTGAAGGACCAAAGAAAAGAACTTTAAAATCACTGGGATGATGCTTCTGAAAGACTTTATTCCAAAAGGCTGCAGGAACGTAAAGCAGGGTTCCATTTACTTCTCAGATATGCCGAGAGGACTTTCCATCTTTAAGGAGCTTGATCAGACAATACTGAAACAGGTCTCATCTCTACGAGGCCAGGGGACTAATGCCAACAATAGCACGACCTCGACCTCAGGTTGAAATGCTCAGGATGCTACAATTAACTCAAGATTAGCCGGATATAAGGAGAAAATCATCTTCTCATTCTGAGAGTCTGGTCTCTGGAAAAATCTACATATATTCGCTGCCAGACTCCAGCCTGTCTGGTAAGCCAGCCACAGATGATATGGAACACAATGACCCCAGTACCTGCCAAAGGCTCTGAGCTCTGCGGGAGGAAGTCCATTTCAGGCAGGCATGTCAGCCCTTGCCTGGGCCAGTGTCTGTCTCTCCGATCTCCATGGGAACAGCTACAGTGCTCTCCTCACTTTGTTAGCCCAGACATCCAGTGTCATCCCCGGCTTGTCCTTCCTCCCAAGCTCAGGAAAAATGCAGAAGCCTTGTCTGCAGATGTGAACTCAAATCCCGCAAACAGACTTAATGAATCACACTCAAAACTAGGTCTGGAGGGTCCTCAAGAGACCCATGGGCTTCTTGCAATATTCATGCAATGATGTTCATCGCCTTGGATCTATTATCGTCGAGTAATCTATTGATATCTAACCACAGAACAATAGCAAACCACAGACTGATGCTATCCAAAGCTAGTCTGTTCTTCCAGTCATTTCTGGTGCATTCCTTTCTGGTACTGAATGAGTAGACTGGGTCATCCAATATAGATTTTCCTGCCAGCTATGGACAGACATATCTTCAAAATCGGGTTCAGTAGGAATATTGAAAAGTTTGGAGCTGTGCTGACTTGTCAGGCAATGTGCCAGAATACTTTTTCTGACCTCTAACATAAAGCCTTATGCTGACTTTCTGGTCATTTCTATGCCACTTACCAAGAGATGGAAGCATATGAATTAGGCTTTCGAGAGACAAAGTTCAACTTAGGAAACACTATATTCATTGATATTCTCAATTTGCTGGAAAAAAATTCCTATTTTATTAGGTGTTGAGGATAGATCAGGAAGCAATCTCTCCTGACATGAAAGTACTTTGGAGATGTGAGACGGAAATATATGCGGAGATTTAAAAAAGAAGCATACGCAGGCTGGAGAGATGGCTTAGCAGTTAAAGCGCTTGCCTGTGAAGCCTAGGGACCCATGTCTGACTCCCCAGATCTCATGTAAGCCAGACACACAAAGGTGAGGCAAGAGCAAGGTTGCACATGTTCATTATTAGGTGGCACAAGCATCTGGAGTTTGATTTCAGTGGCTGGGGCTCTGGCACACCAATTCTCTCTCTCTCTCTCTCAAAAAATAAAAAAGTAAGAGAGTAATACTCAATAGTTATTGGGCTACGGTACTATGTAGCTGACTGTTGAGCACTTATGCCACTCCCATGTCCCCATCTCTTCCAGGAAAGGTGATGTCCAGGACGTCTCTCTCCGTTGATGAAAATGTTCTCCAAAACAGAAGCCACGTGTGGTTATGCAGTACCTGAATTGTGGCTAGAGCAAATAAGGAGTTAAACTTGTGATTTTTCTTTAAATGTAAACAACATGTGGCTGGTGGTTACCATATTAAACCATGAAGTGAATCCAAGGCCTTACGGGATGACATGTGTGTGCACTTGTGTGGACAAAGTAGACACTGCTCTTCTGGTGAGCACTGATATGGGAACAGGGTCTTTGAATATGGGGGGGATGACTAGAAATAGTAGGTTTCTTGCTGCTGTAAGGTTTTAGCAAAAGTGATTTCCTTCCTCCCTCTTGGCATTACTATAGGACAATCATTAGGAAGAAGAGTGCATGGACAGAGAGAGAAGCAACATAGGACAAAGACAGATCAGAGGCAAAATACAGATCAACCCCACCAACAGGTTGGTAATTTGGAAAGTGACAGCTCTCCCAACTTCGATGGAAAGCCAATTGTCAAATGAGGAACATCAGTCTCTTCACGTCCATGGAAAACACTCCCCTGAATGTAAAATTACAACCAGTGACTATTTGTGATCCAGCCCTTTGTATTTTTCATGAAGCTTAAAGGAGATTAATGGGACAATCAGGATATTACAGATGAAAGCCACATGCATTTCAAACAAGGCTGTGATACATGCCTGGGAAGCCTCCAGAATGGGGAGGAGGAGGAGGGGCATAGAAAAAGCCCTAGACTGGACAATATCTCAATGTTGTATGGAGCCTGGTCTTGATAATTAACCCCGGCCACAAGACCCTGGGAAGGATGTATGCGTGCAGCCTTTTCAGGGGACCCACAAGACAGAAGTAGGAGTTCCATCGATGAGCAATTGTGAGGTTTAAGGGAAAACGTTGTCACCAAGCATTCCAGACACCACAAAGCTCCATCCAAATGAATCCCATTATTTTTAAGCAGTTCAATCAACATAATAATTATTATAATGGCTATCGTTTATCAAGTGTCTGCTATATGCCAGACAACATATATGCTACAGCATATAAAGCTATGGCAACCCCACAAAATGTGTCTGCTGATTCACACCAGTAATGCTAAATATAACATGCAAATGTTGTGTGTGTATTATACAGGAGTATAGGAATGTATATACAAATCAAGTAATTATATAACTAATTATACATCTAATTATAAAAAACAATTGCTAATAATTAAATAATTAACATAATTATGAAGCTATAGACATGGCTCAGCAGGTAAAAGCACTTGCTGCACCAGCATGAGGACTTACTCACTTTGGGTATGATTCCCAAGCACGCGTGTAGACAACGGCACGGCCATGCACACCTATGACCCCAGTCCAGTAGTGACTAGAGACTCAGGAATCACTAGAGTTGGTGAAAAGTGGCAGCTGTAGGTTCAATGACAGACTCTGTCTCAAGGAAGCATGTGCGTGAGTGATAAGCAGACACCCTATGTTCCCCTGCGGCCTCCACGTGCACACGTACAGGGCACACACCCTGCACACATATGTACACACGCCATATGTGAAAAAATGCAAGGCTACATATACTTAGTTTGTAAATTAGTTGGGTGAGGATAAGCCTATCAGATCCTCTCGTTGACCCTATCATGCAGTTGCTCCATGTCTCCATATTTTACAGATAAAACAACTGAGGCCAATATCAAGTCATGATCCTCCTGGCTAAGTTGGAAGGACAAGAGGAAACACCAGGAAAATAGTCCATTAAATGAGAGATGAGAGCTGGGTGACTCTGTTCTGACCCAGACCTAAACCCAAGGTAGAGTGAGACACATGCCCTGGCTGAGATCATGAACAGTACAGCCAGCTTGAGGGGGCAGGCAGTCCAGGCACATAGTGTGTTCTCTGTCCCCACGGCAAATGACCGGCCGCCTTTGAAAAAGTGACCATGTCCCAGCTGAGCCCCAGACCTTCATCCACTTGCCTTCCCTTGGGCCAGCCTACTTCACTTAGAATTTACATGTAATTGATCACCACAAACTAAAAGACTCATATATTTCTTTCTTTCATCATCCCAAGGCTTCCTGTAAACCTACTCCCTGCCTTTCCCAGAAAAGGGAGTAGTGGTTTTGAAAGTTGGGAAAAAGTTTTTTAAAAAAAAAAATGCTGCGATAAATCTAATGCCCTCTTTGAAAAGCAGCACAACTGAGCAAGGCCAATACTATTAGTTTCTACAGAGTTCCAGATAATTCTCTATGGTCCTTATGCCATCATTCCCAGTGCACCCGGATTGTCAACAGAATTCATCAGAGACTAACACAGAATGGGTGTCCTTGGGCAAAGATATAGTCTGCATGGAGAAAAAGAGACATTCCCAAAGTTGGATACCAAGGTGAAGTCCAAAGTTGGAAGGACCATAGACTGAGCATCAAGGGTATGTGTCAGTCATACACGCCACCTTTACTGCCCAGAAAAGGGAGAAAACACAAATATAAACACCAGGGAAGCTACTAATTTGAAGCCTTCTCCTCATTTTGAAGACCTTCCCAGTATCCACTGTTAAAATTCCTCCTGCCATGAGTGTCGAGAATTCCACTTGAGAATCCATGTGGTTCCAGGACAAGTGAGTTGTATAATGGTCTCTGTTCTGATTGGTTCAGTGATGGCCATGGGACCTAATCCAGCCCAATCACAGTGGACTCATGGTCTTTGGCTGGGACAAAGCAACCACTCTGCTCCTACTGGACATGATAAAGGAAATCAGTGAGGGAACCCCACTTGTGGGTCATTTGAGGGCCCCACACGGAGCCAGCCTTCAATGAAGACATCGTGGCAGAAGACCACACAGACATGGAAAGAAACTATATCCTGGATGGCACTGTAGAGCCAGCTCTGGGCTTTTCAATTAGATAAGATCATGAATTCTGTTTCTAGCTTAAGCCAGCTTCTGTGGACTCGCTTTGTCTGCAAGAGAAAGCACCTGAATGGATGCGAATGCAGAGCCTGCCTGCTGTCCATCGGAGAGGTGAGAGGGCAGCGTCACACTTCCTGAGCCTGGCAGCTACGTCACATACAAAACTCATGAATTACTCAAAGAACAAGTTCTTCCCACACCATATCCACATGGGAAACTCCTACTCACTCATCAAGACCCAGCTTGTATGTCCCTTTCTGTTTCCTAGACTATACTCGGGCAAAATTAATCACTTCCTTCTGCTTTACTCCCATTGAAATATATTACTCACTCTCTTATGTAGACACAAATGCAAGCCAATTACATCCAGCTCAGGAGTGGAGGGGCAGGCTTACTCATCTCCTCCCTACATACATCAACCCCAGCATGGGGGCTAGAGACTCTACAGTGCAGGGATTCTGATAGTCACACACCACTCTGACTGTGTATCCCCTGAAAAGTAGGGACAAGAGGACTGCTAATAAGACATGACTTTACATTTATAAGGCAATCAACCACCTGGCACATAGTAAACAATAATAGGCAGTTACAGGAATTTCATAAATTATTTATTTAATAAAGAGTAAAATGAAGTTGATAGTTCATTTTTTTTTTAAATCTTAACAACCACCAGATCAAGGTTGACAGTAAAAACTTATGGTTCAGGGGCTGGACAGATGGCTTAGCAGTTAAGGCATTTGCCTACAAAGCCAAAGGACCCAGGTTTGATTCCCCAGGACCTATGCAAGCCAGATGCACAAGGTGGCACATGTGTCTGGAGTTCAGTTTGCAGTGGCTAGAGGCCCTGGTGTACCCATTCTCTCTCTCTTTCTCTCTCTTTCCCTCTCTGTTTCACTCTCAAATAAATAAATAAAAATAAAATATTTTTTTAAATGATGGTTCGCCCTACAAGGTCAAAGGGATCCCTTGAGCCTGTGGTGGGTAAAGAAGTTTAGACTTAATGCTTGTCTTTCTCTTCTGTAGGATCAGGTCCATGTTGGTAAATTAGGCTCTGGAGGCCCTTCCAACGTTTAGGGTGCAAAATGGCAGGAGGACCTTACCAATAACAGACATGTTCAAGGAAAGTGGGGAGGAAAACAATCTTCTATCATTATCATCTAATCTAGCACACCCCAGGGCTGGCTCCCCAAATCCAACTGACCACACCCCATCAGAAAGACCAGCTACAGCTTCCACTACTAACCACCCACTGCCACGTCTGAGAACAACACTTGATCTTACCCTTTTCTCTCGACCCCTCTGGCTCAGGAAATAGCCCCACTTCCACCCAGGAGGCTCCATGACAGAGTAACTGCCCATGTTTGTCCCACCTAGTCAGACTACCAGACTGTCTTCCTGGGCTGTGCTTATTCGTTTGTGACCATTCATGCCAACCAATCTGCTCCAATGACAGTCGGTTCTATGAGTTTTGTTGAAATCACTGTATGTGAAAGAGAACCTGTGTTTCCACCAAGGGTTTTCCCATGAAGAAGAAGAAACGACCATGGCGTGCATTTTATTGTGTTCTGGGACTCCACATGAGGCGAGCTGGCTCCAGCATAAAGGCACCAGAGAAGGAAGCAGTAGTGTAATATGGAAGAACTGGAGGGAACCAAAGACAGCATGATTCCAGGACATCCTTGAGTCATCCTAATCACAAGACAGCTCTTGCTAGTTACAACCTCCTAACAACCTTCCAGAACTTTCCACATCTCCCTCTTGCCCCCCCCAAAAAAAACCCAAGCTTCCTGTTTCCCCACCCCCTTCAGCACCTTCTAAGTTTCAGCCATCTTGGCCCTCTTCGAGTCTCATACTCCCTTGCCTTAGGCAACTAATAAAATTTGTATGTGCTTTTTCCTGTTATCTTTCCATTGCCAGTTTACTTCACAGAGGAAAATTATCAAACCTTCAAAGGGAGAAGAAGAAATTTAAAATTTCCTTACATCAATTACTTGATCCATCGCATCCCCAGGGCTGTTTCTTAACTTAGGCAACTTCAACCATAGTTCTGTCACTTGCCTGCAAAAATTATCAGATGGTGTTCAGTGCTCATTCAGGTAAGCCTTTCTATCAGCAGACAGGTCTTGGTCTCATACCTTGATACCCGTGTATTTGTGAGATAATACCAGTAACATCCTCTGGTCGAGGGTGGCAAAGCTAAGGCTGAGGGTCATAGGGGTCTGCCCTGTTCTGTTTAGATACAGCCCGCTGAAAAACAGATGATGAATTTAGCCTTGATGTCAAAAATGCAGCCTTGGTTATTCCATTCAGCACTTTTTATCTTCTTTTAATCCCCTGGTTTTTCACTAGCTGAATAAAGAATCATTTTTTAAGCAAACATCTTCATTGTTTATCTAGCAGAGCTTTCTGCTTTATTGGAATATGTGATGTATTTTTAAAATTAACTTTCCCATGAGATACAGTAATTTAAATTAAGGGGAAAGCTGGTATTTTTTAAACTTCCATTCACTGGATTCAAATTAATGATTTATAGATTCCAGAAACTTCCTCTGTTTTGAAGACAGCCCTCAGTACTGCTGGGTTCAGAGTCCCTTCATCACTTAAAACAACAGGAGGAGGATGAGTCACAAATACAGTCTGGGGAAATGCAGATAGAACAACCTAGCAATGCAAATGTCAGCTTCTGAAAGGAAAGAGTATCTCAAAAATAAAAAGCAAAATGAGGTAAACATGGGCTGGGAGGGTACCAGGGAGATCATGTCACAGAATCAGCTTGCCAACACTCTGATTCAGGGTATTAGGAGGTATTTCGGTTCCTGAAGCCCTTTCCTAACTAAAGTATTTAAGCCAAACACTCTTCAGGATGAACATACAAGTGAGATAGCTCATACAAGTGGAGAAGGTGTTATGGAGGAGAAGTGAGAGTCCCCCAGGGCCCTTAGCAGCCCAGCTGGGAATCCCTGAGCTGGCCTCCTTCCATCATGTTCCACCACATCCCAGAACTGGATAACTCTGGCTCAAGTGGGTTGTACCAAACAGAGATCTTCCAAGAAAGCTTTTGTGCATAGGCCAACCTTGTGTTCCTTCATAAGCACACATAGTTTTGTTTTTTGTTTTTTTTTTTTAAAAGCAGGACTTGTCATACTGTCTCATGTGGCAGATCTGACAAAGCTCACATTCAGCCTCCTTTCCCAGCAGGGCTGACCATTAGAGTCGGGCGTTAGCTCTAGCCCATGATCTCCCCACCCTCCTCCTGGAGTGGGCCATGAAGACGCTGCCTAGGGCCTGACAAGTGATTGCCCTCTCTCCAAGATCCCACTGTTCCTTTCTCGCTCTTAGGCCTCAGGCACCTGAGCTTCCAGCATCTTCCCCGGGGGCCAGGCTCTGTCTAGAAACATGTCAAACAAGCCCATGAACATTCAGGATTATCCTGCTGGGACTCACAGGGAAGGAAGAATTCAAGGTAGAAAACAAGAGGACTTCCAAAACAACATGCTGTATCATATGAATTGCTTTCAAGGTCGTCTTACTGTAACAGAGTTCGTATCTGCTTCTTCCTTATCATCTGACCTGGCCTCATACATCCTAATCTTCATCACTCTAACTTTTGCTTTGGAAGCCATCCTCATCATCTCTCTTATGCAATGGCCTGTGTCCTTAATACTAAACCCAGTTTTTGTATGGGCCCACACTATTCTCTGTCTCCCAGAGCAAGGAGGCTCGACTCCATCTGTGAGGAGGCGATACCTACCTGCTCATCTCCACTGTGCTCTCTAAGAATCAGCTCTCTAAGCACCAGCGCAGTCCAGAGAGGTGGAGGTGCACACTGCCCAGCAGGTGCCACAGCCTGTAACTGCGCTGTCAGGCCCTCCTTTACATCCGCTGGCTCATGGGAAGGCACCGCTGCTTCTGCACCTGTTATGCAGGACTAGGGCCGGCAGGCGGGTTTGCGCCCCGGGAAGAGGAAGTGAGGGTGGCAGTGTCTAGGCAAACACGACAGTGTCACTGCTGCTGCTGCTGTTGCATGTGTTCAAGCCGGTGCTGGTTCTCTGAGTGTGGCATCTGTCAAGGCTCAGCGAGGATGACAGATGTCTCTCCGCTCCAGGAACAAACAACAAAGCCCTGTGGGGGTGACAACAGAACAGCCGCAGCCAAACCCGAGCGAGCGGAGAGGTGCCGATCTCTGGGACTAATCAGAAGGGCGGTGCGGGGGTCCAGAGTCTACCACCACCTGCTCGCTCAGAAAGCAAGCGTGTTCTCATTATGAGACGTCAGAAGGCGGCTCCAGCTCCAGGAACAGGTGTGCGTGTGCTTGGGCGGCCTCATTCATGACCAGATAAGCCGCTCATTCAAGAAACATGTGAGACATGTCCAGGAATGAATGAGCACACCCCCACCCCATCAGTAGTTAGTTAACCCACACAGTGAGCTTCCCAAGGTAGGAGGCTGGGAGGGGTCCACTGTTGAGCCAGTGCATTAAAATGCATCCAGCTTCATCCTGAATCTGCTCTAACCCTATGTTTCCTGAGTAGATGAGCCAATCAGACTTTTCGGTTCACTTTTCTATGTGCCCAGCATCCACCCAGAACGGGGCCTGGCACAGCGTAAGTGCTCAATGGATATTTGCTGGATGAACAGATGAACTTCAGAGGTAATGAAATGGAGTGAGAAGCAAAGATGCAATAAAAGAAACAGTTAAGCGGAGCAAAATGATGAGACTAACCAGTGATATCAACCACAAAGACAGGGAAGTAATCTGATGTAAATACACAGGGGGATGTACTCCGTATGTATGCTGAATTATGCGAAATGTTTGGAATGTTTGTTGGATCTGACTATACAGAAAAAAGGAGGCCACCAGGGGCTTAAATGAATGCATAGTCTTATCTTAGAGAAAAAGAAGAAAAATCCATGAACCAGTAATATAATCCAATGGAATGGAAACCGTGAAACTGAAGCCAGGGGGGCCCAAGTGCTGAGAGCTTCCGAGCTTCGACAAGTGGGTCTTGAAGGAAGGGCTTGGAGAACCCGGCGCACGTCTGCTCAGAGTGACAGGGCTGTGGCTGCTCCTCCTACACGCGCAGGCCCAGAGCGCTACTGCCGGAGCTTCCCAGCCCTCTCGGCTTGGCCTTGACTCCACCAAGGGTAGGGAAGCCACCCTTGCTTCTCTCTCTGAACCACTCAGAAAAGCAAAGACTGCCAGGCCTGGCTGAGTCTGGCTCTGCCTGGACTCCTGTAGTGACAGAGAGGTCACTATACGCCCCTCTCTGGTCACTGGGAAGACAGACCCCAAAGCAGCTGGGAATACCTCATCCTCTCCACACCCAAGACTTCAGTCTTTCTCTGCCCGTATGGCCTAGTGCTGTTCTAAGCACGTGGGGGAGATGAAGCAGGGCACGTGCATGGAGGATGGGAGAAGGGAGCCAGGCCACAGTCCAGGCTGAAGCTTGTGCCTCCTCACTGCTTGTTGACCTAGCTCAATGAGGGACTCTGTGGTCATTCAAAGTCACAGGCAAGGCGCCCTGGGCTTTGGAGGAACCCGGTCGTCAGTAGCTTCGTAGCTATGTGACTCTGGGCAAGCCATTTAGTCACTCTGAGCACTTGTGCATCCACCTCTAAAGCGACACCAATTCTCATGCTGCAGGAACATTGCTAGAATTAAGTGTAAATTGCTGCTGGTATAAAACAGGCAATTGGGAATTGATAACTATTTTAACTTCAATCACTATCATCATCACCATTAGGCAGATCTCAGGCCAGGCCCCAGCCTCCCAACTCTGACTTCTAACCCTCTAGTGGGCAAGGATGAAAAGGTAACCCCAACGTGGAATGGAACTACAGGAGTGCCCCCAACAGGGCTGCACTTCCAAGTAAAGGACCTTCTTCCCAAGAAGACCACCATACCACTTGCCTGGAGTCCCACTGGCCTCTCGGGAGCAAGGCTATCCCCTGGATCTGCTGCTACGCAAGGAAGGTGGAGCAGGAAAGCACCACTGCCGAGAATACAAGGGCTGGCAGATCTGAGACACCGTGAGGGGTGTTTCCATCCAACTGCGCCAATGCCGCCCACTCCGGCAGCAATGATTAGAGGAGGAGGCACGGCCAAAGTAGGAAGAACGCTTGGCAGGTGGACTAGGTCACTGGCTTTGACCAAAAGCACCAGGTTCCAGATGGGATTGGGGGCGCACTGCCTATAGCTACCTCTACGGGTCCATCTCAAGGACCAAGCAGAGCCCCAGCCAATGCTGGGCTTCGAGGAAGCTGTACCAAGAGCCATAGCCATGTGCATTCAGGCACCTTCTTCTCCTCCTTGCAAACAGGAACAGGTGATGCAGGCTTAGGCAACATCCTTTGTTTTTTGTTTGTTTGTTTGTTTGTTTTGAGGTAGGGTCTCACTCTAGCCCAGGTTGACCTGGAACTCACTATGTAGTCTCAGGGTGGCCTCGAACTTATGGTGATTCTCCCACCTCTGCCTCCTGATTGCTGAGATTAAAGGGGTGAGCCACCACGCCGGGCTAGGCAACATCCTTTTTGATCCAGCCCAGGCAAACCATGGCCCAGTTCTCCGTCGCCTTAGAGCTGAGCCCATCTGTAGCTGTGCCAGGTCCAGGGTCTCCCGCAGCAGGCTGCTGGCGGCTGGGACTGACCGTTAGCACCTCAGCTGCCCCTCCCGCATGCTGAACTCCATGAAGACCTTTCAGACCCGATTATCACACAGCTCCCGGCAGGCTGGCAGGGGACAGGCCACACTGACCCTACATCACAGAGGAGCGACAGCCGCTGACAGGCTAGAAGAACTGGGGGCTTCCCATTGCAGGGTCCCTTTATTGCAACCTCAAGCTGAAGGACACACACTTGGAGTGCATCACAACTTCCCCACCTCACACACACCCAGGGAAGCGTGGACAGGCTGTGAAAATGATGGAGAATAGTCTAGGAAGACCTGCAATCCTACCCTAGTTCTACCATATATATATGTGTGTGCCTCCAGGCACTCTGTGTCTCCACTGCGAGCCTCAGTTGCTCCATCTGTATAATGGGGCATCACTGGGAAGGATACAAGGGGTGATGGGAGGTGTGAGCACAGTCCTCACACTCAGAAGCTCTACAGCAGTGCCTTCAACTTAGCCGCCCAGCCACACAGACCACACGACCAGGCTTGAGGGACAGCTCAGCCACAGCCTGCGCGCTCGCATCCACTTTTCTCCGCACCGGTCCTAGGCAGACCCTCCTTGATGGTGAGAGAAAGCTCAGGTCAAACGGACCTCAGACACATCTGTCCCCGGGCCACCTGCTCATCTGCAGGGTGGCCCCGGCAAAGTCAGTGCTGCCCTCCTAAGCCGAGCCACGGCACACAGGGAGCCGAAGCGGTACTGGGAACACACCGACCCCCTCCAGTTGTTCGCAGAGCCTCTGCCAGACAAAGGACAGATACAAGCCTGACTCAACCTGGAAAACCTTTCGGTGGAGACAGGCACCCTAGGGCACCAGGATCCTCAGTCGGTGAGGCAAGCAGTTCTAGCCCTTGCGAGTTCAAGGCAACTCATCCATCACACAGAAGCTGGTACCTTAGCCTGGTGCTTTTTTTTTTTAATTTTCCTTAAGATGACATGGCAAACGTCCTCAAACTTACCTTCTCCCACCTGACAGCTTCACTGTTCCTCATCCAATCAATCATGGAATTAAGTCATCAAGTTGTAATTCCAGTTCAAACACGGCTGACATTTTCTGGAAATCCACTCCGGAGAAATCTCAGCCCCAAGGGCATAAGGAGCTCCATAATAGGCAAGTGGACGGCTTGAGAAGAGCAGACCCCCACCCCTCAGACCCCAGAGACTGCAGCATCCAAGAACTGCCCCAGCTCCACCGCAGGGACCAGAGCCAGACCCCTTACCAAGGCCACCCCACCCTACGCACAAGCTCTTCCCGTATAAATGGCATTTGTCCTAATAACCATTTATTCAAATCCATCTGGTGCTAATAAACAGGATCACCCCAACATTTCCCTGCAGAAAACCCTTCTACTATTTTCTATGATGCCCACACTCCCCTGTACCCACTGGGTCACAGGCTCCTAGCCCTCCTTTCCAGCCTTCTTCCTGCCGGGCACTGACCATCACCAGATGCAGCCTTCCTTTTCCTCCCTGGATACTGCAGAGGTCTTTTCTTTTCCCCCTTAGAGTTGTAAACACATTCTTTCCCCTCTCTGCCCAAGTCCATTTCCCCCTCTGATCTCAGCTCAAAGGTTGCTTCCTAAGACTGCCTCTCCCAACCAGTTCTCAAAGGAGGTTCCTCCTACCCCTTTAAAGAGACACTTTCCTCTATGCCTTACTGAACATCTTTTGGTTCCAGCTTCCCCCCCACAAACACACACACCAGGTAAGCTCTGTGAAGCCAGGGACAGTGTTTAATGTCCTCCACCAGTCTGCAACAACACCTGATGCCCCAGCAGATTCTTAGCAGCCTTGGCTGAAAAACTGTGTTCATTGACTCATTCAAGTCTCCAATGTCTTCTTTTCCTCAGTCACTTACAATTCAAAGGATAGTTTTCAAGGTTTCCATTAATTACAGATGTAGACAGAAAAGGCTGTCCTCTGAGCTGGTTGGTGGTGAGTAACATGATGATTTTCAGATGTTTGTGTTTGTGCGTGTGTGCACACGTGTGTGTGCAGTTGCAGGAGCACATGTGTCCCCATGCATGTGGAGGCCAGAAGTCAACCCCAGGGATCCTCCAGTCTCCATCTCCCCCAGCATTGGCATTACAGATGCGTGCCACAGCACCCTGCTTTTTAAATTACAGACAGAGATTGAAATCAGGTTCTGATACTTACAACATAAGCATTTTACCAAATGAACTATCTCCCCAGCCCCCACTGTGACCATTTTTAAATAAAGAAGTTCTGACCTCAAGAAGCCACAGCTAACACACGGGGTCAGCAAGTGACAAAATCAGAATCAGAACGTGTGGCTCACTATAAGTCACTATAGGCTGTGTACCCCGGCCTAACTGGGAAAACTCTTCACTGGTTGGTCCCCAGTGTGGCATCTTCTCTGCACCCTGGCAGAGAAGGCTGTGTAGGCCATGAGGCAGAGTTGGCATGTTTACCTGCCTCCGATTAAACAGAGTTTTTACTTGACAGCAGCTGCTGAAATCACTTGGGCTATAAATAAACAGAAGCCAGGCTGGAATGTGAAGCTGCTTTCAGAGATGAGTCCTGTTCCGACGGAGCCACAACACATCCAATCTGCTCAGGGAGGAAAAAAGGCATGAGGGAAAAAGGCTTTTAGTTTCTGTGGCATTCTAATGAAGGATTAATTGAGGTTTTATGCAGCAAGTAGGGCACTGTCAGGAGTAATTGCCAAGAAAATTGAGGGGCAAGAGCCATCTGCATAGAAGAATCAACCAAGGCTACTAACCAGAGCACACTGGAGGCAGCACAGTAATCGGACCGAATGATAGATGGACCACAACCACCCACCCTAGATCCACCTGAGAAATCTAGACACCTTGTCACTACCTCCCTCAGAGGCACCTCAACGCAACCCAAGACAAGCAACGGCAAATCACAGGAACCTTCCTCTTCAAAACCTTGAGTAGCCCAGAGATCCTTCTAGGAATGTTCCAGGGATTAGTGTTTCATTGACTTGTTTAAGATCATTATGAGATAGCTGTCCAATAAGGCAGGACTGAAGCCTAGATGTTCTGAAGCTGAAGAGCTCCCCACGTACAACCTCTTTCAGCTAAGGGTAGAGGACAGGTCATCTTGTGTAAGTGACAGCATGGGCTCCTGCAGACCAGACACTGGACAGAGATGAACCGTCTGTCCCTTCACTGTGTATGCAGTCATGTATTTCCTAAGCTCTCATCTTCCCCGGCCCTTTGCTTTTCACTACGCCTCTGTCTATCTACCCTTTTACACTGGCCCTTCGCCCTGGTGCATAATTCATAGCAAGCTTCCCAGGTGAGCCCTGAAGCCCTGTTGCCTCTCTGGACTTGTACTGTGACAGATCAGACCTCTCACCTCCCCTCTCATGAGGATTTTTGTGGGTACTGAGATGAATACAACTTCCGCCACCCCTCGCTTTTTCAATACAAAGCTCTCTACCCTTAACTTTTCAGGGTCTCTGTTGTATAACCTGTCAGATCAAAGTAAGATTTCTGTCTAGGTGCCACATACCTGAAGAATTTACAAAGAGACTAATACATAAGGGCTTAGATAAAGAAAGGTGGACCCGGGCTGGAGAGATGGCTTAGCAGTTAAGGAGCTTGCCTGCGAAGCCTAAGGACCCATGTTCAACTCTCCAGATCCCACGTAAGCCACACACACAAAGGTGAGGCAAGCGCAGGGTCATACATGCCCACTAGGTGGTGCAAGTGTTTGGAGTTCGATTTCAGTGGCTGAGGCCCTGGCACACCAATTCTCTTTGTCTCTCTCTCTCTCTAAAAAAATTAAAATTAAAAGATAGTTTTAAAAAGGTGGACTCAAGCAGCCTATGGGAAGTGAATAGTACTTAGCTGGAGGTATTTCTAAGGAAGCACTCTACAGACTGCGGGGCACGGCGCACGTGTGCTGTTAAAACTACTAGCACGACGACTCCACACTAGAGCCATGGTTATCTTTGTTCCACCACATAAACGGCAGTGACCGTACGAGCTGGGCACAGCGGTTAATGGTGATGGTGGGACGGCAGGGGTGATGGTGAAGACGGACGCCGGTGGAGACAGCAGTGGCAGTGACGGTGGTGGCAGAGATGATACTCTGCGTGTGCACACCCTCACGCACGCAGATGAACCAGATTTCCTGCGGGGGATGGGCTACGTCTTCTGGGCTGGGGCCAGAGCGCTTGGACACCCCTGCAAGGAAGTACGCCATTGTGTTTAGCTTACCTTGGCCAAGCTGTTTAACCTGCCTTTCCGCCTCCAATGCTCCATCAGGTGGGAGATAAAGCGCCCCGCCCTCACATGATAAGTTGTGTAAAAATAACATAAGGTAATCGTGTAAAGGGTGCAATACCAAACAAACACATACGTGAATGGCTGTTAGAAAAACTGAAAACCAGTATCAAGGACCAAAGACCTGAGTGGCAGGGACGGATATAAGCGTCATATGAAGCGTTCAGCGAATACGTGCCTTCGGAGCCTGGCATGCAACTGAGCCATAGTGCCCTTCACCTACGGGAGGGCAATCAACCCATAATTAGTTGCCTTAGTGCTCCTATGTCCTCTGATACAAGTGACAAAATCAAGAGGCTCAGAGAAAGGATATGGCAGTTCTTACAGTTGTTAGTTATGGCGCTAGAAGGAACTGCCATCCTTGTCCTCTATACTCGTGGTTCTCATGTTTAGCAACACCAGAATCATGTAGGGCAAGTAAAAGGATGTTAAACACATTCCTGCCTAGCATGGTGGCTCACACGTACAATCCCACAACTCCTGAGGCTAAGGCAGAAGGATTTCTATGAGTTTGAGGCCAAACTGAACTATAGAGTGTGACTTTAAAAAGCCATAAAAATATAAATCACATTTGTAGGAGCCTGACCCACCATTCTAATGGCAGGAGGCTTGGGCAAGGTCTGAGAATTTGAGTTTCTAGCAAGTTCCCACACTGTAAGAACCACTGTTCACACTAGCTGATGGACAAACCTGGAGGTGGCCAGAAAAGCACAGACAGGTACAAGGAGTCAGTGGAATCCGGATGAGCACCACCTGTGGTGCGGTGGCGTGATTCTGAACGGTTCTCAGACACAGGCATGGGAGGCTTCACTGGGACAAGTTTCACGCTGCCCGGTGACTTAGGGGTAACTTCCTTGAAGGGATGTGGGCTGTAAACAAAGCAGGGTGTCACGCACCACTGTGGGGCACAGTCTGGGGATAGGAAATTGGGGCTTTCCTCTAGTTGGTGAAATAACACCATCCTGGAAAAACTATGGAGTCAACAAAGGTCTCAGTGGAGGAAAGAAGTGAACCCAAAGCTGGCTAAGTGAGGCTCACCCTTTAGCGTCAGCATTTCTCAATGTGTACCCAACAGCGTGGGTACCACCCAGGAACTACACAGGCAGAGCCTCAGGCCCCTTTCCCAGCTCCCTTGAGTAACAATTTGCATCCTATGTTTCGTTTTTAAAACTGTTAAACAGAGCCGGGTGTGGTGGCACACATCTTTAATCCCAGCACTCGGGAGGCAGAGGTAGGAGGATCACCAAGAGTTCGAGGCCACCCTGAGACTACATAGTGAATTCCAGGTTGGCCTGAGCTAGAGTGAGACCTTACTTCGGAAAACCAAACAAAAAAACCAAAAAACTGTTAAACAGGGCTAGAAAGATGGCTTAGTGGTTAAGGAGCTTGCCTGCAAAGCCTAAGAACTCATGTTCAAATCTCCAGATCCCATGTAAGCCAGATGCTATGATGCAAGCGTACAATGTCACACATGTGCACAAGGAGGTACACGTGTCTGGAGTTCATTCACAGTGGCTGAAGGCCCTGGCACACGCCCATTCTCACTCTCTCTCTTTCTCTGTCTCTCTCAAAATAATTTTTTAAAAAACTGTTATACAGTAAGACTAACCTTTGTTTATGATATTTTTTTCACTTTTTAAATTGACACATAATATATATTTATGGGTGTTGTGTGATATTCCAATACACTGTATAATATTCAAATCACATTAAACATGTCCATGTCCTCAAACATTTAGAATTTATTTATAGTGAAAACATTTGAGAATCTTTTTTACAGATTTTTTTAAAATACATAGTGTGCTATCATTGCCTACATTAGCCTTGCTATGCCAGAAAAAAACAGGTCTTGTATCTTTTTTAAATTTATTTATTTGTAAGCAGGGAGTGACAGAGAAAATGGGTGCACCAGGGCCTCCAGCTGTCGCAAACAAACTCCAGACACATGCGCCACTTTGTGCATGTGACTTTACATGGGTACTGAGAAATCAAACTAAGGTCATTAGGCATTAACTGCAAAGCCATATCTCTAGGCCCCACGTCTTATTTCTTACTATGCCTTATAACCTGTGAATCAATAATTCCCTTTCCCTCTTTTTCCTTCCATTCAATGAATTTTCACACATGTATATATGGGTGTAGGCATGACCACAGTCAGAACAGTTCCATTAACCCCAAAACCTCCAGTGACATCTTTTTGCCTCTCCTAGGCCCTAACGGACACTAAGCTATCCTCTACAACAACTTTCTCTCTCCAGGAAAGTCCCATAAGTGGCATCCTACGATATGCAGCCTTTCACCTTGTCCTCTTATGACTTAGAAATGTATCTCCAAGATTCATCCAATGTGTCATCCAAATTAATAGCTTGCCCCTTTTTGCTACTGAGTACTACTCACTGCAAGGCTGGACTACAGTTGGTTTAACCATTCACCCATTTAGGAATACTAAAGTTGTTTCTAGTTTGGGGTGGTAAGAAATAGAGTTTCTATGAGCATGTATTGAGTGTGTTTGTATAAATTCGGGTTTTTCTTTTCCTGGGGTAAATATAGGAATAGTATTCCTGATCATTTGGGAGGCATGTGTTAATGAGAAAACTTACCCAAACTCACCCAGAATATCTCTAAGTTCTAGCAGCTCTCCATCCTCACCACTACTTGGTAATGTTGGTCCTTTTTATTTCAACTGTTTTAAAGTTGCAGAAGTCTCATCCTCACTCCAACTTTAATTTCCTTAATGACTAAAGAAGCTGATGTTGGTCTTTTCCTGTTCCTACCTGCCATCCATGCATCACTGAGGGATGTATCTGTTCAGACCTTTAGATCACTATCCAATTGAGATGTTTGTTTCCTTGCAGCTGAATTTGGAGAATGCTTTATTGTTGCCGTTACCTTCTCGTTGCTGGGACAAAACACCAGACCAGAAGCAGCTTATGGAAGGAAAGGCTCTATTTTAGCTTCTCTCCAGGGGAAGTTTCACCCTGGCAGGGAAAGCACGACAGAGCAGAGGTTGGACATCACATCTTCTTGCCACATCTGCTGGGAGGCAGCAGCAAGAACGAGCAAGCGTTCAACACCCAGTGGGCTGGACTAATACACCTCTAGATCCCCAGTGGACACACCCCCACCAGCAAAGCTCTGCCTCCCAAAGGTTCTAGCAGCTGGAGCTTGAGAATGAGGCTCAATCACAAACACAGGGGACTGTGGTGCTCATGTCACATCCAAACCACCACATTTATATAAACTGACTGCATAAAGTCCTTTGTGATATATATGATTTTCCCCTGCTGGGCAGCTTCATTTTTTTTTTATTCTCGTAAGAGTGGATCATTGAATAATTGGTTTTAATCCTGAAGGCTCTCCGTTGGCCTAGTTTTCTTTTATGTATAATGCCTGAAAACTCTTTGGCACCATGCCTAAGAACTCTTTGACTAACCTCGGGTCACCAAGATGTTCTCTTATGTCTTCTTATAAACATTTTCTACTTTTTACATGCATATGTATGATTCACGTTGAGAAAATTTCCATAGAAAGTATAAAGTATAAGGCTGTAGAGATGACTTAGTGGATAAGGCACTTGCCCACTAAGCCTAAGGACCTGGGTTCAATTCTCTGGTACCCACATAAGCCAGATGCACAAGGTGGTGCATGAATCTGAAATTTGTTTATAGAGGCTAGAAGGCCTGGTGTGACCATTCTCTCTCTCTCTACCTGTCTACCTATCTGCCTCTCACACTTTCTCTAATAAATAAATTTTTAAATTTTTTAAAAAGAAAGTATGAAATTTAGGTTTGTCTTTTTCCTCAACTTGCTGTCCAACTGTTTTAGTATCATTTGTAGAAAACACTGTCCTTTGACAGAGTCTCTGCTATACTTCAAAAAGCACGAGCTAGCAAAGACTGATGTGGCTCAGTTGGCAGAGTGCTTGCCGAGTGTGCACAAGGCCCTGAGTTCCATCCCCAGCACTGCATAAATCAGGAGTTGTGGTGCACGCCTTGCCATCTCAGCACTGAGGAAGTGGAGGCAAGAAGATCAGAATTTCAAGGTCATCCTTGGCTTTATTGTGAGTTTGAGACCAGCCTAGGCTACATGAGACCCTGTCTCAAAAAAAGGAGGGGAGGGAAAGACAGGAAGCAATTGGCCATATTTGAAGACTACATTCCTGGTCTCTGTCTTCTGTTCCAGTGATCAGTTTATCCATCCCTACATGAGTCTTAAAATCACACTGAGTGATTCCTTCAAAAAAAATTTCTTCAAAATTACTTTGGCAATTTTAGTAACTTCACCTTTCAAAACAAAGTTTAAATATGGACATGCTTATATTTATTAGATCTTGATGAAAATTGTGTCCAACCTACAGAGGAATTTTGGGAGAAATGACATGTTTATATGACAAGACTTCTATTCTATGAATAGGGTATGTTTTATAATTGGTCTAGATCTTCAGAACTGACTATTTCGCAAGATCCCCAGAACACTCCCCTGCACATCAGAGTTTGGAAGAAAGTCTCTAGAGTAGAAATACAATGAACTCGTCTGGAAAGATTTGCAAAATATGGATACCTAAGCTCCACATGGACCTATTTACTAAGTCTCTCCCAGACCAATCTCTGAAGATAGGCTGGGTACTGGGATGTTTTTCTAAGTTCTCCAGGTGATTCTATCTGATAGAAAGCCATGGACCTCTAACTCTAGATCCAGAGCAGAGCTTATGAGAATCTAGGCCTCGTCCCTTGTTCATTAAATCACTCTGATCAGTGCTGTGAGTTCATCGCTTCTTAGTGCTACATGCACACCGGAATCCAGAGGACAGAGGCTGCCTCACTGAGAATTTTCAAAGAAAAATTCTGATGGGCAGGTTTAGCAAAACTGTCTCTGAGGCCCAACACATCTCCTATACTTTGAGGATTGCCTCTCCTGGCTTGACTTAGCAACATTGGAAACCCATTTCCTGGCTGTCCCCTGTCTCCTTGGAAGGCTCTCTGGAAATCAAGGGCAGCCAGCAGAGCAGACAGAGGACATGTGTGCACATGAGAAACATTAAATTTCCTAAGTCCAATCTAAAGGATCTGCGACCCAAAATATCTGCTTCATACCAAGAGAACATCTTCCCTTTCATTTCCATTTCCTTCACTAGCTGAGTCAAAGAAACAGCTGCAGATTTAAGAAGAAATCCCTTATCTAATCTCTAATGGAAATCAAAATTTTCCTTGTCTTTTCTCTGTGGCCCCTTGGAAATATTAAATGCATGTTTCCACCACAGCAAGGTGGGACATGACATTTTTGCCCCCAAAATATGAACCAGTTGAATGCTGTCTGAAGATAGCTCCATTTCTGTTATCTTTTAATGGATTCTGAGGAAAGAGCTGCTGATATAGATAACATAGATATAAAACTTAATACTTCTCCATTGGATGTCCACCAATCCCAGCAGGCTAAACATAGACTTAGCTGCATCAATAATACTTCTCTTGGAAGCTGCAGTCCTCTGGGGGTGTTGCAAACATTCAGAGAGGGGAGAAAGGCCAGCAGAAATGAAAAACACAGAAGCTGCATCCTAGGCCTCCAGTCCTGGGCCTCAGTAACAGCCAGGCTGGGATGCGTGGTTTCAGACATTCATGGATCTGCTTCCTTCACAGAGCTCCTCCACACAGGACGTTAACAACAACAAAAAGCCTTTCCTACAGGGCTGCCAAGTTCATTCTTACACCACTGCTGCCTATCTGGGGCTGACGCATATGACTCCTAGCTCTCTGATGTTGAAGCTCAACACTCCAAGACCTTAAGAATCCTAAAATCCAATATGGAACTATCTCAGTGGCAGAGCCATAGCATGCTGAGCTTGGACCGGGAGGCCCTGTGGCTTCCTGCTCTTTCTTCTGTGGAAAGGAGATGGCGACCATCCAAGGTCCTATCACAGGTTAGACATGGGGCAAAGGTGGACACAGCACTGACTAGTATAGCAGTGGGCTCGAGAGGAAAGCATGAGACCTGAAGAATCTGGTTCTAATCCCAGCTTTGCTCTATGATCTTGACCTTGGAAAAGTATAGTCACAGTATTGTCCAGTTCACGGAGCACTTCGGAGAAATAGCTGAAAATATTCACAAAGTCCTGCACTCAGTGGCCACAGCAATCAGCATCTCTGTGACTCTTGCAGCCTGGATCTCCCTACCCCAACTCTCAAGCTCTTGTTACAATCCTACCTGTGAAGTCCCGAAGCCATTCAAATGTAGATGTATGGGTTAAGGCTCAAAGCCCACCCTCCTCTCCCCCCCCCCCCCCCCGCCTCAATTCCTCACAAGTTCAGGCTGCACTGCCCAGGCTTCTTTGCAGACAGCAAGGGAAAGAAGCTGGATCCAACCTGTGCACCCTGATCCAGACACCTTGGCTCCCTTGCCTTTGTTTTCCCTCCTGTTTGTTCTGGCCTTGGGGTTCTTGGCCAGGGTGAGCTCTGCTCAGTATGATATGTGACCCCTGGCCACAACGGCACATGGCCTTGAACCAGGTGATCCTGGCTCCCTGCTCCATTCTCCAGGGCATGTAGTCTCTGCCACCTGCTCCATAACACCATGTATAAGGACCTTCAGTGATGATTCCAGTTATGAGGAAGTCACAGACTGCAGCCTCTTGGGCCCCCTTTCACAGATCAGAGATCTATTTCTTTCTTTCCTTCCCTCCTTTCTTCCCTTCCGTGTATATATGGCGTGTGTGTATGTGTGTATGTGTGTAAGTGTGGGCCTATATGGGAGAGGCGCATGTCTGTGTTGGTGAGTGTGCAGGAACATGGGTATGCACATCAAGGGCAGAGTGTGGGTGTCTTCCTGAATTTTTCTCCTCTTGGTTTTACAGAGAGGGGGTCTCTCACTTGAGCCCCAGACTCGCTGGTCCAGCTAGTCCATCTGGCCAGCTTGCTTTATGTATCCCCGTCCCTGCCTGCCTCCGGGACACTGGGACTGCAGGTGACTGTCACACCCACCCGACATGTACACGGGAGCAGGAGGCACAGACTCTTCCAGGACAAGCACTTTGCCAACTGAGCTATCTCGCAGGCTCTGAAGTTCTACTTCTTGACTCATAGGGTGATTTGGGTTTTGCATGAAAAAAAAAAGATGTCCTTAAAATGCTCATTTCTGGAAGAAAAACAAGCTTACCAACTGGCCAAATGGTCAGCTGGGCAAACATCCAAGGCAGTCACTCCCTTGGCTGGGGACACCATCTCCCTGCTGGTTAGCCACCACCAGGTACCTCACTGCGTGGCATTCCTGGTCCCTGTAGGCACCAGGTCTCCCTCATAACAAGAAGACCTCAATTCCTCAGCGGGACTCCTACGTGCTTCACCACAACATGCTTCACAACCTGGCCACTGCACTTGTTCAAACTCTTCTCCCTGGAGCCCTGGAAAAACTCCCAACATCCAGACTCTGTTGGCAGCCAGGGCCCTGTCTAGAACCCCTCCCTGCCCATTTGTCCACCAGACCCGTTCACGAGTATCTCCTCTCCACAAAGTCCCAAAGCCATTCAAATATGGACATATGGGTTAAGGCTCAAAGCCCCCTAAGTTCCTCACAAGTTCAGCCTGCACTGCCCAGGCTTCTTTGCAAACAGCGAGGAAAAGAAGCTGGATCTGATCTGTGTACCCTGGCCCGGACACCTTGGCTCCCTTGCCTCCGCCTCCCCCCCTTCTATTTGTTCTGTCTGGCCTTGGAGTTCTTGGCCAGGGTGAGCTCAGTATGATATGTGACCCCTGGCCACAACAGCGTACAGCTCTGCCCCACCCAGCTCTCCTGTGAGTGGGCTCTATCCCCCAGCTAAACTTCCTACCTCCTGAGGACACCCTCAAGTTCTCGCACTCATTTGTCCGCCTAAAGGACAAGTAAAATGCTTGTCACACAGAAGGTTCTGGGTGAAAATGATCTGCTTGGCCAGGGGTTACCAAGGCCACCATCTCTCAGAAAAGGGCTGGAATCTCTCCTGCCTCTCTACTCCACCTCCCTCCCCTCCCCACTGAAAACAAGTTGCCCATCTTGGGGGTCTGTTCTGGAAGGACCAGGCCTTTGTTTCCGGCCATCTCCTGCAGTCCCTGCAAGCACCCAGGGCCAAAGCACAGCTGGCACGTGACGGAAGCTCAACGTTCACATGCTGCGTGGAAAGCACCTCACTTTTCCCCCCACACAGGCAGTCTGCTGAGCCCAACCCACCCTTCCTTTTCACCAAACGCACCTACGGTCTTTGAAATCTCAGGTTAATCTTGATTTTTTTTTCCCTCTCTCCTCTCTTCTGCGCTCTTCCATCCTTTTGCTTTTACCTGGCCCTGTTAATGTCAAATGGCCATGCAGTCATATGTCTAGGTTGGTTCCCCACACACACTCACACAGCCTTGGAGAGCAGGACTGAGAGTATGTGACCTTCTTCCATCGTCCTGGGCAGTTCCAAGTCACGAATAAGCAGGACCAGCAGGATGGTGGGGGGGGGGGGTGCGGAGGGCATGGGCGAATGTCACAATCCTCAGTGTCCTGGTGAGGAAGTGGAAGCCAGGTCACAGGCTGGCTCACTGGGGAAAAGCAGAAGGAGGGAGGGCAAGGAGCCGCTCCTATTGATAGAACCAACATGAGGAGACTCCCTTCTGCCAGCAGTGTAAGGCCAGGGGAGTGCAGTGTGTCCTGTCAACGTCATCTGTGAAGCACTGTTCACCACCCCATCCAGGCAACAGTTAATTACCAAGAGAAAGTACCTTGGACCTGCTAGGCATTGTCCAAGTGTCCAGATTCTACGGACTCTCGTGTCAGTGTGTGGCATTCTGCCTAGTAGGAAAACAAAAGATTAGTGTTCAGGAGAAAATGTGATCTCAAACTTATGATTGTATTGCCCATTCTGTTCCTAATCTGACAATCTCACCCCAACATTTCTTCTCCCTCTGCTGCCTACAGAGCCCTACCTCTCCATCCCAACTAGCTCCCCCAGTAACAAGGGCACCGTGCATCTGACATGTCCATGCTACATTTGCCGAGTCATATTTCCAATGCATTGAAAACTTCCCCACGTTCACTCTGCCATCAATTCTGAGGGTGTAGGCATGTCCCTTCCTCCCCTGCTGTGAAGACAGTTTCCTGGTGGGTAACAGGAGGAACAACATTTAGATTGGCAACTAAGGGCCCCTCATTCCTCACTCCTCTGCCCATGTTTCTTTTAACTGGTATCGTCATCCGTGATTCCAGCCGTCCCACTATCACAAAACAAGATCGTTCCCAACTTCTTCTGAAATGCATCTTATAGACTAATATGACATTTAGAAGAAGTGTCTGCTTCCAGCTGGCGGCCCACAATGCCTTTATGGAAGAGATGCCTTTTTTGAGCTTGCCCTTGTCAGCTCAAGAAGGACTATTTAGAAATGAGTCAACAGACATTCTCAGAAGAAGACCTGCAAGGGAGGAGGGAAACACTGCCCATGAGGGAGGCCTCTGAGAGGGCATGGGAAGGTGGACGATGGCTTTTGGTTAGAGAAGCTTCTCATTTCAGATGGAAGTGATCACTGGGGATGACATAAAAGTCACCATGGTGCTCAGAAGAAGTGACAGTGGAGTGTTCAGCACTGAGACATCTCTATCACACCCTTCCAAGCTCAGGGTCCATAGCAGAAGAGGTGGCAGAAAGAACGTAAGAGCCAAAGAAAGGGTAGGGCTGTTTACAATGCAATCTTCCAGATACACAATGGCCTTGATACTCACGACCTCACAGTGCCTGACACTACCTACACAAGACCTTCACATTAGGAGGAAAAGATCATGACTCAAAACAAAAGAGAAGCTAATTGAAAGGGGGAGGGGATTCAATGGAGGGTGGACTTGAGAGGGGGAATGGAAGTGGAAGGAGAGTATTATCATGGTTTTACTCTCTACACTCTTGAAAGCTGTCAATTAAAAATAAAATGGAAAGAGAAGCTAAGTAGTCTTGGTAGATAAGGAAGATTCCTAAGTTTCATGATCTGCCACCTTCTCCAGAGTCAGCCTGACCTCGAGAACCTCGTAAGGTGCAACGCAGCAGAGACCAACCCTCCCTCAGGCACCCTGCACACCGAAGTCCTCCGTTCCTAAGAGACAGATCTGCCAACAAGCACGGAGGCACTCACTCTACTCCAGCCCCTAGCCTCCCTTTCCCAGCCCTTGGCCCTCAGCTAACTTAAGCTGGACTTTAAAAAAAAAAATCAGGTTGTTATTACAAGATGCCACATCAAAGGACTCCCAAGACCCAAATATTTAACAACCAGAACACTCCCTCCATCCATCAGCTTGGTAATTCTAGCCACCAAAAAAATAAAATAAAAAGCTACTGCAGTTTCATTTCTGAGCTGCTCAGGTCTTATAAACATGCCAGGGCCATTTTTAGCTCACAACCCACTTCACTCTAAACATTTACACACTTCTCTCGCTCTCAACACATCCTTGACCATGTGATTAAGTGCCGGGTTACAGGGACTGGATGACAGAAAGGCTTTGGGTTCAAAGCCATCTTTGGGTGTTCCCCAAACCTGCCCTCACATAGCCTAAGTGCCAGTATCCCTCTCAGTCACTCCAAGGATGACTGACATCCGGACTCCTGGTCTATAGCATATGTCCTCTTGTTGGGTCTATGAGTCGGGGGGTGACACAGAACCCCCACACACACACACACAAAAGTACAGGCATGAGGCCATTTTATGACTAAGTTTCACAGGAAGCTGCCAGGAGTACCCACGATCACTAGAGCCTCGTGGGTGCCAGTGAATCTCAGCACAAGGAAATGCCTACACTTGACTCTCTGAACTACAAGCACAGGAATCTTATATGCATGAAACAGCCCTGTCCTCGGAGAAGGATCAAGTCCTATAGGACTGGTGGACCTTATACAACGTAGCTATCAGACAGATGTGTGGCCAACAGAGAAATGCCAAAGAAAAGTCAAGAAAAAAAAAAAAAGCCAGGTAGGCTGAGGAAGTGGCCAGAGCTTGGTGGAGGATGAGTAGGTATTCGCATCGCAGGCAGGGACAGCTGAGCCACAGAACAGAGGTGACCCTCTGGACAGGCAAGGGTGGAAAGGGGAGGCTATGGGACTGTGAGGGTCACACCCTTGCTGCTGGCTGAAAGATTCTCAGTGCAGGAAAGCAGACGGGTTGCCTTCAGAGACGAGCCTGGTTCACAAATCCTTGTGTCACACTTCCAGGCTGTGTGGCTGTTGAACATTGCTAGACTTGGAAGAGCCTCTCTTGGTTCCTCAACAGAGTCAGGGTGTCAAGGTGACGCACAAGGTGACTATGGAAGCAACACCTGCCTGGGGCTGCTGAGCTGCTGCCCTGTGGAGACCTGTGTGAGGCTCAGGGACGCTGGGGTTTGAGCCACAGCTCTGTAGGGGACCTTGCACAGCGCGTCACTGACAGAAGCCTGGAACAGACAAAGACCCCTCCCTGCAAGGAAGGTGGCTGACTCGTGGGAGGGCTGTGGGAAACCTGTTCAGGTTCACCTGCAAAGAGCTGCCCGGCCAAGGTCATGTCCTTTGGGGCAGTCCCTCTCCTAGGACTGACCGAAGTGAAGGAAGAAAGGCCAGTGTCACTCTATCTGGAACAACACCGGCAACCCTCTGAGGTCCAGTAACTCTGCATCAAGGCTCGACCTCTGCACTCCTTATCCTCCCACCACCCCCAGGGGTGGTCCTCAGAACTCCCTCATGAACATCCTTGTACTCAGCTCCAACTCAGAGACTGTCTCCCAAGACTTATCTGCAACACATCTGGGCAGTGTTTGTTGACTAAGTGCCCAAAACAAAAGCCCTTCCTGTTGATTCTGGACACTCAGGTCAGCAGTGGTCTTGCGCTTCTGCTGCAGGGTGCTCTTGCTGCTGCCACGGCTGAGATGTGGCTAAACAAAGAGGCACGGGGTGACGCTGTGGCCTGAGGGCACCCCAGAAACTCAGTTGCCAATTGTCTTCATCCAGGGACTGGGAAATTCCAAGTGGAGGTCAGGCCCTACGGACCTTCTCCATTAAACTAGCCTCACTGGGCTGGAGAGATGGCTTAGTAGTTAAGACTCTTGCCTGTGAAGCCTAAGGGTCCGGGTTCAATTCCCCAGAACTGCAAGCCAGATGCACATGGTGGCACATGCATCTGGAGTTCGTATGTAATGGCTAGAGGTCCTGGCATGATCATTCTCTCTCTCTCTCTTTCTCGCCCTCTCCCTCTTTCTCATCTCTCATAAATGAATAAATAAATAATCCTTAAACTAGCCTTATTATCTCCCTGCATGGACAGGAGAGTCAGCACTGGGCAGGCAATGAATGCAGGCACGAATCCTACCTATAGGGAACTCAGCAACAGGGACAGTGCCGTATTTACTTACTCTATCCCAGGAGTCCATGGTAGCCAAGTGCTCATCTAAGACAGTCTCTCTGGTAGCCCTTTGGAAAGTCATCTAGGGAGAGAAGTGGACCCTACCTAAATCAGAAGAGCCAGAACTATGTTTTCCTCAAATGGAGAGAGCTGGAGAGAAGCAAAAACGGGATCTCAGCGGGTCTGCCCAGAGCATACTCCAGAACAGCCTCCTCCTCCTCCACTCACGCTGTGCCCCAACCTGCTGACCTCAGCGGTCACAGCTCAGCTTCCCCTGACCTCCGTCCACACAGGAGAGGACACGAAGGAGGTCGGGGAGAAAGAGCGGCTGGAACCTCCTCCTAGAGCAGAGAGTCGGGATCGTCCAGAAGGGAAGCAGTAGGGTAGACTAGACTGCTCTCTCCAAGGTGGTGGAAATGACCTTCTCTTCACATGGGACGGACACTTAGACAAGGCTGGCAGGGTGGCTGAGGAAACAGTTCCGCTGGGACCTCTGGGGTCTCACAGAACTGCTGCCTGCAGGGCCCACAGGGGAGGAGGGCAGTGCCCCTTTATCCAAAGCAGCTTGGTTTCATCAATTCACACAGAACTGCGAGCACTGCAGAGTGGGAAAACCATGGCCTCAGAAGGCACCTCTTGCTGGAGAGCTGCAGGCCACGGAGTCAAACATGGAGCTACGGGCAAATCTCAGAAAGTCTCTCGGCCACTCTGATCATGGAGTCCCTCTGGCATTAGACGGTAACTGTGGCAGTGCCTCGCTCCTCGTCGGGGGTGAATGTGGACAAGCTGAGGTCCTCGCAGTTCTTCACTCCTTGCCAGGGCTCCTGATCGGTGCACAAGGAACATGAGCCATTTCTTTACAAAAAACCATATGCCCTTCGGCACCCAAGAGATGAGCTTGCACCCCAGGCATGCAAAAGCACGGGGCCGTTCAGCATCCAAATCTCTTAACTCCTGAGAAAATCGGTCAGTTCTGAAAACGTTCTCTGGACTCATCCACGCGCAGCAGCCCGGGTATCCTGGAGGGAGCCGGCACGAAAGGAAAGCCCACTGCCTGGCTCTAGTCAGGATCACGTGAACGGCGTGGGTGTGGCTTTCCTGGACACCAAGCACTGAGGCCTTCTTGGGGCCCCACTCCCAAAGGTACAAGCCTTTGGGGTGTTCAGATGCCAACTCTGACAGATGAGATTGAGCTCCTTGATGAGTGTAGATTGCTGTGTGCAAACAGAAGCACCATTATCGTCGTGAACGACCTCGTCACCTACAGCTACTGCTGGGCAGGAAGGATGCAATCTCAGGACAGAGTCGTCACTCATGGAGAGACCGTTTATGCTGTGTTTTAAAAGGCAGCTCTTCGCCACATCCTCTGATTCAAATTAAAAGTCTCATTGCATGGCCCCTACGTGTGCATTCATTTTTATTGTTCAATTACAAACACCAAGATGAGATGCTCTGACACTCTTGGTAATTGTCTGGTTTCTAATCAGAAGTTTCTGGTTCACAGCGCGAGCACATGTTTTATTTGGTGTCTGGGGAACAGCAAGGCTTTCCCTGATGTGGTAGGAAAGAGTGTATGTGTAATGATTTCTCTGTTAAACTGATAGATAACCAAGGAAGGGGATACACCCAATATCCTCTCCCACCCACACCCACATGGGACCATGGTCCAGTGAGCAGTCAGAATGGTTTTCTAACATCATCTAAGTTTATATAGCCACTCTATGATCATATTCGAGAGACAGGAAAATAATTAAGATGTCAACTGTTTTCAGCAAAAACATTATCATTCCCCTCTACCCAATAAGCAAGAACTTACTTGATTTATTTTTGTATGGGCATCTAATAAATACTAAGAGATACAGAGAAAAAAGGGGAAGGAAGGGAAAGAAAGGAAAGGAATCAGATATGGTGGCACAAGCCTGTAGCCCCAGCCCTTGGGAGGTGGAGTCAGGAAGAGAAGCTCAAGGCCAGCTTTAGATACACAGCAAGTATAAGGCCCACTTGGGCTACATGACCCTGATTCAAAAATGAAAGGAGAAAGGGAGGGAGGGAAGGAAGGAAGGAGGGAGGGAGAGAGGGAGAGAGAGAAGAAGGAGGGAAGAAGGGAAAAAGGGAAGGAGGGAGGGAGGGAAGAAGGGAGAAAGGGAGGGGAGGAGGGAGGGCTACATAAACTTATTGAAAAAAAAAAACAAAAGAAGCTGAGGAAACTGAGGACGCCATCTGAATCCACTGTAATGAGAAAAATGAGACATAGTAGGCAGAATGAAGACAAAAACAGCACCAAAATGAGCAGCACATCAACACTGTCCTGCAGGAAACTCAGACTCTGAAAGCTTATCAATGAAAGTTGTAATTCAGACTTAACTACTGGAGTCAAGAGCAGGTTACTATGGCTAAGGGCCTCCTTCACGACAGCAAATCACGTGGAGACCACATGCAGCTCTCTGCTGACAGTTAGCCACCCCCTGCCCCAGAATGCCAGGTTGGGTCCTTTTTCACTGTTGCAATATTCAGCATTTCCACCACTGTGGCAAGTTGGCTAGCCCCCCATGCTAGCTGCGTCACCTGCAGGCACCACCAAATGGAGAGGAGGAGTGGAGTACCTTCCCCCAGTGAGGCGGTAATGGCACAAAGTGCAGCACAGAGAGAGCACTGGGCATCGTGTGTGGCACCACAATAACCGTGATCATCTGTCATCAGCTCACACAGTTCCTCTTGAGACAAGAAAGAATGCATGTATGTAAATGATCAAGTGAAATATTTAGGGCATGCCATACCATCACCTGACATTTTTTAAAAATTTAAATTTTTTTTATTCAAGAGAGAGACAGAATGGGCACGCAAAGGCCTCCAGCCACTGTAAATAGACTCCAGATGCATGTACCACCTTGTGCATCTAGCTTGTGTGGGTCATGGGGAATCAAACCTGGGTCCTTTGGCATTTTGGGCAAGTGCCTTAACTGCTAAGCCATCTCTCCATCCCCACATTTTTCATATTAGTTTAAAAGCATTATATTCAATGTCACCTTTCTCTTGTGTTGGCATCATGTACAGAATATCCCTGCATTTCTTTTTTGCAGCTACAGGAGTGTGTAGTACGCATGTGTGCATGCACGTTTGCATGTGTGTGGGGTATGCATGCATCTATGAGCACATGCATGTGGAGGTCAGAGGCTGAACTGACCATCTTTCTCAATCACTCTCCACTCTATTTACTGAGGCAGGGTCTCTCCCTTGAACCCAGAGATCATCTACTCAGCTAACCAACTTGCCCTGGGGATCCCGTCTCCACACCCACAAACCCTGCAGAGAGAAGACACGAACTGCCCCTCTTTTTAAGTGATATTGTCACAAAGAAATGATAACTATTTGAGAGGATAGATGTCTGATTTGATCATTCCACACTGCGTGTGTGTGTGTGTGTGTGTGTGTGTGTGTGTGTGTGTGTGTGCGTGTGTGTGTGTGTACTAAAACATCACATTAGAAGTTGGGCACAGTGGCACATGTTTGTAATGCCAATGCTCGGGAGGAGGCAGAGGTAGGTGGACCTCAGAGGCTTGCTGGAAAGTGACCTAATGAGTGAGCTCCAGATTCTGTCTCAAAAAAGGTACATACACAGTGATCCAGGCATGGTGACACACACCTTTCATTTCAGCACTCACGAGGGCGAGGTAGAAAGATGGCTGTGAGTTCAAGGCCAGCCTGGGCTAGAGTGAGAAACTGCCTTTAAAAAAAAAAAAAAAAGGTCGACAGTGCCTAAGGAATGACACTAGAGGTTGTTCTCTGGCCATCACATATACAGGCACACACACTTGCATCCACACATAAAATCCCATTGTTTTCTGCCCCATCAAATACATCCAGCTATTACGTGTCATTAACATTATACAGCTACTTGGGATACCGAGGCAGGAGAATCCTGGCGCCCAGGAGCTCAAGGCCAACCTAGGGAATATAGTGAGACCGTGGGGATGGCAACTGGGGGCCACAAGAATTAATAAAATAAGCCAGACACATCCCACATCCAGCCCAGGCCCCGGCAGGCAGCAGGACTGGGTAAGATGCTGCGGGCGCCGTGCTGCCTGCCCTCACAGCTGGGCTGCTGCACCTTACAGCTACACCTGCCCCTCCCCCAGCTCGTGAAGCTCTATGGCTCCCTTGTATGCCTTTGGTTTTGAAGGATCTATCTACCCTGCCGGCTTTGTATATTGAGCAGCCTGTGGACAAAGTGAAATGAAATAATTTCTACCTCAAACGAGAAAGCACGAAGCTCCAAACTTTAGGACCTCTTTCTTAGAAAGTCAGCATTACCAGCTTGGCCCTCGGCAACTCTGCGCTGAACAGGACTTAGAGCTTCATTTGAGGTGAAAATGGTTTTTTCTATGTCTTCTCAGGGATCTCAGAATCAGGCAACCAAAGGAGAGCTTACATCCCCCAGTGCAGATCTAGAAGATTCATCCTTCATTCCCAAATCTACCACATTCCCAGAGTGAGGTACAAACAGGAGACTGAGGCAGGCAGGACCCCCCCACAAAATAAAAACCTTGTGTATGGAGCTATTCTGGATTCTAGTGAAAGTCAGGGGAAATATATGACAAGCAAAATAAATCAGCAATGTCTATGATCTATAAAGGAATTAGTAAGAAAACAAAAACACAGGCAATTGGTGATAGGAGTAATTTAAAATAGGGGGCAATTCACTCAAACAATTGAAAGTTTTGAAAACTCCTTCCAAAGTATCACACTTGACACGGATTTTCTGTCAAATGGGGGCATGTTGAATGCTACTCCAAAGTAAGGTGGAACTACAGGTGTCTCTGTGGCACCTGCTAGCACTGAAATTCTACTTCTCTCCACAACAGGCAGCAATTTGAATTAGCATGAGAGTTTGTTGAGAGATCTAATGATGTCATAAACTCCCTCCCCTTGGGCTACAAAGATTGTTTAGTGGTTATAGCGCTTGCCTGCAAAGCCTAAGGACCGAGTTTCGATTCCCTATGTAAAGCAAGATACACAAAGTGGCTCATGCGTATGGAATTTATTTGCGGTGGCTAGAGGTCCTAGGGTGCCCATTCTCTATCTTTCTCTTTCTCTCTCTCTCTCTCTCTCTGTCTCTCTCTCTCTCTCTCCCCTTGCAAAAATATAAATTTAAAAAGACTCTAAACAATGTAATTCAGGGAGTTCCCAACAACCCATCTGTGTGTACCCACAGGCCAAAATAACTCTGAGGAGGTAATCACAAATTCATCTCAACTGTTGACTTTGAAACAACTTTAAACCAAGACTCACCGTCCCCTCAATACCTCGAAACACTCTTCTGATAGACATGAAGCCCTAGAAACGGCTCCACGTGAGACTGAAGGCAACGATCGGGGCAACCTGGCCTCATATGTCCCCTGTGCTGGAGCCAGGCAGATACCGAGTTCAGGTAACCCACACTTATCCTGAAGTGGCACCCAGCAGAGGGGTGTGTCTTCACAGACCGTTTGTCCCTTCTCTCTTCTCTTCTACAACGCTGCTACAAGGCTTGGGAGTGGGAAGCAAGCCCATCATCTAGGAAATGAGCCTGGGACTGTCCCAAGCTCCTCAGCTTCTGATCAAAAGCTGATTCCTCTACAGCACAGTCAGCCCTCTGCCTGGCACACAAGTTTTGCTATGCAGGCTGGGGAGGGGGCAGGAGACTCTAAGAACAACTAACTGCTAGTTGTCCTCAAGTAGTCCCTGATGATAGCTGGTTTCTGTTGTGCTCTTCTCTTATTTTACATTTTTTTACTTTATTTTTATTTATTTATTTTAGAGAGAGAGGGAGAGAGAGCATGGGCACGCAGGGGCCTCCAGCCACTGCAAAGGAACTCCAGACACATGCGCCCCCTAGTGCATCTGGTTTACGTGAGTCCCGAGGAAACGAACCAACGTCCTTTGGCTTTGCAGGGAAACGCCTTAACCGCTAAGCCATCTCTCCAGCCCGGTTTCTGTTGTGTTGTTAGTGTGTGCTGGATGAGCACATTATCCTAAGTGTGTCACAGGTATTAGCTAGAATGGATTAACAGCTCTAGGGAGTGCATGCTTTGGTTATCTCCATTTTACAGGTGAAGCAGTTGAGACCGAGGAAAGCAGACTATGTAAGTGAGAGACATTAGCCAGGACCTTGTGTTTAACTATCAATGCTACAAACCAGTGACCTCCACAAGAAATGTAAGACAAGCCTTGTATAAATACATTTAATTTCAAATTTCCTACAAGGCACTTATTTTTACATTTAACTGATTTATTTGCGGCTGTGGTCAGAGGTAAGGACACACGGGTAAAGTAGGAAGTTTATCATAGTGTTTTCACAGTGGTTTACACACATTAACTTCCTTGTGTGTTTTCCTATTAGGCCACACTGTGATCTGTCTCTGTGACAGCCCCAACCTTCCCTTTCTTGTTCTGAAAACCCTCATTCTGTTCAGGCGTGCCAGTAACTCCAGGAAAGAAGGCTGGGCTCTTTCCTAAGCAAGCCTCAGTAGTCAGAGGCGGCCATGGCGTTCCCATTCCTTTGCCAGCAACTGGCTTAGGACCAAGCAGGTGACTCAGTTCTGGCCCATGAGCTAAATATGGAGGTGTGCTGGGGGCTTCTGGGAATGCGGTCCAGGCTTCTAAAAGTGGGGCCTGAGGAGGTGATTCCTTTCATATATATATCTTTTCTTTTTTCCACTGAGGTAAAATGCTTATGACAAAATTTATCATTTTGGGGCTGGAGAGATGGCTTAGCAGTTAAGGCGTTTGCAGGCAAAGCCACAGGACCCAGGTTTGATTCCCGAGTACCCACATAAAGCTGGATGCACAAGGTGGAGCATGAATCTGGAGTTTGTCTGCAGTAGCTAGAGGCCCTGGCACACCCATTTTCTTTCTCTGTGTCTTTCTCTCTCTCTCTCTCTCAAATAAATAAATATTTTTTAAAATAATTTTTAAATTTTATGTGCATATGTTGTGTGCGTGTGTGTGTGTGTGTGTGTGCGAAGATCAGCGCTGGCATTGAGTGTCTTCCTCAATTGCTTTTCCACATTATTATATATTTCTTCATTCGCGGATTTATTTATTTATTCATTGTGTGCAGAGGTCAGAGGACAACTTTCTGGCAGCGTATCTCGTCGCTGACCTTTTTATTCATGAGCTTCCAGGAAATCTTCCTGTCCTTCCCTTCCCACTATAATGGGATTCCGGAAGCCCATCCCAGCTTCTGGCTTTCACGTGGGTTCTAGGAATTGGGAACTCAGATGCCCACAGTTGCTCAGCCACCCTTGACGTGCTGAGCCATCTCGCCAACCCTGTCTTATATTTTGAAACAATCTCTCACTGAACCTTGGCCTGAGCAACTTAGCCAGACTAGCTAGGCAGCAAGTGTGTGGTGGGGGGGATCCTCCTGTGCCCACCTCCCAGCCCTGGTGAGGCAGACAGGCATGGGAGACAGCTCCGCCACCTGGGACGCTGCTTGGCTTGAGCAGTAAACACACCCTGCCGCACAATGCAACCAGGGACCTGTAGGGAGCCTGGGACCCACCTGCCTGTGCTGCACTCCTCTCTGCTTCCACACAATGAACCAGCTTTCTGCTCCTCTGGGTGTCGTTCCCCGTGATGAGTGGCCACTCAAATGCGATCTGACAGCGGGACCCGGATACGCAACGGTAGCGTGTTTGACTCCAAATATAATCTTACATGGATCTGAATCAGAATAGCATGGGCCATCCTACTTGTGCCAGTCTGGGGAGTACACACAGCCCGGCACACTGACCTCTGAACAAACTTGTATGAAGAAACCATATTTACCATCTTATGCCTGTCTGTAACTGGGCATGCTAAGCATCATGGGAAGAAACATGTGGAATAGAGACAATGCTATGTAACCCAAAGTTGCCAATCAAACCAAAGGACCACTCCAATTAGGCCACCAACAAGTCATCCATCCTCCCCTGAAAATCCTACAAAGAGAAGCCGCAGACCACTTCCGGGGCCCCAAGTGCTCTCCACTCCAGCAGCCGGCTTCCCTTTGGGCAGTGATTCAAACCTCCCCTACTGTTTGCTCTTAATAAAGTTTCTTGCTGTTTCCCTACTTGTGTGTAACGTTCTCACACCAAGAACCTGGCGACATCACACTGGGCTCCTAGGAACATGCCACCATGCCGGCTTTTACGTGGGTTCTGGGGATCAGAACTCAGGTCTTTATGCTTGTACAGCAAGCATTTGACCACTGGGCCATCTTTCCAGCCACAACACTTATCACATTAATCATATAGTAGTTTAAAGAGGCCTAGTTTTTAACAAGTAAAATTAATTGCAAAAAATGCAGTTTATTTGACTTATTGATCTAAAACATGATTATTTTAAGATGGAATCGATAGAAATAAAATTAGAAATAAGCCATTCTGCAGTCATACTAAATTTCCCACCTCCAATACATCTTGATTCAGACTGTTATTTCTTGGACACTCGGTGACTTTGGGGGGGGGGGCGTTCAGCCCAAGTCTAGGGGATCTGAGCTCTCGTTTTTATCAGGCAGCTCACAGAGACCCCCAGAGGACGGTAACAAACATATGACTGTGAGAGTCTGTGCAACACCATCAGCTCTCTGGATGGCTTGTGACTCACTAGACGGGGTCCCACTCCAAAAGACCTGGCTCAGCATCTCCAGCCCCCGCCAAGGTCACCGTCATCACGCAACAGACCCAGGCCTGGTCCTGGAGGAGAGGACTCTCTCACGGAGCGGGTCTTGTTCCTCCTCCGTCACCAGCTGGGGGTCTGTCTCCAAACTGAGAATGACCTCAGAGGTGGAGGTGGAAATAGTACCTACGTAGCCACGGGGGCACTGGCAGGTTGAGCCAATAATCAACAAACACACACACACACACACACCTACGTAGAAAGAGAGTCATGTATGCAGGGTTGAGGCAAGCGGTTTCCATGGAAACCAGTCGGCCTCACTTCAGACTTTTTTCCTGGGGCTTTGATCATTCTGTGGCTGATGAAGTCCAATGGAGGGGACATTGTGCCTGTCCCTATGGAAACCTCCCAAATGGCTCCATTATGATAAAAGTACATCAAAGAGGGAACAGTTACATAGCTTTTCCATACACAGTCACATCCACGTTTTATCCTGGATATGACTCACAGGAGCGAAGATAAAGCCACCCTTGCCACAGAGAAATGTCCAGAGGACATCAAGGTATGACAGCAGGGAGAGGCACCCAGCGACGGCAACAGAAGGAGGTCGTTCCCAGAGGGGAAGCCATAAAACCACCTTGCGTGCCCTCCATAAAACATGACCCCACTGGAGAAGTGGGTACGGCTTCAAGGTTTTGGCACTCACCCACCTGCATAAAACCCGTCCTCTATGCAAGTCCCCGGTTTGACTGCTTCTCAAAGCCTGTGGAAGCTTCTCAACTCACTTTTTTCTATTGTTAGTTTGTGTATGTGTGTGTGTGTGTGTGTGTGTGTGAGTGATGTGTGTGTATAAGCACGTACATGCTGGGGTGGGTGTTTGGAGGTCAAAGGATGACCTCAACATAATTCTCCTCTTTCCGCCTTCTAATGAGGCAGGATCTCTCTTTCCTGTGCTGCCTGTGAGCTCCTGGATTCTCTGGGCTCTGCTTCACGTGGCCACAGGTACCCGGAGATTAGACTCGTGTAACATTTTGGGTCCAGCTTTTACATGGGCGCTAAGAATGATCAAAATCGGGTCAGCAGGCTTGCAAGAAGTGCCTGTAACCATGAAGCCATTTCTCTAGTCCCTCATTTTTAAAAATTTATTTGCAAGGAGAAAGAGAGAATGAATGAATATGGAAGCCCCAGCCACTGCAAACAAACTCCAAACGCACTCACCACTTTGTGATCGGGCTTTCCATGGGTACTGGGGAATCGAACACAGGTCATCAGGCTTTGCAGGTACGTGCCTTAATGGCTAAGTCATCTCTCTAGCCCTCAATTCATTTCTTTTTAATCATCACCCCTTTTTTACTTGGGGACTGACCCCAGGGCAAGCTAGGCAAGCACTGTACCACTGGCCCTCTTTGACTTTTTTTAAGTGTACGTATGTGTATGTGTGCACGCACATGGGTAGAGACCAGAACACAACCTCGGAACACTGTCCACCTCCTTTCACACAGCATTTCTCGTCAGCCTGGGACTCACTAATCAGGCCAGACCAGCTGGCCAGTGAGCCGCATGGAGCCTCCTATCTCTGCCTCCCTGGCGCTGGCACGGGGATTATAGGCACACATTACCGTGCCCTGCATTTTCATGGGGGTTCTGAAGAGCGAACTTGGGCCTCCATGCTGGAGCAGCAAGTACCTTTATTGACTGAGTTATCACTCCAGCTCTTCTTTTTTTCTTAACTTTTTATTATGGCACATGGTCTCACTGAATTGCCCAAGCTCACCTTGAACCCTGGAAGTTCTTAAATTTGCCATTCTCTTGGCTCAATTCTGAAGTAGCTGGGATGACAGGCATGTGCCACCAGGCTTGGCTCTTTTACTCATTCCTGAATGAAAAGCACATGGTGGGGCTGCAGAGATGATTTAGCGGCTAAGGCATTTGCCTGTAAAGCCTAACGACCTGGGTTGGATTCCCCAGTACTCACATAAAGACAGATGTAGTGGCGCATTCATCTGGAGTTCATTTGCAGTGACTAGAGGCCCTGGCACACCCATTCTTTCTCTCTCGTTCTTCTCTCTCTCTCTCCTTTCAAATAAATAAAAATATTTTTTTAAAAAAGCACATGGGGCCACACAGATGAAACCAATGCCATCAAGTCCCCAAGATCCCTGTTCTGATGTTGATTGGACATGCTACCTTTCCCATGTTAATACAGGTCTCAGTGCCTTGGTTTCCCCATCTATAACGTGGGGATGAGAACAGAATATGTATCACTCACCTTCAATCCAGTTATATTTACATGTTTAACACTGGCTCACACTGAGGGCAGGAACCACAAGTCACTGCATTGCGAGCTTCAGTAACTGACAAGAAGGGGGCTTGGTTGTTCCAGATAGCAATGCTGATTGCATAAAGAGACGACAGTATTCTCTGCCTCCCCGCCCCACCCGACAGAAGGGACTGTGAACTAAAACACACGGTTCTTATTCTCAAGGAACTTACAACTTACAATGTTTGATTAGCAAACAAATTATATAATACTTGGTCTGTGCCAGGTACCATTCTAAGCACAAACATTAAGTCATTCGATCTTCCTAACCCCATGAAGTGGCTACTATTATTGTCCACTGTCATTGACCCAACTAGAACATGGTGGAGCCAAGGTCAAAGGCAGCCAACCTGGCTCAACAGCCTGTGCTCCTAATCCCTCAGACATGCTGCCACTAAGGTGGATAAGTCAAGTGTGCATGTTTAGGTGGACGATGGACAAGGGTGGTGGATTGCAGAAGGAAAACCACACAATGGCTTGAAAGATGAAGTCGAAATTGAGCCCATGAAGGAGAGCAAAGGGAAGGTTGGCTGGACAGAGAGCGGGGGCAGACGATGAGGAGCCTGACCACCTGGCTGAGGAGGCCGGGGCTGCAGCCCACAGGAGGCCATCAAAGGTCTTAGTCTCAGAGGTGCAAGGAGACAATCAAAGCCAACACTGTGGAATACCCACCTGGGAATGGCATGGAAAATGGACTTCAGGGAGTTGCTGGGACAAATGAGAAGAGTGACACAGAGGCTGCTAGACTGAGGGAAACACGAAGTCCAGGCATTGAACCGGGACCATGGAGAAAAGAGCACCAAGGGAAAATGCACAGAACCTGGCTACTGCCATTCCTGCCGGTCATGCAGACGAGAAGCAAGCTGGGCAAAGGGCAGGGTCCCTGCAGCACTGGGATCTAGACAAGATGAACAGTGGGGCGCTCACGCTGCCTATGGAAACACAGGCGGAGCCTTTCCCCGCTGCCTGCACGGGTTGCTCTAACCAGGATGGCAATGTCAGTCCCGACGGAGAATCCTGGCCACCTCTGATGTAAAAGATACGCTGGGACATCGAACCATGTGCAGCCGTGCTTGTCATGGCGCCCAATAAGTCACCACCTCGGACTCAAAAGCCAGCACGGGTCTCCCAGCCAATCAACATTCTATTCCAACCCTCATTACGCTGGAAAGAGAGGAGCAAGAACCAAGGAGCAGGCTAGAGACGGGAAGGACAGTTATGGCCCAAGAGCGTGACCAGTCAGCTTTCTTTAAAGCTCCCCCAATGGCCTGAGCTCTTCTACCCTGTCTTGGTTTTGCATAAATCCCTGGAGAAGATTCTGTCTGACATCATAGTGAGACAGATGCCAGGGTGAAGGTCCAGCAGGTAAGACTCATAAAACTGGTACACAGAACTTGGCTTTGACAGGAGCTGTTGTTTGCCGTGCTATTTATCTTTCGTGTTTGAAGCCTTGGAATCCCATTTTCATCTTGATGGGGATAATAAACTCTTGGCAAACTTTTATGGCTCCCGGGACAACCGAGGGTTCTGCCCCTGTTTCCTTCCTGCAACCTGGGCTGACTTTGAAATTCAAGTCAGGCCAGAAGCTGCTTTTGGTCACAGGCAAAATGTATTTATCTTTGTGGGCACAGCCATTAAGATGTGAGCATGGACAGCTGACGAGACTGCACTACGGGGGAAAAGGAAGAACTAGGAGGTGACGGTTCTAGAGGAAGGAGACCGTGGCACGTCTACCCCCACCACAGCTTCTAATGGTGCCGGCGCTGGTGCCAAGGGATCGGGGTGCAGGAAAGCAGCTGCAGAGGCCAGAGAGAAAGGGCCCTGGGAGTGGGATGAGGAGCTTTGCAGTGGGAGGGCTGAGATTGGCATATACCGTGCCCCAGAGAATTTGGGGAGTCGACATAGCAAATGGAAAATGGTGCTTGCTTGTTTTTTTTTGTTTTTTTTTTTTTTTTTTTGTTTTGTTTTTTTTTTGCCTATAGAAGCACTGTGACTCTGAAATTCACCTCCTCTGCTTTTCCAAACACTAAAAGAAGTCTCCAGATGGAGAAAATCTGAAGTCTGGCTACAGTATAAAAATGAAAGAAAAAAAGGAAGGAAGGAAGGGAAAAAAAGAAAGAAAGAGAAGTAAAATGAAAAGAGTGCTCACACAGACAGCTGGCAATTTTGCTGCTCTTTGGAGTACTAACCTATGGCTGAGCTATCAGGTACCGGACCCAGTCAGCATATGTGGGTTCTAGTCCACATGCTGCCTGACGATCACTGCATGACCCTGGACAAGCCCTACCTTAACCAGAAAACAAACTGTAGGGAACATACTCTAGAGCAACCAATGCCTACATTACACTGCTTCTGCCTCCTTCTGAGCCTTCACTCACTCGGGGCAGACGTCACTAACCAATCACAGCATTCTTTAGAGCAGAGCCTTGAGTGGCTCTCTGCCGCGGAGCTCTGAGTCCTTGTCAAAGCACATCAGTCAGCATGGGGCCTGGGAAAGCAGCGTACTCCCGCATCCTTGGAGCAGACCGCATCTAGCCCTCACTCAGCACAGCTACAATGGCTCGGTTCCCTCCGTGCGCAAGCCTGTCCCGGACACCCTTAGCCAAGCCCTGCCTCTGTGCTCCTTCTCTTTGGCAGCCAAGATTGAGAAACAAACACAATAACAGTGTGAAAAAATAGTGTGAAAGCCCCTCACTCAACTCCACGCCTAGATGGTGACCGTGACCTTGGATTGTCTCCGCCCCAGCCCCGCCCCGCGCCCCCATATGAACGCCCCTTCCCCTTAGGTCCCCATCCTCCTCCTGGGGCTGACGTCCATCCTACCCTCCTCAGACTTTCATCAAGGTAGAGAATTCTACTCATTTTCAAATGCGTTGAGATCATGGCATGGAAGACAGCCTGGGGAAGTTCAAAGATGGTTAATTATTACCCTCAGTTCTTTTGAAAATTATTAAAGAACCCAGAAATAGAAATTCTGATTTCCTCCAGACTCCTGAGGACAAACAGCTCCCTTCTAAATGGCTTAATGTGTCTGTTTAATGTACACAAAATTATCTTTCAGGAGGGCGGATTGTTTTTTCGTGTCTCTTTGCATCTCTAAAATATACCACCGATGGCAAAAGGATAGGGAGTCAAAGTCTGACAAAAATCTACAGCAGAAATAATTAGCACCAGAGGCTGTTTCTGCAAGAAAGTTAAATAAGAGAGAAACTGGTTCCTTTTCCTTTCTGTTCTCTCTGTCTCGGCTTCTCCATCTCAGGCCGGGAGGAAGAGCAGATCTCTGGGTGCCGGAAGGACAAGTGTCTTGCTGAGTGGCCTCTGCTAGGTCTGTTCGATTAAGACAAACTCGAGCAACTCCCTCTGGGCCAGGGGACTATGGAGACGGTCTCCAGTGCTCAAACTCTCTGGGGAAAGCACCAGACAAAGCCACCGCTCTGCAAGCTGGGTCTAAGAGCCAAAGAGTGACTGAGAATCCAGGGAAACGGCTCAGCCCTTCTTCCCAAGGATTATAGACAGTCTTTGCTTAAAAATCATGTTAATTAAATTGGAAACACTTGAAGCAGCCCACTAAGGAGGGTGCGCTGTGGTTGTTTTTCTTCAGTTCATCGAGGAAAATCACTTGTATCCAAAGGCTGCAGATCACCCACAGCATCCTGCATCCTCATGTGAATCTAGGAGTTAGCCTGCCTAGGGGTTCGTGTCTGCTGGTCTCCAAATCCCACCACCTTGCTCTAAACGTTAAAGATGACCATTGCTACAATTGTTCCTCAGCCCCTGCCAGGTGCCTCTGGTAGTCATTTTTAAATTTATTTATTTATTTGAGAGAGAGAGAAAGAAAGAGGCAGATAGAGATAGATGATAGATAGATAGATAGATAGATAGATAGATAGATAGATAGATAGATAGATAGATAGATAAGAGAAGAGAGAGAATAGGCATGCCAGGGCCTCCAGCCACTGCAAATGAACTCCAGATACATGTGTCACCTTGTGCATATGTCTTACTGTGGGTCCTGGGGAATCAAACCTGGGTCCTCAGGCTTCACAGGCAAGCACCTTAACCACTAGGCAATCTCTCCAGCCCTCTGGTAGTCATTTTAAATAAATGTACCATTTATGAAATGTTCATAGGTACAAAGAGATGGAGCTGCCTCTGCCTTATGGAAGAGGAAGGAACCTTCTGGAACCAGATGGGTTACTTTTGCTTCTGCAGCAATCCAGTCACAGCTGTGCCAATGGCAAAGGGTGGAGGTCATCCATCATCCTGGGTCTCTTCAAGCAGAGGCTGCTCAAGTGAGAGAAAAAGCCCTTCAAGTCAATATGGGGGCACACAGAGTCATAATAAGAGTCCCTTAGAGATGCCCAATGGTGTGGACACAATCCAAGGGGAGGCTCGTTTACGGGGTGAGTGTGGCGTCAACACCACACACAGGTTCATGTGTCTTCACTTAGTGGCACCGTTTGAGGAGGCTGTGGAACCTTTAGGAGGCACAGCCTAAAGCTGGGTGAAGTGAATCCCTGGAGGGAAGGCTGTTGGGTTATAGCTCAACTTGGGCTCTGGTTCAAGCTCTGTTTCCTGAGCTGCCTAAGATATAAACAAGCAGCCACATATCCACACTTCCACAGCCGTGAGCTGCCTGAACTTCACCAAGCTGTCATCTCAGACAAGCCCCAACATGGGCTCCAAAGCTTAAGTGGCTGAAGAGAAACTAATTCTCTGGGGTGGAACTGGCCTTTGGGTACAGACCCTCCTCCCATGGCATCCTTCCTCCTGCTACCTCCATGGTCAGACTCCCTCCAGAAGGTTCTACCTAGATGTTTTGCTTCTTCCCTATGGATTGAAATCTATGTGGAAGAGATTCAGAAAGGAAAAGAATCCAAGGAGATGAGTCTGAGGCAGTGGCCATATCTTCCGTATCTCCCAGAGCCTATAAGCTATGGAAAGCATTGTGGACTTGATTCTACACAGAGTAACCCTAGTGAATGGCTGCATACCTTTCAAGGGCTAGCCCACCTGTCTTAGATGCACCAACACCCAAGCGAAAGACTAGAGTGCAGCTCCGCCAATGCTGGTTACAGGGCCAAAGGCACAACAGGTCTATAGCAACTCCCTGCTGCCTCTTATTACTGAAAGACAGTAAAGGGAATGAGAAAGCAAAGTGCTTTGGGGCTACAAGGGAAACAAACTATGACCAATTCCTGGCGCCCCTCCTTTTCCACGAGGAGATTCAGAGGCCTTAGGGAGGGATCTGACTTGTTCAAGGTCACCCAGGAAAAAGTTCCAGCAGAACAAGGACTATAAGACAGCTTTCTCCTGGCCACGGCTCCTCGGATAAAAGTGATTCTTGTGTCCCCTACATCCAGACTGATCTCAGCACTGCCTCCAGCTCCTAAGGACCAGAAAGACGCCAGGCATGGACCTAGACCTAGACCTGGACTGGAAAATAGGGGGGAAAATTTTTTTTTCTCTTTGAATTCCAAGCCCTCTCTCTAGAAGAATCTGAGGTGGTCAAGAAATCAACTGCCCAGCTCCCTGCTCAGCAGGGGACTGTAACATCATGGCCCTTACGTGGGAGCTCCCAAGGGAATCTGGACAGTATGTTCTGAAAGCAGGGGCTTTCCTTCTTTTCATAGGGAGGTGAGGGAGGGTGGACAGAGGGGACAAATCCCAGGGAGACAGCTCTCTGAGTGCCCAGGCCCAGAAGATCAATGCTGTGCCCATACATGTCAGCCAGGCTCTTCTCTACAGCACGGTCTGGACTTCTCTCTCTGTGGGCTTCCAAACCCCATGCCTTCCTGAGCACAACACTCACAAGCCAACAAACTCAGCAGGCTTTGACAGCAGCCAGGGCGAGCCCACCCTTGCCCCCAGAAATACTACGTTTCTGATACTCAGCCTCCATTTCATGCCTCGGTTAGTGTTGGTACAGGTGACTGCGGTGGGGCAAAGGCTCTTTTCATCCTCTCAGCGAGCCATTCCCTACTTCTCTCCGTGACAGTTGCTCCACTAGCAGTCATAAAAGAGGAGGGGAGATACTCAAAAGAAACTGAGAACAATAAAAATTCAGCCAGAAGAGCATGGAGCAGTGATTTCAAGGCAATTGTTTCTTAAGCCTCCCAGTTAATCTACTGGACCCTGGAGTTCCACCCCATGGAGGAGCCAGTGTGCCCAGTCCATTTACTTTCTAAATTAACCCACCTCCAGTAAACAAGGAATGCCCAGAGGTCCACTCGCCCATGGAGGAGGCACACACAGGTTTAAAGGAACCTTTGATGCCCCAGGGTAAGACCCATGCCCTGGCAAACTTGAACACTGGGCCCCAAGCTGCCACTGAGAGGCTCCTGGCACCTAACCTTCACCAGACTGTCCGCATCAGCACAAGGCCAATCTATGAACTAAAACTAACTGGATAAACAAAGAGCCCTGGTGCATGAGGTGTGGGTGCATTTAATTGAGGTTTTGAGTGTTCTAGTTCCTTAAGAGACACAAACAAGAAGAAACTGTCATGTCCTAGTTCCCTCACTACCTAAACAGGAGAGAATGTTCTTGTAATAAAAAAAAAAATTTAGGGCAAATGTTGGCTTTCTGTTTAGTTCATGTCGTCCCCCTTAAAATTGCTTTTCTGGGGGAAAATAAAGACTTATTCTGGACCCAGTCCCTAAAAATGGGGCTTCTGGTGCACCAAATTGGGATGCTCAGGGCCCACAGGCACGAGTCCGTCTGCCTCCTCCTAAACATAGCCTTACAAACTAAACTTGGAAGCATCAGCTTGTGTGTGGTCCCAAGTGTGACTTTCCAAGCACATGTTTCCCCGCAATAACAAAAGCTTCATCTTTGTCTCTACTTTTGAGTCTCCCTGCTAAACTTTCTCACAGCTGGAATGGAGGCTTTAAGGAGAGTCGCAGTCCACACCCCCCCACACACACAAACACCCCTCGGATATCTCCCTGACAAGCAGCCATTGCTGAACCAGCTTCAGAAGCTAGGAAGAAAACTGGCAGCCCCCAGAGCTGCGCTCCGAACAGTCCATTTCCTACTAGGCCTCCAGGGGGCGCCAGATTCGTTTTCACCAGTTGGCAAAGGACAGGAGAAAAGGCAGCTCCCAGGCCAGCTCAAAAGGGACTAATGGGTGGTTCACTTTCTCTGACTGCTAACCAAGCTCCAAAAACTTACCACACAAAAGCATCTTAGCAAATGCAAGTGTCACATTTTCACTTTGCATTTCTTTCATGTTTGTACTCTGTGGATTTTTCTAGAAGAACTAGAAGGTGTCTGTCGCCTCAAACAGTGCCTGAAACCTATCAGTTCTCCAGAGGTGTTTGATGGGACAGATGCAGTGTCAAGTCCAGAGGACGTGCCTCACATGAGCAGTAGAATCAGTCCTCCATCAGCATGGCTGCTCAGGCACACCTCTCCACAGGCGGTGCTGATGTGACCTTTGAAAACGGCTGTGTCTCTCTTGTCAGCCGCACCTCCTTCCAAGGAGGGCTGGGTGTGTGTACCCCCCTGACCCTCTTTCCTCAAGACTCATCTGTCATCCTGCCAAGGTGTTTCCTGTGACACCCCACCATGGACAGCTCCGGGGGGAGCCCGGCCCTCCTGCCTATCCCTCCAGCCCCTGGACAGCTTGAGGAAGGCCACATAAAATGTGAGAACTTCCGGGCCAGCCTGGCAATGGTGAGTCTGGCTGGCATGAGACAGCCACAGCACCTGGAGAGACCTGAATTGTGTGTGCATGAAGCAACCTTTATCAACTGGCTGGTCCCAGACGAGCGCCTGCCGCATGCACTTGGAGGCTTTCAGAGGCCATGCCTGGGGCTCCTCAGTCCTCTGGTAGGAGTTGGGTTTGGGGATGCCTCCAGGCTTCTATCACTCTCTGTCCCAAGAGGATTTACTCTCCCCTCCTTACCTTCATGGCTCTCGATGCCAGAACATCTCCCCACCTGACTGACTTATCTTGTCTCTGATGACCGACTGAGCGGGCAGATAACACAACCCCTAAGAGCCGACGCCTGTGTGAGGTGCTGACCACACCACAGTCACTTCTCCAGCACTGATGTGAGGAAGCAAGGCCCTTGTTATCCCCATTCTACAGATGAGGCTACTGTGGCTCCAGAAGATAAAGTAATTGGGCGAGAGCCCTTGAAGAGAGGTGGGGATGTCACTGCCTGGTTGCAACACCCAGCTGGCACACACACAAGTGGCCCTCTGTGTCCCAAGGACCAGAGCATCACCTGCCCAAGGATGCTGGAGACCTGGGGTTGCAAAGGACTCAACCTCATCACCCTGTGGGTTTTAACAGTATGAGAAAGAGAATCATGAAGCCAGAAACAGCAAAAGCCCTGGGTGAAGGGTGGAGAACCAATCCAACAGAAGCAAAAGGGATTGTACCACTGGTGGAGAACAGACCTGGAGAGATGGATGGGCAGGTGGATGAAATGGAAGATCAAAGCTTGTGCCCTCCCTCGGCTGGACTTCTCAGAGGAGAGGGGTGACAACAGCATAAGCATTCATCCTTGGACCCCCAAAGTTCCTGTGAGTGACAGCACAGGCTGTTATGAGGCAGGATGATCCCGGACCAGAAGGTTCCTCCTCTCTCTAGAGCTGTCTGACTTCTGAAATTCTCCATTTCCCTGACTGCCTTGGGACGACTTGAGGAGCCAACACACTAGCTAGTACATCTGACAAGGGTACTTCACAGGACGCCCTGGGGAACCAGGCTCACTGAGAACACTTGGCCTGCAGGCCAGCAGTCAATAGCAGAGGCCCCTATGTCTAGTGGCCCCTCTGTGGGGTGACTGGACGCTGACCTGGAGGATGTGGTCTGGAGTGCAGAAACTGGCAGGCAGGTGGTCAAGAAGACATGGAGAGGGACCCCACCGCAGAATCCTCAGGCATGATCCCTGAACAAGGGAAGTAGGAGGTGTCGAGCCGATAGGCTCAGCCAGTCAGGGAAGCTGCCAGGAACTTGGGGCCCACCTGGCTACTGCTTCCATTGCCTCCATGTCTCTACACGGGATTGAACTGGGCTTGCGGAGGTAACGTGGGCGTGTCCTTATGAGAGGGGATAAATGTTACATCCCACCCATTGCCTTGTGCCGTGGGCAGCTTGGGAGCCAGTCCGCTCAACCAGCAAGGGGAAAATGCCACCAGTCCCAGAGGGAGTGGCACACTTTTCCCCTGCAGGGCCAGATGGTGGTTATTTTGGGCTGGTGGGTGTCCGCGGCCCTGCGGGCACTGCTCCCGTCTCCACTGTGATGTGACCAAAGCAAACGTAGACAACACGTAAATGAGTGGGCCAGGCCGTGTTCCAATAAACGTTGCCTATATGAATTTCATAAAATTTTCACATGTCACGAAATACTCTTCTTTTGAAAATGTGGAAAGCATCCTTGGCTCGGGAGCTATGCATGCAAAGGAGGCACTGAACCGTGCTGGCCCTCACCCTATAACCGGCAGATCCCTGCATTGGCTAATGCTGCCATGGGTGCGTTATGGGAGACAAGACAAGGGTCCCACGGCAAGATAAGGATGGAAGCTTCTGGACAAAACAAAGTCTCTTCACATGCTTCATTTGCTTCTGAGAGCAAAATATGCTGGTGTACACTGGCAGTCTCCAAGAGGGGACACAAAATGTTTGTCCAAGTTCCCAGGCAACCGTTTTTTATCACAAAGCATCTTGGATTCAATGCCACCTATTTAGAGCAAGGAGGATAAAGTCTAACCAACTGCCAGCCACTGCGCCACACAATCCAATCCTACCCCTCTTTCAGCTTCCAGTGACGGGCCGCTCACTACCTGCGTGGGCTCGTTCTCACAGCAGTCACCTCTCCAACAGGCGTTTCTCGTCTGAGAAAATGGTGCTGGGTCACAAGGACCAAATCTAGTGCGATCTCTGCGTCTCTTTCATCAAAGCCAGAAGTATTTATTGAATCACACAGAAACTATACCATACCATCTTTGACGTTTTGACTCATACCTAAAGTATGGACTCTGTGCACAGAATAAAATGAAGAAACATTTTTGAAGTCCTAGCAGGGAATTATCATGTGGCTCCTTTCCAAACAAAGCCTCCTTTAGGAATATGAACTCAAGAAAAATCGCAGCTAAGTGCCAGTACAGAGGAAAGCAGCTATGCCTGCTCACCGGCATTCTTACCCATAATGCAGTCCTGTGAAGACTCCACTCCTTCTGCTCAACTGCAGATGATGTAATCATTTAGGTAGATTTGCCGTGTGTGTGTGTGTGTGTGTGTGTGTGTGTGTGTGCGTGCGTGCGTGTGTAAAGGAGAGAAAGACAGAGCTAGGGAGATGGCTCTCCAGACAAGCATGAGAACCTGAGTTCGGATCACCAGCACCTATGTAAGTGCCGGGTGTGGCAGTAGTATACACCTACAATCCCCATAGTGTGCTCCGGAGGCAGAGACTTAACGACCTTCAGGGCAAGATGGATAGCTAGACCAGCTGAGTCAGAGAGCACTGGGTTCAGCAAGAGACCCTGAGTAATAACAGACTGAGGAAGACACCCCAAATCGACCTTTGGCCTCTACATGTATCCCAACATCTCCCACAAACACACAAATACAAATACACACACGCACACTGTGATGGTTAAATGCTGTGGTCAAATTATCATATTTGGAATTATAAGACACTCTTCTTGGGCAGGTCTGTGAGGTTGTTGCCAAGAAGGATTAGCAGAGGGAGAACATCCTTCCTCCTGAGTGGGCGGGCCTTCCGCTGCTGTATATGCATATGTATGTGTGTGTGTATATACATTTATGTGTGTATGATGTAGATATATCATACATAATGATACTCTGTGAGGACACAGGCCTTTTTGCCTGGCTGCCCATGCTACTTGCTGTTGAGTGCTTTTTACCAGGCTGCCCTCACTGTTCCCTCAGATGTGGACCTCTGGCCTCAACTATGCTTTGTTGGCATTAGAACCAAGTTTCACGAGCCTTCCAACACAGACTGATGACCAGCGGCTGTCCAGGGAAGTCTCCGGGCCTACGGTGCGGGACTGGGACTGTTGAGGCACCCAGCCTCATGGGCTAAGCAACCACCGGGTTCCTTGATGCTCAGGCCTGCAGACAGCTATTGTCGGACTGCTGGGAGCTGAGCCAGCAAATCTCCTTTATAATACCAGTTGAACCTACGCGTTCTGCTCCTCTGGAGAACCCTGACAAACGCACCTGATCACCACATACACTTGCAAGAAGAGGGAGGAAAAGGGCAGGTGAGATGGAAGACAGAGAGAGAGGGCTGGACATGTGGGCTGTTTGTGGGTCTGCTAGCAGACTCCAGTGCAAAAGAAGAGGAGAGGGTGTGTATGAAAGGCAGTAAGTAGGAACATAGCGCCAGGACCACTGAACAGGAGAAATGAAGATGTGCGTGTTACACAGGACTCCACATATGTTCACATGCTCCCCCACTGGTTCCGTCAGTCCAATGTCATGTGTGAACAGCTCCTGACTGCACATCTACTTCACCCTGTTAACCCATGGGGTTATTTCTACTTGAAAGGCATACTGGCTATGTATTTCCTGTTGGGCCCTTGGAGATAAGAATAAAATGGCCCAGGCTGGTTATATGTTAGCATAAAATGCCACACATGTGACATATTAAGACAGAGCAAGGAAAGACTGGCATTTTCTTTCTTGTTATGTTGGTAAATCATCCCCCAGACATTAAAGCAAGGGCCAAATGTTTTCAGTTCATGGAATTTGATGCATATATTTCCTACAGCAATATTCAAATGTAGTAGCATAGGAAAATGGGGAAAGTAACTAAAACGAGTGATTCTAAGAGTCCTGTCTTTGCTCAAGAAACTAAGAGATCTGTTTGGGAGACCAATCTTATTTTGTAAATTTAATTAATTTATTGGCATGACTGTGTGTGTGTGTTTGTATGCACACATGCATGTGTGTTGACTCTTGTCACCACTGGATGCTTGCGCCACTTTTTGAGCCTGGCTTAAATGGACAGCTTGGGTATTGAACCCAGATTAGTGCCTTTAACCACTGAGCAATCTTCCCAGCCCCAGGAGGTCAATCATTTAAGAAAAGCACAAAACACTGAATTTTTCATGGGGTGAAGGGAAGTAAGCCCCTGTAGACATTGCTAAGATCTTGGGGTGAGGCTGTTCTTGGCTATAAGACAGTTTTCCTAGGAAGATAGTGACTCGGAGATTAACATGGAAATGATCACAACTAGTCAGAAATCAGGTGATGATGAAGATGACACATGTGTATGTGTGTGTATATATATATGCCTCCAACTTTCTCCCTTGTAAATGAGTTCTAACGCTGTCACACTTGTGCTATGTGACTTGCAGCCCCTACCTTTCAAATTGTATGTAGGTATGTATGTGTGTTGCTGGAACTTGAACCCAGGGCCTCACACATGCTGGGCAAGTACTCTGCCATGGAGTTATAACCTAGCCATAAATTTCTTTACAAAATAAGGGGAGGAATTATAGCTCATGAAACAAATCTGGCCCACCACCTATGTCTATCAATGAGGCTTTTTTGTTTTGTTTTGCTTTGCTTTGCTTTGCTTTGTTTTTGTTTTTGTTTTGAGGTAGGGTCTCACTCTAGCCCAGGCTGACCTAGAATTCAGTATGTAGTCTCAGGCTAGCCTCGAACTCACAGCGATCCGCCTACCTCTGCCTCCCGAGTGCTGGGATCAAAGGCGTGTGCCACGTGCCCGGCTCAATGAGGTTTTAATGAAACCCGGTCACACCGTGGATGCTTGTGGCTACTTTCAAACCACAATGGTCAATTGATGAGTCATGAGAGAGTCTGCAAAGTCCACAAAGCCAAACATATTTACTACAGAAAAAAAAATTACCAGCCCTGAACTAAAATATCTATATTAATTTTTAACTTTTGATTCTACAAAGAAATCACACATAATAAAAGGATTCATACATTTCTTGGCTAATCGCCAGAACAGCTGAGACCACACAGAACACAGCCCCTGAGAAGTTCGATGTTCCCAAGGACCACTGACTTGGCTCACAGCAGCTACCCAGAAAGAGGGCCAGGAGCTCTTCCCCAGCCTAGAATGCTCATGTGTGTTCCCCAGCAGGACCATGGCAAGGTCTGGAGCAAAGAGCCCTTCATCCACGCTTGCATAAAGTTGGCAGGGTGCAATGTGGGGACCAAGTCCTTGCAAGGCCCAGACAGGTGGGAGAATTCAAAAGACATTTTGCTGTATATAGTTCAGGCTGGGCCAGCTGCGTATCCTAAGGTGTAACTTATCAGTGATTCTTCGACCACGTTCCAGAATTCTAAACTAAGCCTGTACTGCTCTAGAGTTGTCCATCAGGATGGGTGAGAGATTGCTTCCAAGACTCCCCGTGGGTATCAAAACCCGAGATGCTCAAGCGCCGTAGATAAATGGTGTAGTGCTCACACAGAATCTGCGCGCATCCTCCCATATGCTCAAAGCCATCCCTGGATCACCTCTAATACTGCACACCATGTCAATGTTATGTGAATAGCTGTTATGCTGTGTTAACTGGGGAATGATCCAAAAAAGACTCTGTGCTCAGTAAGATGTGATTACCGCCCCCCACCAATAGGTGATTGGTTGAATACATGAAAAGGGGATCTGCAGACACTTTCACAATCAAAAAAAAAGTGATGGAGCTGGGCATGGTGGCACACACGCCTTTGACCCCAGCACTCAGGAGGCAGAGGTAGGAGGATCGCTGTGAGTTCGAGGTCACCCTGAGACTACATAGTGAATTCCAGGTCAGCCTGGACTACAGTGAAATCCTACCTCAAGAAAACAAAATAAGAAGAAGAAGAAGAAGAGGAGGAGGAGGAGGAGGAGAGGAAGGAAGGAAGGAAGGAAGGAAGGAAGGAAGGAAGGAAGGAAGGAAGGAAGGGAGGAAGAGTCAGCCTGGTATTCACTGTATTTGGCGTGACTCAGGTGCATGCTCAGGAGAGGGCTCTGTCCATCCAGTCCTACTTGGTGCAGCCCAACCTGGACCCAAGGGGGAGACACCAGGAAGAGCGTATTCTGAGACCTGAATCTCAGGTCAAGAAAGTGTATTACCTGGATGATGAGGCCCAAGGTGTTGACTCTAAAATGCCTCCGTGAATGGCGTTGATCATTTGTCATTTCTAAAAATGGAACTCTACAACTTTCTATCTAGTTCTGTGATATGAATATTTTACACTCTGGATTTCTGTTGCTCGCTGCTTTCTGCCTGTGCCTACTCCACAGCCAGAGCAATAAAAAACTGGCACTTGGGCTGGAGAGATGGCTTAGCATTTAAGGCACTTCCCTGCAAGGCCTAAGGACCCTGGGTTTGATTCCCCAGTACCCATGGAAGCCAGATTCACAAGGTGGCCAAGTGTCTGGAGTTCGTTTGCAATGGCTAGAAGCCCTGGAGCGCCCATTCTTTATCTGCCTCTTTCTCTCTCTCAAATAAATAAATAAACAAAATATTTTAAAAGAGAGAGAGAGAAAGAAAGTAGCACTTATCAAAGGAGTGAGGTGCTTGCCAAAGAGATCCTAGAGATATTCTGGGTGTGTCTTGGCCACTCTTTCCTGAACTGGGCCTCACAATGTTTTAGCCCAGAGACTCTAACTTATAACTACCAGGTGATAAAGGGGACCGGATGTGGATGCCAAGCTCCTGAATGCACGTCCAGAAGAACAAATTAAAAACTGCAAAGGGAAACTGAGCAGCTGGGCATCTAGCCTTGCTTTGGTCCCATTGTACAGGGATAAACATTGAGACTGCTCAAGACAAACAAAGCTCCGGGTTGAGACCTGGCAGAGTAGCTCTCCCTTGGGTGCAGCCACCTCAGTGTAAAACCTATGCTGTGTGCAAAACCAAAACCTGCCTTCTCCTAAGTGAACCCAGAGATTCTACTTTCTGCATGCTGGGGAGCCCTCACTCTGAGGGGCTCCATCACCTGGCAGGTCTTCTTCCAAGGAGACCTGGGCACCCCAGGCTGGGAGGCGGGGATACAGCATGCTTCTACCCACAGAGAGAGAGAGGCCTAGAGCTGGGGAGATGATTTGGTGGATAAACCACGTACTATACAAACATGAGGACCAGAGTTCAGATTCCCCAGCACCCACATAAATGCTCAGTGGGTGTGGGAGACCATGTGTAATCCCAGCCTTGGGTAGGCAGAGAAACCGGGGGTCCCTGGAGCAAGCTGGCTAGACTAGCCAAAAAGGCGAGCCCTGGGCACAAGTGAGAGACCATGTTTCTATAAATAAGGTGGTGTGTTATGAAAGAAGATACCCGATGTTAACTCTGGCCTCTGCATACGCACAGGTACACCCACACAGGCACGCACATGCATGTCTCCCCCACACACATACACAAGCAAAAATGAGAGCAAGAGAGACAGACAGGGAGAGAAAGAGAGTCAGAACCAGGGCCCTCAGGACCTGGCTGGCTCTAACAGAGTTCCACAGCCAAAACAACAGCTAGTGGGGACATGGAAGAGAAAAGGCATTATCTGTCTTTGCCTGGGAAGGTGACACAGGAGCATTGGGGTGGGAGTGTGGAGGTCTGAGAGATACCACCCTGGCTGTGCCACTTAAGGCTTCATAGGCTTTGTCAGGCAGTGCCTTGATTGTTCTCAGCTGGGGAAGAGAGACGGATTCATGGAGAAGACTTGCTCGCTGTCCTGTGGTAAGCCTCACCACACAGCAGCAATGCAGGAGCTACGAGTGCGTATAGACATGGCCCCTGCCCTTCAAGACTTACAGGGCTGCCACAGTGCCTGGCTCACCAGCAGCGTTCCATGATGTGGCCAACTGCACAGCGGAGGTGTTGTGGTGCTGTCGGGGTGCTTGGCCCTATGCACACTACTTGCACACTACACCCATATCTACCTGCCTACTGTCACTTCAGGCCTTGCTTCTCCACCTGGGCTATGAGTCTGGCAAGTCTCACTGTTGTGAAGGTCTCAGGACCTCCCAGCTCCTGCCTTCCCCCACTGGGTCTCCACTTAGCCACCCGCTGGCCGTCCAGCAGCCAACCATGAATCTCACCCTCAAACCGTCTTTATCCCATCCTTTCTGACCAAATTCATTGGCTTGTCCTTTGGAGAACAGACAAGCTGCATCTAGCCCACCTTTCAAGTCTTTTGTAATCCTAATGCCTTGGTGTTCGTGGCCCTGGGCTGCCCTCCATTCCCACAATGCAGTCTGTTCTTCCACTCCTTCAATTTACTCACCTTGGAAACACTATTTCCTTTCCTGGGCTTGGAAGGTGCGAATTCACCTTTGAGAGCTCAGCTCAAGGCTGTCTGTCTTACCAGGTACTCTTCACAGCTGTGGCCCCCCAAGCCAAGCGCCCCCCCCCCCGCGTCTGCCTTTGCCCTTTCCTATCTTTTTCTTTTCCTTCTTGAAAGCAGTTGAACCCAGAGCCTCTCACATTCTAGGCGAACTCTCTACCCACTGAGCTACTTCCCCCCAACCGCTTTTTAATTTTGAGATAGGGTCTCTCTAAATTGCCCAATCTGGACTTGAACTTCCTGTATAGTCCAGCAGGCCTTGAACTTTCAATCTTCTTGCCTTGGTCTCCCAAGTAGCTGGGGTCACAGGCCTATTGTCACACCTGACTTCCCTCTATGGTTTTCAAGGCGAACATGTTTTTCTTTGTGATACCTGCGTCCCACCAAGTGTGTGCTCAGTTCATCTGGAAATGGAAACTTCCATTCAAAGACCATCCTCTCTCTGACCCTCCACCCTCTCCTAAGCTTTCCCTGCCTCACACAAACACACTGTATTCATTGCTCTTGCTCCTCTCTGTCTTCCTTTAATAATGTCTTCTAGGCGTGGTAGGATAGAGTCAGGACCAGTCCATGTTTTCCACAGGACCAGATAAAGCATTTAGCCCAAAGCTGGTGCTTCATGTCAGCTGACAGCAATGAAGAGCATCAGAGGTGTCTACGTGTCCAAATGCAGGAGCAAGTTCACACTGACGCAGCCCTGTGTCTGCCATGGCCACCCTACATGCAGAAAGTATGGCCTCCTCTTGGCCCGTACACAGGCCCAGAACCACACCTCTCCATATCCCTGCGCAGCACCCACTCACACTCTAGCGCAGAGGAGCAACAGACACTCACCCACAGAATGAGGGAGGAGAGGTGGCTCCTGGGGGTTCCCACAGCCAAGAAGCCACCCGCGAGTCCTCACTGGGCACTCTGCTGGGTCACAAGGGGCCAGACTGTTCACCTCTCTATCTTCCTCCTTACAACTGACCTCGCCAGACTCTCTGTTCCCCAAAGCCCCAGATTTCCATTGCTCCTGCTTCTAACCGGCGTTCAGCTGGTACTAGCTTTAGGAGACAGCTCAGTGGGTCCCTCAGATGCCAGGGCCCTGTCCTCCTGGAAAGCTGTCTAGCCACCCCCTCAGGCTCCTGAAACGGGGTGTTCAATGTCTTTCCACCTCCCTCCCAAACAGCACAGACTTCTCCCCCCCACCCGCAGGAAGATTAGGATAGGTGTAATTTTTGTCAGCTCTCTCATCCACACTCACCTCCGCGGTGAAGAGAAAGCGCTGAGGTAATGAGCCAGGGTCCCTGCCCAATCTCTGATCCACTCTGTGCTAGAGGAGCTCCCTGATCACGTCTCTTAGGTGGCAAACTGACTTCGGACTGAGCCCTCGCTTCGGGCCCAGGAAGGGTGTCCCACACAAAACCACCTCCAAGGGAAAGTCACCCAATCTCTCATCCTTTCCAGGAATTCCTGACCCAAAGCAGACTGGAAAAAGCTAGCAGTTAGGGCTGCACCCGGGACAGGGGCACACAGGCCTGGCAGGGGTCAGCCTCTGCCACCAGCATGCCCAGTTCTACCCAGTCTTTGTGCTGAAATCCCAAGTCCCAGCAAAGTGAGGTGGCCCGTCGTTACGGGCCTTTTCCATGATCCAGGCTCAAACCAGGGACTCACAAGGCCAATGGGGAAAGCCAAGTGCCACAAGCAGGGCAGAGAGGGGCAGGCTGCGTCTGGACAGAATCGCATGAGCCTGGCCAGGGCGACAGCCTCGTCAGAAATAGGGTAACTGAGCAAATGCTTTGAGCACAAGGTCATAGGGACGTGGCTGGAGTGTCCACCACACACAGGAATCGTAGTGCAGATGAAGACACTCTGCCCCGAGTGGACTCAGCCTGGCCACCAGAGGACAGCAGTGACAAGCCTGGGCCCCCAAACCCACACACACAGAAAGGACGGGAGGAACAGAGACAGGGAAGGAAGGAGGGAACAGCCAGGACGAAACACTACAGAACTCCCGGATGACCCTGGAATCGACGGGCTCTGGTTATGTTTTCTGGCCCCCACATCCTTTGTTCGAAGCTTATATGTCCCCTGCATGAGCGCTGATGCACTCACGTGCGTACCTCTGCCTTGATGGCAGAGAAAGTTCAGCGCAGCCCCCAGAAGACTGTCAGCCCCGGATACAGACCCGACTCCCAAAGACACCCCTCAAACTTAGATGGGCACATGGGAGCCCTGGCTGCTCACCCCACCTGGCCTCAAGAAGACCTACAGCATTGTCACCTGTCACAAGCCAGCATTCCCACCCCCACCCCTCGGCCCTTAGCCCAGACGCGAGGCCTCCTCCTGTGGGAGGGGCCGGGTACTCACCAGGACTCTGCCAGTCAGCGTCTGGGCAGATATCATCACGCCTGCCCAGTCTTTCACAGAGGTCATCCAGCCAACCTCGGCTGCCACCACCTCCTCTTTCTCGTCCACTGGCTTGAGAGTGCCATCTGCCTGGCTCGAGCCATTGTTAATCTTCTGGGCCTCCTGGCAACAGAGGGAACCAGAGTTGAGTGTCAGGGAACAACTGGACATAAATAAGACACGCATGCATTCATTAAGAATCAAAGCCCAGAGGGGTCCTTGGCTAAGGGGGAATGTGGCTTAAAGGCGCAGAAGCAGCAGAGAAGGAGGGTAGGCTATGGGTTTGATTTGCTCTTCTAATTTGTTAAAAGGAAGAGTGTTTTGTCTGTCTTTTTAAAAAGAAGGCTGGTATTATTCTCTGCCCCAGCCCCAGCCTGCCTTGGGTCAGAGTGGTTAGCAGGATGTGGTCTCTGCCTGTCAGAGTGCATGACCCCTCAAAGTGTCACCCCCTTCCCTTTACAGATTTCTCATCTTTTCTTCCCAGACTCTGATTCAGTAAGGACTTGTGATGGCCCCACAATGGTTCTAGCAATGGAGACTGGACAGCCATTGGGCCAGGCATGATCACATGACCTCTGCCAATACAGTATGACTCGAGGAGGGGGGAAGATAATCCTTCCCTCAATAGGAAGTCACTACAGAGGAAAGCAGAGGTGATAGAATACTGGTGTCACTATTCCAGGCCTGGAGCCGGCTGCACCTGAATCCCACATCCTATCTTCTCTATAATTTCTTTGTAGCTTGAAATGTGTTGGCGGAAAGAAAATTGACCTCATCAGACATCTGAACCCAAAATCGTATCCCTTCACATATACATTGTGCCCTCTGCCTAGAATGTTCTACCTACAGGTGCTCACGACCTCCCTTTCTTTCTTCTTCTTCAACTCTCCTTCAGAGTCTTTCCTGGGTATCCTTTGAAAATTGCAGCTGGCTTCCTCCAACAGCACTTCCCTGCTTTAACTTTTCTATAGCACTTAATACACTCTGTGATCCACTTACTTACTTCATTTACCATCTTCCCCCATCCCATGCTGTTCAACCTCATGCCCAACAGAACCCCAGGCACAAAGATGGCTCAAGAGTCATGAATGAAGCCAGTATAGCCACTCACACCTGTAATCGCAGCATTGGAGAGGCAGAGGCAGAGGGTTCCTGGAGCTGACTGCCTAACCAGTCTGGCCTAACCAGTGATCTCCACGCCATAAGAGACCCTGTATCCAAGAGATATGGAAGGCATAATAACCACATACATGCCCCTGCACAAATGTATGTGCCCACACACATACGAATACAACACACACACACACATGCATGCACGCAATGAAAAGACATGAATGAGGGCTGGAGAGTTGGCTTAGCAGTTAAGGCACATGCCTATGAAGCCTAGGGACCCCAGTTCGATTCTCCAGGTCCCGGGCTAACCAGATGCACAAGGAGGCATGTGCATCTGGAATTCGTTTGCAGTGTCTAGAGGCCCTGGTGCACCCATTCTCTCTCTCTCCCTCCCTCCTCCCTCCCTTTCTCTGTCTCTAATTAATAAATAAATAAAGTAAAATCTTAAGAAAGAAAAAACATGAATGAATGATTGCAATGGGCTTTGAGTATCAGCCCTCCATCACCCAAAGAGCCTAGGTGTGGGGCTGCCAGATAAAATATAGGACAAACAGCCAAATTTGAACTTTAGGTAAATAATTTTTTGTGTAAATATGATCAAAATATTGCAGAAGTTGTATATACACTAAAAAGTTATCATTTGGGGGCTGGAGAGATGACATAGTGGTTAAGACTCTTATCTGCCAATCCAAAGGATCCAGGTTTAATTCCCCAGGTCCCATGTAAGCCATATGTACAAGATGGTGCAAGGATCTGGAGTTCGTCTACAGTGGCTGGAGGCCCTGGCGTACCCATTCTCATTCTCTCTCTCTCTGTGTGTGTGTGTGTGTGTATCTAATAAATAAATAAAAATAAATCTTTAAAAATTAATATTTGGGATAGGGAGATGGTTCAGTGGATAAAAGACGTGTTGAGTGTCTGAGTTCAGATCCCTAGAACCCACATAAGAAAGCCACCTGTGGGCTTAAGAGATGGCTCAGTGGTTAAGGCACTTGCCTGCAAAGCCTAACAACCCAGGTTTGATTCCCCAGTATCCATGTAAGCCAGATGCACAAGGTGGCACATGCATTTGGAGTTCTTTTGCAACAGCTAGAGGCCCTGATACACCCATCCTCTCTGTCTCTCTCTGCTTTCAAATAAATAAAAATATTTATTTATTTATTTAAGAGAAAGAGGGAGGGAAGGAGGGAGAGAGGGAGGGAGGGAGGGAAGGAAGGAGAGAGAGAGAGAAGAAAATAGGCACACCAGGGTCTCTGGCCACTGTAAATGAACTTCAGACAAATGTGCAACATTGTGCATCTGGCTTACATGGGTCCAGGGAAATCAAACTTGAGTCCTTAGGCATTGCAGGCAAGCACCTTAACTGCTAAGCCATCTCTCCAGCACTAGATATATATATACATACATACATATTAAAGCTAGCTATTGTGGCAGGCATCTATTATCACTGTACACCTATGGCAAGAAAGCAGGTGGAGACAGAGCATCTTCTCAGAAGCTCACAGTCCAGCTAAACTAGGGGATGAAGCAATGAACATCAGAGCTAAAGACAGTGTCTTAAATTCCCGAAGTTTCACTCCAGCCTCCACATGAGCACTGGGAAAACACATGCACCCTCTGTCACAAACATCGACACACACATCCTACACACACAAGCACATACCATTAAAAAGTCCTCAAAAACTTATCATTTATATAAAAGTAAGTCTAACTGGACCTGTGCAGATGGAGATGCCAGCAAACTATGTCCATCGTCTAAATCCCTGGATGAATTTCCACAGCAAGCCCGTGCTAGAGATCACTGTGCTTGGGAGCAGACAGGAGAAACCAAAGGCAGAGACGAAACCTGTTCCTCTGCAGTAAGGGGAGGTGGGCCAAGGCAGACCGGAAGCTGCCGGAGGCCTGGTTCTCTGCTCCTGGCTGCGTATGGCTCAGGGAGGCTGGGGCTACAGAAGATGGAGCCGGAGCGCCGGACGCTATTTCATTCCCCGCTGTGTTAAGCCCCTCAGAGCTAGAACAATCCTAGTGGAGATCTGGGAGGGAAAAGCCTTGGGCACATCTGAGGGCCTTTCTGCTGACCTGCTGCCCAAGCTTCCCAGGTCAGTCTCACAGGCCTATTTGGACTTGTCCTGAGACTGGAGAGGTGGGTTTTCAGGGGGAGGGGAAACATGTAACCATGGCAGCCATAGTAAGCGTGGGACAGATTCAGACAGGGAATCTAGCTTTCCTGCCGCTGCAGGACCTCCCCTGTGGGGACCTCCTCTGTGAGATGGGGACAACACTGCCTGCTCCCCTGGAAGTGTCAGGATTCAACAGTGTCCAGTGACCTATAATACATGCTCAATCAGTTAGTTCCAGCCCACCCTTCTGCCCCACGTCTGACATTGACAGTGTAAGGCAGTGGCTCTCGGCCTCGAGTGGGCATAATGAGCATGCTGACTGGCTCATGAACACAGGGTGCTGGGCCCACCCCCAAACCCTGCAGTTCTCCCAGGCACTCATCATCTGCTGGCCTTATCTGAATCCTGCCCTGATCTGAAATGGGTCTTTAATTTTATCCCCTGGCACTTTCTCCTGGTCCTCTTCCTTCAGCCAGAGCCACCTGCTTCGTTCAGAATTGGACAATGGTGGAGTTTGGGGGGAGATAGTCAGCCCCAAATCAAAGGCTGTTGGGGTTGTTACAGTGTATATGTATGTGTGCTATAGTGTGTGTGTGTGTGTGTGTGTGTGTGTGTGTATGCGTGTGCTTGTACTTGTGGAGACTAGAGGACAACCTTGGATATGATTACTTCAGGAAGCTGCCTATGTTTTCTGAGACAAGGTCTTTCATTGGCTTGGCACTCGCCTCATTAGGAGAGACCTGGCTGGCAGCAAGACCCAGGGCTACATGTCTGCCAACCCTGCTCTGGGATTACAAGCATGCACCACTACACCTTGGTTTTCTTCCACATGGGTTCTGGGGATTGAACCCGAGTCCTCGTGTGTGTGAGGCAAACACTTCACTGGTTGCTTTTGTTAACACCTGCAGAGCGGGGAGAGGTTCTGAATGGGTCTCTGGCTGCCACGTGGAGAGTCAGCTCAAGCTGGAGGCTCACAGGACACAGCCACCTCTGGCCCCTGGAGGAGCGAAACCAGCATGGGGAAGGCCCAGAGCCGGGGAAGTCCCTGTGGCCACCGTGGTTTTAACGCATCAATAATTCACTGCACACGAGGTACGGTGCTGTTTTGCCAGCCCTCTTACCTATTGTTTTACAAAGCATTCATTATTTTAATTACTTTATGATAGACAAGGAAAAACACAGATGAACAGGAGATGGTGCCCTGGTTATTATTTGCTTACACTAGGTGTTGTGAGCTTAATTACCATGTATGGGAGGCAAGACTGGGGGACTGGGGAAGCCAGGGGCGCTCGACAAAGCCCTGTGTCAGCCTGCCAGGCCCGTCCAGGGGTTCTCTGTGGGAAGAGCAAAGCGCTGCGGCCTTCTGCTGATGTCAAAATGCCACGCGCTACAGGACAGGAGGCGGGGTAGAGGATTAAACGGCTCTGCTGGGGACAACACAGTCCACGCAGGCAGTTGAAGAAGAACCCACTGGAACAGCGTCGGTCGTGTTGGTCATCACTGACCAAGCCAGACCTGGGCTCCAACCACCAGCAATTAAATGTTACTTGTCATCGAACTCCATAAGCCTTATAAAGGAATCCAGTTAGTGGAATTTCGCAGACCATTTTATAGACAGGGTAACTAACAGATTAGTGACTTTGTCTACTGAGCCCTTGGAGGGCCACTGACCACAGGTGGACCTCAGTACATAACTACACAACGGAGGGCGAGTTCTCAATGATGCTATCATCTGCTAAGCAATGGGCCCTGGAGACCTGGTGCCCTGAGTTCTGTGAGAGAACTTCCCCATGAGACCCTCTCAGATGCCTCCTGACACTGAGCTCTACTGGACCAAACTCTCTCCTCCAAGATGAGGAGACAGGGCCAGAGCAAGGCACCTCCGAATCCCAGACCTTTTCTCTTCCTCCTGGACTCCTGTCCCATGACACACTAATGGAGAGGGAAGGTCAAGCTTTGCCCTGAATGACTAAGCAAGCACCCAGCCATCCTAGACTTCCCACTTCGCTGCAGAGGAAGGCCACGCCACACAGCCCAGGGAGGACCTCAAAGTAGGACCAGATGCCATAACCCTGGTACCAGCCAGGAAGTCATTGTGTGTGTGAGTGCGTGTGTGTGTTATGCGCACACGTGTGTGCACGTCTGCATGGGTAAGATAGAGATGCTGCTGGCTACAGGATCCAGCTGCCCCAGCCTTAGAAAAACAAGCTACCAGCTTCTCCGAAACGCAGGGAAGGTGGGCTGTGGGGTAAGAGCACAGAAGAGAGGAGACTGGGGGCGGGAGGGGCAAGGGCCCTAAACACTGAAGCTGTGCTGCTGTCTCAGCAGTCCTCACTGCCCACCCTGGAGGACCCCCAGGAGGAGGGGCTCAGTCTTGCTTTGGAAAGGCCTGAGCATCTGCCCCAGCCCTGTCTTCTCTTCCCGGCGGATCCAGGGGGAAGCTGGCCACACCTGCTCAGTGCAGAGACTCAAGAATAAGGAGGGCTTCCCAGCCAGGGTGCAGGGATGGGAGGCTGGGGAACACGGACTTTGGACCCTACCTATGTGTCACTTGTCCTACTGGGCCCATGGCCTCACTTTTTAATTCTCATTCTTTTCACAGTGTTCTGCACAATGGCTTCCATTTGACAAGCTGCAGATAGCCTCACCTCCTGTATGAGCTGTGAGCAAGGGACGGGACCCCAGTCACTGATGGCCGTCACAGAGATGATCTGTCTGTCCGGGGTTTCAGTACTTTCCACCAAATCACAAGAGGGAAAAGCCAGCACTTAGGAAAGGACTTCAGAATGTTGGGTGGAATAAGCCAGACTCAGAAAGACAGGTATCACGTGTTCTCTCCTATGTAGAATCAACACACACACACACACACACGTGTGACACACACGTGACATGCACACGTGACACTCACACGTGACACACACGTGACATGAAAGTAGGAGGGGAATTATTTGAGGGTAGGAAAGGGACCAGTGGGAGGGAAGAGGGGGAACAAACAAGGGTAACGGAGGGTGAATATGAGTTAAAAAAATAATGGGACACATGTGTAAAACTGTCATAATAAATCCCATTATTTTATGTGCCAATTTTAAAACTAGAGGATAAAAAGGAAGGGGATTTGGGGATTCCTTAGGATGTGACCCCTCCACTCACTGCACAGATAAGAAAGCAGGGACCCTACATGGAAGTCACGTGTCCTGTGCCAGCCACTCAGGCCAGCTAGGCACCCCCTGGCTGAAATGTCACTACTCCCCACGCTGGCCCTGTTTCTCTGGTCTCTCAGAGACTCCTCAGCAAGAGAAGAGCTGCAGATCTGCAGCTGGTGGTGCCCTGAGCCATGGCAGCGTGCAGCCCTGAGTTCAGACATGGGGGGCACAGCAGGGAGAAACCATGCTCTTGTCCCAGAAGGTCCAGCTCTCCCAAAGTGAAGGCCTCCCTGGCCTGGCACCCTGCAGCCTCCAACCGTCCCACCTCTAACCCGTCCCACATCTGGAGCCAGTACACTGGGAACTTCAGTCAGGCCTGCGATAGAGGAGAGACCTCTGCCACCAAAGTGCAGCTATTCTGGGTGGCCTTGGGCACGCCACTTCACATCCCAAAGCCCCTGTGTTCCTTTCTGTAAATGGCAAGTCCTTAGAGCCCCACTTTGGTCACTAAGAACAGCAACTCCCAAAGCACCAGTAAAGAGAGGGCCACTGAGACATCCGGTCCTCTGGTTCAGGCAATAAACATGGATGCTGTGGAGAAAGGAGTCGCATACTCCAAAACCAAAAGCCTCACAGAGCCCAAGCTCAGCTCCCTGCCCTCTCCAGGCACACGCACACACACACGCACGCACGCACGCACGCACACATGTGCACGCGCACATAGGCTTAAGGGAAAAAAGCAAGCCCGGGGGCTAAGGAGTTGTCTCAGTGGTCAGAAGCTTTTGCTGCCAGAGTCACACAACTGGAGTTTGGGTCCCCAAAACCCACATAAGGCGGAACACAAGCACATGCACATGTCTGTCACCCAACACACCTGCGGCAACGAGATGCAGAGTAAGCAGGACCCCAGAGCTCACGAGCCAACGCGTCTGGCATTGCCAGCAGCAAACAGGAGTGATGCTGCCTCACACAAGACGGAAGCTGAGGACTGATGCCCCAAGGTTGTCCTCTGACCTCCACATGTACACCATGACGTGGAGACCCCCATCCATACGCACACACCACACACTGACCACATACGCATGCCCAGCACCCTCCCGTGGTTTCTCTTCCATCTCTGAGAACAAGTCAGTCCCCCAGTCTGTCCCTCTCTTGTCTGTCATCTTACATGTCTGCAAGCCACTCATGCCACTGAAGCTGCACTGGCCTCTTAGTAGCTGCGAGAACCTTCCAGGCATTGACACCAGCCACTCCCTTGGACCCAGTATGAACAGGATGCTCTCTGAGTGTTGGTTCAAAACTTCACCTGACCCCTGAACCCTCCCCTGATCTCCCCATTAGAAATGGTGCCCTGCTCAGGCAGCATTTGTGCAACCACCTGAAAGCTGGTGGCCTCTAAGCGTTCCAATGGAGCCCCATAGGAGAGAGGCTTATCTATTCTATAACTTCAATACTGAAGAGAGGAGATGGAAGAGGTAAGAGAGGGAGGTAGAAGGCAAGAGGAAGGAGGAAAAGGAAGAAGGAGGAAAGAGGGGAAGGGAAGGGAAGGGAGGGGAGGGAGGGAGGGAAAAGAAGTGGGAGAGGAGAGGAGAAGAGAGAAGAGGAGAGGAGAAGAGAGGGGAGGAGAGAAGAGGAGAGGAAGACATGGAAGAAGGAGGGAAGAAAGATGGGGAAGTCAGAGATGGGAGCAGAGGAGGAGTGGAGAACAGGAATGACAGGAAAGGACAGGGGAGAAGGAAGAGGTGGGATGGGGGAGGGCTGCAGCGGGCAGAGGTCTGCTCCTGACAGACACAGTATCTAGAAGAGATGATATTACTCGGGAGCTGTAGTGACAGTGACTTTGGCCACCATTTTCCAGCCTAATCACAGGAACCATATGAGGTAGACACTAATGTCATTTGACAGATGCAGGGTGACGCAGCTGGCCTAAGAAGACGCAGTGAAAATTTAAACCCAGCTGTCTGATGTCACAAAGGGATGCGAACACACCCTGTCTTCCCAGGGACAGAGTGAGGAGCAAAGTCTACAAAGGAACTTGGAAGGACTGTGGCAGCTGCGACGTCTCCTGAACGGCTCGTCACCATCACGAGTTTGCACTGTCCCCTATTTCTGGATGTCACACGTGCCTTGGGACAGTGGTTAAATCAAGGTCATCAAGGTCAGAGGGGGACCCACCTTTATCTGTCAAGATCCAGTTCAGAACCATGAACCCTCCTTCAAGGCGCACAGCACAGAATCCGAGGTCTACGTGGTAAGCTGACAGGGTGAGAAGAGCTCAGAGAGCTGAGCCTCTCTGCAAAGGCCCTGGGCTCTACCACTGTGCCCGAGGCATCTGCGAGCGGGACTGCGTAGACTGAAGGCCTTAGTCAGATTGGGGTCCGAAGGGGAACCACTTTTCCCATTCACTCTGGACCACAGAAGGGGCCCAGGTGCATCTCCCACACTGGGAAGCACAACACTGAAGCCTTCGCCCAGGGCCCTGGGACCACAGGGTATTCCCAGATGCTTTAGCCAGTGGGAGGAAGGAAGGGCCAGGAAGTTTCTCTCTCCCAGGCCTCACAGTTGCACTGTGCCTTGGTATTTCCTGAGTCGACATCAGATGCCATTTCCGCCGAGCCTGCGTGGACAAGCTCTGTTCCGAGTTTATCATTCCATCTGCCGAGCCCTCTCTGGCCGTGCCCCTGCCCTCCCCTTGTCCCTCGTCCTCCATGTGTCAGACTGAGCCAGACACCGGCACGCAGCTGCCCTCAGCTGGACACAGAGCAGAAGGACTTTCCCTCCTGGCAGGTGGCAGGCTCAGTCCGGATGTTGGGAAGCCTGTAAACAGTGACGGGCTGTGGGACTTCTCTGAACAGAGTCCTCGTATGGGAAAGAGGAAGCAGCGAGTTAAACGCACAGTTCTCTGTCCCATAGGGGACCATGCCGGGAGGGCAGGCGCAGGCTCTGTGACAACCAAAGCCAAGCGCCTGCGTTGAGCCTGGGTCTGAGACACCTGCAAGTGAGTGAACACGTTTTCTTCGAGGGGGTGGTGGGAGCCTGAAGTCCCCGAAGTGACTATCCACGGGCCTGTTCCAGCTTCGTTTCACGAACATGATCGTGACATTCTGCAGGCTACTTGGCCTAAGATCCTGAAATACCTGAACTGCAACATGTCAAGTCTCCTGAACACCTAAGCTCCCATGCAGACCTCTGTCCTGGTTCCTTTGCCTAAGGGTTCCCAAGTCCTGAAAGCTCAGAAAGGATCCCCCTGCCATCTCCCAGCCCTGCTAATGGCCACAGAGGAAGCCCAGCCCAGCCTCTGCAGTCTCCTGAGCAGGTGGCCAGACTGTAGGCATCTCCCAGGTACCAGTAATCCTTCATGTTAGGGAATTAAGCAGGTCACCTAAAGCAGCCCTAGCAAATGAAGTATAATGTAGCTGTCACCAGCTGGGGTGCTCATGGCCAGAGTTCTATGAATGGATGACGAGGAGGAGGTGGCCACCTGAGACCTGTGCAGGAGAACTAGGCCGGAGCCCACCGCCAGAGAGGAGGCCCCTGTCCCAGCCAGAGCTGGTGCAGGAGGACAGCAGGGTTCGTTTCTACCCTCAGGAAGACCTGCTCACAGCTTCCCATGCACCTACGGGCTGCACAGACACCTGTCCCCATCCATCCCTGGGTCCACTGCACGTGATCGGGTGCACACTTCTGCAGCTACTGTGTTTGCGAACCACTGGGCCACACCTCCGGGGGTGGGACACCCTATCCAGGGATTCAGGCCACAGAAGCTTTGAAAGGGGCTTGGACAAAGCCCACTGCTCAGGAGTTATAAACCACACAAGGGTCCCAGGTCCCTGTCACTGCTGAGATGCTCCATTTTTCAGCCGCTGCTTGCTGGGTCCCCTCAGCACGTGGTTTCTCAGAAGCCCACGCAGACTCTGCGTGAGCAGTTGTGCTTTGGAACTCTTTGTGGTGGAAAAGAGTGATGGTAGAGAAAGGGCCAGCTGACCTTTAACAAGCCCTCGCCACCTCTGTGCCTCAGATCCTCGTGTCTCAGAATCGAAGGAGCCATGTAAATGCTCCCGGGGGGTCTGTCCGGCTCTGAACCGCCTGACCTTAAAGCCTGGATTGTGGATCTCTTGCTGTGCATGCTCCTGTCTCAGCCATCTATCAGATGTCATTTCCCTCACTGGGGGAATGGCTGGCGAAAGAAGGGATCCTTCAGGCTCTTCTTAGAGCCATCTCCAACCGAAGCTCTTGGTCCCCCTCTTGCTTTAGGAGAGGGGAGACTGTTTGGTTGTTTTACAGCAATGTATTTAATCCTCATGACAAGTTTACAAGATAGGAATGAATGATATGAGACTTACAGAGACTGGGTCATCTTCCAAGATGCCCCGTCTCCTAAGTGGCAGAGCTAAAACTTAAATTGGATCTATTCTCAGTCTAGAGGCCGTGCCTCTCCTCTACCACACGATGTCCAGACACAATGTAGAAAGAAACAGGACAGGGGCTCCTTCCAAGATGCTGTGCATTGTTACTGCTGAAGCAACCATCTTACACTCCACAGCCTCTGAATAGCCACTGTCTGTAGAATTGACACCTGGAGTGGCTTATAGCTAGTCATATAAGGAAAGGAAATTTGGGGGGCAAAATGGCCTAGGAGACGGGTTCCCAACCTGGAAATAGAATAACCCACGAACAGTAAACATGGTCTCAAGCAGCCACATCTGCTGCTCATGATTACTAAGTCAGCCCCCAAATGTTCAGAGCCGATGCATGCATTTGGGCTGCGGAGATGAAGGAACTTGCTTGCAAAGCTTTCTGGCTGAGGATAATTCCCAGTACCCACATAAAGCCAATGCACAAAGTGGCTCATGTGCCTACAGTTCATCTGCAGTGGCAACAGGCCCTAGTGGTCCCACGCTCTCTTTCTCACTCACTCACTCTCAAATAAATAAAAATATTTTAAAAGTACCCCACTGTTACAAAATAATGATCACTTGCTCCTTCAATTAGCTTAATGATGGGAAATGAAGTGATAGTCTGGAGTTCACTGTTGAGGCCTCGGAGACCTGGAGTGGGTGCTGTTGTGACTCCTGGACCAGCATGTCCAGGGTAAGATCTAGGAGAGCCTGCTTTCCCATAAGGACAAAACACAGAGCAGCCTGTCTGCAGGACAACCACACCCCCACTCCGGCCCAAACTGGCCAGACAAGAAACCTTCACAGGGCCCCACTTGGAAGGCAAGCTCCTGTGCGTTTTCCAGCGTAAGAATAACTATAAACACAGCCGGCAGGTCTGAGGCAGGGCCAGGAATTCAGACGGATTAGTAATGGAGATAATTTCCTAAACCCTTGGGTTTATCTCAGTGAATTCTGTTACTAACGTCACAAGTCAGGCACCGTCATCTCCATCTTAAAAGATGAGCAGCTGAGGAACCGAGGCTCTCTGCAGGTCCCTAAGGAGTGCAGTGGCCTTACAAACTGACTGGGAGGTCAAGCCCCATGCAGACCTGGTGAGTTCAATACCAAATCCCTTCTCCTCGTAGGAAGAAGCCTACGTTTTATGGGAAAGTCTTCTTGTTTTAAAGAAAGCATGCAAGTCTTCAAATAGTGTGTGTTTGTCGCTTTTCTGGAAAAAAAAAAAAGAGAGAGAGAGAGAAAGAAATGATTGTCTCAGACATAGAGCTGTAGAGATGAGAAGTACGAGCCCCCATGAACTCACATGGTGGAGGTAAGACTTTCTCAAGGAGCTACACACTGTTGTTCATCAAAGAGGAAGAGACTGATACGGAGCCCCGGTGGATGAGACTCCAGGAAGGAGGATAGGATAGATGCTGCATTTTGTGAGAGAGCCCTAAGAGTCCTGAATGCCGGTTACCCCTCACTTGACTGGGTGACCCTGAGCAAGTCACCTCACCTCACCCTAGCTGGCCGTGACTTCCTCATGAGCTTTAAAAACACCTTCCTCAGGCAGAATCTAGGAAAGGTCAGCCACAGAGATGATGAAAATAAGATGAAGAGGGTTTCGTGACTAGCCGTTGTTATCACTAGCTTAGTACCAGACAACGCACTTGTATGACCTTGGCAATGCTCTGCCCACCAGGATGTTTAGAAGCCATATTTTGGTCTTATCCATTTCACCAAAGCAGAAGTGAAATTTGGTTTCTAGTCAAAACAGACCAGGATATGGACCACTGAGTTTCATGAGAGAACTCAATCCTGTATTCAGAGACTTTCATACCATACTCAAGTTAACTTTTATGACTCCTAGAGAACAAAAAAGATAAGCCAAACTGTGGTAGTTTGAATGAACAGCATCCCCCACACCCTCATGTGTTTTGAATACTTGGTTCCCAGCTGGAGGCAACCTGGTAAGGTTGTGGAGCCTTTGGGATGTGGCGCGCCTTGGAGGAGGTGTGTCCCTGGGGGTGGGCCTTTGGATTTGATCTTCCAGCCCTACTTGCCAGGGTCAGCCAGGTCACTCTTGTTTCTTTCTCCCAGCTGAGGTGACAAGAAGTGATGCCCTGCTGTTTGTTCCTGCCTTGCTTTTCCCACCGTGATGAAACTTCCCCTCAAAACTGTAAGCAAAAATAAACCCTTTCCTTCCATAAGCTGCTCCTGGTCAGACGTTGTATCCCGGCAACATACAGGAAGGTAACTGCTACAAACCGAAACACGGCTATGAATGTAAGAAGGCACTGCAAGATAGGAGCCTGGCATGTGTAGCTGGGATCCCTTCAGCTGGTCAGTGGAGCCACAGGTTCCTCCTTCTCTCAGACACCATTCTGGGGACAAGCAGGACCAGGCCAGTCAGGGGGCCTCACTCTGCATGGCAAAGGGTGCCGCACATTAGCTCATGGGCGCTCTGGTCCTGTGGGTCCCACGCAGGCCACGAAGTCACCCTGCCGAGGACGAGGTCCAGAATCAAGGAGCCACAGCACAATGAAACACGGTAATCCAGTGGAAGACAGCCGACACTTTCTACCAGGAAGAGCTGTCCTTTTCCTTGGCATTATGTCACCACTCCTTTGTTGGGTATTAGCATGCCCTTTGAGTGAAGTGACAGTGATGGCAGAGCTGGCATGTGACAGTCTTTGTGAGGCCCTTGCTTGTCAAAACAAGAAGCTGGCAGCCTTGTGGAATTCTGTTTTATAAAGTTTAATTGACTCTCCCAGGAAAAGTCTAAAAATCCCTCCCCTAGTCTAGATCATCATTTTTACAGGTGGGGAAACTGAGGTGCCAGATGCCACACTCACATGCGGCTCGCCTGTGACCTAGAGCCCCGGCTGCGTCTGTCACCTGGGTTAGTCACAGAAGGCAGGGCTTGGGGTCCTGGGATAGTGGGGAGGGACCACATCGTTCCCATAACTTAGGAACACTCCACAGGACCATGAGTTCCTGGCATCTTGTGCCGTAGGTGTCATTACCACAGGAAATGCAGTTACCTCCCTAGAATACACCCCACGTGTCACCACGGCCCCATGCCACCATTTGGGAGCCAGCGGCGAGGAAGCATCCATCAGCAGACAGCCGATAGGTGGGATGAATGGGGTGTGGGGAATAGTCCCCCTATCCACACACAGGAGCAAACGGAGAAAAAGATGGGCAGCTCGTTGTGATGGTTTATATTATCAACTTAACAGGCTCAGGCCTGTCTGCTGCCCTCACCAGGTCCAGGCTGAACTTCAGCTCGGGTCTGGCCCTCCTGAAAGCCACACCTTTGTGCAGGCCATTCCCCTCCTCGTGCAAATCCCAGAGACTTCCCAAAGTCCTCTCTTCTGCATGCATGTCCCCACAGCTACTCTCCCCCACCCCATCTTACCTGCAGCGTTCTAATCTGCTCCTGCATCTCAACACGAGACAGACATGGGCTGGGAGCCTTAGTTCCTAGTCATGCCCTAATTAGCCCGGAAGCTCCTTGAAGGCAAAGTATAATGTACTTTTTACACCCAAAACATCTGGCATGTAATAAACTGGTAACTAGACATGTATTGAGTCAGAACCCTGCTCAGTAGGTGCTGAAAAACTGGACACAGTCTTAAGCCAATCAGATCCAGCTAACGTGGGCCAGCTTCTCGGAGGCCCAGTGTAACCTGGGGCTGCAGCCTTAACCACTGTGCAGGTGCAGCTGAGTTTTTCCAATGTAAACGCAACTCCCAAGCACGATCAGATGACATGAGGCTTCAGAGAGACACATGCCTCGCCAAGCATATCAGTCAAAAAAAGATGAATGTTCTTGTTTACAGAAGGAATTGTCCCATTCCAGGAAAATTTCCACCATGATTTAGGACCTAGTCCAGCATGAGCCTATAGACCTCACAGCTGAACATTTTTCTGTCTCTTCCATTTGCTGACCTTGGACGGAGTTTGTCTACAGGTCACTGGGCCACCTTTCCAGGCCTGTAACATAACCCCCACTTGGGTGACCGAGGCCTAGCAAAACAGAGGACCATGGGAGACAGAAACATAGCGTAGAAATGGGGACCCATGCAAGCTATGGCCAGGAAGCAAGGGGATTCAGTCTCAGACCCCTGAGGTCCCTGGAGCTACTCTGCTCCCTAGACCCTGGCTGGAGTCAGAATGCTCAGACTCCTGAGCTCCTGGGCCCTCCTGCATTCTAACTTGAATCAAGGTTTCCAAACACAAGACTGGTGCTAAGGTGAAATAAAGGCAATTACTTAACAGCCGTGGGAGAGGGAGGAGAAGGGGACTTTAATTTCTCTGGGGTTCAGAGAACTCCTCCATGCCCTTCTAGACCCCTGGTGGGAATAAGAGAAAGAGAAAAAGAGAGAGAGAGAGAATGAGGACAAACCACCAAAGCCCTGCTAAGCCTCATCTGTCTGCCTGGCAACCCCACTCCCATCCATCTCCTTTCATGGGCCTGGGACCCCCTTCAATCCTAGACATCAGGAAGAGAGGCTGAACAGCTGTGAGAACCTTCTTTCTCTAGGAAGGCTATTCCAAAATTATATCAGGTTTCCTTCTACCCAGCTTGTCAGCAGGGGACTCTTGCCTAACATGGTTGAGGAATGTCTTAGAAACTAGTGTGATTCAGCCTGGCCTTGGATGAGGTTTTCCACCCAGACGGAACACACCGAGTGTCTGGAAGCGTCAGCGTGTGGTGACACTGGGGGCATCCACACCCTTTCCCTCCCTCCCTGTCTCCAGACCTCTGTCAAGAGGACACACTTGACAAGTGGCAGGCAGATCCAGCCCTTGGATGAAGTCAGATAGAGAACAGGAGCCAACAGGAAGCTCAAAGGTCTTGCCCACACACTCGCACACAGGGGCCTCCTCCCGCACTCTCCCTGCTTTCCTCCGGCTTTCACAACTTCTTGTTGTGCGCCCAGTATAAACCATCAAAAAGCTATTGGTAGAGGCAGGCTTGGAGGTGCAAGCCTTTCATCCCAGGGAAGCTGAGGAAGGAGGATAGCTGTGTGGACAGGGTGGGGAGCTATAGTGGAAGTGATTCAGCAACTAAGCTCTCAAAGGGCTCAGTTGAGGAACCTGAGAGGTGGAACTACGGCATGCACCCCTCTCTCAGAAGGCAGGGCAGAGCCCTGCACGCTTGGACCGTCATGGTAGTTGTTTCCCCTTAGTCCTCATTGCCTTGGGTTCCTTCTACAAACACACACTCTGCCCGAGAGAGGCTCTGGGCAACTGCTAGAAATTCAGTCTTCAAAACTGTCTATAACCTGAACGTCTACTTACTAATGAATTATTACTGAACTGTTGCTGGTTCTACCACATTCCCAGTTGAGAACCCACAAATTCCCCTCAACAAAGAGAAAAGTTCTGGTCCTTCATTAGAACTCACTTTACAGGGTCTGGTTGGGACTCCAGGGGCAGTTGTGAATGTGGCCAGTCTCTTACTAGAAAGCTCTAACAGCTGGAAGGAAGGAAGAGAGGTGCCGGAGAGGAGCTCTTGTCTGAACACTATAGGCATCACCTCAGAGAGCATCCTGCCAGGCTCATGTTTCCATAACAACTGTCATTCCTGCCCCTAACACTAATGGGGAGGAGGCCCTCCTTTATGTGGGCAGCTGTGAAAAAATGTCTGACTGTTGCTTGAATCCTAAGTGTTGGTTTTCCTCCCCACAGCTGGCGTTCTGACTCGGAGCAAAGCAAAGATCACTGTGACTAAGATATCTTAGTTGTGAGGTATCAAAGATTAGAAGTCAGCCAAGGGGAAGAGGCCGGAGGGGAAGCTTCTGGGAGCGTTATGAAATAATATTCTGCCCTTGGCATATACCAGGGATTTATTCCAGGACCCTCCACCCTAACCATGGCAGCATCTGCAGATGCTCAAATCCTGCTATGGCTTGTCCCCCAAAAGCTCACGTGTTAGAAGCTTAGTACCGAGAGTGACCTTGAGAAGGTGGGGAAGTTGAAAGTTGTTAGGTCACTGGGACACTGGCATTGGGAGGGACTAATGTTGATCTCACAGATCAAGTTGTTACAAAAGAGGAGACCTGGTCCCTGAACACGTCTGGCTCCTTGTCCAGCCTTGTGATCTCTTGTTTTCCATGTGCCACCGCCAGGACGCCGGCCGCCATGTTTTGGCATGGTCAGGGGTCCTCGCCAGAGCCAAGCAGATGCCTGCACCATGCCCCTGAATACCCAGAGCTGGAAGCTAAATAGCCTTCTATTTTTTCGACGGTAGGGTCTCACTCTAGCCCAGGCTGAGCTGGAATTCACTATGTAGTCCCAGGGTGGCCTCAAACTCACGGCAATCCTCCTACCTCTGCCTCCTGAGTGCTGGGATTAAAGGCATGCGCCACCACGCCCGGCCCTTTTTCTTTATAAAATGCCCTGTTCTAGAGCGGAAAATGAGTGACTGCTTATAGAGAATGGCATAGTATTTGCATGCAACCTACACGCATCCTCCTGCGCTCTTTGAATCTTCTCTAGAACGCTTACCATGCTGGATACAATGTCACTCCACAGTTGTACTAAACAGGGAAGAATGACAATAAAAAAAGTCTATGTATTCAGTTACTTACACATTTTCCTATTTTGTGTTTGCGTGCCTGAGTGTGATATGTACACATATACGTGTGCTTCTATGTATACGGGTGCACATGTGTGTGCGCGCACGTGCGTGCATGTGTGCATAAGCCAGAGAACAACCCCAGGTCATATCCTCTAGGAACACCATCAACTCTTTCTGAGATTGCCTAGGAGCTTGTCACACAGGCTAGGGTGGCTAGCTGGCAACCTCCAGGGACCCTCCTATCTCCTCCTTCCACCAGCTAGGATTACAGGTGCATGCCACAGGTGCCCAGAATTTGACAGAGATTCTGGAGATGGGTCTCAGAGCCTCATGTTTCACCCCCGAGCCATCTCCCCGGCCCCTGTATCCACATCTTCTTCCAGATACTCTCAGTCTGTGGTTGGTTGATGCGGAACCCAGAGAGACAGAGGGCTAACTGCAGTCTATTTTTGACCTAGTTGATGACTTAAATTTTTCTCATAATTATTAACTATTTTGTACTTTTATAGTATTCTTTTCTGTGTACCTGTTTTATTCTACTATTTTTAATAAGGCTTTAAAAAATTAATTGGCCAAGCTGCTCTTAAGGGACTCATCAGCACAGCTGGCATTTTTGAAGTTTCTTCTGGCACAGGACAGGAGTCTCGGGCTGCAAATAGCCCTGTGTCATAGCCCTGTACAGCATGAGCAAGAAGGCGGAAGCCTCAGTGAAAGTCATTGGTCCCAGGGCAGCCAGAGGCCAGGACACCAGCCAGAGGCAGAACCTGGCCGGGTTAGAGGCGAGGAGAAATAGTCATGGAATCGGGAAAGTAGGACCCCAGAGGCCATGTGGGGCCACAGTTTACTGCTGGCTCGTGTTAAGGGCTGTGTCTGTAAAGGAGATCATGGGAAAAGGATGTGATTCACGGTTTGTACCTTCCTTGGGAGGCTGTGGAATGAAGCAGGAATGGCCTTGGCTATTAGAAAAAGAGCAAGAAAGACAGAAAGAGTCACAGAGACTGAGAGAGAGAGAGAGAGAGAAAGAGAGACAGAGAAAGAACTTGTCCCTGGCCATCAGAGGAGAGAAAACAGAAACAGAGACACAGTGAGACAAAGAGACCAAGAGGAATATACAGAGAGAGAGAGAGAGAACACTTGGCCAGCACTCTTGGTCTCACTTTCCTTATGTTTTAGCTAGAGAGACTCATGCTTCCATTCCTCTGAGGAGTGGTCCTCCTTTCTAGTTCAAGGGCTTACATACACCATTTCTCTTGTGGGTAACAATCCTCTCCTCTCAACCCCGGTCCACACTTTCTACTCATCTTGAAGAACTTTTTTCTGTATCTACACGTCTTGTCCCATTCAGCCAAGAAAACCTTTCAGCTTCCTAGTTCTAACACTTCTCCTTTGACAGGCAAATCACTTGCAAATATATGGTCAATTCCTATGCTAATCAGCTGCCCGTTACTTTGATGAACGCCTGAGGTAATCCACTGGAGAGGAGGAAGGTTAATTTTGGCTGAGAGTTTCAGCTCATTGTCACTTGGCCCTGTTGCTTTGGCTTGTGGTGGCAAAAAGCAGATCATGGAAGGAGCAAAAAGGGCCCAACTCACCCCGTGGCAGGCAGAAAGAGCACACACAGTCAGAGCTGGGGGAGCCAGGGCCTCAATATCCCTCTCGGGGCCACTCCCCCATGACCTAACTTCCCCCCACTAGGCTCCACCTCCCAATAGTGCCCTGGGCTGGGAACCAAGCCTTTAACTTCTTTTTTTTTTGTTGTTTTTAGGGCCACTTCACATCTAAACTACAGCCTTTCCTCTTGCTTCACTAGACCAGAGACAGCCAACTGTTTCTGCACCACAGGGCCTCTGTTGCAACAACTCATTTCTACCACTGTGGACAAGGGTGGCCACAGACAACACATAAACAAATGAGTGTGAATATGTGTCCACGAAATTTTATTTGTGGATACTAAAATTTGAATTTCATATCATCTTCATCCTTTGTTTAAAAAAAAAAAAAAACTCACTTCCCACAAGGTGACTCATGAAAACTCATGGAGAGCTTTGGTATGGGGATGGGCCCTGCTGCTCAGTGTATCCTCTACAGAGTACAAGTCTGACAAGAAACGGCACACAAGAGGGGTGGTCCCCTACCTGTGCACATGCACTCTGGAAATGCCAGGGTTCACCTCCCAGGACGAGACTATGCACAGTGCACTGAGTCAGCCAAAAGCTCTCGAGGCACTGGGGAGATGGCTCAATGGGTAAAGAGCTTGCCACACAAGTATAAGGATCTGAGTTCAGATCCCCAGTACTCACATAAAATGCTGCGTAGCATGGCACATGCCTAAAATCCAGTGCTGGGGAGGTGGAGACAGGAGGATCCCTGGGGCTTGCTGGCTAGCTAGTGTAGCCAAATTAGTGAGCTCCAGGATTCAGCAAGAGACCCTGTCTCGTAAGAATAAGGCAGAGAGCAACTGAGGAAGACACCACATCCATCACCTTCTGATCTCCACACTCACACCCATGTGCACGCACATCAACCCACAGACATACGCACACATGCACACAACATGTACGAGCAAAGAAAAAGAAAGAAAAACTTCTCAATTCTCCTGCCTCAAGATAGTTACTTGTCTGAGGCTAGGCAGTGCTACTCAAATTTATTTGACCAAAGAATTTTCTGTTTCAGTCACATCTACCCATAGCCACGGGCAGCCACATTGGAAAGTGTTGCTGAGGCTTAAATGCAAGATCGTAGTGTTCTCAAAATTAAGTGTGGATCAGAATCACGCATGGGTCTGAGAGGGGTTCAGAATGCACTCCCTCAAAAGTCCCAGCAGGCCTGGGGATCGCTGTAGGGAAACACCACTGGTCTACGTAAAAAAGGTGGCTTCGATGCTTACGTCTTCCTCCTTCTACAGATCTGGTTTCTAGAAGAACCTCAACTCAATCACCTCCTCTCACTGGCAGAAGAAACCCTGATCCATCTTCCAGCAGAGCATGTGCTGCACTATGGTCCCTAAAAGATATGCGCTCTGGCCCTAATCCCCAGTGCCTATGAAGGGGGCCTTATTCAGAAGCGAGGTTAGATGTCAACCTATCAGAGGAGAGGCACTCAGGGACACTGGCATGTAAGGAAAGACACAGGCCCAGGAGAAGGCCAGGTGATGACAGAGGCAGAGATGCAAGTGACACAGTTATGAGCCAAAGGCTGTCGGCTCCCAGCAGGAGCACGAGAAAGACAGGAAGGAGTCTCCTGCCACGTTGACTTCAGACGTCTGGCCTCCAGCACTGAAAGACAGTAAATGTCTGTAGCAGTCCTACAGAATCTAATCTGAGAGCAGGTAGCACTATCGCCAGGGCCTTCTCTCTGGTGGATGACCGTGTGAATGTCAAGGGCGCAACAGGACTGGGCCCTGTGATCCTGTGGCACTGTGGCTAGCTGGTGGGTGTCTGAGCTGGGGTCTCTCTTTCTAAATGAGATTATCTATTAATGTGATGTTTTATAGGATTCCTGCCCTGAAGCTGGTTTAGGCTAAAAACGTGATTATTTCTGAGTCAATGAATAAATTAAAGAGACTTGGCTTTCTCCCATCCTGGGCTCCACAGGCTCCAGTTCCCACGGGGAGCCACCAGGCAGGGGATACCCATGGACAAAGCCGCAGCCAATCCCCTGGTTCTGAGCTATAAATGCCTTCTCTAGTCCACATGGAAACGGCTAAGCAGTAGATATTTTCACAGCCTGAGCACCCTGGTTTTAGTCACAAATTACACCCCTCTCCTTCTAGAAAACAAAAGTATAAGGGGTAATTTTTGTTCTCAGAAATATTCAAGCAGACAGAATTCTGGGCCTGATACCTTACGAAGGAGCCAAGAAGAGAATGGAGACACAGTTTGTCGTTGCTGATGGAGAGGAAGGGAACCTCGGGGAGTGGAGACTTAGTAGTCTCAAGACTGGAGGCCACAGAATGAAAACTCAGAGACAAATGAATGCCTTCCTGTCTGTGCCATGCACACTACCCCAGAGCTGGCTGTCCCCTTGGTGGCTATGGGACCTTGGAAATCTCCAGCAGTGTCACTGGGGAATGTGCTTCTGCAGCACCAGGCGATGGTGTGAGACCCCCCAGGTCTATCTCCCGCTCCAGGCAGAGGGGCTGATGCTTTGAGATGGATGGGGCAAAGACACCCCATCACACACAGCAAGAATTCCATCCCCAACCCTCCTAAAGCCTGAATCCAATATCCAGTGGATCTATGAACAGCATGCTGATAACCGGCCAAGACATTTGGGATACCCACATCTCAGCCTCTGATCACAGGCTTGAAAATTAGGAAGGCAGGCAGCCGGAATAGTCACAGAACGCTGGGTGTCACAAACCTGTCATCCCAGCTACTCAGAAGGCAGGGGGATCAAAAGTTCAAGGCCAGCCAGGACAGCTCTAAACCAGACCTTGTCTCAAACTAAAAAGGAAAAGAGGACTGGGTCTAGAGTCCGGTGATAGCATGCGTGGAGCCCTAATTTCAATCTTTAGCACCAGAGGGAAAGAGGGAAGAAGGGAGTGAGGGAAGGAGAGGGGGAAAAATAAGAATCTCACAGTCCTGGGTTTGCACACGGGCCTCATTTCGTTTGTTTGTTTTCTTATTAAACTTTAATTTGCTGTACAAACTGGAACAGGTCAGTAAACCTTTTGAAACCTCGGGTTTCTGAGCTATAAGATAGGAATATTTAAAAATGTTTTTGCAGTAGTTTGGGCAGGATTTTGAGAGATTCGGATATAATTGACAGACTCCTATTATCTTATAAAATACTACGTGCCTGGTTTGAATCTAAGCTTTACACTTGCAAAAAGCCTTTCCTTCCTTGCTGGTATTTCTGCTGTCTCCTCCTTCTGCAGATCAGGCCTTAGAGGCTCAAGACCTGTCAAGACCCTCAGTCATACAGGAAGACAGGAGGTGGCAGAACCAAGCCCAGGCTCCCCCTCCCCCTCCAAGGCTATCTGCTTCATTCCTATAAGGAGTGCTGAGGGTTGGGCATGAAGGCCAATAGTCATTCATCATTCATTCATTCATTCATTCATCATACAACATTTTATCTGGGCATCTCCCAAAGACAGAGAGCTCACCGCCTGTCCCTTTAGGAGCTGAAGACCTATCAGGGTAACTAAGACAAGTGTTTGATTGAAACGAAGGTAGAACATGATACTGGTGAGGAAGACAGCATGGTGAAGGCCCAGGGAAACGGCGGGAGACAGAGCTGGTGGAGCAAGCAGATTTGATGAAGGAGATGGTATTTCTCCAAGCCTAGAATGATGTAGCACTTTCAATTTATGTTCCCCAATAGAGCCGGGAGTTTTATTAAAGCGTGTGACTTGGCTTTCCAGCAGCCTGGCTGGAAGAGGTGTCACGGGGGGGGGGGGGGGGACAGCACCGGGTGAAGGGACCCCTGCTGATCACTTCCTACACTAATTTCCAAGGAAGAAGCATGTCACCCAACAAATGGCTCATGTCCTAAAGACAATGAGGCCTCTGGGGGGAATAAGCCCAGACTGGTGTGATGCAGGATGAACAGGGAGTCACTTTCCACCTTGGGCCTCCACCTAGCACCATGGTGGAGATGAGTCTTCAGGACCAGCAAAACCACAAAGCCTACAGTACAAAGGAAAGCTAACCAGGAGAGAACCTCACGACAGGGCCAGCTGGTTTCTTTAACGCTGCCCACAGGAAAACCCACTTCTTTTGATTGACTGATTGATTGATTGATTGATTGGAGAGCCAGAGAGAAAGAGAGGGGATAGAAAGAGAAAGAGAATGGGCACATCAGGTCCTCTACCCACTGCAAATGAATTCCAGATGCATGTGCCACCTTGTGCACATGGCTTTATGTGGGTACTTGGGAATCAAACCTGGGTCTCTAGGCTTCACAGGCAAGTGCCTTAACCCCTAAGCCATTTCTCCAGCCCAGAAAAATCCACTTCTGCAGAAGGCTATTTGTCCTAACTGAGCCCTGCTGCAGACATATTTATCAGATCCCACTCGGGTCTCTGCAGATCAGACTGAAGGGGTTTCCATTCACCCCTGTGTTTGGTCACTAAGAAAAGTGTTTGGGAAGAGAGGGTTCAGACTCACGAGAGGCAGCACTCGTGAAGACCTTCTGTGATCTCAAAACTTCATGAGGATAATGAGCCTAAGAGCCAGAATCTTGGAACCTTGGCTCTGTGTGTGGGAACAGCTCTTGGCAGGCAGTGAGCTTTGAAATCCAAGTTTCTTAGGCAACAGAGCAAAGCCAGCTCTCTCGGCTTGGTGAAACAAGACCCAGGAAGGGAAGAGTTTGTGGGCTGCAGAAGTGCCGGGCTGCGGTCACCGCACCAAACACAAGCACGGGGATATACAGGTATGGGACTCTTATGCTAGGAATGTGCCAGGGGTCTGTGAGAATGAGCCAGATGGCCACACCTCTCCTGCCTCCCAGAGAACAGTGTGGACCAGCGGTTAACATGCCTCACAGTGAGCTGGCATACTACATCCCCACATGGTGTAGAGTCACCAAGACATCCAACTCCCAAGTCTCAGAGATGATGGGGAATGACTGATGACTGTCTAGTCTGGGGATCCCCAGCCTTGGTGCACTGGCTACTTAAGGAGTTTACCGCATTCCTGGCTTTCATCACTAGATGCCAGTAGCAGCCTCCACCTCCATTTGTAACAGATACAATGACTCAAGGCATTACCAAATGTCCCCTAAAAAGCAAAACAATCACCAGTTGGGCTAAATTCATGAAGATCACCAGAAGCATTACAGTAGTCTTCTCAGTGACCAACTGCCCCAGTGCCAACTAGGTGCTGGGATTCATGGGTCCCCCTTCGATGATCTCCCTCTGTGTTGTGGTTTGAATATGAAATGTGCCCTCTGGGCTCAGCATATGTTTGAGTACTTGGTCCTGAGCTAGTAGTGCCGTTTTAGAAGGTCCTGGAACCTTGAGGAAGTGGAACGTCACCAGAAAGTGGATCGCTTGGGGTGACCTTGAGATTTTGAAGCCTCGGTCATTTCTTGTCCACTCAAGTCTTCTGCTTCCTGACTGTGGGCACTGCCTGACCGGGCAGCTCACACTCCTACCACCAGACCTTCCTCACCATGGTGGCTGCATTTCTTCTTAACAGTGAACCAAAATAAACCCATTCTCCCTTAACCTCCTTTGTATTTTGTCACAACAGTGAGAAAAGTAACCAAAACACCGTGGGTATATTGAAAAGCTCCACGAACAGAAAAGAAAAAACATCCACTTCATGACATTTTTTTAGCCTTCCATTTTTGCAAACTTTCCCAAACTAAACAGCTTTATTCCTGATAGCTATTTACATCTTTCAGAGCTGATATTGTTCCAAAGATATATTATAAATGATATAACAGCAAACCGAACTTCCTCATTGAACTTGCAATGAGCAAGTCAGGTTTGTAAATCCCATTAATAGATGCGCAGCAGAGCCACGTCTAGAAGCTTGGAATCCGGATGTGTAGTCCAGCCCCTCCTAACAGACAGAAGACTTGGATGTAAACTATAAGGCACAAAATGCAAGAAACCATCGTCCCAAAGCCGTCTGTCTTTGGTTGGATGCTGACCGTGGGGGACATCCAATTGGAGTCAGACCTGCAGAATCCCAAACAGAGCAAGCACCTCGTGTGGACGCCGTGAGCCGGACCTGCCCACGGAACCAGCAGAAGGAGGCTGCGGGGCGGCCCCGTCCACACCACAGGACATCCTCCTGCGCTCACCTGCCAATCCCAGGGCGATGCCCGCGAGTCATCTTTGTATGGAAATAATACGCTTTTATGTCTGTGGCTGGCAATTAAGTTTGGAGGAAATAATAAACTGTCAGCCAACAAAGGGCCAAGGCCTTGCCTGTCAACTTGCTTTGATTATAATTTGCAGATTGTCAATAATGCAATAAAGACCTCCATGCCTCTCGCCCATCCTCTTCATTTCTTGGGTCATATTCCAGGCTATAGAGCCTCATTCTTTTAGGGACAGCTGCTCCCCCGCCCTTGACATATCCACTGTTCACCTCTGCACTTGCATTGCAAGACAAGCTACCAATTTCCAACTCAGACCAGCTGGTCCCATGACCCCTGCAGACAGTGCATTATGACTCTGTTTCTGTCGCTCTAGCCCAGAACAACACACTGTGACTTATCATTAGCTGTCCTGATGGTCTCAGCGGCCCATACAAGGCACTGGAAAGGCTATAGATTGGCTCTGATGCTTGAATAGCAAAAACAAAAAAATAACAATATGATAAGGAAACAGTGGCGTGACATTCTTCAGTTTTGCACGGGGATTGAAATATCATCACACCTCAAAGCTTCCGGTGTCCCAAGGGTTCTCTTTCAGCCGTGGGAAGGGGACCGAGTCTCGGGGACTGCCCCTAGCCCTTCGTGACTTTCCAAGCTGAAGTCTGTAGGGACAAAGGGGCAGCAAAGGGTCTGCGTCACAAGGCAGGGCGCTTACCCTGGTTCACCCTGGCTCAAGTTAGTGGCTGAGGGCTCGACCACAGGACAGCAGCAGCTGAGGGGGAACACAGCAGCAAATTCTAGCCAGGCCACGGGCTTTGGAGCCTGTGGTTTGGGAAGAGTAAAGAGCTCAGGATGGGATGCTGGCTGGGGAGCAGAAGGCGCACAGCACAGCAAGTCTCTCACACTTGCAGGGTTCCAGACTCAAGAGAGCCAAGGCCTCATCCCTCCTTTCTCTCTGCCTCCCCTTGTCCACACCTTTAATCGACTGGGGTCAGGCAGTGCCCAAGGCCAGAGGGACTTTGCCTTGCCAAGGCTTACCAACGGTGATGCGCAACCTCGGCCAGCCGCCGGTGTTCTCTCACTTCTCTCCCACGGTCTGTTTTGACTACGCTATTCAAGGCACTGAGCATGACAAGACCTGACCATCTACCTCTCCAGTTCTATTTTGACAGCCTTATAAAATGATGGTCCAAAACAACCAGAGCCACCCAATGTCTTGGGAGGCCCCCACAAGTACAGAATTGGAAGGGCCCACAGTTCACTTTATATTTTCAGGCAACACCTGTGACCCACAGGCTACATATAGCCCAGGACTGCTAAGAATGCAGCCCAACACATGACCATAAACTTAAAACTTCAGCTTCTGCACTGCACAGATGGCTTAGCGGTTAAGGTGCTTGCCTGCAAAGCCTAAGGACCCAGGTTCAATTCCCCAGTACCCACATGAGCCATATGCACAAGATGGCACATGTGTCTGGAGTTATTTGTAGTGGCTAGAAGTTCTGGTGCACCTAGTCTCTCTATGTGCCTCTCTCTCTCTCTCCAATAAATAAACATCAGCTTTTGTTTTGTGATTCATTTGTGCAGTTCTCCAGTGGGAACACTGTGGATGGCCATGTCCTGCTGCAATGTCAAGACGTTGGAGACGCTGGCTGGCATGCAGACATGAGGACACTGGTTCCAATTAGGGTCTCTAGCCCTTCTATCCCGAATGAGAAAACACACTCGCAGAAAATGAGAAAATGCGTGCTCACACGAGGAAGCAGGGCTAGGCTGAGCAGCGGAGACTCCAGGTCTCCACCTTCAACCCAGGGTTTTCCCTACAGTCACTGTGGCAGTCACTTTAAGGCTACGACCTCTGGTACAAATGAAAAACATTGCTCCATATTCAATTTTTTTTAAGTATCAAATTACATGCAAGAGACTTCTATCCTACACCTAAGAGAGATGTGGAGGGGCAAGAGAGGGAGGGAACCTGAAACACAGTGAGAGTGTGGGTACGGGGGGGACCTGACAGGAGTCACGGTCAAAGGTAGAGCAGGAAAAGTGAAGAAGAGCAGGGGGGAGGAGGAGGAAGAAGAACTTCAAAGTATGGGGAAAGGCAAGCAGCACATCGCTGTCAGCCAGTCATGGCCACGTATGCTGGTAACCCTAGCGCTGAGGGTGGCGTGGAGACCAGAGAATCCCTGGGACTACCTGGTCAGTCTACCCAAAACAACAGGAGATCCAGGTTCAACGAGAGACTCTGTCTCAGGGAAATAAGGTGGGAGACTGATAAACAGAAGACAGCCAATGTCTTCCTCTGGTTCTGCTTGAGGGCACATGGGTCAGCACACCAGCACACATATCTGCATACCCCACACACGTCTCCTACACACAAGAAAGGAGGAGGAAGAAGAGAAGGAAGAGGAGAAAGAGGAAGAGGAGGAGGAGGAAGAAGAGGAGGAAAAGGAGAAGGAAGAAGAGAAGAAAGAGGAAGAGGAGGAGGAAGAAGAGAAGGAAGAGGAGGAAGAAGAGGAGGAAGAGTAGAAGAGGAAGAGCCCTGCCGGTCCATAAATGAGGAAGAAGGGTAACTCCCCATTCCTAATGTGACCAGGTCAGAGGGAGGCAGCTGGGGAATTAGGCCAGGTCAAGACACCTGCTTCAGTCTGACGCAGTCAGTCTCATCAAGGCTGTATGAAACTGTCCCGCTCCGCTCTCTGCCCAGAGGGAGCCGGCCCTCCTGCATATTGCATGCTGCAGCCATCATGACCCCACAGCCGGCTCAGAATAGAAAGTCACAGGTTCCTTCTTGTTAATGGGCAGACAGTGACGCTCTTCTCTGACCCTAAACTGAAGTTCAGGCTCAACTAATCTCTGCTTCACCCTGACCTTGATCCCTCCACGCTTCTGTGCAAAGACAGTGCACATCTCTTATTGATAGAACCCCCGTCCAGGCCCAGCACAAGTGTGAAAATAATGTGCTGTGAAGTCCTGGGCACAATCCTCAGCAGTGTGAAGGAATGAATTTTGAGGTCGCTGTGCAGTGAGAAGATAAAAATTCATTAAGAAAAACTATTAGGGCTGGGGATATGGCTTAGGGGGCTTGCTGAGTTCAGACCCCCAGATCAAATGCTGGGCATGCCTGTAATCTCAGTGTTTGGGAGGCAGAGATAGGCAGAGCTCTGTGGCTGACCGGCGAGCTTGTCTAGCCAAATCCATGTGCTATAGATTCAGTGAGAGTTATCCTGTCTCAGAAAACAAAGTGCCGGGCTGTGGAGATGGTGCGGCAGTTCAAGGCCTGCAAAGCCTACAGTCTCAGGCTCAGTTACCCGGCACCCACATAATGCCAAACCGAGAGTGTCACATACGTGCGGAGCTCATTTGCAGTAGAAAGAGTCTCTGATTAGATGCCACTTCTGGCTAGTAAGGGCCCTTGCCCCCGAGGCTGACTCTCTGTCTTTGTTCAAAAGGAAGACAGGCAGGCAGGTAAAATGACGCTTTCTCCCTGCCACGGACAGCAGGCCTGGGAGAAAAGTGAGGAAAGACTGGCCTCCCCTCAGGGTCAGGGTCTTGTCAGCCTATCTCTAGACAGAAGCTGGCATGTCCTGTGGCGTGCGTCTTACACTTGGAGAAACCATAACACCTAAACAAATATTGACATTACCCTCATGCCCAGATCTATACCAGGAGTTCATTACCCAATGTCAAAACAAGCCAAGTACACTTAGGAGAAACAAGGCTGTCCCGCAGTGATCAGGTTTCAAAGAGACTCCAGGGACAAGCTCAGAATACTCCATTGCACATCCTCCGGTGAAGAATGGAGGGTGAGAAAACCAAACCGAGAGGGCCCTCAAAGTCTTTCACCAGAGGTCTTAGACCACCAGTGGAGTCTAGAGAAGCAGGAGTCAAGAGATGCAGGTCTGGAACCCCAGCACTTGGGAGATGTAGGCAGGAGGGCCATAAGTTCAAGGCCAGCCTGGGTTACATAAAGCAACCCTGCCTCCAAAAACCAAGAATAAAATAAGGCACGCTGAAGGAAATAGGGAGGATGGTGTAGTGAGGGGCGGGGAGCCCACGTGCAGATGAATCTGAACAGTAAGAGAAACATTTCACCATCCCATCGGCCCCTCACAACTGACTGCTGAGGGACCCTCACAACCCCTCTAAGCACAGCCTCCCACAGGCCACTCCCAGCCCCAGCCCTACAGCCCCATCCACAAGGAACTCAATTTAACAGGCTAAACAGGCTTTCCAGATTAAAACCCTTATGTTGGGCTTGACTATTTACATTACAAGAAGATTCCCTACTCTCCAAAAGCAATCCTTTGTAATCTGAACGGAACACACTTAAGTGTTTGTTAGCAGACTATTAACTACTTGGCAGGGAAACTTGTTGGTGAAAGAAACAAGTCCCAGCTCTGCCACTGGGTCGCCAGACTTTGCTCTAGACGCTTTCTCATTTAGTTCATCCTCCCAGCAGGGTTAAGAACTTCCAAGTTACAGAGAAGGAAAATGCGCACAGAGAAGTAAATTATTACAGGTTCAAGGTCACGCAGCTACCGTGGCACTCAAAGCAGGGGCTGCTGACGGCAGCATATGTCATGGCCTTCCTGTGAAGTCTCTGCATTTTGTCATCTCTATATGCTTAAGTCAGCCTCGCCGGCACACAATGCAGTCACTCGGTTTACTGAAATGAATGAATAAGTGCTGACTCTCATAACAGCTGTGCATTACAGCCCAGTGGGGGACCCTCAGTTCACAACAATTTATAAAAACCTAGAAGAGAACGTAAAGGTTCCCCCTGCAAAGAAGGGATAACCATTTAAGAAAGCAGAAATGCTAATGACTCTGATTTAATCACTGCAGATTATATACACACATCAGAGTATGGCACTGGGCCCCATAAATATGTAAATAGTAAATTAAAAAATTATTTAAAAAAAGAATGTCAGAACAGCAAAGATGACTACATAAAGCTTAAAAATTAATATGGGTCGGGTGCCTTTAGTCCCAGCACTCACGAGGCAGAGGTAGGAGGATCACTGTGAGTTTGATGCCAGCCTGAGACTATATAGTGAATTCTAGGTCAGCCTGGGCTAGAGTGAGACTTTACATCAAAAAACAATAAATAGGGCTGGAGGGATAGCTTAGCAGTTAAGGCGTCTGCCTGCAAAGCCAAAGGACCCAGGCTCGATTCCCCAGGACCCATGTTAGCTAGATGCACAAGGGGGCGCACACGTCTGGAATTCATTTGCAATGGCTGGAGGCCCTGACACGCCCATTCTCTCTCTGTCTCTCTCCCTCTTTCTCTGTTAAATAAATAAATAAATAAATAAATAAATAAATAAATAAATAAATAAAATATTTAGAGAAACAATAAATAAATAAATAAAATTACTATGGGCCCGAGGTTATTTTTTAAAAGCAAATTGCCTGAGTGAACCTCCTCATTACCCAAAGAGAAAGTATTCTTAATGCCTGCACCCCTTCATCTGGTAATTTCTTTGCACATGCATACTCACGCCCAGGCACATACACAGCACTCTCCAGCCACAACGTTCCCCTTGAACACATGGAGAACTATGTCCAGCTTATTCCCAGTACCTGGTATCCTGCTTCAGCCTCCAGGACCTGGGACTTATTTGCCCAACAGAGGGCAGTACACAGAGCTCAGTCCCCTAGGCGGAACTTAGGCTGGATCTAGCATGTATGAATGGGATAAATGAACCCTGGACACAGGATGGAGGGACTGTGCTGCCCTTCAGACATCATGTGGGAAAGGACGGGAGGAACCAGACAGCGTAGTGCACAAAGGAAGGAGACACGGGGAGGGTGGGAGGCAAAAGTTTGTTTAAAATATATTGTCATTGGCACAAGATTAAAAACCATGTGTTTGGGGCTGGAGGGATGGCTTAGCAATTAAGGCGCTTGCCTGCAAAGCCAAAGGGCCCAGGTTCAATTCCCCAGGACCCACATTAGCCAGATGCACAAGGGGGCGCACACGTCTGGAGTTCGTTTGCACTGTCTGGAGACCCTGGCGCACCTGTTGTCTGTCCCTCTCTCTCTCGCTCGCTCTCTCTCCCTGTCAAAATATGTCTCTCTGTCAAGTAAATAAATAAATAAATAAAATTAAATTAAATTAAAATACCATGTATTTGATTTTGTGTGTGCAGTATGTATGTGGTGTGTGTATGTGTGCGTGCTCGCGTGTGTATACACACACATGCGGAGAGCAGAGAAAGACATCGGGCGTCCTCACACTCTTCTACTTTATCTCCCTGAGACAATCTCTCACTGAACCTGGAACTAACACCTTGTTGCCTGGTTAGATGGGCCTGACCAGTGAGCCCCGGCAATCCTCGGTCTCCAACCTCCTCAGTAACTAATAGTGATATCCAATGTCAACCAGCTAGAGTCAGTGATCAGACAAGCCCTTTAACGACCCAGGACTAAGGCGCAGCATCTTATGATGACCTACACATATACAAATGGGCAAACAGAGGCTCAGAGGTTCAGTAAGCGGTCCAAGGTCCCACAGCCAGCCACCGAGTCTTCCTCAATCCTTCTCCCTGACACACTTTATCCTGAGAGATGGCAAGCACAGAGCAACGTGGGAATGACTGCCCTGAGGACACTCGTGCACCCACTACCTGGGCGCTCATATGTGGCCCCAGCACCAGTCTACACACCGTACCTTCCTCGTGTCTGCCGGGAAGGCATCTCGCGCGATGGTTTCTAGGTGTAGCTCAGATGCTGCCATTTCCTCATTAGGGGTCATCTGGCATCTCTGAAGCCTATGCCCTGCGTGCCTTGGGAGCGAGTGGGTAGGCAGGAAGAGGGCATCAATGGGGAACATCCAGTACATCTCCAGGCGCGTCCCACCAGCTCGGCTGGCATAGCTGGCACATGGGGAAAACTCTCCAGGAACTAGCCTTCCCAAGGCCCAAGGGCCAGCTCCACCATGACCTTCTGAACATGGCCCAGGACCCACTGGAGGGGAGGGCCGCATGCTAACCTTTTGGGATTTCATTCCAGCCAAGGGGCGTGTTTGAGGCACCCTGTGGGCTATGACTCCTGGTGAGTTCTCAGATGCCATCACCAAGCCCAGGAGTGAGGTGGGACAGGGAAGAATGGCAGAATTCCCACCCACAGTCCCTTTGTCCTCAAAGCACCACATCCATTGAACTCAGTGTCAGCAGTTCCTTGTCATCCATTCCTGCCGACGTCTAATCTACCAGCTCCTTGACGGAGCAGTTCAGCCATTCAAAGCCAAGCCCCAGGCACTGCGAAGACGCAGCAACTGGGTCAGTGCTGATCTGTTGGTCCTGCCACTGGAGCTCTCCCATCCCTCTTGTTCGTTATGTGACTTAAACTCTCCCACCCTCTCTGGGCCAGAGCTCTCTTACTTGGACAGATGACACCATGCTTAACGAGAAGAAGCAAATAGGCCCTTTGCCTATGTCCAAGGCAATGGGCTAGTGCTAAGTGAGTGGAAGGAGGCAGACCAAGGAGCCAGCAGATGCCATGGTGTGCCAAGCTATGCCCTTTGGACATAGCAGCTCACCGAATCCTCTCACCAGTCCTCTGAGGTGGGTGCAATTTTGCCCGCCTAGTATAGGCCAGGAAACTGAGACAACGGGAGTTCAAAACTTCCCTCAAGGGTTTAGTAAGCAAGCTCTGGAGTCTACTGGATGACCACCAGATCAGCCAGGGAGTGGGGCAAAGATAGAGACTGAAGCTGGGTATGGAGGCCCGGCCTGCCATCCCCACACTGGGGTGCTGAGGATGGAAGCGGAATATTGTCTAGCTGCTTCCTTGGGGAGCAAAGGACATAAGTAGTTACAACCTTACCAAGCGTCAGGAAGCTCCTGCAACGTATAAGACTCACAGGCCCCTCCCCAAGGCCCAACAAACAGCAACAACTCCTAGGGAAAGGAGACTGCGGCCACACCAGCCGCCTGCACGGTGTGCAGTGTGCTCCAGAGATGCAGCTTCCGCGAGGCCTCACCTATGCTGCACTGGGCCCATCGCCTTTGAGCCAGGCGTGCTCAGTGCCATCCACCCATACTCCTGTAAGAATCCCCAATAAACTCACTGGTTCTCTAATCCAGACTGAGGTAGAATCGTTTCTTTGGTCTGTTAGCCAGTGCTCTAATCCGAGGCAGATATTTTTTCAGATCTCCCCAGGTAAGCTACTCAACACTGAGGCAGGAGGATCACTGCCAGCTTTAGGCCAGCCTGGGCTACAGAGTGAAATCCTGTCCCCCCACACACAAAATGACCTGGATATCCATGACCTCACAGTGCCTGACACTACCTACACAAGACCATCATAAGAGGAGGAAAAGATCATGACATCAAAATAAAAGAGAGACTGATTGAGATGGGGAGGGGATATGATGGAGAATGGAGTTTCAAAGGGGAAAGTGGGGGGAGGGAGGGCATTACCATGGGATATTATTTATAATCATGAAAGTTGTTAATAAAAATTTGAAAATAAAAAAAAGGAGGGAGGCTGGAGAGATGGCTCAGCATGTAAGAGTGCTGGCTGTGCAAGCAGAAGGATCCGAGTTCGATTCCCCGGCCCTCCTATAAAAAGCCAGGCATGGCCACCACACATGCCAGTAACTCCAGTTCCAATGTGGGATGGGGAGAGAAGAATTTGCTAGGCTCAGGCTCACTGGTCAGTCAGACTGACCAAAAACTAAATATAAAATAAAATTAAATTAAATAAAAGCAGCTATAGATTCAGTAAGCTGCTCCATCTCATGGAACTATGGGCAAGGGTGATAAAGAAAAACATGAATGTTCTTCTCTGGACTCTGCACACATGCCCACAGGACACACGCAACTGCACAGACATGCGTACATATGACACACACACATACACACACACACACACATGCACAAAGATTACAAAAAGATGAAGACTGAAATGCTGATCGAATACTTAAATTCCTCTGAGATGGTGTTGAGAAAGATGACGCCAGGGAGAAACGGACACGTTCAGACAGAACTGTTCTAAAATCCAGAAAGGAAAGGGCAGAAAATAGCTGTGATGTCATCCTTAGACTACAGGTGATCCAGGCAGCTGGATGCAGACTGCCTTTTTCTTTTCTTAAATATTTTATTTAGCTATTTGCAAGGAGAGAGACAGAAAGAATGGGCACACCAGGGCCTCTAGCCACTGCAAATGAACTCCAGATGCAGCACTGCGTACATCTGGCTCTACATGGGTAGTAGAGAATCAAACCTGTGTCATTAGGCTTTGCAGACAAGCGCTAAAAAAAAATAAAAAGAAAAGAAAAAAAAAATCTCTCCAGCCCCTAGACTGGCTTTTTCAGGGTGAGCAGAATCTGAACAAGAGAACAGAGAAAGGGACCATTGCAGCAAAAAGCCAGAACACTGGGGCTGGAGAGGTGGCTTAGTGGTTAAGGGGCTTGCCTGTGAAGCCTAAGGACCCAGGTTCCAGTCTCCAGAACCCACATAAGCCAGGTGCACAAGTCGGAGCATGCATCTGGAGTTCCTTTGCAGTGGCTGGAAGCCGTAGCATTCCCATTCCCTCTCTCTCTCTCTCTCTCTCTCTCTCTCTCTCATAAATAAACATAAAAAGAAAAAATGTTATAAAAAAAAAAAAACACCGAGTGGCAGCCCCATGTTCAGAGGCTGCACATGTGCACATGGCTTGAGAGAAAGAGTGCAGCTGACTGAGTGCAGGCTGAGGCACTGGGCTGAGGACTTGTAATTTTACTGTGAGAAGTAGGAAGGCACAGGGGTACACCCGTGGCAGTGTAGGACTATCATGACCAAAATGCCTGCTAGTGACACAGGGTCATATGATGGGTGGCAAAGGAAGGACCTGATGCATTTGCACAGGTGTTCTCCACAAAGCCTTGGGTCCTGGCAAGGGTGAGGCCTCCATGCACCTTGGAGTCTGACCAGGGAGGTGGAAGGCTGAAGTCTTCAGCTGGCCTCTCTCTCTCTCTCTCTCTCTCTCTCTCACTCTCAGACTGTTTTAGGGAAGCCAGCAAGCACCATGTGACTGCCCCCCAGGGTCACACCCAGAAGAGAATTATTATAAATGCTATTCATAATCTTTATGTTGACAAAACGCATGCTGGGAAGAAATGAAGCATGAGTGTCAGCACGAGGCTCTGCTGGTCGGCCCCACTCCCCTCCCATTAGCCACGCAGCAACCCTTACAACCACCATATGGCCCGCCAGCCAGGCAGCCCCTGCGGTCCTGGACTGCCTGAGCTGCTTAATTAGTGAGTGTCTATAAATAGAAGAGCTGGACAATAGACTGGGATTTTTGTTTTCAGTCTAGTGAACAAAGCTAGGGTCCCCATTGGCACAGTTGGGGCACAGGGGTTCACTCATTCATCTTCCCTTTACCCTAGTCACTGCAGCCTCGAGGTGGCTCTGATGTCCTGGATGTGCTGGGTCCCCACTCCGGGTTTCACCATGAAGTCTGGGTGCTGGTGTCACTCAGTGCTTACACAGGACAGGCTTTTCCCTGAAGCCTGCCCAGGAGACTTGAAAGGTCCATAATGTGTCTCAGGAGCCTGGGATCTATCTGTTCCCCTGAGGCTTTTCTCCCTCCCCATCTGCTACTGCCATGGCTGCCTAGCCGCTGCTCCAGCCCCACCCCACTTCCAGGGTATGAAGTTGCTTCAAGGAGTAGGTCCCTCCAGATCCAGGCCAGGGGAGCTGACCGACCTGCAGGAGGAAGCCTGGACCCAAGGGCCCTTCTCCTCACCCTTGGGCCCCTGCTGCCTTTCCATCACAAGTCATTAACCCCCCCCCCATGAGCCTCCTCTCCCTGCAGAGCGGGCTCTGTACCCCATACACATGCCTTCTGTCTCCACTCCTAGGCTGTTCTCTCACCCCATCCCAATCACAACAGGAGACGGATGAGCCTGGTGAGGACTCCTGATCTGCTGCTTTGCTGGCTGTAAGACCTCAGGCAAGTAGCTCGGTGACTCAGTGCCTGTTCCCTCGGGGGTTCAATGGGTGCAGCAGTAGCTCTGACCTCCCGGGATGACTTATGAGAGCCCGTGAAGAGACGGCCGAGAGTGTCACTTAAGCCCAGCCCACAGCAAGTGCCCACTAAGGCGTGCCACTGGTGGGTTATACCCAAATTGGTGGGACTCTCAGCATCCCTGGGCTCAGTACACTCAATGCACCAAGCCACTGGGCTTTCCACTTTTGTCCTTCTGGGAATTCCCCCTGGAGGACCGGTCAGGTGGTCACAAGAGTCTTCACATTGGATCCCTGTATCTGGGGCCTCAATGCGAGTCTGAATGTGCATCTCCGAGTATCTGACACCTGCTGTCTACCTCTGTTTTTGACCCTCTTCTATGAGACTCAGGGAACCTCACTGCATAGAGGTGACCAAGGTATGAGGACAGCCCTTCCTTCTTTTCTGCTAATGTGTTGGCTCAGCCCCATGATGCCATGGTGATGGCCCCGCTCAGGAGTGGACTAACTTCATGAATGAGAAGGACCCTGAGGCCACCAGAACCCGCCTACTGCGGGGCCAGGCTGCACGAAGATGGGAGGAAGGAGGTCCTTCTGCGGAGGGGCTTCTAAGCTTGTTTCCTAAAGGAAAGGCTTTAGTGGTTCTCCTGGACTTCTGAGCCCATGTTGCAGGCAGAGGACTGGTTTTCCCTTTCTCGTGTAACCCCATGCTCACGGAGCCAGGTGCACCATCAGATCCACCATGAAGCCCACACATGGGCACTTTGTAGCCACCTATGGAAGGGAGCTGGGAAAGTCTTCTCAGACTTCTTAGAGAGGGAAAGCGAGCTGCTTCCAGCTAAGAGAACGAGTCCTGGGCACTGCGGCCCTCAGCCCGTGGGGAATCGGCCCTGCTTGGCCCATCAGTAGTTCTGAGATGAGTTTTGAGATGGTGTGACATGGCAGACAAGCACTGAGGAACCCAAGACCAGGGATCAGCCAGAGGAGTACTGGTAAGCCCTTCAGCTTCTCTGAGCCTCCGTTTCTTCCTCTGCGAAGGGACTGTCTTAAGACGACAAGGGCGTGATTTAGAATGGTGATAAGCACACGTCATTTACTGACCAGGGTGGGGACTTTCCCAGCATTCTGAGTGACCAGGGTGACTTAGTCAGGCTCCTGCTCAGAGACAGGCTCAGTCTAGAGACTCACCCCATGTTTCCCTGGAGTAAATTCTCCAAGGAGGAGCAGCAGGGGACAAAAGGCGGAGGAGTGGGGGGAGACCTTTCTCTCCTCTGCAGAAGCTACAGGCAGCAGATGAAGTGTGGTGTAGGTGGCCAGGCAGCCAGATCCCGAAATAGCAACTAATGACTGTGATTGGAATTGATAATGAAACCACACCTGCTTGCTGCCCTGCGGCCCCCTTAATTTGCCACCTGGCGATTATACGCTGTCCTACCCGTGGGTCTATGAGCTATAAAGTGCCAGGATGCCACGCAGTGGACCTTTCGTGTCTGCCACGCTGAGAGGCGGCAGGTCCTCAGGTGCTGATGGATATACCAGGCTCCCACCACTCTGTGGGGCATCTCCCTCCAAAGTGCCCAGGCATTCGCAGAGCTTAGGGCTACCTGCCCCTATGAGACTTGGGATCAGCTGAGCAGTCTTCTGAGCTGAAGGTCCCCCAAGCAAGGGGTGAATCACACCTCCCAGTGTTCCTGCCTCTCGACCCTGGCCAAGACCTGGACAGCCATACAGGCTGGCAGAAAGAGTGCCCCCACTTGAGGCGTGAATAACAGGGTCATCACCACTGTTACTCAAGAGGCAGGACGCGGAGCACTAGCCGGGCTCAGGCAACGCCACCAGACTTGGTCTCTATAGCAACCCATGCGAACCTGTAAGATGCCCAAGGCTTGCTCCAGACCCAGGCACAGCTCTTGAGTCCCTTGCAATGTGTAGGGGTGGAAAGCAAGCTTTGTTCAGGTTTAGACAAAAGCTTGGGGAAACCGCAAGGAAAAAAATAGGTGTGGCTTGGATCTCAGCTTTCCATAGAAAGAATTCCATTAATGCCTGGCTCCCCAACTAGTGTGCTGAACTGGTGCAGGCCCTGCAGGTGAGTTACACTATGTTGGAGACTCTAAAAGGGCAAGATCCATCTCAAGATCACATCCTCTGTTCTCTCTCTCTCTCACACACACACACAATATACTATATATAAAACAAGGTTTCGCCAGGCATAGTGGTGCACAACTTTAATCCAAGCACTCGGGAGGCAGAGGTAGGAGGAGCGCCATGAGTTCAAGGCCACCCTGAGACTCCATAGTGACTTCCAGGTCAGCCTGGGCTAGAGTGAGACCCTACCTTGAAAAACCAAAAAAAAAAAAAAAAAAAAAAAAGGTTTCATGCCATTGTTCAAAAGAGCCTCAAGTTGACTTGCAGATCAGGAAAATCTCAATGCTGAGCACTTTCTGCAAGTCCGTTAAGAGAATCTTCCAATCCCACCTCCAAGCACTTGGGACAGAGGACAAGTTATCCAGGCCCTTACAGTATTTCCTCACAGAACCAAACATCACTCAGCATCCAGCGGGAGGGACCAAGGAAGAGGCCAAGGCCAGCCTCCACCCAGGTATGCGCTCCCACAGTTAGCAGCCAGCCACCTGGCGCGGAGAGTGCTGATCTGTAACAACAGGAAATTCGATCACACCGGGAACCTGCTTGCTGTCCACAGATGTCACCAGGGACATCCGTCAAGGATCAGAGAGGCCAGCCACAAACAGGCTATGGGGTCACTCTATCTTTCCTCCTTCGTCACATCCCAAAATACCATGGTGACACCCAAGCCAGGGCTTCTGAGGACACACAGGAGGAAATCCAGCTGCATGTGACAGGAACTCAAGGTGTATCCCTCTTCAGCCAAGAGGCAACATGGGCTGGAGAGAAAGGGAAATACGGAAGGTAGAAATGAATGGGGACAAGGGTGAAGGAGGGGGAGACACCAAGTGGCTGTGGCTGATGACAGGACAATGCAACTAGACCTGGGTCGCCTGACTCCAGAAGGAAGCTTCTATTTTATGTCCTTCTCTTAGGACCTCTGATGTACCAAGTACCTTGAAAAGGACCCCTTGATGCCCAATGGGGCCAGACAGTCACTCTGAAGACCTAACAGCCCTGGAGCTTTCTGAGCAGTCCAGAGAGACATACCTTCAGGCAGGCCGGCTCTTCCTCGCCTGAGGGGCCACGTGATGCTCAGGAAAGCCAGGGATGGTGCTAGGGGCCCAGGAGCCAGGCACAAGACCAAGTGGTCCCTCAAAGCTCAGAACGGGGGATACCCTATCCTAATCCCCTCTACTCACCTTTGAAGGGAAGTAAGTGAATGGCTCGTCCTATGGGGTTCTCAAGGAAGTCACCCCCACCCTTCTCAAGGAGGAGGGCAAGTCTTGAAAGGCCAGACTCCAGAGAAAAACGATGTCTCCAGCTGCCCAGGACAAGCTAACTGTAGGTCATATAGAGGCCACTCCAGATCACTTGGAAGGCACGCCCCACACTCCAAGTATGCTGGGCTTCCTTTGAGGGGTGGGGACAACTGATTTCAGAGGACAGCTCGAAGACAAACACTGGAAAGTCACAGAGGACGAGGCTGCGGCCACCTCAGTTGGACAGCCTCCCCACCCAGCACAGGTCGCAATGCCCGCCATGCTGCTCCTTGCTTCACCGCTCTCTAGCCACACTGTGCACCAGGCAAGTTCTCCCTGCCTCCCGAGCGCCAGCTGTCCTTGACGGCTCAGGTGGACTGCAGTGAGCTGGGCTATGGCCATGGGCCATCCTACAAGAAAGGACTTGTGGCCCAGCTTCAGGGAGTGGCTCGCCACAGTGTGTTAACCAGGACAGTGTAACAGCACCATAAACCCTGTGGAAAAGGCTATAATTAGAGATGCTGTTAAAACCACCGAGGCCTAGTGCTGCTAAAGACATCTGCAGAGCTCAGTGTAATATAAATAGTAACGCCCATCCGGAGAAGGGCTTCTCTTGCCCAAGTCTTTTCTCTGTGTCTCAAAGTCCTCAGGAATAGTGACAGAGGACGTGAGACACCTATACCACAGTGATCCCCTGGCTCATACTTCAAAGTCAGAGAAGGGCTGGCATTCATCAGAAACAGGGAACTGCTGCCTAGCACATTATCACCTTCAGGGGGCACCCCGCAGACTCTGTGATGTCAGTCAACTGTGCTGACGACAGGAATAGCTCCCACCGGGGGCCAGGCCTCTGCACACACCCGTGTGATGCTAAGGACCGTCCCACAAGGTGAGTGTCTGCACACCCACTTCACAGGGGAGGAAGCCACCGCTCACTGAGCAGGTAACTAACTCAGTGACACAAAGTGTAGCAGCAGCAACGTGTGAACGTGAAATCTGGTCTCTCGGGCTCCTGGTCCGGCTCTCATCTATGAGATTTCTGAGGAGAGAGAAGACATCTACCTTTCACTCCACACACTTTTGTATTGCTTGAATGCTTTAGCAAGTGCAAGTCTCCCTACAGTTTAACACTTTTTTTTTTTTTTTTTTTGAGGCTGACCTGGAATTCACTATGTAATCTCAGGGTGGCCTCGAACTCACGGCGATCCTCCTACCTCCACCTCTTGAGTGCTGTAATTAAAGGCGTGCGCCACCACGCCCAGCCAGTTTTACACTTTTAAAGTAAGTGTCGGGATGACAGAAATGGACCTGTTCTGTAGATAAATGTATAATAGCTTGACAATATCCACCAACAAACCTAACGTTTCTATTCTTTGCATTTTTGGAAATCGATCCTAAAAAAGACAGAGATGGACAAAATCATACATATAAGGTATTGCACTATTTATCCTGAAGTGTTACTTCTTTTAAAAATTATTTATTTATTTATTTACAAGCAGAGAGAGAGAATGAATGGGCACACCAAGGCCTCCAGCCACTGCAATCAAACTCTAAGTGTATATGCCACTTCGTGTATGTGGCTTTACGTGGGTATTGGGGAATCGAACTGAGGTCATTATGCTTTGCAGGCAAGTACCTTAAGTGCTAAACCACCTCTCCAGACAAAAAATTTGTTTTTTGAGGTAGGGCCTTGTTCTAGCCCTGGCTGACCTGGAATTCACTATGCAGTCTCAGATTGGTCTCAAAAATCACAGAGATACTCCTACCCCAGCCTCCGAGTACTAGGATTAAAGGCATGAACCACCAGGACCAGCTGAAGTGTTACCTTTAAAACATATATATTTATTTTATTTATTTATGGGAGAGTGAGAAACAGGCAGATAGAGAGAATGGGCACACCAGGACCTCCAGCACTGTGAACTCCAGACGCATACACCACCTTGTGCATCTGGCTTACATGAGTCCTGGGGAATTAAACCTGGGTCCTTAGGCTTCGCAGGCAAGTGTCTTAACCACTAAGCCATCTCTCTAGCCCTGAAAGGTTACTTTTAGTATTAAACTGAAAAAACAAAACTCAATGTCCAACAAAGAGTGAAGAAGCAGGGTGGGATACAATTTAAAGTATTTTGAAAATAAGATCAGTGGGATAGGGTGATCATTAGAAGCTACTAGGTTTCAAAAGTAACTAGCAGCTCAAAGTGCTGAGAGTAAGTGACTGCTGAGTGCCCAGCACTAAATAAGACATCCACATCACCCTCTCCAAGGCTCAGGGAACGTCATAGGAAGAGGGGGGAGAAAGAGGATGAGAAAAAGTGCTCTGGAACGCTATCTTCCAGACGGGAAGTAACCATTACATTCATGACCTCACAGTGGCTGTCACTACACACACAAGCCCTGCACAATACTGAGCTTATCAACATTCCATCAGGGATTGTGAAAGCGGGCAAAAAAAAAAAAAAAGAAGACATCAAAATAGAACAGAGACTAATTGGAAAGAAGAAGGGCTTCAGTGGAGAAGGGAATGAGAGAGGAGAAAAAAGAAGGTAATGGGAGGGGATTATAACAAAGCACATTATGAAAATGGTTAATAAAAAGTTTTCTAAAAGTAGCAAGTGATTGTCAGTGGTAAAGAGCCTACCTAGTAGGCATAAGGCCTGGGTAAGATTTCAATCACCAAAATAGCAAAGTGACAATGGGCTAAGTCTTAGTATATATCCATTGTAGCTCATGTACTCCTCTTCCACAGAAGAATACAAAGAAGGCACAAAAGGTAGACATATAAATGCAGAGAGGTTTCAGGGATTGGGGCTAAGAAGGGAGAATAGAAAACATCCGCTTTTCATTTTTTTAAATATTTTATGATTTTAATTAATTAATTTTATTTTATATTTATTTATTTGACAGAGAAAGTGGGGAGACAGAGAGAGAGAAAATGGGTGCGCCAGGGCCTCCAGCCACTGCAGACGAACTCCAGATGTGTGTGTCCCCTTGTGCATCTGGCTAATGTGGGTCGTGAGGAATCGAACCTTGGTCCTTTGGCTTTGCAAGCAAACGCCTTAACCGCTAAGCCATCTCTCCAGCCCCTCTTTTCATTTTATGCCTTTATAAATTATTTGAATATTTATCATGCATATCATTTTAGTTTTTTAATGTTTTTAGTGCTGGGAGATGTTTCAACAGTTAATGGCACCTGTTCACAAAGCTTGCCAGCCTTGGTTCAATTCCCCACCACCCACATAGAGGCAGATACAAAAAGTGGCACATGCATCTGGTGTTTGTTCGCAGCAGCAAGACACTGTGGCACACCCCATACACACACACAGACATGAACGAATAAATAGATTTTTTTAAGTTTTACATAATATGATCTATCATGTTTTCAGGGTAACTTTTCATTAAATAATAAAATACACTCAACTATGACCATTGTACTACAGAATGACAAAAGGCATTTTTTATTTTCATTTTTTGTATTCCCCAAGTTTCTTACCATAATCATCACTAAGAGCCTCATTTAATGTTTAAGACACCTTGCTGGTAAAAGGATAAACTCTCTCTAATTAGGACCTTGGGGAGTTGGGCTTTTGGTTTCCTTGGTCCTGTCTTGCCTCTGACTCACCCAATAGTCAAACTTTCCTAAGCCCTAGGCAGTAGATTACTTACTTACTGGCATAGATGGAATTCCCAGCTGAAACCACATTCTTTCAGCCCTGGACCCCTGAACTACTAAAAGAAGCCTGGGGTCAACCTTACTCTTACTCTGAGCAATCAGCTGGCTAGAGGACACTGGGCAGATAAAAAGAGGACTCTCATGTCCCTGTTGGAGATGTGTCAGTCAGGGAGAGGTTGCATGTGCTATGATCAATGTGAGAAAACAACTCTAGATTCTGTCCTCCGAGGAGGAAGCAGGTGAGCTGAGAGAGCAGGAGGTGGAGAGCTAACTCGGGCCCCTGGAAAGATGCAACCAGAACCCCAGGCCCAGAGACAGACCAAGGGCAGCTGAGGTTTAGAGGACAGACGCTCCCTGCCAGCCCAGGACACAAGGATGGCCTCCAGAAAGGACAGCTCAAGAACCAGGTTTGAAGTAGAAATGTATTCAAACACGGGCAGGGTCCGGCCCTGCATAGGAGTAGGTGGTCAAGGGCACACACGCACCATCTGCTCCGGCCCTCTCCTGCCAAGCAGAGCCATATCAGAGCACCTGCATATCTGGGGACCTAGGTGCCTGGATATAATTCAATTATAAACCCACAGGAAACAAGTCGGAGGATCATCACAGAACGCGTTTGAAGTTTATAAGTCACTCACCACAGGAAACTGGGTCTAATGAGAATTTTTCCATAAATCTCCCAGCTCTGATTAAACTCCCAACTCTATGTCTCTATCCCCCTCCTCCTCCAACTTTGCTAATAACAGTGAAAATAAAAAGCAAAGATCCTATATTTGCTTAATGATCTTCATTAGCTTGCACATGAGCTGGCCTTCCAAGTGACAACATTCCAAGGTCCCTTCCCTTCTCCCACCCCACCCCCAGCCTCTGGAAGGGACGTGTTACTGGACTGGGGTCTCCTCCCCACCTGCCCCATGCCTATACAGTCCAGAGCCCCATGAAACTGCCGTAAGATTGGTCACACCTCGTGGTCATACCCAGGCTGTATGTGAGATCCTACATTGGGTATGATGAGCACGCGGAGGGAGTTGCACTTGAGCGAGTGAGTCACTCAGGGGCTCAGAAGACAAGGCAAAGTTAACAATCCCATCAGGGATCTTTTCTAGATAGGCTCAGGAGTTAACTTTTGCAAAAGTCAATTAGAAAATGAACTAAGTGGGCTCATCTAATTGAGCATGAAAGACATATTGGATGGTGATGAGGAGGCGAGGTGACAATCTATTTATAATCAACAAGGTTGTATCCAGCTACTGGGGTAATTATATACTTTAGAAATGCTGAGAGGAAAGTTCTTTCCTACAGTGGAGGTTGGCACTATGAGGAAACTCTTGTCAAGGAAACTTGTTCCTCACTCTGAATGGAGGCTGTTACCCCAGACCTAGCAGCGCTTGGCTTCCATTAACCAGAGTTGCAAACTGAAGACTGTGTAACCTCCAGGTCCCCTTCTAATAGAAGTCAAGCCTCCCCAGGGGAGCTCAACCTCCCTCCAACCCTGGTGGAGTTGCCTTACCCCTGCTCCTCATTCAGGTGGGATCTGGGAAGCAACCTTCATCATCCGTGCAAATCCCTTCATTTTGCCTTCCAGATCCATATTAAAGTTCCAGCTCTGAGGTCCTCCTCTCTAGTAAAGATGTTCATGAAGGTGCTGATGTGGGACAATTCCATAACCCTATTTAGAAAACAGGACCAGCAGCACCTACGTGATAGGGCTGCCGTAAGGAAAAGACCTGACACAAAATCAAGGCTAGGGTATAGAAAGAACTCGTTGCTACACATTACGTTTGGTGGCTCATTGCTATATGCCAGGTGAAGCTACTGTAAAGGCCTCAAGCCAGGACCCCCAACAGCTGGTGAGTCAGGGGCTGGAGGACGGCTCGGTGGATAAAGCACTTGCCGCCCCAGCCTGAGGACTAGTGTGGACAGTCAGCACGCCACGTGCGTGTGCTGACCACCGATAATCCAAACTCTCCAGAGGCGGTCACAGGGGGCGCCCAGGACAAGCTGGCTAGCCACACTTGTCATAAGTGCCGCGGGCTGACTGACCACGCCACTGGAGCTCCGTGACGGTGGTTGAATTGGAGAGCACGGGCTCCAGTGAGAGACCTTGTCTCAACAGATGAAGAGGAGAGCGCTGGAGAAGAAACCAGATGTCACTGGATTCCACATGCATACATACATGCACATGTGCTCCCCCACACTCATACGTGCACACACATGCATATAAATACACACACACACAAACCAATGTCTTGTTTGCACACAGTTCATGCTGAGAGTTCCCAAGTACACCGCCTATAGATCTAATCAAACGCTATTCCAGAGATAAGCTGTGTGATCACTAGAAAGGAGATCCCAGGGTCCAGCTTCTCACAGTCACTAAGCCATGCTCACACTCAAGGTGCTCCAGCACACACTAGAGGTCAAATGATTTTATCCTTCTATCCAAAGGCTCTGCAAAGGAAGGAGCAAGGTCCAGAACTCCCCTCCCACTTCACGCAGTGGAGAACAGGACATGAGACGCTGGGAGCAAGTCAGCGGACAGTGGAACTCAGGTAGGCACGCTAGCTGTGCCTGAGCAGCTGTCCCAGTCTCCCACTTGGAAAACGTGTCCAGACCACAGCCCAGAGGAGCTCCTGCTTCCTACCCTCTGAGCTGAGGGTAAAAGGGATTCCTGCATGGGGGGGGGGGTCAAGGAGGCTGGGGTTCACCAGAAAGGAGAAAGCTTCCCAGGCAACATGCTAGAGATGGGCAACAGTGCCCCAAGTCTACAGCTAGGTATCATTAACCCAGGTATATGTGACAAACACCAAAAGGCTGGGCACAGAAAAGCCACCAAGGACCACAGAGAAGTCCCCAGATCCACACTGGGCTGGCAATGGCTCTCGTCATCATATCCCCCTCTCTAGAGTAGAAACTCCAAATTCCCAGAGTACCAGGTAGAGGACTCTGAGTAGCATTGCTTCTGTAGTCTGAAAAGATAAGTCCAGGCTAAGATGGCTCTGGTATTATCTAACAAAACTTAAAGACAAGACCCAGACGATGAAAAGAGTCTCCACATAGTCTAAACAGCATCCCAGGAAAACAAAAAAAGCTCATGAATACTTATTGGAATCCTAAACTATGCAGCATCCAAACAGGTAAAATTCACAACATCTGGCATCCATCCAAAAGCTAGTAAAGCATCCAAAGGCGCAGGAAAATTCGACGCCAAATGAAAAGATAATCAGACTCCCACCTGGGAGGTTGAGGCAGGAGGATTACTTTGAGCTTTTGGCCTGGGTTACAGCAAGAGACTGACTCTAAAAGAGAGAAAAAAAAAAAAGTTGGGCTCATCAAAGTTCCTTCTAAGTATTCGTGCTTCTGTCCATGGATTAGTGTGGCCCTCACCTTGGCTCCCAGTGGCTTCTCTCAGCACATGGTGGTGCCGAAGGGGAGACTCACATCCTGGCAAAGTGCCACAAGTAAGTGGTCGTGGGGCGCTCAGCGCTGACTGAGACGCCTCTGTCACGCTCCCCAAGTCTCAGCAAACGTAACGGAAGAGGGGATAGGAAGAATGTAGGAGCTCGAGGAGGAGAAGGAGTGCTTCGAAATGCTGCCTTCTGTGCATAAGGTGGTCCCTGCATTCATGACTTCATAGCAGCTGTCATTACCTGCACGATATTGACACCATCAACATCCCAATCCTGGCTGACAGAGAAGAGGGGGGAAGAGATTAAATAGAAGCACTAATGAGAAAAAAACGGGGTTCAGTGGAAGGAGGTAGGGAGAGACAAAAGAAGGTAGAAGGGATTATGATCAAAATGCATTATGTATGCGTATGAAAATTGTCGATTAAAAGGCTGAAAGAAAGGACAAAAGAAAGAGATTCCCAATTCTGCAATCAGTTTGCAGTGTATTTCAAGGCCCTGCCACAAAGAGCCCACTTAGCCCTTGAAATGCAATTTAAAGCACTTCTCCAGTTTCCTGCAAGGGATTCACCCTGCTGTTTTGTTATTCTAGCAGTCATCCTAGCTAGAGAAGGAAAAAAAAAAAAAGAGGAGTGCCAGTTTCTATTTTGTCTCTGAGTTTGCTAACAGTGTCACCTGTCCCCAAAGTGGTGCTGCCCATGTCACCCATCGCCTGACTCCATACTTACAGTCTTACATAGGTCTCTGCTGACTCTCACCCAGTTTAGGTTACCACGGTTCAACCTTCCTGGGCCTCTTTTATCTGCCCTCAGATGACTCTAGTCGTCATCTGAAAAGCTCTTCGGCTGTTTGCCACCGATCGCTGCGTATTGATGTGTTCTTCCCTTCTTTTGATGTTTTCACCCTATTCTTCCTTCAAGCGGCAAGCAGTGACTCCAAATGTCATTGTCGGAACCTTCCACCACTCTTAGACGATATTACCTTTTCAGGTCCTAAAGAGACCTACAGCCATGTAGAGAAGCGAAAATCCCACACTCGGGCTGGAAAGATGGTCCAGCGGTTAAGGCACTTGGCTGCAAAACCTGACGACCCGAGTTCAATTCCCCAGTACCTACATAAAGCCAGATGCACAAAGTGGCGCATGCATCTGGAATTCATTTGCAGTAGTTAGTATCCCTGGCACACCCGTATTCTCTCTGGCTCTTGCTCTCTGTCTATCTCTCTCTGACTTCAAATAAGTAAATAAAGATATTTATTTTAAAAACTGAATGCCATACTCAGGAATAGACACTCCGAAGCTGTGCTCCTCTGCCACCACCTTTTATGAACAGGATCAAGTGTGATGCCTGCACCACCGATCCTCCTGCCACGAGGGAACCGAGGAGAGTTGGCAAGGCCCATGGAAAGGTGACCCCCCCCCCCACCGCAAGCACCACACGACAGCCTGGCTATACTCCTTCCTGTCACCACCACGGTCACCTTTGTCCCTCGTACTTGTGGTGGTTTGATTCAAGTGTCCCCATAAACTCAGGTGTTCTGAATGCTACATTCCCAGCTGATGGCAATTTGGGAATTAACACCTCCAGAGGCAGTGTGTTGTTGGGGGCAGGTTATGGGTATTACAGCCAGTTTCCCCTTGCCAGTGTTTGGCACACTCTCCCTGTTCCTGCTGTCTACCTGATTGATATTGGCAAGGAGGTGATGTCCACCCTCTCTGCTCATGCCATCGTTTTCCCTGCCATCGTGGAGATTGCCCCCAAGCCTGAAAGCCAAAATAAACCCTTTTTTTCCCCACAAGCTGCTCTGGGTCGTGTGGTTTCTGTCAGCAATGTGAGCCTGACCGCAACAGTCATAAGGTGTTAGAATAACTCCCCAGCTTTGATATCCTTTGCTTCATCATGTGGTGTTCTGTGTACAGTGTACCTATCCCGTGACACGACAGGCCGGGCGTCACGTTCAAACCCTGTAAGCCTGCCGAACCTCACAGCAACCTTGAGAAGAAGGACAGGCAGGTGCCATGAGCCCTGTTTGAGAGGTAGGAAGCCAGAATGTCTACGAGGGACCGAGTAAGCACTCCAGGCCACACCACTACTGAAAGGTGCATCCGGGCGCTTGAAGCAGACTCCTCGCACCAACTCTCGCAGCGCCGAACGGGCCACAGCAGTGAGCAGGAATGCCCCTGTCCCTCCTGTTCTCTCTCAGATTCCTCCGTTGATCCTGTGAAATCCAGGCAGACTTCACACGGATCTGCTCCTGTCCTCACAGCTGAGGTGATGGGCTTGTGAGAGGCTAGCCCCAAAGAAGCGAGACGAGGCAGCCTCGCCGATGCCCCTCCTGTCCTCACGAGCCACCTTCAAGGACATTTCCATCAAGCCTGACTGAACATAAGGGCAGTCCCCCATGAAAGGGCGGGTGGAGAGGGACTGCCCCTGGGCCAGAGCAGAGGCAGCAGAAGGCCGTCCCTCCCCCTTATCGCTGCTGGGGCTCCCAGTGGAAAGTGGGTCAGAGGTGCTGGCCCATTCATTTAATCCAAGCTCCCCCTCTCCATTCAGCTTTTAGTCTTCAAAGCTTTCAGGCCAAGGAAGCACCATTTCCTCTGCAAAATAAACAAAATAAATTAAGCCCTTGCTCTTTGATCTTGGAGCTTTTGTGTGGCTGATGGACTGAGCAGAAACAATCTGTTGTCCCCCTGGCATCTCAGAGACACTGTAAAACCTCCACTGCAGCTCCAGGAGGCAGAAAGCCAGCTTCGAGCCACCTGCCTGACTTCCGGGGAAAATGGAGCAGTGCTTAGGATGGGGGTCCTTGCCTCCGGCTCGCCCACCAGAGCAAGAGGAACCTGCAGGAGGCAAGGGGAACAAGCCAAGGGAGTCACGGGATTAACGTCTGGCTTCAGCCACACAGGCCTGTTTTCTCTCCTCACTCCCACCCCAGGCCCTTTGCACAAGCTATCGTCTCCGTAGTTCAGGCTTTCTCTTGGGACCGTGGAAGGAAATGTCTCCTCTGCATCCCTCAGATCTCTCAGGTCTCTCCTTCCACTTCAAAGGGAACCTGCACACCCACTCCCGTAGTTCTATCTTCTTGACACCTATGAAGGTCAGAAATCGTTTCTCCATGTGTGTGCTCCCTTGTTGATTGTCTAGCTCTGCCCTGGCCCTGGTGACAGTAAGGGCATTGGGTATCTTGGTCAGTGCTATAAGCACCCCTGCCCCCCGCAATTAGCAAAATCCTTGCAAGTGACAAGTGCAGTGTTCACTGAGGGAGGAAAACTGAAAAGGGAAAGTGGGGCTGTTTCCAGAGCCAGCTCTGCCTGCCGTGAGCACCAAGATAGGGTCTCATGTGCAGGGCTAGGTCAGGACTAAAGCACAGCCCAGCTTGAGAACTAAGCCAGGCAGACTTTTTCTAGAGAAGTGCAGTGCACGTGCGGACACAGAGACAAGATATGCAGCATCATCTAGAGGTCTACCACTTCCTGGAGCTCACCCACAGGCTGCGAGTGACAGCATCTCACTTAACTGAGCTCTTAAGCAGCCCCTGCTGGTCATCTGCCTGCTTGCTCTCAGAGGCTGTCTTTATCTATCTTCTGAGGACTACGCTTCCCAGAGTCCTTTGCTTTCTGACTTCTGGCCAATCAGAATGCAGGCATTCACATCCAAGGTGAGAGGAGAGGAGACCCCTGATTATCTGTCTTGGGTCGTGTCATCATGGTGGCCCCCCATCTCTGAGTGTCCCGCTCTCCCAAGAGGCCCTGCCTCCCTCTTCCCCTTTTCCCTCTGGCCTGGTGGCAGCCGGCAGCCTCCTGCTATAGCCATTCTCCGCTACCTTTCCATTTCTGCTATGACTCTTGGTCCCTCTCTTAAAATTCTATTTATTTATTCATTTATTTATTCATTTACTTACAAGCAGAGACAGACAGAGAAAGAGGGAGGCAGTGAGAGAGAGAAACGAATGGGTGTACCAGAGCCTCTAGCCACTGCAAACAAACTACATACTCACGTGCCACCTTGTGCATCTGGCTTTACATGGGTATTGGGGAATTTATCACCGGTTGTTAGGCTTTGCAGGCAAGTACCTTGGCTCCTGAGCCACCTCTCAAGCCTTACTCTTGGTCTTTTCTATAACCCTTATTATAAGCTCCTCATATGAACTCCTAAGACTTCCTGGTCTGAACTCTGGTTTCCTGAGTGGTCTCTGATGGATGGTGTCCCTCCAGCCCAAGCATTATGGGACACCAAGCCTGTCTGGGCTGAGGAAAGAACTGTGTAGGAAGTTCAGGTAGATGGAGTGGCCTGCAAGTGTCATGCCCCTGGGATGATTAACCTTGACTGTCAACTAGACTGGACTGAGAGCTGCCTAGATAACTGGTAATTCGGAACCCCAGTGGGTGTGACTATGAGGACAGCCTGAGAGCTCTGGATGCAATGGATGGATTAAACCCTCGGTAGGTGCACAATATGATGTGTTGTTGGGAGTTAGTGGAAGGTAGGAGATGGGACCTAGTTATACGAAGTAGGTCAGTGAGGATGTATCCTTACCTTTGCCCTGGTCACTTTCTGAATTCCTTTTTCTCTGCTTCTTAGACACCATGATAAGAGCTGCTCAGCTCTACTACACTATCCCTGCCATGGTGGACTGAAACCTCAGAAACCATGAGCTCCAATCAATCCTTCCTCCTTTAACTTGCTCTTCTCTGCAACACAAAAGCCGACCACGCCCTACCCCCTGGTTCCATTCCAGGACAAGTACTAAGTGTGATGGGCTTCAGTCACCATCCCTGTGAACTGGCAGTTAGAGGGCTGCGGAGCCGAGTGAGTCAGTAAAGCACTTGTCACAAGCGTGGGAACTTGAGTTTGGACCCCCAGAACCCATGTACATGCAAGGCAGGCACGGGAGCCTGCCTATAGTCCCCGTAACCTCAGGAGGTGGAGACACAGGATGCCCCATGCAAGCTGACCAGCTGCACCTCTGGAATCGACAAGCTTGGGGTTCAAATAAGAGATCCTGCTCCGATCAGCACTGTGGACAGCAATCAAGGAAGACACCTGATGCCAATTTCTAGCCTCCACATACATGCAACTGAGTGCACGCACACACACGCACCCACACACATACAAACATGCATATACACACATATACCATATGTATTAATTACTTTCCCATGGCTGTGACCAAATACCCGACAAGAAGCAACGTGAGAGAGGATGGGTCGATTGTGGCTCACAGTTCTAGGTGACGGCCCATCATGGTGGGGAAGGTAGGACAGCAGGAATTTGAGGCAAACTGGTCCCATTCAGCACAGCAAGGAAGCAGACAGCAATGAATGCTGCTGCTCAGTCAGCTCTCTCCTTTTATCCAATCCAGGACCCCAGCGCATGGAATGGAGCTGCTCGCAGGTTAAGGGGGTCCTCCCAAAGCAACCTAAGCAAGACAATCCCTCACAGGCTTGCCCAGAGGCTGACCTAATCAAAACAATCTATATGACCCCTCGTAGGTGATTCTAGGTCCTGACAATTGATATAACCCACCACAAATAATCTATTCTGATGGCAATCAGAGGAGTCACTTAAGGGGAGTGGATAATAGAGGTGGAAAGCAAAGGAGTCCTTGCAGAGTTTAGTGGTCAGGACATTGCTGCAGATGACCGAAGATCAATCCCACTAGAGACAGCACAGGACTAGGCACCAGCCACCCCAGGATATCAGCATTTAAACTTTTTTCAGAAATTCGGTTCCAAGCCGGGCGTGGTGGCGCACGCCTTTAATCCCAGCACTCGGAAGGCAGAGGTAGGAGGATCACCATGAGTTCAAGGACACCCTGAGACTATAGAGTTAATTCCAGGTCAGCCTGGACCAGAGTGAGACCCTACCTCGAAAAACCAAAAAAAAGAAAAAAAAAAAAAAAAAAGAAATTCGGTTCCAGCCAGGCTGGTGCTGTATGCCTATGATCACAGCACCTGGGAAGCAAAAGCCATGAGTTCTAGACCAGCCTGGTCTACTTAACAAGTTCCAGGGCAGCCAGGATGACATAGCAAGGCCGTTGCCTTAAAACCCAGACAAACCAACAAAAAACTCATTTCCAAGTCACCCTAACCACATGTCCACATGGAGCTGACGGAGAACACAGTTGCAGAATATCTCTACCCTCAGAGAGGTCCCGTGGGTGACACTAACGCAGGATGCCCCTCAGCGCTGCACCTTTGGGTGGTGGGGAACTGGGGTGTTTAGACTCTTGCAGAGATCTGTCACTGGCAAGGGCTGCTCCTGGCTGTCACTGGTGGGGGAGCACCAACACAGGAAGCATCGAGTGGGGCTGGAATGGAGCATTCTAGAGGGCACGCTTGGAGCACCCGTTTCCGTCAACAGTCTTCTGCTGCCGAAGCACCCATGGGAGATGCATTTCCACAGCCCCTTGCCAAGAGCAATGTGGGCCCAGAAGCTTCTCACTAAACAAGGAGCCATTCTCCCCAATACAACGTACACAGAAAAGATGAAACACAGGCCTTCCAAGAGCTTATGGTCTATAGCAGGCCTCTAGACACAGACCACAAGCTGGGACAACCGTAAACACTGACCAAGAAGTTAAGTGAAGGAATCTACAGCAAAACCAGTGAGAGCGAACGCTGGGCTAATGGCGTTTCCATGTTGCCTCCAAGAACTGTGGAGAGCTTCCGTTGCTCAGCAGGAGATTGAGTATCCCCACCGGGCTCACTGGTCCCTGAATAACCATGTTATGTTAACTGCTAAAATAGAGTTTTGAGTCACCACTGTCCTTGTCACAAACCTGCCAGGGTCAAGGAGGCTCTCAGGGGACCAGCACTCAGCCTGCCTCCCTCCCCACTCAGCACAGCAAGGCAGCCACTGCTTCTGTGGACCCCGCGTTCACCTGCTGAATTCACATCCCATCTCCCACTTTCTGGCTCTGTGGCCTCAAACACGTGATCTGATGTGCCTGAGCCTGGGCTGCGTCATCTACAAAGTGGGCACCAGGGCAGCCGCTTCCCAAGAGGGCTGCTGTTTGCGTTCAGTGGGAGCGCGCTTTACAAAGTCCTTAGAGAAGGAATGACAGCAGACTGTACCGTGCTAGCGTTTCAGGCTACGTGGTGTCTCTCATAATGCCTTGTTTTGGACCTGGTAGGTGTCACAGTAGTCCACTGGCAGTAAGTTTTTTAAAATGGGCATTGTGGGGCTGGGACAATGGCTCAGCAGTTAAAAGCACTTGCAGCTTAAGCATGAGGAGGCCTGAGTCTTCCAGAGAACAATTCCCTAGTGCCCACGTAAGAACCTGGGCATGGCCACACACATCTGTAAGCCCGGTACTGTGAGGAGTGGAGACTGGAGAATCGCTGAGGCTCACTGACAAAAAATAAAAAAAAAAAAAGAAAAAAGAAAAAATCTGGCAGCTCTGGGTTGAGGGAGAGATTTCATTCTCAAGGAAATACGTGAATGAGTGACAGAGGAATGCGCCCGGCATCCTCTGGTCTCTGCACATGTGAGTGCATCTGCACGCACACATGCACACACATACACACACACAGCACTGTTATGGTTTCAACATGAAATACCAAAGGCTCATGTGTTGAAGGCTTGGTCTCCAGCCAAGGGTGCTTATTTGGAAAGTATTTAAAAGATGAGGAGCTGGAGAGATGGCTCAGCAGTTAAGGTGCTTGCCTGCAAAGCCTAATGACCTGGGTTCCATTCCTCAGTGCCCATGCAAAGCCAGATACACAAAGTGGTGCATGCATTTGGAGTTCATTTTCAGTGGCTAGAAGCCCTGGTAGGCCCATTCTCTCCCTCCCTCTCTCTGTCTCTTTCTCTCTCTCTCCAATTTCTGCCTCTCTCTACTTGCAAATAGATAAACAATTTTTTTTTTTTTTTAAGATGAGGCCTAGTTAGAGGATGTGGGTCACTGGGTGCATGCCTTTGAAGGGCACGTCCTGTCTCTGATGCCTTCCTGCTATTCCTCTTGGGCCTTGCTGACATGAGGTAAAAGCTTTCCTTCTCCACTCCCTTCCACCATGATGTGCTGCCTCCCCGCCGCCCAGAATCATGCAGCTAGCTAACCTGGAAGTGAGACTTCTGAAAATGAGAGCCAAAATAATTCCTCCTTCCTCCAAGTTGTTTTTCTCAAGTGCTTTGTCCGAGTAATGAAAAGCCAACTAACATGGGCGTGGATGTGTCAATAAAACTTTATAGAATAGGGCAGTGGGCCAATTTGCTGTGTGGGTGATAGTTTATTGCCCCTATCTTAGAATGATGCCTGTCCTCCAGCTTGTCTACCTGGTCCCATGAGTTCACCTGGGGCTCCAATCTCATGGGCCAGGCTGTCCCTGCCCTATCCTAAGGTCTGGGGGAAGAATACGGTTAAGATAGCTCAGTTTCCAAGTTGGCTGCACCCTGCCCCCTCCCCAAAGGGCCTTCTCTTGTGTGGCTCAACTTAGAAGCCTTGGCCTCTTGGCAGAATGCAGCTCATTAACACCACTACCGGAAGTGGGAGAACCGCAATGAAACTCAAACCAAGTCATTTGGCCATTTGCCCGGAGCTGGAGTCAAAAGGTCTCCTGGGCTGGGAAGGGCATGGCAGAAACCTCTGGCAAATGTGGCCCTGGCCCTGGCCCTGGCCCAGTGTGTGCGGTTTCTCCACAGATGAAAGCCACCACCGGGATGTCACTTGTACCTGAGGATAACGTGTGTCATAGTCCCATATGGCTTCCTTCAGTCCATCATTTTGCTCAACAGTAGCTCAGAAAGAGAGAGTCCCATGTGACTAGGGAAGGTGTCTCGTTTCTTGACCTCCTCCTGTCTTAGGGGTATGCAGTGGCTTAGGAAACCTGTTTCATTGTTGGACTGTCCAGATCTGGCCCAATACCCCCTCTGAGCCTCAGTTTCCTCCACATGCACAAAATCAGGTGGATAATATCTCCATCTCCAGCACTAAGGTTACAACACCAAGGAAAAAGGACTCGATTCCATCCTCCCTCCCAGAAGGTGGGACCAACCAGGAGAGACACAACTTTAAAAAGCCTAAGGAGGAACGTTCTTTACTGACACTTCCACGACGAGCAGGGCAGAGCCACTCCACAAGTAAAGTCATTCATGGAGCAAGCTCTAAAAATACAAATTAGGTTAGCACTCAGGGTGGCTCACTGCTCCAGAAGAGAGAATTCAGGCACACGAATCTCTGTGGAGCAGAGTGAAGTGCGAGCCCAGAGCAGCAGGCGCGAGGGCCACTGGACTCGCCTGAGACCAGCTGGGCTGTGCGGCTTCACAGCTGTGAGAAGGCAGGCAGGGGAAGGGCTGCGCGGGGGGGGGGGGGGGGGGGTGGCTAATGTGGAGAAAGCTAGTCCTGAAGAGGCACAAGGGAAAAAGGATGGAGTACCAAAATCCTAACAAGCGGTCAGACAGGTGTCCTGCAGGATGAACGGCTATTTTCCCTTGAAAATAGTTGCAAAGTCCCCAGGCTCCCAGCTTTACAGGGGTTCCTGCCACAGCAAGGGAGGGCCCCAAATCCTATGTCAGAAGTATGTCAGACTCTCAGGCCCTGCCCCAGACCACCCCAACCTGCATTTATACATGAAGGGAAGAGAGAATGATGTACCTTCAAGTTTCAGAAACACAATAGCCTGCTGGGGATGTGGCTCAGTGGTTATACTGCCTGCTTAAAAACGGGTATGGTGGCATACACCTGTCATACTCCCCACTGGGGAGGTAGAGGGAAGATGATCAGAAGTTCAAGGTCATTCTTGACTACTTAAGTGAGTTTAAAGATAAGCCGGGCTACATGAGACCCTGTCTAGAAAGAAAGTGTGGGAAGGAAGGGAGGGAGGGAGTGAGGAAGAGAGGGAGGGAGGGAAGGAGGGAGGAAGGGAGGGAGGGAAGGAAAAACAAGACTAGGAGTCAGAGCCCCTGTGTTCTGGTCCAGCTGTTGCCACACAATGGCAGTGGTCTCATGGGAAGGACTGCGCCTCTCTGAAAGCAGAGATAGGAGTTGGCTGAACCTTGTTTCTCTCATGAGTTCTAGAAGGCTGGAGCCCAATCCCTCATCTCCAGGCCCTTGGCAAAGTAGAACCTGGCTGAGAAGAGTCCACATTGCTGGTGTACAGACAGCCAGGCGGAGCCATGCTCCTTGAAGGACACACTGCAGCCAGGAAGAGACCTCATGGTATATTTTTAAGCCTCCATGTCTCTCAATCAAAAAGGACACAGTCTCTTGCCAAAACAAGAAAGCAGAAAATCTGAGTTAAGTCAGAGGGAGTCTCGCATCTAGAAATCCCAGGTAAGTGCTGGCCCTTGAATGTAAGTAATTCAAATAACACGACTGAGTTCCCTTTTGAGATAGGAGCTTTGAGAGGTGAGGTGAGCAGGTCCATGCCACACAGCCTGCGAGGAGCAAGGCAGAACAGCAAGCCTGACTCCTACCTTCTACTTCTCCTCACTACCTTGGTGTGTCCGTGCCCTTGGGAAGAGGAAAGCCCAGGCAGTAGTCTGAGGAAGAAAACGACAACATGGAGTTCACATAGAAAGTTCCTAAGTGTTTACTCTGTCTCCTCAGATTCACTGCTGTCCTCCATGAACTCCAGGGCTTGAGATTCCTGGCTTCCCCACAACTACAATCATGTGTAAATCTACCAGGTCAGAGAACTGAAGACCAAAGCACACATGTCAAACCAAAGAGCAAGGAGGCACTTGAGCTCACCTGACAATGACACGTGCATACCCACTAGTGATTCAGACAGCAAGTCCTGAGAAGATCAGGCCTGGGTGCTCCTCAGTGTCCACCCAGGTACCAAAGACATTGTGTCTGAGGATGGTGAGGGCAGCTGGGAAAACGCTGCCCAAGCCAGGACTCTCACTGGTTTCCTAGAGCGCTGACAGCAAACAGATTAGCCTTGCCGGGGCTTCAGGATGAGCTCTGCAGGCTGGTTGTTCAGCTGACAGCAAAGCTGCCAGCCCCGACCCAGGGGCACAAGTCTACCTGTGGCTCTGAGGGCATTTTAATGCCAATGGAAAGACATCCTTGCCATGCCTTCCCTTAGAAGTCACTGGGGCGCCATGAGAACACTTGGCATATCAGAATTCCAGAAGGCTATCCCTTACATACACTGAACCTCCACTCGCTCATCTGGAAAACGGGGATAACAGTGCCAGCCTTAGAGGGAAAAATGGAGAATCAAATATGATTAAAAAATATACAAAGAACCTTGTTAGCTCCAAGCAAACAGTAGGCATCTAATAAATGTTGGTTCCTTCCCCAAGGTAAAACAAAAACAAACTGCCTGGGGTGGGCCCTTCCTGGAAATGGCCTCTGTCCTCATGCATCATCATGTTAAGAGGGTAAACCAATCCAGCCAGATTCCCAGATCCATCCCTCAACTCCAATACATAACCAAAGGGGGCGCTTCTCATACTATGGTTGAGATGTTTGATGCACTCTGGGGCTGGGCAGACTGTACCTTCCTCATCCTATGGAGACGTCCATGGGATGCTGGGAGGGAAAGGCAGATCCAAATGTCTCCCAGGAGGGAGTACAAGCAGTCCAAAATGTGCCCTAGCAGGGCATGGGATCTCAGCAGGGACAGGCCCTGGGCAAGAGCTGAGAGCTCACTGCTGAAGTTGTTGAAGGAGGAAGTAAGACAGTGGTGGGTACACCTGCTCATCTTTGGCCCAGCCCTCTCTGAACCCACTGCCCTTGCTTCTTGCTCCTCACACTGCAAGCAGAGGACTCCCCCCTACATGACCCTTCTCTTTTTTTCACTGGGTCTTCCTAAGAAGACCTAGTGCCCCACGGGCAGGGGAGAGATGGGTGTCACCATGGTCCTCATGTATGGAACACACATTGCAATGAGAGCCTGTGTTGGCGTTATCTTCTGGGTGTCAGGCATCGTGACAGGAATGCCACTCAGCTCTGAACCCGTTTGTTCTGCTCCAAACAAAGACTGACATGATCACCTAAGTTCAGGAGACTCTTAGCACATGTCCAACAAATACACATTAAGAACCTTATGTAGGGGCTGGCTCAGTGGTTAAAGATGCTTGCTTACAAAACCTGCCAGCCCAGGTTCAATTCCCTAGTAACCATGTAAAGCCAAATGCACAAAGTGGCACATGTGACTGGACTTCATTTGCAGTACCCATATTCCATTCTCTTCTCGCTTCTTTCCTTCCTCCTCCTCCCTCAAATAAATAAATAAATAAAACTATTTTTTAAAAGAGCCTCAGGTAGGCCTGGGGAGATGGATTAGTCAGTAAAGTGCTTGCCTTATAAGCATGACAACCTGAGTTTGATCCCCAGAACCCACATTTAAAAAAAAAAGCAGTGCAATGGTGTGCATTTATAACCCCAGTACTGGAGAGGCGAAGACAGGCAGATCCTTGGGGCGTGCTGGCCAGCCAATCTAGCCTGCTTGGCAAGCTCCAAACCAATGAGAGAGCCTGTAACAACAATAGCAACAACAAAAAGGATGGACCTGAGCCTAAGAAATGACACCCGAGGTTGTTCTGCAGACTTCACATGCACCTATGTGCACACACACGTGCACGCACGCACACATAAAAAGAATCTAGCATATGCCCCCTACTGTGCCTAAGTGAACGAGGCAGATAGGATCCCTGTCCTCAGTACATACACTAGAGAGACAAGGACGGACCAACAAAGTGCACAGGCAAATATGATTACTACACATACATTCAACTGTGATAAACTCCAAGAAAGGAGTTAGGAGTTCGCCGTGCTTTATAATCAACCACGGAAGGCCTCAAAAGAAAGGAAGGGAGGGAGGGTGGAGGAAGAGAGAGAGGGAAGGATAGGTGAGCTAGGTTGAAGGTAGCTCGAGGAAGACAACTGTCCAGAAAGGCGACAGAGCAGGCAGATCAGCGCATACACCACTCTGTGCAAGAGACTTCTGCAGGCCACTCACAGCATGGGGAACTGCCCGTGGCCACGCATGGACTGATGCTGCCCACGAGCGCTGCAAGTTATCACCTTGGAAGGCTAGAGAAGGTGAAGCTTGAAACACAGAAACGGAATTTTCAAGAAAGGAGAGAGAGGAGAGGAGAACAAAGGGGAGGAAAGGAAAAACAAGAGGAAGGAAAAGAGCAAAACAGAAGAACCAAAAATAGATAAGACCCCCCCCCCCACACACACACACACCATGTTGGAAAATCTACTTGGAAGAACAAAAACCAGTTTTCAGGGTGACCTTGAGGCCAGACTGAGATGGGTACCACGTTAGCAAGCTAGGGCCACCTCTATTGGACATGTACTACCACCTCCGGGGCACACAGCCTTATATATTCATGTGTTTAAAAACGTCTTACATCCCACATGCTTCCCAGATACTCCACTCGGTGCACACGTGTCAGCTTGCATCTGAATTCACAGCCTATGGCCGGGCCCCATACCAAATGACTACACGTTAATCCACCTCTCTGCCGGCTGCATTTGCACATGATGGAGAGTCTGTCTCCAAAGCCGTCATCTGCAATCAGGCTGGCTGGGCAACATCTGGCAGATGTGATGCTGGCAATGAGATCCCCTGGGATCCCGGATGCCTGTGGAGCTGATCCAACAAGGTACTGGGCAGGGAGATTGACTTTGACTGAATCCTTGGCCCTAGAACTCAGGGGCAGAACTTGCAGCCAGCACAGTGGGAAGGACATGGACATCTGGAGCTTCTGCAGCCGTAATGTCACTGTTTGTACCAGTGGCTCCACTTGCCTGGAGGCAAAATGGTTCACTAGGGCTTCCTCAAGGTCACTGCTGCTGCCTGGCAAGGCCAAGGTGAGTTTCCACGTTCCGGTGGCCAGAGATCAGAGGGTAGGGAGTCCAGCTGTTCCATAAAGGCTATTCCAAGGAGCAAGGGAGGCTTAAGAGGCCCCTCACCAAGTTTTACATCCACAAGGGCCTCATTGCCCTTGAATCTATCTCTATTGTGGCAGGAGACTCATCCACAGAAACGGGCTCACGGAAAAAAGATGGCCTAGACCACCAAGCATAATCTTTCTTCCTGCTACAAAGGCCTTCAGAAACTGGGGCCTTTGGAGGTGTCACCCTGGAGTACAGAGAGTGGTCAAACTGTGAAACCCCAGCATTTTGCTGCCTCAGCAGTAGGAAGGACTGGGCCACTGTAGTTTCTTCCAACCCTGCATGACCACAGCTAAGGTCATTTAGAACCCAGAAACCTTAAGCCTCTCTGACTCAGGGAAGGAACAGTAATTAGTTAATGCATTTTCCTGATGAGCTGGGGGGGAGGGGGTGGCAACACACAATGGATCTCAGGCCAAAAAGAAAGCCCATGGGCCACAGAAGACAGGAAGTACCTAAGAGCTCTTTAGTAGCTCTGACTGCAGCACGGAGCAATGCAGCTGTCTTTTTTTTAATTTTAATCAGCTAATAACAAATAAAAGCCTAAGGACTCTGCCAAGATCCTGTTAGCCTCACCAGTCATGCTGAGCAAGGAGGCCAGGTGCTTCTTGCACTCCTGGCTCCAAGCTCTCCGAGCATCTTTTGGGGGGAGGCAGGACTTGGGGCAGTGGCCCAGCACCCTTTTCTGCACTGGTTACCAACTGGAAGAAGGCAGGAAGAAGGCCAGGTCTCTGTTCCCGGTGCCTATTGTGGGGAGGGACTCAGCTATGGAAAGAGTTCATTTGCCCTGCAGTGGTGGACAGCCCAGACTTCGCCATGGTTACAGTGAAGACCCTCAGGCTAATGATGGTCCAGCAACAACTTTGGTTGAGTAAATTAGGGAGGCAATCCCGTAATCGTGCCACTACAGTTGCTCACTGGATACCGCGAAGGGAAGGTGTGGTGCAATCCCCCCGCAGGAAGACATTATTTAGGGAAGGGAAGGTCAGGCCAGTGGAAGAGCTAGCCCTCGGGAACATACACCAAAGGCCACCACTGTGTCCTGAGCACACAGCGATACTAAGGGAGGGACTCTGTCACTATGAGAGGTCTCTGGCAGGGAATCTCCTCAGCACTGAACCAACTCACACCAGGTCCTCTTTGGTGAGAAAGAGAAAGAAAACTCATCCCTGAGTCTCAGTTTTAGCAGCGGGCCTGGGAGTGGGAAGAAACCACACGGCTCTAACCCTGGTCGTACAGTAAGGGTCGTTGAATCAGTGCTAAAGCCTGCCCGCAGGATCGGCCATCTCCCTTGGTCTAACTTGAGAAGCTCTTGTCTTATTTGAAGCAGGCCGGTATCTCTCCAAGAGTCACTAAAAGTGACTTCCCAAGAAGCACAATTTCTAGGCATTTGCTGTATCCCCACACTTGGATTCGCCTACTTTGTTTCCTGAGGTAACCTAAGCGCCACTATGTCAGCTGAGAATGGGGAGGATGGCAAGAGGGCTTGCCTGCCTCTGGGAAGCACCCTCTGGACTGTCCACAGGCACATGCGACACACACTGCATCCACATATAGTCCAGACATCACGTGCACCCCCCCCCCACTCTACACAAAGACCACCCAGAAGAGGAGTCACCCAGGATGCAGATACTGGAGGGCTTGCTGTGTCCAGGATGGGACATCACATTCCTCAAGACACAGGGGTCTGTGGTCCTGCAATTGCCTCCTAGCAGCTACCAAAGGATAAATTCGGGATTGGGGAATCTCAGCGGGACCCTGCAGCCTAACAGAAGATGTGGTCCTGACCTCACCGTGGGAAGAGCTTGGAGTGGTTAGACATGCTCTCTCCCTCCCAGGAACATGCCCCCAGCAGAGCAGCATGAGTTGGAAAGGAGTTCTGGCTTTTCACAAGAACTTCCACAAGGTAAGCGTTAGACACAGAATCCCCTCGCTGGCCCTGGGAGCACTTAAGAGTGGGTCCGATGGACCCTGGATGGGACACGGCATCAAGATAAAGGTTTCAGGTGGGAAGATGGGCTGACATGACCTTTTGAGTGCCTAACAACCTTGACAGCCTGATTCAACAGAATGAACACGAAAACCACTGGAGACCTCCAGTCACCTGCCTTCAGGGTTCTCCTCTGGGCCTAAAATAAGATTCCCAGAGTCCTGATTCAAATTAGATCCTTAATAACGTATCAACATGGCTATAAATATATGCCTTTGAGGGCCAGCTAATATAATTATCTTAATCAGCTACAATCCCTGGAAGGACTGCCAGCTCCCTCCAAGTCCATAACTGAGTTCCAAATAGGCGGTCTCCTCCCTGACCTCAGCAGGGCTTGTCCTAGGAGCAGTCATCAGTCATGGGGACGAAGGTAGGACGTGTGGACAGCCTCGACACCTTCCCGTCTTCAGTACCTGTGACAGTCATCCCAGGCTGGGGTCTTGGTCTCTCTTAATCAGTCATAAGGACTTCCAACAGAAGACAGGAACAAAGCTACAACTGTCTACACGGACAACAGAAACATGAACATCAGAGCCAGGGGTGCTGTGACTGAGGGCTATGGGTGATCAGTCATGCCCCTCTCCTTCTCCCAGAACCCCAGAAGGGCATGAATGTATTTCAAGCAGATCCTTTTAAGAGGCAGTTGATTCAAATCAGGCCATTGGGGTGGGTCTCAATCCCCTTATAAGACACACTGAGGGAAGTCCAGCTACTAACAGATGACAACCTCCTGCAAGCCAAGGAGAGAGTCCTCAGAAGAAACCAACTATGCCTACACCTTAACCACAGACTTCCAGCCTCTAGAATGGTGTGGCCATATGTGGCTACGGGTTTTTTTTTTTAATTTTTTTTTGTTTTGTTTGTTTTTATTTATTTATTTGACGGCAACAGACAGAGGAAGAGGCAGATAGAGAGAGAGAATGGGCGCACCAGGGCCTCCAGCCACTGCAAAGGAATTCCAGATGCGTGCGTCCCCTTGTGCATCTGGCTAACGTGGGTCCTGGAGAATCGAGCCTTGAACCGGGGTCCTTAGGCCTCACAGGCAAGCACTTAACTGCTAAGCCATCTCTCCAGCCCCGTGGCTACGGTTTAAGACCCCCATTCACAAATTGGTGACACTCTGCCAAGGGAGTCCTGGCAAACTAACACAGGGAGGGCACATGTCTTTTTTTTTTTTTCTTTTTTTGGTTTTTCAAGATAGAGTGTCACTCTAGCTCAGGCTGACCTGGAGTTCATTATGTAAGCTCAGAGTGGCCTTGAACTCACAGTGATCCTCCTACCTCTCTGCCTCCCAAGTACTGGGATTAAAGGCGTGCAACACCACACCTGGCTTACATGTCCTATCTTGAGGTTTCAAATTCTCAGTCTCCCTCTCTCATTTAAAGATGGGTCCAGGCTGGGGGGATGGCTTAGTGGTTAAGGCGCTTGCCTGCAAAGCCTAAGGACTCATGTTTGACTCTCCAGGTCTGACATAAGCCAGATGCACAAGGTAATGCAAGCATGCAAGGTCGCACATGTGCACAAGATGGAGTATATGTCTGGAGTTCAATCGCAATGGCTGGAGTCACTGGCACACCAATTCTCTCTTTCTCTCTCTCTCTCTCTCTCCCTCTCTCTCTCTCTCATTCTTTCTCTGATAAAAAGAAATTAAAATTAAAAAGTAAAGATAGGGGGCTGGAGAGATGGCTTAGCGGTTAAGCGCTTGTCTGTGAAGCCTAAGGACCCCGGTTCGAAGCTCGATTCCCCAGGATCCACGTTACCCAGATGCACAAGGGGGCGCACATGTCTGGAGTTCATTTGCAGTGGCTGGAGGCCCTGGCACGCCCATTCTCTCTTTCTGCCTCTTTCTCTCTCTGTCTGTCACTCTCAAGTAAAAAATAAAAATAAACAAAAATAATTAAAAATAAATAAATAAATAAATAAAGATCAGTCCAGTCAAACTAAATAGAGCCATGGACCTCTCTCTTTCACTTTGCGAGGCTCTGGAATAATTTCAAGGAAAAAAAAGGTCTAGAGAACAGAGGAGAAAAGCCATCATACCCCAGTCAGGAGAGGGACAGGGTTCATCCCAGCTACTTTAACCAGCCGTATGGTCCTCAGAATGATTCTGTCATCAGCCCTCATGTCCTCATCAGCTGGAGCAATGAACTTTCAGTGGCCCTCCATCACTGACCTTGCCCTCCTGGCTTGAGGATCCTTAGACAGGAGATAGCTTGGAATAGCAGCAGGAATGGAAGAGGCCCTTTAAGGTAGAGTGGAACAACATAGAGAGGCAGGGGATGTTGGCCATAGAGAGGGGTCTATGTGGCTCATTGTTAGAGCAAGAGGCTTCCGTTTCTATCTTAACTACTGGCCATGTTCCCAATCAATGGATAAGTGAACTAACAGAAAACTGTGTTATGTGCCATTCCAGGTATGTTCACATTACAAGGGGACAAGAAACCGAAGGATACCCAGTGGCTTCACGCACTAACATCCACATCCATCTGAATCTTCATAAACCCCAGCAACAAGGGCCAGTTTTCAAAGCAAGTTGGGGTTGGCTCGCCCCTCTTCTGCCAACCACAAACCTGGGCACCGAACTACAACAGTCTCTGCAAAGACGGTGTGGGAGTATGGCTTTGTGCTGGGACCACCAGTGATCTACAGCAGTCTCTGTAAAGATGGTGTGGGAGTGTGGCTTTGTGCTGGGACCACCAGTGATCTACAACAGTCTCTGTAAGGATGGTGTGGGAGTGTGGCTTTGTGCTGGGACCACCAGTGATCTACAGCAGTCTCTGTAAAGATGGCGTGGGAGTGTGGCTTTGTGCTGGGACCACCAGTGATCTACAGCAGTCTCTGTAAAGATGGTGTGGGAGTGTGGCTTTGTGCTGGGACCACCAGTGATCTACAACAGTCTCTGTAAAGATGGTGTGGGAGTGTGGCTTTGTGCTGGGACCACCAGTGATCTACAACAGTCTCTGTAAAGATGGCGTGGGAGTGTGGCTTTGTGTTGGGACCACCAGTGATCTACAGCAGTCTCTGTGAAGATGGCGTGGGAGTGTGGCTTTGTGCTGGGACCACCAGTGATCTACAGCAGTCTCTGCAAAGATGGTGTGGGAGTGTGGCTTTGTGCTGGGACCACCAGTGATCTACAGCAGTCTCTGTAAAGATGGTGTGGGAGTGTGGCTTTGTGCTGGGACCACCAGTGATCTACAGCAGTCTCTGTAAAGATGGTGTGGGAGTGTGGCTTTGTGCTGGGACCACCAGTGATCTACAACAGTCTCTGTGAAGATGGTGTGGGAGTGTGGCTTTGCGCTGGGACCACCAGTGATCTACAACAGTCTCTGTAAAGATGGTGTGGGAGTGTGGCTTTGTGCTGGGACCACCAGTGATCTACAGCAGTCTCTGTAAAGATGGTGTGGGAGTGTGGCTTTGTGCTGGGACCACCAGTGATCTACAGCAGTCTCTGTAAAGATGGTGTGGGAGTGTGGCTTTGTGCTGGGACCACCAGTGATCTACAACAGTCTCTGTAAAGATGGTGTGGGAGTGTGGCTTTGTGCTGGGACCACCAGTGATCTACAGCAGTCTCTGTAAAGATGGTGTGGGAGTGTGGCTTTGTGCTGGGACCACCAGTGATCTACAACAGTCTCTGTGAAGATGGTGTGGGAGTGTGGCTTTGTGCTGGGACCACCAGTGATCTACAGCAGTCTCTGTAAAGATGGTGTGGGAGTGTGGCTTTGTGCTGGGACCACCAGTGATCTACAACAGTCTCTGTAAAGATGGTGTGGGAGTGTGGCTTTGTGCTGGGACCACCAGTGATCTACAGCAGTCTCTGCAAAGATGGTGTGGGAGTGTGGCTTTGTGCTGGGACCACCAGTGATCTACAACAGTCTCTGTAAAGATGGTGTGGGAGTGTGGCTTTGTGCTGGGACCACCAGTGATCTACAACAGTCTCTGTAAAGACGGTGTGGGAGTGTGGCTTTGTGCTAGGGCCGCAGTGAAGACACTGCAGTGAGCCCCTTGTGTTGGAGCCACAGAAGGCTGCAGTGACCTCCATAGGGCTCTCCCGCAAACCTGGTGCTTTACTCTTTGCCTGGAGGGTTCACCGATACTACCTTCTTGCTTTTAGAATTCTCAAGTTCTCATGTCACCATTACACTAATAAAGAGACTGAGGCTAAGGGAGACAATGTGGCCAGGTAGGAAAAAAACCACACGCACAAGTCTTGGGCTGTCACCTTGACCTAGAACAGTTACCTAATATACTGTTTCCAAATCACTTGCAAATGAATTCAGGTAGCCAGCATGGACAGAACGGCAGGATGATGGCCCAGAACATGCATCTGGTGGCCTGAAACAATCTCAGAACTGCAAGAGTTCTTGGCTATCACAATGCATGACCCCAGCTTTTGACCGGGAAACCAAAGCTCTTGAGCCCACAGCAAGCCTCTGGCAGCCTAGCACCGAGGCCTACGGTTCTTTCTATGACTCAACCCAGCCTGCCCTGTGGTCTCTACCTGAAAAATCTTCCTCTTTAACAATGAATGTGCAGGCCACGAGGAGAAAGGTCTTCCGAGATATGTGGATCGGTTCACATGAAAAGTCACTGCCCCCCACCCCCCAGAATCTGCACCTTGCGGGCCTCCTGCAGTGGCTTCAAGCAGGAGAACAAATGAGTTGAGTGCTACTCTCACAGAATAAAGCTGCTGGGAGAACTGGAATTAGAAATTCTAATTATTAGAGCTCTCGGAATGCAACAAAGGACAAGTTATAATTAGCACATGTCAAAGGCCTTCCCCAAAGGCAATGCATTATAAATCAGAAAACAAAGATGGCCCCAGAAAGGGATCCAGGAACTGGGCCTGTTTGGCCTCCTCTTCTTCCCCAAAGTTGATCCAGCCTTCCTGCTCACCTCAGGATCCTCTACACAAGGATCCCTTTACTCAGAACCCAGGCAGCTCTAAACCCCAATGTGGAACTGGACAGACACAGGCGTTACGTCCCTGCTATCCTGGGATGCCATGAAAGATTTCAGGAGTGGGCTCTGTATGGAGATAAAGGTGACTCACTATAGTGGACTGATGATGTCATTCTTCAGCTGCAGGTCAGGTGTATGTGCCTGAGACAGCCTCTCAGCCAGAATGCTGCTTTTGTGACTAAAGCTCAAGGCACAATCCCAGTGGGGACTGGAAGGTTTGGGGGGGGGGGAATCCTTCTTGTTTCTTTTGTGAAACAGTGAATGATCTTCTGATGACTTGTGGGTCGTAAATATACTCTCCCGCACCTCTTGTCCATTACTCACAGCACCCGAGACTGAGGAGAGGAAGTACTTAAAGACAAAGAATGAACCAAGGCTGGGCATGGTGGCGCACGCCTTTAATCCCAGCACTGGCGAGGCAGAGGTAGGAGGATCACCGTGAGTTCAAGGCCAGCCTGAGACTACATAGTAAATTCCAGGAGAGCCTAAGGTAGAGTGAAACCCTGCCTCGAAAAAACAACAACAACAAAAAAGAATTGACCAAGACATACACGGCCTTTCCCTCCAGGAAGCCATGGTAGAGCAAAGCTGGTAGGTTAAAAAATTTTAAGCAGAAAATGACAATGGCCATCCAGAGAGTTGGCACCTGGAGGCAAGACATCTAGTCCCCAAGAGAAGCTCCTTGCTGTGTGACACGCTTTTCACAGGCCACACATCTTCCCTCGGCCTGCCATCACCTGTGCCAAGGAGTCCATTCCAACCTGGAGGCCCCACAGGTGGCACTACAGAAGACATTTGATAAAATTCAGGGATATGTCCTTAGGAAGGCCCTCAGACACGAGTCACCACCATCCTGTGAACTAATGCACTCTGCTCACGGGAAGTAGGAGAAACGCCCTGTGGTTATTTTTTTCCCCCACACTTGTGGGCCTTACTTAGGATGTGGCTCCAACTCCTTGGATAAGCATACTTATAGTAGGAAAGGCAATTTATCATGGCTTGCCAAAGAACCTTCTAGAGGGCTACTCATTTTCCCACATGATACAGCCAAAATAATACATCTAATACCCAGGATGGCAAGAAAATTTTGCCTTAGCTTGCCCATTCTCTCTCTCTTTGTTTTTGTTTCTCTCTCTGTCCCTCTCTGCTTGCAAATAAATAAAGGTTTTTAAAAAAGAAATTCCAGACTTATATCTTGCCTTAGAAAGATGGACGGCTTAAGGATATCTGATATGAGTAAGAAATGGGAGAGTGACTTAGGCAGGTGATACTCCCATTCACCCACACTCCTCACTGTGTGCCTTTGGTCTTGTATCCAAGAGTGAGACAAGGGGCCTGGGTAGACGGATGGCTCAGTGGGCAAGAGTGCTTGGTGCATAAGCATTGGATTTGAGCTCAATCCCCAGCTCCGATGTAAAAAAAATGTGGCACAGGTACACACGCCTGTATTCCCAGTTCTGAGAGGGATGGAGACAGGAAACTCACTGAGACTCCCAATTCAGTCAGTGTGGCTAAAAAGCTGGGAGCTCCTGGCTTAGTAAGAGATTCTCTCTTAGGGAAATATGGTGGAAGAGCAACAAAAAAGAACACCCAACGTCCTTCTCTGGAGTCTATACACACTCACACGGACTCACACACACTCACATAGACTCTCACACACACTCTCTCACACTCAAACTCACACATACTCACACTCACACACTAACTTAATCACACACTTGCACACACACACTCACTCATACACACACATTCACTCACACAGCACACTCACACAACACACACACACACATTCACACAGACACACACACACACACGAAATCAAGACACACACACACTCATACACACACATCACATGCTCACTCATGCTCACACTCACACACACATTCCCAGACACATTCACACACTCACTCATACACTCACACACTCACTCATACACACACACTCACACACTCACTCACACACACAAAAGGTACAAGTATGTGAACACACAGGTATATATACCACACATCCCCCCCCCAAAAAAAAGTGAGGTTAGGCCAGGCGTGGTGGTGCACACCTTTAATCCCAGCACTTGGGAGACAGAGGTAGGAGGATTGCCATGAGTTCGAGGCCACCCTGAGACTACATAGTGAATTCTAGGTCAGCCTGGACTAGAGTAAGACCCTACCTTGAAAAACCAAAAAAAAAAAAAAAAAAAAAAAAAAAGCGAGGTTAGGATTCACCACCACCCGAATCAGATTCCCTTCAGCGTGAACAGTTCCAATGAAGCATTTTAATCCAACAACGCCATACACATCCCCAGTTAAGAAGATGCTATTTTTTCCTAAATGAGCTTGTCCTTCAGTCCCTGTTGATATGAACCTGGTTTTCTCAAGCACATTATTTATGGTCTGAGATCAATAATGCATAAATCTGGGTACCACTGTATAAGGTCTACAGATTCTGGGCAGTATCACATGAAATCTTCCAACTAGGTACATTCCAAGGTACTTGAGGCCCTCTGTTCTGAAATTCTATGGCATTTAAAAAAATTATTTGCAAGAAAAGAGAGAAAGCAAATGAGAATTAGTGTTCCAGGGCCTCTTGCCACTGCAAATGAGCTTCAGGCACATGCGTCACTTTGTGCATCTGGCTTTATGTGGGTACTGGGGAACTAAACCCAGGCCATCAGGCTTTGCAAGCAAATGCCTTAACCGCTGAGCCATCTCTCCAGCCTTTCTATGGCCTTTTTGAAGCCTTTTCCACTTTCTGCCTTTACCACTTCTCAGGAGCTTAACAGAAGCTTAACTGGGGGACAGGTTCTCTATTTGTCCAAGCAAGACTGGACTCTGCTTGACTTTTCAAAGGAATGTCTCCCGTGGCAAGTCGGGATTCAGCGAGAAGTGTGTCCTTCCTGGATTGCTCGCCTCACGATTTCAGAAAACCCTGTGATGTTTATACCAACTGCCAGCGAAGGTTGGCTGCAGTCAACCCCACAGAGGAGGATTGCTGAGCACATGAACACGCTGATCCTGACTGAGAGGGGACGGGAACAGACTGTGTCCAAGCCCGTCCACAACATCATCTGGGCCCCGGGAACGCTGCAAACAAACAGCCCACGTGAGTCATGAGCAGATGAATCCTAGGACGATCTTCCATTTGCAGTCAGAACCATAGACGGGAGGCTGCTGCACAGCCTCTTAGTCAACACAGATGTGGAAACAGAGGCTGGGACCGCGCAGCTGCCTATCACCCTACTTTGACGCAGGGACAGAGATAACAGCAGCAGCACAAAACAGTGCATGTCAAGCATCTCGTATGCATGCCTCCTGCTATGTCAAAAGGTTTCCTCCCGTCTTCTTCACATGCCAGTGTCAATGCCAAAGTGCACATCAACAAGCACTTTCCTCATCAAAGCTAAAAGCACATTTCTTGTAAATTTCAGATACTCGAACTTGGTTATGAACAAATGGGGAAATGTATCTAGCTTTGTAAAAAAAAAAAAAAAAAAAAAAAACACCTCAGTATATTTCCATTTCTAATAGCAAAAAAGAAAAAGGAAAAAGGAAAACTAAAGAGCCAAAACAAAGAAAAGGGGTGAGTACAAAATTTAGTCATCTAAAAATGTTAGTGGAGGGCTGCAGAGATGGCTTAGCAGGTAAGGCATTTGCCTGCAAAGCCAAAGGACCCAGGTTCGATTCCCCAGGACCCACGTTAGCCAGATGCACAAAGGGGCGCACACGTCTAGAGTTGTTTGCAGTGGCTGGAGGCCCTGGCGTGTCCATTCTCTCCCTCCCTCCCTCCATCTCTCTCTCTCTCTCTCTCTCTCTCTCTCTCAATCCCTTTCTCTCTGTCAAATAAATAAAAATAAATTATTTAAAATGTTCGTGGAGTCCCAAGAGATGTAGAGATGCTGATCTGATAATGTTAAGGTAAAAGGCAAAATGCTAAATTGCATGTACTCTAGGATCTTAACATTATAAAGAAAAATATCCAGCAATATTGTTGGGAGAAAAATAAAGCAGAACATGACTAATCACTGACGTTTCTGCTGTGATTATTGGAGCTTTTATTTCTGCCTCTTTGCATCACTCCGTTTACTGCAAAATGGTCTCCAGTGTGCCCACAGGACTTCTGGAAGTAACGGGACGGCTGTAAGAAGAGGAAAGAATGTGCATAGCCATCATTCACCCTTGCTGAAACTGGAAAGGGACAGAGATCATTTGTCTCTTTCCATATGGGGCAGCTGGTCAGAAACAGAGGTGCTCCCTGGAGGCCGGCAGGTGCCGAAGACCAGCCCAGTGCTAGGCAAAACCGGGCGTGTGATCAAATCCCCTCCAGACAGGGTAGAAGGGAGCAGAAGGCTTCCAGTCTTCCACTTCAGACAGTCTCCATCCTTAACCATGCCCAGGTGAAGCAAGGTTCAACCTGTGCCTCCAGAGCCCCCCACAAAGACCCTCTGGCCCTGGCAGCCAACAACAATAAACTACAATAGTGAGAGGTTCCCCTTTGTCAGCCAATTCTCTCTGTCCTTCATATATCCATTGTCCCACGGAATTGTCACCACATCTCAGAGGCAGGAACTGCTGGCCCCAGGACAGCCCCACTAGGTCACTCCTCCCTCTGACACAAGCCACTTGGCATCCTGAGGAGCTGACACTGCCCATGGCCTCCCTGACTTGTTCCACAATGGTCTTGTCTCCAGGCAGGGGGACAAGCTGAACCTTTCATGTCCTCCAGTCTCTCTTGCTTCCCTCCACTGGACTGTTGCCTCCTTAGCACTCCTCGGCTCCCTAAGAAGCCACCTGGAGGGTTCTTGAATACCTGACACCTGGGAAAGCACTTGATCATCAATGAGCTAGTTCAGCAGGTTAAAGAGGACAATGGTCTCGTGGGCACCTGGGCCTGCAACCAAGACCAAAGCCCGCTGTGCCTCCTTAGGGGCCCAGTGACCTCCCCAACTAGGACGCCAATGTGTGTCACTTGTGGTGCTGGCATTTGTCCCCTCAAAGATAGAACCACTGGCCAAGAGAGTGGAGGACACTGGGACATCAGGATGTGTTCCTGATTCCTAGCAGCCCTGGGCTGGCTCAGGGATCCAGTTTCAGTTTCTGGTTTCTGGTTGAGGATCTGGCGTGGTGGGCTCCAGGGCTCAAGCAGGCAAATCTCAGTCGTGAAGGTCCAGCCCGAACCGGCATGCGCAGGACCTCCAGAAAAGTCTCCCCCACCGTAGCAGAGTCACGTCCCGAGCCAAAGCAGCCAGGAGGGGCCTGTTTACTTTGCTAGATGATTAAAGCACCAGGCTAAAAAGGAGGGAGCTCCCCATCCTGGAACAAGCAATTCAGCAAATGCAGGCCTGAGGAGAAGACAAGTTATTCACAGTGACATCCTTTAGGTCTGAGCACGCCCAGAGGCGCTGCACATGGGGAGCTGGGCTATAGCTCTCCCCTGGTTTCTTTTGAGACCACAGGTCTGCTGCAGTTCTCTCCCAGCCACTAGACCACAGCCTGCCCCTCACGGGTTCTCCTCCTGCCAAGCTCTCCCTGATGACCCTGCTTTTCTCTGCCTGTGTCATGAACACATGAACGCACACACACAGTATTTCTGTTTCTCGGGTGAGGGCACATTTTTCTTAAGAGCAAGAACCAATCTCTGATACTTCCTGCATCTACCTGAAGAAGGGTCTTCAGAGCTTAGATACCATGAACAGATGAGATCTACTTCTCGATGGATCAGGTGAAAACATGGTGGACTTAGGGTACCCTACGTAGATCAAACCGACTCTCAAACTACATCCCTCCCAAGCCAAGGAGAAGCACAAATTGATCATGGTATTCTAAAAATAAATCAGTAACGGGATTAGCAATTTCTTGGAACCTTCTGGGTTCCGGGTGAAGAACCATCTGACATAGTTCTCATGCAGAATACACAAATGATGTATAAGATTATCATCATTATTCCCATTTTGTAGGCAAGAAAACAGAAAAATCAGAGGGCTGTCCAAGGTTGAGAAGCCTAAAGTCGGAATCAGGTGGTATAATGCTTTACGAACTCTAAAGGGCTGTTGGTCTGAGAACAGCCTTTAACCATTATCTGGGAACTATAACTCCAAAGTGTAGAGACTCCATAATGGATCATGGAAAATTTCTGAGTTGTTTTTTTCAAGGTAGGATCTCACTCTAGCCTAGGCTGACCTGGAACACACTTTGTACTCCCAGGCTGGCCTCCAACTCACACTGATCCTCCTGCCTCTGCCTCCCCAGCACTGAAATTAAAGATATGTGCCACCATGCCCGGCTCCATAGTGAATGATGAGCCCAGTGATCCTATAGAGCCTGGAACCACAGCCTGGTACAAGATGACTGCCCTAAGTCGCATTTGACTAAAGTGCTAGCTGGACATTTCCCATCCTTCAATTTTATTTAATCATAGCAAAGAATTCATAAGAATCTTCAAGCATTCATTCATCAAGCAGATTAAATATTTCATAACCCTGCAGTTTAATTTTTTTATGGCTCAAGTGAGAAGGAAGGGCTCCCAGGGAGGCCGCCACCCTCCCTGGACAGAGCAGCAGACGACCAAAGGAGCAGAAACAGAAGGGGGCTCATTCCAGGCTGTGTGCTCTGTCCTCACGAAGGGAGACATTCCTGCCAGATCCGAGGCTGGAGGTCAGAGAGGCTGTTTCCTAAATTCTTAAAGGAAGTGTGTGAAAAGGAAAGAGGGGATATAGGGATAGCAGGCTGAAGGCATCGCAGATCAGAGAGAAATGCAAGCTACCGAAAACAGCCCTTCACAAGAAGGGAACGTGGCCTTCTCCTGTCTCTTCCAGCCGCCTGGCCACACAAATGTGATACACAGCACAGGGGATAGGACTTCCTACCTGTCTGTGCCAACTACAGCACCTGGGGTCACTCAGGTGTTTCTCTGACCCTTCCAGTGACCATGCCAGCCACCCAGGTTTGCCTTATGCACCATGGTTCCCTCATAAACGGGGCCATAAGTCCCTCATAGATGTACTGCTATCGTTAGAGCCGCAGATCTCTCAGACCTTTCCTTAACTTCCAAGTGAAACTCTAATAATTTCTGTCTCTTCTGCCTCAAAATTTAGCTCTTGAAATGCCCATTTCCCATACCTAGAAAAAGTCAATCTCAGTCTCTCTCTCTCCCTCTCTCTCTCTCTCTCTCTCACACACACACACACCAATCTTTCTCGACTCTGTTTACTAAAGTACAACTGTTATCTGAGAATGTGACTGGCACCCAGTCAACATCCACCCAAATAATTTGTACCAGGGTTTAGAGGAGTCAGGGAGAGAAGTGTTTTTTTCATCCCAGTAGTCAGCACAGATTTCTGCTTTCGTTTCTGTTTACCTGCCTGCACCCCCCAAAGCCTATGAGCAATCTCTCAGCTCCTCTCCTGCTCCCCTCAACTATTCCAGGGGAAGGATGTCTCTGTAGTTTACTAGATACATAAGAGAAATGCCACAGCGGAGCGCAACACATTTCTCCCGCTGTCCTAATTCATCAGCAACCTAATGAGGAGACGCGGCGATGGCAGGAGCCCTCGCTTCATCAAGGCACGGCTCGCAGAGGCAGGTGTGTGCCAGCAAGGAGCCACGCGCCCCTCCTCCTACGGAAAGCCATGGCCAGAGCAGGGTGTGAGGACTCTTGCCCTGGCTGCCCTCCCTGTCTGTACCCTGCGGTCACTTTACTGGTCCTCAGGACTTACAGTCCAGACAGCCTCTAGCAGCCTGTGCTGGCAGCTTGGGGCCTCTTGGAGAGGGACATGTGACCGCTGGACCCTGCCGTGGAAAAAGTGGGAGTGGCGTGAAGGGAAAGAAAAGCTGTTTGCCCATTTTCCTCACTTAAGAATCTGGTGAAATTACAAGCAGAGGTTATCTCCGCACTGGGACAATTCAGACTGTAAAAACAGCGCTGGGACTTTGAAGGGAGGAGGCAATTTATTTGATGTCTTGGCACCACAGTGCAAGCAATTATCATAATGACAAAAATGAGAGGCAGTGAGCGGTCACCACTACCTTCTTCCTCACCCAGGGAACCACGCGGGGCATTTGGGACTTGCAGGTGACATTTTAATATGGAATCAATACGGGACCACCAGGGAGATGGGCTGAGGCCAGGACCTGGCCCAAGAGGACCATGGCCAGTGGGAACAGGGATGGCACACAGGGACAACAAAGTGACGCATGGAGCAGAGAAGTTCTTCATGTCCCAGGACATGGCAGGCCCAGTCTGGTGGGACAGCTATATTTCTTTTTCTCTCCTGTCTCATTAATTCTGTGGGCAAAGGGAGCCTATTTTATAAGAGACATAGCAGGTGCCAGTCCAGTAAAGAACTATCTAGAAATTTTTCCTGTTAGTTTGCTTTTTTTTTTTTTTAAGGATAGAGAGCATTTCAGCCATGTCGGCTCCTTTGATCCTGTTGAATAGGTGTCATTATTCATGTTTTCTAGGCAAGGACAACAACGTGCCCATGGTCACAGAGTTGGGACGAGAAGGAACAGGGAAATCAGATGTTTTGAGACTTCTTGCAGAAGTCACCCCATCGTAATATAATAAATAATACAAATAATAACGGAGACGAGGTACTGGCTACCGCCTATATGTCCTGCACAAAATATTTAAGCCTTACATGAAGGTTATGGTAGAGATTTAGTAAGCTTTTTTTAAAAAAAAATGGGATAAAGAAATCAAGGCTCAGAGACCTTAAAACTTGCCCCCAGCCACAGCAGCAGCAGCAGCAGACGACGACAGCCAGCAGCCAGCGTTCAAACGCTGAGCTCCTAGCCCTGTGGCTTTCAGTCTTGTACGCGCATCAGAATCCCCGGGAAGAGAAGTCAGGCAAGGCATGCTGTCCCGCCTCCAGAGCCTCGAGCTCACTGGGCCTGAGGTGTGGGCCTAAGAAGCCACATTGCCAACAAGTTCTCAGGCATGGGCAACAGTTGCTGCTGGGTTAGGGCACCCATTTGGAGAACCTCCGGCCTCTCTATCCTGCCTATGTCACTCAGTAGCCAGTGGGAACACCCTGGTAGAAAGGTGATAAAACGGGCCGTGTAAAGTGCGGCTGCAGGGAGCGCCCTCTTATGGTACAGGTACACAGGAACCCCCCTTAACAGCATCCACGCAGGACACTGGAGCGTCACTGGCAGTCCGTAAGCATCAGCCTAGGATGTGCTGAGCCACCTGATACTAAAACCGGCTCAGTTCTTCTGGAATGGAGTGTAACGTCCACCTCCCCCCCCCCAGCCATGTCACCATCATGACATGACTTCGTAAAGATGGGGGAGGGGCATCTAATGAATGAGTATCCCCCATCTGTATATAGGCCTACATGTGCCTACATATGTCCATCGTGTGCCACGCTGTGCCCATGCGTGGTCATACATGACACATACACGCAGAAATCCTCATGGCGGAGAATGCTGGGAAAGAGAAGGTGACAGATCACATCTTCTTTCTACATTCTAGAGGACCGTCTCACACACCCCACTTTGGAGAACTCTAGTCTAGAATTCAGTGTTACTGTGTTCGGAGCGCTAACCAAGAGGACCTGTGAATGGCCCCCTTGTCACTGGGGACCATCACCCCACTTTGGAGAATGCTAGTCTAGAATGCAGCGCTGCTGCGTCAGTAGGGCTAACTGTGAGGGCCCGCGACCGACCCCCTTGTCATGGGGGTGGGGGAGGGGCATCAGGCGGTGCCTTAGTGACTGCCGCGTGCTAGACTTTTCAGGAAAAGTGACTTCCTCCTTGCGAGCTAACAAGCCCCTAGAGGAAGGGCACTGTCCCTCCAAGGGTTACCCCAAAAAGTGTTCAGCTCAGTGACTGTAAGTTTTCAGCCAAACCTTCTAGGTTTGGGAGACATTTTTTCCCCTTTTTGTCTTTTTTTTAAACATAGCAGCTTCCTTTAGGCAGAGAGCTGTGCAGGAAGGAGCCCAAGGTCAAAGAACAAACAGCAGGACCCAGGCTCGGCTTCCACCAGTCATCATGAATGAAACTTGGATGTCACTGCGCTCAACCACCCCACCCCCACCCCAGCCCAGGACACCAACATCTTTGGCTATCAACTGAGGTAGAGTGATCATGTGACCCGGCTCTCCCAGGGCTGAGGGCTTCTCTGAGTGCTGAAACCAGGGCACTGCCAAGCCGACAGGGCAGCTGGTCACCAGGTACCAACCAGGCAACTCGCCAGGATAAATGAGTCCCACCCTGTCCTCTGAAGTGAGGTGTCCTGGGAGACCTGGGCGGGGGGAGACCTGAGGTCAAACACTGCTCTCATGGGTCTTGCAATCCTACCGAGAAAGAGATGATGACAATAACAAGGAGCCACGGAACACACGAAATGTCAACGTCCCGTAAAAATGGATTTGTAAAGAGACCCAGCGCAGATGGCAGTGGCTGGGACGGGCGCTCTCGGGGAAGCAGGAGGCAGAATGGAAGCCAGCCTTCCTTCCACATGCATCTCCCGCCCACCTCCCACCTCCACCAATCACAGCACAGTGATAAACTCCAGCTCCAGACCCTTCCCTGTCAGAACCCCACCTCCTACTAAGCAATGTTGACAAGGTTCCTCAAATCCCACAGCCTCGGTATTCTTTCCTTTAAAATGAAACTACTCCCACCCAGCTCGCCAGGGCTGTTATAGAGACTGAAGTACTGGACGGAGATACTTTGAGACTGTGCGGGAAAGCCCGTGCTCCATCAGTCTTGGTGGATCTGAGCCCCTCCTGACCTCCTCATTCTGTCCAGGAACATGACGTATTTGCAAAGGACAGCGTCCTGCACGTAGCAGCCCAGCACCAGGGAAAGCTTTGGGGAATACTGGGATTATTAATAGAGGATACAGCGAGCTGAGCCTTGTTCCTGCCCGTCACTCCCAAAGCCAGCCCTGGCCCCAGCTAAGCCCGAGGGTTCCTCACGGTCCTGTTCAGCTTCCAGCTGGAGGTCAGTGCCCCAGTCTGGTCACAGAATGGGGCTTCCCTTGCTCCCTAGCCCCCAAGTCCTGCAGGCAGAAAGCTGTCCCCTGGGCCATGACAAGCCCCTGACTAGCCATTTGGTTTGGATCACTAAAGACTCTTGAAGAGGAGCCTTCTGAGAGCAATAAGGCAGATTTCCAGAATCGCTGTAGATGAAATATTAACGGTGTTTGCCAAAACCCTCAGGCAGTAAGTAAGGAAGGGTGGTCTCCAGCAGGTCAGTGCTAGAACTAGAGGAGTGTAAGAATTCAAAGATTGAAATTCTAACATTAGGTGGTCACTGTGGCCTCACAGACCAACTGGAGAGACAAGCTGCACAGGAAGGAAGGAAGGAAGATGGGAAGAATGAAGAAAGGAAGGAGGGGAAGAAAAGAGGGAAGGGAGGGAATCATTCTAGCCTTCAAGGACTCTGTTCCACTGCCCCTTCCTCTCCCTGTGCCTCGCTTTGCATCTGCAGTACCAGACCCTAGTTGAAGCAATTGGATCAGGTGGTGATAATTTTTGGTTTTGAATTTTGTTTTGTTTTGTTTTGTTTCTATAGACAGGGTCTCATGTAACCCTGGTGGGCCTCAAACTTGCTAGGTAACTAAGGCTGACCTTGAACTCCTGATTCTCCTGCCTCTAGTGCTAGGGTTACAGGTGTGCACCACCATGCCTACTCTGTGACCGTGTGTGTATATGTGTGTGTGTGTGTGTGTGTGTGTGTGTGTGTGTGTGTGTGTGTGTATGTGTGTGTGTTTCAAGGTAGGGTCTCGCTCTAGCCCAGACTCACCCGGAATTCACTATGTAGTCTCAGTATGGTCTGGAATTCACAAAAAATCCTCTTACTTCAGCCTTCCAAGTGCTGGTATTAAAGACATGCTCCACCACACCCAGAAGAGAAAGAGAAAAAGAGAGAGAGAGAGCACTAGGGCCTTCAGCTGCTGCAAATGAACTCCAGACACAGGCTCCGCTTTGTGAATCTGGCTTTACATGGGTACTGGGGAATGGACATCGGGTTGCTAAGCTTTTTACAGCAAGCATCTTAACCAATGAGCCATCTCTGAAGCCCTCTGTGACTATTTGTAACGTACCGTTCTCTCACTGTCTGAGTTCCTTGAGGCCATTACTGTCATTTTAGTCTCAAAATTTGGTGTTTGAGACATAATATGTAACCTATGAAGATTTTTTTAGTTGTTCATTAATGAGTAGCTTCATAAATTCAAAACTGAAATACAAGACGTTTACAGAAGGGCAGGAACTTAAGGCAGTCATTCTCCAAGTGTGGCCCTGAACCAGCCGCAACACATGCGAGGTTGGTGGAGGTACCTCCCCATGTTCTCTACACCAGACGTGTTCTGCTGGGACTCCTGACGCTGGGCTGTCCCTTTTTGAGCAAGAGCACCTAATGGTGAGGTGGACACTTGAGACTTAGAACAAACGGCATCATCCTGCATTGTCAGGCACCTTCGGTAAGATGCTGAGCATCTACTCCACAAAGGCCAACAGTACCAACGACTAGACACTGGGTAGCCCATGAAATGGCTGGCAGTGTGGTAAGATCCCCACCCCCCACTCTAAGCCACTGCTCTGAATACTGTAGGCTGTCCAAACCCCTCTCAAAAATGACTCCATCAGCAGGAAGAGAGGCCACCAAGTTGGCCAGCCAATTCTCCTCCAGGAGAGGCTGCAGGCACGCATCCTGACCCCTGGGGTTAACAGGAAAAGGAGAGGAGGCTGGTCAGGGGCCACCAGGACCTGACTATCTGCTTTGGAGGCCAGTGTCTGGGCTGGTGAGGAATTAAGGAATTAAGAGAGACAGGATGGGGACATCGCAGCCAGCAGGAACTGTCCCCAGCTCAGAAGGAGCATCACATTGCCCTGCTCCCCACCCCCTTGACCAGGTGTAGCTACCCAACTCTGTCCTCTGGGGCAAGCCCAGAGCTCAAGGGCCACATGGGGACATCGGCCTAATCCGGGGAAGTGCTATAGCCAGGTGTTTCTCTACTCTACTGGCCATGTCCCCAGCATGAGAGGACACGCTGCTCCTCATTCGGCAAAAGAGTTGCCACGACTTCCCCCAGCCCTGGTGTTCCAAGGACACAAGTCACTTGCTGACACTTCACTTGAACTGTCCTCCAGATATAAAAAGGGACAAATCACCACCCTCTCAACTTACAGGCCCCTTGGCCCAGTGTGGATGGCCAGGCCCTCCCCCTCCCCCACCAGCACTACTGCCTGTGCCACCTCTCAGTTCCATGAGCTCCTGTAGGAACCGAGGGTCTCCAAGGCCCACATGGGACCTCAGAGCTGTGGGTAGTGGTCTGAGGATTGCCAGATAAAATAATAGGGTGTGGGTCACATTTCTATTTTAGAATAAACAAGATCAAAAATTTAATATAGTATGTTCCAAATATTACTTAAGAAGTACTTCCACTTTATTTATGTGAAATTAAAATGAAATGCACATCCTCCTGCTAAATCTACCAGCCCCATTCAATCAACAAGCATAGAATGGTGAGACCTGGACTTCCCCAAAGCAGAACTGAGAACAGCACAAGAGAAAAGACCTTGACAGTGACCTAGAGTAACACCCCGTGAATGTGATGGAGGCTGGTTTTCTTCTTTCCCTTCTTTCTTTCTATCTATCTCTGTGTGGGAAGTATGGGTGCATGTGAGGCTGCCTTGGTGTGTTGCTCGCCTCCTCCCACCTTGTGTGAAACAGAGTTTCTGCTGTTCTTTTGCCACAGGAAAGCCACACTAGCTGGCCATGGCTTTGGGATTCTGTGCTTCTGTCTTTAATTGTCATAGGCACGCTGGAGTCACAGACACGAGTGTCCCTTTTGTATCTGACTTCGCAAAGGCACCGGGGATCTAAACTCCAGCCTGCTGGTTTGCGGAAGAAGCGCTCGTAACCACTGAGCAATCCACCCAACCCTTCAAGTTGATTTTCTTTGCACAATAAGACAAAGTCCTCAGGCACATTTGAAGACTTGGCCTGGGGTATCCATATTCAATTTTGTACACAGAGGTGTACCTCAGCCCTGGCAGGTCACTCCCATCTCCTTGCAGTCTGCTCTCCATCTTCATTTGGGGACAGTTCTTAGCTCCAGCATCGCTGTCATTTGGTCCACGTGGTTGTTTCTGCCGGCAGCTGTCCTGTGCAGGATGGAAACAGCATCCCTAGTCTCCACCCACTGAATGCCAGCAACACCCCACCCCAACTGTGCCAAATGTGCTATCGGGGACGAAGTCACCCTGCTTAAGAACTGCTGAATGAAGTGGAGGTACATTAACTCTTAACTGTGGAAGTCTCATAATGAAGCTAACACAGGATGCCAATTATCAAGGTCTGATTACATGCCAGCCTTAAAAACGCGTCCCTGCAGGGTTCAGGGCGCTTTCACCCAGCATTCAGAGACGGGCGAGCCAGCGTCCAATAAGCGGCTTCCGCTCTTCGAGGGTCTCACTACAGCAACTGCCTGACAGTACCAGAAATGCAATGCGCCTCACCCTGATCTGATCAAATGCAACCAAGTTTTGCTTCTCGGGCAGACTCCGCTCCTGTGAGCTTCATGCTGCTGCTGTTACTGTGCTGGCCACCGTAACATGCATGGTGCTACTCCAGGCATGACTACTCTTTGTCCCTGGGATCTGCTGCATCATGTGATCCTGTCAACAGCTTTAGGAGGCCGGTGCTGTGCCCAGTCACATTTAGCAGCTGAAAGCACAAGTTAAGAGAGGGAAGCAAGTTATGTCAGGTCAGAGAGTCTGCCGTACTCTAGAAGCTGTGCTTTCCCCACTACAGATGTGGCATCCTTTCCAGAACTACGTCATGCCAGCAGATACAATGATCTAGACACTGTGGCGAGGACACTTCTTTTCATGTGGGCCACACAGCACCCCACTTCTCATGAGACGTCACATGCACACATCCTCCACTAACAATGGGGTTACGACCCGGTCAACCCACCCTAAGTAAAAAAAAAAAAAAAAAAAAAATTGTAAGTCAGAAGTGTACTTAATATATCTAACCAGCCAAACATCAGAGCTTCTGCTAGCCTGCCTTATACATGCTCAGAACATGCATATTCACCCAGACTTGGGCAGAAGCGTCTGACACGAAGCCTGTTGTATAATAATGTGTTGACTGTCGCAAGTGACCGAGGGGCTCTTCGCTGGAAGCAAAGCACAGAACGCCTCTGGTTGGCCACACACAGCTAACATGCAGAGCTGGAAGCACATTGGGACTGGAGACTGCTGGAGACACTGAGCGGAATTAGCTGCTGGATAATGAGGGAACTACCATGACAAAGGCAAGGCCATCACTTCCTGACTAGGAGCCGCAGCTCACTGCCACTGTCCAGTCTCTCAGGGGAATCTTGTGCTATGGCAAAAGATTGCCAGCCCAGCAAAACAAAGGAAGCTCAAGGTGTTGTTTCTACAGTATACAAATCACCTTCCTACCCTTCAAAAGCCAAAGAATTATGAACTGGAGCCATCCCAAGTCGGGAGTTGCCTGTCCGTAGGACACACCAACTTGTAAAGATGTTTCTTGAATTTGGTTTTTACCTTGAACCTCTTGAACTACAGTCATTGCTTTAGAGTCCAGTCCATGGCAGGCACTCCCTCAAAAAAAAAAAATGCCACCAAGGGCTGGAGAGATGGCTTAGGTGCTTGCCTGTGAAGCCTAAGGACCCAGGTGGGATTCCCCAGTACCCACGTAATGCAGATGCACAACGTAGCACAGGTGTCTGAAATTCATTTGCAGCGACTGGAGGCCCTGGAGCACCCATTCTCTCTATATATCTGCCTCTCTCTCCAATAAATAATTTTTTTAAAAAAATATGTTTTTTAAAATGCCACTGAGACTTGAAAATTCTCCCCATTTTCAAGGTGGGACACAAAGGCCCAACGTCTCCAGATGCAAGTGGTGGTGTGGACCCAGCATCTCAAATTCCCCACAGTGCTGGGACTAGTTGTTTCTGAACCACGAGTAGGATCCCACCTTCCCTTGGTGGTTAAGAGAAAAAGGAGAATCTACTGGATTTACATGATCCTGTCGCCTGGTAGCTCAAAAGGAACTGTGACATTGTGCCTGTTGACTAGCCCCGGAGACCCCTAGAGAATTCCTGGAGCTCTGCTCTGGAACAAGGACTGGAGGACCGTGCGTCTGCACTTGCAGTTACTAGGTCAGCTGAAGCGGGGCCGCCACACTGTTCCGTGGCCCAGTTTCCCCCTTGGACAGCGGGCTGCCCGAGATTGCCCCCACGGCGTGCTATTATTACCTGGCACATGGAGGAACGAGGCCACCACCACAATGAGGCCACCCTGCCCTCCAAGATTCTTCAAAACTCTCCTCAGGACAGGACGGCGGGACCATGTAAGGAAGCAGTTCTGATACACTGAGGACAAGAGGATGGAAGACGGCACCCCAGGGTGACCCAACAGACACCACTGCAGGACATGCCGCACTGACACGAGGAGGGAGTCAAGAGTGGACCTCACCCTGGGGAAGAAGGGTTTAAAACACACACGCATGTGCGCACACACACACACACACACCACCACCACCACCACCACACCATCGGGGAGTATAATTTTAGTAGCCACTTGCCCCAGCAAAGCTCTTTGCAAGCAGTTATTTTGAGAAATGCTATTAGCCACCAGGTTATTTTTAATGTCCCTTGCGTGACAGGCATTTGTAGTACAAACAGCTGAAAAACAGTAAACTTGGTAGTTCTGGGTGTGTCCAGCGGCCAAAGGCCAGCCCCGGGAATGGTACCCCAAACCTCACTCAGATGGAGGGAACGGGCGAGCATCTCCTCCTACACCTCCCCTCCCCCTTGGTGGCTGCTGTTCTGGTCTCCAAGGATGACCTGCAAAACTGAATGGACAAGAAGCCGCACTGTCCGCGACAGTCGGTGATGACCCTCGCTGCCTGCTCATCGGTTGTGGGTCAGAATGCGCATGGCTGACGGCAAGCTCCCGTCACCGCGGCTGCGTTCTGCCACTGACAGGCCGGTCTCTAGCTCTCCGCTCTGCCTTCCGCACTTGTTCCCTCAGCCCAAATGGTTCTTCGCTTGGGACCCTCATACCCATCTCTCATAACTCAGCCCCCACTGAACTCCACACTCTGAATCCTTTTTTTTTGTTGTTTTAGTTTTAGTTTTAGTTTTTTAAGGTAGTGTCTCACTCTAGGCCAGGCTGACCTGGAATTTACTACGAAGTCTCAGGCTGGCCTCGAATTCATAGTGATCCTCCTACCACTGCCTCCCGAGTGCTGGCCACCATACCTGGCCTGAATCATTTTAATAAAAAGGGCTGTGAGGAACTGGAGAGGTGGCTTAGTGGTTAAGGTGCTTGTAGGCAAAGCCAAAGGACCCAAGTTCGATTCCCCAGTACCCATGTAAAGCCAGATGCACAAGGTGGTGCATGTGTCTAGAGTTCGTTTGCAATGGCTGGAGGTCCTGATATGCCCATTCTCTCTCTCTCTCTCTCTCTCTCTCTCTCTCTCTCTCTCATTAATAAATAAATAAAATATGTTTGAAAAAAAGGAGCTATGGCTGGGCGTGGTGGCGCACGCTTTTAATCCCAGCACTTTGGGAGGCAGAGGTAGGAGGATCACCATGAGTTCAAGGCCACCCTGAGACTACATAGTGAATTCCAGGTCAGCCTGAGCTAGACTGAGACCCTACCTCGAGAAAAAAAAAAAAGAGCTGTGACATTGTAGCTGTTGGTAAATGTTATGGCATTCTACTGCACAGTGGGGTGACTGCAGGGAGCGGTACCCTGCATATTTTAAACAGCTGAAAGACAGGATATTGAAATGATCATTGTTTAAGATGGTGGATATGCTTGGTGTGATTTGATCAGTGCACACAACGTTTGTTCATACTGAAATATCGGTTAAGTATGCAGAATTATTATCATGTATCAATAAGATAAAGTACTTTTGAACACAAAGGCGAGCTGGAGCAGCTCTTTGGCACTCTTCACCCACTAACATGTCCTTTTGGTCAGATGTACATGAACAGTTCTTATGGAAACTTCTGCCAGGTGCTGAATGCTTAGGATATGCCAGGCATCATTCTAAGCCCATCATAAAGCTCAAGAACAGGCTGGAGAGACAGCTTGGCAGTTAAGGCTTACCTGCAAAGCCAAAGGACCCAGGTTCGATTCCCCAGGACCCACATAAAGCCAGAAGCACAAGGTGGCACATGCGTCTGGAGTTTGTTTGCAGTGGCTGGAGGCCCTGGCGCTCCCATCCTCTCTCTATCTGCCTTTGTCTCAAATAAGTAAATAAAGTATTTTTTTAAAAAAGCTCAAGAACTTTTCCTATGGAGTCTAGTGGGTACCCCACATCTAATTTTTTTTTTTTTTTTTTGGTTTTTCGAGGTAGGGTCTCACTCTAGCCCAGGCTGACCTGGAATTCACTATGGAGTCTCAGGGTGGCCTCGAACTCACAGCAATCCTCCTACTTCTGCCTCCCGAGTGCTGGGATTAAAGGCGTGCGCCACCACACCCGGCTTTTTCCACATCTAAATTTTAAAGGTGGGGAAACTGAACATAGGGAAGCCGGTGGGGCTTCTGTGTAGAGTGGTCTCTAGGCAAAGGCAGGTCAGAGGGCCACTAAAGGCGCAGACTCAGGGCAGGACTGGCTCAAACCCCGGCTGCGCTCTTGTAGACTCGGGCAAGCTCCTTACAGCCCACCGCTGCCTTCACCTTTCCCTGGGCTCCTGTGAGGAGTCAACTAGCGAACACAAAGCCCCTTTGCGGGTGCCTGGCACACAGCAGTGGAGGTGAGGTGCCACAGTGTCTAAGGCAAGATTAATTGGTCACCCACAAGGCACAAGGCACCCTTCTCCAGCATGCCACGTGCGTGATCTTGTTTGATGCTCCCAAGACCATGTGAAAGTTAACACTGCAAACAGCATAGGGAGGCAAAACCACTCACTTTAGGTCAAAGCTAGAAGGCGGAAATTTGACCCAGGCAGTTGGAACACAAATCTGAGTTTATTAACCCAAATCCTATACCGCTTGTCCTGTCTGAAAACGCATCCAGTCCTCGGCTTCCCTGCTGTTCCTGGCACTGGGTTAAGCCCGTTAAACACAATGGCAACCGTAGGCTCCAGCAAGTCTGTCTGAATACGGAGCCTGACTGTGCATCTGCGGCCTCCAGCCCTTGCAAGGGCACTACTGACCCTGCACGTCGACTGACCCCACCCTGAGGCAGGCCCCGTGCTTAGAAAGCACAGGCGAGGCGGCAAAATCCTTGGGCAGGCGTCACCGAGGGCCAGGGTAGGGAGCTGGGATGGCAAGAAGCTGCCCACGGGGACACGAGGCCCAAAGGTCAGGAATCTGGTCCTGGCCCGCCAGGGCAAGCACCTTGGTGTGCTGGAGGGAAAGTTCACCCCGGTAAGCATCAGGCGTGAGCTGGAGGCAGGATAGCAGGGAGAGAACGCGCGTCCTGCTGAGCTGTGCGTGGGAGTGAGTGATGTGTGTGGTTCAATTTTAGGCACTGGGCAGATTTGTAAGGCTCATCACCCTCCTAGAGTTGCCTACAAAAAGCCAAAAGTTTAACACCATACCAATCAATCAACACAGGTGTGCCGGGAGGAGAGCGTGCCCAACCTGGGGCGGGGAGCTGAGGGAAGGGAGTTATCCATCCCCTGGCAGCTCATGATCCTAGCCAGGGACCAGACCGGCACCCCTGGGAGCATGGTGGGAACTGTTAAAACTCTGAAATGGTATCGATAAAAAGTGACATGTCTCTTGTGAACCTACTATGGGTCCTGCGTCTAGCATGGCCACTAGTGAAATCCAGAGCCAATCCCTGAACCCCAGAGCACGGACTGTCTCCCCTGTACAACAAGGAATAAAACTGATAAAAACACAGCCAGGCGTGGTGGTGGCGCACGCCTTTAATCCCGGCACTCAGGAGGCAGAGGTAGGAGGATCGCCATGAATTCGAGGCCACCCTGAGACTACATGGTGAATTCCAGGTCAGCCTGGACTACAGCAAGACCCTACCTCGAAAAAAAAAACAAAAAAGATCGAACACCCCATGCGGGCCTGCTGTAGGAGATGGAGGAAGGACATCCCACATACCGCTCTGGCTCTCCCTGTGAAGGTCGAACTAGACTCCGGGAGGCCTAGCCACCTAGGAGCACACAAATTGAGAGGGGTTTATCATTCCCGAAAAGATCGCCACAGCCCCGGCTGGAACGTCCATGTGCAGCTAGGAACCAACTCCATCCACGGGCCCAAACCTACAAGAAACTCAGAGAAAGAAACCAGTGATGCCTGGGAAGAGAGCTGGCAGGGAGGTCCCCTGGGCAGCCCGACTCCCTAAGAAGTGGCACAGTGGCCTACAGGGTTCAGGAGGTCCAAGCCCAAGAAGGTAAGCCAAGCTGGGACAGAGAAGCCCCAAGGCTCAGGGTTCCTCTTGTCCCTGTTGGGTCCACAGCCGGGCATGTTTGTTAGCAGTAGTCCTGGGAAGCCCCGGGGATCATGTGGCTGGCACATCGGAAGAAAACTAGCCAGGGTTAGGGGCCAGGCCCTGACGCGGCAGGTGGCAGCTCTGGGAAGGAGGACAAGCCCAGGCACAGTTTGTACCTGGCACAGGGGCCAAGTCAAACAGCAAGCCAGATGCAAACAGTTGGCACCGGAGCGGTGGCTTCACCAAGTACAGAACAGTGTCGTGAGGATTAGGCTCCAGTACCCTGGCACAGCCCCACAGGTGGCACGACCATGTGAGGCAGCGCTTCACCAAGCCAGTACTCCGGTGGTACATCCACTAAGAGCAGCCCCCGCAGCAATGGGTCAGACAGCTCAAGGGCCGGGGGGAGTCAGCCCTCTATGTCTGAGGCAAACACTGACGGCTCAGGTTGAAAGCTACAAAAGCCCATCGGGTCTGTAAAGGCTGTGTAAATACACACAGGGAACTGAGAAGGGAAAGTAGAGAAGATACAAAGAAAAACAACTGTTTAAGCTGGAGAGATGAGATGCTAGAGGCACTCGCTTGCAAAGCCTAACAGCCTGGGTTCAATTCCCCAGTACAAACAAGCTGGCACGTGTGTCAAGTTTGTTTGCAATGACAACAAAGGAGCTCGCTCGCTCTCTCTCTCTCTCTCTCTCTCTCTCTCTCTCCCCTTGCAAATACTTCATAAATAAAAATATTTAAAATAAAAAATTAGCCAGGTGTGTGTGGTGGCACACGTCTTTAATCCCACCTCTCGGGAGGCAGTGGTAGGAGGATCACTGTGAGTCCGAGGCCAGCCTGGAACTACTGAGTGAATTCCGGGTCAGCCTGGGCTACAGTGAAATCTTACCTCCAAAGACAAAAATAAAATGAAAAAAAAAAATCAACTACTTAGGTGGGCGTGGTGGTGTCCACCTGTAATCCCAGCACTTCAGAGACTGAGGCAGAAGGATTGTCATGGTGTGTGTGTGTGTGTGTGTGTGTGTGTGTGTGTGTGTGTTATGTGTGTATCGTGGGTTCCAGGCCAGCTTGGGTTACAGAGTGAGACTCTGTCTCAAAAGCAGACACACAAAAGTAAACACAAACAAAAGGAATAGAAAGTCTCTTATGGTCACAGCCGAGAGCACAGGTTCTGCTGGGAGAATGACCGGACCCAACCCCTGGCCTGCTTCTCAGTACCTGGAGGAGGCTGAGTGGATGGTGCCTCTGAGCATGTGTTCTCCAACCCCGGCAGTGACACCAGCCCAGCACGCGCCCGGCCTTGCTCCAAGGTGTCAAGGAGGAAAGCACAGCAGGTAAGAGGGGCGGCACAGTGAGCAGTCCGCCGTTGGGGCTCAGGAAAGGACTCGAGGCCACTAGAGGATCTAAAAAAGCACGTAGACCCTGCCTGCAGTGAAAGTCAAGAGCACTTAGATGAGAAATGAGATGTGTAAGCACCCCAAAAGGAAGCTGGGAAGAGAACAGACCTACTACACGGGGGGGGGGGGGGGCAGTCTGAGGTGGCACATTGTACCTGAGGCCAACGGGCAGAGATTCCAAACGCCCAGAGCCTGGAAGATGAGGGCATCACAAGGAAACTTTCCAGACCTGGGTCTAAAGGTCAAGGACTCCCTGACTACTAGGTCTATATGTCTTTTCTTTTTCTTTTTTTTTTTTCTTTTTCTTTTTCGAGGTAGGGTCTCACTCTAGCCCAGGCTGACCTGGAATTCACTATGTAGTCTCAGGGTGGCCTCGAACTCATGGCAATCCTCCTACCTCTGCCTCCTGAGTGCTGGAATTAAAGGCATGTGCCACTACACCAGGACTATATGTCTTTTGAGCTCATGGTGAGCTCATGGTGAAGATGTCAAGTGACGTTTGAAAGGAGAAAGAAATCAGCTGGTGTTTGACTTATTTACAAAACACTATGGTGGAGCCACACTGGCATTAGAAGAAATAAAATGCTCTCTCTCTCTCTCTCTGTCTCTCTCTCTCTCGCTCTCTATCTGCCTCTTTCTCTCTCTGTCTATCACTCTCAAATAAATAAATTTTAAAAAAAGAAGAAACAAAATGTAGGGGCTGGGGAATGATATGGCAGAGGCTAGCCCAGCCTACAGAACATCTCTATCCCAAGCACTGTCAAAAAAGAAAATAGGGACTGAAGAGACGGCTCAGCAGTTAAGGCATTGGCCTACAAAGCCTAATGGCCCGGGTTTGATTCCCTGGTACTCATGTGAACCAGATGCACAGCGGCACATGCATCTGGAGTTCATCTGCAGCAGCCCTAGGACGCCCATTCTGTCTGTCTGTCTCTCTTCTCCCTGCTTGCAAATAAACAAATAAAAACTTAAAAAGAAAATAACAAAAGTACAATGAATCAGAATCACTGTGTCAGAACATTATATAGGTGTTAAGCGTTTCACGCATGTGATTAAGACATTGATCAAAACAAAGACTCAAATAACAGTCAGTATCAATGGCAAGAAAGCTGTGGCAATGAGCCCTAAGACCTGATAGGTTTAAATAATTGTCACAGGGCTGGGGAGATTGCTCAGCAGTTAAGGTACTTGCCTGCAAAGCCTAAGGAACCAAGTTTGATTCCCCAGTACCCACATAAAGCCAGATGTGACACACACGCATCCGGAGTTTGTTTGCAGTAGCAGGAAGCCCTGGCGTTGTTTGCAGTAGCAGGAAGCCCTGGTGTGCCCATATCCACTCTCTGACTCTTTTCTCTCCCTCTCTCTCTCTCTCTCTCTCTTTTATTTTTTTATGAGAGACCAAGAGAGAATTGGCATACCAGGGCCTTAGCCACTGCAAACGAACTCCAGACGCATGTACCATTTTGTACACATGTGCCACCTGTGTGCACGCATCACCTTGTGCATCTGGCTTATGTGGGTTCTGGGGAGTTGAGCTTGGGTCCTTAGGCTTTGCAGGCAAATGCCTTAACCACTAAGCCATCTCTCCAGCCCTCTGTCTCAAACAAATAAATAAAATTTTAAAAAGTTGTCCCAACCAGCATCACAAATCCAAATGAAAGTGAAAGTTAAGACTTCTTTAAAAAAGATAAAAACAAAGCTGGGCGTGGTGGTACATGCCTTTAATCCCAGCACTCCGGAGGCATAGGTAGGAGGATCGCCATGAGTTCGAGGCCACCCTGAGACTACATAGTGAATTCTAGGTCAGGCTGGAACAGAGTGAGACCCTACCTCAAGAAACAAAAAAATAAATAAATAAAAGCACTAAAAAACACAGAATGTGATAATAATGTAATGCAGGTTTCAAATACCAGCCTACACAACAAAGCACGGCTGTCAGTGTGACACCCTTGAGGTGGGGACAGAAGGAAGACAAATGTGCTTGCGCACATGGCAAGGGACCAAGAGATGCCACTTCACCCTGTCCACCAGCCACCAGCACAAGAAACTTGCGAACGGCACTGCCAACACAACACCTAAGCAGCACGGGTGGGTACAGCTAACATTCCAGCTTACTAGAGAAAAGTCAAGATGAAAGTTAAAACGGTCCATTCTAGAAAGACAAAGAAGGCTGCAGAGAAACACTCAAACCATACTAGCTATTAGAATAAAAAAAAATATGACTTATATTACATATAGTATAAGGCAGAATAACTCATGGCAACTGAATGCACAAAGTCAGGATGTATATAAGAAATACACCCTCAACAGTGCACAGGCATACTTTGGGCCACTGTCCTGCGCACAGGAACTGACTGATGCATTCAAGATCCCATGGTGGTAAAAACTAAAATGAGGAGGTTGCGGAGATGGCTCAGCAGTTAGAGATGCTTGCTTCCAAAGCCTGCAGGCCTGGGTTGCATTCCCCAGCACCCACATAAGCCAGATGCACAAAGTGATGCATGCATCTGGAGTTTGCAGTGGCAAGAAGTTCGGGAGCACCCATTCCTCTCCCTCTCTCTCTCTCTCTCTCTCTCTCTCTCATTTCTAAGTGCAAACCAGATGGGAGCTTTGAATCTGTCTCGCCCCAACCAGCTCAATGAACCCTCTTTGGCAACCACTCCTGCGACCCTGTGCCCCAGGAGGATGTGCTGCCTCCCACAGCAGGGCGCTGCCACCTCAGAACTGGTTCCTTTGCTACTGCATAAGGCAGTGCTGTCAACCCCTCCCTGGGGCTCTCCAGCTGGAGCCAGCAGCTGAGTGACTCACTCACCGAGCTTGTCATCTCAGGGCCTCCTTTCCCTCCCACATGGCCTCCATCTCTGCCTCTCATCCTGGCTCCTCGGCACTCCCAGCCGGGTGAGCCCTGCAGAGCAGAGTGGAGGCACACCCTGCCTAGGCTTGGTCTCTGCAGAGCAACAGGGAGCCAGCATACAGGGGGAGTCCCCGTCATGTCTTGCCTGGGAGGCTTCCTGGAGGACCACTGAGCCACTGCCCTCCATGGAAGAAGGGAGCCGGGCAGTCCTCCGTCACACAGCAGATTCTCTGCACCAGTGAGCAGACCGGGTCAGGTGTGTCCTAGTTCAATCAAACATGCCTTGTGGGGAGGAGGCCATTTCCTCTCATAGACATGCAAGTCAAATATGAGCTGTGTCAGGGCTTTCTCTACAGCTGACTGCATGTCACCATGGTTAGATGACACACTGCAGCTGTACGGAGAGCTACAAGTGCCCACCGAAGTCACCAGGGTGACCTCATCCGATACGTGGGAGACCCAAAAGCACACAAGGGTCAGATGCAGCCCCAAGCTCACCCAGAAGACTAATGCACCCTGAGGAGTAAACCCCACAGCCCATTACAAAATAAGCTTCCTTCTATGGCTTCGGGTTGCCATGAGACATAGCAGCAAGGCGCCTGGGAGGAGATAGAAAGTCACGACTAGAACTTTCCGCCTGACACTCCCACTTATCATTGTGACTCTCATGACAGAAGAGCCTTTTCTTTGTCGCACTTTTCTTTTGTGGGGGAATCCACCTCGGTGCCCCCCCCCCATTCGCGGCTAGGTGAGCTCAGGAAGATGGAGAGGTTGAGGCGAACACCTCTGAGCCACCTGCGTCAGCCCTTCTTCCTAAGCTGACTTCCTCCCCCAAGAACATCTGCCGCCCCGTGGGCCACAGAACCAGAGCCCTACCCTCCAGAAAGCCCTGCCTGCAAACGACACCTCCTGCCCTTCCCCATGTCAGCCTCTCTAGAGGACTCAGACCCCAGGCTTACCCACAGGCCACCTGGCTCATCTTGATGCTGGCAGCTGTGTTTGTGAAGAGAGCGTGAGTCCCCACAGGCCACATCCCTGGCACCCTGTGGACACTGGGGGAAGGTGGCCAAGCCCAAGTTCTCACCTCACTGACTAGGAATTGGCCTGCACTGTTTACCCACCCTTTGCAAGAGATGACACGCTACAAGCATCTCCACTACGAAGTGATGAGAGTAACAGTGATGGGCAGAGACACCATTAGTATCCAATCCATTTGGTTTGTCCGTGACCCCTTGGCCATGTTACCAAAGACACTGGTAAGAGCTGATTTGGCTAAAATGCTGAAGTTATATCAGTTCTAAACAAATGTGGGGTGGGTGGTGACAGTAATAAGGTTTCTTGGTTAAAAAGGTAAATATGGGAGCCTAGAGAGAGAGCTCAGTGGTTAAGGCACTTGCGTGCAGAGCCTGACCACCTGAGTTCAATTCCTCAGTATACCCATGTGAAGCCAGATGCACAAAGTGGCACATGCATCTGGAATTTGTTTAAAGTGGCTAGAGACCCTGGAATGTCCATTCTCTCCTCCGCCTCTCTCTCTCTCTCCTTGCAAGTAAATAAATAATGTATTTTAAAACTTTTAAAGCCTAAGTATTGATTTTTATTAAAAATCCATCTTCCCAAACAAAGCTAACCTAACACATATTGAAGAATTTTTTCCTTCCAAATTTCAGCAAGCTGAGTCAAACAAAATTTTTTTTGAAACAGGGTCATGTATCCCAGGCTGGTTTTGTAGCCAAGGACCCTGAACGTCTGATCCTCCTGCCTCCACTTCTCAAGTGCTAGGATTGAAGAGGTACAACACCATGCCTGATTTTATGTGGCGCTAGGATCAAACCCAGGGCTTTGTGCAGGCTAGGGAATCACTCTACAAACTGAGCTACCTCCCTAGAGCTCAGTCAATTTGGTGAATTCTTAAATTAATCTGGGCTAGGGGTGGTGGCTCAGTGGTCAAAGGCACTTGCTTGCAAATCCTGCTGGCCCAGGTTCAATTCCTCACGTAAACTCAGATGCAGAGTGGCATTGCATCCGTGATCCCAGCACCCCACCACAACGGAAGGTGGAGCCAGGACAATCAAGCTCACAGAGCAGGGTATAAAGAGGCTGGCGGTTCGTTTACAATGGCAAGACACCCAGTCTCAAAGAAGGCGGAGCTAGACACCTCAAAGCTGTCCTCTGACCTCCACATGTGTGCTGTGGCACGCAAACCCAAGCATACATGATAATTTTAAAAGAGGGCTGGAGTTAAGGTGTTTACCTGCAAAGCCTAATGACTCCGGTTCAATTCCCCAGTACCCATGCAAAGCCACATGCACAAAGTGGTGCAGGCATCTGGAGTTCATTTGCAGTGGCTGGAGGCCCTAGCATGCCAATTCTCTCCTCTCTCTATTTTCTCTCTCTCTATCTATCTCTCTCTATTCCTATCTCTCTGCTTGCAAATGAAATAATTAATTAAAAAATAAGCCAGACATGGTGGCGCACGCCTTTAATCCCGGCACTCGGGAGGCAGAGGCAGGAGAATTGCCGTGAGTTCGAGGCCATCCTGAGAATACAGAGTGAATTCCAGGTCAGCCTGGTCTAGAGTGAGACCCTACCTCGAAAAACCAGTAATAATAATAATAATAATAATAATAATAATGTAAAATCATGCTCACTTCTCCCTCCTTTGAACCAGACTTGAAGACCAAGGTAAATTCACCATTTACATTCAAGACATATCTGTATGTGGGGTCCATCTACCCGCACCATGGAGACATTCCATTAAGCCAAAAGTTTAATTCCAGGATCTTCAAGAAAGCTCCAGGAAAGCACAGTGACTTCATTTAAAATTAAAGAGGCTGTCAATTCACAACATCCTGGCAAAGGTGTCTCTTAAAGACTCTGAACATATCCTCTGGCATCGTCTGAGCACGGGCACTAATGGACATACTTCCTGTGTCCAGCCGTCCTACAGTGGCTCAGTTCGTGCTCCATCCTCATCCAGCACCTACAGTCCACAGGCCACTGCTGCACAGGTTGTGTACAATGAATCTGCCATGCTTTAAAAAATATTTTATTTATTTATTTTTAAGAAGAAGGGAGAGAGAGAGAAAGGGAATAGGTACCCCAGGGCCTCCAGCCGTTACAAACAAACTCCAAATGCATGTGCCACTTTGTGCACCTTGCTTTTTGTGGGTACTGGGGAATCAAGCCCAGGCTGTTAGGCTTTGCAGGCAACTGCCTTAACTGCTGAACCACCACTCCAGCCCCTTTAAGCTGTTTCTGAAGGAACTCAGGTGGAGCAGTGGCTGGTGGGCTCCCATGTCTGACCTGCAGTAGGCACTACGGGACCGTTCATAGTTGAGCAGGGTCCACGCCCCCTTATCTACAAGGAATTAAGTACCAGAGCCACATCTTAGCTGTCATTACAGTCATCTTCTGCACTGTGTGTTTTCTATTTAACAGTTTAGATGCCGCAGGAGGGACAATGTTAAGAGCTCAAGGGGACAGGGCACAGGTCGCTCTTTGGAGGGTCTCTCTCTCCACCTTGAAGTTCAATCAAGTAGCACCATGAGCCAAGATGGTTCCAGAAATCCCTTCTCAGGTTATTTTCCTGCCTGACAAGAACAGGCTTGTCCCACCAGTACCAGGAGCCTGCGCTTCACCAGCGACATGACTTATCCCATGTACTTTTCAGTCTTATCGCATATTCACCTTCACTGCGTTCTGCTGGGAAGGTAGAAAGCAAAGCTCCCTTTCCTGGCTGCCCTGTGAATGCGGCATCTGTACAGCTGGAGGGATCTCACTGGAGCCCGTGGTCATGGTCACTGGCGACCTCCTGCATCTGAATGGCCATGGGTGGGACGTGGTCATGGGAAAATGAGCAGCTGAGGGAGGCTCTAGCTAGCTCAGATCCTTGCAAACTTCCTGAAAGCAGAGCAAGAACTCCTACCTCCCAGCTCAGGGTACAGCCTGGGGCAGGAAGCAAGGAGCCATTCCTCCCAAGCAGGAAGAGTCCCATGTATTATGCTGTGGAGCCCACAGCTCCCGGAAGAGGCGGGGATGAATATGAAAGCGTGTTTCTTGCTAAACCTTCAAGAAGGTTTGTCTCTCAGCAAAATGGGCCGCAGTTAAACTATAGCTTCCGGCGTTCCCTGAGAGGCCCTGGGATGCGTAGCTCTAAAGCTGAAAGGGTCAGATCCTGAGACCTAAGTCCCAAGAGAGTCTACGACCATCTGTTCATTCATGTCATCTGCTCATTGATTCGGAGCCTGGGAGCTGCAGGCTGAGTCAGCAACTCTCAGGGGGATCACCTTTTCCCCCTCCTCCGGAATCGCTAGCCTGCCCCTGCCATGAGCTTAAGTTAAGTAGATCTGAGCGGGAGTTCTTTCAGCCGGAGCGCAGGCTGGGGAGCAAGGCAGGGGGGGGGGGGGAAATAAAGGCTGACCTCCACTCGACTCCTTGCTCACGAGCGCAATAACACAACACCCGTCCCGGGGTACCGACCACGCAAGGCACCTACCCTTTTAACGTGGGATGCTCAAAGGCGGGCCAGAGCTTCACGAGGCTGAAGGTGGTGAGACTGGGGTCTACAGACTCTAAGAGAAAGTATAAAGGACAGAGGGCCTTGAGAAGGAACAGGGAGGGGGCCCTATCTGTGGCCAGGCTTGATTAGTTAGAGAGAGGTTACTTCTTAAAATATCAAAAACAAGCTACTGGGAGGCTGGGGAGTTGTTAAAGTGCTTACCATGCAAGGACAAGGACCTGAGTTTGGACCCCCAGTTCCCAAGTACAAGCTGGGCGTAGTGGCATGCATCTGGAACCCCAGCTCTGAGAAGGCAGAGATCCCTGGGACGGGGTGGCCAGCTAGTGTAGCCTAGTTAGTGAGCCCCAGGGTTTTGTGAGAGATCCTGCCTCAAAAAAAAAAAAAAAAAAGTAAAGAACAATTGAGGAAGACGCCCTGACATCAACCTCTTCACACATGTGAATGCGCATGTGCACCCCACACCCTCATGAACATGAGAAAACAAAACAAGTTGTTAGGAAGAGCTGGCCGTGAGCTTTCAGACCAGGAGGGATGCAGTGAGCTGCCCTCTGAGGCAGGAAACAGGGAGGTAATTCTGTGGGCCGGAGAGCCTAGGAGCGCAGGGGTGAAACAGGGGTGTCTGGAAGTCTCTGAACTCCGAGAAAGGCAATGGGGACCTCAGTTTCTGTCGTCTGCTAAGGCGTCATGAAAGAGAATCCAGCAAGGACTGTGAAATAAGCCACTAACATTCAGAAATTTTAACCGGCCAGTCAGATATATGACGAAGGAGAAACGAGAGTCACGAAAACAGCCACTGCGCTGGTCCAAGCAAGGAAACGGAAACGACGGGGGCCCCAAGGAGACAAGAAGGAGCAGCAGCGGAGGGGACGCGTTGCCTGGGGTAGAACTACAGGGACCTGACCACCACACTGCTCAGGTGAGACCATCTTTCTCCTTAGGGAATGGCAGTGTGGCATCCTTGTCACCTTTGGTGAATTTCACAACCACTCCCCCTCAAGGCTCCTGTGGAGAGAAAGTCAGTTTCTTCAGGAGCATCTAAAAACCACCAACAGGCAGCCTCCTGGACAGACGGTGAGAGTCAGGCCTGTGACTCATGTTCTCCTATTGCCTCTCTGTCACCTCCTCGCTGATATCTGGGGGTGCAGCCCAAGTTTTCTTTCCAGAATATTCCAAGAGCAAAAGAGGGAACCCTGTCAAGGCTTCCTACACCCAGAGAGAACCAAGGACACCATCAGAGTAGATGTTAGTAAGTACAAAAATGGTGCATGTATGAGAGAGAGGGGGGGAAAGGGAAAGAGGGAGTGAATACCGAAGAGGCTCCCTTGAAGCCTTGGGCTCCCAGCTCTCTCCCCTCTTCCCACCACCCATCATACAGCTTTATTCCAGAATAGTCCGTTCAGTCCAGACCAACGTTTAGGCTGTCAGCTCAAAATAAGAGAACGCTATTTTCCACAACAGGCTATGACAAGCAAACCTTAGTTTTTGTAATCCACTCAAAAAAAAATTTCAAAAACATTTTGCTGCCTTTCAATTTTTTTCACTCAAAATGTAAATAGCGTTTATGGCAACATGGATGAATATGGAGGATAGTGTGCCAAGTGACAGAAAAGTAAATACAAAGAAAAGCATTGCACACTCTTACTTATATATGGGCAATCATATATTTGTATATGAGTGAGAGGTTAAATACATACTGAATGTGAAATAGGCCCTCCCACTGAAACAGGAAAGGCAAGGCAATGAGGAAGTACAAGTCAAAGGATACAAAATAGCAGATATGGACCTGGAGAGATGGCTTAGTGGATAAGGCATTTGCCTACAAAGCCAAAGGACCCAGGTTCGATTCCCCAGGAGCCACATAAGTTAGATGCACAAAGCTGTACATGCATTTGGAGTACGTATGCAGTGCTAGAGACCCTAGAGCACCCATTCTCTCTGTCTCTCTCTCTCAAATAAATAAATGAAAATTAAAAGCAGCAGATATGGAGACTACGCACATTTAGAGAGACAATGTTCAGTGTGGGAACTAAAGTGTTAAAAATTATCTTGTGAACTTGTGTTTAAAAGTAAATGTTAGCTGCTCTTGTCACAGAAAAAAAGAGTAGCTGTGAGCTGATGGATGCACTAATTATCTTCAGCAGAGGAATAATCTGACTATCTCAAAGTATACTATGAGATCATGTTACAGATTTCAGAAACATTCAAACTGACTTGAAGGAAAAAAACACACAGGATGGGGACATGGCTCAGTTGGTAAAGCTCTCGCTGCACAAACATGAGGGGCTGAGTGGATTTCCAGCACTCATGTCGATATGGGACAGGCCTGACAGCCTGCCCGCCACCCCAGTGCTCAGAAGGTGGAGACATGGGACCCAGTGAGCTCTGGGTTCAAGGGAGAGAGACCTCTCAATAAATTAGGTGATGAGTGATCAAGTCGCATAACTGAAACTTCTGGGTTTCATGCACACCCACACATATGCATGCTCCCCACACATGAACACGTACACATACAAACACATACCTACAAGAAAAATAATAAAAAGCAACTGTAAGATTGCATCAGAAAATGAACATTCTTGCAACGTCATTGTGTGCCTTTTTAAATTGGAGAATGTGTATAAGAAGCCAGGCACAAGGGTTTTTTTTTTTTTTCTTATTATTCCTTAAGATGTTTCATCAGAGTGTATTGGAGAATAAGAAAGAGGAGGTACCTCTCGGTTTGCCCTAAAAGACACTCTGAGTGTCAAATCAGAAGACTGAGCCCAGACCACAGACTCATACCCCAGGCCAAGCCAGAAATAAACTTGCCATCAGTCTAGGTAAAAATCTCTGAAAGGAACCAGAGCTCAGTATCAAGGGACTATCCGTGGGCCGACTATTCTTTCACTTGGGCAGGCCTCACACTCCAGGTTAGCAAGAGTCCTAACTACTAGTCTGTGACAGCTCACTACCAGGTGCCCAAGTGCTGCCCGAGAGATGAATCTCACGGGCCATACCCCAGTTCTGAAACCTGTGGGACCCGCTACCTTTTCTTCTCTGCATCGCTCACCCCCTCCAGGGTACTCCTGCTGAAGAGCACAGAGCAAGTGGGAAAAGTCACCATTTCTCACCCACGTCGGGTAAGATTTTGTGTAAGCTGCATGACCTTTCTTGGCAAGCAACTCAGCAATGTGGCGAGAGAACTTAAAAAAATTATACCCTGCTGGGGAATGCTGACTTCTAGATGTGGCACGGCCATTACACTGAAATTCACAGCAGCTGTGGTCTCCTCACAAAACCAAACCCACTGACATTTCATCGTACATGGGGGAGGGGCTCACAAGAGCCCACCCCCCAAGGTAGCTACTAGCAGTCAAAAGTGCTGACGGCACTGGGGAGACAGTTCAGCAGTGGAGGGCTCTTACTTGAAAACCTTGCTAGCACACGGTCCAATTTCCCAGCACCCACATAAAGCCACATGCAAAGTGACACATGCATCTGTGAGCCCAAGGCACCCAGGACAATGGGAGGCAGGAACAGGAAAATCTCAAAGCTTGAAGGCCACCTAGTCCGATGTTAGTGTGGACGTTTATTTGCGGTAAATCTCAAAGACTCTATCCCAAAGAAAGTGGGGCACAGATAACTCAAAGTTGTCCTCTGACCCCTTCACATGCACTATGCCATGGGCACATGCATAACTAACACATACACACACACACACACATACACACACTTTTTGAAGTTGCTACGGGCTGGAGAAACAACTTAGTGGTTAAGACGCTTGCCTGCAAAGCCTGATGACCTGAGTTTGATTCCCCAGTACCCATGTAAGGTCAGATGCATAAAGTGGTGCGTGCATCTGGAGTTCACTTGCAGTGGCTATAGGCATGCCCGTTCTCTCTTTCTGCTTGCAAAAAAGGGAAGGGAGGGAGGATGTTAGTCAGTTAGTTGCTAGGAAAGAGGAGTTATGTCCTTCAATGATGAAGCTACTGGTACTCTGCCCATAATAACCTCCCACCCAGGCAAGCACACTAATTTAACTCAGTGGGTAAAAAAAAAAAGGCATTAAAGTAGGAGGGGGATTAGCTGGGAAGAAGAAGGTTTTTAGAGAGAGTGGGAGGGGATAAGAAAGGGTAATGGGGATAGAAAAGATCAAAAGCATTTTATGCGTGTATGAAATAGTCAAAAATAAAATTGAAAAGATAAAAAAAATAAGTTTAAATGTCTCTTTTAAAAATGCATATACAGCTGGGTGTGGTGACGCACGCCTTTCATCCCAGCACTTTGGAGGCAGAGGTAGGAGGATCGCTGTGAGTTCAAGGCCACCCTGAGATTACATAGTGAATTCCATGTCAGCCTAAGGTGCAGTGAAACCCTACTTCAAAAAACAAAACAAAACAAAATAAAACAAAATGCATATATAGCCAGGCATGGTAGTGCACACCTTTAATCCCAGCACTCAGGAGGCAGAGGTAGGAGGATTGCTGTGAATTCAAGGTCACCCTGAGACTACAGAGTAAATTCCAGGTCAGCCGGGGCTAGAGCAAGACCCTCCCTTGAAAAACCAAAACCAAAAAAAAAAAAAAAAAAGCATATCCTTTGGGCCATCAAGTCCTATTTCTAAAAATACATCCTAATGTATGGGCTGTAATGTGGTCAGAAGCGGACAGACACAGATCTTGACCACAGCATGCTCTGAAACAGTAAGATACTGACTAATCATGTATGGGTCCAACCGCAGGGAGAAAATTCAGCAAATGTTAGTGCATTCTCTTGAGAAAGGGACAGTCGCCACTGAAAAGCAGTTTCAAGGCTGGTGCTGGAGAGGCTGGAGAAGGAGGATTGCCATGAGTTCGAGGCCAGTCTGGGCTACATAGTGCGACCCTGTCTCAAAATTTTTAAATAAGAGCCGGGTGTGGTGGTGCACGCCTTTAATCCCAGCACTCGGGAGGCAGAGGTAGGAGGGTCGCCGTGAGTTCAAGACCACCCTGAGACTACATAGTGAATTCCAGGTCAGCCTGAGCTACAGTGAAACCCTACGTCGAAAAAACAAACAAACAAAAATTCTAAATAAATAAATAAAGCGTCAAAGAACTGCTGAAATGGGGGAGGGGTCATTGCATATTCACTAAGTGCACAGTGAACATACCCAAATATCAACAACAGACAGCATCTTAGCAATGTCAGGATTGCTCTCTGTCTGTGTTTCGATCGCCATACATGTAAATAGCATAAAATACACCACTTTGGCATGACAAGTGTACAGTTCTGTGGGAATAAAGATCATCACAGTTGTGCAAACATCCATGGGATTCTTTCATCTTCCCAAACTGAAACTCTAGAGCCATTAAGTGGCAACGCACTCCATTCTCTCCTCAGACCCTGGCTAGAGCGCCGCCCGACCTTCCATCTCTGTGAACCTGCCTGCGCTACTTAACTCCCAGAAAAGAAATCACACTGTACGTGATTGTTGGGTGACCGGCTTATTTCATTTAACGCGACGCCTTCAAGGTTCACCCATCCTGTAGCATGTATCCAAGTCTTTCTTTTCAGGAAAATGAGATTCTTGGGTGGGTGTGTGCGTGCGCATGCGTCACATCCTGTCTGTCAATGGACACTAGCATAGCCTCGGCCTCAGGGCGACCGTGAATAACTGCAATGAATAGTGAGTGTGAGCAGCTGTTTGCATCCCTGCTTTCATTCCTTTTTTAAAAAAATTTTATTTTATTTTATTTATTTGAGAGAGACAGGCAGACAGAATGAGTGCTCCAGGGCCTTCAGCGGCCACAAACAAACTCCAGACACATGCGCCACCTCGTGCATCTGGCTTACGTGGGAATCGAACCAAGGTCCTTTGGCTTTGCAGGCAAGCATCTTAACGGCTAAGCCACCTCTCCAGCCTCCTTGCTTTCATTTCTTTGGTGCGCATACCAGGAAACAGGATGTCTGGCTATCCTGTACTCACTATGACAAGGCACTGCCATGCTGTTGCGCTCCGCAAAGCACCATCTTAAACTCTTGTCAACAGTGGGCAAGCACTCCAGTTTCTCCATGTCCTTGTCTCAACTTGTAGCTTTCTGACTTTTAGTTAACAGCCATCCTATGCTTCTATGTCATTTCAGTTTCCCACAAGAAACATGGACATACTTACAATCAAGAAAAAACAAGAGTTGATGTCATGTGTTGTTTTTATTATTCATTTACTTATTTACTTATAGCTGAGGTTAGAGGTGCAGGCTACCATGCCCAGCTGATGCCACGCTGAAAGACTGTACTTGGGGATTGGCTCACTGGGGCTGTCCATCTCCCCTTCGGGGCCGCTGGGCTAACATAACTCCTCCCACCTTAGCAAGCCCAGCTACACGCCACTTAGAGGCCTGGTCTCCCCTTCCATAAACGTCGTTCTTTCTACCCCCCAAGCCAGCAGCGTGACTTGATGAAAGGAAAAGGGCTCGTGTAGTTCTGGGGTATAGTCCCAGCTCCACCACACACTAGCTGTCAGGTATCAGTGCCTTGGTCTCCTCGTGTGCTTACAGGGAGGGATGTGCCAACCCCTTCAGGCTGCCCCTCTGCTGCTGGTACAGCGGGAGTCAGGTAAACAATGACCCCACTCCATCTGGATCTGAAATTATCCGCAGCTTCTGTCAGGGGAGGAACACGGCCCTCCAACCAGCAAATACCACTGAACTGATGGGTGACGCTCCAGAATGTGGAGGTCGGTCTGGGAGGATGGTTCACAGGTTAAAGGCTCTTGCTGACAAAGCCTGCCAGCCCGGGACAAGGTGGTTCCCGCGCAGCACAAGCAAGAGGCTCTGGTAAGTCTTCTCCCTCTCCCCTGTCCCCCTCCTCCTCCCTCCTTGCGAAGAAATGAATACAATATTAACAAACACACAAAAAACCAGGATGTGAACGTCATGGGTCACTCATCTGTGACCCCTGGGAGGTCCCAATGGAAGGTAGCATTTCTCAGATGAGTCTCAATCTGTGCTCCTCTAACTGGGGGTTTCGTGGCCAACTAAGCTTGGGAAACACAAAGATGACCATGTCCCAAACCAGTGGGAATTAGCAAATGAGAATTAGCACACGAGACGTCTCATGAAGAAACAGGTGCTTTCCAGGCGCATGGCCCAGAGAACCACTTTGGGGCCTGGTGCCCACAGACTTGGAGCTGAGTTGCTGTGGTCCTCGGCCCTTGGACAGGATGTCCTGCCCCCACCCTTGGACTTCCACATGCAAACACAGGGGCACGCGCTGCGGTTACTGTGGACTAGAGCTCTCAAAATCCAGTGTGAGTGAGTGCATTTTTGAGAAATTCTCAGGTGATGCTAATGTTGCTGTTCTGTTCTTTGAGAACCATTGATGTAACAGTCTTTAAAAAAAAGGTCCTTAGGCTCACTCAGTAAAGTGCTTGCATTAGAAGCATGACAATCTGCATATGATCCCAGAATATATATATGTGTGTGTATATGTGCATATATATGTATATATATATATATATATATATATATATATATATATGTATGTATACACACACACACACACTCACAGAGGGCATGGTGGCATACTCATGTAATCCTAATGCTGGGGAAGCACAGAAAGGCTTTAGAAAGTGTCACCTTCCACCACTCAGATGTTGGACTGTTTACCAGGGGACGTGGTAAATAATTAAATTATTAAAAAGAGGGCTGAATACTCAGAAGCAAACACCCTGATGTGACGTACACACCAGTGCAGCAGTGACACACAGCCCTGGTGGGTAACCACTGGCTTTCTGATTGACTAAGCGATCCGCTCAGAGTAAAGGAACCCATATCTGGAATTGGAAACCAGGTCAGAATCCCATGGAGACAAAGATTATGCTCTCCTGTGTCAAGCTCTCACTGATCTTTAGCTAAAAGAGGGGTTGTGTACATCAAATTCTCCCTAATTAATAATGCTTATTCCATTAAAACTATGCTGACTTCAGTGTCCATCGGAGAATCTATTCTTCTTTTTCAGAAGATAGCAAGACCAGAGGAGATAAACTAACCCTCGCACTTCAGCCAAGCCACAGCTGAATCCACAGAGGAATGGGGAGACGAGCAAGAGTGCTGCTTCCATGCTGAACCTGAAAATCAGCACCAGGGTGAAGGAGACAGATGCTGAGGACACTCAACCCCTACTGAAGCAGAGATCCAGAGGCTCCTAGGAGCTCATCACTGAAGTAGACTTAAAACTCGCCCAACACGGCTCAGGGAATTTTGTGGAAGAGGGGGTAGAGACAGTGTAAGAGCCACAGGTTGAGACATCATGCCCAGAGACATTGCCTCCCCCGAAAAACTGACTGCTGCTCCCACAATGCATAACCCACAGTCCCATGGGGAATACCTGCAACCCCACTGAGGAAGGCCACCAGTGGAATGGGGGCAGGGACGAGGGAAAAGAGGGTACCAACACATGATGTATCCAAATGAAATATGTTGTTAATAATAAAAATAAATTTAAGTTAATTTTAAAAACAGAACTGTAGAAATGGCTCAGCAGTTAAGGTGCTGGCCTGTGAAGCCTAAGGACCCAGCTTCAACTCCCCAGGACCCACATAAGCCAGATGCACAAGATGGCACATGCGACTGGAGTTTGTTTTCAGCCGCTAGAGGACCTGGCAGTCTCTCTCTCTGTCTCTCCTTCCGTCTCCTCCTCCCTCTCTCTCACTCAAATAAATAAAATTAATTTTTAAAAGTTATTAAAAAGAGTGACCAACATTATTGGGGCTTACCAAGTTCGAGCTGGGCTCTTAAGCGTCAAGTTGACGCTTTACTTTGACAATCTGTGAACGAGGTGCCACCCTTACTGTCCCCATCTTACAGAAGAGAGAAATACAGCTTGGGAAGAAGAAATAACTTGTCTGTGCTCAGGCCGGGCAGCAGCAGTGCGGGAATTTGCAAATGTGCCCTTTCTGACTCAAGTCCATTTTCTCTAACTATTGTGAAATGTGTCCTTTAAGGACTTGTCCCAGAAGACAATGGATTATTTCAAATTCCTAATTAGACTTGATTTTACTTTTTTTTTTTTTTTTTTTTTTTTTTTTTGGTGCTGCACCAAGCAGACAGATTTTTTCCCATGGTCTTAAGTTAAACTTGTATATAGGCATTTTGTTTGTATGTATGCATGTGTGTACACATGTTTTTGTGTGCGTGCACATGTGTGAGCATACACGCAAAGGCCAGAGAAGAACCTTTGATATCATTCCTCAGGAATGCTCTAACACTTTTTTTCAAAATTCATTTGAAGCTGGGCATGTTGGTAAAGGACAATAGTCCGGGCACTCAGGAGGCAGAGGTAGGATGATCACTATGAATTTAAGGTCACCCTGGGGCTACAGCATTCGATATCAATCTGGGCTAGAGTGAGAGTCTACCTCAAAAACAAACAAACAAACAAAACCACACAAGCACCTTCCTACCTCAGGGCCTTTGCACAAGCTGTTCCCAGCACTTGGGGTACCCTCAAACTTCCACCGTGCTGGCTTCCTCTCCAGTCAAATATTTTCTCTAAGGAGAGGCCTTTCCCACCATCTTAGGACACTCCCTATCGTTTCACACCAGTTTCTTCCCACCGAGGAGAGCAGAGCTGCCCTGGCCTTGCCCAGAGCTGACCTCAGTGCTGTCTAACGTACACTTCCAGCGTCTAGAGTTTTGCCCAGGGCCGAGAAAGAACTTGGGAGATGTGTCTAGCCCTGGGCAGGGTGTGGGAATTAGAGTGTTCTGCAAACTGTGAAGGGCTACATTAATGTAAAGAGGGGTCACAGTGCTCCAAAGAACCAGACAAATCACTCAAAGGAAACAGGAAGCGGGGGTGGCAATTCAGGGTAAATGGGGAGCAACTTCCAACAGTGACTCACAAGCTGAACGGAGCAATCATTTGTTAAACACAGTGGGTCAGAGAGGCTTCATTCACTCTGCCGGGGCTGGCCCTGCTCCACGCTGTGGTGGCTGCAGCCCTGGCTCACTGCCAGGCAGCAGATCACCCTCTTCCTGGGGGCTGGGGATGGGAGCCTGGGCTCGGCAGCGAGGCTGACTCATCCCCATCCTTCAGTGAACCCCACCTGCATCTGCAGTGCCAGTCGGGGACCTGCGCTCCTTCAGCAGGCGGGCCTGTGGTTCACAGATGGCCCTTCGTTCCCAGTGCCAGCAGAGCGGAGCCGCACCTATCTTTAGAAGTTCTGCAAGCTGAAAAGTCAATTGACCGTCCTGGCCCCCGGGCCTGGGGCCTCCATTCACATCAGTAACAGGCACTGCGTGGCTTCCCCTCAGTGTACACTGGGGATATCTTGCTCAGGGCCAGAAAGCCCTGGAGGTACTAACGCCTGATGCTCAACAGCCGACGGTTTCTCCTTCGGAGCTGACCAGACCTCACTGGAAGCTGCAGGAAGAGACCCCAGAGCCCAAGGGGAGGCAAGTCACTCTGTGTCCTTGCCACCGACTGGCCCACTCGCCATTGCGTGGCCTCCAGTCACTCTACCCATGTGGGGTGGCACTAGACCGGCTTGCCCCGGGGAGCACTGGTGAGAGACCAGCACGCAGATGAGAGGCGCATGCCCCAGGCAGGCCCCCAGGCCTCCTGCCTACCACAGAGACCAAGCCACAAAGACTCCCCAGGCTCAGGGGTATGGGGAGAGGGGAAGCTGGTGAACTAGACGCTTGGCTTCGTCAGCCAATCAGATCTCCTTACTTCCCTCACTATTCATCCTGGACCTGGCTTAGTACATGAACTTGGGCAAAATAGAAGTTGGGGAACAAGACATAATAGGAAAGAAAACCTTCCCCCCCAAATCTCCTTACATTTCTCTTGTATCTGTACCCAACCTTTTAGATCTCCAAGTGACCTCTGCGCCCCCCCCCCCACACACACACACCCTTGTCTAGAAACAGGCTTGTCATACAAGGATGCCCGGCCCAACCGCTTCCTTTCTGACCTGCAGGGAGACCTCTGTGGTGAAGGTACACTGTGTGGAGGTGATGGTACACTGTGTAGGCTTCCAACAAAGCCTGAAGGCTCAAAAGCCATCCCTGGGCTGGAGAGATGGCTTAGAAAAGCTTAAGGACCAGGTTCAACTCCCCAGAACCCATGTAAGCCAGATGCACATGGTGGCGCATGCGTCTGGAGTGCTGTGTTTGCAGTGGCTGCTAGTCTAGGCCCTGGCACGCCCATTCTTTCTCTATCTATCTGCCTCTCTTCCCCTCTCTCTCAAATAAATGAAATATATATATTTAAAGCCATCCCCGAGAAGATTCAGAGTCCTGCACACTTGTTTCCTTAATCCAAAAAGAGGCACAAGCTCCTGTGCCCACAGCAGCTGGCCTGTTAAGGAAGCGATGGGTGAGGGCAGAGAGGAGGCCGGGCAGGGAGCCACAACCGCTCTGTCTCAGCCAGCCAAGCCTCTATATGGGGATAAAGGCCCACAGATGCACATCTTCAATCCATTTTTTTTAAAGAAAACAATTCAAATTTTTATCTAAAAGTTCGCGTTTTATAACTATAGGTAATTAATAGAAAAAATTTAACTATGGGATTGCAGACAAAGGCAATATACTTGCAGACCCTGAGCTTGCTCCCTCTGAAAGGGAGGAAGGTGGTAACCATGGAGGGGAAGCAAGTCAGAAGGCCGCCCTCCCTCTTCCTCTGCCTCTCCCCCAGGAAGGTCTCCTTGGCTGCAGCCCAAACTCACAGCTCCAGCCCTGGGTGAGAGCCAGGGGATGCGGCACCTCCCACTTCCAGGAGGGTGGCAAAGCCAAGAAGAATTCCCACCAATTACAATCCAGGTGGCATTGCGTGTCCTGGGGGCCCACCTTTCCTCCTGCCTACCTCTAACTCAGGACTGGTCCCTCTCCCTCCCTCAGCTCACTCTGCGCATGCGCCCCACTCACAGAACCCAGCAGCAGGGAGCCCCGGGGAAAGCCAGGGCTTTCCTTCCCTTCCACAGAGCTGGGAGCCCCGAAGGGGCTGCGTGTGCCAAGGAACCAAGTGGCCCTGCAGGGGCAAGTTCTCTATGAGCACCTGCGTGAGGCTGAGGAGAGAGAGGAAGCCCACACAGCCACGAGCCTTAGAGGATCCCACACTGGGGTCATGGAAGTGACACATATTTAAGAAATGCACATCAGGGGCTGGAAAGATGGCTCAGCGGTTAAGGTGTTTGCCTGCAAAGCCTAATGACCATGAGTCGGGTTTGATTCCCTAGTACCCATGTAAAACCAGATGCACAAAGTGGCACATGCATCTGGAGTTGGTTTGCAGTGGTTAAAGGCCCTGGTGTGCACGCACGCGCGCAAACACACAAACACTTTCTCTCTCTTTCCCTCTCTCTTCTCTCTCTCTCTCTCTCTCTCTCTTTCTCTCTCTCTCATCTGCTAGCAAATAAATAAAATACTTGTTAAAAACTAAAAAGAGAAATCCACACCAACAGAGAAGCCTGCCTCCCTCTGCCCCCAACCTCTGCCTTCCCTGACTTCACCACTCCTTACTGCTGCTCTTCCCAACACCTTTCCAAAACCCCCTTTGGTGAGAAGCAAGGGCCTCCTTCTACCTCTCCCTGCCCCTACTTCACCAGTCCCTTTGCACGTGTCACCATCTGCCTCGTCGCATCATGTCTTCCTCATCCCATCCCGTCCCCACCACTCAACTTCAACCCCACCAGGGCAGGGACATGTCTGCTTTTGTCTCCACTGTACCCTCCGTGCCTGGGACAGGCCTTGCACATGTTAGGGGCAGTCATGCCAGCAACACGGAGGAGAAAGGCAAACGCTTCCAAAGCCCTTCAGCCCCTACCACAGGGGCGCCTGCTCCCCTCCCCTCCCCTCCCCCACTTGCTTCTCTGCTCAGTGGGGAGGATGCCCACTGAGCTTTCCACCCTCTCGCCTCATCAGGTTTCTGTATTCAAAATGCCACAACGCAGGTCAGGAAACCCTCCGTGTATGTGGGAGAGAAGACGGCTAGAAGGGGGCTTCTGAGCATGCCCGGGAGCACTGAGGGGGAGCCCCACGGTCCCTCTTGACACACAGGAGTGTGAGTGAACGGGCCAGACCCAGAAGCAGCCATGGTGAAAGGAGGAGGGTGTGAACACATAGGTGTGATGTTGTGAGAGGGGCAGGAAGGAGGGAAGCGCGCACCTGGGCGGGAACTCTCTGGTATAGCCAGGAAGAGCTCGGGCTCCCCAGGTCACCTGCTACCTGACCTCCATGTGGCCGCACAGCCACGAAACCGCATTGCCTCTACGCAAGCACCTGAAGGCAATCACACAGCAACCCTAGAAACACAGCAGCCCCCACACCTGGGCACCTTGGCCACCCTGGGCCTAGAATCCTGGCATCCTTCAAACGGAGCCCAGACTTCCGGCTGTTGCACACCGCATGAACTGAGAGTCCCTGGAGGTCCCAGGAAGCCATGGAGAGGCTACAGTGCCACCGTGCACTTGAGGGCGATCTGCAAGCTGCCTGAGGGTCACAGCAGGAATCACGGGCCTTGGAGGCTGATTCCAGGCCTGGCCTCTCCTAGCAGCAGTCAGACCAGGACACCAGCATCCAAAGGTCACAGCCTATGCCCTGCCCCTCCTTGCCCTGATGCCCCCTCACCTCACTGAGCACGTCTCCTCCCACTGTCTGCCAATTTTACCTCATCTCCTTGTCCAGCACAAAGGGTTTCAAGGCCCTCCACAGGCGACCCCCCAGGTAAAGAACTAGGCGGCGCAGGCAAGAATGATGTCGCTGGGAGGCGGGGTCAGACACTGCAGTGTGGGGAGCAGGCAATAAAGTGCACGGATGTGTAAGTACAAAGGGCTACATGGTGGTGACAAGTGCCCAGAACAAATAAAACAGGAGAGGGATGCAGGGAGAGGTTCGGGGGCGATCAGCGAAGTAACCTCTGGAGTTCTCCAGTATTCTCCATTCTTCCCCCAGGAGCTACGACATGCACTGTTCCAAAGGGCCTGAATGCTGTTCCCTTGGAAAGTCCCATGGTTTTCTGGTTCCAGTCATTAGCCACTTCCTTAGAGAGACCCTTCCTGGCCACCCACATACCCATACTACTACCCCTCGGGTGGTTTCATATTTCAAACCACCGAACATCTTATGAAGTTAAATTCTTGCTCATTTCCCATGCTTTGGCTTCCCAGCCCCTCCCCGCTCACCCGTGGACTATAAAGTGCAAAAGGAAGATTGTGTGTCCTGCTCACCACTGGTCTCCCAGCATCTGGAATAAGCCAAGACACACCAGGCCTCCGCGGGCCCCAAATTTCACAGTCCACCTTGTGCATACGTGAGTTAAGTCCTGTTCGGGCATCTTATGCAATACATGCCATATAGTAACACTCTCATGTGACATGCGAATTTATCACTCCTCTCCAGGGGCTGCTTAAAAATCTGAGAGTTGGGGTTCTGCCCCCATTTATGGGGTATCTTGCTAAGAAGCATCTGCTTGCTCATGACTTAGAGTTGGGGGATACTCTGTGGGGTCCCCCAGGGAGGGACCAGCTCAGTTAGGAGAGGGGGACACTTATCTGCCCTCCTGACTGACCGAGGTCTCAAGGACACCAGGTCTGTGGTCTGGTCCCTGCCTCAGCAAGCAGGGGAAAACCAATCACGGCGGGCAGCCACACGCACTTTATTAATGCACACCCAGAGAAGATGCTTCCCGTTGCTAAGCACCCACTGTACACACAGGGTTACTATTAGAAAGTTAATCATGGAAAATGCTGAGGTCTCTTTCCCCGGCCCTGCACCTCTCGGCTCCTCGCTACAATTTCATCTTCCATATCATGTTACCGGACAGTGCTGCTGGCTTCATCCCCTCCCTTGTCCCAGGCCTTTGTGACCTTTCCATTCGCCTCCAGCCACATGCCACGTCAGCCCTGCAGAGCCGTAAGGCATGCTGGCCTTGGCATGGGTCTGGCCTGGGCCAGCACGCTGACATTTTCCATGCAGCCACCTCAGCCAGCCAAATGCTCGGGGGGGATTAAGACAACTTGCTACATCACCCAGAGGGCTTCAGGAACGGGGCAAACAGCTCTAGTCCCCACCTTGGCAGCTGACACTCTCCATACACCAGCTCTACCCAGAGGTGACAGGCCTGAGCAGAAAGGAAGGAAAAACCAGAAAGAAAGAAAGAAAGAAAGAAAGAAAGAAAGAAAGAAAGAAAGAAAGAAAGAAAGAAAGAAAGAGAGAGAGAGAGAGAGAGAGAGAGAGAGAGAGAGAAAGAGAAGAGAAGAGAAGAGAAGAGAAGAGAGAAGGAAGGAAGGAAGGAAAGAAGGGAGGAGAGAGAAAAGAAGAAAGAAGGAAGTAGAGAAAGAGAGGAAGAGAGAAAGAAAGAAAGAGAGAGAGAGAGAAAGGAAGGAAGAAGGAAAGAGAGAGAAAGAAAGAGAGAAAAGAAGGAAGAAGGAAGGAGAGAAAGAAAGAAAGAAAGGAAGAGAAGGAAGGAGGGAAAGGAAGGAGGGAAGAAAGGAAGAAGGAAGGAAAGAGGGAAGGAAGGAGGGAAGAAGGGAAGAAAGAAGGAAGGAGGGAAGAAGGGAAAAAGGAAGGAAGGAGGGAAGAAGGGAAGGCGGGAAGGAAGGAGGGAAGAAGGGAAGAAGGAAGGAAGGAGGGAAGGAAGGAAGGAAGAGGGAAGGAAGGAGGGAAGGAAAAGAAACAAAGAGAAAAGAAAGTGCTTCTCCACCTCTGCTTTCAGAGCAAGGATTATTTCCCACCTCACACTTGCAGAAGATCTCTAGAGAAGTGGGTTCTGTGTGGAGGCCAGCCTCATAAAAAGCTTAGTACCTACTTGTCAGTCAACACCCTAGTGAGAGATAATTGATTCTTTTAGTTTATGATTATTTGTGGGCAATGGCTCCCTTTCCATGAGCTTGGGCCACTGAGGAGAGACTGAGCAAGTAGATTACTATCATGACCGAGGTCAGGCTGCAGGCTGCCTTTGTTCCGCAAGCCCAAGGCTGAATCTTTATGGCATTTATAGCTAATAATGAGAATAATAAATAACACCAGTGATTATGATTACCTCAACAGCTAAGACCAGCCTTGATGAAGCACAGGGTGGAAAAAAATGTGCTCAGGTTTATGCTTGGAATCTTCTGGCAGCAGAAGTACCTTCTTCTTGGTGGCACTACAAGCCAGAAAGGAACCTTGCATGAGAGAATAGGGGGAGACTGGGACCGGCTCGGGGCTTATCTGAAGCCAGGCAGGTGTGCAGTCCACAGACTCATGCCTTTTGGCAAGTCCTTGCATGGGGGTTGTGAGAACCCTCCAAGTGGGAGAACTTCAAGGGCTCACACAGTGCCTGGCAGTGCCTGGCATACCGAAACAATTTCTAAATATTGGCCCCCACTGTCATGCAGTGATTTCCAATAAAAACCACTTGGGGCTGGAGAGATGGCTCTGAGGTTAAGGCGCTTGCCTGCAAAGCCTAAAGACCCAGGTTCAATTCCCCAGTACCCACATAAGCACAAGGTGGCACTTGTGTCTGGAATTCGTTTGCAGTGGCTAGAGGCCCTGGTGCACTCATTCTCTCCCTCTCCTCCCTCTCTCTCTCTCTCTCTCTCTCTCTCTCTCTCTCTCCCTCCCTCCCTCCCTCCCTCCCCCTTTCTCTCTCTCAAATAAATAAACAAAATATTTTTTAAGCCCACTTGAGCAGGATGACATGTTCACATTTGGCCTCCATGAGCCGACTTAGGAATAGAGAGGAGAACGGCGTGTCCTTGCTACTTCTTAGCATGTCCCGTATCCAACAGGAGAGTTGCTGATCATCCCGCACCAGACCCACCCTCAGACCCGGGAGGGATGGACCCCTTCACCATCGCTCCTGTCCCGCTTGGAAGCCTCAGCTGGGAGGCATACAAGATTCTTGGGAAAGGCCACGTGACAGGAGCTCAGCCTGCACCCTGATAGATGGAGTCCCTGGTGGGCTCAAAATTCATCTCCCCTGTCCCCCACCTACAGCCCTAGCCTTTGGAAGACATCAAGATCCAAAAAGGCTGGGCGTGGTGGTGCACGCCTTCAATCCCAGCACTCAGGAGGCAGCAGTAGGAGGATGACTATGAGTTCAAGGCCACCCTGAGACTACATAGAGAATTCCAGGTCAGCCTGAGCTAAAGTGAGACCCTACCTCGAAAAACCAAAAAAAAAAAAAAAAAAGATCCAAAAAAGTTCAGCTACCATAAACCGCCCCCCCAACTACTCGATGTAGTTATTATCCCTAAATGAGAGAGCCCTCCTTTATATTCATTTGCTCAACAAACTTTTATTGAGTGTCTGCCAGGCTCTACAGGCGACAACTTCAAGCTAAGAGTGACAGATGAGAAGGAATCAGCATACAAACAGTAGGCGCAAAAGGACTTTGACCAAAGAGAACCTCACATGCAATGGCCCTGGGATATGGAGGAATATGACCTACTCTCTGTGGACAGAGCTCTAGGCGCAGCCTCCCCTAGAGAATGACACCTTCCTGCCACCCTCTTTAAAGAGCCATAGGGAAAGCTACCATCAGCTCATGAAGACAGCGTGAGCCTCACCTCCCATCCTGCACCTCGGCCTCTTCGGTCTTGCTCCCATCTGCCTTCCTCAGTTCCCAAGTAGGTGCCTAGTCCCTGGTGGCTGTAACATGAAAGGTTGGAAATGTGCACACTAGTTGCCAAGGAAACAGAGTTCTAAGCCTGGCTCTGCCACTTCCTGCTTTGGTGATGTGGAAAAGTTGATATAACTGATGCTGTTCCTAGGGCCATGACATCAACCGAACAGCCCACGTGCCCACTGGCCCCTCACTTGGGGCCTGGGTTGCAGGATACACTGGCCTCTCATGTTCTTTCCAAGCCCTAACATTCTACGATGCAGTGAGCATTGTGGGAAAATGGAGATGTCTTCGGCTGGGTGTAAGGTGTCAGATAACACCCCACCCCTTTTTCTTGTTTTTTGGTTTTTCCAGGTAGGGTCTCACTCCAGCTCAAGCTGATCTGGAATTCACTATATAGGCTCAGGGTGGCCTCGAACTCACGGTGATCTTCCTCCCTCTGCCTGGGCATTGATATCCCTAAGTAATATGTCTGGAATTCTGCAGCCATAAGAGAAGGTAGACTTTGGATGAAGCTCGCCAAAGGACCTCAGAGGGAAGGAAGAATCTAAGGTCTCCGCCACATCACTGGACTATGAATGCATGCACATTAGAGCCATTCTGCCGGACCTATGTTCTACCTGTGGGAAATGCAGGTGCTCACTGTGCCCGCCAACAGGACTAGGTGTTCCCCACTAACTAATGCAATTTGCAAAGGATGACAGTCGTCCTCTAAATGATTACACGGAGCCACACCGGCCTTTAGCTCCTAGAAAAGCTCTGGGACACGATCCAGATGGAGGCCACCCTTCCAACTAAGCAACCCTGACACCAGCCATTACCGTCCCAATACAAGCTCTCTTCAGGTTCTTGGATTCTGGCCAAGAGCGATGGCCAGATCAGTCTGGCAGGAAGCGGCCCAAACTGGCCATCTTCCACGGAAGTGTGAGCACGGCCTGGAAGCCAACCCCAGAAGCACCAGACTGGATCCCACTCTCGGCCGCTCCGAGCTCCCACCCTGTGTGGTCTGTTCTTCTCTTCCACCGCCCCTTGACCTGCTTGCAAGCGGAGATTTCAGCGAAGTGCCCGGGAGAGGGAGGGTTCCTTCTCTGCCCTGTCTGTGTTTCTGTCTCCCTCTTTATCCCTCCGTCTTCTCGATCTTTCTTCTCCCTTCTCCCCTCTTTCACTAACTGCGGTAACAAAAGAAATAATAAATCAATGAGTATCCGATGGTGTCTATCCATGGCCAATGGCCTTCCGGAGGCATTATACACAAATATAGTAAGCAGTCTTAGAGGGAAATAATGCTGCCACATACTTCTGGGAGCACGTCATGTCCCTTTAAGAGGAGGCCCACTGTTCAGTTCCATTCTAGGCCATGGCTCCAGTTTCAAGGCCCCGGTCTCCTTACTGCCTTGTGCAGTATTAATACGCCCTGGCAGCCTCCCAGGTTTGCATTGTGAGCCATAATCGCTGTGGCAAGCTTCCACAGGACAGGCTGGTCTGGGGCTCACTCTCACTTCCCAAGGGCCCCCCACCCCAGTTCTCCATGGCCAAGCTAGACATCCCTTTCTGCAGAGAGTTCTACCTTCAGCCTCCACAAGGGTACATAGCTGAGTTCCTATCTGATGGGCAGTGTCCTCTGTGTGGACTGCTCGTATGACAGACACAAGGCACGCCCTCTGTGGCAGTCACAGGTGGGAGGAAGGCATCCCGGGATGCCAGCGCCGCCAACTCAAGTCTGCAGCAGGTTTGGAAGTCCCGCAGGCACCCCAGGGCTGCTGAAGGGTCCACGCCACACCCGTTCCTTCTCTCCAGTTATAACAGATGGCAGGGCTTTTCCTGTGGTCCTATTTCTAGGAGAGACCATGAACCATTTCTTCTTAGGGAAAAAAAAAAAAAGAGAGGGAAGGCAGCTGAGGTGAAAACGTGGGGCCTAAGGAAGGCACGTGGGGACAGGCAGGGGAGAGAGAAAGGAAAGGTGGGTGCGGTGGAATGGCCCGGGGTGCTCAGGCTCCACACTGTGCACACAACTTCCTGCAGCCTCCAGCGGCTGTAAACAGGCTCCAGACGCACGCCATCACCTTGTGCATCTTGGCTTACGTGGGTCCTGGGGAATTGAACCTGGGTCCTTTGGCTTTGCAGGCAAGCCTTAACCTTAACTGCTAAGCCATCCCTCCAGCCCTCAGCCACTTTTATGGAAGGAACCCAGCACCAAGATCTTCCCACTCTTATTCCACCCTAGTCAGAGGAGGTATGATCCATCTCATGGAAGAGGGAAGTGAGGCTCCAGGAGGTCAACGGCAGCCCAGGTCACAAATTATAATAATGAGCCACCCACTCATCACTTCTTCACACGGTGCCAAAGCCTCTGGCCAGCCCCAGAAGGCCAAACACAACAACAGTGGTCCCTAGATGTTCACAGCCCTGGGATCTCGCATGCATGCCCAGGTGGGTCTTCTCTCAGGAGCTCAGTTCAAACACCAAAGCTGCTGATCGAGACAGAAGTGGGGCAGAAAAGAGGGATCCCCACAGGAAGACATATAAAGGTCATCCCAGCTATGTCACCATTTGTGGAACTCTGGGTGGGTCAAGATCTTTCTGGGTCTTCTCTTCATTTCTAATTTTTAAAATACTATTGTCTCAAAACATGCCCTACAGTAAGAGAAGAAAGAGAGGTCTAAAAAGTCTTCTAGCCCTTTGATGCTATTGAAATGCACAGGTGCCTGGAAGGATTAGCAGTCAGTTACTCCTGTTTGGGAGTAGACAGCATTACACGTTCGAGCCACTAGCGATTTTTTTTTTTCTTGGAACTTCTTTTTTTTTAAAAAAAAAAATTATTTATTTATTTGAGAGAGAGAGAAAGACAGAGAGAGAATGGGAACAACAGAGCCTTTAGCCACTGGAAATGAACGCCAGATGCATGTGCCCACCTTTGTGCATGTGGCTTACGTGGGTATTTGGGGAACTGAACCTGGGTCCTTTGGCTTCAGAGGCAAGCACCCTAACTGCTAAGCCATCTCTTCAGCCCTCTTGGAACTTTTTGTTTTTGTTTTTGGGTTTTTTGGTTTTTTGTTTGTTGGTTGGTTGGTTGGTTGGTTGGTTTCAGGGTAGGGTCTCACTCTAGCCCAGACTGACCTGGAATTGACTATGTAGTCTCAAGGTGGCCTGGAACTCATGGTGATCCTCCTACTACCTCTCCCTCTCCAATGCTGGGATTAAAGACGTGTGACACCACGCCCACCTTCCTCTTGGAACTTCTTATATCAACACCCTACACATTCCTGCTGCAGGAATGATGAGCAAGAAAAGACACACAGGTCCTGCTCCTCCCATACCTTCATACCAAGACTTTCGCTGCCGCGTAGTGCAGAGACTCGGAGTACGTAGCACTGCGGTACCCAAAATGCTGTTCCTCTCTCCCACCTTCCTACTTTGGCTGTGTCTGCATACTCTGTTCTAGTAAACTCTTCACGGTATCCTTGAGATCAACTCGAAAGTGTCTCGCATTTTTTCCAAACGGCATCACCCTGGATGGTAACATCTGTGCAATTACAAGCCTATGTTGTGCTAGTTCTATTTTTTTTTTCCACAGGCATGTCCAAACACGCAGCTGTAAGAAGTGTGTCTGTGTCCCTCCTCACACGGCCTGTACACCACCAGGGTGGAGGAGCTTGTAAAACGCAGAAGGAGGAGCCCGCCTGCTCTTCGCCAGCCATCTAGTAGATCAAAGTTGTCCCCCGCCCCCGTTCCCCACAGCCTTTCTAGAGAAGAAAACTGGACAGCCAAAGGGGCTGGTCCAGTTTAAATGCCCTGTGTCAAAGTCTGATGTGCCCGGTCCTAAACCCCAGGTCTTTGCTGCTCCTCTGCACAAGCAGACCCAAGGCTGAGTGAAAGTCAAAAGCTGTACATAATGCCAGTCGACCTTTATCACCCATTCGACTTAATCCCATCCTAAGAACCCGCCTGCGAGATTTTTCCATGATAATCTGAAACAAGAGTGATTCGTGTACGCCTGAGCGCAGCTCGCAGCCAGTGGGCCTGGATGGACAGAGGAGAGGACGGGAGTCCTGGGAACAGGTGCTACTCGACCATGCCAGCAAGACTGAGGTTTAGTCCCCATCCAGGCAATACTGGGGTCAGGCTGTCCCGGTCCAGATGCTGCAGAATGACCCTGCCAGCCCTCCCCAAACACACAGCTTAGTCACAAGGGACTCCGGCTGTGCTTGCGCATGACTCAGCACACATCCATCAGGCCGCCCGGGAAAACAATGCCAAGAGCACATGGTCAGCTGTGTCATTGTGAACACAGGAAGGTGCAGACCTTCACACACACAGCCACTGAGGGGAAAAAATAAAAAAACAGGCTTGCATCCCAGCCTGGAAAACACAAGCACCAGGAGGGCCAAAGGTTAAGGTTATCCTAATGACCTCCAAAAGGGAAGCAGAGCCAAGAAAGAGGTGGCGAGGACTTGCGCAAGGGCTCCCTGCAGCATCAGGGCTGGGAGGAAGGAGCCCCCTCTCGGGGGACACAGCCTCCTGCACAGTCAGTAGCCACTGGGCCGGGGCTTCACTGTGCCTGTGAGACACGGATGAAATTGCCAATAACAGAGCCATCTCCTAAATTCAGGAGTCACTAAAGTGTAAGTGGAGAGCCCCGTTACCCATATGCATTCGACAGCGACAACAACAAAGAAAGATGCAGAGAGAAGCGGACCCGGCTCACTGACACCCACCCTCCCCCCCCGAAGTGGTTTCCAGAAGCGCGTCAGACGCATCAGAACAACCTGCATGAGCAGCAGCAGCGGGAAAATGCACCGAATGCGGCCCGAGGAGAGAAGAGGCTTGTCTAATGTGATGGTTTCTACTGACTGTCACCTTGACAGGACCTGGAATGGCCAGCGGGGGATGATCCTGGTCAGGTTAGTTGAATTGGAACGACCCACCTTAACTGTGGGCGGTGCCATTCGTGGGCTGGGGTTCTGAACTGTATTAAAAAGGAGAGAGCTGGCCGCGCACCAGCAAACACCACTCTGCGTCCTCACAGTGGACCGAGTGCCGCCAGCTGCCCAAGCTCCTGCCTCCGTGCCTTCCCCACGATGGGCTCTACCCTCTGGAGGACAAACTCTTTCCTTCCTCCCCTAAACTGCTTCTCAGTGGGTGTTTTGTCCCAGCAATGAGAAAGAAACCGACAGACCATGCATTTCGGCCTGACAAGCCCACCATAGTGCATGCAATGTGCCGGCTGCAGACGGAGGCACATCATTTGACTCTACCACAAGAGGCCTCTGACCTCTTGTCATCACCCATCATGTGAGGAATTTTCCAGTAGGACAGGAAGTTCCCAGGAGGGCCAGAGGCTGAGAATAGAGAAAGGCCTGACCTACACACGTAAGGAATGAACAAGAGTTGTAGAACACAAAGACACTTGTTGGGTGAGAAGGAGCTGGAATCATTCTATTTCTTCCCCAACGTTTTACTCATAAATAGCCATGTAAAGGCTACAGAGATAGCTTAACGGTTAAGGTGCTTGTCTATGAAGTCTATGGACCCAGGTTCAATTCCCCAGTACCCAACCATGTAAGCTGGATGTACATGGTGGCACGTGCATTTTGAGTTCATCTGCAGTGGCTACAGGCCCTGGCACACCAATTCTCTCTCTCTAATAAAAAAATTAAAAAAAAAAAACTTTAAAAATTGCCAGGCGTGGTGGTGCACGCCTTTAATCCCAGCACCCAGGAGGCAGAGATAGGAGGACTGCCGTGAGTTCGAGGCCACCCTGAGACTCCATAGTGAATTCCAGGTCAGCCTGGGCTAGAGTGAAACCCTACCTCAAAAAACCGAAAACAATAATAATAATTAATTAAAAAAATAAAGGCAGATAAACACCCTACTCCAAGTTTAATCCATGAAGAACCAACAAAGGGTAGAATTCCATTGAAAAGAAAAACATAGGGCCAGGGAGGTGGCTCAGTCAGTACAGTTACAGTCCTTGTTTCCCAAGAATGAGGACCTGAGTTCAATCCCCAGAACCCACATAGAAAAGGTTACTGACTGCAGCAATGAGCCCTTCATGGAGTTAGGCTAACCTTGTGAGGTGGTGGCAGAGAGCAGGGAGAGGGGCAGGGCAGGCACACAGAGGGGGAGCCGGCCACGGTGCTGCACACCTGTAATCCTGCCTCTGAGTAGTCAGAGACGGGGGGGGGGGGGGGGATCCCTGGAGCTGGCCAGCTAGTCAGTCCAGGCCAATGGGAGAATCTGTCTCAAAAAGAAGTGGATGACATGACTGAGGAATAACACTTGAAATTGTCCTCTGACCTCCACATACACATGCACGTGCATCCCACAGATGAGCACACACACGCATGTATGTACCATGCACACACACGGCACACACACAAAAGGTGACAGCACAAACAGTAAACAAGCCAGTCAGGGTCTCTCGGGTTTGGTTCTACTGGGGTGAAGGTGCTGGGTAGTTACGTGGTGCCGGCTGGATTCTACAACCCCTTCCTTTAAAATTTTTGTTGTTCATTTTTATTTATTTACTTGAGAGTGACAGACAGAGAGAAAGAGAGAGAGAGAGAGAGAATGGGCGTGCCAGGGCCTCCAGCCACTGCAAACGAACTCCAGACGCGTGCGCCCCCTTGTGCATCTGGCTAACGTGGGTCCTGGGGAATCGAGCCTCGAACCGGGGTCCTTAGGCTTCACAGGCAAGCGCTTAACCACTAAGCCATCTCTCCAGCCCAATCCCTTCCTTTTAGAGAGAAAATGGACCAGACATAAAGCAGCAGATGACTGCTTTTCTAGTAACCCAGATGGTTAACAGCAGAGCTAAAACTAGAGCACAAGTGCACAATCCCGACTTACAGAAGCTCCCGGCAGGCACCATGAGCCCTTTCAACCTAATGATGCTGTCCTGCCCTCTGACTGTGTTGGCCTGACAACCCCAAATCACTCTCTATCTTGTTTGGGTACAAACCGTAATTCATTCATTCTATAACTCCTATTGAAGGCATTCTCACCTGTAGGAATGGAGGCTCCACTATGATGCTTGAGACCTTATCGTTCCATTCCATTCAACAAGCCATGGCTGACCACCCAGACTGGTCATCCCTCCTAGGCTCTGTGCCTTCTCCACCCTGAGGATCCCTGAGCAGTCAGTGCTGAGAGTAAGAATCTCCACTGGGACTGGAGAGATGGCTTAGCGGTTATGGTGCTTGCCTGGGAAGTCTAAGGACCCAAGTTCAATCCCCCAGAAGCCACATAAACGAGATGCACATAGTGGTGTATACATCTGGAGTTCATTTGAAGTGGCTAGAGGCCCTGGTGCCCGCCCTCCCTCTCTCTCTCTTTCTCTCTCTCTCTCTCTCTATCTGTATCTCTGTCTCTCATAAATAAAATATTTAAAAAGAACCCACTAGTGTGGGTGCTATATCCCACCACTCATCCCCCTCTGTGTGCCTACCCCTGCCCCTCCCCCTCCTTTCAGCCACCGCCTCACAAGATTAGCCTAACTCTATGAAGGGTTCATTGCTCCAGTCAATAACCTTAAAGATCCTTCAGAAGGGTGCCAACGCCAGCCAGGACCTGGCGAAGGGTTGATGGCCTCTGTTTTGGCTCTGCTCATTGATAACTTGGGGCAGAAATATCAAAGGGATGAATTAAGGAGATTATATATGTGTGGCTGGTCCTTCACCCTTCCACCCTCCACCAAATTTTGTTCTGCCCCAGTTACAGAAGAGGGATCACTTCCCAATGATTCCAGCTTGCCATGGGCCACTCATCTCACTGCATCCTACTGGCCTCTGAGATGACAGTCCCCACCAAGGACACACTGGGGTCAGGCTGGGACTGCCTACCAGACGGTGGCCTGACCCTTTCAGACACAAGAAAAGCACCCTAGCTTCTCCTTGGCATGGCAGACACTTAGCCCCGCACCACCTGGAAACCTAGAGAAAAAAAAAAAAAACCATTAAGCCAAGTGGGAGAGATGGCTCGGCAGTTAAGGCGCTTGCCTGCAAAGCCAAAGGACCCAGCTTCAGTTCCCCAGGATCCATGTAAGCCAGATGCACAAGGTGGCGCCTGCATCAGGAGTTCGTTTGCAGTGGCTGGAGACCTTGGCACAGCCATTCTCTCCCTCCCCTCCTCCCCCCATCTGCTTCTTTGTCTCTCAAATAAATAAATTAAATTAAAATAATCAAAAAACATAACCCACTGTCTGGGTCACGGCTGGGATGTTAAAGGCCAACGACTTCAAACACAACAGCGGGACTCAGTATATTGAGGCTACTTTAGGATTCCTCCCCCACACAGCACAGTATCGGCACCCTGCTTTCAGTAGCATTTAGACAGCATCCCAGGGAATGACAGCCAAAGCAACCCCCAGCTCGCTGACAGGGCGGAAGGTCCTGCTCAGCCCCTCGGTCTCACTCTCGCCTGCGTTACGTGCAGGACCTGGCACCACACCTGCCAAAACAAAGCTCGTGACCTCCAGTTCACACACTCACAGCTCCAGCCCCTCATGCCCTCCTTCCTGTTCCCCAAAGGCAGCCCTCACACTGGGTGTGACCAGCCTAAAACCTCCAAGGACACACTTGGGAACCACAGAGTCGGACCAGACCCCGTCCCCCAACCTGCCTCAAACCCCCCCACTCCTCCCCAGTGCTCTGAGTCTCTCTGGGGGCAGACCCCCCCCGGGGGCAGAACCCCCCCACTCTGCTGCATTCTTCATTAACAAGACAGGAAATGCCTCCTCGGGGTCCATCAATGCAAGTCCTACCGGATGTCAACTCAAGGGACACTTGTTTCACCACAAGGCCACTCACTCAGAAGGACCACTGTGGGTGTGTAGAGCTCAATCGAGCTTCACTCCCCCAGCTCTTTCCCCAAACACAGACAAACATGGCAATAGCCCTTCCAGGGCCCGTGAGCTTGCCTAGAAAGGACTGTGTGCCGTGACCATCCTGGGACTGCCAAAACATAAAAACCACTCCGAACTCCCTCTCTCGCCTGCCTTAGGGTGAGGACGTTCTCTAAGTCACCCACAATCCCTCCAGCTCACTCACTTGTGGTTCTCCCCTCTCGTCCATTCTCATCTGCCTCTAATGGAAGAAATAACTTTTAAAAAGCTAACCTTGGGACAGTCTATTATGAAGAAAATAACTCCTAAGGAGCAGTTAAGAGTCCCCATATAAGTTCCACTGTCACCCAAGCTGTCACAACAGGCCGTGCGGGCCGTAAACACTGTCAGCTCCTCCGCAGCCCCAAACATTCTTTATAACTCTCCCTAAGTCTGAATTTTTGGCAGGGTTCAGTGGAGAAGGAATGGGTTTCCATGCCAGTTACCGTAGTGGATAAGCAGGCTACCAGTAGAGCAGGGTCTCTGCAAGGCATCATGCTCACACACACTACATATGCCATGCCTGAACACACCCATATACACATACTCTCACCCTTGGACACCTGCTCCCAGGACAACTTACTGCGCACCGGTGGGCTGGAATTCCCTGACAAGCTCTTTGGTCCCTGCAGCAACACTAAGATCCCTTGGCTATGGTCTTTTCCAACTGCAGAACCTTCCTGAGTCTGCCATATCTGGGCCAGAATTTGAGCTTATTAGCTGTGTGGTCTTAGCAAGATCAAGCAACCTCTCTGAGCCTGTTTCCGCCAAGGTATCTTGGGAAGCATCAGCTCTAAACTCCAGGGCTAATGTGAATCTAGTCCTCACCAGCCCCGCTGACCAGGAGTCCTGAGTCCATGAGCCCTCAGACACCAGCTACTCTGGGATCCTCTGCATGCGCCTCCCGCCCGCCCCCCGCCCCGCATTGCCTCCCTTTAAACCTAACAGCTAAAGGTTAACACCTCACGCTACCAGAACTTCTGGGACCTGGCAGGAGCTTCACAAACGGGATTCAGTGTGGGGGCCTGGCCTGTTCAGATCCCAAGTGTGTGGGACACTTAGCTCAGGGGCCCGCCAGGAGGTCCTACCGCCTGCATGTCACCACTGGCGGTCACCCTGTATCTGCTGGTGGGGGACGCTGGACACATCCAACACAGGCTGAGGACAATAGTGGCATGTCTGCTCTGGGGGAAACCAACTGCTCTCTAATTGGACTGAAGGCCCACTCTATGGGAGGGAATATGTGCCTGACTGAAAACCTAATCAAAAGCCTATGGCAGGGGAGGTCATGAGCCTTAGGGGTATAAAGCCTGCTCTTGTCTGGATAAATGCATATATTACTCTCACCAAATTGCCCTGAAAGCACTACACTTAATGTTCCTACTCATATATTGATGCTACTCTCACTTCTGGCTAGAGAAGCTTCTCTGTTCAGAAGGCGATGACCACTGGAATGACCCAAAAGGCAACACAGTGCTGAGAAGAAGGGACAGAGGAGTGTCCAGCACTGAAACATCTCACACCCACCAAGGCTCAAAGTCCACTGCGGAAGAGGTGACAGAAAGAATATAAGAGCCAAAGGAAGGGTACCACTCCTTACATACAACTGTCCGGACAGAATTTGGCCTGGATATCCATGTCTTCGCAGTGCCTAGCAATACCCACACAAGACCCTCATAATAGGGGGGAAAAAAATGATGACATCAAATTAAGAGAGACTAATGGAGAGAGGGAGGAGATATGATGGACAGCAGAGTTATGAAAGAAAAGTGGGGGAGGGGAGGGGAGGGGAAGGGAGGGGAGGGAAATATAATGGTTTGTTGTCTGCGAGTATAGAAGTTGTCAATAAAAATATATATATATTATATTAAAAAAAAGAAGTGGGTAAGTTGCCTGCCCCATTCTTGGGTTTGTTCTCTGTCAGTGGGCCCCGGGCCTGAGCATCACCCCCTCAGAGTATCTGCACCCTCTACCTGTGAGGCTGTGGTGGCAGCTGGGGGAAGGAGAGCCTCACAGCTCCCTGCTGCGTCATCTGCCCTTTGCATTGTGGGGGGCGGGGGGGGGACGCAGGAATGCAGCTGCGACACCTGATGGTACATCTAAAAAAAGCCAGCTGGGGTGGGGGGGATGCAGACTCCCACCTGGTCTCCCAGCGATAGGCAGGGCGCAAACGGGGAGGAGTTGATGGTTCTTTTTTTCTCTCTCGCCCCAAGGAGATCAACATGTTATGCTGAAACAACGGCCTCCAGCAAAGCTGTATTGCACACCTACCTCCATCTGGAGCATCCTTGCCCGTGCTCCCCTAATTCACTATCAATCCCCGCACAGGCTGTCGAGACTCACGGCACACACCCTGGGCAGCAACAGGCCCACGGAGCCAAGCTGCAGCCAGGCCAGCCGCGCTCAGCCCTGAGCTCTGAGGTGGGGCCAGAGCCACGGGACCCAGAGCCAGAATGAGCTTTCAGGAGGACAGAGAAGGCTGGGACCCAGGCTGGGCAGAGAGCACCCATCGTGGGTAAAGGTCTTGCTGTACAAGCCTGAATACCTGAGTTCAGGGTCCTCAGTATACATGTAAGAGCTGGGTGTGGGGCTGGAGAGATGGCTTCATGGTTAAGGCACTTGCCTGTGAAACTAAGAACCCAGCTTTGATTCCCCAGGACCCACATAAGCCAGATGCATAAGGGTGGCACATGCATCTGGAGTTCATCTGCAGTGGCTAGAGGTCCTGGCACGCCCGCCCATTCTCTATCTGTCTCTCTCTCTCTCTCCAATAAATAAATAAGTAAGAAGGGTGGGTGTGGTGCCGCCCATCTGTAATCCTAACACTGGGCACGAAGAGACAGGAAGATCCCCAGGGGTTTGCTGGCTGGCTTAGCCTAGCACAAACAGTCTGCTCCAGGTTCCATGAGAGACCGTGACTCAAAAAATAAGGTGGAGAGCAGCAGCTGAGGTGTTAGCCTCTGGCCACCATAATTCATACACACACACACACACACACACACACGCACACACACATTTCCATGCATATAGGAGCTTCCCAGTACTGTCTGCTACGTGCTGAGCTCGTGAAATCTGTCTCACTCAACACTCAGAATACCATTTTGCAAACAAGGGAACTCACGTGAGAAGATGCTACTATGAGCCCAAGAGCAAACTGCATCAGAATGCAGGCATGCCTCTCCCAGAACCCCTTTGTTTGGTAAAAAAAAAAAAAAAAACTGGCACTGTTCAGACTAGGCTTTTTTCTGGATAATTCCACAAGGCTCAGCTTCTTGATAACATATCCACGGATAAAAATAATACTTAGTGGGTTTCTGGGCAAAATAATGGTAATAATATTCATTGTATGTTGTTGGCCATGGTAAGAGGAACCCTGGTTGCTGCCATTCTTGTGCATTTTTATGACAAGGATTGTGCTAGAGACTATAAACGTTATTTTAAGAAAGATACTGTGTCAATTCCAATACTGCCAGAAAAATTTACAGTTAAATACATGTCTTGAAATTTTAGAAGTAATAACAAAGAAACAGAATGTGATGTATTGTATAGCTGTGAACCAGAAAAAAAAGGAACAGTGGAATTGCCCATTCAGTATAAGATAGCACAAGGGTAAACAGGAGCCAAGGAACTCAAAGTAAAATGATAGAAAAAAAATATGCAGATACTATAGCAGTGATTTTCTTCTTAAAATTCTTTTTTGTTTGTTTGTTTGTTTTGTTTTGTATTTGGGGGGGGGGGTAGGGTCTTACTCTGGCCCAGGCTGACCTGTAATTCGCTATGTAGTCTCAGGGTGACCTCGAACTCATGGCAATCCTCCTACCTCTGCCTCCCAAGTGCCTGGGATTAAAGGTGTGCACCACCACGCCCGGCTTAAGATTCTTTATTTACATATTTTATTTACTTATTTGGGTTTGTGTGTGTGTGTGGTGTGTTCATATGCCGGGGCCTCTTGTCCCCGTAAACTAATGTCAAACACTAGTGCCACTTTTTGTATCTGTCATGTATGGAAGGCAGCTTTGGAAGAATGAGCCATCTCCCAGGCCCTACCAGTGATTTTAATAAACACAAATGATTGAGTCTGCCAATTTGACATGTCAAACTGGCTTCAAAGATAAAACAAGGGCTGAAGAGATGGCTTAGTGGTGAAGGTGTTCACCTGAGAAGCCTAAGGACCCAGGTTCTATTCTCCAGACCTCACATAAGCCAGATGTACATGGTGGCGCATGTGTCTGGAGTTTGTTTCCAGTGGTTAGAGGACCTGGCGCACCCATTCTGTCTTGTGCGCTCGCTCTCTCACTCGCTCTCTCTCTCTCATAAATAAATAAAAAATAAAGATATTTAAAAAATTAAATAAAATCGGTGATCTGATGACTATAAAATCCATCTAAAACAAAACCTTAGCAAAAGGTTGTCAATAAAGACAGACAATATGCTGGGCAAACTCAGCAAAAGAAAGCTGATGGTGCTTACAGTTAGTATCGCTCAATGCTGATTGTTTTCTTAAAACGACACCAGGTAGATCTGGAATCCCTACTTTGAGGAACACAGAAGTTAGGTTACTTAGTTAATGCCACACAGGCGGCAGGGGCAGAAAAAGGACCCACATTCAAGTTGCTATTACTAAAAAAAATCATACTAGCAGGCTGGAGAGATTGCTTAGCAGTTATGGCATTTGCCTACAAAGCCAAAGGACCCAGGTTCAATTCCCCAGTACCCATGTTATCCAGATGCTCAAGGTGGGACATGCATCTGGAATTCATTTGAAGTAGTTAGAGGCCCTGGTGTGCCCATTCTCTCAATCGCTCTCTTTTTCTGCCTCTTTCTCTCTTTCTCTCAAATAAATAAAATATTTTTAAAAGCTCATTAAAAATCATGCTCACAACTACAGCAGTCTATTGTTGTAGGTAACACTATCTTCGGAGATACTCTGTGGGGCGGGGATATGGCTCAGCCAGTAAAGTGCCTGCTGGGCAGGTATGGGGACCTGAGTCTGGATCCCCAGCACCCATGTTTAAAAACAAAGCCAGATGCAACACCATGTTCCTGTAATCACAGCACTGGAAAGGCAGAAACCAGAGCCTCCCTGAGGCTTGCTGGCTGGTTAGCCATGAGCTCCAGGTTCAATGAGAGGCCTTGTTGTTGTTTTTTAAATAATAATAATAATGATGGCAGTAGTAGTAGTAAGAGTAATAGTAGTAGCAATAATAGTAGTGGTAATAATCGTGGTAGCAATAATAATAGTAATAGTGGTGGTAATAATAATGTTGGTAGTAATAATAATAATAATAGGGCTGGAGAGGTGGCTTAGCGGTTAAGCGCTTGCCTGTGAAGCCTAAGGACCCCGGTTCAAGGCTCGATTCCCCAGGACCCACATCAGCCAGATGCACAAGGGGGCGCACGCGTCTGGAGTTCGTTTGCAGTGGCTGGAGGCCCTGGCGCACCCATTCTCTCTCCCTCTCTCTATCTGCCTCTTTCTCTCTGTGTCGCTCTCGAATAAATAAAATAAACAAAAAAAAATTTTTTTAAAGTTTCCTTAACATTGTTAAAAATAATAATAATAATAATAATAATAGTGTGGAGAGCAGCTAAGAAAGACACCTTCCATCAACTTCAGCTCCCACACACATGTGCACACGGCACACATGCATATACACACGTGTACACCCATACACAAAGACATGTTCAGCAAGGGCTAAGTGGTTAAATGTGCTTGTTTTACAAACCTGCCAACTAGAGTTTGGGTATCCCTAGCACCCATATGAAAAGGTCACAGGAAAAAGTGGCACATGTGGTTGCAATCCCAACGCGCCTACAGCAGTGGGAGGCAGAGTCAGGAAAATTCCAAAGCTCACAGGGCCAGCTGGTCTAGCCCTCCGGCAGCCAAGACGATAGAGACCCTGTCTCAAGCAAGAAGGGGACCCACACTCCAAGACTGTGCTCTGACCTCCACATGTGTGCCATGGTATGCACACACATACACACACATATGAACATGTGTTTTTAAAAGAAAAGGAAGTATTCACCAAATGAAAAATATACAGTCCCTAACCAAGCTCAGAATAGGACTCAGGAAAGTGAAGAACAGGTCACATGTCACTGAAGAAATAAACAAGCAACGAGGCTCTACTGGTTGTCACTCCTGGAATCCACTCCCTTACAAACAAAGCCCCGTAGCACTGTCTTGCCAATTGCATTGTGAGGGCACAGCAAGAAGGTGCCAGAAAAGATTGGGCATACAGTATTTGTTCACAGCAACAGAGCAGCTGGGAGACTGTACAGATCTGCCCAAACTAAGCACAAAACTTTTAAAAATTAAACATTTATGAACACATATCATAGGAGAAAAATAAACACATATTATATGACAAAGAACTCGTCCTAGAAGAAACCAGGTCCAAGAAACCAGCCCTGAGTGCTTAATGCTTCTGATGGGATTAGTAAGGACACCCATGCAATAAAACAAGAAACGTGAGCCGGGCGCACGCCTTTAATCCCAGCACTCGGGAGGCAGAAGTAGGAGGATCACCGTGAGTTCGAGGCCACCCTGAGACTACATAGTGAATTCCAGCCTGGGTCAGAGTGAGACCAAAAAATAAAATAAAATAAATAATAATAATATAATAACAACAACAACAACACCATTTCAGAAGCAGAAAAAGCACACCTGGAAATTAAACTCCCGCACAGGGAGACAACCCTGGGACTTAGGAGCTATTATCAATCTTAACAATGTAAAACCATGCCATGACTAAAGTAAGGAAGAAGAGAGGAGGCAGGAGGAAGTGTGTGAGTGCTAATTGCTTCACCTTGTACAGCATGGACGCCAAAATCTAAAACTGAAACTGGGTATCAACAGAAAATACTGCCTTCTTACATGAAGGCAGAAAGGGAGGTTGGGGGCTAAGGAAGAAGCAACAGGAGCGGAGCAGGGGAAGGGGAGGAGAGAAGAGGCTCAGTACCAATAAGGACCAAGCAGGAATGAAAACGCCATAATGAAACCCATTACTCCGCGTGCTAATTTTAAAAACTAATAATAAAAAAGAAAGCAGCGACTTCAACTCGGTAATGTTTTTCATAAGCACAGTGAGATATTTTTAAAATACCTGTTTCAATGAAGAAATATTTACCCAGAATTTCCTTCGGGGGTGCTCATTTCCTCTTAGAAAATTAAGCAAAGTAAGTTAATATTCAATGTTTAAGTTGGGATACAAAGTGGGATCCGGTTGTTCTAAAATTATTCCCATCAATTCGGTAATCTAGATAGCCTTCCAGCTTTCCAACTATGTGCGTGCTTCTGTATGTGTGTGTGTGCATGTGTGTACACGTGAGTGTGGGTGTGTGTGCATGCACATGTGTGTAGCCATGAAACTCTTGAGGGGCTGGAAGATAGCTCAACCAGTAAAGCGCTTACTGTGAATGCATGAGAAGAACTGGAGTTCGGGCCTCTGCTCTCATGTAATAAACGCTAGGTATACTGGCACATACCTGTAATCACAGAGCCAGAGACACGGAGACAGGTGGATTGGGGCTCACTGACCAATCAGTCTAGCCTAACTGGTGAGCTTGAGCCAATGAGAGACTCTCTTTTTGTTTTTTTTATTTTTTTTTTAAGGTGCATGGTATTCCTAAGGTATGTGATACCCAAGGTTGTCCTCTGGCCTCCACGTGCATGTTCACACACATTTGTGCCTGCACACACACATGCACACACACAGAGTCTCGAATGGTTTTCTCCTAATGTTTGTTACAGTTACTTGCAGGTGGTTTGGTGCTGAGTAATTTTTTTAAATTTCTCCTCTGAAGTTCACTGTTGCTGGAATCCGGAAGTATTTCCAAAACCTATTGTTATCATATTTTTAAAAGAGACATCCCCAAGTGGGTGAGATGGTCACTGCTGAGTGTGAGGACCACTAACTCTCCAAGCGACACTCTGAGAAGAATCCACCCACCAAACCTTTGCGCGGATCTCCGGTGGTGTCAAACTCTGTGTCCGGTGTCACGGCCGGTGTGAGGCAGGCCAGGTCTACCGTGCGGGGATTCTCCTACAGCGGCTGCCTTACCTCCCGGCAGTGACCTCTGCTAACCCCAGTACAGGCATCTCTGATAGTCTCCTCTAAATCCTCAGAGCAACATTATGGCGTTTGAGGTTGAATGGTGATTTTGCCCATTCCCCCATGAAGGAGACTAAAGCCCAGAACATGAATTTTCCCAAGCCCCCTCCCCCTAGATCGGCCAGTAGCCTTCAATTCACATACTGGTCGAACCCAAAGCCCATATTTTCATCCAGAATTCTTTGATGGGAAGTGACACGTTTTATCAACCCCCAAAGTGGCTTATCTATAACTTCTAAGTAGTGGCACCTACAGTGGGCCTCAAGAACACACGTCTGACACCCTCTACCTCATACGACATGCCTTCCAATACATGAAGACAGAAAGCACACGGCTCTCTCCAGCCCAGCCTTCTTTCTGCCTCGTTGGTCCCTTGACACACGCAAAAGATTCTGGAATATTTTCTCCCAACTTATAAAGTTACTCCGTGATCGATTTAAGTGGAGTCATAGAGTTTTCAACATGCACTTATCTGCATACTAGCCTTTACCTACTGCTTTTTCCCCAACAGTTGAGCAGCTCGGGGAAATCTCTTGTGAGGATTTCACACCACAGACCTCTCCCAACCCTTCACGTTAATGGATGGGTGCAGCAGTGTGGGTAAAGTCATTTCTCTCTGGCACAGAAGTGTATTATAGGCATTTTTCAATTCATCTTCCTAATGATGTTTTTTTTCATCAACTCATATTTAAATGAGTCTCGACTCCCCTGACACACACCGACTGAGAGCAGAGGGAGGGAAAGCAGGATAAAAATGCTAAGGAGATTCTCCACCAAGTGTGAATCCTCCAAGCAGGGATCACTGAGGGCTTTCTGGCTGGGCGGGGGCTGCAGGGCTGGGAGGGAGAGGCTCTTTCAAGTTTATAATCTCTGCAGAATCTGATCTGCACTCAAAGATGTATAAGCCTGAGAAGCTGGTTACATATACTGTGTGGCATTTACCATGCCAAGAGCCACAGGCAGCTGGGCGCAGACCCCTGCCCTTGCCTGGAACATTCTCCCAGGACTATAAGCTTCCCAGCAGAGTCATATTCCTGGAATTCCAATTCCAGAGAAATATTCCGCTGCCCTAGTCTTCAGTCTCCACCAAAATGCACACCTGTGTTGGCAGCGAGGTCATGGACCAGAGCCTGGAAAACGTGGCCTCACGCCTGGAGAGCATGCCTTGGGGTAGGAACAGAGACCCAATATAGCTCTACCCAGACTGAGTCAGGCTGCTGACCTCGCTCCCCTGTCCCTAAATCCCCCGTCATGTCCTTGAGGTCTCCTCCTTGGTGTCCTGAAATCCAAGCCTCCCCGGACATGTGCACGGCTCTCTGTCCCCTCGCTGTTCCCAGGCCTGCGGTCCCTTGCGGGAGAAGGAGACACCCAGAACCACAGCCCAGAAGGAGCCTCCACAGGAGTCGGGCAGAAGACAGGCACTGAAATTACATTTTCTCACTCCCCTCGCATTTGGAGGAGACTCTGTGTGGGGCTGGCTGTGATTGCGCTCAGGCTGCGTAAGTGAGAGAGCTGTCTTAACAGCCTCCCTCTCCTCTCCCTCCTCCTCCTGCTCCCCGTCCACCTGCCCTCTTCCTCTCCAAGCCTTCTGGGCCTCCCTCTTCCATGGCTGTCTCAGCTCACTGGTTTACATCCCGAGAACACCGAGAGCTCTAGTCCACCCAGCCAGGAAGCCACGGGCCACCCATACACGCGCAGGCAGCAGCAGGGACAGCGCGCTTGGGCAGGACGTCCTTCATGCGTGAGACAACACGGGAACATCTCAACCTCGAGGAATGTATTGAAATACTAAGGTGAGGGCAGGGGCAAATCAGACCCCTCAACTCAGGCAGCCAAAGATACCTAGGAAAACCAGCTGCAGCTGTCCCACTCTTTCAGACAAATTCAGTCAGCCAAGATCCAGGGGCACAGACCCTTCCCCGGTGCTGCCTGGACCCCACACCAGATGAGTGTCTCTGGTGGGAGTAGCTCAGTTGCAAAATGCCACTCGATGTGCAATAGCCTGTTGTGTCGGGCTCCATCCCATTTCGGAGACTCACCATTGGGTGGCTGCATGTCAGGGAAGCATCGAGACAAGCCCAAAGATGGCGAGGCGCACCTGGGTACGAGCAACACTATCTCCTTTGCGTACGGAGACACCTGTCACACAACAAGCCATGCTTTGTGACCAACCGCTGCTCAGGGTCCAGCTGCAACAAGGGTCCACACCAGCCCCTTTCCCTCTTCATGCAAGCAAGGCCAAAGCTAAAGGTTCTGGAACTTGCCTAAGAGCCACTCCGAATAACCACACACAGCCAAGACATAAATATAGTCCCAAAAGCCCTGATCCTGCTACCATGACAAATGTTTGTTCTAAAGAATGCCCGTAACTCGACGCAGGAGCCCAGCCCAGCCCAGCCCAGGCAATGCATCAGGGCAGAAGAAGAAGACTCCTGTGTCAAAATGAAAGACGCTGATAGCAAGGGTGTCGAGCTGGGAGTGCCCACGTTTCCATCAAACCCCCTCTGCTGACCCTACAAGAAAAGTACCTCTGATACCCAGCCACTGACTCCAAGCCCGTGGGGCGTGCCACTGCTCCCCACCGGCCTGCATGCCTCACCATGAATTATTAAGGAGCCACTGCTGAAGGCTTGGAGGAATGGACAGAATTGGCTCATTATAGTTCACCCCACCCGCTAAACCTTAAGTATTAATGCCTCACATCAGACAGACACTGCCTTTCATTCATCTTGGCTTTTGGAAGGCTGGGGGGAAGAAACCAAGTGTGCCAAGAATCCAAATATCTGAACATTTATATTAACCCAACCTCACTCAGGACAGGGCCACCCATTCAGGCCCACCTATGTAAAGGCTTTCTAGATCAACTGGAATTTGGGGTGAAAGCCAGCCTTCCCAGGCACAGTAAGTCTTTTGTACAGAAGGACCACGTTTCTAGAACCTTCCAAACCCTTTCTTGGAGTATTCATTTAAAATATCTATGAAGCAGAAGGCAAAGGCAGAAGTCAGTAGGGCTTGCCTTTCCTATAATCATCTGATTCAAGCAGGGCTTCAGACCACCCAGTGCAAAGGAAATGGTCTGACCCCCAAACAGTCACTGAAAACAAGGATCAGCAAACCAATAACCCATGGCCCAAATCTGGCCTGCCATCTGGCTGTGTAAATAAAGTTTTATTGGAACACAGCCACACCCGTGGATATTGTCTATATCTAGTCATGCTATGAAGGCATGGCTGACTTGCTGCAGAAAAATGGCCTGCAGAGCCTAAAACATTCATTATCTTGGTTTACAAAAGCTTTCAAAAGTGGTTAGGACTATTTCTTGAGCAAAACTCTCTAGACTGTATCTGTCTGGAGGGAAAAGATGAGGAAGAGGAGCCCCTGACACCCCCTACCAACCTGGAAGTCAAGAAAGGCACCTGGTAAGCCGGGTGTGGTGGCGCACGCCTTTAATCCCAGCATTTGGGAGGCAGAGGTAGGAGGATTGCTGTGAGTTCAAGGCCACCTTGAGACTGCATAGTGAATTCCAGGTCAACCTGGGCTAGAATGAGACCCTACCTCAAAAAAAAAAAAAAAAAAGAAAAGAAAGAAACAAAGAAAAAGAAAGGCACCTGGTACCCAAGGCTTCAGGTGTAAAATGTTCAGAAGGGGGCTGGAGGGATTGCTTAGTGGTTAAGGTGCTTGCCTGCGAAGCCAAAGGAAACATGTTCGATTCCCCAGGACCCCACATAAGTCAGATACACAAGGTGGTGCATGCTTCTGAAGTTTGTTTGCAGTGGCTAGAGGCCCTGGTATACCTATTCTCTCCTCTCTCTCTCTCTCTCTCTCTCTCTCTCTCTCTCTCTCTCTCCCCCCCCCCGCCCTGTCTCATAAATAAATTTTTTAAAAAAAATTAATTCTTCAGAAGGGCAAGTTGTACTCACGGCAGGTCCCCACCCCACATGCCTGGTACAAACACTGCCTGTTTCAGGAGGGCAGCTGCCCATGTATTCCATCCCCACTCTGCTCAGGAGCAGAGAGAGACCTCCCCAAAGCTGTTCCTTGGCGAGGTACCAAACACCCACCAGCTCTCGTAGCTCTGACCACCGTGTGTGTGCTGTAAATGTGCACAGTGAGGCCCAGGAAGGCAGCAGAACATGGGGGTTCCATGAGGCTGACCCAACTCTTTGGTCCCTGCTCCAACCAAGTAGAGGGGCAGAAGCCTAGGCCAGGACTCAATTAACTTCCAGAGCTTAATCACTCAGTAAGTACACCATCATCGTCATCATTATTTGGTTTCTCGAGGTAGGGTCTCGCTCTAGCGCAGGCTGACCTGGAATTCACTATATAGTCTCAGGGTGGCCTCGAACTCACTGTGATCCTCCTACCTCTGCCTACCAAGTGCTGGGTTTAAAAGCGTGCACCATCATGCCCAGCAACAAGTAAATTATTGAGCATTTGCTATGGTCTAACATTACCTTAGGCACTTGGGGTACAGTGGCTCCAAGAAGGGTAAAATCTCTGATTCGTGTAGTCCACTCTCTAGTAGGTGATGTACATACGAGGACTTTGAAAAGTGTGATGAGCCGCACTGCGTCCTGAAGAATGAGGCTGTCTCTCCTCCCCGGGCCCCCTGGTGGAGCAGACACACACAGCAGTCCTGAGGAAAACCACTGGCCGGTGGCCACTGACCAGGACCTGTTCTGAACATTGTGTATGTCTAAACACAGCCCCAGCACTGAGAGAGGCTCTCTAAGCATCATATGGACAAACATGGAAGCTGAAACCACAGCAGCGAAGCCAGGTCCCCAGAATTACACAGCTAGAAAAAGACAACGGCACCACTAACAGCCAGGCAGTCGGACACCAGGGCACGTGGCCTGCCTACTATGTTCTCCTTCCTCCACTGAAAGCAGTGCAGATGGCCTGCCCACAGCGTGGCTATCTCTATACTGGCTGGAGTTGTTGGACCCAGTGTGGCAAATCCTTCCTCCATTATCCTGAGGAAGGATGCCATGGCCCTCCAGGCTGAGAACAGATCCCCCTGGACAGGAAAGGGGAGCACTTCTTCCCTCGTCTACCACTCTGGACAGGCCTCAAACTCCTTACGAGTGGCCTTGTCCTCCCTCCTTCCGGCATGCACACCTGGCTGGGATCCCACAGATCTGTAGTCACTGGCTGAAGGGAGAAGCCTGATCCAACCCAGAGCTGGTGGGTGTGAGCTAAGAGGGACACTCTATGCCTGGAAGACAGTAATCTGGCTGGTAACCACTGTTGTGGTCTGGGATGGGTGCCCAGCCTTCTAAGCTTCTAAAGCCCGTACGTAAAGGCTGGGTCCCCACGGTGGCAGTATTGGCAGGTGCTGTGACCTTAGAGAGGTGGGCTCTAGTGGGAAGTCTTTTGATCACTGAGGCAATGCCATGGAAGGAGACTGTGGGACCTTGTTCCTGCTTCTGTCCTTCCTGACTCAATGTATGAACACTGCCTCAGACAAATTTTCCTGCCACAACGTGCTGCCCGAACCTTGGACTTGAGCTTCTAGACGCATGAGCCTAAACAAACCTCTCTATTTCTGAAGTACCCCGTATCAGGTATGACGGTATAGTGACCAAAGCTGACTAATGCACCTCAGTTGATTTCCCTTTCATTATCCCCGTGTCTTCAGCAAAGTCCTGTTGAAATGTCCCAGCCAGAATTTCTACACAACATTAAGGCTTCGGGTTGTAAAATCCTGCACCCCAGTTTAGACTATCGACAGCTTAAAAATAATGGCACTGCCTTCAAAAGTGCTTCTCTGTGGTAGCATTAGCGATTGAAAATTTTCCCAGAGGAGGGAGTAAGTGGAGACTCGAGCATACAGCTACCTGTTGCCCACACGGGGCATCTTCCCCTGCCCAGTGCTGAGGCGTGCATGTGCCAGCTTCGTCAGGGAGCTCACCACGGCCTCTGCAGAAGGGAGGAAGGGTACTAAGAGAGGAGAGGACAAGATGAATCAGGAATGTGTGATTCAGGGGCTACACAGGGACCCTCAATCCAGTCCCTCATAAAACTCCTCTAGCAATGTCCACGTCTGCTCTGTTCACCCTAAGGACAGGGCAGAGCGAAGGAGGAGATAAAAAGCCACCTGAGGGACGTTCTGGTGCACAGGGCTGTAAAAGGCAGATGTCTGGTCCACTCCCCAGCCAGAATGGATCAATCCTCCCGGCAAATACTAGCTCTGGCTCCCAGCCCTGCCCCGCAGCATATAAGTCCCCTGCTCGTTCCCCAGGAAATGTGACAGAAGCCAAAGCTGCCTTCCTTGTGCTGCTGGAAACCAAGCGGAAGTCCCTGGGGCCCTGGCACTTCCTCTAAGATTTCCGTTTCTCTGCCTTACTTTCCCTTTCGTCTCTTGGATTAGCATATTGCTCTAGCATCTTCCACAGCTGCCAGGGCGCATATCTTAGCTCGGTGACCTCACATGGACCCGCAGAAAGGAAGAGCTGGACAGCGCCTTGGAAAACATTCCCAAACAAGCATCTCAGACTCGGGCATGCCTCCCTGCCGTGAGGGACTGGGCTGGCTGTGTCTGGGCAGGCCAGAGGCTGGGCCGGCTCCCTTGGAGCACTCGCACACAACGGGGAGCAGCTTAAGGAACGACACTGACATACCATTAGGTAGGTGACGGATGCTGGAAACTAAGGAAATAAAACCGAAGACGCGCGAGATAGGCAGCCCACGCAGGTGCTGTTGTTATACGCGGCCCACCTCAGGCTCAGCGATGCCACAGGTACTACGCCGTCCGACAAGCTTCCCGTATCAGACGTAAGGTTCCCCGAACCAAGACTTCGGTGCTGGGGGCATACAAAGCCAGTCAGGAAAGAAACTGGAGAGTAAGGGAGTATAAAACTGAATCAAAGGTGTGCGGAGAACGCGATTTAAATACGAGCGAACACATACGTGGCAGAGTTGCAGGGCTCTTTACCCGTTAAGCACTCGGTGTCTGTGTACCCGTGTCTTGAGGGGAGGGAAAGAGGAAGGATTACCTCACTTCTGTCCTTCTTGCCTTTGCCCCCAAATTCAGATTCACCCGACATCAACAGCAGAAACACAGAACTCCCCAATCCATGGTGGGAAGATGTTCCTGGGACAGATGTGCATCCTGGAGAAATCCTTAAAAGCGACAATTTTCCATGGGGAAACTGAGGCACACCAAAAGAGGGAAGGAGTTGCAGCTCTCCAGACCCTGAGCGTTGTGAAGGATACCCTTTCAGTTAACAACACCATCTCTATCCTGAGACCTCCTGAGACCAGGAGGCCAGGAACTGGTCCTACCTGGTGGTGGAGAGCCACACCACCAAGGTCCACCCTCGGTTTGTTCTTTCTGAGGAGCACCGTGTTTGGAGACTCCAGCCAGTGTATGACTGGTGTGACAGCTTTGGTCTATGAAGGATATTGTTCTTGCCCACAGCATGGTGTTTGCTGAACCCCAAAGGTGCTCACCAGCTAGGCAGGCCAGCATAGATCCTTCCAGAACAGCTCTGGAAAGCTGAGGTCCAACAAGGGACACCATGGTTCGTGGCTTCTAGAGTCTAGCATGGCCCAGACAGAGAGGCCAAACTGGCAGTAAAATAGCCAATGAGAGGCCAAGACCACCAAAGCCACTGTGGAGGAAAACTGCCCAGACAGATGCTCAGTTTCCAGGTGCATCTGACACCTGGACGGGTGAGGGAAGGGGCAGCATGCAGAAGGCTAGGAGTGCAGCTGGCAGGACAGGACGTGAAGAAAGCTCTGAGTGGAGGGCATGCCCGCTCAAGGGGGGCGAGACAAAATGCTCGCAGTGTCATGTGGGCGGCAGCTGTGAGCACTGACCTGTCCTCCACTTCTAGAAAGGGCAGCACGGAACTACGAGTAAACCCGTAAGCTTTGGGGGAGACTGCTGCTCCTGGGTCGAAATTCTGATTCCTCCATTTCCCAGCTGGGTGCTTCCTCGACTGAAAACAGGAACAGCAAGCGCGTTCACTGCAGGGTGTGGGGAGGCGCAACACAGGGTCAGCACTCAGCCCCGTCCAGGTCACGGCTACGTGCGTACCTGGCAGAGGGCCGCACCCTGCTCCTCGTCACCCCTTTGCTCTAGGAATTTCAAGAATGGGGAATCGAGCCGGGTGTGGTGGCGCACGCCTTTAATCCCAGCACTCGGGAGGCAGAGGCACAAGGATCGCTATGAGTTCGAGGCCACCCTGAGACTCCATAGTGAATTCCAGGTCAGCCTGGGCTAGAGTGAGACCCTACCTTGAAAAACCAAAAATAATAGTAATAATAATAATGGGGAATCGCCACTCCAGACTGTGGAATTTTGTCCTTCCTGCCTTGCCATGGATTTTATGATTTTTCTCTTATCATAAACACCCCCAGAGCCAGAGAACCCGGCTTTCTGGGGTAGCCATGGTATCACAGAAGGCAGGTGGATGCTGACTCGGCACTCAGGCTGCTTTGCAAACAGCACAGACATGAACGTGGCAATGATAAACAGCAATGCCCATTTTCTCCATGTCATTCGGTGAATGAAAATGAAAATCTATGGGGATTTTTAAATGTTTTGCCCCTTTAAGCCTACTTTAGTTTTTATTTATTTGTGTGGGGGGAGGGGGTATGTGTACATAGTATGTGTACATAGTATATGTACATGCGCTCACCGGAATGTGTGGAGGCCACGGGGGGGAACGTCAGGTGTCCTCCAATATCACTCATCCACGTTTTCCTTGACACAGAATCTCTCGTGGAATCTGGAGCTGCCGTTTTGGATCAGACAGACTGACCAGCAAGCCCCATCAACTCTCCAGTCTCTGCTCCCAACTGCACTGGGGTTTACAGACATGCATGGCCATACCCAGCCATTTCCATGAATACTGGGCAATCGAGCTCAGGGCAAACTGGGCCCTCTCAAGTCTTCATCTAGTGTAGCAAGCACTCTTACCCTCTGAGCCATCTCCCCAGCTCCCAGAACCCTACTATTGATTTTCATTTTATTACCTTTTTAATGTCTATTGTTATTATTATTAACAACATATTTCATATGGATACATCACGTGTTGGACCCTCTTTTCCCTCGGCCCTGCTCCCATTCTGTTGGGGACGGTCCTCAATGGGGTTGCAGGTATTCCCCATGGGGCTGTGGCTGATGCGTTGTGGGAGCAGCAGTCAGTTATTTTGTGGGGGAAAGGGAGTGCCTCTGGGCCCTTTTTATTACTCTTTATTGACATGTACATGATGTATTTTGATCATAGTCCTCTCTTATCACTGTCTGTAGGCCACTAAACCCCTTCCTCCAACCAGTGCCTCTTCTATTTCGATGTTTTCTTTTCTGTTTTTGCCTGCATCATTCATGACGAATGGTGATGGTCCCAACATTGTGCAGGTAACAAAAGCAGCTGCGAGGTCATGAATACAATGGCTGCTACCTGTTCAGAATACAAAGTGCATTAAAAAAAAAAAAGTGTCCCATCATATTTTAAATGTCTCCACATTTGTCTTGTGAGTGAGTGTCCCTGTGGCCTGGACCAGCTTCCTCTCCGCTGACAGGAAAGCGGCGTTTGGGACAGTGGAGGGCAAGGACAGGAAGTGGCAGCCGGCACCATATTGAGCGTGATGACCTACTGCCAGGCACCGGAAGTGGAGTAGGTCCTGCCAGGCGGTTGCCAGACAACCCAGGCCCTGAGAATGAAGCTACGTGTTCGCAGTGCACAAACTGGCCAGGGCTGGGCCCAGGGAAGCCCTGAGCCATTCACCACGGAGCCCACTTATGACACCTCTGGGACACCCTACTCCCAGAAAGTGTTCTCTGCCCCAGGGCCTCACCCAGGTAATATCCCATCAGGGACTGAAACCCCGGGGCCCACCGTTGCTGTTTAACGGCTGCAGGAAGCTGTTTCCAGCACCACAAAGGCATGGGCAGGGGCTCCGCTTAACATGGTCAGAATCACAGAAAGCTCCCCCCTCAAGTGTCACACCCCCTTTCCCTCCTCCTCTCCACACTGCTGAGAGGACGGGCAGAGTCCAGGGACAAAACCCCCAGTAGACTGGCTCTACAAGATGTGGGTCTCACATGTCACTCCTGGGCATTCCAAACAGAAGAGGTCCGAGTAGGGGTCAATTTCTTCTGCTGTTGTTGCAATAGCTGAAAAGGAACCACCAACCAAGGTCTCTGGCAGTAGAAATCGGGAGGAGGAGCCCACGGGGTTCCTCAGCAGGCAACATAACCTCTGCAAAGCAGGCCTTGCAAATCCCCTGGGGCCACGCCAGGCTGGATTTTCCATAACCATGGCCTAGTCTGCTGTTTTTCACCATCTGAAAGCCCAAGTGATGCCACGTGGCCCAGCAGAGAAAGCCCAGGCTCCTCACAGAGGGGGCAGAGCACAGGAGCGCCTCTCCAATAAGGCGAGCAAGATGGCACAGAGATCCCTATTGCAACTTGGAAAGAAAGGGGCCCAAGAACGAGCCCCCAAAGACACCTGGCCTCTAGACACCTGGCCTCTGGCTCAAGAGTCTCCCTTCCCAAAGACACCTGCTCCTGGAAGGTCACTGTGTCCACAGACTCCGCACAAGGACGGCCTGAATTGCATGGACAGCACAAAGCCCATGACATCACAGCCCGGAGGACCAGGCAGAGCCTAAAAGTCTTGTGGTAGATAGAAAACATTAAGCAAGGAAGGCAGAGGAACAAAGGGGTTATTCGCTGGGTCAACACAGACATCCTCAACTTCCCCATCATGTGGCAATGAGCTCTCGTTCCAGAAAAACTATTCTCCAGGGAGAATTCTGTATACACCTTCTCTTTACTGACCTTGGCCCCTACTTCACCACACACTGGTGACCACCACAGGAAAATGTATCAGATGGACAATCCGGCCATCCAGTTCAGACTGAAGGGAGATGCTTACACTAGAGAGGTGACCTGCTATACACGGGGGGTGGGGGGGGGCTGGCGGCAGAAAAATGGTAAGGCATAGCTGATTGACTTCAGGTTAAAAAAAAAATAGAAAGATGAGGGCTGGAGAGATGACCTAGTGGTTATGGTACTTGCCTATGAAGCATATGAACTCATTTTCGAATCTCCAGGTCCCATGTAAGCCAGATGCACAGTGATACAAGCAAGCAATGTCTCACATGGGCACAAGGAGGCGCACATCTGGAGTTCATTTGCTGTGGCTGAAGGCCCTGGCTCATCCTTTCTCTCCCCCCACCCTTCTCTCTCTCTCTCTCAAATAAATTTTTAAAAAAATGAGCAAGGGCCTTTCCTCCCAGACTAGGGTAACCACATGACAAAGTCACAAGGCCCTGTAGAGTTTCTTGGAATTTGATTTAAGCCCAAACAAAACTGAGTGGATCAAAGGTCATTTGGGGCTATTATAAGAAATGAGTATCGAAGAGGAAAAACCTGTGAGGCAGGAAAAAAAAATAGCCAGAAATATAGGTCTCGAAGAAATGACCTTAAAATTAGAATCAAGAAAGAATCATTCTTCCTTCTAGCAGGAAAAGAGAAATTATTTACTAAAGTGACACTTCAGTGTCACCTGTCTTGCCAAGTTTGCCTTTCTGGACTGAACTTTTAAAACAGAAGTACAGGGCTGGAGAGATGCCTTAGTGGTTAAGGCACTTGCCTGTGAAGCCTAAGGACCCAGATTCTAGTCTCCAGGTCCCATGCAAAGCCAGATGCACAAGGGGGTGCATGCATCTGGAGTTCATTTGCAGTGGCTAGAGGCCCTAGTGCACCCATTCTCTCCCTCTCTCTCTCTCTCTCTCTCTCTCTCTCTCTCTCTCTCCCTCCCTCCCTCCCTCTCTCTCTTCCTCTCCTTCTGTCACTAATAAATAAATAAAAATTTTAAAAAAGACAGTAGTGCAACTATTCTCCTAGTCCAGTCAACTTTGAAAATACAAGACTCACCAGCTTTGCATAGCTTAAATCGGAGTCCTGTGCCAAATAGGACTGAAGTGTTCCAATAGCCCAGGCCCCATGCTAGAGTTAACAGTGATGTATGAAGTGATCGGAAAACTTGGTTTTCCATTTGGCACAGAGAACACGGTATAATGCTTTGGAGGTTAAACTAAACAATGAAAGGGGAACTGTACAGAGACCTAAGGTAACTCTCCCACGGCCCTCAGAATGAGATCTGTGACTAAAGTCAAGGCGTGAGAGGCCGGGAATGCTGGTTGTGTTCTGCTCGTCACTGCCGAGAATGAACTTAGACAAGCACTGATATCCCAAAAGGCAGGTTTCCAACAGCATTCTAGGCCCATCTTAAAGGGACTTGGGAAAGTTACATTCATGGTCTTACAGCAACTGTGGTCACCCACACCAGATCTGCATGCTTTTAGATCCGTCAACATTCCATCACGGACGGTGGAGGAGGCCACGAAGCCCCCACCCCTCCCTGAACAGTTACTGGCAGTTAATAGGCGCTCGGGGAGGGAAGACGTTTTCTTCAGTGGTGTACCACTGGTACACGGTATGTGCTCTGGTAAATAACCCCCCACCCATGGCCATGGGAGCAACCCTAATTAAACTCAATGGGACACACACACCCCATCAAAGGAGAAGGACTACTTGGGAAGAAGAAAGGGTTCTGTAGGATAGGATAGGGGAGGAGAAGGCCATGGAAGTAGTTATGCATTATATACCCATATAAAAATTACCAATAAATAAAAAAATACAGAAGCCTGGGCAAAAAATCGACAATTAACATACAGTTTTCAGCCACTCATTATCCAGGAATCTTGACCAAATGGTCCAAACTCTCAGAGTCTATTTTATCCTCTCTAAAAGTGATACTACAGTTCCTAACGTGATTGGGAAGAATTAGAAGTCCTAACTCAGGCGATGGACTGCTGTCACTTCCAAAGAGCTCTCTGTGGAAGGGACAATGGTGAAGACAATGACACAAGGCTGTGCCTCCATACTTCCTTTGTCTCCAAGCCATGAACACACCGCATCAGGTGGAAGCCATGACGCTGGAACATGAACAGACCCAGCCAGCACCAAGGACCAAGGGAAGTATGGGTATCCGGGTCCTGAATTCACACTCCCAACCAAGGGCCTCATGCCCAACTCCAGAGCGTGTACCCGAAAGCCAATGCCCTTAAGAAGATGGGATGCCTGGGCATTTCTCCAGTTGCAGCCTCCAGCCATCGGACACAGATACAATTAGAAGCCCGCTGCCTCAAAGTGATCTCCTGCGGCCTCTGCCAAAGCTGAGGCCTGAAGTCGCTGAGGCAATATAGTACGTGTTATAGTTGATGGTCCTCCAGCTTCAGTAGCTCATTGGTTTGAGACTAATATCAGTAACTCCCTCAGATAAAGCTGACAATTAATTCTGGCCAAAGAGCAGGAGATGAATGTGACATCCGTTGAGTGCAGAGAGCACGAGAGGTAGGGAGAGCTGAAAGGTAGGGAGAGCTGTGTAAGGAAATTACCTCCACCGTGGTGGTTTGCAGTGAACCGGGGGCTCTGAGCTCATTATTTCAATCCTGAAAGCTGTCAGTCACTGACAACAGGCAGTTTAATCTTGCCTCAAAGCTTTCAGGCCCACTATGAATCAAGGCCCACAATTAGCCTTGCGATGTTAGGCTCATGAGTTATGGGCATTCTCCAGCCGGGATGGTATAAGCTTTGCCTACCCAGAGTGTCCTGGGCATAAAGGATGTATAAACAAATCCAGTACCCAGCCAGCCAGAGGTAACAGAAGCAGGTCTGTTGTCAGCTCTACTCGGTTTATGAGACAATGCTGTTTATACTGTTCACAAGGGACTCTCAGATAGGGATAGAATACAAGTCTCACTCTCTCCACAGATCCCAGAGATGAAGAAGACATGTAGGAAATCAGTAATTATGTGCTACAGTAAAAGGGACTGGATCACTCTGGATCCTCTTCCCCCATGTTGTCAAATTGTTCTAGGCTGTCTGGGCAAGTTAAATTCATATCGCCCAGGAACTGATTATTTTTGCCATATAATTTCCTACACAAGTGAGCTAACATTCCACACTGGACTTTCTAGAAAGGTTGCACCAGGCAAGAGAGGCTTCTGAGTACGGAAATACAAATGCCAAACGATAGCAAGATTAACTAATCATAATAGTTTTCTTTCACCTCATCTGTAAAGCTTTCTCGAGACCTCTGTTTCACTGGATTTTTGATGCAATGGGAATTCTTGGTCCCCTCGGAAGAGTGATAGGAAGACACAGGTCGTTTTATGGTTCTGGTTGGCTTCCGGAAGGTTCTTGTTTCATTTTGCTCCTTGTGTATGCGTATAGTGTATGTGGTGTCATATGTGTGGTATGATGTGTGGTGTGGTGTACGCACTTGTATGCACAGATGCACATGCCCGGTACACACGTGTGTGGAGGCCAGAACGTCAGCTGTCCTCACTTCCACCATTCATCTGCATGTTCCCTTGAGACGGAGTCTCACTGATTCCAGGGCTGGCAGTCTCTATGAGCCCTGGTGAGTCTTTGGTGCTGCTCCCAAGAGGGCGGAGGTAACAGATGTATGTGGCCATACCCAACTGTTTATGTGGGAGCTGAGGAATTGAACTCAGATGGTCTCACGCCCTCGTGCTTTGCTGAGCCATCTTTCTGACCGCTCATGGCTTTTATGTGTGTGTATGTGGGATGTATGTGTGTGCACATGAGGACATGCATACGACAGCACATGTGTGGAAGTCAGAGGACAGTGTTCTGGAGTCACTTTCTACTTCATTTTTGATGCAGCGTTTCTCCCTTATTTTGCTGATGTTCCTTGCTGCGCTTGCCGAAAGCTCCCGAGCTTCTAGGAAATGCTCCTGTCTCCACCGCCATTTTGGGTCAGCTTTCTGGAGTTACAGCAGCCGACCAGGGGCTGCAGAGATGGCTTAGTGGTTATTAAGGTGCTTGCCTGAGAATTATAAGGACTCATGTTTGAATCTCTAGGTCCCATGTAAGCCAGAAGCACAGTGACGCAAGAGCTCAATGTCGCACATGCACACAAGGGGGCGCATGTGTCTGGAGTTCATTTGCAGCAGCTGAAGTTCCTGCATGCCCATTCCCTCTCTCTCTCTCTCTAATAAATAATAAATGTTTTTTTTAATCACACAGGTGTAGACACCTCCTGAGTTGGGCCTTGCTCTGGCAGCATTTCCCTTACAGCAGGATTCCTTAAGCTTTGCCCACTCACAGCTCCTTTTCACTGGAGAAACTTAAGCGCTATGCTGGGTATATATATATATTAGAAAGGCATGCAATTCAAGCTTTTACCAATAAAAACCATTTAAAAATTATGTTAAGATAATTCCTTGGTATACATATAAGTGTGGCACTTGTTAATGGTAGCATTAGTGGATAAAAGCAAACTCACACAGCACTGGGGCATCTGTGCTGACTTCACTTCTTTTTCTTTCTTTTGATCTTTACTTATTTATTTATTTATGTAAGACAGAGAAAAAGAAAGAGAGAGGGTGCCAGGGCTTCTAACCACTGCAAATGAACTCCAGACGCACGTGCCACCTTGTACATCTGGCGTACGTGGGTTCTGGGGAATTGAACCTGGGTCCTCAGGCTTCACAGGCAAGTGCCTTAACCTCTAAGCCATCCCTCCAGCCCCTGTGCTGTGCTTCACTTCTACACAAAGATGAACTCGGCTGCAGAGTCAATGCTGCAGAATATACAATCTCCTCCATGATTTTGTCAGAGCTGATCAGTATTTTGATTTTATAATTATCAGTGCGGAGAACACTGCTTCACAGAAATATGTAACACAAAAAAAAAATGGCAGAAGTATGTTTAAGGCCATTTCAGAAATTTTTAGAAATTCTTTCCTAATCTAAGACAGAAATTCACTAGAGGATTTTTCATGAAACTGAAGTCAGCAACCCAAACAGCCCTGTTTTTAAAATCAAACATTCTAGCACAACACAATCGAAAGATGCACTAATTGGATATTTATATGCTAAGGAAATATTAAGTATTTGTCTGCGATAATCAAAGCATTGCATTTCTATAGGAACAGAAGACTTTGTATGTACGCTAAAAACACTGCAATTCATAACGGACAATAGTCTCAAAGACGAGCTGAGGTGTTTCCGGAGGCGTGGACGGGCATCGCATGGCATGATGACATGCCCAGAGCACAGAGTGACTGCTGTGTGTTCAGAACCAAGGCTGTGGTCAGCTGAGTGCTGCCCCAAACACTTCAGGTTCATTCACGTTTGGTTTTTGATGGACCTTGTATGGGATCCTGACCCACAGGTCAAGAAGCCATGTGCAGACTTTTAGATACCTGCTGGACATATGAACAGCTCTTCTTGCTGAACCATGACCAGGAGCGATGGTCATGATTATCTGACCATCTGACTGGCACAACGCTGATAGAGGGGGAGGGGAAAGTGGCCCTGCACTGGAACCCAGCACTGAGATGTCATGTGTGGAGACCCATCAGATGACAGATGTCCCAGGAGAGAAGAGACCATGGAGATGGGCCTCCACATTTATCAACTCACTCCCCTGAACAGACCTCAGCAGTGGTGGTCAAGAGGAAAGAAACGACGGGCCTGGAATGGATGACACAGATGTCCAGTCCTTGGCCCTGCTATTTTGAAATACTGCTGCATCTCAACAGAAGCTCAGACAAAAACTAAGATCTCCGTCCTTCCAGATGGAAGAGGAAAGCAGGCAAATAAGAGATGCAGGGCTGGGAGAGTTGGCTTAGCAGTTAAGTGCTTGCCTGTGAAGCCTAAGGACCCCTGGTTTGAGGCTCGATTCCCCAGGACCCACGTTAGCCAGATGCACAAGGGCGGGGGAAGGCCCACACATCTGGAGTTCGTTTGCAGTGGCTGGAGGACCCGGCATGCCCATTCTCTCTCTCTCTCTCTCTCTCTCCCTCTCTCTCTCTCTCTCTCTCTCTCTCTCCCCTTTGCCTCTTTCTCTCTCTGTCTGTCGCTCTCAAATAAATAAATAAAAATAAACAACAACAAAAATATTTTTGAAAAAAAAAAAAGAGATGCAGACACTTGGGAGTAAGCATGGAACCAAGCATCTTGACGTGGAATTCCTGGCACTGTCCGCACTGCGTGGGCCTCAGCCTCCCTGAGGAGTGCCGACCTGTGAGGCTTGCTTTCTTCACGGGGCCACAAGCGTAGAGCTGCTGACACAGCTTCCTCATAACCCAGCAATGTCCACCCAGCCTCCAGCACAGCACCGGGAGTGTGTGTTAGCCAGCTTTCTGAGACTGTAACAGTTCCTCCAGCCGAGCAACCTACTGACAGGAAAGGTGCATTCTGCCTCCAGGGCTTCAGGTTTTCATCTACGATCTACTGGCCCTGTTGCTCTGGGCCTGTGGCAAATCAGCACATTATAGCCAAAAACATGTGGCAAGCAAAATCAGTCCCCTCAGTCTTGGACATGAAAGAGAACGGGCGGAGGTGGAAAGGGCGAGGGCCCCACAATGCCCTTCTAGAGCACACCCCCAGTATTCTAAACACCCCTCACTTGGCCTCTCTGAAAAGCTCCACCCACCTCCCTACAGTGCTTCTCCAGGGAATAAGCCTTCAATACACAGGCCTTGGGGAACACCTGAGACCCAAAATAAAACAGAACGCCAGTGAGTAGCTGGCTGTATGTTTAACAAAGCCTGGTAGGTTGTTCTTGTTGGGGACTTCAGCCTCAGAAGGCTAGTCATTCCCCATGCCCTGGGTGACCCCAGCCCACACCTGATGCCTGGCAATGCTCCATGAGAGGCAGGTAGCTAGCTAATGGCGCTCTCTTTGGGACAACCTAAGACATCAGAGAGAGTATCTGGAACCCCACAGGGCAGTTTATGATCCAGGCAGCCCGTGGCCTTCCCTACTCTTCTAAGTGGCCCTGGCTCTAGACACAAGCATCAAGTTTCCAGGATACAAAGTAGCTGGCTTGTCAGCCCCCAACAGCTACGCTCAAGTGGTCTCTAGAGCCACTGCGAGTTCCCCAGCAGGGAAGACCTTAGCAATTGACCTTTCAGCTCTGGCCAGGAGGCCCTGAGGAGAAGATATCCAGCCCAAGGCCTTTCGTTACCACAGCGAGGCCCAGCCTCCATCACACAGTCTCAGACAAACCACAGGGCAGTGGGCATAAGGGAGAGTTCCTCGAGCTCCTCCCCAAAGCCCTTTGCTCTGCAGCTTCCTGGCCCCACATGAGCCTCCTGTACCCACTGGACGAAGAAGGCAGCTGGTGTTCGGTGAGAGTCAGGGGCAGGTGAAAACTTGCAAATCTATGTTTTTGTTTTGTTTTGTTTTGGTCAGAACAAGCATCAACCCAGGTTGAGACACTAACTGAAACAATAGGAAAATACAACAATAGCTTTGCCAATATGCCCCGCTTAGATAAGAGCTGGCATTCCCTGGCAACTGTGTGTCAAGCATTGATCTAGGGGCTGCCACACATGATTCCACTTGATGCAAAATAAGCTATCTCTCTTGATATATGCAGTCTGCCCTTGTTATCTACAAACTACATCCATGGATTGAGCCAACAGAGGAATTAAGGCTGGGCTGGACATACACGGACTTCTTTTTCTTGTCAAAATTCCCTACACAACAGCGTAACAACTGTTTTCATGGCCCTCGCATTTCATCAGATGCCTCAGTAATTTGTAGAAGAGCCACGGCACATGGGAGGACTGCAAGGGCTGTAGGAAAACGCTGTAGGCTGTGTTACGCGGAAGACTTGAACATCTACGGAGCGTGGTGTGGGGAGGGGTCCTGGTACCATTGCATGACGCAGAAGGATGACTGTAATGAGCCCATTGAGGTCATCACTCCCTGCAGCACTTGCCCTAAACATTCCATTCGCATTGTCTGCTCTCACCGTCAGCTCAGTAAAGTGCCACTGTCCATGCCCGTATCACAAATGATGAATTGAGGTAACCAAGGCTGCATGGCATGCCCAAGGTCACACAGGTAATAAGCGACAGTGCCTGGACTTGAACCACAAGCTTGAAGCCTTACCCTCATATCCGTCCCACTACACTGCTTGTGACTGCAAAAATAAGAGACGGAGAAAGGTTCATTCATCAGTACGGCCAGGGGAACGGTCCGCAGATCTAACAATGGCTGCGGCAGGGCCAACACCTCCAGAACAGACCAGAGGGTCCAGGCTGGAGGCTCCCTTGCAGGACCGGATGTCAGGTCTTCCACAGCTGTCTCACAGAAAGGCCCAGAGGCCTCCAGAGAAAGCACTCAGGGCAATGTATAGAGAAGTTTTACACTATGCCATCAATTCTCATCACTAGGAACGGCCCAGATAAGAATGAGCAAATGTTCCTCCCAGCCATTTGAATTTTTACAATTTAATTTTCAGGGCTTGGGATGGATAGATGGCCTTACAGCACCTATGATTCGACACCCTCCTTTTATCAGTGAGGAAGGCGAGGCCACAGAGTGAAGACCTGGGCCCCGCCCAGGACACATGGCCAGCGAATGGCAGAGTTGAGGTGACAATCCAGGTGTCCAGACTGGAGCTTTTCATCCCCCACCAATTACCCATCACACCTAGTGCCATGCTGGTTCTGTCCATGAGGACTTATGTCCGGGCCCCTCCCACAGCCCGGATGTCACACTCTCCCAGCCCTGGAGACCTAAGACACAGTCTCAGCTACCCGGAGTTCTGCCAAGGACCCTGCTAGCCTCATGCGTATTCAGACATTTCCAAGCAACCACCTGAATTGTGGGTGACTGATTTCAGCATGTCGGAGGTGGCTTCTAAATTTAGAATGAACATCCCAGGCAGTCTGTTGCACAAATGGATATACTTCCTCGGAAGCAGTTGTCAAAAACAGTAAAACTGACGCACGTAAAACAGTTTCTTCATACCTTATTAATATTTTGTGCTGCAAAACCAGAGGAGCACAAACAAACAAGGCTGTACTCCTACTGCCCTTCCAAGTTCTCTTCAGCCTTCAGGGACTGCACACACTAAGGGTTTTGTTTTTGTTTTTTAATTGGGGGGCGGGGGGTGGCGCTCCCCAGGGTTTCTTGCTCCTGCAAAGGAACACCAGACCCTTGCGTCACTTTCTGCATCCGGCTTACGTGGGTGGCTTGGGAACTGAACCCTGGTGGGGCGGGCTTTGTACGCAAGCACCTTTCACCCTAGCCCAAGGCAGACTTTTAACGGAACTCCCAGGGTGCCTCCACCTTTATTCCTACTTGCCCGTGCAGCCCCCTGGGCCCTCCGTCCCCTCTTGACATATGCTATCACCTGACCTGGAGCGTAGATCCTTGTTTATTTGGGGTGATAACCTGCAGTTTATGTGACAAAGCTACCTTGGTAGAAGTGGCAGCTTAATTTTAATCACCTCCTCCTTTGCCTTCCAATTAGTTGCTTATATCCAGTTACACACGTGTCCCCTGTACTGGGCACACTTGGTGGTGCCAGCGGGGGGGGGGGGAGCCTCTCACTGAGGACATCTTAACCAAGTAAACACCACAGGCAATAAAGAAACGGGACCCATGGTTGATGTTTACACGCAACTTTCCATCAAAAATGTCTCATCATCCCTTGCCCAGAACAGATGGAAAAAAAATTATTCTATGCCCTGAAATTTTCCATTCTTGATCTCAGCCCAAAGGTGACTCTTTTATTTTTAAACTTGAGCAAAAAAAGAAAAAAAAAGTCTAACTATTTTTGATTCATGCCCAGGCTGAAGAAACACACTTTGTTCTTGTTAAAGCGGTGTAAGATTTTTTTTAACACATAGGTAGCTCAAACAACTGAGCTTCAAAAGCACAAAACTTCCCAACCAGGTAACATGCCCAAGGTGGCACCTTTGCAGTCCTTGCCAGGGTGAGAGGGAGCTGGCACTCCACTTCCTGTACACATTGCCCCCAGGGCGGCAAATACTGAAAAGAAGGGCACAGAATTCTGAAAGTATTAAGCAAGGTAATTGGACGTAAGGGTATTCCTCTTGTCTGGGTAACGAAGCCATGCCTTTGATGGACTCTGACCCTTCCAAGAACCCATGCTGATAAGCAGATGGGTCCCCTGCTATCCCCAGACTTGGCTCCCTTCCTATCCCTCCATTCCAGCTCTAGACCCAACATCTCTCTCTGTTCCTTCCACCCTCACTCTAGTCAGCTGCCCCAGTGTCCTGGAGGAAAGGAAGGAGGGTAATGCCCGGATGAGAAGACACATAAATCACCCTTTACCCAGCCTGTCCCAGCCACTCCATCTCTCTCCTTTGTTGTCCCCAGTGAACCACCTGAATTTCCCACAAGCTCTTCCTCTCACCCTCTCTCACCCTCTCTCGTCTCCTAACACATCCCTTCACAGTAACATGCGAGTCCACGTAGTGATGTTCTATCACATAGCCTTCCAGGGAGCTGTGTGGCAAACTCACTCCAAGACCCCAGGTCTCACCCTGACCCTGTCAACTACGGATAGTATACCTATGAGCAGGCCCCTCGCACTTTGCAAAACTGGGGGTCATGGGAAGCAAGAAGAATCACGGCTCTGAAGGGAACAGGCTCTGTCATCGAAGCACAACATAAACACACTCTCCTATTATTACAGTGCAGAGCTAGGCCTGCGTGGCATGCTCCTTGGGGCTAACATCCAAGAGATACTGGCAATAAAGGGAAGTGGACTGTATCAGGCTGAAAACAAGGAACTGAAAGAGAACAGAGGGAGGTCCACGGGGCTTGAGGCACAGACAGCTTCGCAGAACCACCAGGAATGGCTTCCTCTAGAGGAAGCGACTCTCCGAGCGCTGGTCACGAGCACCTTCATGTATGCCTGCTTTCTAGACCCAGAGCCAGTCACACGCAGAAGGTCTGGCTTGTCCATACTGGTTTTTCCAGCACCCTACGTGCCTCACACTGCCTCTTAACAGATAAGCGAATGAAAGAATGAACTGAGCCTCAAGAAGACAAGGAACCCAGGCAAGTTAGGTGAAGGAAGTCCTAGATAAAAACAAGCACATCAAGAAAGTGGGGTGGGGCTGGAGAGATGGCTTAGCGGTTAAGCGCTTGCCTGTGAAGCCTGAGGACCCCGGTTCAAGGCTTGATTCTCCAGGACCCACGTTAGCCAGATGCACAAGGGGGCACATGTGTCTGGAGTTCGTTTGCAGTGGCTGGAGGTCCTGGCGCGCCCATTCTCTCTCTCTCTCTCTCTCTCTCTCTCTCTCTCTCTCTGTCTGTCGCTTTCAAATAAATAAATAAAAATAAACAAAAAAAATTTTTTAAAAGAAAGTGGGGTGGACTTGTTGCGGGCCTCCAGTCGGAGAAGAGGTCTATGGGGACACAAGGAGGCGAGGCTGGAGAGGCAAGCTGGAGTCAGAGGGCAGACGCCTGCATTGTGGTTTGGACTACAGTAGCTCAGGCCTCTGAGCACAGAAGGCAGCAAAGCGGTTCAGAGGAAGGGCTGTGCTGCGCTACTACAGTGCTCTAGGGAGATGGAAGCCACATGCAGGACGGTCTGGAGAAGGAAGTGCACAACCCAGGCTGACAGTAGTTCAGGCCCAGAAACCAGTGGCCTCCAGTGAGCTCCACTCTGGGAGCACCGACAGAGGCCACCTTGGAGACTGTCCTCCTCAGATGTTAGACGGGCTTAAGTATCCCCTAGTCCTCTGGCCCTGTACCCGACAGCAGCTTCCCGCGAGTGGCCACCTTCCTCCTCCTAAGCTCCAGCCTGGGCAGTCCTAATTTTAGACGGTGACACTGATGGTAGAGTAAGTGTGCTCCCATCAAGGGAATGAGAAGATGGAGCAGGGGAGAGCTTTCACTGCTGAGTACATTTTTCCAGGGCGCTTATTTCAACCATTTTCTAAGGTAACATGCTGACGACCGCAGAACGATCAAAAGAAAGCACAGAGGAAGGTGTAGAAGGAAGAGATGGGCTTCAGTCACAATTAAAACAGGTTTTCAGGCAGATCCTAGGACTGGAGGGGGAGCGCGCGCACGCGCACACACATCAGATTATCAAAAGAATTAAAGTTGTTGATCTGGTGGGACACTTAGTGTCTGCCAGGGATTAGCAGTTAGAAGCTTATAGTGGGATGGGTGCTAGGCTAAAGAGCATCAGTTGGAGCATAACCAGCACGTGGCTATCTCAGCCCCATGAGTGCCCCTCGAATTCCTATGTCACTGTGCTCCCCACACTGGAGACATGTGAGCAAGCTGTTCTCTCTCTCTTCTGCTCTGCACAACCTCAGACATAGGAAGGCAAGGGCTGTATCTGCATGGAATGCCATTTCCTAAGACTTCTTTTTGCATTTCTTTTTTTTTTTTTCTCTTATTGATCTAACACACAGATATTATTAGGCAACAGCTATAGGTTATTTTAAAATAGTGAAAAGGGGCCTTGGAAATGACTGCCTAGGAATGTATCCCTTTGGGCTCCGTGGACGCAAATCAAACGGAATCCCACTGACAGAACTTTAGCCCTCTGTGGAATGTTCCACTCCCATCCGCCAGGAGCCCTGAGCCAGGGAAGATGGACCTTGGCTTCATTCAGATGGCCCTGGTCTCCCAGGGACCCTGTTCAGGGAAGCCACCTTTGGTGTCCCAGCAAAACCACTTCTCACCATGTGCAAATGCCGTGGGAAGCATTTGAAAAGAAGGTTTCTGGTTACCACCAGCATGCCTGGAGTGTCCTGCTGCTGACTGCAGCTGTCCCACAGAAGGCCAATGACGTTATCCACAGGCCTGACCACACGGAGTTCCAAGGCTGGGCTGGGCACAAAGTCCCCTCGCAGGCTGAGCAACCCCCTTCCCAGTCCCTAGGGAGAGAGGAAAATGCTACTTTCTCCCCAAGGTGGGAGGTAGGCACTGCTCAGGATGGCTTCTTCCCTTCCTGGGTGGGACTCCATTGTCACTGCATGGCCTCACAATAGGAAAGGGTCAAATATTATTCTAATGCCCAGGACAATGCCACCTGACTGCTTCTAAAAGTTTACTAAGTGATGAGCCTTGTCTGATGTCCAGGCATGGCCAGAGGAGACTCACACCTCAATTTCTCACTTCATGGTGATGGAAACACAGCCTCACATTCCTCTAGTACACAAAGATTAAGAGAAATAAGAGGGCTGGAGAGATGGCTTAGTGGTTAAGGTGTTTGCCTGCAAAGTCTAAGAACCCAGGTTTGATTCCCCAGGACCCACCTAAGCCAGATGCACAAGGTGGCGCATGTGTCCAGAGTTCCTTTGCAGTAGCTAGAGGCCCTGGCACTCTCTCTCCCCCCCTCTCCCTTTTTCTCTCTCTCAAATAAATATAAAAAATCAAATTTAAGGCCAGAGAGATGGCTTAGCAGCTAAGGTGCTTGCCTGTGAAGCCTAAGGATCCAGGTTCAACTCCCCAGTATCCACATAAGCCAGACACACAAGGTGGCACATGCATCTGGAGTTTGTTTGCAGTGGCTGGTGTGCCCATTCTCTTTATCTGCTTCTCTCTCTCTCTCTCCTTCCTCTCTCTCTCTTCCTCCCTCACTCCCTCCCTCTCTCTCAAATTAAATATTTGCTAAAATTAAAGTTTAAAAAAGAGAGACAAATTAGAAAGGGAAGAGAAACAGAGCAAAGGAAGAAAGTGGGGAAAACATGAAAAGAAGAGAAAGAGAAGGGGGGGTTGGAGGAGGAAGCTGGGGGAAAGAGCAGACTTGAGGCTCTGCCTGCCCTGGGGCACCCTTGCCTGTGGCCCTCCCATTTCCTCCCCCGCCTGCATGGGGAGCTCAGTCCAGGACAGTCCTGGTGGAGTCTGTCCTTCAGAAGACCTGGCCGAGGGGACAGGCACTGGAGGCTTTCGGGGCAGTGTAACGTATGGGGCCAGGGGCCCGAGATCAGAGTTCAAGCCCATGCAAAGCATGTTTCCCAAGGGCTGGGATCAGATGAATTGGAATTTGCAGGCTGTGCCCAGCTAAGATCCGTATCTGTCACCATGTTAACCACATTCAGCCCCTCTGAAAAATCAGAACCCCGCCATCCATCACCTTCTGGAATGGGAGGAGTGGCCAAACCCAGCCACCCGGGGCTGGCCCTCTTGGCTGGTAGCCTGCCTTACTGGCTTCCAGAGAAATGTGAATGACTCTAGAGCAAATACTAGTCCTTGCAGGGAACTGTTAGCAATCATGAAGATATTTCCTTCACTCACCTGAGGAGCTGACTTAATTAGATAAAGAATAGTAGAGCCCCTTACTAAGGGCAAAGAAGGTGGGTGGGGACCATTCAAAATCAAGGGAAGTGAGGCTGGAGAGATGGCCCACCAGTTAAGGATCTTGCCTGCAAAGCCTAAGGACTTGTGTTTGACTCCCCAGTACCCATGTAAAGCCAGATGCACAAGGTGCCTCATGCATCTGGAGTTTGTTTTCAGGGGCTAGAGACCCTACCTATTCTCTCTGTCATTCTATCTTTCCTTCATAGATAGATAGATAGATAGATAGATAGATAGATAGATAGATAGATACATAGATACACAGATACATAGATACATAGATACATAGATACATAGAATATAAGAAAAATCGAGGGACATTATAGGAAAATAAAGATATTTTCAAACTACCTAGCCTAATGCTGAAAGCAAATCTGTGTGTGAGATCACAGAAGAAACTAATAATCAAGATGTTACAATGAGGGCTGGAGAGATGGATTAGTGGTTAAGCACTTGTCTGTGAAGCCTAAGGACCCCGGTCCGAGGCTCAATTCTCCAGGACCCACGTAAGCCAGATGCACAAGGGGGCGCATGCGTCTGGAGTTCGTTTGCAGTGGCTGGAAGCCCTGGCGCGCCCATTCTCTCTCTCTCTCTCTCTATCTGCCTCTTCCTCTCTCTGTCACTCTCAAATAAGTAAATAAAAATGAACAACAAAAAAATTTTTTTAAAAAGATGTTACAATGAAACCTGGGTGGGCACGGGGGTGGGGGTGTGCACGGCCAATGTGCAAACCACACAGGTCTACACTAAGTTTTCTTATACCAAGTTGTTTTCTTTCTAATTCCTTACTAACACATTTAATTTTTTAAAAATACTGTCTTTGACCTATCCCTATTCAGAATTTCTATCTTAATGTTTCTGTTTTTTTTTAATTTAATTTACTTATTTGCAGAGAGAAAAAGAATGGGTGTGCTAGGGCCTGCAGCTGATGCAAACAAAGTCTAGATGCATGCATTATACTTTGTGCATCTGGCTTTATGTGGGCACTGGGGAAATCAAACCCCGATCCTTGCGCTCGGTAGGCAAGTGCCTTAACTGCTGAGCCATCTCTTCAGTGTGTTTCTGATTTTTTAAGCCTATAAAAATGTATGCCAATTGCTAATTGCTAGAGAGTACTTTCCATTTGAGATTATGCTTTTCATACCTGAATGCTCCATTTGTTTTTCTTCAACTCTCTGTGGATCTTTAAAATTAGTGTGTTTTCTTTTCATTTTTCAAAAAATTTAAATGTGCTATCTACCCACAGTGATCTCATATCTGCAAGCTCGTGGCTTCTGACCCTTTCATTGCGGCTGCTGCCGTTCGCTCACGGTGGCTTGCTTCCTCATGAGTTTTACATACGTTGAAAGCTCAGGTCTGAATGGATGGGTTGAACCTCCAGGAGTCCTTCCAGGTTTGACCTATGAGGAGGTCCCACCAGAGAGAACCTGAATTTGATGCTGACAGACGCTATGAGATCTACGACCCCAAATCACGTCAGGTTAATTGCACAGCTTGGAGTTCACTAGACCACACAGGTAGTGTACATTCAAGATAGATCTATGATGACACAGTCTCAGATGAGACCAAATTCCACCACCAACACCCCCCCCCCCGGGGCCAAACTGAAGCCAACACAAGTAATTCCCCCTGTCTCTGCTCTCCATGGGCTTCCTACAAACATCTGCCAGATCACCTGTTTCCCTAGGGCCCCACTCGGGGGGGACCACCTGCTGTAGGAATCTCATTTCCAAATCCACACCTGGCCAGGGCCTGAGGTCTGGTCCCCTGAGTAGAGCAAAAGTCATACTCTCCATCCTGGCTTAAAGCCTGACACCCCTTTGCTCTGAGTTCTTCTAGAAGTTTCAAAGTATTTCAGGTCCTTTTCTAGCCTAATTTTTTTTTTCTTTTTGTGTGTATGTGATGTGTGTGTGTGTGTGTGTGTGTGTGTGTGTGTTCACGTGTATGAGTACATATACACACATGCCACATGCATGCATATGGCTGGCTGCTGTCAGTCCTCACCTTCCGCCCTGTTTGGAGACAGAGTCCCCTGCTGTGGATGCCAGGCTGACACACCACAGACTTCTTTCTGCGGGAGGGCCACAGGCTCTCACCGCCGTGTTCAGTTTCTCACGTGGGTTCTGGGGCTCCAAGCTCAGGTCATCGTGCTTGTGCAACAAGCACTCTACCCACTGACCTCCTCCCTAGCCGTCTGGCCTGCTTGAAAGCTAGAAGCACCTTTCTCTGCCCTCAGGAGCCCGCAGTTCTCCAGGCTTTCTTGGGCAGATGCCTTCAAAACTTTTGACATGCTGAAGCCTTTATAGCGGAAAGCAAAGAACCCCCAGCAGGGAGGTTTGATGACTGGCCAGGCCAGTGACAAAAATGCCTACGAGGTGCAGTAAGCAGATCTGCTTCAGGGGCACTGGAAATACTATGAAGAAGGAGACGCCTGATCTGAGAAGCTAGGCTGGCTCGGGTCTCGTTAATACCTGGATGAGAGAAAGAGGAACAAAGAAGAAATATAAAAACCAGAGCAAAAGAGGTAGAGAAATAATCTGCAAAGACTGCAGCAGCCTTTCTCCCCGCCTTTCTACTTCCCTGGATTATTCTTCACAGCATAGGCAAAGTGACTGGCGCCTTTTCATCCCTGGGAACACAACACGGGCCTTTGTAAAAGTTGGTGATGAATGTATGATTAGAGACTGAATTTTTAAGGCAATCAGCTTACGCCCAACACCTTATTCAGGTACCAGTTCAAAAATGTTTCATAGGGCTGGAGAGATGGGTTAGCAGTTAAGCGCTCACCTGTGAAGCCTAAGGACCCCGGTTCGAGGCTCGATTCCCCAGGACCCACGTTAGCCAGATGCACAAGGGGGCACATGTGTCTGGAGTTCGTTTGCAGTGGCTGGAGGCCCTGGCGCGCCCATTCTCTCTCTCTGCCTCTTTCTCTCTGTCACTTTCAAATAACAAAAAAAAAAAAAAAAATGTTTCGTAGCCACCACTCACTTCATGCTCCCAAAAGCACTCAGAGTTCATCTTATAGCTACTAATGGTCAATTTTCTGACTGGACCTCCATACTTTCTAATATCCATCACTAGTTTTCATTTTACAAAAACATCAATAACACACTCATACACACTCCCAATTGACAGAAGAGTTCACAGTCCCCTCACCTAGAAACTTTCCAGAGATCACATGTGCTTTAGAATTCCAGCTCCTTCCGCTTTTAGGAAAATCATCAGGTAAATCTATGAGCTGTAGGCTGCCCACAAACATGATGACATTTCTACAGAGACACCATCAGACTAAGCTGAATACACACAGCTAGATGTATCAACTGCCTCACATATGTTGAAGGCAGATTAGACGGCCTAGGAATTAAGTGAAAGTGTCCACACCGTTTGAGAAAGTTTCAAAAGTGGGAACAAGGTGATGTGAACCCTGATAACTGGCTCACCACTTAATATACCTCATACTTCAAGCCAGCAGTGCAAACCTCCTTGAGGACTCTGGCTCAAAAGCTCCGCTCTGGTTCTCAGAAGGGGTCGGTAAGAACTGAGCTGGAGGGGAGCGAAGCCTGGACAAGTTACTGGCCAGAGAAGGGCTGGCCAGGCCTCAGGACCACGACGTGCACTGTGTTCATGGCCAAGGGAAAGTACTGAGAAAAGCCGGGCACGGTGGCGCACGCCTTTAATCCCAGCACGCAGGAGGCAGTGGTAGGAGGATTACCATGAGTTTGAGGCCACCCTGAGACTACATAGTGAATTCCAGGTCAGCCTGGGCTAGAGTGAAACCCTACCTCGAAAAACCAAAAAAAAAAAAAGAAAGAAAGAAAGAAAGAAAGAAAGAAAGAAAGAAAGAAAGAAAGAAAGAAAGAAAGAAAAGAAAAGTACTGAGAAGAAAATACGGAGCAAAGCAGCCAACAGCCCAGGAAACCTCTGAGCAGAGCCTCCGGTGCAATGGTGGGGAGGCAAACAATCAGGACAGCTGCATTTAGTCCCAGATGCGTGACTAAGAGAAAGTGTCATGGGAGACCAAACCTCAGCTTCCTCTTTACAACCTGAGAGAGCAGGACCACATCAGAAGCTTTCAAATGACAACCTTGACCCACCAGTGAAGTCAACTGAGTGGTTTGAAACAACGCTTTTTACAGAATAGGATCCGATGAGAGCATAGGTGAATGACATGCTGGGATGGGATGAAGGGGTGGGATTCCTCTGCATCCCAACTCTACAGGGACAGAAATTCCTGTGCTCTGAAGTTTGATGTATCAACATCCTGTTGTGGGGAGAAGAAGGCTTGCGGGGCTCATCTCTCCCTGAGGATTTAAACACAGTTAATAGTTGCGGGGGAAGGAAAGACATTTTCTTCAGCGATGTAGCCACTGGTAAAGGGCTCTTACTCCTGTAAAAATACTCTTCCATGCTCCTGTAAGAAACTCTATGAAACTCTGGGTCACCAAAAACAAAACAAAACAAAACAAAAGGCATGAAAGTACAAGGAGACTAAGTGGGAAAAGAATGAAAATTAGCAGGAGGGGGGAGGGAAAAGACAGGGTCATGGGAGGTAAATATAATCAAAGTACATTATATATAATACATATATATGAAAAGGTCAGAATAAAACCTATAATTGTATATAATTAATATTTGCTAATAAAAATATAAAGAAGAGGGCTGGAGAGATGGCTTAGCGGTTAAGCGCTTGCCTGTGAAGCCTAAGGACCCCGGTTCGAGGCTCAATTCCCCAGGACCCACGTTAGCCAGATGCACAAGGGGTCGCAAGCATCTGGAGTTCCTTTGCAGTGGCTGGAGGCCCTGGCGCACCCATTCTCTCTACATATATATCTGCCTCTTTCTGTCCGTCTGTCACTCTCAGATAAATAAATAAAAATAAACAAAAAAATTTATATATATATATATGTATATATATATATATATATAAAGAAGAAATTTCTATGATCCAATTTCTTCCAGAATCACCCATACCCCTCCTCATCTGACTGTTCACTTGTATCCTTTATAATAAACTGGTACAAAAAATTTATTACCTACATGTCATGTAGTAAGAATAAAGGTAGTGTTTCATAGAGATTATTACTACATATGTGTGTATGAATTGTAGCATAACACTGTACATGCATGCAGACATGTGTGTGTCTAGGTGTGTCAAGTATATGTAATAAACATATAGTATACACAAAACATACAGCATGCTTTCCTACTATAAGACATCGTGTATGAAGTTTCAATTTACTATGCTAGGTGAACGCCTCCAAATATTTTAGCACAGATATCCTGTGAACTGTTTTCTCCGTGAAGGCCCTCTGTATTCAAGACAGCTCAGACCCGAACCAAGACGGGTTGCACTAAGTCTTTTGTTTCTCAGGCTGTGCTTTAGTCACTGGGAGCTGAATTCTCACTCCTCTGTATGACTTATTCACTGTGGCACTCAGGCACCTCACATACGGGCCTCAGCTTTCCCATCCATCACAAACCACAAGTGCTCATGTAGAACTGGAGAAACTATGACACCTGAGGTGGCCAGGAGGGTCACATGAGGCCATTCTTAAAATGCTGAGCAAAACTGAAGACTCTAGATAATGACTTCTTTTTCAAAAAAAATATAGAGTTTGGTTGGGGGCTACAGAGATGGCTTAGCAGTTAAGGCACTTGCCTGCAAAGCCAAAGGACCAGGTTCGATTCCCCAGGATCCACTTAAGCCAGATGTGCATGCATCTGGAGTTCATTTGCAGCAGCTAGAGCCCTGACATGCCCATTCTCTCTCTCTCTCTCTCTCTCTCATAAATAAATAAATAAATAAAAATGTTAAAAAGAGAGGGCTGGAGAGATGGCTTAGTGGTTAAGGCACTTGCCTGCAAAGCCTAATGACCCAGGTTTGACTCCCCAGTACCCATCTAAGTCAAATGCACATGGTGGTGCATGCATCCGGAGTTCATCTGCAGTGGCTAGAGGACATTCATATATATATATACATATATATCCCTCTCTATCTGACCCTCTCTTAAATAAATAAATAAACAGAATATTGTTTAAAAAAAAAGTTTGGTTGGTTTTGGTTTAGGTTCAGGTTTCTTACCGTATAGCCCTGGCTGGCCTGGAGCCTGCTAAGCAAACCAGGCTGACCTCAAACTTCCAACTGTCCTCTTGCCTCTGCCTCCCAAGTGCTGGGATGATAGACCTACACGACCTTGCCTGACTTGAGATTATGAAGCTTTTGCACACCTGGTGTGTCAAATGCCTTCTGATGTGGCCTGCGGTGCACACGGGCCTTGCCTCTTGGTCGTCACGCTTCACGGCCCTCTCGGGAGCTCCCAGAGACCACAGCACCACTCCCCACTCTGCCTCATCCTAGCGTCTGCCAGGCTCAGCCAGTCCCCTCAAGAAATGATGACCAGAACTCTGTGTTTGTTGCCCAGCTTCCCAGGAAACGGCCAGTGGCACAGGAAAGGGATTACTTTGGGTAAATATTTCTCTAAACCTCATTCTTACCACCACCACCCCAGCACACAGAATAAGGGGGCCAGATTCCCTAACATCTCTACCATTCTAATCCAAGGGAGCCTGGAATCGGGCAGAGCAAAAGCCCCCTCTGAACGTGAGCCCCAGGATTGCACACTGGGGGCAGAGGGTGGGAAGCATCAAAGGTGAGGATGTATGAGCTGGGCCCCAGAGACACTAGAGGTTTCCTTTTTTTTAAAAATTTTTTTTTGTTTATTTATTTATTTGAGAGCGACAGACAGAGCGAGAAAGAGGCAGAGAGAGAGACACAGAGAGAATGGGCAAGCCAGGGCCTCCTGCCACTGCAAACGAACTCCAGACGCGTGCGCCCCCTTGTGCATCTGGCTAACGTGGGTCCTGGGGAGTTGAGCCTCGAACCGGGGTCCTTAGGCTTCATAGGCAAGCGCTTAACCGCTAAGCCATCTCTCCAGCCCTAGAGGTTTCCTTTTTCCGGGGCTGTGCTTTTGCAGCAAGCGAGACGTGGTCCCTACAGCACCGAGCCCCGGGATCAGCAAACCGTAGCACTGTACAGGGGATCTCTGACCTGGCCTCCCAGCCCCAGAGCAGGATTCACATCGGCCCTTTTGGAGATGGGTGAAAAACCTGTCCCAGTGCTTTTTTTTTTTCAGGTCCCGGGGAGCTCAACGGCACTTGCAAGCAAATTGGGGTTAGTCTACCTAATCAACAGCTGAGGAAACAGGCTTAGGTGCGGATTGTAAGTCCTGGCTGCATGCTGGGAGTCTGTTGAGAAACTGTAGATGCAAAGCGCCCCTGCATACCCAGATGCTCCATCCAGCTCCTTGCCTCACTGTCCCCTCCTCCCCCGTGACTCCTGTGGCTCAGCATAGCCTCTGAGCCCTGTGTCTCCCCACAGGGGGTCTGGGAGTTTCCATTCCTTGGCAGGTACTCTACAACTGAGCCATATCCTCAGCCCTGGAGTTTGCGTTTCTAACAAGCTCCCGGGCAAAGCTGACACTGCCGGTCTACGGGGAGAACCAACCCTTGAGAACTGCACTCAAGGCCCCTGGACTGGCCTGTCTGCTCAGCTGTGAACTGGGACAGATGCTTCCTGGCTTGGGAAGCAACAGTCTCTGTGCACAACTAGGGACGTGGTGAACATTCACACTTGAGCCCAGGCAGTCCGGAGAGGACATGTGCTGCTGGATGTCCAATGCCCTGGACAAGCTTGCCCGGTTTCCAAGTCCACATTCAACCCACAGCCTCTCACTACAGCAGGCCTCAAGCTCCAAAACGAACCCTTACCAGCAAGAAACCATCCTGCCTTCGTAATTGCCCACTAAGGCCCTTGCTCAGAGTCACAAATGAACACGAATGTGCCTCCGTCCCAGGAAAAGGCCCAAGTCTTGTCCCCACCTCCATCTCTCAGGCCCTCCTCACCCAAAGCAAACACAACCCCCCCCCCATCACTTTTATTCTTCCTGCGTCACAACCAGCAAAGCTCTCCACTGGGGACGTGCTTCCTAAGCGCCCAATGTATGTTGTGCATGTGGCTTGATGGTCAGAGCACACCTAGGCACAAAGACAGAGAGGCAGGAAGCACTGTCAGAGAGGGTGCCCGGGTCCCCGAGGGAAACGAGAGCAGCAGGAATGAGGATTACAAAGGAGGAGATGCCCTCCCATGTCCAGCCTCTCGACCGATAGTCCTGTCTGCTGAGGTACTGGTCCCTTCTCCAGGTCAGATGCTGGTGACCTGCCAACACCACACAAGAAGAGTAGGAAGAACACCACTTGGCAATCACTGTGTGATGTGAGTTGTGTTAAGGGCTCTGAAGGTGTGATCTCACTAGAACCCTGCCACATCCTCATGTAATGCTCAGCCCTGTGGTACCCCAGTTTGCCAAGGAAGAAATGGAGATTTACAGAGGTGAAGTGGCATGCCACACAGGAAGCAGCCATAGAAATCACCCCCATGTTAAAGAACCCATGAGCAGGTTGGAGAAATTGCTTAGTGGTTAAGGCGTTTGCCTGCAAAGCCTAAGGACCCAGGTTCGAGTCCCAGGACCCACATAAAGCCAGATACACAAGGTGGCGCATGCGTCTGGAGTTCGTTTGCAGTGGCTGGAGGGCCTGGTGTGCTCATTCTTCCACTCTATCATGCTCTCTCTCTCTCTCTTTCTCTCTCTCTGTCTCTCTCTGCCTTTCTCTATATCTCAAAAAAAAAAATATTTTTTTTAAAAAGCAACCCAAACAACTGCCACACAGTCCTGTCTCAACCAGGGCTGGGAGAAACTCAATTCTGCTTTCTCCCAAGACCCAGGGTTCCAGGCAATTTATGTCTCAAGCCATCCTCATGATCCTTGATATGACAGTAACAGGCAATACTCATTATTGTTTATATGCCAGAGTCTAAACACACACACTCATTATACATAAATACGTGCCTTTCATTCTCACCACGGCCTTGAAGACTCCAAGACCTACATTTAGCAGAGGCAAAAACTGAAGGACTGAGAGGTTCGGTTCCTCCCCTCGGGTCTCACAGCTAGTTAGCAACAAAGCCAGGATCTGAACTCAAGAGAGTCAGGTTTCCAGGTCACTCCTGTAACCCGCTGCCCAGTTCACAGGCTTCTTCTGTCTACCTGTACGTGTGGTTACAGTGAACTATACACAAACAGCACAGTTCAAAGGTGCTGGGTTCTTTCTTTGCCTTGCCAAGTCCAGCAGTGAGCCCACAGTCATAGGTAAGTCCCCTGATAGATGTCCACTGCTGTCCAGGGCAACTCTTGGCCTGTCTATAGCATGGCCAGGTAGCTAACATTACCAAAACTATACTCAGGATAACAGTTCCATTGTAGAGGTGGGGTTAGAGACCAACAGGTTGGGGGGGTCTCCATGGGACACCTACCTGCAGCAGAGACACCCCATGGTCCACAGGAGCAACCTCTTTGGCTCGGCCTGGCCTTCCTCTTTTTGGGCATTGTGTGGCTCCAGAGGGCTTCTCTGTGGCCTGTCACTTCTGATAACTCACTTCCACTGGCATCCCTTAATAAAAATACTCAGTAGAGCCAGATAGATGGCTCAGAGGCCAAGGCATTTGCCTGCAAAGCCTAATGACCAGAGTTCAATTCTTTGGTACCCACGTAGAACCAGATGCACAGTGGTATGGAATATCACTTGCAGTGGCTGGAGGACCCGGCACGCCCATTCTCTCTCTCTCTGTGCTTGCAAATAAATAAAAAATATTAATTTAAAAAAAAAAAACAACACTCGGGCCTGGCTCTGGCTGTCATCTCTTGAAAGGATGAGGTCAGATAGGCACATCCCTGAAGTTCGTCTCAGCCCAAAAATTGCCAGCCGTCCCACAGATAGGTAGGAGAACGGGCCGCTGAGTGCACCCCAGGGCGGGGGGCCTAGAGAACAGTCAAGGTCGCCGCCGGGGACTCCAGGGAGACACCAGCCTGACTTGCCCGGCTGCTGGCGCCGCGAGTACCGCAAGAAGAGCAAGGGACTGTCCGAGACCACGTGCGCGCAGATGCACTTCCGCCTTCTCGTCCAGGCAATTGGCCGAGGCGGACTCCGGGCCGCCCCTCCCCGGGCCCTCACCTCCACCCCTGAACTGCGCTCCTGAACTTCCGGGCACGAACCAGAAGCGCCCGCTCCATGCCCTCCATGTCTCTCCCTGGCGAGGTGAGACCCACAGGGCGCCCACAGCGGAGCTCGTTAGGCCCTAGGGCATCTAGGCAGGTACCAGGCACTTAGTCCCAACTGCCGAGTACTTACACCACCTTGGTCCCCCAGTCCTCCTCCTGTGCACACGCCAAGCTCTGGGAGTCTCTGAACTTGGCCAGTGTTTCTCCCACCCAACCTGGGGGCCACTCAATGAGAGGATGGAGGGGAAACACCGCTTCTGGCTGGGTGGATGGGGGGAGGGTCGATGGAGAGATGGTTTGGCGGTTAAGGCGCTTGCCTGCAAAGCCTATGGACCCAGGTTCAATTCCCCAGGACCCACACAGAGCCAGATGCACAAGGGGTTGCATGTGTCTGGAGTTCATTTGCAGTGGCTGGAGGCCCTGGCGCGCCCATATTCATTCTCTCTTATCCTCCCTCCCTCCCTCTCTCAAATAAAATAAATGATTCTTTTTAATTTGAAAAAGAAAAAAAAAAAAGATTTCTTAGAGGATGAGTCAGCGCTGTATGGCGCCAGGCAGGAGGAAGATGGGGAGAACAAGGTGAAGAACACAGGGATCCCACACAAGTGGTTGCTCCTGGAAACAGGCCGAGGGACAGTAGCCAGGTGGGATGAGGGGAAGGAGGCCAGTGGCTTAGGATGGAGGGCCTCAGAGGCCCGGCCGAGGAGCCTGAGTGCGATCCCCCGGCTCAGGTGTCAGCAAAGTTTGTATGCTGGTCTATTTTGATTACTCAACTCCGCCGCCACGGTAGTGGAAATGCAAGCCATAAAGATACAGAATTTAATGTGCATGGCTGTGCTCCAATAAAACTTTATTTATGGGCAGAGGAATTTTAATTTCTCATAGTCATGTATCAGAAAATAGTATTTCTTCTTTTGGCTTTTCCCAACCATTTAAAGATACATAAAGCACGCTTAACTCATGGACTACAGAGAGGAGACACACAGCAGACTTCTCCCATAGGCAATGGGAAGGCTTTTAGAAGGCTTCAAGTAAGAGCCAAGGTGCTGGGTACAGTTTCAAAAGAACTCTGTGGAGGTTGAAGGTGAGATGGATTGAGGTAGTTCTCATTTCAGAGTCATGAGACCATGCTCCAGAGGATTTTTGGGGTGGCTTAAGGTATGTCCAACCTACAGCCCATGGGCTTCATATGGCCTAGAACAGCTATGAATGTGGTGGCCCAACGTGTCACAACATGTTACAGTGCCAAAATGTTAAGTCAACCCCTGGTAGGCAAGAGAAGGAAGAGACCCCAGGCAAGGAAATGAAACATCAAGACCCCACCCTGGAAAATGGGACAGGTATCCTAGAACCATTTTTACTAGACTGTAGCTATATGCCTCCTTTGAATGGCAGGTAAATTAAATGCAACAAGGATGCCACATTGCATTGTAACGGCCCTTATGCTAGCAAAGCAAATCAACACAAATCATCTTACCACCTTCCACACACATGGCTCAACCTCAGTGTCTCCCCTGGTGCTGTGCAGACACAAGACAGTGTCCAAAGAGGTGAAACCTTTAGAGGTCAAATGCTGCGTTGGTGACTGACTTTTAACATTTCAGCAAGCTATCTGTACAATACTGGGTCCAACAACATGTTGTCATGGATTATGGAAGAAAGAAAAAAAAAAAGATATCAAATAGAAGAACTAGTTGGAAAAGAAAAGGGTGTATGGAAAGTGTATGGGAGAAAATTCTGATCAAAATACATTATGTACATGTATGAAAATTCTCAGCCAGGCATGGTGGGGCACACCTTTAATCCCAACATTTGGGAGGCAGAAGTAAGAGGCTCGCTGTGAGTTCAAATCCAGCCTAAGACTACATAGTGAATTCCAGGTCAGCCTGGGCTATAACGAGACCCTACCTCAAAAAAAAAAAATTGTCAGTAAGAAAAATGAAAAAAATTCAAAATAAATGATATACAAAAGCAGGAAAAAAAAGATATTTCAGGAGCTGGAGAGATGGCTCAATGGTTAAGGCACTTGCATGCAAAGCCTGCTGACTCAGGTTCAATTCCCCAATACCAATGTAAAGCCAGATGCACAAAGCGACACATACATCCGGAGTTCATTTGTAGCAGCCAGAGGCTGTGGCATGCCCATTTTCTCTGTCTCTCTTCTCGCTACCTCTCTCTGCTTGCAAATAAATACATAAAAATATTTTTTAAAAAAGAAAATATTTTTAAGAAAAAGATATTTCAGCCAAAAAATAAAAAAGGAATGAAAGCTAATTGAGTGGTAGAGTGCTTGCCTAGCATAAGAGGCCCTCACTTCAATTGCCAGACACACACGCACACACACACACACACACACACACACACACACAAATGAATACAACAAAAACATTCAGGGGCTAGAGAGATTGCTTAACAATTGAAGGCATTTGTTTGCCTGTCCTGATGTCCTGGGTTTGATTCTCTAGTACTCACATAAAGCCACATGCACAGAGTGACACATGCATCAGGAGTTCAGTTGCAGTGGCTGAAGGCAAGGCCCCAACGTGCGCATTTCTTTCTTTCTTCTCTCTCTCTCTTACAAATAAATAAATATTTTAAAAACAGAAATTAAAAATAAACAGCTTCAATCTCTCCTGGCTTCCACCCAGGTCCATATCTTAAGAAATGCAAGCCAGGGTTGGCCTGTCCCGGGATCCCTTTCAAGCCCCTAGACGGCAGCTGTCTCTGACCCAGCATGGGCCTTGTCCACTGTGGGAAGCACCTGGCCCTCTCAGAAGAGACATCTGAGCTTTGCAATGAAAGTGGACGTCCCAGACCCAAACAGCCAAGGGCACAAGACAATGCCCAGACCTGTCCCTTCCACTCTGTTGCTCCTGGGGCATGCCTGAGGCTTAGCATACAACCTGTGTAATATTACAAGTCACCAAACTTATCAAGGTCCCATGCTTGGCTAAACAGTCTCGGGTCACCATCATAAATCCCTCATTAACTTCTGAACAAGGGGTGCCACATTTGCACTCTGCAATGATCCCAGTAAATTATGTATTCAGTCCCAGAATAAAGTAACTCAGGTCACGTGGCTCGTTAGTGATGTCGTCGGGGTTGATCTGGGCAACGGGATGCCAGCACCTGCCTGCCAGTCATGCCACAGTTAGAAATTACATTTAAGTGCCCACTTGATTGCAGATGTCTAAAAGGCAATGCCAGGACAGACTTCAGTATCTGTTTGCCACCCAGATCTGGACTTAACCCAGGCGGGACAAAGATGCCATGGCCTGAGCCAACCTAATCTCCATGGCCAACTTTCTCCCTGCCTATGCCTGTGCCCTCTTGGAGAGCATCTTTCCACACGTGGCCGTTTCTGCTTATTCAAAAGCTGCCCTGCTATAGTGACCAGAAATGCTACGTGGGGTGTGGCCTCTGAAGGACACCTGCCCAGCCCTCGCTCCTCTCTGACTGCAGGTGCGCTGCTCCTTGACAGACGAGGGGAGACTTCAAAGAGCGTCTGAGTTCCAGAAGGGGTAGGAGAGCAGGGCGCTCAGGGTCCCATGAGCTGCCATCCGTCTCTGATCTCCAGACAAGAAAGCACGCCGTGAGGTAAAACCTCCATTTTAAAAATTCAGCAAGCCAGGAGATAATACCCTTAGGATTCAGCTCTGAATTTCCACATCTCATATTTTTTTTTCCAAGGGCTGAGAAGATCAGAAATTTCTCCAGCAAGATCAAATAAAATGCATCTCCACCCAGATCCACCGGGGCAATCTCAGAGTCTACCCCCAAGGTCACTGACGTCATGACTAGTGAACCTAGAGTACTGGCTCTGGAGCGGGGCAGCCTGGGTTTCAATCGTGGCTGTGACCATGTCTAGCTGTGAGTTCCTTAACTTCCTGGCACCTCAACTTCCTCTTCGATAAAACAGACAGACACACCAATGCCTCCTTTCATAACTGAAAGTTAAAATAATTGCTAAATGGATATCACCATCTTTAAGCTCTGCTTAGGACCTTGGAGAAACATGTCTTCCTCCAGTAGCAATATTAGCACTGGCATGTCCTAAATTATTCCTCTCTGAAGTCTCTGGGATAGGGAAGCAGTGTGTTTCTTTAGGGGAGGTTGCCCATGAAGGCAGCTCACAGAGCTGTGCCCGCCAGGGGCCTTCTGGACATTGTATGTATAGAGGCCTTGGCACCCAGCAAAGTGGTTGGTTTCCTATTTGCTTCCATATGAGACCTTCTGCCCACTCTGACAGACAAGTGATTATTTAGAGCTGAGAACACCCTTGCTTCTTAGGACAAGAGGCCAGTCAGGGAGGCCCCATTTCCTCTGCCATTCATCTTCACCCACATCTGCCACCAGCCCCCAAGTGCTGGTGTGCAAGGGCAAAGCTGGCTCTGACAAAGTGACGTCATTTCAGCACCTCTCACCCCTCCTGCTTCGGTCAACACCACCGCGGGCCCTCAACCTTCCATGCGCTACAAGTATATTACTCATGGGCCCAGGACTATCATGGCCAATAACACCTAGGTGTCAAGTTTACAAACAAGGAGGATGCTCTTGAGATTGCTGGCTGCCTTCGGGCTTCTGCAGATTCCTCTTGGGCCCTGAACTTGCTTCGGTTCCTTAGAATCGCAGGCTGAGCTTGCCCTAGTCAGCCCCACCGTGGCCTTGACCACAGCAGATCTCACAACGAGCAGCTGGAGTACGTCAGAAATGAGGTCACCGTCTCGCTGGCCCAGTTGCACAGAAAGATGGATGGGGGCATGCATGGCCAGCGGAATCCAGGTCCTGGCAGACGCCCACTGGACAGAGTCTCATGGGGATCACTGCTCACATGGGGACTCTGGTTCTGAGTCCTGGTTGTAACATCCCAGGTGATTTCCACACATTGGAGTGGTGTGCTTCTGGTTCTTGGGGCTCGGCATAAACTCCTGTGGCAGTGCAGGGAATATATGGAAGGGCATTGGCCATTTATGGCTTCGGAGTCACCCCAGAGGCAGCCATCTGTGTCACCCACCTCCCAGCTCCAACTTGGGTGCTCAACAGAAGAAATTACGGTCTTCACCCCAAGTCCTGCCCATACCCAGATGAAATATATAAAAAAAAATTCCAGATAGGAACATGGATTGTGTACATCAAAGAAGATTTTCTACTTTGGACACAAAAAGTTTGTCCACAGTGACACAAGTAGCCAAGGGATGGATTTATATATGGGGTAGGATGAGAGCCTCATCCTTGTTCCAGTGTCATGCATTATCAGACTTGCCACAGATCTCACTTGGTGTCGGTATGTTCATTTCTTCAATTGTTTAGTTCAGTCACAAAAACCTAGAAAAGTGGGACTTGTGTACCCTGGTAATGAACTGGGTCAGAAAAAAAATGCTATCAGTCCATAGGGTTGTGTTCTGTGACAATCACCAGGCCAAAAGCAGATTGGACCTCAATACCCATTGATCCAACACTAGCCACTGGTACGAGTAACCTAACTTACATATGAGAGCTTCATCCTACGAACAGAACTGATGTGTCCCTCTAGGCACAGAATGTAGTATATGTCAGTTGTTCTAGAAATACTTTTTTGTGTTGGGAGATCATTGTTGTTTTTAGATAGGGTCTCATGTAATCCAGGTTGTCCTCAAACTTGCTACCTGTCTCTGCCTCCACAGTGCTGGGATTACAGAATCATGTCAAGTTAATGTGATGTTGGGGACCGAAGCCAGAGCTTCATGCATAGTAGACAAGCACTATACAACTGAGCTTCTGAGAGCCCTGCACAGGGGCCGTTCGGTCCGCGGCTCTGTCTATAACTAGGACACCAAAGGGTGACAAGGGAGAGCACCTGGCTGGCTAACATCAGAACTCTTAGTGGACCTTCAGACTCTGAGCAGTTTCTTAGAGACACCTGAACTCTGCAGTCCTTAAAGTCCCCACCCTATGCCATCCCAGCCTTACCACCATCCCTCTGAGTGTTACCCATACACTGTCTAAGAGAACACCAGGAGCCCTTCCTTCCTAAGCAGCCCTCTCCCCACCCTGTCTTGAGCTCCTGTCCTCTCACCCTGAAACTCATTCCTAACCTTCTCCTCCAGCCCAGAAGAGGTGGGTACCCAGCCTGGAAAACCACCACAGCTACGTACGCTTACCAGCTCTGACCACGGGCCAGGAAGTCTTGTTGGACCATAGGAGGCCCGGGAAGAATAAACTGTGTGTGTCCCTGCTCTCGGGCTGCCCGCAGAGAAACAAGCAGAGACAGAGATCACTGTGGCTCAGAGACAGAAGGGGCAGTGCACAGTGCCACAGCTAAGAGCACAAGCTCCGGATCTGACAAACCGTATGAGGACTCACCGGATCAACACGAGAGGTCTGTCAACCACAGGTGCCTATTTCTGCTGTTGTCATATGGCGCTGATCTCATCGGGTTGTGGTCACGGTGCTGGGGACTGATATAATTAGACTCGGGAGCCAAGGTAAGAAGTACGGTGAGGACATGTACAAAGCTCATGACTGGGTCTTCTATACCAAGCTTGTTTTGGATTCCCTCCACTAGGCTGGCGCTCCGTGTGCATAGTAGGACCTCAAAAAAGTTCACTAATTGCTTTCCACATGCTCTCAACTGTAACTACCTTGTAATGTCCCCACCACCTCTTCCATCACTGTTCAAAAATGCGTGTATATTCTTCAAGGCTGAGCTCAGCGCTTGCATCCTCTAAGGAGGCTTACGTGCTTCCTGACATACCAGGTGAACAGCTCACCTGTCTTACTTTAGGGATTTTTTTTTTACATCTAAGAACTCCAGTCCATAGCCTTATAGTTGTAGCCTTCTGTGTAGATGATTACACAACCCCATCAGACCACAAGCCCCTTAGGGCAGCTAAGGCTCATGTCTGCTTTTGTTTTTCAGTTCCAAGTAAGAGAATTATTAACACTCAATTTCCCAAAGAAACACTCCTAAGGTCCCTTCTGAACCCTCCTTCTCATACCATGTAAGTCAGAACAGCCTTCCAGAACCTCAAGTCTGTCTAAAACAGAAGCCAGTCTGAGCACACACTCTGTATCACAATGAAGCAGAAGGTCTAAGCTAAACGTGTTGATCAACACACATTTGCTATCCTTCTATATGCCACGGAGCTCCAATATTCATCCAGCATTTTTCTGAAATGGGTATATAATCCTTCCCACTTCTGGATCTGATGGGAGACCATTAGTTTTCACACTCATCAGTGGTGAGACTAAGGCCAGAGTTTGTCTTCAGCTGTGGTACAGGATCTCACACACAGTGACTCTACTGACCTAGTCCCACCGCGTTCTTGGTTCTGGGCTGATGAACTAAACAAGAGTTCTGGCACTGAGGAGCAGACTATGGCCGTATGTCAGTCAGCTTTCTCTGGTGTGCCACATGAAACACGTCCTGGGTCCCACACACATTCAGGTCCCCAGTGTCCATGCGAATACTGGGTATGGTGATGTACACCTGTAATCCCAGCAAGACACTCTACCTCAATAAATAAGGTAGAGATGAAGAGATGGCTTAGTGGGTAAGGCACTTGCCTGCAAAACCTAAGACCCCAGGTTTGATTTCCCAGTACCCATGTAACACCAGATGTACATCTGGAGTTCATCTGCAGTGGCTAGAGGCCCTGGTGTGCCCATTGTCTCTATCTGTCTTCCTCAAATAAATAAATAAAAATAAAATATTAAAAAATAAGTAAGTAAGGTAGAACAAAACAGGACACATCTCTGCCCTCCACACATATATACACACACATGCACACACACACAAGAAACACATATACATGGGCAAAAACAAATAAAGATAATTTTAAAAAGAGGAAGTTCCGCTTCAGATAGGTAACAGTTTCTATTCTATCTCGTGAACGAAAGAAAGATACAGTAATAAACTCAATGACTCAAGACCCACTGGTAGATGCTGAATGTTATTGTTTATTAAAAAGCTAATAATCCAGTCAATTTTTTAAACTAAGCAACAAACTTCAAAATAACAAATGAGGATGGTTCAGGTTAATACCAATGGAGCATAATCACGAGAGAGGAGAGGAGTACGTTAGGAATCTACGCCCTTTCTCTACGTAGAACATACTGATAATGAAACAGTAGGGAGAGGTTTCCACGTGCAGGCCACGAGAGTAGTCACTGGCCAAGACGCAGCCCATGCTTCTGCTTAGATGGTCGTAGATGTCGAGGGAAGGAAATGCCGCTCCTTAAAGTAGCCCTCGCTAGTGACCCTCACTCTGTGTCTATTTCCTCCGCTCGTATTATTGACGCTCTTGCTCCAGAAAATGATGGGCGTCGCACGTTCTTTATAAATAACCCTGCGCAGGGTTTTCAAACAACGCACCCCTGGGACTTTTTCAGAGCACCCTCTCCGCTTGGAGACTCAACACCCAAGCTGCACCTTCGCACCCTGCAACAGGCAAGAGGCTCTTCTGAGTCTTCGCGGGACACGCTTGTGTAAATGGGCGGCAACATTTGCGCTCCTCTCCAAGCACTTTAAGTGGGGAAGCAAAACTCATTACACAAGCTAGCCCTCTTCTCCATTCTCAAGTGTCCAAACACACTCTGTCCAACAGCATGCACTTCTATGGCTCTGCATGGCTAGGACACTCCAAAGGGGGAGGACGGGGGGGGGGAGGGAGGAGCCTGGGCTCATGAGCTTACAGAGATCAGAGCTGGAGTGCCAGGGATTCTGCGGGGTGCAGGGTATGGGCAGGGGGGTCACAGCAGGGAGACTTTCCAGACTGTGGGCTCCAGGGCAACCAGAAATGAGGCCGTCAGGCCGAATCTATAGAAGGTACTGCTGAACAGGCCCCTTAAGAGTAAGTGCTGGTTCTGTAAAGTCCATCTGGCTTCCCAGGCATTTCATATCATGTACCCATTGACAAGCACTTCCTGGGAGCCCACCAGATATAAAGCCTAATACTAATTATCTCACTGCCCTTCTATATCTGTCTATATCTATATCTACCTATATCTATAGATAACTCTAGAAAGAAAGAGGGCCCAGAGCAGCCTGCACAAAAAATGTCAAACTAAACACTTAAACATGAACTTTTAGGGCCATGAGAAGGAGTCCCATGAAGAGAAAAATAAGGCTGGAAGCACTCTATTTTAGGTCAGTGCTCTTCAAGCTCTGGTCAGAATCAAAACATTTTAGGAGCTTGTTAAAAACAAATAAAGAGACCTGGATCCCACCCTTGAAGATTCTAATTCTGTGGGCCTGAAGTCTAAGTCTGTATTTTTAAGCTGCAATCTCAAGGATTAAACGTTAATAACTCAGGGCTGGGAAGACGGCTCATCAGTTAAAGGCACTTGCTTGCAAAGCCTTCTGGCCTGGGTTTGATTCAGATGTACAAAGTGGTACATGCATCTGGAGTCCATTTTGCAGGCTGCAAGAGGCCCTGGTGTGTTCTCGTTCTCTCTCTTTCTTCCTCTCTCTCTCTCTCTCTCTCTCTCTCTCTCTCTCCCTCTCTCTCTCCCTATCTCTATCTCTCTTCTTTCTCCTTGTAAACAAATAAACACAAACAAACAAATACATACATAAATAAAGCCAGGTGTGGTGGCACCCACCTTTAAAACTAGTACTTGGAAGGCAGAGGTAGGAGGACCATCCTGAGTTTAAGGCCAGCCTGAGAGTATATAGTGAATTCCAGGTCAGCCTGGGGTAGAGTGAGACCTTACCTTGAAAAACCAAAAAATAAAAATAAAAATAAATTAACAACATAAGACAATGTGCTAAGTGGTGAGACAATCTTTCGTACTGGCCAAGGTCAAAGGACTTCATAGAGGTCAAATATAAGGAACACAAGCAGGGACAGAGAGGAAGAAGAAAAGAAAGCCTCAGACAGTAGGAGTCAGAATCCCAAGCAAAGGTCCCTACGTATCAGGGGGCTAAATGCAGAAAATTCTGGATGCAGCAAAAACGTTTCACTGGAAGAGAAAGACGTCAGGTGGGGGAGTCAGAAGTCTCACGAATGGCAACACAGTGTGGGTTTTAGCCTGGCGACAAGAGGCAGCAGATAGAAAGGAAGGGGCAGGGGAGCAAGATAGTTTCAGAGCACCAACTGGCTTAGACACATCAGAAGACTGAAAGCTAGGTCTCGGGTTCTAATAAGGTGCCCTAATATCCTATCCTGTCTTCAGAGAGACAGACAATATTGTGTTCTTTCTATAGCGAGAAAGCTGGGCCACCAAGCAGCCAATCAGCCTGAGGAAAGCCAGGGAAGAGACAGCGGGCAAGCGGCTGCCTTCATCTTCGGCAAATCCATCCACAGCCTTTCAACACCAATCAGCACGTGTTTACTGGGTGCCCACTACAAGCAAGGCGTGGGAAGATGCAAAGACATATGGAACAGCATTCTTGCTCCCAAGGAACCTACTCTCTGGTGGCCAGGCTGGAGGGAGAGCTCCGTAAAGACTCAGAGAGTCCATCTTTCATGCTGTTCAGAACGGTCCATCTCTGTAGAAATGGCTCACTTTTCTGCTACCGTAATGCAAAAGCAGCCTTGGATGATACATAAACAAATGCGCATAGCTGTGTTTCAATAAAACTTTATTTATAAAAAGTTATCTGTGGGCCACATTTGACCTACATACAGGCTGTAATTTGCTAATCCCTGATTTAGTGAATAAAACAAGTCCATGACTTAGTGTGTAAAATAAGCCCATGAAAAACTAACTACTTATAAAAGAGGAGACACAGGTAATAAATAAAGTGACTTTGGAGCAAAGAAAAGGAATTAAGTTTGGTCAAGGATGGTTGGGAAAATAGCACTGGAGCTGAGCAAGTCATTTAGCTTTTCAAGGGTGCAGGTAAAATGTCCAAACTAAGCCAGAAGCACACTGGTGGTCCCTCTTCTCCATCTTCTTGCCCAGAATCTTCCAACTTCAGTGTGGCTCCTCCAGAGCATCCTGAGACCCCACCTCCCCTCTAGCAGGAAGTTTTTTTGTTTTTGTTGTTGTTGTTTTGGGGTGTTTTTTTGGGGGGGGGTTTCAAGGTATGGTCTCACTCTAGCCCAGGCTGACCTGGAATTCACTCTGTATTCTCAGGGTGGCCTCGAACTCAAGGCAATCCTCCTACCTCTGCCTCCCAAGTGCTGGGATCAAAGGCGTGCGCCACCACGCCCGGCTTAGCAGCAAGTTTTGAGTGTCGGTGACAAGGATAATTCCGAAATGATCCTGGAAATTTAAACACATGCACATGTAAACATCTCTCTCATCTTCATGTGTTCATTCAGACATAATTTAATTATTTAACCTCCTGAAATTTTGTCTACCTTTCATGAAACTTCTGTTTCCTGAAAAGGACCCATCTGCTTCCCTACCAGATACTAGTGAGCCTCAGTGTTCTACCTGGTCATGTGGTGCCCTCAAGAAGAACATGGTCGAGGGGGGGGTGGCATAGAGAGATAGCTTAGCGGTTAAGGCCTGCAAAGCCTAACAACCCAGGTTCAATTCCCCAGGACCCATGTAAGCCAGATACACAAGGTGGCACATGCATCTGGAGTTCATTTGCAGTGGCTAGAGACTCTTGGGCACCCGTTCTCTATCTGCTTGTTTCTCTCCCTCTCTCTCTCTCTCTCTCTCTCTCTCTCTCAAAAATAAATAAATAAATAAAATACTTTTTTTCTTTAAAAAAAGAACATAGGGAAAGCAAAGCTGGCCACATATCTTCCCTGCCCCTGCTGAGCGGTGCCAGGCATGAAAACAGAAACAGAGCCACAGAGCCCAACAGCAACACCCCCAACAGCGCCAGCAGGCACCAGCGCAGCTCAAGCAAATAAACACGTTAAGGGCGGCCGGGCCGTGCGATACAGGACACGTCCAGGCCTCAGATGCCTTCACCGGAGCCAACCAAGGTCAACTCCCATCAAAGCCTCCATCACACTACTTTTGTAGGGGTTCACAGGGTCCATTCCCACATGGCTCGTGGTACAAGAGACAAGGCCACAAATGCGGACAGATGTCAGCAGAGGGAAAGGAGGTCAAGGGGACCACACAGTGCATGGGATGGCGGGGAGCCACTGTGCATTGGTCCAAGTCCCACCCGCACCCCACTCAAGCTTGACCTCCTCCTCCAGGAAGGCCTCCTGGCTCCTGGTCATTGACAGTGACTTGCTTCTCCTCTGAACCGCTGGGAAAATGCTTCTGCAATGAGCAAAGCCCACAACAGGAGCACCACTGGGAAGTCACTAGAAATGCAAGTTCTCAGGCCCCAGTCCCAAACTGGACATCGTGGCAACGGCACCTGGCCATCTGCTTTAACAAGGTCTCCCAGGTGTTCAGAGGCAGGCCGCAGCTTGGGGACCACTGAGCTGACATCTGGAGTCTGCATTGCTCCCCGTTCCCCAGAGAGAGTCAGTCCACCGCAGAGCCTGGCTCTCGGGTCTACATCCATCTCCCGCCTTCCCAGGGAAAAGGATGCCAACAGCAAGCGTGTGCCCACAGGGTATAAAGAGCTGAAGCATCTATGTCCCCACACGGGGTTGGAGCTTCACAGGGCCTGAGTGAGAAGGGGACACAGATCCCATGAGCGTTGCCATCCGATGCCAGGGCTCTGCCAGCCACGAGCTGCTCTGCCTTTCTCTCACCTCGGACAGACGTTCCACCAGTGCCCACAATTCACCGGCTTCTCCATTTGCTCAGCAAATATTGACCAAGCGTGGGTGCCAGGCGCACACAGATGTTGGTGGACACGAGCAAACCAGACAGACAGGATCCCTGCCCACATTCTCGCCGACGGAGAGACCCAATCAATAAAGAAGACAAAATCCTTACATATTAACTAGAAGACATCAGATACGGGCAAAACACAGATAATATGTGTGCGAATGTCATAATGAAGACCATTATTTTGAACACTAAAATGTTAAAGTCATGAAACATAAGGGGACACAGTGACAGGCGGGAGGAAACCAGAGGGACATGGAAGGTAGACAGATGTGAGCTCCGGGACTGGATCCCGGAAGAGGCATTTGTGGGGAAGCTGGGACCATGGGAAGGATGCAGGTTTGACTCCCCAGGACCCACATAAGCTAGATGCACAAGGTGGCACGTGCATCCGGAGTTCATTTGCAGTGGCTGGAGGACCTGGTGCGCCCATTCTCTCTCTCTCTCTGTCTCTTCCCCCCCCCTCAAATAAATAAATAAATAATAAAACATTTAATATAAAGTGATGGGCTGTGATTTGTTCACCCCAAAGCCCGGCCCCCAGTCTCACATTGCAAGATCAGGAGTAGTGAGTCGTCGTGGTAACCGCAGCTGCGGAATACAGCGCGGAGTCGTGATGGTGGCGGTGCTGAGCTCGAGGGCTGCTTCCCCCAAGTGAATCATCAGGATGGCGAATGACAATTGTTACTATTAATATAATAATACCTTAAATTGCACTTCCATTTACAAGGCATTTTCATACACATTATCTTGTGTAATCCTCAGAAGAGCCTGGTGAGAGTAGCAGGCAAGATGTCACCGCTTCTGCACGTAAGAGGAAAACAAGTCCGGTGGCCAACTGGGAGACCTGAGCCTGGGTCAGGAGGTGTCTGCGCTTTCCGCCGCACGGGGCCATCTTGCTGCCGCGAGGGCCGGGGGCACTCACGTCACCACCTGTGATTGTGTCTCTCCAGGCTGACTCAAGGTATCCCCACCATAGGAAAACCCAGGCATGCTCCCTGGAGAAGAAGGTGCTCAAAGGGTACCTGCACTACCTTGGCCCAGTCCAGTGGCCAGCCCCCCAGGGAGCCCGGTCCCCAGAGGAGGGAGATGAAAGGGTACCACATTTGCTTCTCTCTGCAGCTCAAAATAGAACAGATGAGACATCACAGCTGAGCTCACTGCAGTATCAGATGTCTCTAAAATAATTATTTATAAAGGGAAACGGGAATGTGGAGAGAGAAAAAAAAAAGCCCCAATTTCAATGCTAGTGTCCCCTATGCAAATGATGAGAAAGGGAAAAAAAAATAGCGAATGTCAGGGTGAGGAGTCAGCTTCCCCAGAGGCTCCAGGTTTCTAGCCATCCTGTCCCCATGGGACATGCTGGCCAAGCCTTCCCACAAGGAACAAGGCTGTTGCCCTCCGCCACTTGGCTGCTCTTTGCAAAAGGCACGAGACAACTTCCGCTCTTGCCACCCACGAAGATGGCAGACATGCTCCAGCCAGCCTCCAGTTTCCTGTCCCCACACAGCCCCGTCTGTCCCCTGCCCACCATATACAGAGCCTGACCAGGCAGATCCAGAGTGGGTGACCACTGAATGTCATTCTCGAGAAGGCCAGCTTCTAAGCTGGTGTGGGTGGCTAAGCACCCAGCCTCCCAATGAATGCGTGTCTCCCCCTGGCATCAGCCTTCATGGCTATAAACAGGGTGGAAAATGTTGATCTTACCTCCTCACAGAGCGATGAGGCCGCAGTGGAGGAGAAACTGAAAACCACGTTCCATCGCTGCTAAAACCAACAAGGGCATATCATGTGCCCAGGGTCAGGGGTCAGGACTGATGACCAGACACAGCAGGGGTCTCCAATGCTCTGGCAGTTAGGCCATGCTGACCCCTAGACAGAGGGATATGGCTAGAACAACCAGTCCTTAAAACTCCCCTAAACACAACCCTTTTCTCTCTTTCCCCCAGACAAGGACTCTGAGGACACTGAGGACCTAGGCAGGGCAATGCCCCCAGAAAGCAGGAGCCTGTGTCCTCTACTGGACGCTCGCGGAGTGCCCATGCCAGAAGCAGCCCTCTGGTGTGAATAATCGATGTCTAAAGGGCGGAACACATCCTTTTACTGTGTTACATTCCTGAGGCTGAGAGTCAGTCATGTGCTGTGGCCGCCTGGTCCTGCACATTATACAATGGAGTGCTTCAAACTCCCACAGCACTGCTGCAAATTCAAACAGAGCAAAGAGTGTTGGTCGCCGGTCTCCTCATAGTTCCTCAAGCCAGTGTGGGAATAAAATATAAAAGATGAGCCTAGACGGATGGGCTCCAGGGTCCAACATTTCTCTGTGATGTCTGCATTTTTTGAGCCTGGCTGAGGGTCTGTCCACAACACACATGTCAAGGGCAGTGCACACCTACAGTTTGATGGAGGGACTTTTTCTAAAACATGCAGACTTTCACCGCTGATAATCACCCTCCTGTCAGACAGGTTAGCATCTCTGATCACGATGTCAAGTGTCCTCATAAGGGAGCCTTTCCTGAAGGGGCCAGGTAAGAGAGGAATAATTATCTGTCAGGGAAAATAAAAGGCAAGGGGAAGAATTGGACAACACACACAGAGCACCTGTTTTTTTGTTTTTTTGTTTTGTTTTGTTTTGGTTTTTTTTTTTTTTTTTGCCATGTTGGGTGTTGAAACCAGGCATTGCACATGCTAAACCCTCAAGCACTGCATATTGAAAAAGATGATCACATTTAATCAGGAGGAGTAAATACAAAAACGAAACAACAATGACACCTCACCTTATTATACTGGCAAACATCAAAAACATGTTAAGACCCCGAGTTGTATCAACTATGAGGGGGAGAGACTCACTTGTACCACCCACGGGTGAGGGGATACCTCCCTGGAGGCCAGGCTGGTAAAATCTATCAATATACAAGCCTCAAATGCTTTTCCGTTCAGTTGGATCTCCTTCAAGAAAGTGACCCAACACAGATCCTCCTTCGTGTGCAAAAAGAGGTTCATGTACAAGATTATTCATTGTTTGAATTGCAACAGATGGAAAACAGCCTCAATGCCCGACAGCACGATCGCACAAGGACATTAAACAGAGGAAAAGTCTAGCTGAAAGTTTACAAGACCTCGCTCTCCACCACCCCAGGGCGGAGGAGGGATAAGAGGGAACTCGGCATTTACAAGCCCCCAAGTGGGGACACTGGGGAAGAGAAGCCTTACCCTGAGGACACTCCAGGAACAAGATTCAATATTTGACAAGGTGTGAATCTGCTTCCTCGGTGTGATGCTTATTTTAAGCACACGGAACATTAGCTGTAACGCAAACAGCACGGCAACAGCTGTGTTTTCATCTTGACGATCCTGACGTCACAGCCGGTAAACACAAGCTCCAGAAAGGGACAAGCCACGCTGTCCCCAGCAGCATGCTTTGAAAGGCCAAACGCCTTCCTCCACATAGAGGAAGGCTTCTGAACCATCCATTATTGCAACAGGGCTGACGGGCCCCTCTTCATAGGGTGTCTACTTAGCAGCTGGGAGGAATAAAGCCAGACAGCTGACACTCAAGAAAGAGAATTCTATCCAAAAATCGGCCGCCGCCTCTCTGGAGAGAAAGTTTGCAGTGTCTGTTAGAATTAAGCACAGACACCCATCTTTCAACTCTACACCTCGCATGCTGTGTGTTACAGTGTCATCACAGTGGGGAGCGGAGACAGCCTGAAAATCCACGGGAAGAGAAGGACTGAGGGAACTCCGGCTCCCCTGAAAGAGGCTGTGGCCATTTAAAGGAACAAGGGTTACGTCGGTAGACCTGAAGGGGTGTCCGTGGTGGTTATGAATTAAGTTGCAGAAGGGAGTTTATAGGACCCCACTTCCCACAAGGCCTGACCCATTCTGCCCTCCCCCAACTCCTTCCCTTTCTCCAGAATTTCATTCCCTGCCGTGTTTATTTTTGTTGCTATTTTCTTTTCTTTTTGTTTTTCCGAGGTGGGATTTCGCTCTAGCCCAGGCTGACCTGGAATTCACTATGTAGTCTCACGGGGGCCTTGAACTCCCAGCAATCCTCCTACCTCTGCCTCCCCGGTGCTGGGATTAAAGGCGTGCGTCACCACGCCTGGTTCATATTTCTTATTCTGCCTTGCTCCTATCTTTTTTTTTTGCCCCCCTCTGCTCCAGTAGACAGGGCACATGACCAGGTACCATCCTGCCTCTGGTTTGTACGTGACCCTCAGTCTCTTGACTTCAGAGATCTGTGTGACTTTCCTTTTTCATGTCCTTTAGTCCTTCTCAGTGACTCCTTGATTAAGATTACAAAGGGAGAGGTGTCTTTTCCATTGCTGGCACTTTTGACACTCCAACTATGAGCTATTTTAGTCCTCAGGACTGTCAGCTCCGACAGCAGCGAGGCTTGTCTCTCTTGCCCCCTGCACCATCGCCAGCACCTAGCAGGGTAGACATTCGACACATCTCACAGGGTGAATGGCAAACCTCGAGCCTGGAGAAATGAGTGGTAGAGTCTACCAGCGGCTCTGAGCAGGAGAACAACATGTGGACTTGAGAGCCACTGAAGATGAAATAAGGAAGGCTACCAGTTTTAAATATTACAATTCCACCAGCTGCAGTAAATGTTGCTATTTTTATGACTTTGGACGAGGCATTAAAAGAAATATTAAAAAAAAAAAACAGGGGCTGGAGAGATGGTTCAGTGGTTAAAGGTGCTTGTTTGCAAAGCCTACTGACTGACCCAGGTTCCATTCCCCAGTACCCATGGGGAGCCAGATGCACAAAATGGCACATGCATCTGGAATGTGTCTGCAGTGGCAAGAGGCCCTGGCATGCCCATGTTCTCTCTCTCTCTCTCTCTCTCTACTCTCTCTCTCTCTATCTTTCCTTCCCTCTATCCCTCCCTCTCTTTATCTCTCAGATAAACAAATAGATAAATATATTTAAAAAATAAATAATAGCTAGAGATATGGCTTAGTTGTTAAGGCATTCACCCGCAAAACCTAATGACCCAGGTTCGATTCCCAACTACCCACATAAAGCCAGATGTGAAAAGAAGCACACGCATTGCAGTGGCTTGAGGCCCTGGCATGCCCATTCTCTATTCTTCCTCTCCCGCCCCCCCCCACTGCTTATAAATCAATAAATAAAAACATTCTAAAGATAAATAAACAACTCAAAGGAGACAGTGACAGGGGCCTGGCTGTCGCTTGCTCTTCCCTTCTTCCAGCGTTTCTGCTGGGTGTCCTTGGAGGAAAGCAGGCCCTCCCCGGATCATTTGCAGCCAGTGTTTGAGGAAGGTCTGGCTGCTGCTCATTAACGAGATCACAGAGTACACGCTAGTCCAAATAGAAATAGCCCTGGACTGTCCTCCCACCAGTCAGCTGCTATTGGAGACACATCTCGAAGAATGGGCAGGACAAGAAGCACTGCTGAGCATGTCAAGTCTACGGAAAACAGGGAGGAGGCCAGAAAAAGAGAAGGCCCCAGCTATGCTTCTTAAGCAAGTGACCTGGAGCAAGATCACTTTAACCTCTGTAGATCACAGATTCTTCTACAAAAGTCAAAATAAAGTTGTTTGCCGCCAGGCATGGTGGCACACACCTTTAATCCCAGCACTCGGGAGGCACAGGTAGGAGGATTGCCGTGAGTTCAAGGCCACCCCGAGACTACACAGTGAGTGTCAGGTCAGCCTGGGCTAGAGTGAGACCCTACCTCGAAAAAGTAAATAAATGGTCGTCTTCCTTGAGTGTTGTGGTGCCTACCTGTAATCTCAGCACTAGGGGAGAGAGGCTAGAGGATCAATGTAAGTTCAAGGCCAGCATTGGCTTCATAGTGAACACCAAGCCAGCCAGAGACCAAGTCTCAAAAACAGGGAGGGAGAGCTGGGCATGGTGGCACATGCCTTTAGTCCCAGCACTCGGAAGGCAGAGGTAGGAGGATCACCATGAGTTTGAGGCCACCCTGAGACTATATAGTGAATTCCAGGTCAGCCTGGGCTAGAGTGAGACCCTACCTCAAAAAACAAAACAAAAAAAAAGGGGGGGGAGAGGGAGGGAAAGAAGGAGGGAGGGAGGGAGGGAGCAGAAGAGGGAAAGGAAGGAGGGAAGAAAGGTGTCTTGTCTGGTGGGCTATGTCCCAAGTCAGAAAGAGAATCACACGCTGGATGGCACCCCATGAGTGAGAGAACGCCCACCCCCTTGGACATATAGTCTTGTTACGGCTGTTGTCTGAGAAAGCCATGCATTTTGGTATTTGACCTTTGGCCACCTGGCTGAACTCCATGGCTCCTAATAACTTATAGATTCAGAGACTACGATTTCTTCCAGCCACGTGAGCAGATCAGCAGCCAGTAGAGACACGTCTCTCTCTTCTTTTCCAGTGTGGTTTTGGCCTGCTCGACTCTTGTCTCATTGCATTGGCTCACACCTATGGTGTAGTGATGGATAAGAGAGGTGATACTGGGCGCAGTCTTATTCTCAGCTTGAATGTAATGTGCCGTAGTTTGGATCCTGGTGTCCCCCAAAGGCTGGGTTCAATTCCCCAGAACCCACATAAAGCCAGATGCACATAGTGGCACATGCACCTGGAGTTCATTTGCAGCAGTTGATTTGCAGCAGCTAGAGGCTCTGGCATGCCCATTCTCTCTCTCTCTCCTCTTCTCTTTCTCCTTGCAAATAAATAAATAAATATATATATATTTTTTAAGTCATCCCAAGCTGGCATCATGGGAAGCAAGCTGACCATGTGATTTCCTCGGGGGGCAGTGAGCTTCGGCGGGGGGTGCTTACAGGAACGCGGGCATGCATCCAGGGCATCTGTTACACAGGGACCTCTGCAGGACATGAAGATGACCCAGCCGTGGGATGACAGTGGGGACCAACCAAAAGGCATGAGAGGAAGAGGAGGAAGTGGCAGCTGGAAGAAACAGGCTGATGAGATTCATTTAGCATTTCCAAGCACCTGATGACATTCTCTTAGTCCTCACAACTGCTCTTATAGGTATGAGAATACAACAAGGAGTTATTACAACACACACACACACACACACGTTCAAGGTCACAGAGTCAGCAGGACATAGAACCCAGGTGGCACCAAGGGGCCCAGTTCCAGCCCTCACGGTCACTCACACTCCATGCCACTGCTCGGCCTCCCTGGTTATAAGGCTGGTCAAGCTGCCTAACACAGTGACAGCCACATCATGGATGCTTAATGACTTGCCCCAGATTGACATAGTCGCAAGTCCCACCTGCTGAGCAGAGGCAATTTTCTCATCTGTGAAGCAAAAATGAGACTTCATCCTGACTCTTCACCCACAGAGAAGCCTGGCTGCGAGGCTCTCGTGGCCAGCCCTTCCCACTGGTCCAAAACGCCTTCAGAAACAGAAGCTCACTGGAGCCTCAGAGGCAGAAAAGGCCACGGAGACTCACATGAAAATGTTCTGTCCGAGGTCCCACCCTAGACCAGCACGCTCATATGTCCATACCTACCAAAGCCTTCTGGAAGCCAGGCGTGGTGGCGCACGCCTTTAATCCGAGCACTTGGGAGAGGTGGGAGGATCATTGTGAGTGCGAGGCCACCCTGAGACTACATAGTGAATTCCGGGTCAGCCTGGGCTACAGTGAGACCCTACCTCAAAACAAAAAAGCCTTCTGGGTAAAAAAGAAGAACACCAAATATGTCTTTCTTTATTTAAGGGTGGGGAGGAAGAATAGAGGCAGACAGAGAGAGAATATGGGTGTTCCAGGGCCTCTAGCCACGAACTCCAGACACATGCACCACCTTGTGCACCTGGTTTACATGGGTCCTGTGGAAGGAACATGGCTTGTTAGGCTTCCCAGGCAAGTGCCTTAACCACTAGCCATCTCTCCAGCTCCTGAATATGTCTTTTAAAAAGTGATGTTGGGCTGAGTATGGTGGTGCACACCTTTGATCCCAGCACTTGGGAGACCCAGGTGGGAGGATCACTGTGAGTATGAAGCCAGCCTGAGACTACACAGCGAATTCCAGGTCAGCCTGGGATAGAGCGAAACACTACCTTGAAAAACCAAAAGAAAAAAGGTGATGTTGGGGGACTAGGCAGATCGATCAGTGAACAAAGCGCTTGCCATGCGAGCATGGAGACTGGAGTTCAGACCCTCAGCACCCACAAAAACGCTAGAGGGTGTGTTGGCCCACCTGTAACCCCAATGCCTAGGAGGTAGAGGCAGGAGCAAGCCGCACAGCTAGACTATCTCCATCTGCGAACTCTGCATTCAACTGAGAGAGCCTGCCTTGGTAAATAAGGTAGAAAGAGGTCAAGGAAGACACCCAAGGTCAACACACACACACACACACACACACACACACACACACACACGTGCACATAGCCACACACATGCATGCACACCACGCACACAAAGAAAAACAGTGATGTTGATTAGTGACCACACCATACATATGTAAACGGCTGGCTCAATGTGGAAGTGGCTAGGGTACCATTCAACCAAGCAAGGCTAAGTGATGGCATCATGTTACTTGGGGACCCTTGGAGTAGACATCTGTTCCCTTTTCCCAATCTGGGCCTCAAAATAGCTGTGGGTAGCTCACTGTCATCAGCCCCAGAAGGAAACAGCTTCTGCATTTGGTTCCAAGACAGGAGTCAGCAGGACTTTGGAGGCCACAGTGTAATAATCCTGACGGTCTGGTCTGTTTGTTGACGGGGGTTATCACCATGGAGCCTCCCCTCCCCAAAGACCCTGGAAAGCACCGAGGCAACTTTTATTTGTCGGCGACTGGGCCAGAAATGCCTTGGACCTCAAGTCAGCCTTTTGGTGGTCAAAGACAAGGGCAAGTTCAAGCGGGTCCAGGGAAACAGCAGAGTATTTGGACACCGAGCCAAAGCACGTGGTACAAAGGATGCGCAGGGTCCAGGCGGTGCTGAGAGCTGAGCTCGGGATGCAACAGTACCTCAACAGTTCTGCCCCTTGTCTACAAGCCCTATGAACCTCAGAACCACCCCATACCACGGGACACTGAAGAACGAGGCATCCTTGAGCCGGGCATGGTGGCGCATGCCTTTAATCCCAGCACTCGGGAGGCAGACGTAAGAGGATCACCGTGAGTTCAAGGCCACCCTGAGACTACATAGTGAATTCCAGGTCAGCCTGGGCTAGAGTGAGACCCTACCTCAAAAAAAAAAAAAAAAAGAGGCATCCTTCATACATTTCATCATGACCCTTAGTGGAAGGGGTCTTCTTAGTTTATTCCCAACTTGGGAGGCACATACAACCCACCGAGGCCCAGCAGACGTTCCAGGTGGCCCCTCTCTGCCCCTGCACTGAAGCCCAGGTTGGGGAGACACAAGGGTTCGAGGATGCCTGTGACTGCTGCAACAGATGTGCTCCGAGCCAATGCTCACTAGTGTCACGTGACACACAGAGCTCCGAGGGATCTCCAGCCTCTGTGACAGCCCCACTGCAGATCAATACATTCAGGAAGCAGTGTGGTGGCTGCCGGAACTAGAGGAGGAGGAAATGGGGAGTGATTACTCGTGGGGAAGTGGTCTCTTTGGGGGGGGGATGATGAAAATATTCTGGAATTAGACAATGGTGGCTACACCACTCTGCAGAAGCTATCACATGTGGGTGATACCTTAATAAAGGTGTTTTTTTATGAAGATATCTATTGATTGATTGACTAATTGACTTGATTGACTTGATAGAATGAGCGTACCAGGGCCTTAGCCACTGCAAAAAAACTCCAGATGTATGCACCACTGTGTGAATCTTGCTTATGTGGGTGGTGAGGAATCAAACCTGGGTCTGTAGGCTTCACAGGCAAGCACCTTAACCACTAAACCATCTCTCCAGCCCAAGCTGTTGTTTTTTTCATTGATGGAGCACATGGGGATAGATATCAGAAGATGCTTTTCTGCCCCACACCCTACCACGGTTGCTCAAACACTGCATCCTGATGTCCTTCACAATCTCGGTGGCCCTACAGTGTGGGACCAGAACCCATTTGTTGCCAATCTCCATCTGCCCAATCCTTACCACTAAGGCAAGGCCTAGGAATATTCTCAGGGCCTCCCCAGGGAACGTGCCCCTCGGGGACTGTTCATTCATCCTGGAGGGAAGCTGACTTCTTTCTAGCAGCTACAATTTACCCAGAGGCTGAAGTGGGCAAGGAGACGGCCACCCTCCTTTCAGTCCTTTTCAGAGAAGCCGGAGCCAGGAGGAGGAACGACAGCAAGCGTCAACAGTTGACATCATCGACTTTGCTCCGCCAAGCCGTGGAGAAGGGAAAGTACGGTTTCAGGGCTGCAGGCACGACCGACTTCAGAGGGGGATAAATCGGGCATAAAAACTGCTAGAGGTTCCATTAGCAAGACAGAGCAAAAAATAGGATTCCCACATCCCCTGTTGCCCTCCAGGCCCCTCAGACTGCTAAAAATAAAGCAACAGGCCGTGGTGTTTGCAGCGGCAGCGTTCTCAGGACCCTCTCCCGCCCCCCGCAGAGCCGGCCAGGCTGGTACAGAGAGAGCCCTCCGTCATTTCTGTGCCCTCCTGCCCCCACCACGCGGACCACGGCGGGCAGCGAGGAACCAGAACTGACAAAGACAGGACATGCACATAGTCACGTGCTAGGATGGACTCCTTCTGAGGCCCCACTTCTCGGATGTGATCAGGGGCTGCAGATCCAAACGTGACGCAGGTAACTGTGGGTCTGAGCAGGTATAGGAGGTAGGAGGGAAAAGTAGGGCACCCCAAAAATCTCTGTAGATCTCTGACTTGTATCCAGAGGACGAAGTCCAACCAAAACAGTGCAGGCTCCTTCCCCACACCCCAACTTCCCAAGTGCTCAACACCAGGGTCCTGACAGAAAATGATGGTCGTCTGGGACAAGGACAGGCCCCTGGCGACTGAGGGCAGGCTCTGGTACCCGGCTGCCTAAATTCAAATCCTGCCTCGGACACTGACTAGCTCAGTGACCTTTGACAGAGTCCTTAACCTAAGTTCCCCCACTCGTAAAATGAGGACAATGGCATTGCCTCTGGGGGCTGCTGTGACGAGCTCCCTTGGAAAGGTGTGTGCTCCAGGCCAGATCTTGTTGCGGATCTGCTAAGCAAGTCTACCCAGGGAAGCTGCTGGCATCTAATGCCAACCAACAATTCTTTTCTGCTAATTGGCATACAAAGTATTAGGTATCATTAAGACATTTAAAATTTTTTTTTGTTTTATTTTTATTTTGAGAGCAACAGACACAGAGAGAAAGAGGCAGAGACAGAGAGACAGAGAGAGAGAGAATGGGCGCACCAGGGCCTCCAGCCACTGCAAACAAACTCCAAAGGCATGCGCCGCTTTGCGCATCTGGCTTACGTGGGTCCTGGGGAATCGAGCCTCGAACCGAGGTCCTTAGGCTTCATAGGCAAGTGCTTAACCACTAAGCCATCTCTCCAGCCCCCATTAAGACATTTTTATATAAAATTTGTTTCTATTGATTCTCTTTGCCCACCAACAATCTTTGATCACCCAGAGTCACTCAGAGCCAGGCAGGATGCGCCTGGGAAGGAGGAGTCACTCAGGTGACAAAGCCGCTGAGTGTGGAGGACAGGATCTGAACCAAGATTGGTCCAACCCTGAGCCGACGCCTTGGACCACTGCCACCACGCTAGAGTGCTCTTGCAAATCCCCACAGTGGCACAAGAGGCCTTCCTTGTCAAGCAGTGAGGAGTAGGGAAAAGGGAACAGGGGTTGGGCTAGGGAAGCAGTCACTTCATCAGCTGGTACAGTACTTAGTTGATGGCTCCAGGCTGGGAACATGGCTCAGCGGTTAACAGAACTTGTACGCAAAGCCCGCTGACCAAGGTTCAATTCCCAAGTAAGCTAGACACCCCCCTCCAAAAAATGTCTTGTTTTCAGTGGCAAGTTGTGCTGGTATGTGTGTGTGTGTATGTGTGTGGGTGGGTGGGTGGGTGCGGGCGCGCCCCACACACACACACAAAGACATAATTTTGAGGTAGGGTCTCTTTGTAGCCCAGGCTGATCTGGAATTCTCTGTGTAGTCTCAGAGTGGCCTTGAACTCACGTCAATCCTCCTACCTCTTCCTCCCAAGTGCTAGGATTAAAGGCATGAGCCACCACACTCGACACTATTTTTTAAGTTGCCAAAATCTCTTTCTCAGGCCCTGTGACGCTAGCGACAAAAAGCACAGTAGAGTATTGCCTTCCTCAAGACCAGAGACGGGAAGTGAGAGACCAGAAATCAACGCTTTCCTCTGCGTGTCTCAGGATGGTCCTAAGGTCCCTGGTCTCCTTGTATCACCCCCGACCTTTCCTCTGGCAGGTGGCTCAGATGCCCACCATATACCACACAAGGCCATAAGGGCCCTGAGAGATCTAAGGCCGAAATGACCTGAGGTGTGGTTCCTAGAACACAGAGCCCCACAAAACAGCACTCTGAGCCTGTGGGCTTGAGAACAGCCGTAAACCGCAGCTCTGACAGCAGACATACTGGCTGGCTGTTTAGCCCGCCCTCACCTCCACCTCCACCCTGTGAACTGTGAAGGGCAGGAAAGCACCCTCCAAGGGTCCCACCCACCTACAGCCCAGGGACTCAGGACTACAAGGTGTTCCAAGGCCACCTGGCAAGAAGGATCTCCTCACTGAGTGCAGATCAGCTGCCAGGGCCTGTGCCCATGCCTTGCTTGAGGGGGGTCAAGAGGACAACAGGAAAGAGCTGGCACCGCACCTGCAGCCAGAGAGCTATGAAAGGTCCCCTTTGTGTCTCCAAGCGTATAAGCACCCTGGCAGGTTGCACCTGATTCCCATGTTCCAGATGGGGAAACTGAGAGCCTAAGTCACAAAACTAGGAAACAGCCACGACTCTAAATAAACATCTACTATACCCTCCTACTTTTTCTTCCTGGAGGTTTCTGGAGAGGTTGGGGGATGGGCCATCAGGGTGCTGGACACAATCTCCCTGGTCTCTGCCCAGGACCTTCCTAACACAGGACGTCCGAGTTTGTAGGGTACACTACCAACACGGCCAGGGATGCCACCGCAGATTCCAGTTCACAGCGACCTCCAGGGCAGAGAGATGGAAGCAGGGCACCAGCTCCTCTTCCGCTTTTTGGAATGTTTTCATATGCCTCAGCCGTGGTGACGATAAGGGAAGTGGGTGATTCCAAAGTGCCACACCGTTCTCACGTGCTAGCCACCGCACCCAACAAATGGTGTCATCTACAGAAAACTGAGACTTATAGAAGACATGCATCCAGGCATTTACTGAGCTGGGATGGAAGCCACACTTCTCATTATGCTCCCTGCCCCTCAGGAGCCTAACATCAGCTGGGTGCAGACAAGCTGCCAGCCTCACACCACTGCCACCTTCCAGCCTGGCAAAGGACATGGTCTGGCTTTCTCCTCAGGCTCTATTTCCACTTTCTTTTTCCTTAAAATAAGGTATTTTTATTTCTACTTTTTATTTATTTATTTGAGAGCGAGAGAGAGAGGAAGAAACAGACAGAGAGAGAATGGGCGCACCAGGACCTCCAGCCACTGCAAACGATCTCCAGATACATGCACCACCTTGTGCATCTGGCCTACGTGGGTCCTGGAGAATCAAACCTGGGTCCTTGGGCACTGCAGGCATGCACAACAGCCGCTAAGCCATCTCTCCAGCCTTCTCCTTCCACTCCTGGTGCGCTCCTCCAACCAGCCCACCTTCTCTTCCTTGTTCTCTCTGAACATAACAGGTACGGCTGCTGAAAGGCCAAGCTGGCTTTAAGTGTGGGGTCACCCAAGCCTGCCCAAGTCCCCGTTCACTTGTTCACAAGGTAGGAATAGAGCAATTACGTGTAAGTACTTCCAGGAGAGAGTCAGGCCTAGAGCAGCAAGCCTCAATAATGCTCACAAGACACCCGCCCTGCCCTAGAAAGTGAAGTTTATACCCAGCAGCACCTCTGACTCCAGATCTCTTTCCTAGGACCCTGAATACGTGACATGTTTGGATGTGTGTGTGTGCGTGTGTGTGTGTGTGTGTGTGTGTGTGTGTGTGTGTGTGTATGTATATATATATATACATACAAAGAGAAACATGTTACAGTTTGGAGACATATAATTTGCAAGCAAAGAGAAACAGACAGAGATAGAGAGAGACTGGACACACCAGGGCCTCCAGGCACTGCAAAAGAACTCCAGGTGCATGTGATATGCCCATCTGGCTGTACGCAGGTCTTGGGGAATCAAACCCTGGGTCATTGGGCTTTGCAGGCAAGCGCCTTAACTGCTGAGCAATCTCTCCAGCCCTAGTTTGGATCTTAAGTGTCCCCCAAAGGTCCACATGACAGAGGCTTGGTCCTCAGGGTAGAACTATTTAGATTGATAGGCTCTTCGGAAGGTAGGGCCTGGGAGGAGGTCTTTAGGTTACTGGGGATGTGCCCTTGCAGGGGACAGTGGGACTCCAGCTCTCTCCTTGTTCTCTTTTGTTTGCTGGAAATGAGGTGAGCTTTTCTCTACCACAAGTTCTTGCCACAGTGTACTCAGCACAGGCTCAACACCATGGGGCCCACTGACCACAGACTGAGCCCCACAGCTGTGAGCCAAGATAAACCTTGACTTTGTAAGCTGATTAGCTCAGGTATTTGTTAGAGTGAGTGGCAGTGTGGTATGTGTCACTCCAACACGAAGTCTCCTCAGGTGACAATGGAGTCCTCTCAGCCCAGAGCAGGAAACACCATCTTGGGGTTTTATGTTGTCCAGCCTGCAAATTCATGACAGGTGTCTTCTCAGGATCCCTGACCACTTACAAAGGCCTCTGAGGAAGGCAATGCTCACAGAGCCATGGAGCAGTGGTCTGCTGGGTTCCACCTCTCTAGGACTTCCTTTGACTCCCATGAACCACTGTGCCTTTGGCCACAGTTTAGTCTCACCTAACCAGCCAGGTCAGTGGTAAGATATTTTTAGGTGACCTTCCATCAAATCCTTGGAAGGAGGGCTGGAGAGATGGCTCAGCAGTTAAGGCACTTCCCTATGAAGCCTAAGGACCCAGGTTCAACTCTCTGGGTCCCAAGTTAGCCAGACGCACAAAAGGTGAGGCAAGCACAAGGTCACATGTGCCCACTAGGTGGTGCAAGCATCTGAAGTTCAATTGCAGTGGCTGAGGCCCTGGCACACCAGTTCTCTCTCTCTCTCTCTCTCTCTCTCTCTCTCTCTCTCGAATACAAAATATATAGATAGATAGATAGATAGATAGATAGATAGATAGATAGATAGATATAGATAGATAGATAGATAGATAGATAGATAGATAGATATAGATATAGATATAGATATATAGATATATAGATATATAGATATATAGATATATAGATATATAGATATATAGATATAATACATAGAAGGACTTATCAGCTAGAATGGTCAAAATGAACAGGAGAACCATGATGTAAGGAAGGAGCTCAGTGTCAGGAAACAACACGGGCAGAAGCTTGAGACACTGAAGACAAGAGATCATTTCAATGGGGAGTGAGAAGGTGGGAAGATCGGGGCAGCTCAGAAGGATGGGGCATGGCACCATAGAGAGCCAGCCAGTGCCAGCTGCAGGGCTTCTCTTCTGACTTGTTTCCAAGGCTCCACCCCTCTGCTCAGGGGCTCCTTGACTCCTCCACCCTCCTAGACCTTACAACGTCGTCCACTGACACACTGTGCTGAATCCTGCTCCCCCAAGGGGGAGGGGGTGCACTGCCTTAGCCTGTGTGATGGCTAGTCTTGTCAGCTTGGTTGTGTTGGGGTGCTTGGTGAAATGAACCTGTGGGAGTGTCTGTGAGGGTGGTTCCAAAGAGGACCAATTATGTGGAGACTAGCTGCAATGAAAGGAGGAGGAGGAAACCAGGTAATACAAAGAGTCTGTCTGTCTGTCTGTCTCCTCTCTCTCCTTCTGGCTTCCATCATACGGTGAGCTGGTCCAACACAGCCTCTCCACCATGATGGAGACCTGAAGTCTCTCAAAACCATGAACCAAAAATAAATCCTTCCTTCTTTAAACTATAGCAGTTTACCTTCCCATTGCTGAGACAAAATACCTGGCCAGAGGCAGTTTTCAGGGAAGTTTCTATCATGGAGGGGTGAAAAGTGTGGCAGGAGCAGATGGCCAGGCATTACATCCTCACATCAGCATGGAGGAAGCAGCAAACATGATGATTAAAAAGAGAAAAAAAGGGGGGCTGGAGAGATGGCTTAGCGGTTAAGGTGCTTGCCTGTGAAGCCTGAGGACCCAGGTTCGAGTCTCCAGGTCCCACATAAGCCAGATGCACATGGTGGCACATGCAACTAGAGTTCGTTTGCAGTGGCTAGAGACTCTGGCGTGCCCTCTCTCTCTCTCTCCCCCGTCTCTGTCTCTAATAAATAAATAAATAAAAATAAAATCTGAAGGAGGAGAAGGAGGAAGAGGAGGACAGGAAGAAGAAGAAGGGATGAGTCATAACACCCCAAGGCCCACCTCCCTAGTGACATACCTCCTCTGGCAAGGTTCCACCTCCCAAAGGCTCTACAACCTTCCCAAACAGGGCCACCAACTGTGGATTAGGTATTCAAACACATGACTGGAGACCATTTTACATTCAAACTACCAGAGCTGTTTATGTCAAGTCTTTTGTCACAACAACGAAAGGCCAACTAACACACCCCAGGAACCTGACTGCTGTCCCTCCACAGTGCAAGGAGCTCTGGAGTTGTGGTGCATTCAAGGATCAAGATTTGGGAGGGAGAGGTAGTGTGCTAGATGATGCAGGGGACCCTCTGTGTAAGCACAAGGGACCACGAAGAGGGAGGAAGAGGCTGGAGACAAGCATAGATGCTTCAAAGAAGGAACTCCTCCCCTCAGAGAACTTGACCTTGGCCCACGGAAACTGATTTTAGGCCTCTGACCTCCTGAACTGCCCTAGATTAGTTGTTTTTGTTGTTTTTCCTCCAGCACTGAGAATGGAACTCAGGCCAGCACAGGTTTTGAGACAAGATCTCACTAAGTTGCCCAGGCTGACCTTGAATGTGCAACCCTCCTGCCTCAATCTCTCAAGTAGTTTCCAACCTCCATGCCAGGCACTAAATTTGTGGACATTTGTCACAGCATTGAAAGAAAATCATTACATATACTCAGTCAACTGAGAAGCCCTTCTCCTATTCAGAGTGGTGGTAACCACTGAGGGTCATTAGCCACCACCTTGTTCATGATAAACCTATACAAGTTTTGTCAACTTAAGTTTTTTTAAAAACAAAATTTTAAATCAAAGTTAAAGTGATATCAAATTCCCATCTAGATGAGGCTTCTGTACCTAAAAATTGGCCAAGACAACCGATGTTTAAGAGAAACAGCAGAAAAGTGAACAAATATCCCCCTACACACACACACACACACACACACAGTACACACACCTGTCAGCAGAGGTAACAGATGATGACAGAGAAGCCATAAGGTGGCCAGTCACCCACCACCCCCAATTCCCAATGCTACCCAGTTACTCCCCTGCACAGGGCCCACGAACAGCCATCCATGTGTAGGGAATTTCTAAACAACTTCTCCCTTCCTTGTCAACCTTGACATTTTAAGAATATTTATGTGTTCATCTGCATGCCACTGCGATGAACTCCAGACACATGTGCCACTCTGTGCATCTGGTTGTACATGGGTACTGGGGAATCGAAGCTAGGTCATCAGGCTTTGCAGCAGGCAAGCGCCTTAACCACTGAACCATCTCTCCAGCCCCAAGACATTGATTTTCATTTGTGATGCTTGAGGTTCTGAGTGACAGGCAATAACCCCTAACCTCAGACATCGCAATTAAAACAGTCATCAAACCCGGTACCAGGAGTGATAGGGGAAAGGAGCTTTACTTCCAACTGAGTATGAAACTGTATGTTTGCCTACTGTTTTGATTTAAGAATAGGACAGCAAAAGCTAAGAGGGTTCAAGAAAGATGGCAAACCCCCTGGCTTGCTGACCTCTCCTGGCCCCAGTGTTCCCACACTCGGGTTTATCCAGGTCCACACACAACCTCCCCACACATCAAACATCACGCACAACACACAGGAAGCAGGAGACCTGAGGCCGGCACCAGGCCTCACTCCCACAGACCCCAAAGGCAATGTGCATCTATCATGAACACGGCCAGATGCAGAGACCCAGATTTTTTTCCATGTCACGAGTACCACACCACTCATCCATTCAGTCTATTGTCTTCCCTTCCTGTGTATTCTTCTGCGTCACTCCCTCCCCACGCAGCAGGAATGTGATGCATGAAACAGGGAGTCTCCAGAAGTCAGGGGTAGGTAAAGGAGCCAGCAACCCAGAGAAAACAAGAGAAGAGCTGAAGACCTACGAACATTCATCTTCCCTCCCCTTAAGAAACCAGCTTTGAGGAGGGCTCACTCCTCTAACTCCCCTGCCCCTGATTCCCTTTCAGCACTCACTTCCACAGCCCGTCATCATTCTGCACGTAGACTGGGACACAGACTCCTGGCCTCCAAGATGCACTGCTGCCAGGGTACACACTCTGCCCAGGCTATGCGCCTGTGGTCCAGGGATGCCCTGTGTGAACAGGAAGCCTCCGTCTAACCAATGAAAGCCAAAAGACCCACAGGATCCTTCTCATCCTCCCGGCATGTTCCTCCAGATATATGGGTACCTGGGCTGGAGAGATGGCTTAGCGGTTAAGCGCTTGCCTATGAAGCCTAAGGACCCTGGTTCGAAGCAGGAATCTCCAGGACCCACATTAGCCAGATGCACAAGGGGGCGCACGTGTCTGGAGTTCGTTTACAGTGGCTGGAAGCCCTGGCGCGCCCATTCTCTCTCTCTCTCTCTTTCTATCTGCCTCTTTCTCTCTCTGTTACTCTCAAATGAACAAATTTTAAAAAATGAACAGATATATGGGTACCTTTCTTTACAGCCCACAATGAGTCTGCACCTTCCCACTGGGTCCTGAGCACATCCCTGACACAGCTCCTGGGGGCCAAAAAAGCAGTGAAAGGAAAGAGTCCCCTCTAGGCCTTTTTCTCCCTGACACACAAAGCTGTGGCTGACTAATTTCCAGACCAGCATCCCTCCACCTCCCTGCATTCCACACAGGCACACCATAAGGGCTCAATCATTATGCTGCCAACAAGTTGCCAGTGATGTGGGACTCTTATCTACACCTTGAGACTCTTAAGTTTCTCAGTGTCTGGGTTTGTTTGCTACCTTCTGGGATGGCTATGTGACCCCAAGGGATAACCCAAGCCCTCGGAATCCAGCCACTGAGCAACACGGATCCTTCCAGGATGATGTGAGATACAAAGTGGCCAACCCATAGCACTATCAAATCTCAATCCCTAGCACTGGCCAGCCCTACCTACCTCTGGACGCTCTGTATTTCTCTCTAATGCGCTCAGAGCCTCATTAGAGAAGTGCAAATTTACCTGGCCCAAAGGCAGTGTGTGGGTCTTAAAATCAGACACAACAGGGCAGGCAGCGGGTGGAACAGAAAGCCCACCGAAGCTTTTGGGCCAACTGGTTTGGGCTGGCACGGGAGTGCCCCCTGCAAGCGGCTGAGCTGCAGACCGGCTCACGGGCTTGCACAGGGGTTAATTAGCACTAAGATTCTGCTGTTCGACTTGGCATTCTGATTTCCCACGTGCAGCAGAAGCCATAATGGCTCACCTCGCCAAAAAGATGTTTTCATTCGTGCTAACATAACTTCCCTCGTCCAACTGGCCGCAGTTTGGCTCGATGCAGTGGAAGGAGGAACTTGGCCCCTCCACTAGGCCTGGTGGCTAGCCCTACAGAGGCCTCTTCACATGGGGAGCGGGGTGTGGAAGAGAAGAACAAATGCGTGGTTTTCATCAAACACAGGTGACGGCTGTCTGCTGGCGGGAACCTGCTATCCAACACTTAGCTCCAAAAGAGCACACAAAATACCCTTTCTTTCGGGCAAGTCAAGCATGAGATGCTTCTAGAATATTGTGCTTAGCCACTGGCAAATGGCGACAGCTTCACAGATCCACCCCAGGACACCCATAACCTGCCAATGCCCAGGGCTGGGTGGGCATCTCACCTACCTGGGAGACTGGTGATGGGGACCCTGAAAGGCTCTACCTCGGCTTCCAGAAATAATTAAGCACCCTCTGAAGCTCAAGAAGCCTCAGACAACAAGGTGATTCAGTGCTCAAAATATGAATGTCTGGCTGGAGAGATGGCTTAGTGGTTAAAACGCTTGCCTGTGATGCCTAAGGCCTCAGGTTCTATTCCCCAATATCCACATAAGCCAGATGCACAAAATGGCACATGCATTTGGAGTTCATTTGCAGTGGCTGGAGACCCTGGTGTGCCTATTCTCTCCCTCTCTCTCTCTCCCTCTCTCTCTCTCTCCCTCCCTCTCTCTCTCTCTCTCTCTCTCTCTCTCTCTCTGGTGTGCCTATTCTCTCTCTCTCTCCCTCCCTCTCTCTCTCTCTCTCTGTCTAGTAAATAAGTAAAATATTTTAAAATATATATCAGGGTTGGAGAGATAGCTTAGCAGTAAAGGTGCTTGCCTGCAAAGCCAAAGGACCCAGGTTCAATTCCTCAGAACCCACATAAGACAGATACACAAGAGGACACATGCATCTGGAGTTCATTTGTACCAGTTGGAGGCTATGGCTTACCCATTCTCTCCTCCCTCCCTCCCTCCCTCTCTCTCTCTCCCCCTGCCTATTTCTCATTCTCTCTCAATTAAGTAAAAACTTAAATATATACATATATATGTATATGTGTGTATGTATGTGTGTATATATATATATATATATATATATATATATATATATATATATATGGCTGGAGAGATTGCTTAGTGGTTAAGATGCTTGCCTACAAATCCTAAGAACTCATGTTCGAATCTCCAGGTCCCATATAAGCCAGGCATACAGTGATGCAAGCGCACAATGTCACACAGGTGCACAAGGGGGCAAACGCATTGGGAGTTCATTTGCAGCAGCTGAAGGCCCTGGCACACCCAATCTCTCTCTCTCTCTCTCTCTCTCTCTCTATCTATCTATCTCTGTCTCTATCTCTGTCTCTCCTTCTTTCAAAAAAATATATAGATATTTATAAATGTCAACCCATGTGGTATAGTAGCGGGTTTCTTTGCCAGCATTTACGGACCGTGTGTTTGTTCTGTGACTCGCCCAACATACGGCAGGTGCTCACCTGGGTCATGCCACGTGCTCAGTGCTGGGAACACAGAGAAGAAGAGGGCACATTCCCTGCCTTCCTCTGCAGCCCACAGAATGTTTTGACCCTGCAGAGCCCAGTTAGGAGTTTACAATCTAGCTATGGAGCAGAGTGTGGGGAGCCATGAGGAACCTGAATCTATCTCATCTAGCTAAGTGCTATTATCGAACCGAGATACAGCCTAACAATGGTGACCATTGTCTTTTGAGTTCCTCTGTCTCCTGGGCTGTCTCTGTGGCCTTGGTCCTATTTGAAGGTTTTTATAACATCTGGTGTTTGTCCTCAAACTTTGTCCTCCGCTGGAGATTATGTATTCCGAGGAGCCCAAAAGTGGTTTCTGTATTCTTAACTCTGCAAAGCCTGTCCTGACCACCTCCCAGTCCATCCCATGCCAGTGTCATGAAAGGAAGCTGGGGCTCAAAGGGGCAGACACTTACCCGGGACCACCCACCTCATGGGCAGAGGAGGCAAGAACTGGTTCCAAGCCCCTGTGCTCCCAGACCCAAGCCCTGCCCACCTAACCACGCAGGCCAAGGCACAAGACCCTGTTCACTGCTCACCCAGCCTCAAAAGCACCATGACAGTAACACCCTTGGGTCCTTCTTCATAGCCTGGCCCAAGAGGCCAGCAAAAAGTGTGCTGAACTCAGACGATGGAAGGCTGAACCCGACACGATGAGATGGGTGGAGGGGTGTGAAGGAAAGACTTCTCAGAGTTCAGTGTACAGAAACGACTTTCGGTTTGGGTTCCTCAGAACACATAATCCCCAAACAGAGGACAAAGTTTGAGGACAAATACCAGTTGTTATGCAAACCTTACAACAGGTGTCTGGCCCTGCCTCTGTGTGTCACAGTAGCATCGATCCCTGTGTGAGGCTCTTCCACCCTGACAAGCCCTCTCTGCCTGGATGGCTCAACGGGTGCCTCTGCTCTATTCTCCTCTCCTCAGAACTTCATGACAGCAAAGGAGCCTGTCAGGCCCTTTTCCTTCTGGCCTTCAAATTCCATGGCCTCCTGACACACCTCAGCCTTGGAGAAGGGCCAATGACCTCTAGCACCTTCCACCCATCTGTCCCCTTTCCCACTGTCTTGATCTGCCCAAGGACACGGAAGGTGATGGTGCAGGGCAGAACATTCAAGAGCAAAACCAGGGCTGGGAAGATGGCTTATCTGTAAAGGTGCTTACCTGAAAAGCCTAATGTCCCAGGTTTGATTCGCCAGTACATGCGTAAAGCCAGACGCACAAAGTGGCACATGTGTCTGGAGTTGATTTGCAGTGGCTAGAGGCCCTGGAGCACCGATTCTCTACCTGCCTGCCTCTGCCTCTGCCTCTTTCTCTCTCTCTCTCTCTCTCTCTTAAATAAATAAATAAAATATCTTTTAAAGGGCAAAATTAAAATTGTTACAAAACACAGAGGATGGTTGGAGTCACAGGAGAACCTCAGAACCACCATAGGTGGGTAAACTGAGGCCATCCCAAATGAATCCATTTGAAGTTAGGTGTCTTATAGCCTGAAACTTTGCCTCCTCTCTCCTGCCAGTCACCCCTTCCTATGGTAGTGGAGTGGAAGGAGGGAGAGGGGAGAAGGAGGGCTTTTCTGATTCCACCTTTCTTGTAGCCTAGGCCCTGCCTCCGTCTTTAGTGTCTGAAGAAGCCACCGCCTCTCTGCTGACCCTCGGCTGCTATGCTCTCTCCATGACCTCCTCCTCCTCTTCTTCCTCTCGGCCTTCTTGGCCCATGGCTGCTGAGGGAGGGGAGGTGTAAAGGAACAGTCACAGCAGGTGTCATGTGCTGGACATTTACAAGGTGCTAAATGCTGGTGGAACCCTCACCAAAACTACGGGGCAGGTCTTTTTAGGACTCACAGTTTCCCCATGAAGAAAAGCCGTGTGATTCAAGTCAAGGACATTGGCCAACACCCACACCCACATGCAGGGCAGAGCTGGGCTTCGAGCCTGCTTTTGTCCAACTCCCTAGACAGGCTATGAAGTTCACTAGTCTGAATTTAACCTTCAAAAACAAGAGTTGCTGGGCTGCGGGTGTGATTCAGTGGGTAGAGTACAGAGCCCTGGGTTCAGGCCCCAGAACTGCTACCCCAGGTGCGGTGGCTCGTGTCTGTAATTCCAACACTTAGGAGGTAGAGGCAAGTGGATCAGATAGTCAAAGTCGTCCTCAACCACACAGCAAATTCAGAGGCCAGCCTCAACTACCTAAGGCACTGTGATGGCTCTAAAAATACTTTAAAAGCATCTGAAGTGAGTGACTCAATATTTAAAGTAACATTTAATCCTATGTACATATTTTTAGTATTTACTAGGATCTTAGTTTCTTTGTTTTTATGCATATTTTAATCAGTTACATAGCAATCTCTGAGGTACATCTCATAGGTGACTTTTATGAAGCAAAGAGAAGTTACGGCCCCACTGAAGTCATCTGAAAGTGCATAAAGATGGTATCATCACAACTAGTATCTTGGATTTATCAACACTTTATGTCTGTCTCTATCTTTTTCATATAATTTTTATTTATTTATTTGAGAGAGAAAGAGGGAGAAAGAGTGAAAGAATGGGTACAGCAGGGCCTCCAGCCGCTGCAAATGAATTCCAGATGCATGTGCTCCCCTTGTGCATCTGGCTTACGTGGGTCCTGGAGAATCAAACCGGGATCCTGTGGCTGTGCAGGCAAATGCCTTAACCACTAAGCCATCTCTCTCCAGCCCTCGTTTCTATCTTATAGACAATCTACTTACTCCCTGGATGCCTTAGTGTTGAATATTCATTTTTTATCTTTACTGGGGCTGGAGAGACGGTTTAGCAGTTAAGGTATTTTATATCTTTATCGTTTGAATTTGTCATGATTTTAATCCCTTAAATAATAAACCATGTGATACACAGAATAATAATAGTAAGTGCTGCCTCTTTGCATTTGGAGTAGGCAAGGATTGCCCACCTGCTAATTCCAATCCCGCCAAACAGAAGTCACCCACAGAGCGCATTTAAACAAGCCACACAGAACCTCTAGCCTTGATACTTCACTGTTACATTGAGGGGCTGTAAGCTTATTCACCATGGCTTCCATATCCACCTTCTATATTCGCCTGCAAACTCTCTCGGCACTGCCCTAAAATCCAGCTGAATTGCAAACGCTGAGTGAGGACACCCCGGACAACACTCGAAAGAGGAGGTCAATGCTGCCCAGTCCGTCCCCAGAACCAGCCCACACTTTCCACACATGGAGAAACCCATTCACTTGTCCCTCCTGCATTTGTTCAAAAGCATCCTGTTCTAGGCGCTGCTATCAGTTGCTAAGGAAACAGAGATGCGCACAGGCAGGTTCGTGTCTTCAAGGAACCCTCGCCGTGGCAATACGCAGGCACAGGGCACGTAAGACAGGAAACGCACCATCACGGGCTTTGGGGACGCCACACGCCAGCAGGAGGGCAGGTGTGTGACCCCAGCTGGATGGAACAGAGCAGAAGACAAGAGCCAACCACACAGGAGGTTCCTACCACGGCCCCTGTCTATACCCTGCGCTTACTGAAATGACTAAAGTCGATGAAGCCTCTTGAATCCCTAGTCCCGTGCTGGGCACCCAACAGGCACACAGCTGAGCTACTGAATCCTGGTGGCAAAAGGGCAGTCAGCCACAGAGGACACAAGTCCTCGGCCTGAGACCTAAGACTCCCTTCTGCAGTCTGAATGTTCTCCACACACACCTCGAGCTCTTCTTGCAACACTGACGCTTCCCAGAATCCCTTGCAGTTAAGGCACCATGTGATAAGAGTTTTGGTCAATACAGTGTATGGTGTGAATGACCCTCAGAACTACCCGTCAGGATCCTTATTTCTCACCTATTTCCAGCCACAAAAGACGTTTCAGGAGAGATCTTTAAGGGCCCCATAGGAGATTTCAAGTGCACTAGTGTAAGGAGCCAGAGTCCTTGAATGACTGCATGGAACAAGGCTCCACCCAACCCCCACACACACCCTACTCGGGGTGCTTTATATCAGCAAAACATATCGTTCTGCTGTGTTAGGTCGTTAATACTCTGGAGTTGCTTGTTATAGCGGCTGGCCTAGCCTGACTAATACACAAAGCTAATCAGGCCTCAGGTTCCACAGGTAACTGTCAGTTCAATGGTTCCATGACCACGGCACACACCACAGAAACCTTAATTCATTTCAAGCAAGAAGTCAGTGCTTGTCTTGCCTGCAAAGCCAAAGGGCCCAGGTTCGACTCCCCAGGACCCATGTAAACCAGATGTACAAGGGGGCACATGCATCTGGAGTTCATTTGCAGTGGATGGAGGCCCTGGCGCCCCCATTCTCTCTCTCTCTCTCTCTCTCTCTCTCTCTCTCTCTCTCAAATAAACAAAAAAATAATTTTTTTTTTAAAATAAAAAGGAGTCAGCGTTTGTACTGGGCCAGCTGTGACAAGCAAGAGGAAGAGGCAGCAGACATTCGAGGAAAGCAATGGGAGACCACTGGCCTATAAGAAACAGGGCAGCCCAGACCACAGCCACACTGCCTGTGCTCACGTCAGCCACAGGTTCCCCACAGAGAAGGGGGGAAGAAACATAGTCTGGCTGGGTATAGTGGTGCACGCCTTTAATCCCAGCACCTGGGAGGCAGAGACAGGAGGATCGCCATGAGTATGAGGCCACCCTGAGACTACATAATGAATTCCAGGTCACTCTGGGCTAGAGTAAGGCCGTGTTTTGGGGGGAAAAAAAACATAGTCTGGAGGAATTAGAACTGCATGTTGATGAAGGGCCCCACCAAATAATACCTATGTAACAAATAACCCCAACACATAGTGGCTTAAAATCCATCATCTTATTTTGTTCATGACTTTTAAGTCAAGAACTTAAAAACAAAGGCTCAGTCCGTTGGTTTCCCCCTGGGCTGTGACCGTGAGGGAGAATCCAGTTCCAAGATGCCATCTTCACACACACCTGGTACTCACTCCCTCTACCCCCGACTCCCTCACCGCCCTCCTGCCCTGCCCCCCGCCATGGCATCCCCTCCTCCAAAGCCCCTCGTAGGGCCTAGCTTTCTCACCCATGGTCTCAGGGCATTCAGGCTACTTCTATGCCCACTCGCTTTCCCTAGAGCATTTCCAAGAGACCAAGAGAAAAGCCACCAAAGTTTCCACCTAGCTTCAGAAGTCACACCGTGTCCCTCCCTTCTCATCCTGTCAGTTACAAGCACGTCACAGAGGCAGCCCTGATTCAAAGAGGACTGGGCCACGGCGTGAGTACTGGGAGCCGGAGTTCACCGGCGGCCTTCTGTAAAGATCAACTACGATGCTATTAGCCGCCAACCACCACCCAGGGACCACCCTCCGGAGCCATTTCCCAGGCACAGAGCCAAAAAGAAAACCCATCAGTTCTGTGCCCACAGGACGAAGGACAGCTCCGTGCCCGACGGCCAATGCCCACCAAGGACAGAGAGGAAAAGCGAGCGGAGTGGGTGGTAAAGGTCTCCCTCGGAGGTCACATTCCCAGCAAGCTGAGCTACAGGGTGAGGGCTAGAAAGATGGGCGGCTGGAAAGGAAGGAGCAAGCTGCCCAAAGCCACTTTCTACAGCACCTGGACCTTCCAGAAGGGCGCCACATTCCCAGGTCCCCCAGCAACAGGGATTTCACTCAGGCCTGGGGCACTCTACAGCCATGGCCAGCAGCTTCACGACAAAGGTAGCTCCTGACTGACCACGACAGGCTACGGCTGGGCCCACAGGTTGTCCAATGCCTCAGTACTGAGGAGAGGCAGTGAACGAACAGCCCCGTTTTCCTTAGCCCTACCTCACCCAGGCCAGTATAGAAAGGCCAGTTATGCAACCAGCCTGGCCACAGTCTGCCCCGCCTATGGGGCCGGCCTGGCTTCCCAGCCTTGGACAGGGACAACCGCGGTCTGGACAAGGTAGATGGCCACTTCCCACGCAGACACAGGTACTCTGCTGACAAACATCTGGGGACAGCAGGGGCTGTGGGTGGCATCTGAAAATAGCAGAACTGGCAGCCGAGAGGCCTCCTCAAAGTCTTCAGGGTCCTTTCACTCGTCAGCCACAGGCCACAGGGACGCACCTAGCTGGCATGCGGGCCTGCGCCCTTCTTAAAGGCTTATGCTTATAACAGTACCAACCAGGAAGACCGCATATGCCAACTCAGGAGCTCACAGTGGTCAGAGGGCATGAAGCAGCCTGTTGGGGGGCGGGGACAGGGCTGGGCGTGGAAGGTTCCAGCCTCTTAGCCCTTGACACATTCTGTTCCCTTCCTCCCCCCCTTTTCGGAATCCCAAGTTGGTGGTGTTTCTCTTACTCACTTTACAGTAAGGATTATGGGGGTACATTGTGTTTAATGAGTGTTCTGTGCTACCTCTGCTGGATACCTGGCAAAGACATACATACGGATGCTCAGGCTGTGCAGTGCACAACGTGGAGGGTGCTGCTCACGAGTACGGGGTGCATGGGGGGCCCCTGAGATCATGAGATGTGGCCCCTGGCATCACCCAGAGAAGAAATGTCTCACATGGCCCCAATGACCCCAGGAAAAGGACAGCCATGCTCATAGAGATTTGCTGAGCACAGGCTGGAGAGACGGCTCTGTGGGTAAAACACTGGCTGCACCAATCTGAGTTCAGATCCCCAGAGCCCACAAAAAGCGGGGTAAGCATCCGTCATCCCAGTGAGATCCAAGAATCCCCCAGAGACTCACAGGCCAGCTAGCCTGGTGACTGCAGCAGTGACAATAACAGACCCTGTCTCCAACAAGGTGGAAGGTGAGAACTGTCACCCAAGGTTGTCCTCCTGCTTCTACGTGTGCTGCGACATACGCACCCACACATATGCGCACACATACACGAAAGTAAAACAGATAAATAAAACTTTGTTTTACACGATGGGGCTGCAGCGATGGCTCCGCATGTTAAGGCACTTGCCTACAAAGTCTAACAGCCCAGGTTTGATTCCCCAGTATCCACCTAGAGCCAGGTGCACCAAGCGGCGCATGCATCTGGAGCCCATTTGCAACGGCTAGAGGCCCTGGTGTGCCCATTATTCATTCCCTCTCTCTTATCTACCCACCTATCGAGTTAATCTATCCCTCTACTTGCAAATAAATATTTTTAAAGATTTATTGAAAAGATTGTCTGCTTGGCCAATCTGTCTCCTTCCCCCCCCCCCCAAATATTTGGCACATGCAGCCTGGCAGAGACACAGCTGCGATGCTCAGCAATCTAGAACGATAGCCAGACAGGTGAGGTGTTTCCCGGCACAGAAGTCCACAAAGGCGAGTCTGTTCCCGGGACTAGAGAAGATCAAACTCACGCTGAGGGGCTCCCGGGCGTCCCCTGAGAGCTCAGGGAGACGCAGAGTTCCGTCCTGCCACACGCTTCGCGCTTCCAGAGGCCTGGGAAAATCAGGCCTAGTTTTCTCTTTCATGCGATTCCCAACTGACACTAAGCCAGTGTCATGTAGATTATATGACATGAATCTCACCCCAGCTCTGGCATTGGACAGCCAGCAGCCTAAACAACCGTCTACTTGCATGCCTGGTGGGAGAGGACAGGTGGGCTCACTTTCCAACAAGAAAAACGAAGAGAGGTTAAGAGAACCAGCCAGCCTGTCAGGTCCATTGCTCTCCTGGTATCATGGAATTCTCTGCACTTGTCTAAGGGCCTCCCATCCCATCTAGAAACGGTACTTGGGTCTAAACACACTCTTTCAGTCCTGCCTACGTCATCAGTTACCTGACCTTGTGGTAGGGGATGAGCTCAGCAGCATACCGCATACTACAGACACTGGGGTGTGAACACAGGGCTCAGGTATATGGCTGACAGGCACTGGGGTGTGAATGTGGGGGTCACGTGTATGGCTGCCATGTTTGCCCACATGGACTCAAACTCAGATCTGCCCCACGGTACTGTGAGGTCCTGCAACTTACCCAACTTCTCTGTGCCGCCTTCTTATTTATTAGCTTATTATTAGCAAGCAGAGAGAGAGAGAGAAAGTGGGTGTGCCAGGATCTCCTGCTGCTGCTGCAAATAAACTCCAGACGCATGAACCATTTTGTGCATGTGGCTTTATGTAGATACTGGGGAATTGAACCTGGACCAGTAGGCTTCGCAAGCAAACACCTCTAACCACTTAGCCACCTCCCCAGCCCCGTGCCCATAAAGTAAGGGTGGCAGTGCTTTCTACTGGGCCATGCGAAGACTATTTATTCTTGCATATTAAATGCTTAGCACCCACCGATATTAGTAAGCACTCAACTTCTGCTAACCAAAGGAAGAAAACAAGTTGTCTTCCCTACGCTCCCATTTTCTAATCTGTAAAATCTTATTGAATTATCCTTAAAAATGCTTATGCAAAAGAATTGCGTGAGGATCAAGTAACACAATCATCATAGGGAGTTTAGGACAATGTTTACACCTTGTTGCTGCTCAAAGTATGTTACTATTTTGTTTTCCTCTAAGGAGTCAGTATCTCCAGTTCACATCAAAGGGATTCTTAGATCAAAAGCTTCGGCAGGGCTAGAGAGATATCCTAGTGGTTAGGGCGCTTGCCTGCAAAGCCAAAGGACCAAGGTTCAATTCCCCATGAGGACTCTTGTAAGCCAGATGCACAAGGTGATGCATGAATCTGGAGTTCCTTTGCAGCCACTTAGAGGCCCTGGTGTGCCCATTCATTCCCTCTGTCTCTCTCTCTCTCTTTCTCTCTCTCTCCCATCTGCCTCTCCCTCTCTCAAATAAATAAATAAAATATAAAAAGAAAAGAAAAAAGAAGTCTGCACTAAAACCAGGCGTGGTGGTATACGCCTTTAATCCTAGCACTTGGGAAGCAGAAGTAGGAGGATGGCTGTGAGTTCAAGGCCTCCTGAGACTCCACAGTGAGTGCCAGTTCAGCCTGGGCTAGAGAGAGACCCTACCTTGAAAAACCAAAATAATCATAATAATAAGCTTCAGTAAACTTGAAGACAACGCAAGACACGAGGGGAAAGAGCGAAAGAGTGCAACAGAATATTCAAGAATCAACTGCTGGACTCTAAAGCAAATGAGAGACAGGCAGCATCAGTGAATGGAGGGTCTGGTTCTAAATGGACTCTTTCGGGCTGAGGAGGCAGCTCTGTAGCAGTGTTTGCCTAGCGTGCACCAGGGCCCAGGTTCCATCCACAGGACTGCAAAGAGAAATAACACACAGTATATAGATATTATGCTGTGTGCATATGAATTCTTTCAGAGGTGGAGAAGAGGGTGCAAGTGGAGGGGCTGGGAAGGCGGGGGGTGGGGGGAAGAACAGCGACATCTCACTTGCTGGTTTCTGTTTTCCCCATTACAGTCATTTTAAAGCCCTGCCTGGCATTTAAATAGCACCATCCCTGGAGGTCGCCGCTTTGGTTTCATTACAGTCTGTGTTCACAGAGCACAAATAGAAATCTTCGTGGTTTTATTAGTTTCCATGCAACTCAGGAGAGATTTGCATGATAGCATCTCGGCTGCTGACTTAAAGAAGGGATCAGCTCAAAACAGGGCACTCGCACAGCCTGGAAAATGAAAAGGTTCCCAGAGTTTTTGTTATCATTGTTGTTGTTGTTATTTTGTTTTGTTTTGTTTGGTTTGTTTTTCGAGGTAGGGTCTCACTCTAGCCCAGGCTGACCTGGAATTCACTATGTAGTCTCAGGGTGGCCTCGAACTCATGGCGATCCTCCTACCTCTGCCTCCCGAGTGCTGGGATTAAAGGTGTGTGCCACCATGCCCGGTTTGTTGTTGTTTTAAGAAAAAAGAAGAGAGCTGGAGAGATGGCTTAGCGGTTAAGCACTTGCCTGTGAAGCCTAAGGACCCCGGTTCGAGGCTCAATTCCCCAGGACCCATGTAAGCCAGATGCACAAGGGGGCGCATGCGTCTGGAGTTCGTTTGCAGTGGCTGGAGGCCCTGGAGCTCCCATTCTCATTCTCTCTCTTTCTCTGCCTCTTTCTCTCTCTGTATGTTGCTCTCAAATAAATAAATAAAAATAAACAAAAAATTTAAGAAAAAAGAAGAAATAAAAGAAAAAAAGAAACTCTGTCCCATCTGGCTGGTGCCCATACACGGAGTATCCCGTTCTGCACTCGGGTCACCCTCATCTAAATGCGTAGTTTATTCCGTAAGAAACCCTTGAAGGGTGTTGACCAGCCCTCCAGCAGGGCTTAAACCACCAACACAGATGGAGGTAAGTGCAAGAGTCAGAGCCAGAGACTGGTTTCATTCTGTTCCTGTGTTTGTTTTGGTCTAAGCTGCCAAGCCCTAGCTCACACCCAAACGCTACCCAGCACCCCGTGGGGATCTGCAAACTTTGAGCATCATTTATCTGTGACAAGTTCAAATATAATATGTGGTCCTGGTAACATAATCAAATGGGTATTATGTAACCTAAGAGAGCTATTCCAGTAAGTTCTGATGTACTGGGGGGGGGGCGGATTTTATTTCACAGGCCATTTAGCTTGGGGATCACCCCTCCTGATGTTTATTCCCTTGCCACACGGGCTGTGGTAACCTAAACCGAATGCCTGCTTTTGGCAGCTGGGCATGGAACGGGGATGAAGATGAATGGCCTGGCTTTGGGGGTGGCTTTTTGGGATGAGTTGAGGGAAAGCATCAAAGTGAACTGATTTGCACTGTCTTCTCTTTAATCAGACGCTGCTTTTTATGCCCAACCTCAGCAAAGCCAGTGTACCACCCTGGCCTTTTACACTCTATAATCTAAGATGGCTTCAACCTTCCCCACACCAAAACCCAAAACAGAACTGCAGCAATGGGGCGGCTGTGTCATTAGGAATAATAGCAGAGTCGGAAAAACTGATTTCTGAGACTTCATTTTTGTACGTACCAAGGGACTGGGGGAAGGCGTGTGCACACACATCCGGGTATCTTGTTGCCGCAAACCAGGGCCTGCCCGGTTTTACATGGGTGGCTGGGGAATTGAACCTGGGCCGGCAGGCTTTGTGAGCAAAGGCCTTTAACCACTGAGTCATCTCCCCGGCCCCCTGAGACTTTTTTTTTTTTTAATGATGACTTTGATGGTATTTCCTACATTCCCAGAATATAATCCTTAAATGTTTCACCTCATCAAAGTCGATCTGAAAGTTTTGGGGAAATGCCAATCAAATTCCACTCTTGTGATTTATAGTAGAAATAAAAATTGTTCCCTGAGACTGCTGCCTTGAAAAACAGAATCTTTTGCTCTTGAAAGATTAAAAATGAGAGTCTTGAGGTTGACTTCAGAAGTGGCTTTAGGGCTAGAGAGATGGCTTAGAGGTTAAGGTGATTGCTTGTAAAAGCCTAAGGACTCAGGTTCAATTCCCCATTACCCACATAAAGCGAAGGCCCTAGTGTGCCCATTCTCTCTGTCTCTCGTCTCTCTCTCTCTCCCTCAAAGAAGTAAATAAATGAATAAAATATTTAATTTTCCAAAAGAAATGGCTTATACTAAAAATTATTAAGTCAAACAGCATCTTATAAATGAGAAACTCAAAGCAAAGACAATGACTGGTCTGAGACACTCTAGTGTCCCCTGTGTCAAAGAGCTAAGTCAAAGTGGAAATTCCAGGAGCCCTTAACTTCTCTCCAAGAGCAGGATACAGTTCACTGGTAGAGCAATTGCCTGACATGTTCAAAGCTCTGATATGGTGCCCAGCTCTGCAAAATAATAAGAAGAATTAATAGTAATAATAATATAATGATGATCATAATCGTAGCAGGGGCCCAATAACAAGATCACAGACAGAAAGAGGGTGGCAGTACAGTACTCCCTCTGCTGCTGTCTGTCTGGAAACCACCAAACCCACAAGGGCCTGTAAGCTCAGAGGGAGAATACTGGCCACCTATGATGGCAGTGGGCGTGCCACAGTAAAGAACAGGGCAGGGAAGGAAATGTGCCCAAAGAGACTGATGCTTCCAGGAGGAAGGATATGGGGGGAGTATTGCTCTTTTTTTATTTTATTTTATTATTTTTATTTTTTTTGATTTTTTTATTTTTATTTATTTTTATTTATTTATTTATTTATTTATTTTTGGTTTTTTGAGGTAAGGTCTCACTCTAGTTCAGACTGACCCAGAACTCACTATCTCAGGGTGGCCTCAAACCGAACCCTCTGCAATTCTCCTACCTTCTGCCTCCCAAGTGCTGGGATTAAAAGGCGTGTGCTACCATACCCAGTTGCCTTTTTTATTTTATTTTTATTTATTTATTTATTTGAGAGAGATAAGAGAGAATAGACTCACCAGGGCCTCCAGCCGCTACAAACAAAACTCCAGATGCATGTGCCCGCTTGTGCATCTGGCTTACGTGGATCCTGGGGAATTGAACCTGGGTCCTTTGGCTTTGCAGGCAAATGTCTTAACCGCTAAGCCATCTCTCCAGATCGTTTTCTTTCTTTCTTTCTTTCTTAATTATCTTCTAATTTTTCAGCACTGGGGATCAAACTGAGGGCTTTTGCATGCTCGTTGAGTTCTACTACTGAGTTACATCCCTAGCCCTATTTTTGTTGTTGTTGTTGTTTTGTTTTGTTTTGTTTTGTTATGTTTTGGAAAAAGGTCACCAAACCCAGGCTGTCCTGGCAGTTGAGATCCTCTTGCCTTGGCCTCTCAAGAGTTGGGATAGGCATGTGCCAGCACACTCAACAAAAAATGATTATCATACAATACACATAACATAAAAGTCTACCTTCTTAACCATTTTTCAGTATACAATTCAGAAGTGATGAATATGTAAGCACTGTGATTACACCTTATCTTAGCTTGCAAAACCAAAACTCTACAGTCAGAAAGTGACTCCCATGCCCCCCCCCCCAACACCCTGATGTGCTACCAGGAACCTTTCTGTTTCTGTGAGGTTGGCTATTTACTCAGAATCTGTACTTTCCTGGCTGGGGTATCACCTAGTTTAACATCCCCAAGGTTGGTCCATGCTGCGCCATGCATCAGGGCTTCCTTCTGAAAGCTGGGAGGCAGCCCAGGGTGTGCACAAACTACATTCCGATGCTCCATTCATCCATCTGACGGGGACTGGGTGCCTTCCACTTTGGGCTACTGTGAGTAATACTGCTTAGAACTTGAGTGTACAAATAGCATTCAAGTCACTGTTTTTAAGTTGCTGCATATATAACCAGAAGCGGAAATGTTAGATAACATGATAATTGCATTTTAAATTGTTTTTGAAAAGCTCCAAAGGGCTAGGAAGATGGCTCAGTAAAGTGCTTACCACACAGCATGAGGACTGGAGTGTGGCTGCCCAATAGTCACGTAAAATACTGGCCATTGTAATATGCGCACCTGTAATCCCAGTACAGGTGGAGGGGGAGAAACAAGAAATCCATGGAGGTGGCTGGCTAGCTACTCCAACGGAATCGGAGAGCTCTGGGTTCCATAAGGGTACCCTGCCTCAAAGTATAAGGGAGAGAGCCGGGCGTGGTGGCGCACACCTTTAAGCCCAGCACTCAGGAGGCAGAGGTAGGAGGATCGCCCTGAGTTTGAGACCACCCTAAGACTCCATAGTGAATTCCAGGTTAGCCTGGGCTAGAGTGAGACCCTACCTCGAAAACCCAAAAAAAAAAAAAAAAAAGTATAAGGGAGAGAATGATTGAGGAAGGCACCCAATGTCAATTTCTGTCTCTGCACACACACACACACACACAGACACACACACACACAAATACTGTCTTTTAAGGGTTCCAATATCTCTACGTCCTCACCAACACATGTAATCTTTCTGGATTGTTTTTTTATACTAGCCATCCTAGCAGGTGTGAAATGTCCTTCTTTTCAATGTCTCTGCCTGGCCTACATTTTCTACGATGAATATACAGTGCACTCAGGATTAAGGACAAAAATGTAAAACACTGAGGTTGAAAAATAAATCTTGTGTGGAAAATAGGTTGCGAATGTACGTAAGAAATGGATTTCTTTTTTAAGACCAAGGCAAACCGTTAAGTTCTCCTGTGGGTTCAGTTAGAGACATCATTCCTGCACGCCTCAAGAATCCATCACCCGATCGGCGGTGGCTGCCATAATCCACGGGAGAAGTGGTCATAGCTCCCGGGCCCCCGGGCACTGAGAAGGAAGTGTTCCCAGATGCAGAGGAGAAAAGTCTGAGTATGTTGATTATAAAAATCCCCAGCAGTTGGGTAAGCCCTTTCCCCTGCCATCATCCCTTGGGACCCTCGTCTCTGAGCACTCCATGGCTCCTCACTAGATGCCCACGGTTTCCCCTGTCAACACCACAAAGGGTCCCAAAGCCAAAGAAAAGACAAACCAAGAGTGATGCGGCAATGTGGCCCAAAAAGAAACACTGTTGTACCACGCGTGTTTGACAAGGGCACAAAGAAGCCCCCACAAAGCCCATGATTTGGAGGGTCTGGGCCACAGGGCCACACAGGCCCAGTTCACTAGACAGAACTTCTTCAGAAGCTAAAAGGAGCTGGAGAGATGGCTTAGAGGTTAAGGCTCTTGCCTGCATAGCCTATGGACCTAGGTCCGATTCCTCAGAACCCACGTAAGCCAGATGCACAAGGTGGCGCATGCGTCTGGAGTTTGTTTGCAGTGGCTAGAGGCCTTGACATGCCCATTCTCTCTCACTCACTATCTGCCTCTTTCATAATTAAATAAAGTGTCAAGGCGGCTGTGGTGGTGCACTTGGGAGGCAGAGGTAGGAGGATCACCATGAGTTCGAGGCCACCCTGAGACTACATAGTGAATTCCAGGTTAGACTGAGCTAGAGTGACACCCTACCTCAAAAACCTAAAAAAATAAATAAATAGAAATAACATTTTAAAAAATGAAAGTTAAAATGTTCCCATGGTGGAATCATATGCCGGCTGCTCGCTCTAGTTGCTCAACTTCTTGCAGGTGAGGCTACCTGATATATTCAATAAAACCAAGGTGAAGGACCAGAGACAAAATGGGCCCAGTTCTGCATGCGTCTACCTTTCAGATCCCAAAGAAGTGGCATTTCCTCTGCTGTGACTGTCCCCTTTACAGTCTCCCACCACACCCCCGCCACCACACACACATCCCTCCTGCCTCTATGTTCTGGTTTCTTTCTTTAAAAAAAAATTTTTTTTTACTTATTTACTTATTTGATAGGGAGAGAGACAGACAGACAGATAGAGAGAACGGGTGCACCAGGGCTTCCAGCCACTGCAAATGAACTCCAGACACATGCCCCACCTTGTGCATCTGGCTTATGTGGGTAGTGGGGAATCAAACCTGGGTCCTTAGGCTTCTCAGGCAAGTGTCATAACCGCTAAGCCGTGTCTCCAGCTTCTGTTTCTTTCTTTTTATAGCACTTTTTTTTAAATTAAATTCTGTTGCCATACAAACAAACAAATGGGTTCCACTGTGACATTTGCATATGTAGCATCATACTTTGTTCTTAGTCGTCCTCCCCACCCCCGAGCTTGTTACTGTTTTCATTTGGAAATTAAGTATGATGCAAGGAGATATGTTTTGATGTCAAGTTGACAAGGGGTGGGCTTGTGATGGTTAAGGTGTTGTCAACTTGATCTGTTTGGTAATCCACAGAAATCCCTTTCGGGTGGGTCCCTGAGGTTCCTTCCAGGAAGGATGAACTGAAGGAGGAAGTCCTTCCCCCAGAGTGAGCCCTTCCCCTACAGCGGGCACCCCTGCTCAGAGGAGGACTTTATATAAGGAAGCTCTGGGTGAAGAGAGCCCCCTTCCTTCCTTCCTTCCTTCCTTCCTTCCTTCTTCCTTCCTTTCTTCCTTCCACGTGGCTGCCGGAGCTGCTCGCTGCCTTCCAGCGTGGATTGAAGACCAGCGCGGACTGAAGACCAGTGTCAACTGAAGACCCGCGTGGATCGAAACCCAGCGGCTCCTCAGGAAGCCTCCAGGCCTTCAGTGCTGGATGGGGACTGCTGAGGGAGGCATCTGGCCACATACCGGGTTCCTTGATTCTCGGGCCTGCAACTGCTACTGGACTAGCAAGAGCCACGTCTCCAGCCCCTGTATCTTTCTTTCTATAGCTCTTTTTAAAATTAATTTTTGTTACCATACAAACAAACAAATGGGTTCCACTGTAACATTTGCATATGTAGCGTCATACTTTGTTCTTAGTTGTCCTCTTTGCTGTCCTCCCCACCCCCTGGCTGGTCCTTCCTCCCTGCAGACAGTTCCCGCTTCTGTTTCCATGACAATACACATTCCGCTGCCCTCTCCTCTTGTACCTTCCCTCACTTTAGACCTCTGCCTCCCTCTCATGGTCCCCTTTCTACTTTGATGCCTACATATACATATATATACACACATATATATGCTCATGTATACATATGCACATAAACATATACACATACATCCACATCTAAATCTAGCTTCTGCATATGAAAGAGAACATGTGATATTTGTCTTCCTGAGTCAGGCTTGACAGAATGATCTCTAGTTTTTCTCTTGTTTCTTTCTGCACAGCAGAACCATCTATGGAAGCCGAGAGAAGGGAAGAGAAGAGAAAGGGACTATCTTCACTCCTAAGGAGGAGCTCTATTGAAATGAGGCTCAAAGAAGTTCAAGATCACTATCTCCTCTCTCCTTTGTGCTCAGACAGCCAATACCTAGAAAGCAGAATCCAGGCTCGGCTTATTAGCAAAGGCTCGGCTTATTATCGAACGATGCACATCCTGAATCTGGATTCTTGGCATGGCCCCAAAATCACATCTGCCCTGGTTGAAAACAAACCTTGGAAATAAAGGGCATAGGCCATTGATAAAGAGATGACTTTAGGTCTGGGGTTATAGTTCGGTTGATAGGGTCCGTGTCCAGCAGGCATGAAGTCCAGAACTCAATCCCCAGCACCACACATACTGGGCGTGGTGGAGCATGCTTGTAATCCCATAACCCAAGGAATAAAGTCAGGAAGATGGAGGATCAAAAGTTCAAGGTCAGCCTTGGCTACATAGTTTAAGTATGAGCCCAGCCTGGGATACAGAAGAGCCTACCTCAAAATTTACAAACAAAAAGACAGAGAGAGAGAGACGAGGACTGGAGAGATGGCTTAGCAGTTAAAGCATTTGCCTGTGAAGCCTAAGGACCCAGGTTCGATCCCCCAGTACCCATGTCAGCCAGATGCACAAAGTGGTGCACGCATCTGGAGTTCGTTTGCAGTAGCTGGAAGCCCTGGCGTGCCCATTCTCTCTCTCTCTCTCTCCCCCTCTCTCTATCGGCCTTTCTCTCTCTAATAAATAAATTAAATTATTTTTTAAAATTTTTTAAAGAGTTGAGTTCAGGGTCCACGAAGAGGGACAAAACAAAAAAAAAAAAAAAACCCTCTAATTGCAGCTTCCAACAAAACTGAAGCATACTATGCCATTCCGAAACCTCGGGATGGGAGGCTATCAGACAGGAAAGTTGCCCGTGTGGAAGTAGCACAAATTTAACATGTACACATCGCCTAGCTCTCTGCCATCCTTGCCTGAAATTAGAGTTGAAGACCGTGAACAGCCCGTTGTCTTCTGGAGGAAAAGAGAAGAGAAGGGCTCCCAACACCGGAAAGGCCTCAAAGCCCCCTCCGACTACCGCGAGGTTTTACCTGCACTTGCCTCTGACATTGTACATCAAGTCCCTGTTTGTGATTCTCCCAACCGCAAACTTCAAAAGCCACTGTCCACACCCAGCCCTACATTCATTCCTGGACAAGGAATAATTTCATTATCAATTCACCATTGATGCAAATGAAAACCCAAACAGATCTCTAACGAGCAACATGAAAGGCAGCAAAATAAAAATCGTAATAATAACAATAATTTTTTGCCAGAAATACAGGCATGGTGATGCGGAACACAGCCTCAAAAATAAATAAATAAATGAATAAATAAATAAGGTACTACAACTATATACATAGGGGAAAATGATTGAGGTGCTTTAATTGTGAGGATGAATTCAAATAAAAGGAAATGGAGCTGGGTGTGGTGGTGCACGCCTTTTATCTCAGCACTCAGGAGGCTGAAGTAGGAGGATGGCTTTGAGTTTCAGATCAGCCTGGGTTAGTGAGACCCTACCTTGAAAAAAAGAAAAAGAAAGAAAAAGAGAGGGGGGGTAATGGGAGGAGGGGAAGGGGGTAGGGAGGGAAAGAGGGAAGGGAAGGAAGGGAGGAAGGAAAAGCCGGACGTGATGGTGTGTGCCTTTAATCCCAGCATTCTGGGAGGCAGAGGTAGGAGGATCACTGAGTTCAAGGCCACTCTGAGACTACATAGTGAATTACAGGTCAACCAGATCTAGAGTGTGATCCTACCTCAAAAAAAATAATAATAATAAAATAAAAATCAAACCAAAACAAATTAATTAAAAACTTTTTAAAGGCTGGGGAGATTGCTTAGTGGTTAAGGCACTTGCCTGAAAAGTCAAAGGACCCGGGTTAAATTCCCCAATACCTACATAAAGCCAGATACACAAAGTAGTGCATGCAGCTGGAGATCATTTACAGTGGCTGGAGATCCTGGAGCGCCCATTCTTTCTATCTGCCTCTCTCTCTCTCCCACCCCCCCCCTCTCAAATAAATAAACAAATAAATAAATATTTGTAAAAAAATTAAATAAAGAAGAAAAAACAACCTAAACCAACAAAAGTCTTAGAATGCTGATGGTTTCAAGGCCAGCTCTGGTTACATGAGACTGTCTCAGATTAAACCAAACAACAAAACCACAAATGCAAAAGGAAGGAAACAGTATGCAATCCTCCCCTGGGGATCTAGCTGCAGGACCCCCTAGACTGAGAAACATCCTGGGGCCTACTCACGCCCCTTGGCCACAGTATCTTTCTCTTGCTGCTCAGAGGCAGGAGAAACCAAGAGCTTCTGGAAGGCTCCCAGCATGGAGGGGAGCTCAGAGTTTGGCCTCAGGTCCAGTAGGTTCTGGGGAAGCCTTCACCCCATGCAGCAGAAGCAGTTGAGGTCTTGCAGGTGCCGGAGAGTCCGGGCTCTCCGCTGAAGCACCTTGTACTGGGAAGTCAGCTCGGCGACAGGGTTGCTGTGTGGCTGGAGCCTCAGGGTTGCAGCAAGCGCCCACGCAGCTCAGGAGCCAAGCTTGCACCTGGTGTGTGTGCCTCTCCTGGTGTCCAGACTTAAGTATGTCTCCAAGCGGTGAAGCTGCTCTTTGCTGTAGACCTTGTTGGGGACCCAGGGTAAAGTTGTCCAGGACAGAAATCAAGCAACTCCATCTTGGTCCAGAGCTCAACTAGAAGGTCTCCACATCCAGCTTTTAAAGACTCAACCTTTCATTAAAAAAAAAAAAAAAAAAAAAAAAAAAAAAAAAGTATCTTCCATTCCTCAAGAAAACCTTGGTCATGGGAGAACCACAGAGTTCCTCCCTTACGCACCTCTTCCTCGGATGGAAGCATTCCTTCATACTGTGCGAGAAACCCACATTAAATGGCACCAGGTTCCACAGGCGCCTTCGGGAATGAGTGCCACTAAGGAAGAAGGAGATGCAGGGAAGGATGGGCGAGGAGGTGAAGGACGGATGAGGAAGGGATCTGGGATGTCCTGCTATTTGCTTTAAGTGTAATGTTGAGGGTCCACTGTATCTGGAGGCCAGTGAAACAATATGAAGAAAGAAAAGTGGTAGCCAGGCGTGGTGGCGCACACCTTTAATCCCGGCACTCAGGAGGCAGAGGTAGAAGGATTTCTGTGAGTTCAAGACCACCCTGAGACTGCACAGTGAATTCCAGGCCAGCCTGGGCTACATCAAGACCTTACCTCAAAAAAAAACCAAGGGGAAAAAAGTAGAAGAAAGAAAGAAAAATGGGAGCTGGGGGAGGGCTACACACCTGTAGTGCCAGGACTCAAGAGCCAGAGGCAGGAGGATCATGTGCTCAAGACTACTCTGGGACATTATAGCAAGACTCTGTCTCCAAAATACAAAACACACACACAAAATCAGAAGAAAAAGGAGGGCCAGAGGGCCAAGGTGTAGTTAAGTGGTTAGAGCACTTGCCTAGCTTACACAAGGCCATGGGTTCCATCCCCAGTGCCGTAAAATCAAACAACAACTAGGCAAAAAAGAAGAAGAAGAAGAATAGAAGATAAGCCGGGTGTGGTGGCGCACGCCTTTAATCCCAGCACTCGGGAAGCAGAGGTAGGAGGGTCACCGTGAGTTCGAGGTCACCCTAAGACTACAGAGTAAATTCCAGGTCAGTCTGAACTAGAGCGAAATCCTACCTCGAAAAAAAAAAAAAAGAGAGAGAGAGAGAGAGAGAGAAAGAAAGAAAGAGTAGAAGATGACGAGCTGTTTTAAATAATTTCAGCTTTGGCCACGTACAGAAGCATTAGTCATACAGGTAATGAGATCGCGCAGGAAGATGGCTCCCAGGCTCGGCTTGACGACGTTAAGCATATCCATTCTGGCCCTGGAGTGCCAATTACATTTCCAAATTGGCAATTAGACATAATGTCCCAGCAACGATTACCAAATAATGCCAAACACAATGCAAAGCCCATCTGAAAACAGTCATCCCTGTGAAACTGCCCTTCCTCCTGTAGCCAGACTCAACCACACAAAGCACTGCCCCGCGTGGTGTCTATCTCTGTCACCCACTGGTCAAGACACCAGGGTGGCTTGAATAATTAAAACCCAGCATAGGTCAAGCATAATTTTGTCACCAAACCAAGTCCGTCCCTCTCACCCAGGGCTTCTACAAAGCCTCTAGCCAATGAGCCCCCCCCCCCGAAAAAAAAGCAGGAAGATGGGCCAGGCGGGGTGGGGCACACCTTTAGTCTCAGCACCCAGGAGGCAGAGGTAGGAGGATCGCCATGAGTTCAAGGCCACCCTGAGACTCCATAGTGAATTCCAGGTCAGCCTGGGCTAGAGTGAGACCCTACCTCGGAAAACAAAACAAAAGCAGAAAGATGTATTTGCACACAGCCCCGCCAGGCCCCTTCAGTCCCCAGGAAGAGATTCACCCCATAGCTGGGCTTCTGTTTAGCTGTCTTAGTTGCTGGGTTCAAGGAGTCTGCAGGTAACTCGGAGGTCACAGGTATCACTGCCCTATGAGAAGGGACCTAATTTTATCTTGGTCCGCTCTGTCAAGCAAAACTCCAAATGGACAGGCGCTCAGAACAGGGCCGTCATTTTTCCCTGGCGCACAGTTCGCACTTAATATACTGCAATAAAAGCAAAAACAATAGCAACAATAACAATAATAATCAGGGGTCGGGGGAAATGACTCAGTGGGTAGGAGCACTTGCTGCATAAGCGTGAGGATCTGGGTTCAATCACCAACACCCACGTAGAAAGCTGGGCATGGTCACACGTGCCTGTAAAGCCAGCGTTGAGGCAGGGAGGCGGGGGTCAGGGTGGGGGGCAGAGACAGGAGAACTGCTCAGTCAGTCTAGTGGAGAAAGGGCGACCTTCAGGTTCACAGAGACTCTGAAGCCAGACATGGTGGGCCACGCCTTCAATCCCTCCACTCTGGTAGAGGGATTAGACAGAGGTCAAGGCCAGCCTCGGCTACAGAGGGAGGTGAGGCTAGCCTCGAGTAAGACCTTGCCTCACAAAAACCAAACACCAGGAAAGTAAAAAAAAGAGAGAGAGAGAGACTCTGTCTCAGGAAAATAAAAACAAAAGAGGAGGACAAGTGATCTCTGGCCCCTGCACAAGTGTGCACAGGGCTCCTGCATCTGCACACGTACACACGCACACACACGCATGCGTGCATACACTGTGTGTGCACACACCACAACATATGATACACACGCCAAAAATAACAAGCAGAAGACTTGAGGACCTACTAGGCCCAGGGCCTTCTGCCAAGCCCCTTCCCTTTCCATCTCGGCTACTGAAGATGTTCCTATGTAAAGCTTAGTCTGGGTTCTCCCCTTTGACAATCGAATAGCATAAAAAAAATTAAAAAAAATAAAAATCTCAAGGAAAAAGTCCCCGACAAGGAGGAACCGTGAAAACCCTTGCTACGGTGAGGAAAGGAACTGCCTTACTGTCGCCTGCTAGAATTCTCCAGAGGCACAAGGGAAGGTGGTGCCACACCTGGCTGGGTGTCACCCCACTCGTTGGCCCCTTTGAAACTGAACTCTCCCTCCCTTTGGTAAAAGCCCACCCAGGTCCCTAAGTAAAATGTGCTGGCAGTTGTGTTGACTTCAATCGCTTCGCAGGGAGTGGCCTCCTGGACCGTCCACACAGCAGGCAGCTCTATCCGAGGCCTTTAATTTTGCAAGTCGGTGGTTTGGCGGAGTTGCCAACCTGGACTTCGGGAAGCCGCACCCCTCACAGTGTGACCGACTGGCAGGAGAAAGAGAGCCCACACATTGACTGGCAACGCATGGGCCACACCCCGCGAACTCCAGAGTGCCGTCCAGGCTGCCACAAGTTAACCCCAAAGCTACAGCGCCTGTGCGGTCCGTGGGACCAGGCACCCCAACGGTTGTCTTTAACAGTGAGCTCCCGCTGGCTGCGGCTCCCTACGGAGGCCTGAGCTGTCTGGCACTGGCGAACCTTCCCTCCCTCGCCCCTTGCAGCTCCTTCCTGCCACAGAAGAGCTGGGAATTTCCATAGTTCTGTAACAAGCTCATCTTTAGGGATGCTCTGCTAAAGGCTCAGGATGGGGGTCAGGTCTTTGCTCATTACAAGTGCGTGGCACTGTCAGCTCCTGCCTCCCGCCAGAAATGCAACCCAGACCTTCTAAATCGGGCTGCATTTCAACATCCCCTCCCCACCCCAGCCCCACGCACACTGGGATTCCTGTCATAGTGAAGCTGGAGATGCTCTCTTAAGCCACTGTGGACCTAGATCTAAGCCAACCAGACATGGTTTGTGCTTTCTGTCCACAATGCCAGGCCCCCCTGCCTCTGAGGATGGGACCCTGAGTGTCCTTCTCTGTGTGCCTAAGGTTGAAGAGCACCCGGCCAAGCAGCATTTGCAAGAGGGACCCGCGGCTGGAGTGGTGTCTCAGATGTTCAGCAGGAGACTTGGCCTCGCCTCGTCCTCCGTCGGGGTAGTCTCCCTGCAGCTCAGAGCTCTGCACAGGGTTCCCGGGCTGTCACGTCACTGCACAAGCACGATCCTTTCCTCAGGAACCACAGAGGAGTCCCTCCGGGGGGCTCCGCAGCCCTGAAGTCCTGAGAAGGTGTTAGGTGCTGTGCTTCACAGATTAGCAGGGCCACTGCCACCGAGAGCCAGGAAACCTCTCATAGCCCAACTTAGGGAAGGAGGCCCTGGCATTGTGAGTCCGATGCCAACCTGACAGCTCTAGCCCAGGCAGAGACAGAGAGGAAGGAAGGGAGGAAGGGAGAGAGAGGGAGACCCAAAGTGAAGGACCTACTCCTTGCTACCAGGCACCCAATGAGTAGCCCAGTACAGAGAAGAAAGCGGCAGCCCAGCAGAGCGAGGGCCTGCCCTTGGACTCACTTCTCCCCAGAGGCAAACAGTGGGGGGTGCTCTTCCCTTCCTCCCGATGCATGTGTGCGCCCCCGACACCCAGAAGCACGGCCAACCGGAAGGAAGGGTGCAAAGTGCAGCATGGGTCCATCCCAAAGTCCTCTAAAGACACTGTGCAGTGGGCTCGGTGAGAACATCCACCCCGCACATGCTCTATTACCATCACCAGCCAGCTCCGGCGGGAGGAAACTGAGGCACAGAGCACTGAAGTCCTTGTCAAGGTCACAGGCTGACTCTCGGTCACCTGGGCCAGACTGTACAAAGCAAGGGCACGTTCCATACCAGCAGGACTCCTGCGTGTCAGGTGATCACCCAAGGGTGCGGCTCAGCCAGGCCCCCTCTCTGCCAGTGTTTCCCAAGGAAACGTCAAGGGCAAGGGAAAGCCCGCGTTGGGAAATCCGTCCAGCAATCTGGTCCGAGCGCCCAACACCCTGGGTCAGGAAGCTACAACATCAGCAGGAGCACAAGTCCGGGAGCTCTGGACCTCAAATGACGTGGACGGAATCTTCCCCCCTGCAACATCAGCCATGCTGTGAGACCCTCTTCCTCACAGTCTTCCTTGGCTGCCAGGTCCCAATCCCCCTGCCTTGTGACAGTCAAAGCCAAGAGGCCAAATCTCGGTGTGACTTGGAAGGACTGTTTGGACTCATGCCTTCGAGGTCTAGAAGCTTCTGCTGGCTACAAACTTCTATCTGGTCTAGTCGGTGCCCTTCGCAGCCATAGGTCAACAACTCGGAGACGACAGCTCCACACTTGGTAAAGCTTCCACTACTAAAGACCCGCTAAGTGTCCACCTTCAACTGGGCGCTACAAATCCAATCTGTTGCTACTCTATGTACGAATCCTACAAAGAAAGTACCGTGACGCTGAACTTGAACCCTGCTCTTGAGTGTGAGGTTCACCACTGAGCTTGGGTCTGGTGACTGCAGAGTCTGGAATGTTCCATCCGAAAAGGCAGCAGTGATAACCACAGCCTCTCTGGGCAGAGACAGGTCAGCTCCCCTGTGACGGGGACCTGAGAGCTTCTCCCAGGCCACCCTAAGTGATCCGATCGTGAAGGTCATTGGTGCTGCGGATCTCCGGGACAGGAGGAGACGAGGTACCGGGGCCAATCTGGAATCGAAAGTTCCAGGGCTCTGACGCCACAGCCCTGACTGAATGCGCCAGGCCAGACCCTGCGTAATTACCAAGCCGTAATGGGATCTGGTATTTATATTAGTCACGAGCCTGACAGAGAAAATGTGTTGTTTTCTCACACACAGCCATGGAGACAACACCTCAATAATTCATGACATGCAGACCATCCTTGATGAAGCCCAAGCTTCAATGAGGACAATAGCTCCGAATGTGCAGTGAGTAGTCTATACCCGGCCATGCGCAGGCCCTGCAGCAGGCCACAACCCCACGAGCAAGTTGGCCTCAGTTTCCCTTAAAGAGAAATAGACTGCATGCCAGACGACAGAAATGTATAGACACATAGGTTGTCAGAGACTGGATTCCAGAAGGGATTTGGAGGACTTGCAAAGCACAGAGAGCTACAAGCCTCCGCACAGTGCCCTGTTCCCGACACCCTGCCGTACGGGATCCCAGAACGGGCACGGGAATCAGAACTCACAGGTTTCAACCCAAATATTTCACACCCAGTGAAAAGAGAGACCAGAGAGGTTCAATGACTTCTTCAGAGTCCTGGACTTTGTTCAGGCCAGCTCCGCAACCCCCCCCCGCCCCCATTCACCACAGTCTAGGGTTGGATTGAATCTCCAGATGCCAGGGCCGAGTGAACAAACACCACTCAGGCAAAAATCCAACAGGAGCAGGGCAGAAACAACCCTGTAAAAGCACACTAGCTGGGCGTGGTGGCGCATGCCTTTAACCCCAGCACTTGGGAGGCAGAGATCATCGTGAGTTCGAGGCCGCCCTGAGACTACATAGTGAATTCCAGGTCAGCCTGGGCTAGAGTGAAACAAAAAAAAAAAAAAATGCACACTAAAGGGAACTGGAGAGATGGATCGGTGGTTAAGGTATTTGCACCCATACTTTCTCCTCTCCCCTCCCTCCCCCCTCCCTCCCCCCACCGCTTGCAAATAAATAATAATTTATTTTAAGTACAGTAAAGAACATGTACTGGAAAGATTGTGCCCAAGCTCCAAATTGGGGGGTAGGGGAGGATAAGTTTTCTTCTTCATCTTCTCCCACTCCTTCTTTTTTTGGGGGGGGGATTTTGGGGGCCTACAGAGTATTGCTATGTAGTCCAAACTGGCTTTGAATTCATTATGTAGCCCACACTGGCCTTGAACTCATGATCCTTCTGTCTCTGCCTCTCGTGTATTTGGATTGCAGGCACGCAGTGCCACACCTAGCCCAAGTTTTCTTCTTTATTTCCCTCTAGAAAAAACCCACATTCCACACTTTTTTTTTTTTCAAAATATTGAAGTCATTAGCTATAGGGTCTGTGGAGACCAAAGCTATGAATACTCAGAGGCCCTGTGACACATGTCCACAGTCTTAGGTTCCTTTGATCAAAAGCAGTGATGCAGCCTGGAGTCCAAATGCATGAGATTCCCAACTCCCTGCTGAACTGCGCCTCCCTCGGAATTACGGATGCTGAAAAGGCCTGTCTTCCCAGGGACTCCAACTCCTAAGCAAAGCACGGTGCACGAGGGTGAGGGTAGGCAAACACACCCGAGGTCAGAGGTTTGGCACTAAAATAATTTCTCTACGCTTAAACCAAAGCTTTGCTTCTGCCCCAAGTCATGACAAAACTACCAAATACTTGGAAAGCAAAAAGAAAGAAGGAACCCCCCCCCAAAAAAAAAAAATCCACGATTGCAAAAAAAAAAAAATTGCAGAGCTCAAAGGGTAAAAATAAAAACTTATGAAAGGTCTGGCTTCCCATTATTGGATACAGTGAGCTGGCTACACACAGTTTAACTGAACAAATCAAGGGGCAGTATCAAGAGATTCTGGGGATGTTTTCAAAAGAACTCATGATATTAAAAATAACCTGATCTCATTCTATATTACCCTTCCATCTTTCCAATCAACTACACATATCTCTCATCTCAGGCTGATTCCAATATCCATTCAGTTGGTCTTGGAGCTATAAAATACAGCCAAATATGTACAAAGTTTTTTTTTTCTTCAAATGATCATTGCCAAAAAAAAAAAAAAAAAAAAAAAACTATTTTCAACAGAAACTGTGCTCGATCATTATTCAGGAAAAAGATTCTTTGCATGAACTATCTGACGAACGAGCAATTCAAGAAAGGTACTATCGTAACACTATGTACCCCCTAGAGTAAAAAGATTTTAGAAGCTACGTTTAAAACCTTAGGATCGCAAAACCACCACATCTTATTTTAACTCACTGAAGAAAAAAGAAACAACTTTTCATTACGATCAAAATTGCCCACTTCCTGAAAAACAGGAGGTAGTTAAAAAGCCAGTCCAAATCACTCCATCTAGGGACTATTTTAGATGCACGCAACTGTGAGCTATCTTTCCCCTGTCTCAGTAAAGGGAGGAAGGGATTCCCAGGACTGAGGCCTGAGGTGGAGGAGAGAGGGAATGAGGGAAAGATTCTGTAAGCAAGTTGTTGCTAAGAGGCAAGCGAGGCAGGAGGCATCTTTGAGACTGGCTGTTGGAACCTTGCTTAATCCGAGAGCTTGTCTAGAAGGAGGGAGGTCTTCCTCCTTGACAAGAGAAGGGGGTCCTCCATCACCAAGGTGACTCTAAACAAAGCCAGCCGGCCAGCATCTGAAGCCTCCAGAGCATCGAGAAGGCACGGAAGGCCGCTTTTTTTCCCCCCCTCTTTCGCTCCCTTATTCTAACACACCAGCATTTTCCAAAACACAAGTGTGCTGCACATAACACAGCTGAGCCCCAGCACCTACAGTGATGTATAATTGATGACAGAGCGCTTCTGTTCGCCCTTGGGTTTTCCGGGCAGCCTTTCCCCCTAAGCCCCTGCCTAACTCCTCCTTCCCTTAGCCGCCAGGAGGCCTCTACAGGTTGCTGCGCCCTGTGAAGTTTGAGGTGGTCCCAGGCTTAACTTTGCTGGGAAAGGTGTAAACATTTGGGGACTAAGATGGGTGCTCACCGTCCACTCTTCCCTCAGGTATCTCCTCCCTCCAAAAAAAGAAAAAAAAAAGTGAGTGCAGTCAGGTCCTCTTTAGACGAGAATTACTCAAAAAGAAGAAACCTGGATTCCTCTTTTGATTCCCCCAGTTCTTTTTTTTTTTTTTTTTTCTCATTCTGCAGTTCTCTATCAAACACTGCCCACTACTTCCAGCCAGTATTGGGCGGGTGGTGACAGGGACACCTCTAGGTGGCTGGGGAGTCACTCTAGCAAGCATACATCTAAGATTTGATTCTGGGGCTGGTGGGCGCCCAGGCCCCAGGAATCGTTTGACGGGACATCCAGCACCAGGAAGCGGTTCCCTGTGAAGGCCTGAGGCTGAGACCTCCGGGGACTCCTACGGCAGGCGGCCCTCGCGCTCCAGACTGGCACGGCTGGTGGCATTTCCAGGGACCCAAAGTGGGTGGCCTGGGTTGGACGGGGGGGGGGGGGGGCGGTTGTTGAGACAGAGACGTTAGAACTTAGGGTAGGAAAATGTTCTCCAAGAAAATGTAAGGGATGGAGTGGAGGTGACATCAGATGTCAACCTCGCTATGTTCCTAAAGTGGAAGTCTATGGTGGAGAAGGGGTGCCTTCAATGCCAAGAGTGTGTGTTGGGGGGAGGGATGTCTCTCCCCAGTTTCTCTGGCCATGTTTCTCCCCTGAAACTCCCCAAATACAAAAGATTTTTTTTCCTCCCTGGCTCAAAAGACCTTCCCTTCGTCGGGACCCCATGAACTCATGTCTTCCTGCTCTGCTCGCCCGCGTTCCTCAAGTACCTACTAGGGAGATGCTCCGCTCGCCTGCCCGCAGGGAGCCGAGCCCGGCGCGGTCCAACACCCAGCGGCGCCCAGCTTCCTCTGACTGCCCCCAAAACCAGCGCACCCGAGACACGCACGGCCCTCCCCAAACGCGGGCCCCCCGCTGCCGCAGCCACCAGCAATAAACAAGGGGGACAAGACCCCCGGGCGTCCCTGTGTCCCGGTTGGGGACAACTCCTCCAGCCACTGCGCGCCGCGCCGCTGCCCCGATCCGAGGGCGCAGGGAGAGAGAGAGAGAGAGTGAGGGACCGGCGGGCACGGAGGACGAAGCCGGGCAAGGGACCGGGGAGGCGCAGCGCCCGGGCGGAGGGAGAGAGAGGTGGGCTGCAGGGGCGCGAAGGGGAGACGGGACCGGCGCACGGGGTGGAGTGGGGGGGACGCGGCGGCCCCCCGGGGGAGGGGAGGGCGCACGGTTACCTTCGTCTTGCCCCCGCAGTGGCAGCAAACGGTCCACAGGTACTTGAGCGTCCGCCAGAGCAAGATGATGAAGAGGCCCCCGAAGAAAGTCACCATGGAGGAGGCCAGGAAAGCCCACCACATGCGTTGGCCCCGGCTGTCGCACGGCACCTCCATGGTCACCGGGATGATGAGCGCATCCATCTTGGGCTCGTGGACCGAGGACGAAGAGGAAGAGGAGGAGGAGGAGGAAGAAGAAGAAGAGGAGGAGGAGGAGGAAGAGGAGGAGGAGGAGGACGCGTCTAGGCTGAGATGGTTCGCGTGGATATTGCTACTCATTCTAAGACCGCTGCCTCCGCCGCCGCCGCCGCCGCCGCCACCGCCGCCGCCGTTGCTGCTGCTGCTGCTGCTGCTGCCGCCGCCGCCGCCGTTTGCCATAGCTAGCAACGGGCGGCCCGCGCAGGGGCTCGGGGGAGCTCCTCCCGCCGCCAGCGCCACCCCGAACACCCATCAACAGCCATGTTGCAGCTCCGGCCGCCGCCGCTGCCGCCGCCGCCGCCGCCGCCGCCGCGGAGCGCGGGGAAGAGGGGGGCGGGGAGGAGGCGCCTGGGCTCGGGGTGCTGTGCGCGACCTGGCGGGGTGCGCGGAGATATATACAGCCAACCACCGCCGCCGCCGCCCTCCCCCCCCCAACACCACCACCACCGGCCAGTCCGGGGGGTGGGTGGGGGAGGGGGATGGAGCGCGCGCGGGAGAGCGGGCGGCTCCCACTCCCCTCCCCTGGGGGGAGGGGGGACCTGCGCCCCGGTTCCCCAAAAGGGGTGGGCGGGGGAGGGGAGGGGAGGGGGCGTGTGGGGGGAGGTGGGTTCTTCGCCAACCGGGAGCGCCCCGAAAGCCAGGTGGGTGGGGAAGGCGCCGCGGGGGGGGGTGGTCTTGCAACGCCTCCCTGGGGTGGGGGCGGGGTACGGGGGGAAAGCCTGCCCCGGTGACGGTGCGCGCGGGCCCGGATGCCCTCGCCGCCGCCGTGCGCCGTGCGCCACGCGTGTGCGCTGCCGCGCTCCCGGCCCCCGCGGGGTCCCCTCTCCCGCCCCACGTCAGTCCCCGCGCACCTCCTTTCGCCGCTAACCAGCCGCTCTTTGAGCGGAGGAAGCGGCCAACTCGGGAGATACGGTGTGTAAGCGGTGCCCTCCGGCCCGGGCGTGCCCGAGCTAGCTCGCCCTCCCCCCCGGCTGCGCTCCACCACCACCCACCCCCCGCCACACACACACACACACACACACACACACACACCCCGCGCCGCGATCGATCGTCGCCCCGGGGTGTTGCGCGCTGGGGCCGCGGCTAGTTTTACGGGCGTGTGGCCGACTGCTGAACCCAGGCTCGTCCGACCCCTTCCACCCTCCCCTACACCCAAGAGTCGCGTCTCCACGACACCGGAGCCTCCTGGGCCTCGGCTCGTCGTTCCTCCTCCGGCTCCTCCGCGTCCCCGTCCTCGCCGCCCGAGCCTCTCCGGCGCGCGCCCCGCGTTCCCCGCCAGCAGCGCCAGCTGCAGCGGCAGAAGCGGGCGCGGGCTCCAGCCCGCCCGAGGGCGCGAGGGGAGGAGGTTCGCCGCGCTAGCTGGCCTCAGCTCGGGGCTGGGTAGGGGGGTGCAGGGACCCTTGGCTATGGCCGGGCAGGTACCCACCACCCCCAACCGTCCAGGAGTTAGGGTAGAGCGCCCCCACCCAGGCCATGCACCTGACACCTCTCTCCGAAGTGCCGCTCCGTGGCCAGGCGCTCTGGGGGACCCCTGGGAAGAACCACCGAGCCACCACTCCCCACCCTCCCCACAGGCCGGTTTTCCCAAAGGAGACCCGATTGGGGAAGGGAGGAGTGGCTGGTTGTCGACTCAATTTAACAGGCGGGGTGCCCCAAGATCCTGGGGCTTCGGGAACCATCAGGGCCCTCTATCCAAAGATAGACACCTGCTGAACCCTAGTTTGCCCTTCTCCCGTTCCTTCCTAGGTGTCCCAGCGAGTGGTTGAAGGACAGGGCCATCTGGAAGAGTGTGGGGGAAGGGGGGTGGTCTATCGCCTCTGACAGCAGCAGGTGGTCCCCCCTCCCTTTTCCTTATTAAGCAGCAAAGGCTGTTTAGGAGAGCAGGCGGAAGTGATGGTGACCTGGCCACAGGTATGAATCTGGCAGACCCCGGCTGACAACAGGGGTCTTTATATGAGGTGTCAGGAGGAGAGCTAGGAGAGGCCTTTCTCTATTTAGGGTCTTCCCTCCTCCATCCCTCCCCCCAACTCTTTAAGATGAAAGAGTCCCGGTTTATTCTGCAACCCTCGCTCTCCCGGTCACCATGGGAGCCCCACTTCGAATGCACGCAGTAACTGGCTCTGTGTGGCTGCTCCTACCTCAGCTGGACCACGACTTTTTCCAGTGCTAATTAAAACGAAGATGATCACTCTCCCCTCATTGCCCACAGTGATTTCCCCAAAGTTTCCAGCTCATTAGTTTACGCCTAATTGGAATTCTCAGGTTCCGTTCAGCTCTTCCCTGTGATAAGTTGGCCCAAGGAGGAACCCTTAACGGCGTAGGCTTTCTAGGCCTGGATCTGAGGTTGGGCTATGCAGAGGAGGAGAGGGCCCGGAGAGGCCAAGCCTGGGAGACACAGATGGTTGGTTGATCCAGAAGGCATGTTGGGCTCAATGTACACATCCATTAAAAAAGTAAAGGGGCTGGAGAGATGGCTTAGCAGTTAAGGCATTTGCCTGTGAAGCCTAAGGACCTAGGTTCGATTCCCCCAGTACTCACCTAAGACAGATGCACAAAGTGGTGCATGCGTCTAGAGTTCATTTATAGTGGCTGGAGGCCCTATATTCTCTCTCTTTCTCTCTCTCCCTCTTTCTCTCTCTCAAATCAATAAAATAATTTTTTTTTAAGGATTAAGGCCAAATAAAAGGAAGAAATGGAATAAGGTAAGAGTTTTCAAGTATGTAGTAACCCCCCCCCCAAACAAAAATCACTAGCCGGGCATGGTGGCACACGCCTTTAATCCCAGCACTTTAGAGGCAGAAGTAGGAGGATCGCTGTGAGTTCGAGGCCACCCTGAGGCTACATAGTGAATTCCAGGTCAGCCTGGGGTAGAGTGAGACCCTGCCTCGAGAAACCAAAACCAAAAAAAAAAAAAAAAAAACACTACATTAAAAGAGAGCCAAGGATGTTTTTCCAGAAAGTGAAATTGCCTTTGTCTCCCATTTATACCTGATGGTGCCTTCATCCTCATGCTTTGAAATGGGCAGCCATTAGCGCATCAGTTCCATGCATACAAAGCTGTAAGTCTCTTCCAGCTCGGGGCTAGCTAGGGTGGTTGGGCTGAGAAGGGACGGGGGAGGTGAAAGGTGGCTGTCACGCTGAAGCTCCTTTATATCAGCCTTCTAAATGTCTGCCTGTGTTGCTTCTGTGCTTCAGCACAGGCCAAGAGAGTTAAGGACTCTGCTTACATTGGTCCAAGACTTGACATTTTAAGATAAAACACTCCCAATATGAAGGAAGCAGCAAGGGACGCCAATGTCTCCCCGGGTGAGTTAGGAAACATCCAGAAGGGATTCCCATCCCAGCAGAATTGTGTCTCTGCAACCAAAAATCCCCTCTGGGGTCTTGCTAGACCACACACACCTCCTGGCTCCCCCCTCAAATGCAAGTCTCAGGGCCAGTTTACAAGAGACTACTGGCCCATGAGTCCTTATCACCCCCCACCCCGCCAAACACACACACACACATACACAAAACACGCACACACACAAACTCCCAACTGAGTTCCACCTCCACCATCACCATCCTTCCAGAGGGTGCTGGATGGCCCATAAGATGTCATCCCTGTCTCTCATCACCAAAGCCTAGGCTGACTGAAGCTTTCAACAGCTCGGGTGTGGTCCCGAACCTCGGCTTACTAGGGATTGGTCAGAGGCCCTCACTGTCAGGTCAACATCCTTCCATCCCTGCGATCCACTGTCCCTCATCACCTCTCTGAATGGCCTGGCTGTAGGCACTGAATGAGAGTGTCACCATCCACCAGGGGAAAAAAAAATTACCATCAGACCTTCGCCCAGCTCTCCCCAGCCACTGTGTCATCCATGCACTGTGCCACGTTCAGGAAGCCTGGCATCCGGCCTTCCCGATTTAGGAGAGGGCTCTGCCTAGACAAGATGGAACCTTGCACCTAAAAGGAACCTCAGGTATTGTTCGCTCATTGCAGTCCTCATTTGTAAAATTGGAATTAAAAACAGCCTCTCCTGCCTCCCTCACAGGGTTATGTGAAAGAATATAAAAGGAAACATTGCAAGATCTTGGTTATCATGCGTGTGACCCCCCCCCCTCAGGTTAGACAAACTCAGACCAGGTCTTCTGGTCACCACACCATATTCATGCACCATGCTCTGCAGGAAATGAGTAGAAGCAAGATTTGGACACCGGGATCCCGTCTCAAATTTGGTGTTCTGTGCCCCACATGACCCCCTTGGTTGGGATGAGAACAGGGTCATGGATATGCAGTGACCCCTTGACTCTGCTGTAGCCCTTATATCATTGCCCAAAGAGCCCCATGGGCAGCCGTCGGCCACACCCACCAATTGTCTGGAGAGCCCTAGGAAAGGTTAGTCCCGGAGCACCTGTAGCTACCGTGGGTGTACATACAGGCTGGGAACCGAGCACCATTGTACCATAACTGAACACTTAAACAACAGTAGAGCCGGGCGTGGTGGCGCACGCCTTTAATCCCAGCACTCAGGAGGTAAAAGAGGTAGGAGGATCGCCGTGAGTTCGAGGCCACCCTGAGACTCCATAGTGAATTCCAGGTCAGCCTGGGCTAGAGTGAAACCCTACCTCGAAAAACCAAAAAAAAAAAAAAAAAAATAGAAACTTCACTGGCTCCTAAAAACAACATGGGTCACTTGTTTGTCTCTAAATACATGTAAAAGCTTCCCATGGAGGAGAGAAGTGTCTTCACCAAATGCATGTGTGTCTATGGCAGATTTATTTCAATGCAAACCAGGGCTTTCAAACCTGTTGAGTGTTCTAACCTGGGCAATCTCAGTGGAATCAAAACAAATAATTAAGTGCATAAACACACAAACTTAAAAAAAAAAGAGAATGATTAAATGCCACAGAGAACATGCAAGGCTATTTTCCTAGACATTGGTCCAGCACCGCAGTATTGTATACTGATTTTTATTTTTCTCTGGCCTGGACCCAGTTCTAATACCCTGACAGTTTTGATTCTAATAAGAGGCCAGGTGGTGACTCTAAGTGATCTAGCGCCCTCTGGTGGCTTTTTCTGACATTTGGTGAATATTCGAAAATTTTAAATTGCAATTTGAAATCTACGAAAATTCCAAGGGAAGTCCTACAGTTTTAAAAAATAAATTATAGGCACAAGGGCTGGTAATCATTGGATTTCATTTGTCAGAGGATACAAAATTACTACATTTATCAACATATGATATACTTGAGAGTAGACTAAGCAATCACACCACGAATAAATATGAGAGAAATACTAATGTTAATTAGCTGCTCCATATGTATATGCATTTTAAAACATCATTCTTTGGCTGGAGGGATGGCTCAGCGGTTAAGGTGCTTGTCCAGAAAGCCTAACTACCAGAGTTCGATCCCTCAGCACCTACATAAAGCCAGATGCACAAGATGGGCCATGCATCTAACGTTCATTTGCAGCGGCTGGAAGCCCTGGTGTGCCCATTCTCTTTCTCCCTCATTCTCTCTGCCTCTGCCTCTCTCTCTCTCTCTCTCTCTCTCTCTGTCTCTCTCTCTCCATATATATTTTTTCTCTCTGTCTCCTGGGCATGGTGGTGCACACCTTTAAACCCAGCACTTGGGAGGCAGAGGTAGAAGATCACTGTGAGTTTGAGGCCAGCCTGAGACTACATAGTGAATTCCAAGTCAACCTGAGCTAGAAACCCTACTTCAAAAAAAAAAAACAAAAAAATACTAAAACATCACTGTGTAAGTACGTAAACACTAAAAAAGATACACAATTTAGTCCATTTTTTAAAATTACACCATGAAAAAGGTGAGGGGAAAAAATTATATCCACAGAGTAGTGTGGTAGAGCACGCCTTTAATCCCAGGCACTCAGGAGGCAGAGGTGGAAGGATTTCTGTGAGTTCAAGGCCAGTCCAGAGCTACATAGTGAATTCCAGGTCAGCCTAGGCTAGAGTGAGGCCCTACTTTGAAAAACTATATATGTATATATACACACATTATACATATATACATGTATATATAATTTCTCCACAGGTTAGGGACAGGGCTCAGTGGATAAAGCCCCTTATTCTCAAGCATCAGTACTGGAGTTTGGATCCCCAGAAACTATGTAAAATCAGACACGGTACTGCAAGCAGCTGTAATCCCAATGCACCAACAGTAAAAACAGGAGGCAGGAGAATCCCCCAGAAGCTCTCAGGTCAGCTGGCCTGGTACACAGAGAAGTGTGAATAAAACAAGGTAGAAAGTGAGGACCGACACTCAAGGTTGTCCTCTGACCTCCACGTGTGTGCTGGGGCACACACATGTCCACATTGAACAAACTTGCACATCACACACACATACATAAAAAATATATATTAAAAAAAACAACAAGAATTACTTCCCCGAGAATATCAACCATCCACTTAGTAATCCTACCAGCACAGAAAGTGTTGGAATAAGGATGTATAACAAAGCCTGGGCGTGGTGGCGCACGCCTTTAATCCCAGCACTGGGGAGGCAGAGGTAGGAGGATCACCATGAGTTCAAGGACACTCTAAGAATACAGAGTGAATTCCAGGTCAGCCTGGGCTAGAATGAGACCCTACCTCAAGAAAAACAAACAACAACAAAAAAAAAAAAGATGGATAACAAAGTTCGTATTTTTTAACTTCTTATTTTATTTGAGAGTGAGAGAGAGAGAGGTAGGGAAAATGGGCATGCCAGGGCCTTAAGCCACTGCAAACGAACTCCAGGCGCATGTAACCCCTGTGCATCTAGCTTACATGGGGCCTAGGGAAACGAACCTGGCTTTACAGGCAAGTGCCCTAAGCATTAAGCCATTTCTCCAGACCTAAAGTTCGTATTTTTACCATGACTTGGTGTCCGATCTTAGCTATATATAACTGCCATTGGTGTTCCCACCCTTTAAATTCCCGTGGTTCTCCTTTCTGGACAGTGAAGAGTTTTCCTGCTTGCCTAACTCCCTTTAGTCTCCATCATCTTGTTGTGGCATAAGAAAGGACAGTGGCTACTGTCCCACTTCACAGACCACAACCTTAGACCTGTGGAGCTACTTGACATGACGGGAGTATGCTACCCCAGGAATAATCTGTGATTTACAACAAGAGAACACAAGAGCCTGTGAGTTCCAGGAGGGAGTTCTGTCCCCCAGGTACAGACAAGGACTCAGAGAGCCAGCTCTGAGAAAGTTGCCTTGTCATAACGGACTTCTATTTGCTTTCTCTGTATTCAGGTTTATAAGAATAATTCGGGGGCTGGAGAGATGGCTCAGCAGTTCAGGCATTGGCTTGCAAAGTCTGATGTCCTGTGTTTGGTTCTCCAGGACCCACATAAAGCCAGATACAGAGTGGCGCATGCACCTGAAGTTCACTTGCAGTGGCAAGAGGCCCTGGTGATCCCATTTCTCTCTCTCTCCCTCTTCCTCTCTTTCTCCCTCCCTCCCTCCCTCTCTTTGCAAATAAATGAATAAAATATTTTCCGAAAAGAATAATTCGGGGATAGAGAGATTGCTCAGTGGTTAAGGCACTTGCCTGGAAAGTCTAACAACCCAAGTTTGATTCCCCAGTACCCACATAAAGCCAAATACACAAAGTGGCGCACGCATCTGGAGTTCATTTGCAGTGGCTGGAGGCCCTGGTGTGCCCATTCTCTTTGTCTATCTCTCTTGGCTTGCAAGTAAATAAAAAAAAATATTTTTAAAAAAAAAAAGAATAATTCGGACTTATTGTAAGGACTTAGATAATAAAGATTTCATAAAACAGCACTAAAGCCACTTAGAATTCCACCACTCACTTGTGGCATGTTTATATATTTCTTCCACACTTTTTCTGTGGGAATATATATATTTTTTTTCAAAGTTAAAGTTAGGTTGAACATCTAACATCCATCTTACTTTTCAATTTTAAACTGTAAACATTTTCCCTGCTACTAAAGATCATGGAAAACACTAAGAAAAATAATTGAATGACAGTCCAGCAGATGGCATACTGCTGGCATTTGGGTTATTCTCAAATTTAATATGTTTTAAAATAACTTCCAAAACTGTGTGCAAATCACTTAACGGTAGCTGAAAGATAACCGGAAGGTTTCCACTGACGCTCTTGCATCCCAGCATGAGTAGGTGCGTGGCAGGGACAAGCTAGATAGACTACACGGGGTCTTTCTCTCCCAGCCCCACACCAGATCACAAGCCTCAGATGAGCCAATTCCCAGTGAAGAGTGTTTTAAATTTTTTTTTATTTCTTTGAAAGCGACAGAGAGAAGGGAGGGAGAGAGACAGAGAGAGAATGGGCGCGCCAGGGCTTCCAGCCACGGCAAACAAACTCCAGATGCGTGCGCCCCCTTGTGCATCTGGCTAACGTGGGTCCTGGGGAATCGAGCCTTGAACTGGGGTCCTTAGGCTTCACAGGCAAGCGCTTAACCGCTAAGCCATCTCTCCAGCCCCCAGTGAAGAGTTTTTAAGTCGGGTCATGAGGGCCTCATCTCTTTACTAATACATCAAAGCCGCTGCCTTTGGAGAAAACGGTGCCGTGGTCTCAGCATATTCTCCTCAGTCAAACTGCAAGGTTACAAGGGTTCACACATCACTGCCCTCCATGACATCCGTGGGTCGTGGTGGGTGGGGACAACTCAGGCATACGCTGGCTGGAGTGCTCCGTTTACTTCTGCCCTGCAGGACTTCCAGAAAACCGTTGTGCACACCCTGTATCATGCAAGCATAGTGATTCCAACCAGCACACCAGGGCCATGGGCCTTGCCCGGATGGCCGCCATCTTGCATGGTGGTAAGAGGCCAAGGGAAGAATCGTCGGTGTTTTCCCACGTGTGCTTCTGACTTCCAGACTAGCACTTTCTCGGCTGCTTTCTTCTGGGGCTCTGCAGAAGCCATGGTTCACTATCTGGAAAATTCAGCACTCAGTCCCTTGTTCCAAGAGCTCCAGGGTAACCTAAGAACCTCATGCTAAAAGGGACTGACTGCATAGACAACTCAAGAAATCTCTCCCTGTCTCCACCAAGGGCCCTCTGCAAATAACAGTGCTGTGACCATTGTTAACTGCCTACAAACCCACTTGGGGATGAGAAGATAGACAGGGGCTGGAGAGATGGCTTAGCAGTTATGCCTGCCTGCCAAGCCTAAGAACCCAGGTTTGACTCCCCAGAACCCACGTAAGCCAGATGCACATGGTGGCACATGCGTCTGGAGTTTGTTTGTGGTGGCTAGAGGCCCTGGTGTGCCTATTCTCATTCTCTCTCTCTGTCTCTCTCTGACTCTCTCTCTTTCTCTTCTCTCTGATAAATAAATATATGAACATAAAATAAGATAAGAAGACAGACAATTCTGGAAGTTTCACTTGCTCCCCATCTTTGTGGAATAAAGTTGGCCATATTTCCTCAGAAGAATGCTGTGAATGTTCCAGAAGGCTGCCAGAGCCCAGGAGGAAGAGGCCATCTCGCCTCTGGCCAAGACTGAGTCCGTGAGTCCCTGCCTTGGGAGTTTTCTCAAGGCATGTTGCGTGACTGTCCTACTGTATTCGTTACTTTTCTCATTGCTGTGACAAAATCCCTGACACAAGCAACTTAAGGGAGGAAGGAAGGTTTTATTTTCGGCTCACAGTTTGAAGGTACAGTCCATCATGGAGGGAAAGACATGGCAGCAGGAGCAGGAGGCGGCAGGTCACGTCACATCCGCAATCAGGAAGCAGAGAGGGATGGATGCTGGGGTCAGCTAGCTTTCTCCTCTTCTGTGGGTCCAGAGCCTCGGTCCCTGAATGATGCTGCCCACACTTAGGGTGTGTCTTCCCACCTCACTTAACCCAATCTAGCAACTCCCTCACAGGCAGATCCAGCGGTTTGTTTCCTAGGGGATTCTACTTCCTGTCAAGATGACAATATTAACCATCACAGCTACCCACCAGAAAGGACAGCTGAAGGCAGAAGTGATTCCACCAACTTCTTGGCCATCCTTGAAGGTACAAACATGGAGAAGTGTGAACTCGGGCTGTTCCAGGTGCTGAAGCTGCTACTATTTGGGGACATTTGCTGAGTGTCACACCAGCTTTTCTCTGTGAAAACTTCTGATGTGGATTTCTTTTTTTTTTTTTTAATTTCACCCCTTTTCACATATTTTCTATATTTTATTTTTCTTTTGTTTTTTAAAATATTATTTATTTATTTAAGAGAGAAAAATGAGCATGCCAGGGCCTCTAGCCGCTGCAAATGAACTCCAGACACATGCGCCACCTTGTGCACCTCACTTTCATGGGAATTGGGGAATCGAACCTGGGTCCTTTAGCTTTGCAAGCAAGTGCCTTAACCACTAAGCCATCACTCCAGCCCTGTATTTTATTTTTTTTTTTTTTTTTTTTTTAGTTTTTTGAGGTAGGGTCTCACTCTAGCCCAGGCTGACCTGGAATTCACTATGGAGTCTCAGGGTGGCCTCGAACTCACAGCAATCCTCCTACCTCTGCTTCCGAGTGCTGGGATTAAAGGCGTGCACCACCACGCCTGGCTATTTTTTTTTTTTTTTTGCAAGCATAAAGAGAGGGAGGGAGAGAGAAGAGAAAGAGAGAGAGAGAATGGGCATACCAGTATCTCCTGCCACTGCAAACTCCAGATTCATGCACCGCTTTGTGCATCTGGCTTTACATGGGTACTAGAGATTTGAACCCAGGCCACCAGACTTTGCAAGTAAGATGGCTTTAATTACTGAACCATCTCTCCAGCCCCTGATGTGGACTTCTTTTAATGTAAACTTTAGATGCTTCCAGAAGGATGCCTTGCCTTCAGCACTACGCAAGTACACAGAGCAGCTTTAGAGGCACACAGAGCCTGCCATGTTGTACTAAGCCTTCAGGACCAGCCTTCCTGCGTGCCAAGGACACTGTGTGACTTGCACTGTCAGCAAGATGCTATGCTAAGTGGAAGCCATGCAAAATCTTCCTCTTGGTCGTTTATAAATCTCACTTTGTCCTCTCCTTCTGTCTCTCTCTCTCTCTCTCTCTCTCTTATACAATAATGTTTATTGGGCTGGAGAAATGGCTCAGCAGTTAAAGTGTTTGCCTACAAAGCCTAATAACCCAGGTTCGACTCCCCAGTACCCACTAAAAGCATGAAGTGGCGCATGCATCTGAAGCTTGTTTGCAGCAGCTGGAGGCCCTGGTATGCCCAGTCTCTCTTCTCTCTATTTCTTTCTGTTTGCAAATAAATAGATAAAGTTTATTTATTGATGATTTTTTATACTTTACTGACAACTTCCGTAAGTATAATCAAGAAAGCATGGTAATTCCCAAGCCCCTTCCTTTGTTCCTCCCCCCCCCTCCGAAATCCAATTCTGATTGCATCACAAGTTTCTTAATTCAAGGCAAGGACTGTCTTTTACTAGCCATCTCCATGGCAACTGAGTTCAGAGGGAATTGAATGGAGCATGGCTTTCTCCCGTGCTGGAATGGGAGTATGAGCTAAAATCATTCCTCATGCACTGGTTTTTGGGAACCACTGTTTTCCTACTTGGCTGAATTCTTACCAGAGCCCGTGGACTAAGTATCATCCCACGGTGCAGATGTGGAATCTGAGGTTTAAGCAGGTCAAGCAAGTACCTCATCCAGATTCACAGAAAGACCTTGTCTTTGTTCCTAAGCTTGCCCTAGGGTCACTGCACAGTGTCCTTGGTGGTGACCCTGACTTCTGCCCCCACCCTGCCCAGGCCACTGCAGTTCTAGCAAGGAGGGCACTTTAGAGAGGATTTTGTCTGACTTGTTCTTTTGAGAGCGGGGACAGCCAGGTGTGGTGGTGCGCGCCAACAGGAAATTACTGAAGAGGCGGAGGCAGGAGGATCAGGAGTTCGAGGCCAGCCTGAGAATGGGGACAGTGGGGTTTGGAGATGTCAGAGTCCTCCCAGAGCCTCTTTACTCCTGTCTCTGAAGTTAGAATCCTTTCCTGTGCCCTTTGGGCCCACTCCAGTGTCCCGGGGGCAGCAGATGGGCCTGCTGGGGGCCTGGGAAGGAGCTTCCCTCTCCTCCTTTCTGCTTCCCAGCACGTCTCAGAGACCGCTTCTTGATGACCTTTCTTTAAAATGCTAATCTGAATCTGGGGGACTTTGCCCCTGCAAAGCCCCACTGCCAGGGAGCCCAGCTGTGAGTGCACACAGGGAACCTCACACGTCCCCAGGCCCTTTGGCAGGCATGCAGGAAGCTCCCTCCCATAGCATCCGGGCCTCTACACACCCGCCAAGGCCAGGGACTCAGGAACCCCAGGAGACACCTCCACTGGGCTTTAAACTCAGTGGGTGCAGCTGGCAGCCTGGCTCCGGGCTTCTCCCTGGAAATGGGTCAGATGCAGCCCTGGGCCACGGCCACAGGCTTTGAAGAACTTCTGTGAACCAGGCCCCGGGGTGGCCAGGCAGGGGAGGCTGGCAAGGGAGAAGGATGGGTGTCATGCTGCGCCTTTGGGGAAAAGGCAGGCGTGGGAGGTGTGGGTCCAGTGTGAGGCATGGGAGAAGAGAAAAAAGGAGAAAGACCAGAAGTGGGACGGAAGAGGAATGAGCCACAGAGAGAGAAGCAGGGAGACCTAAGTAGGCATGCATGACACTTGTATCAGCTGCCTCTTCTGGACACTCTTTTCCCAAAGAAAGAGCACATGAGTACAGCTGTGACTAAAAGGGGACTCCAAAGATTCCACAGAGAATAAAACACAGGCCGGGCATAGTGGCACACATCTTTAATCCCAGCACTCAGGAGGCAGAGGTAGGAGGATCACTGTGAGTTCGAGGCCACCCTGAGACTACATAGTGAATTCCAGGTCAGCCTGAGCTAGAGTGAAACCCTCCCTTGAAAACAAACAAACAAACAAACAAAAAAAGAACCCAAACAAATTTAAAAAAAAAAACCCACAGAATCCAGGTAGCAGATTCCTGAGGGGGAAATCTCTCTTTCTCCCTCTTCCTCCCCTGCCTCCCTCCTAACTATGTCCTTTCCCGAGAACACTGCCTAAGATGTGCGTTGAGAGCACCCTGCCTGGAGAGCCCCAACATCATTCCAGTCCTAGAAAGCTTCAGGCTGTATTGTATGGGGAGAGGGAAGGGGAAGCCTGGGCTATGTGTTAGGAGGTGGGACGTGGCATGAATTTCCTTCACTGCACTCCTGTCACCAAGACAAGGACAGATAAGATCAGAAACCAGTAGAAAGAATACCTAGAAATTGGGCTGGAGAGATGGCTTAGCGGTTAAGGTTCGATTCTCCAGGTCCCACGTAAGCCAGACGGTGGTTCATGCGTCTGGAGTTCATTTGCAGTGGCTAGAGACCCTGGTGCACCCATTCCTTCCCTCTCCCCCCATCTAATAAATAAATAAAAATAAAATTAAAAAAAAAAGAATATCTAAATGTTATCTCCAGGCTAGCTGGCCTGCAAAGACCAGGCAGTGCCTCCCTGCCAGCATTAGTGACACACAGCATGGTGCCTTTTGCAGGAATCCCACCCAGCTCAGCCTTTGCACCAGGGAACGTGGCCAGGATGTGGGTCTCTCCGGCTGAGCGGGCAATGCTTTTACAGCCCAGAGAAAGGATGGGAGGAGGTGAGTGTTTCCACATGTTCTGTTCCACTTCTCCAGGGCATAACCCTCGGGTCTACGAAGGAAAAAGCATCATTTATTCACCAGGTACTTCTTACTAACCACCCACCACGTGCCCCAGGCTTGACACGGCTGGCAATTTCAGTGAACAGGGTCTTTGTCCTTCACAGCAGTTCTTCCCGCTATGACAAGGACCCCGGGGAGGGTGGCCACATGGATTGAGATAGGTCATTATGACCAAGCAGAAGAGCTGGGTTGGCCCGTAAGTGGCTGCACGGTCCTGCTCCCGAGTGCCAGGCAGCTGAGTTCAAATTACAGCTCTGCTCTCTGGCCGTGGGGCACGGCTTAGGTTTCTGAGTTGCTCAGATGTCAACGTCCTCTTCTCTATAGGGAGGAGAACAAAATGGACTAATAACCGAGCTGCTGCGAAGGTCTGGTAGAGGAATCCAGGTAGCGTGGTGCCCAGCACATGGTAAGTGTTGGCCATTTGCTGCTCCCTGCCACTGTCAAGAAAGGCTGAAGAGTGGTTGTTCAAGCCAGTTCCCATGTTCTCTGCATTGCCACGCTCTGAGCCACACAGTGAGGTGCCACCTTCTGCCCCTGTGGGTCATGGACAACATGGCCAGGACCCTGGGTCTCAACCCAAGAAAGGCGCTATTGTGCACTGTGCTGTCCTTCCTTCCTGTGACTAGGGGTTTGCTGGGTCCTTTGGTCCCCTTTCCAGAACCTTTTCCTCTCTTCCATTCTCTCCAGGCCACGTACTTCCCTGGTCCCAAGAACATAGGTCAATGAAATAGCCATGAAAGCGTCACAGAGTCAAAAGCAGAAATGTGCCGAAAGTGTGGTGGAGACATGGGAACTGTGCCGTGACTTCTCCTGGGGAGACACGGACACACGTCTATTCACCAGACACCGAAAACAGGGCACCAACAACAGACCAAACATGCCACCCAAGCCTCGCGTAGCGACCCACGCGGTGAGATGGCTGGGGATGCTTACAGGAGCACGGAGGCCTCAAACAGCCCAGCACGGGCGGTGACTCAAAAGCTGCGTCTACGGAGCGCCCCGTGTGACCTGCAGGGCGTCCTTGTGGTCCGGGTCAGAGCGTCTCCTGCTACTTGTATAACCTGGTGGAGGAGCCTTGTGAATCCAGAAGGTTTGGAAGCTTCCTGAAACTTATAAATTCCGTTTATTTCCTGAGACTTTCAGTAAAGTTTCAATTCCAATTTGGAGGAAATAACTAGATATTCAACAAGGTCCTTCGTTAGACTTTTTTTTTTCTGTAATTAGCACTAACCTAACATTTAGATGAAAATATGTTAATCACCAAGACAGACCCTCAAAGAAGGATTCCCAAAGATAAAGTTGCACTATGAACTCTCAGTCCGTAGGAAACAACTGTACCATGAGAAAAATATCAGCAAATCAGGTAAGACGGCCAAAAGTTGGCATAGATTAATACTATGAGAGGACGAGGGAGGTTGCTCAGTGGTTAGAGCACCTGCTGCACAAGCGTGAGGACCAGAGTTCAGATCCTCAGCACCCACTTAAATGCCCACTTACTCAGGTGGCCATGGCAACCCACTTGTGATTCCAGCACTTGGAAGGCACTGACAAGGGGCACCAGGACAAGCCGGCTAGCTAGACTAGCTGGATCCCTGAGTTCTGGGTTGAAGTGACAGACCCTGCCTCCACAGATAAGGTGGAGCGCAATGCAGGAAGACACCAACGTTAATCCCTTCCCGCCACATGCACGCGCGCACACACGCGCCCACACAAGTGCGTATGCATGCATGCGCCACGTATAAAACTAAGAGGCATAAAGCTAGTACATTTACAATTATTTAGCGACATAAAAGAAAGAATATAGGATGAAAAAGGAAAACAGGGCTCTGTGTGTGTGTCTAAAAATAATAAATAAAAATTAAACTTAAGCCAGGCGTGCACACCTTTAATCCCAGGACTCAGGAGGCAGATGTAGGAGGATTGCCGAGAGTTTGAGGCCACCCTGAGACTACATAGTGAATTCCAGGTCAGCCTGGGCTAGAGGGAGACCCTATCTCCAAATATATATATATGGCTAGAGAGATGGCTTAGTGGTTAAGGCGCTTGCCTGCGAAGCCTAAGGACCCATGTTCAACTCTCCAGATCCCACATAAGCCAGATGCACAAAGGTGAGGCAAGCACAAGGTTGTACATGCCCACTAGGTGGCACAAACATCTGGAGTCCGATTGCAGTGGCTGAGACACTGGCACACCAATTCTCTCTCTCTCAAAAAAAAAATTTTTTTAAGAAAAACAGGGAACTGGAGAGATGGCTCAGTGGTTAAAGGCCTGATGTCACAGGTTTGGCCTGGGTTCAAATCCCAAGAACCTACATAAAACCATATGCACAAAGTGACACATACATCCGGAGTGTGTCTGCAGCAGCAAGAGGCCCTGGTGCACCCATTCTCATTCATTTATTGATTCATTCTCTCACTCTCTCTTCATAAATAAATAGAAAATGATAAACAGATCAAGTAGAACTTACAGAAATTTTTATATGGCCGCAGAGTAAGATAAAGACCAGCTTGGGCTCAGCTGGACTCCAACAACAGGCAAATAAAAATAAATCTGGAAACTTACTCAGAATGTAGACTAGACAGCAGAAGATAGAAGTGGGAATATTGATATGGTGCACAGAAGAGAACAAGACCCGCTGCTAAGGGTTCCAGAACTTGAGCCCAAAGGAGGGGGAGACATAATACACCTGGAGATGAGAGCAAGAACCAGACACAAGAACCAGTGCATTCTAGGCACCCAAGTTCTAAGCTAAATAAATAAAATGCAGTACAATCAAGCATGGTGACACAACCCTTTAATCCTAGCACTGGGGAGGCTCAGGCAGGAGAATAGTCAAGTTTAAGGCCAGCTTGGGCTACATAAGGAGACCCTGCATCAAAATAAGTAACAATAAAAGAGAAATACCTTGCAAAGAGCTAAAACCCATTAAGTCACAGAGGAAAACATCCAAAGACAAGAGGAAGTGCCTACAAAGGATGGACAATGAGACACTTTGTCAACAGCTACAGGAGGGCTGAGGGACAGTGGAAAACCACCGTTCTTCAAAGAGCTAAGCAAAAATACCTGCGCCCTAGACTCTTTGGTGAGCTCTATCGGGACTCAAGCAGAGGGTTGAAATAAAACGATCTTTTGACAAGCAAAAATAAAGACTGTCCCCCAACAAAATGTCCAAGGGGCTTAAGCAATAGCTCAGTTGGTAAAGTGCTTGCTCTGATAGCATGAAGACCAAGGTTTGTTCCCCAGCACACGTAAATGCCAAGTGAGGCGGCAAGTGCCCGAAATCCCGGGGCTGGGCAAGGAGACACAGAAGGATGCCCAGGGTGCGCCAGTCAGGCTATTGAGTATTTTCTAGGCCATGGAGAGACCTGTCTCAAAAAGAAAAGAAAAGATGGAAAGAGAAAAGGAAAAAGAAGAGAAAAAAAGAAGAGCTGGGTGTGGCGGTGCACTCCTTTAATCCCAGCACTTGGGAGGCAGAGGTAGGAGGATCGCCGTGAGTTCGAGGCCACCCTGAGACTACATAGTGAATTCCAGGTCAGCCTGGGTTAGAGGGAAACCCTGCCTCGAAAAACCAAATATATATATATATACACAGAGAGAGAGAGAGAGAGAGAGAAACAGCCTAAACTAGGGCAAACAAAAATAGTAGGAGAAAGTCCAAGGATGCCACTAAACACATCCCAGGTTCAACTCACCAGTGAAAAGAAAAGAAGCCAGGTTTGGCGGCGCACGTCTTTAATCCCAGCACTTGTGAGGCAGAGGTAAGAGGATCACTATGAGTTTAAGGTCACCTTGAGACTACATAGTAAATTCCAGGTCAACCTAGGCTAGAGTGAGACCCTAACTGGAAAAAAAGAAAGAGAGAAAGGGAGGGAGGAAAGAAGGAAGGAAGGAAGGAAGGGAGGGAGGGAGGGAGGAATACTTGACTGGATTCAAAACTCAGCAATGTACTGTTTTCCAGAAATGCGACTGGAATTTAAGGACCCAGAAAAGTTGAAAGCACAAGCCTGGGGGCGACGTGTCAGACAAATGCCAACCGAAAGAAAACGGCACAGTTGCCAAGTGTGGCGGCGCACACCTGCAATCCTAGCACTTGGGGAGGCTGAGGCAGGGGGATTGCTGTGAGTTCAAGGCTGCCATGGGCTGCACAGCAACAGCACGTTTCAAAACTAAAAACAAACTAAAAGCAAAAGGGACTAAAGTGCGGTGGTGGAGGGAGGAGCGCTGGCTGGGAGCGGAGGAAACCCCCGTGAGCATCGGCAATGTCAGTAGCTCAAATTCAACTACGGTTTAAAATAGAAATCGACTCTGCTTCATCGTACCATCATGTGGGAGGTGTGATTTTTTTGTCCTTTTTTTTTTTTTTTTTTTGTAATAACGTCTCACTATGCAGCCTGGGCTGACTTCAAACTCACAATCCCTTTGGCTCCATTTTCTATTCTTTAAATGTGTATTTTTGAGACTCTAGATTGCAGACATCCTGCTAACTATTATATATACAGCTTAGAATCCATGGAGAGTCTGCTCCAAAAACACCCAGAATAACAGAACCCGCAGATGCTCAAGGCCCTTATATAAAACAGCATACTATTTGCATACATCACATTCTTCTTTTTTATGTTTTTAAATTTTATTGATTTGAGTTATTTGAGAGAGAGAGAGAGAGAGAGAAGTGCATGAGGGCTTCCAGCTGCTTCAGATGAGCTCCCCAAGCATGTGCCATCTTGTACATCTGGCTTATGTGGGTCCTGGGGAATCGAACCTGGGTCCTTTGGCTTTGTAGGCAAGTGCCTTAACCACTAAGCCATCTCTCCACCCCTTAAAGGCTTTTCTAAATAGTTTGCTTATTTATTATTTACTTGAGAGAGAGAAAGAGCAAATAGAGAGGGAGTATGGGTGTACCAGGGCCTCTAGCCATTGCAAACTCCAGACATATGTACCATCTTGTGCATCTAGTTTGACATGGTTACTGGAGAATTGAACCTGGGTCCTTAGGCTTTGTAGGCAAGTGCTGTAACCCCTGAGTCATCTCTCCAACCCTAAAAAAATGTTAAATATTTTATTTATTTAGAGTGATAGAAAAGAGGCAGAGAGAGATAGAGAAAGAGAATGGGCATGCCAGGGCCTCTAGCCACTGCAAACAAACTCCAGATGCGTGCAACGCCTTGTGCATCTGGCTTACTTGGGTCCTGAGGAATTAAACCTGGGTCCTTTGGCTTTGCAGACAAGTGCCTTAACCACTAAGCCATCTCTCCAGCCCCTAAAAAACAATTTTTGACTGATAGTTTGTTGGATCTGCAGGTGCAGAGCTCACAGATGTAGAGGGCTGACCTCGCCTTCTCTTTACTGCTCAATGACGCTCCCGGGCTGGGGAGATGCTTCAGGATAAAGTATTTGCTGTATAAAACTTAAGTACCTGAGTTCTCATCTCCAAAACCCATAGAAAGCTGGATGCTTCATCAGGCATCAGCAATCCCAGCATGCTTATGGTGAGAAGAGAGAGGACAGAGGGATCCTCCTTACAGTTTGTGAAGCAGCCAGTCTGGTAAACGGCAGTAAGCAATGAGAGACCGCCTCACAAAGGCGGACCGTGAAGACCAATATCCAAACTTGTCTTCTGACCTCCGCATGCAGGCCGAGGCACGTACGCACCTGCACACGCACACGCACACACACGAGAACATGTGCGCATACCAACCCTGGCACAAATGCCTTCCCCGCCCAGAACATGGGGTATTACCATGGAAATCCCCGGCCAACACTTCCTGGTTGGCACGAGGAAGGACTGCTTCTCCAAAAGAAAGAGATTTGGGCTGGAGGGATGGCTTAGCAGTTAAGGCACTTGCCTACAAAGCCAACGGACCCAGGTTCTATTCCCCAGGACCCACGTTAGCCAGATGCACAAGGGGGTGCATGTGTCTGGAGTTCGTTTGCAGTGGCTGGAGGCCATGGCACACCCATTCTCTCTCTCTCCCTCTCTCCCTCTCTCTCTCTCTCTCTTTATCAAATAAACAAAGAAATATTAAAAAACAAAAGAAAGAGATTTAAACCAATGTGAGAAGAGGAAACTTTATGGTCTCACTTTACAAATGAGGTCTCTGAGATTCAGAGGCCAAGAGACTTGTTCAAATTCCCTAAGCTTCTTACATGACAGAGCTGATGGGAAACCCTGCTTTTTTTTTTTTTTTCCTCCTTAGAAAGCTGCACTTGAGTGCTGGAGAAACGGCTCAGCAGTCAAAGGCACTTGCTTTCAAAGCCTGATGGTCTGGGTTCCATGCCCCCAGTACCCACGTAAAGCCAGATGCCCAAAGTGGCACATGTGTCTGGAGTTCATTTGCTAGGGCAAGAGACCCCGGCATGCCTATAGTCTCTCTTTCTTTCTCCCCTTTCCCCTATTTCTCTCACATAAAGAAATATTTTTTAAAAGTACGGTAGTTCACCCTTTTAATCCCAACATTTGGGTAGCTGAGTTTGGAGAATCATCATGAATATGAGGCCACTCTGGGCTACAGAGTTCCAGGTCAACCTGGGCTTCAGTAAGACCCTACTTGAAAAAAAAAAAAAAAAAAAAAAAAAAGGCTACACTTTTTCTCCAAGCATTGGGCACAGAGCTTCACATGCAGCTGACTGCTCCTGTCATGACATGATGGTATTTCCCCTCAAAACTAACCATAGGCTAGAAATAAACCCTTTCCTTCCTTAAGCTGCTTCTGGTCACAGGTTTTGTCCCGGCGATGAGAAGGTAACTGCTATTCCGGGAGAAGTCAGACATGGTGCGGGCGGAGCGCTGGGGGGTTCTGGAAGCCGGCTTGCCATTTGCGCTCACCCGCCGTGTGTACGTGTTGAGCAGGCCTCTGCTGTCCCTGGCCCGGCTGAAAGCCACACAGGAGCCACACAGGAGCTGTTGTGTTTGCCTGGTCTCAGGAAGCAGCCTTAACCCCAGGCTATTCGTGGGACTTAGGGTGCCTGGTTACCCCATATGAGACACAGGCAAGCGCAGGGCTGCAAGCTTGGGGAACGCTTCTTTGGGGGAAGAAACAATCTCCAGGCATAACAGCATCTTTACAGTGGTTGCCCAATTCCAGAAGTCCTGGAGCAATAGCCTTGAGAGAGCCTCCGGGAAGCAGGCGTTGACCTTCTAAGCAAATTCAAGAATCAAGAAAGAAAAATCAAGAACCCACAATATTCCTGGTGTGGCACAGGGCTGGGATGCTTGACAGAGGAAAGAGAACTACCCGTAGCAGAGGTGGACAGGACCCACCACCCCAACTAGATCTCTAACCCGAGGGTCCTTGGGGTTTCCCGGGCAGCCCAGGGCTGGCGCAGGAATCCAGACCTGCCTGGGAGCCAGTGTTTCCAAAGCTTCTGGTGAAGACCCTTATTGAAATGCCAGATCGATTTGGAAATGAATCAGAATTCTTCCCCCCTCTCCCATCAGAGCATGTGTTACTATGAGAACATGATTTCTAGTGAGAATTACATATTTGGTCTCCATAGTGGGTTTCACACTGCTCCTCTGAATCTCCAAAGTCCTACAGTTTCGTATGCTAATGAGATGACTGAAGGCTGGGGGCTTCTGGGAAAAAAAAAAAAAAAATCTTAGAATAGGTCTGGTTGCCGAGGGAACGGACCATGTGTTCAGAAGATGGGAACTTGCAAACTCTACCTCTTGACCTCCAGGAAGGAGAGAGAGAGACTGAGACTGCTGGATCACCACTGGCCAGTGATTTCATCAGTCGTGTCTATGAAATGAGACCTCCTGCACTGAGCATGCAGGGTGCTGAGCACATGGAGATACCTGGAGGGCCGTGTGGCTCGAGAGAGCGCAAGGAAGTTCCTATCTTACATCCCTCCCCCACGCCCTACCCTACGCATGTCTTCCATCAGGCCTTCATCCATACCTGCTGTAACATACTTTATAAGAAATGGGAAACCACAACGCACTTTCCTGAGTTCTAGAAAAACATGGAAGCCATGGAGGGATTTGCAGAGACCTCCGATTTATAGCCAGTGGATTGGCAGCACGGGGCCACGACCAGGGACGAGCAGGTGGGACCTGCAAGGGGGCCATTCTTGAGGGTGAAGCCGAGACTCAAGACTCGAGCTGGCAGGATCTGACTCTAACTCCACCTAGTGTCAGCACTGAATTGAACTATAGAGCACTCAGCTGATGTCAGAGATCTGATCTGAATGGGAGGCAATCGATAGATATATTTTGGTGACTAGAGGGGAAATGTTTGGCATGGGAAGTGAATGTAGAAAGGAAAACAGTTGGGTTTTCCTATGCCACCATGACCCTTGACTTGACATCTGTGTGAAGCACGTACTGATTGGCAATACATCCACCATCACAAAGAGAAGCCCGGGGCTAGAGAAATGGCTTAGTGGTTAAGGTGCTTGTCTGTGAAGCCTAAGGACTCAGGTTCCATTCCCCAGGGCCCACGTAAAGCCAGACACAAAAGGTGGCGCATGCATCTGGAGTTCGTTTGCAGCGGCCAGAGGCCCTGGTGCGCCCATTCTCTCTATCTGCCTCTTTCTCTCTGTCTCTCTCAAATATATAAATAAATAAAATATTTTTAAAAGGAGAAGCTAGCTTCCCAGTGGCAAACCTTATCAGAAAATACCCTGAGAGATGACTTGGATTAGCTAGGCTAACTTGACCTAGACCCTAGACCTCCAGTCCTAGGGCAGGGGAGAGCTATGCTCCTGGAGAAGGTGATATTCCAGGACACCCCAGCTGCTGTTATTGGCCCAAACAAACACACACATTTTCTCCTCTTCCTGCCTTACATGCTATACCTGCACGCCTTAGGCCTGCTATGGGAAATTGGTTAAGGCCAGCAAGGACACAATAGAGACATTTATCCTGAAACAAACTAGCCCTTCAGTTTCCGGAAGACAAGCCATAACTCTCCCCACAAGGGAAGCGCTCACATGTCGGAGGCCCCGATCTCTGGGCGCAGAGCTCCATTAACTTTTATGAAACGCAGAGAAACCATTGTGGCAGTTAAGAGTCACAAACATGGCGCTGGCTGGAGACCTGCAAGGCCGCGTTTGTGGAATCACGCTCGACACGCGAGGGCCTGAAAACGCCCCCAGAATCTCTGGGGGATGGGTCTCCTCCTTTCCGTACATTCCGCCAGCAAAGCCTGTGCCCTGGCCACGGATCTTGCAATTTCCACCTCCAAATGACAACATTTTCCTTCTCAACGCGCTCTGCACTTGAGGTCCTTTCTCTGAAGTCAGTCAAGGATGGAGCCTACGGCTTAAACTCTGGGCCTTATTTTTAAATAAATAGCCTGCAATCCAATTATTTTTATGACCAAATTTTTCATTTGACTGCTGGGCCACCTCTGGGACCATGTGATTCCCTGGGGCCTAGTTAAAGGTTTGGCTCTGAGGATGTCCAAACTCAGGAGAAGGTTTCGCTCCACATCCATGCACGTGCTCCTTTCATACCTAGTTATTCCTAAATTGTCAACATGTTTAAGGACGTTTTCTATAAAATCCTCTCCTGGGCTCCATCCAAGGAATAGGAGTGACACAGGGACTAGTGGGTACTGCAGGATGGTCAAGAGTAACCACAAGGCTGGGCTGGAGAGATGGCTTAGCGGTTAAGCGCTTGCCTGTGAAGCCTGAGGACCCCGGTTCGAGGCTCGATTCCCCAGAACCCACGTAAGCCAGATGCACAAGGGGGCGCACGCATCTGGAGTTCGTTTGCAGCGGCTGGAGGCCCTGGGGCGCCCATTCTCTCTCTCTCTCTCTCTCTCTCTCTCTCTCTGCCTCTTTCTCTATCTGTCTGTCTGCGTCAAATAAATAAATAAATAAATATTAAAAAAAAAGAGGGGGCTAGAGAGATGGCTTAATGGTTAAGGCACTTGCCTGCAAAGTCTAAGGACCCAGGTTCGACTCCTCAAAACCTACATAAGCCAGGTGCGCATGGTGGTGCATGCATGTGGAGTTCGTTCGCATTGGCTAGAGGCCCTGGTGGGCCCATTCTCTCCCTCTTCCCCTCTCATAAATAAATAAATACAAATAAAATATTTAAAAAAGTTTATAGCCGGGTGTGGTGGCGCACGCCTTTAATCCCAGCACTCGGGAGGCAGAGGTAGGAGGATCGCCGTGAGTTCGAGGCCACCCTGAGACTCCATAGTGAATTCCAGGTCAGCCTGGGCTAGAGTGAGACCCTACCTCGAAAAAACAAAAAAAAATAAAAATTAAAAAAAAAATTTAAAAAATAAAAAATAAAAAAAAAAGAGTAACCACAAGGCAGCATGGAGTCTCACCATGCGTTTGTGCCCATGTGGGAAAATGCTGACCAGAAAGAAATACCTCCTGAGGACAGAGTGACCACATGGCCTGAGGTCCACTGGTGGCTGCAAGGCAGTCTGTCTCTCTCAGAATAGCACAGGGTGAGCCTTCTTGGAAAATGGCTATGTCAAGACAGGGACGCTGGGTCGGTGTAAAACAAGACAAAATGAAACAAACCGTTCCCACGTAAGTCTGCTCTGAGAGGGAAGAGAAGTTCTTTCCTCCCACACGCCACCGAAGATCGGCCGCTGCCCACCCTCCTTGTGGTACTGGTATGTCAAGAACAATTTGTACCCAAAGTCTCACTTCTACCGAGGCGTCCCTGACGCCAAGATCCACATCTTTGACCTGGGGCAGCCAAAGGCAAAAATGGACAAATTCCCACTTTGTGGCCACGTGATGTCAGATGAATACGAACGGCTCTCTGCTGAGGTCCCTGGAGGCTGCCCGCATTTGTGCCAACAAGTTCGCAGTGAAAAGTTGCCACAAAGATGGCTTTCATATTCAAGTGTGACTCCAGCCTTTCCACGTCATCCACATCAAGAAGATGCTGTCCTGCGCTGGGGCTGACAGGCTCCAGACAGGTATGTGGGGTGCTTCTGGGAAGCCCTAGGACACAGTGGCCAGGGTTCACATTGGCCAGGTTATCATGTCCATCCACACCAAGCTGTAGAATAAAGGGCTGTCGGACACAGGCAGGGCCCTGGGTTAAAGCAAACCTAAGCTGTCTCACACGAAGGCCCCAGGCTATGGAGGGGGTCGCAGCAGCCTGAACCGCTGGAAATATCTCAGGGACCCGACCAGCAGTCTCAGGAGTTGCAGTGAGCCAGGATCCCCCCACCCTGGCCATTCTTGGGGGTCGCAGTGAGCCTTGACCCCCGGACAAAATCTCAGGAGAAAATCTTGGACCCTGAGATCGGCAGGAAGTAAGGCCACTCCCTCTCCAAGCATGGGATACCTGGACAAAATTCAGATAGACTTAGGCTTTGCCCATAACCCTGTGGCCTTTGGCCAGTTGTCTGAGAAACTCCTTATATGGCATCAGCCAGCACGTTTGCACAGCCCCTCCCCCTGCCATTGCCTAAGTGCTGGAATGAATGTCCCCATATGCTAATTAGACATCAGCAAGCAACCTTGTATATCCAATGCCCGTAGGACCTTCAACTGCTTATAAACCCATTTCCCCGGCAATAAACAGAGAGCTGTTCATGGAAACTGTCTCCCAAAAGTCTTTACTTTTGCACGCTCACCTCCATGGTTGCCTGGACACTTTTGGGGGTACCGTGAACGGCCCCAGAGAGAGGACCCAGGAACCCACAAAGGGCGTATGCTTGAGGACCCGCACAGAGGCAGCGGAAGATCCATGACTCAAAGAAGTGAGCTTCACCAAGCGCAACGCAGATGAATTTGAAGATATGATAGCTGTGGGATTAAATATACGCCCAATCGTGGTCCCCTGGACAAGTGGTGGGCTCTGCACTCGTGAGGGCGTCCACTGCTGGATATTTTACCAACCGTGCTCACTTCATCATCTCACAATACAAAAAAACAAAAGAGGAAAGAAACATCACAATACAAAACAACAAAAGAGGAAAGAAACATCACAATACAAAACAACAAAAGAGGAAAGAAACAGATGGGAGAGCCAAGAGCTGTGTGTTTGTAGTCAGGTGGATCTAGGTTCAAATCCCAGCTCTGGGCCTGCTAGGAGTGTGATCTGAACATAGCAACTTAGACCGCCAGGCCATCCTGATTGGCTAGGACTACAACCTTACACCATCTAATGAGTCTCTTTGATTGCCATTTGGCCCATATAGCATGAGGAAGATCATTACATACATAACGTTGGGTGAGGATCAAAGAAAACAACAGATAAAAATTACTTAACAGAGCCAGGAGTGGTGGTGCATGCCTTTAATCCCAGCACTTGGGAGGCAGAGGTAGGAGGATCGCCATGAATTCGAGGCTGCCCTGAGAATTCATAGTAAATTCCAAGTAAGACTGAGCTAGAGTGAGACCTTACCTCAAAAAAAAAAAAAAAAAAAAAAAAAAGCCAGATGTACAAGGTGGTGCATGTGCCTGAATTTTGTTTGCAGTGGCTGGAGGACCTGGTGTGTCCATTCTCTTGCTCTCTCTACCTATCTATCTATCTGCCTCTTTCTCTCATAAGTAAATAAATAAATAAATAAGCATGATGTGGTGGCGCACACCTTTAATCCGAGCACTTGGGAGGCAGAGGTAGGAGAATTGCTATGAGTTTGAGGCCACCCTGAGACTACAGAATGAATTCTAGGTCAGCCTGGACTAGAGCGAGACCCTACCTTGAAAACACAAAAATAAATAAATACATAAATAAATATTTTATTAAAGCATCACTTTACACAATGTTTCTGTTTTCCCAAGTGAGACTCTGTGCTCATTAGTCATAGTGCCCCAACACCAGCCTACTGTTACTGTTTCTGGCACTTGAATGGTTTAAGGGGAACCAAACCCTCTCGTGAGGCTTCCAAAATGCTCCCACTTGCCCACTGAACCAAAGGACTCATTTAATCATAAGGGAACAAGATTTTCATTGTTGGATGAGCGGTCAGGCTTGTAGAAAAAGGTCTGGAAGAAGAAAGAAAAATCTCAGCCAGGTATGGTGGCATACGATTTAATCACAGCCCTCGGGAGGCAGGGGTAGGAGGATGGCCATAAGTATGAGGTCACTCTGATACTACATAGTGATTTTCAGGGCAGCTTAGGCTAGAGCGAGACCCAACCTCAACCCCCCCACAAAAAGAAAGAAAGAAAGAAAGAAAGAAAGAAAGAAAGAAAGAAGGAAAGAAAGATCTCCAATTTTCACATAAACCTGGGACTAGCTCTTCTCTGTGTGCAGCTCTTGCTGTGGATCTGGAGGAAGATATTGGCAAGGGTAGTGATGGGGGGATATATCTCATGATGTGTGAGGTCAAGGCTCCACCAGGCCAAGTGGCATATTTTAACCTCTGCTTTTCTCTTCCAGGCCCCTTTTCCACATTCCCCCAATCCACTCTGGCTCATGAGCCCCAGGAGCTCAGGAAAAGGAAACTTCACAGAGCTGAAAAGTCTGTCTGGAGATAGGGCAGTGGTGAGGAGGCATGCATAGAACTGTAGGGCTTGACTTCTTGTTAAGATGTCAGCTTAGGAACCATGCCAAAGCAGCCTCGAGCAGAAAAAGAACAAAAAGAAAACAGCAAAATACACTCTTCTATTAAAAAGAGAAGGTATTCCTAGCACTTGGGAGGCAGAGGTAGGAGGATTGCTGTGAGTTCGAGGCCACCCTGATACTACATAGCGAATTCCGGGTCAGCCTGAGCTAGAGTGAGACCCTACCTCAAAAAACCAGAAAAAAAAAAGTGAAGGTGTATAAGAAATTATCAACCACAGCGAAGAAGTAGGGGAGACCCGGAGCGTCTAGACACCACAGAAGCAGGCCGAGGCGGCTCCAGCAGCGGCAGCACCAGGTTCCATGGCCACAACCACCAGGCTGAGCCTGAGTGGCAGGAAGAGCCAGGTGAGGGTATTTTCCACTCACACCAGCCTCCTCACAAACTCAAGAAACATGAAGGGAAGACAGCAGGGACCAGCGGAGTGGCTAGTGAGGAAGAGGATTGTGAGGACCAGCGGGAGAACTTCAGCGGCTATCCACAGCCTCCCCACCCCCACCATCAGCACAAGCTCCAACAAGCACCAGAGACCTGGGGAAGGGAACTTGCCTACATAGCCCCCGGCACAGGCAATCAGAGCAGCGACCCACCAACCCAGGCAGCCTACCTGAGCCCACAGCACAGCAAAGAGGGACCCAAGTGGGAGCACAGCATAGCTGAAACCAAAGCCATCCCAGAAGGTAACTGGGATTACACCAGGCCAGTACCCGCCAAATAAGCCTGGCATATAGGCTTGCATCGGAAGTGCTAATTGCACCTTCCGTGTCAGGGTAAATTATGTGTTAAATCTGATGGATGATAATATTTGCCATTCTTAAATAAGCTATATTTTTGGCTTGTCATTTGTTGCTTCCTGATTTATAGTGCCTCTGTCTCCTCTTCTGTTGTTCATTGGGGCAGGGTTTTACTCGGTCACAAGCTGACCTTGGAACCCTCTACAGACCAGAAATCTCAGCCTCCGCGTTGACAGGATTAAAGGTGTGGGGCAACACACATCCTCAGGGGCTTTGACTTTGTTAGAGGATCTGTTTGTCATAATACCTACTCTTGCATAAATACTCAGTGCTGGTTTTCATTGAATGTGTATATGGTTCAGTTAAATTTTAAAATCTGCCTATATTTTGTTCTACCCAGCCTACTAAAATACTCTCGTAGCAGGAAAACCCAACACCTAGGGCCACTTTTGTGATTACTTTAAGAGTCTTAAGAGCCACACCTGACTCTTTAACCAACTACCCTGAAGATATATTACATCAGATTGATTGACTGATACATCTAATAATACTGCAGATAATTTGAAAACCCAAGTATTAAATTAATCCAAGATACAAAAATCTCTACGGTGTAATACAAGAAACACAAAAAGTCAAGACAAAATAAATCCACCAAAAATTATAAATTCATCAGAAATGACTTCCAATGAGAATGATTTAGAGGAAATGTCTGAGAAAGATTTCAAAAGAATGATTATAAATATGCTCAAAGAAATTAAAGAGGAAATCAAAGGAATCAAAGAAGACACAGGGAACCAATTTAATGAAATAAGAAGGTCAATACAAGAGATGAATAAGGAAATATAAATAATAAAGAAAAACCAATCAGAAATACTGGCAGTGAAGAACACAGTCAGTGAAATAAAAAAAAAAAAAAAACTGTAGAAAATCTCACCAGTAGAATGAATGAAGGAGAGAAGAGATTATCTAAACTAGAAGACCAGGTGGCAGATCTAATACAGTCCAACAAAGAGAAAGACAAACTAATAGGAAAGTATGAATGGGAATTTCAAGATATTCGGGATACTATGAAAAGATCAGACATAAGAATTCAGGGTATAGTAGAAGGAGAAGAATTTCACTCCAAAGACATAGTAGGCATTTTCAACCAAATCATAGAAGAAAAATTCCACCAGATTGGGAAAGAGGTGCCAATGCAGATACAGGGATCCTTTAGAACAACAACCAGACAAAACCTGGAAAGAACCTCTCCTTGCCATATTATAATTAAACTACCAAACATACAAACCAAAGAAAAAATATTGAAAGCAGATAGAGAGGAAAATCAAGTCACATACAAAGGCAAGCCCGTTAGGATCACAGCAGATTACTCAACACAAACTTTAAAAGCCAGAAGGGCTTGGTGTGATGTATTCCAAATTCTGAAAGATAATAACTGTCAACCAAGGTTACTTTATTCTGCAAAGTTATCCATTCAAATAGAAGAAGAAATAAGGGCATTCCATAACAAAAGCAGGCTAAAGGAATATTTGAAGACAAAATCAGCTCTACAGAAAATACTTGAAAGGATCCTCCATGCTGAAGAGAAAGAAAAGCACACATATAAGGAACCTGGAAAAAACAAACCATACTCAAATACTAGTTAACACAAGAGAAAGCAAAGGTAAAACCAGAAGAACTACAAAACAGAAAAAATGGCAAAAACAAATACACACCTTTCAATAATAACTTTTTTTGGTTGTTTTTATTGTTTCTGTTTTTCAAGGTAGAGTCTCATTCTAGCCCAGGCTGACCTGGAATTCACTCTGTAGTCTCAGGGTGGCCTCAAACTCATGGTGATCCTCCTCCCTCTGCCTCCTGAGTGCTGGGATTAAAGGCATGCGCCACCACGCCTGACTAATAATAGCTCTTAATATTAATGGCCTCAATACCCCAACCAAAAAAACACAGGTTTGCAGACTGGGTTAAAAAGCAGGATCCTTCAATTTGTTGCCTCCAAGAAACTCACCTTTCTGCAAAGGATGGGCACTATCTTAGGATGAAAGGTTAGAAAACAGTGTTTCAAGCAAATAGGCCTAGAAAACAAGCAGGGGTCACTATCCTAATATCAGACAGGGTAGACTTCAGACCAAAATTAGTTAGGAAAGATAAGGGAGGTCACTTTATATTGATTAAGGGAACACTCCAACAGGAGGACATTACAATATTAAACATATATGCACCTAACATGGGGGCTCCCAACTTCATCAAACAAATGCTATTAGAACTAAGTTCACAGATAACACCAAACAGAGTTGCAGTGGGTGACTTCAATACCCCACTCTCATCAATTGACAGGTCATCCTGGCAAAAAATAAACAGTGATGCATTTGGATTAAACGAGGTCATAGAAGAAATGGACCTAGCAGATATCTACAGGACATTTCATCCAAATGCTGCAGAATACACATTCTTTTCAGCAGCACATGGAACATTCTCTAAAATAGACCATATATTGGGAAATAAAGCAAATCTTAACAAATACAGGAAAACTGAAACAATTCCTTGCACTCTATCTGATCACAATGGGATCAAACTACAAATCAATAGCAAGAAAAGCTATAGATCATACACAAAATCAGGGAAACTAAACAATACACTACTAAATGATGAATGGGTCAATGAAGAAATCAAGAAGGAAATCATAGAATTATATGATAATGAGAACACAACATACCAAAACCTTTGGGACACAATGAAGGCAGTCCTAAGAGGGAAATTTATAGCTTTAAGTGCCTATATTAAGAAATTAGAAAGGTCTCAAGTAAACGACCTAATGCTTCACCTTAAAGCCTTGGAAAAAGAAGAACAAGGCAAACCAAAAATCAGTGGACGGGAAGAAATAATAAAGATTATGGCAGAAAGTAATGAAATAGAAACCAAAAAAACAATCCAAAGAATCAATGAAACAAAGAGTTGGTTCTTTGAAAGGATAAACAAGATTGATAAACCCTTAGCAAATCTGACCAAAAGAGAGAGAAGAGACACAAATTAATAAAATTAGAGATGAAAAGGTACCATCACAACAGATAAATTAAAAGAAGAAATATTAAAAACAACATAGGGACATACTGTAAGAACATATACTCCACTAAGTTTGAAAATCTGGAAGAAATGGATGATTTCCTGGCAAGGATGCAGAAAAAAGAGGGACCCTTCTACACTGTTGGTCCAGCCTTTTTGGAAATCAGTGTGGAGGTTCCTGAGACAGCTAAAAATAGATCTACCATATGAGCCAGCTATAACATTTGTAAGCATATATCGTAAGGACTCATCTCACTACCTTAGAGATACTTGCTCAACCATGTTTATTGCCACTCTATTCACAATAGCTAGGAAATGGAACCATTTCTAGATGTCCCTCAATTGATGAGTGGATAATGAAGATGTGGCACATTTACACAATGGAGTTCTACTCAGCGGTAAAGAAAATGGATGGATCTGGAAAGGATTATACTTAATGAGGTAACCCGGGCCCAGAAAGCCAAATGTCACATGTTCTGTATCATATGTGAATCCTAGCTACAAATGATTGGACTTCTATGTAGATAGGAATAAAATTCAGTAGCAGAGGTAAGTAAGCTAGAAAGGGGATATAAAGGGAATGAGAAAGGGGGGACTTAATAGGATGGTATTTTAAATATTTAAGTAGAAGAACAGATTAATGTTAAGGTAGGGGAAGAGATTGAGTAAAGAAAAGGTGGAGGGAGGGCTAATCAAAATCTAAGAGGATAAAAATAAGTCATATGGACAAAAAGAAGAGGAAATCCACACAAGTAGGGTGTTAGGAGGGATCATAACGTCTTCCCAAAGTGACCTTCTCCATCTGTGGGGTAGAGGGTTATGCTGCAGTATGAAGACTTTGACCCCTGTGTTCCAAGAACCAACTCTCTCTCCCTCCTCCTCCTCCTCTCTCTCTCTCTCCTTCCCTCTCTCCCTCCTGTTTCCCATGATAATCTGGTGATGGTCAGGACAGATGGAGCAAGTGTTAGCGTGCAGTAGAAAGAGGAGGGGACAAGGAATGTGGCTAGGCTCCTTTCCCTGGACACCACGTGGACCTCAAAGACTGTAATGGAGCTATGCTATCATCACTAAGATCTACTAATTGATCGAGGTTAACAGAGGTGATCTTAATAACTCATCAGTACAGTTAATAGGTTGGTAGATCCCTGGTGTGTTAGACCCAATTAGGAGTCTCTCTCTCTCTCTCTCTCTCCATATATGTGTGTGTGTGTGTGTGTGTGTGTATGTGTGTATGTATATGTGTGTGTATGTATGTATGTATATGCATATGTGTGTATACATATATATAATATTTCTATGTGATTTTTTTCAGCACTAATTATCCTAGTGTATATTCAGTGCTAAACTCAACATTACTTTCCACTGAGGAACTCTCCATTCAGGATCCTTTGTTCTCACATCATTCTCTACTTCCAAAAATCTCCCCAGAGCAAATGTCACATCACCTCTCTCATCTCTAAAAGCCAAGGAGAAATATTATTTTTTAATGGAGGTAGGGCTAGAGAGATGGCTTAGTGGTTAAAGCGCTTGCCTGTGAAGCTTAAGGACCCAGGTTTGATTCCTGAATGCACAATGTGGCACATGCATCTGGAGCTGGTTTGTAGTGGCTGGAGGCCCTGGTATGCCCATTCTCTCTCTCTCTCTCGTAAATAAATAAAAATAATAATTTTTTAAATGGAGGTAGAAGCATTCTGATTCCTAGAGAACCGAGAAAGAAGGTTTGGGGGCCAGGGAGATGGTTCAGCAGTTAAAAGTGCTCGCTTGCAAAATCTGCCAGCCCAGGTTCCATTCCCCAATAACCACATGGAGCCAGATGCACAAAGTGGTATATGCATCTGGAGCTCACTTGCAACAGCAAGGGGCCCTGAGTATGCCCATTTCCCCCACACCACCCCCTCTCTCTCACACACAAATAAAGTTTTCAAAAACAGAAAGTAGGTGCCCACGGGTGCCCCTTCTCCTGAGTGCTACCACCACCATGGTGGGCACCATGGCAATCACCGTGTCCTTATGTGCCCACTTTGCTGGGCACAGGGTCACAGAGCCAGTAGCAAGATGTCTGGTTGGTATAAGCAGCTCCAGTTCTACCACCTGGTGACTTCCACGTGCTGGGAGAGATGCAGGTGACCCAGCGCTGGGTTGAAGAGGACTCATCTTCATAATGCCTGCATGGGAAGCCCAAGTTCAACAACCAGTACAGGGGCATGTGCGGCAGCCGGTTGTCCCCTCACAGACTGTGGCTGCTAGTTCTTCCCAGCACAGTCAATGTTCACTAATACTCTGCAATTCCCCTCCACGCCCACCTGCTCTTTTCTTTGGGGGGGGGGATGGTAGCGCCTGCCTGAATCGGCTCCTACGCGCCCTTCCTTCCACCTCCTTTTGGTCAGACTCCACTCCTCCTTGGTCCTCCTCCAAGACAAATGCAAAAGCCACAGGGGGCTGGAGATTTGCCCTGGCAGAGAATTGCCCAGCAGAACTTCAATTAATTTCTCAGGTTGCCATCAGGACCTTGTGCAGCCAAGCCTAGTGGGGTCCCTGTCTGGCCTTCTGGGTAGACATTAGGATGCTGTCCCTGTCCATTTGAGGACCAGCTCCTGATTCCATCGCTCTCACAAACACAGTGGGACAAACGTATTACATTCCTACATTCAAGAGTGAGAGTGGGGCCGGGTGTGGTGGCCCATGCCTTTTATCCCAGCATTCGGGAGGCAGAGGTAGAAAGAGAATCACTGTGAGTTTGAGGCCAGCCTGAGAATACGTAGTGAATTCCAGATCAGCCTTGGCTAGAGTAAGACTTTACCTCAAAAAGCCCGGGGGGGGGGGGGGGCTGGAGAGATGGTTTAACGGTTAAGCGCTTGCCTGTGAAGCCTAAGGACCCTGGTTCAAGGCTCGATTCCCCGGGACCCATGTAAGCCAGATGTACAAGGTGGTGCATGCATCTGGAGTTCCTTTGCAGTGGCTGGAGGCCCTGGAGCACCCATTCTCTCTCTCTATCTGCCTCTTTCTCTCTCTGTCTGTCACTCTCAAATAAATAAAAATTTAAAAAGAGAGAGAGAGAGAGTCAGAATGGGGCTAGAGATATAACTCATCAGTTAAGGCACTTGCTGCAAAGTCTGATGGCCTAGGTTTGAATCTCCAATACCTATGTAAAGCCAGATACACAAAGTGGCAGTGCATGTGTCTGGAGTTTCATTTGCAGTGGTAGGAGGCCTTGCTATGCCCATTCTTTCTCTCTCTCTCCTTAAAAAATAGATAATAAGAGTAATGCAGGGCTGGAGAGGTGGCTTAGCAGCTAAGTGCTTGCCTGTGAAGTCTAAGGACCCTGGTTTGAGGCTCGATTCCCCAGGACACACAAAAGCCAGATGCACAAGGGGGCGCACGCATCTGGAATTCCTTTGCAGTGGCTGGAGGCCCTGGCGTGCCCATTCTCTCTCTATATATATCTGCCTCTTTCTGTCTGTCTGTCACTCTCAAATAAATATGATGAATGGATCCGCTAGACTAGCTAGCCAGAAAGCCCCAGTGGCCCTTCTGCCTCTACCTCTCCAGAGCTGGGGTTTGGGGCACACGCTTCCACGCCCAGCTCTTACATTGGTGATAGATACCCTAACTCAGGTCCTCATGCTTCTGTAAGGACATTTTACCCAGTAAGCCAATTCCTCAGCCCTTGGGCACACTTTTTTTTTTTTTTTTATAACTCATCTCAGTGCTTAGTTGGCATGCTAATGGGGACGATTAGAGGGTTCCCATAACCAGACACAATGTCTGTTCTGTCAGTAACGCCCCTTTGGTTCAGCCAGTCTGTTGCTCCTCAGTTCATGTTGTCTGAGCCTTTCCGGTGGTGTGAATGTAAAATGTCCAGCATAGACTCATGTGTTTGAATATTCAATCCCCAGCTGGTGGTGCTGTTTGGGCAGGTTGTAGAACCTTTTAAGGAGGTGGGCCCTTGCTGGAGGAAGGTTCACCGCGGGCAGGCCTGGAGGTGTTGCTGCCAGGCCCTGCTAGCTGGCTCACTCCCTACTTCCTGCCTGCCGGTATGACGATGCGATGCCAGCTTCCTGCCCTCCCATGCTTTCCTTGCCACGATGAAACTTCCCCTCAAACCGTCAACCAAAATAACTCCTTTCCTCCCTTAAGGGGTTTCTGGGAGTTTGGCCCGGCAATGAGACAGTCATCGATACAGAATTTCTCACGGTTTTTTTCCCTGCATCCAAACTCAGCAAGACCTTCCCAGGCTCTAGGTCTCAGTGGAACCTGGTTCAATGCCTTTCTATGAGTATTGCTCACCTACATGAGGCAAGATATGGTATCCGAGCAGACAGCTTAGACACTGCCTAGCAAGCTCTGCGTGTGTGTGGGACTCCACAGTGTGTAAAGCGCTTGCACGTCCAGCATCACACTCAGCTCTCACAATAACTTGGTAGCCAGGAGAAAATGACTCATCATTCCATTTCCTGTGTGTGTGTGTGTGTGTGTGTGTGTGTGTGTGTGTAGGTGTTTCCTTATGTGGGTGCACATGTATGTGTGTGGATGCATGTGGGCACCAGAGGTCAATGCCAGGTGTCTTCCTCAGTCACTCTCCACCTTATCTTTTTTTTTTAATTAAAAATATTTCATTAGCCGGGCATGGCAGCACACGCCTTTGAATCCCAGCACTCGGGAGGCAGAGGTAGGAGAATCACCGTGAGTTCGAGGCTACCCTGAGACTACATAGTGAATTTCAGGTCAGCCTGGACCAGAGTGAGACCCTCCCTCCAAAAACCAAAAATAATAATAATAAATAAATAAATAAATATTTTATTTATTTGCAAGCAGAAAGAGAGAGAGAGTAAGTCAGGACTCACCAAGGCCTCTAGCCACCATAAACAGACTCCAGATGCATGCGCTACTTTGCGCATCTCGCTTTACACCGGTACTGGGGAAATTGGACTCCTGTCATTTTAGGTTTTTGCAGGCACACGCTTTAACTGCTGAGCAATCTCTCCAGTCCTCCACCTTATCTTTAGAGACAGGGTCTCCCTACACTGGAATTCACCAATTTAGCTACACTAGCCAGCCAGCAAGACCCAGGGATCCTCTTGACTCCGCTTCCCTAGTGCTGGGATGAGAGGCGTCTCCATGCCTGATGCTTTATGAAGATGCCGGGGGCTAAACTCAGCTTGTGTGGCAAGCACTGTACCCACGAAGCCATCTCCCCAGCCCTGTCATACCAGTTGCTAAGATACAGAAGACGCAAGCATGGCATCAGGGACATTCTTTAGACAAGGACCTTGACATCTATCACTTGGTGTGAACTAGGACAGGACAATTCTAGGTTTTAGTTTTCTCACTCATAAGATGGGACTTACTTTGCAAAACTTTGAGGCTCTAGAGAGAGCATATCTGGGCTGGAGGGATGGCTTAGCGGTTAAGGCGTTTGCCTGCAAAGCCAAAGGATCCAAGTTCAACTCCCCAGGACCCACGTTATCCAGATGCACAAGGGAGCGCATGCATCTGGAGGTCGGTTGCAGTGGCTGGAGGGCCTGGCGTCCCCATTCTCTGTCTCTCTCTCTCCAAGATATCAGGCATGGTTTTGTTGTTTTCTTTTCTCCAGCTAATCATGACTAGGTTTCTTTAAAAAATATTTTATTTTTATTTATTTATTTATTTGAGAGAGAGAGAAAAAAACAAAGCAGAGAGAGAGAGAGAGGCAGATAGAGAATGGGCATGCCAGGGCCTCCAGCTGCTGCAAACAAACTCCAGATGCATGTGCCACCTTAGGCAACTGGCTTATGTGGGTCCTGGTTCCTTTGGCTTTGCAGGCAAGCACCTTAACCACTAAGCCATCTCTCCAGCCCATGGTAAGTCTTTTTAAGGGAAAAAAAAAAAAAAAAAAAACGCTGATGCAAGCCCTTTCCAGTATTCCTGACAAGCACCTCAGTCTTCTGCCTGGGGGTGCCATGCTGATTCTGTGGGAACTCCGTTAAGGAGGCTGACACTGTGGGCAGGTATAGCCTGAACCCCTGTTTGAAGCTTCATTGCCCATTCTCCATCTTTGTCACCATACAGTCAAGGGCAGGTAACTGTGCCCAGCAGCTGCTGGTGCCCATGTAGTTAGTTGTCCCCGAATTGCTCCAGGTGGCCTTTGCAGACAGAAGCTTTTCAAAATTAGCCCTCGCGTGGAGATGTTGAAAGACGAGTGATTATTTTGGGGATCCACAGTCAGCAAGAAGACGCAGCTCCTCCGATAGGACAGAATAGGGGCCGCGTGTTAATTACAATCTGCAAGATGCTGTCACATCCGATCTTCAGCCACAGCTCATTAGGTATGCCAGCCTCGGCTCCCTGTCATTACTATGGATTTGTTACGACGTGCAAGAAAAAGGCATCTCAAATGAGGACAATTTAAGGACTGTGTGGACGCACCAACATGCAGGTGGTCAGTAAACATCTTAATGAGCCTAATTTTGCCTTGGATCCAAAGTACCATCTGTGCACCTCTGAGAGCAAACATATCATGTACACACACACACACACACACACACACACACACACCAGCAGGCACATTTAAATATCGTTTGAAAAAATATCCGAAAGCTTCCTGATTACATTTTTTCTGCCTCACTTTCTTCTGATTCTTTTTTCTTTTTAATTTATTTGAGGAAGAGGGAGAGAGAGAGAGAGAAAGAGAGAGAGAATGGGTGCCTGGGCCTCTAGCCCAGAAATGAACTTCAGTTGCATGTGCCACCTTGTGCATCTGGCTTGCATGAGTACTGGGGAATCAAACCTACATCCTCAGGCTTCACCTTAACTAACTGCTAAGCCATCTCTCCAACCCTGGATTCTTTTTGAGATCAACTAAAAATCATCTCTTAAGATGAAAGATTTTAGCAAACCATTGTTCAGCATTTCCTGGGGGCCTAGGTGGTCCCATGCTTTGGCTAGGTGTCCCAGGGAATAGCAGAAAACAATGGTGTCCTCTGGGACTTTGTCATCTTGTTTGGTAGAAAGAGTCACTGCTCACAGAACAAGGAACTGAAGACATGGTAGAGGGAAGGAAGGAAGGAAGGGCCAGTCACTTTCTGAATGTTCACGGCACCCTGAGGGAAGAAAGACCTGGGCGTATGTGGTGGTTTGATTCAGGTGTCTCCCATAAACTTAGGTGTTCTGAATACTAGGTTCCCAGCTGATACCAATTGGAAATTAAAGCCTCCTGGAGACAGTATATTGTTGGGGATGGGCTTATGGGTGTTATAGCCAGTTTCCCCATGCCAGTGTTTGACCAACTCTCCTGTTGCTACTGTCCATCTGATGTTGGCCAGAGGGTGGTGTCCATCCTCTGCTCATGCCATCATTTTCCCTGGGGTCCTAGACAGAATGAAGAGGGAGGGTCTGGAGAAATGGCTCAGTGCTTAAGATACTTGCTTGCAAAGCTTAAGGACCCAGGTTCAATTCCTCAGTACCCACATAGGCCAGATACACGAGGTGGTACATGCGTCTGGAGTTTGTTTGCAGTGGCTAGAGGCCCTGATGTGCCTATACTCCCTCTCTCTTTCTTCCTCTCTCTCTCTCTTAAATAAACAAATAATGTTAAAAGTGTTTAACAGAATGAAGAGGGAAAAGGGAGGAAGTCAGCTGAGGTCTAGGTTCATCTGTCTGCTTCCTAATCCACTCAGACACAAGGAAGAGCCTGCTGCCTCAGCTGTGAGCTGTCCCCTCCACCATGTCTTCCCCACTGTGATGGACCGCATCCCCTGAACTGTGAGCCAAAGGGAACTCTTCCTCCTTCAAGTTGCTTATTGTCAGATATCTGGCCACAGGCTGGGCACTCGGGAGGCAGAGGTAGGAGGATCACTGTGAGTTCGAGGCTGGCCTTTGACTACAGTGTGAGTTCCAGGTCAGCCTGGGCTAGAGTGAGACCCTACCTCAAAAAAAAAAAAAAATCCTGCCAGGCGTGGTGGCACATGCCTTTAATCCCAGCACTCGGGAGGCCGAGGTAGGAGGATCGCCATGAGTTCGAAGCCACCCTGAGAGTACTTAGCGAATTCCAGGTCAGCCTGGGCTAGAGTGAAACCCTACCTTGAAAAACAAACAGAAAACAAAACCAGATATCTGGTGGAGAAAAGAGAAATTGCAGTTGATGATGTGAGGGAGGAAAGGAAAGGAGGACACACGTGCCCGGGGGCGGGAGGAGAAGGAATCTTGTGAATCGCAGGAGACCTAGAGATATCATGAATATCATATAAACTATCTGGGTGACAGGAAAGAGGCGCTATTTTCAGTTCTCGGACAGCGTAAGGTGATAACAAGCCAGCTTAAGCGGTTCTGAAGGTCAGTCCAAGGTCTGATGGAACCCTGCTCTTCGGAAGAACTTGACTCAGCAGTTGGAGTCTTGTAGAGTCAGCATATCTCTTAGATGTTAACTGGGGAGATGAGAAGTAGGCGTGTGTGTGTGTGTGTGTGTGTGTGTGTACATGTGATTGAGCTTATTTTATTTTATTTTTTGGTTTTGCGATGTAGGGTCTCGCTCTAGCACAGGCTGACCTGGAATTCAAGGTGACCTAGAACTCATGGTGATCCTCCTACCTCTGCCTCACGAAGTGCTGGGATTAAAGGTGCCTGCTTCACAGTATACATCTGAGCATCTCGTGATTGGGGGTAAACAGCTGGGATTAGGAGGATTCCGATACCCTTGGCCTCAGGAATGTTGTAGGCTCCCACAATCACTTTCTAGAATTCACAACCCTACCTTCCAACTTGGCAGGACCCTCTCGTGTCTTGTGTGTCCTTGACAGGTTTTCCACGTTTGCAAGGGCAGATCGATCAGTAGATCACCCGTTAGATGTTTACAAGGATCCAAACTCCTTAAGGGCAGAGGCCCAAGATTGAGTCCCTTTTGTCACTGGGTTAAGCACGAGCTGCCACTCACAGCCAAGTCATTTTCGGGCCTAGCCGCAGGGGGCCAGCGCTGGGTCAGCTCTGAGCTGGGCAGGAGGTTGACAGGGATTAGAGCCAGGCCGGGGACACTAGGTTGGGTTTCAAGGTGACATTCGCCAGGAGATTGGATTGCGTGTTAAGGAGCCACTGATGGAGACAGGGAATGGGAGGCAGCCAGCCCTCTGGAAAGTAAGAACCCCAGATTTTCCACTCCGATAGTGACATTGAGGCGTGTGGCAGAGGCCTGCCATGCAGGGAGGCTGTTCCACTCTTCTCATTCCCAGGGGCATCAGTAACACACGCAGACCTGTGCCAGGGCCAGAGAAGGGCAAAACCACCCACAGGGCTCTTTCAGTGTCTTCCTGAACTTGGGGGGGGGGTCACCGGGGGAGTGGACAGAATGCTGCTGCTCAAATGCCCACATTAATGATTCCTTCTCCACAGACAGGTTGGTAGGTTTTTTTCTTGGGGGGGGGGGGGGTCTCTGGGAGCCTCCTAGTCACAGGCAGAGGCACAGGGCCAATGGGGTGGTGTGGCCGAATGGAAAGGGGGCCTGGAGGGGAGAAGCAGAGGCTGAACATGAAGGAGCGAGAAGCTTCTTTGTGGGATCTAAATTCAGCCTGGCTCTGGAAGGCAGCTAGCCTTTATTGGCATAGCCATTTGCCAAGGTCACCCTTTGGGGGAAGATGGCCTTCAGTGCTGCTGACTCAGAAGCTTGGCTTACTGGAGAGCCTGCCTGGGTTTAATCCCTCTCCTCTCTCCTTACGGCCAGGCTGCTCCCTTCCCTCGGGGAGTTTGCTCTGGGAGCCTACTGTCCGTCTCCCTGGGGCTCTTTCCCATAACTCCTCCCGTTCACCATGTGGGCAGCCTCCTCTTGTTTCACTCCCACCCCCGTTGGAGTCAGCAGGACACCCGGCACCTTGGGCTTGCCTTCCATTTGTCTTTAACCAGGAATGGGGGGCAGAGCGGGGAGCATGAATCTCCAGGTTGGAGCGCCAGCTGTTGACACTGGTGACCCTCTAGGTCTCTGAGACTCCGTTTATGAAGGTCATCAAAGAGAACTCCGGGATGCTGAACAGTAAGTGAAATGATGAATTGTGAGGCCTGGCGTGCAGCAGGTGCCAAGTTATTTCTCTCCCTTGAGAGCATGGACCCCTGTGGATAAGGACTGGGTGTTCTCGATCTTTCTTCTTGGAGCATCGCAAATTGGCTTAGAATACTGCTGTGTGTATAGAGAGGCCTTACCAAGTAACAGTGTCCCAGAAGTCTGAGTCACTCTCCACGGGGTCACCAACCTAGAGGACAGACTCAGCCCCAGTGGACCAGAGCTGTGTCATTGTCCCCAGGGGCTCCAGCACCAGCGGCAGAGGCCCGTGGTCTGGATGACGAGTTGAGGAAAGTCCAGGCTGCTGCGTCCTTCTGTGGTCCCACTCGCACCGCCCGCCCCGTCCCCCCAGACTTCACACAATCCTGCCCTGGGCCGGCAGGGACAAAGTCAGGAGCACCTTCTAGTGACAGTGTATCCCTGTTCATCCCCTTGTTACCCCTCAGCCAACAGCTTTAAAAAAAAAAAAAGTCACATTTCATTATCAAAGTGGAAAATCTCCAGGGATGCCACCTCTCCAAGGGATGGTCAATTACGAAGCAATACATGTCAGTGGAAAGAACCAGAAGCTGGGCTGCAGAGACAGCTTAGCGGTTAAGGCACTTGCCGGCAAAGCCAAAGAATCCAGGTTTGGTTCCCCAACCAAATGCACAAGGTGGTGCGTGCATCTGGAGTCCCACTGGCTGTGGCTAGAGGCCCAAGCATGCCCATTCTCTCTCTCTCTTTCTCTCTCTCTTAAATAAATAAATAAGCAAAATGTTATTTTAAAAGGACCAGAAGCTGACGATGGAATCCCATTCTGCTACTTATGAGCTGGGCCAGCCTCTGAACCTCCCTGAACTTGCTTCCCCATATGTGTAAAACGACAGTGGAGAAGAAACATCTGCAAGGTTTTTGAGGAGAGGGTGAAGCTGGTGGACGGATATGAAAGGGCTTTGCTAACCAGAAGCACCGGGACAGGTGAGGCGCAGGCGTCAGAGCTGCATGTTCCACCCGAGGCAGTTTGGAGGTATCTGTGAGTGAGTCATTTCACTGAACATACAACGACTGTATGTTTCCTGTGTGCCGGGCAGGCAGGAGGAGAGGGAAACAGCACAAAGGGAACAGGCGGAGCTCAGTCCTGGAAGAACTCACATCCTAGTGAGGGAAGTGTCACTGAGTGTGTCATGTGACATGTGACAACTGCTATGAGGAGGAGAGACTGTCTCCCCCCCCCCCAACGTTCCCAGGGGCTTTTCTAGGTATGCTCATCTCTAGGTGGTTGATCACGACAGTATAGAGGCCACAGAAATAAAATGTTGAGAGAACGTCTGTCTGTGAAGAGCTCAGATGCAATTTATTCTTCTTATTGTTAATCTGCAGTTAGTTGAACTCTTGGATGCCGAACTCGAGGGTCCAGATGACCAACTACATGCAGGCCAGGGCTGTGGACTGTGGGCAGAAAGGACAGGGGGTCCAGGAAGATCTTTCTGAATAGGGGTCATGGTCTCTTCCCACAGGCTACCTTTAGCAATCCTGCTCTGTGACGGTTTGAATGTAAAATGTCCCCATAGCCTCGCATGCTTGTGATTAAGTCTCCAACTCCAGTCTCCAGCCAGTGGCACCTTTGGGAAGTGAAGCCCTGTGCGAGGAGTTGTGTTGTTTGGAGGTGGGCCTTGAGGTTTATTAGTCCAACCCATTGGGTATTCAGAGCTAGCACACTTCTTTTTGTTTGTTTGTTTTTGTTTTTTTTGTGGTAGGGTTTCACTCTAGCCCAGGATGACCTGGAATTCACTATGTAACCTCAGGGTGTCCTTGAACTCATGGTGATCCTCCTACCTCTGCCTCCCAAGTGCTGGGATTAAAGGTGTGCGCCACCACGCCTGGCTTACTCTTACTTCTATTTATCATCTATCTATCGATTTAATGATCTATCCATCTAACGACCTGACTACCTGTCTATCTAATTACCTATCAATCTATCACATATCTATCTATCTATCTATCTATCTATCTATCTAACAATCTATCTATCTATCTAATGACCTATCAATCTCTCACATATCTATCTATCTATCTATCTATCTATCTATCTATCTATCTATCTATCTATCTATCCTCTATCTAGCTAGCTATCATCTATCTATCCAACAATCTATTTATCTATCGAACAATCTACTTATCTATCTAATGACCTATCAATCACATATCTATCAATCTATTATCTAGCTAGCTAGCTAGCTGGCTAGCTGTCATTTATCTATCTATCTCTGTGGCTGACATATGAAGATGTGAGTCTGTTACTGTGCTTTCCCCACCATGATGAAACTTCCCTTCAAACCTGTAAGTCTGAAATAAATCCTTTCCTCCCATAATCTGCTATTCACTGGGTTTTTTTTTTTCCTATTTATTTTAGAAGAGAGAGAAGGAGAGAGAAAATTGGCACGCCAGGGCTTCAGCCACTGAAATTGAACACCAGATACTTGTGCCACCTAGTGGGCATATGCAAGTTTGCGCTTGCCTCACCTTTGTGCGTCTGGTTTACGTGGGATCTGGAGGGGAGAACATGGGTCCTGAGGCTTCGCAGGCAAGCACCTTAACCGCTAAGCCATCTCTCTAACCTCGTTGGATGTTTTGTCCCAGCAACAAGAAGTCAACTGCCACACTCTCTTCCTACCCAGAGGCTCTGACCGCAGCCAGCAACACTGTCAAGCGTTATTCTGGAAGCACAAGCCAACACATTGGATGAAGGAAAATAAAAGGTACATGGATTTTTTTAAGGAGGAGACAAATGTAGTATGGTTTGCAAATGATTTCATTAGATACCTAAATCAACTAAAAAAAATTTGGAGGCAAAAAGAAAATTGATTTGAATAGATTCTTATACAAACCACAGCTGATTAAGAAAATGTACTAGGGCTGGAGAGATGGCTTAGCAGTTAAGGCGCTTGCCTGTGAAGCCCAAGGACCTATGTTCAACTCTCCAGGTCCCACATAAGCCCGACATACAAGGTGAAGCGAGCGCGCAAGGTTGCATAGGCTCACAAGGTGGGGCCATGTGACTGGAGTTCAATTACAGTGGCTGAAGGCCCTGACACTCCAATTCTCTCCCTCTCCCTCTTCCCCTCCCCTCCATCACATAAAAAAAAAAAAGGCCAGTCTGTTGGGCTTGCCTCAAAAAAATGTACTAGAAGACACCATTTGTGATACGTATAAGAAAGTTGAAACACCCACCTAAGACTAAATTTACAAGAACTGTGCAAAATTTCTATGAAAAGGAAACAACCTTAACCTCCACTGAGCAGTTTAATACTTATGTAAAAGACACATACTCCTGAGGGTGAGATTTCAGTGTTACAGAGATTTCCAGTCTCCTCATTCAAGGCAATCCTTGTGAAAGCACCAGCACAATTTCCTTCGACTAAAGAAACTTACTCTGAAGTCTATCTGGAAAAACAAATATATAAGAATAGATAGGGGAATGTAGAAAAATAAGGATAAATGTCTTCATCAAACATTTAAATACGCTTGTCCTAAATATATATTAATCAAAACAGGCCAGTGCACTGTGGACAAGAAAATTCATGAAGCAGAATAAAGAGCAGACATGTATTGGAATTAGTATACAACTGGCTACTGGGATTCAGTATGCAGTAAAGGAGTGATTCAAGTCAGTGATTTAAAAGACAGATCAGGAGCTACAGAGATGGCTCAGCAGTTAAAGGGGCTTGCTTTCAAAGTCTGTTGGCTGAGGTTTGATTCTCCAGCACCCACGTAAAGCGAGATGCACAAAGTGGTGCATGCATCTGTAGTTTGTTTGCAGTGGCAGGAGCCTTGGTGCACTCACTCTCTATGTGTCTGAGTCTTTCTCTCTCAAGTAAACAAACTGTTTAAAAAAAAAAAAAACAGATCATAAGCTGGGCATGGTGGCACACGCCTTTAATCCCAGCACTCGGGAGGCAGAGGTAGGAGGATCACCGTGAGTTCAAGACCACCCTGAGACTACAGAGTGAATTCCAGGTCAGCCTGGACTAGAGTGAGACCCTACCTTGAAAAAACAAAAAAAGGAAGAAAGAAAAGAAAAAGCAGATCTTTTGGGCTGGAAAGATGGCTTAGCAGTTAAGGCACTTGTCTGCAAATCCAAAGGACCCAGGTTTGATTCCCCAGGACTCACATAAGCCAGATGCACAAAGTAGCATATGTGTCTGGAATTTGTTTGCAGCAGCTGAAGGCCCTGGGTGTACCCATTCTCTATCTGCTTCTCTCTCTCTCTCTCTCTCTCTCTCTCTCTCTCTCTCTCTAAATAAAATAAATTAAAATAAAAAACATCTTTAATAAATGGAATAGGAACAATGGCGGGTGAACTACAGTGAAACCCACTTCACAACTTGTACCAAAATGAATTCCAGATGGATCAAAAACGGAAACTAGAAACATTAAACATTCTGGAAGAAGGGGCTGGAGATACAGGCTCAGTAGGAGAGTGTTTGCCTAGCATGTGCAAGACCCTGAGTTCAATCCCTAGTGTTGAACAAAGAAAAGAAAACATACATACATAGCATGCCTTTTAAAATAATCTTAGGGTACAGAGTTTCTAAAAATATAAGACAAAATCCAGAAGTCACTAAAAATACTGAACATGTAGAAAAATGAGAATCTACAGGTCGAAAAATAGCATGGAATTGGTCAAAGTACTAAGTATATAGGATATCTATTAGAGTAGGATATTTGTATAATACAATAAGATTTTTTAAAATACTAAATTGCTGGGTGTGGTAGCGCATGCCTTTGACCCCAGTACTCAGGAGGCAGAGGCAGGAGGATTGGCATGAGTTCAAGGTCACCCTGAGACCGCATAGTGAATTCCAGATCAGCCTGAGCTAGAGCAAAACCCTGCCTCAAAATAAAAGATAAGGGGCTGGAAAGATGGCTTAGCAGTTAAGTGCTTGCCTGTGAAGACTAAGGACCCCGGTTCGAGGTTCGATTCCCCAGGTCCCATGTAAGCCAGAAGCGCAAGGGGGCGCATGCATCTGGAGTTGGTTTGCAGTTACTGGAGGCCCTGGCACTCCCATTCTCTATCTATCTGCCTCTTTCTCTCTCTGTCTGTCGCTCTCAAGCAAATTAAATAAAAATAACCAAAAACTTTTAAATAAATAAAAAAAAGAAACTTAGTAAATTAAAATATCCTAAAATGCATATGTCTCAAGAGCAATGAGTTGAGTCCCATGTCTAGAACCACCCTCCTTTACATATGGGCAGGCTCACAGAGACCTTGCGTGGGCCCCAGGGAGGCGAGGTGATGGGAGTCCCAAAGGGCCAGGCTTGGCAGTGGAAGTGGTGTTTATCACCTATGCTCAAAGTCCCTTGGCTGGGATGCAGGTGCAGGGCCATGCCGCCTCGAGGCAGGAGGGGGTGGAGAGATGCCATCTGCAGCTGGCCGCCTCTCCCAGGTTCAATGCCATAAAGCAGAAAGGACAGAGCACATTTCTGATGAGTATCCAGCCATTTCGATTGGGCCATGGATTTACGGCCCATGTAGAAAACCAGAGTTCAGATATTGAAGTCTGGGGTACCTGAGCCCATCCGCATCCTTTTCTTTTTTTCCCTCCAATTTAGACATCTTTTCTTCCTTGCTTTGCTTAAAGCAGTACCCGGTACCATCTGGCCATGGGCAGTAATGTGTCTTTGGAGTGTTGACGAATCAAACCTAACGATGTAAAGAGGCTTTCGTGCAGGGTCTGGAAAGGAGCAGGTTCTCAAGAAATCATGGCCGATTATCTGTCACCGTCCCCCTTTTCTTCCTCTCCTCCTCTTCTCCTCTTCCCAGGACAGTATTTTAAAGTACAGTAGTTAGTGGGCTCCTCCCTACCCCTCAGCCACCCAATGTAGGCTGATAATTAGCAGATGTTTCTGGAGCTCAGAGCAGGGTGACGGCAGGGACTTGGTGCATGGATCTCCCTAGGAGAGGTATCCCATAGACATCTGCCATCTGGTGACACAAAGGAAGCCCATTTCTAATAGGCACAGCAGAGGTCTGGCCTGGATTTCTGGTTCTAATATTTTTTTAGCTATAAAGATTACCTTAGGCAAGCTATTTCATTCACCCTGCCTATATAATAACACAAGATCTACTTCCTTTTTTTATGAGGGAGAGAGAGAGAATTGGTGTATCAGTGCCTCCAACCACTGTAATCAAACTCCACACATGTGTGCCACCTTATGTGCACGCATGGCCTTGTGCATGCATCTGGCTCGCGTGGGATCTGGGGAGTTGAACATGGGTCCTTAGGCTTCACAGGCAAGCGCTTTAACCGCTAAGCCATCTCTCCAGCCCTCTACTTTCGTTTTTAATTAACTAATATTTCTTGAGTACCAACTGTGCATATAACCTTAGCCTAGGCAGTAGGAACAGCTAGGAGCCAGTCATACCAGTTCCTTCAACTTTCTCTAGAACCCTGTGAGCCCAATACAGAGGGGCCTTGTGTATTAGTCCATTTTCTGCTACTTTCACAAAATACTTGAGACTGAGTACTTCACAAAGAAAAAGGTTTATTTAGCAAAGGTTCAAGGGTATGGCATCAGCATCCGCTCTAGTAAAGGCCTCGTGGTGGGCTGCATCCTAATGGCAGGAGCACATTGGACAGGAAGGGATCACACTAAACAGAAGGACGCAGTGACCTTCCACTAGGCCCTGGCTCTTATAGTTCCCACCACCTCTCAGTGGTCCCACACCAAGGACCAAGCTCCCCAAACAAGAGCTCTTGCAGAACAAATTATACCCACATTTATTATAATTATAAATTATAAATTATACACTCATCTCATCTCCAGAGTCCTGACTCCTAAAGGTGCTTCCAGCTTCTGCTTTTAAATGCCTCCAAACCCCTTGCCACAGCCTCCAGGTGGCTCAGAGCTGCAGCAATGGGCACAGACTTCCCACAAACTCCCTTAGAGAGCACAGCAAGAGGGCTGGAAGAAAGGGCCTGCCTGAAGAGAATTTCAGGAGCCACACAGGATAGGGACAGGGGACAAACAGATGGCAGGACAACTTTAAAAGATTCTTCTTCAACTGCCCTCTAATTGGACTGGATGCCTGCTCTATGGGAGGGAATACATCTCTGATACTGAAAACTTAAAACAGGGGTACTCATGAGCCCTAGGGGTGTAATGTCTACTGCTGTCTGGCTAAATGTATATACTATGCTTATCAAACTGCCCAGTAAGCACTTCTCTTAATGTTCATACCCATATATTAATGCTACTCTCACTTTTGGTAGAGAATCTTCTCTTTTCAGATGTCAGTGACCTTGGGATGACTCAGAAGGCATCATGGTGCTGGAAAGAAGTGACTGGAGTGCTCAGCACTGCAATATCTCTATCACACCTTCCAAGGCTCAGGGTCTATTGCGGAAGAGGTGGCGGAAAGAATGTAAGAGCCAAAGGAAGGGTAGGACTCCTTACAACTGTGCTCCCCCCAGACACAAAATGGCCTGGATATCCATGACCTCACAGTGCCTGACACAACCTACACAAGACCATCATAATAGGAGGAAAAGATCATGACATCAAAATAAGAGAGAGACTGATTGAGATGGGGAGGGGATATGATGGAGAATGGAGTTTCAAAGGAGAAAGTTGGAGGAGAGGGGGCATTACCATGGGATTTTTTTTATAATCATGGAAGTTGTTAATAAAAAAATTAATTAATTTAAAAAAAAAGATTCTTCTTGTCTCCACACCCGTGGCCTGGCCAGCTGATGGCCAAACCAAGTATCTCAAGGCCACTCCAAACACAGCCTGACCTGATGACTTAAAGATGTGGCAGTCAGCTTCAGAGCACAAAAAGAGGGGGGGGGGCTATCTATTCAAACTACCACACTGTCCATCATTTACTTGACACTGGAGACCTTTCTTATCCACAATTTTGCTTTCTGTGCTTAGTTACCAGTAGTCAACTGTATTCTGAAAATAATAAATGGAAAATTCCAGAAACGAACAATTCACAAGTTTTAAATCGCATGCTGCTCTGAATAGCGTTATGAAACCTCACACCCTCCTGCTCCATCCTTCCCAGGACTTGCGTCATGCCGACATCCAGTGCATTCACGCTGTCAGAACTATCTGCCCTCGCACGGGCCGCTGAGTTGCCTGTCAGTTATCTCAGCAGAATAACTGTCTTAGGACTGCAGTGATTCTGTACAAGCAGCCTGTATACAGTAGCCTAATGCTACATCATGGGACATGCGCCACGCGCCGTGCTTCATTTCATCACACAAGTGTTACGTTATCAACGTCGTTCTAAGGAGGTTAGTATGTTAAGGTGTTTTGAGAGAGATCACATTCACATGACTTTATTTCAGTATATTGTCATAAATGTTTTATTACTGCTGTTAATCCCTTACTGTATATAATTTGTAAGTTAAAGTTTTTCATAGGCAAGTAGATATAGAAAAAAAACGTGTAGCACATATAAGGTTTGGTATTTTTCAAACCACTGGAGGTCTTACAATGTATCCCCTATAGGTAAGGGAAGATTACTGTATTATGGGGGGTTTTGAGTCAGGGGGGGTGTTCCAGGGTCTCTTGCCAGTGCAAATGAATGCCCACCTGACTTTATGTGGGTAGCTGAGGAATTGAACCCAGGCTGGTAGACTTTGCAAGCAAGTGCCTTTAACCACTGAGCCATCTTTCCAGCCCTGAATAATGTTTTTTGTTGTTGTTCTTTACTCTCGTGGCTTAAATAAACTGGCTTTACATCTCAGTGGCATTTCTCTGCTTTTTTGAGTCTATTTTGGCCAGAACGTTTTGTGTCATCTAAACATCCTGTCCCATCCTCTTATGTCGCTTTCACACAGGGAACCTAAACGAGTTCCTCTCCTTTTGGTCCCAGTGGGAAGGAGCGATGGACTATATCCCCTCCCGAATCAGTGTGCTTCATCTCGGGCCTGTGTCATTGCAGATAAAGCAAGCATTTGTAGATGAAGAGACCTGGGTACAAGTCCCAGGACAGCACTAGGGAAATGCAAATCAACGCCACAAGGAGATGCCAACCTCTTCACAGCCGGTGGGATGACTAAGCAAAAAGCTGGATGAGGAGGAGGGCGGCAAAGATGTGGAGGAACCGGAACCTTCTGTGGCATTCTGGTGGGAATGGTGCCGCTGTTGTGTAAACAGTCTCAGAAGCCCAGCGTGGTGGCGCCCGCCTTTAATCACAGCACTTGGGAGGCAGAGGTATCGCTGTGAGCTCAAGGGCCACCCTGAGAATACATAGTGAATTCCAGGTCAGCCTGGGCTAGAGTGAGACCCTACCTCGGAAAACCAAAAAAAAAAAAAAAAAAAAAAAAAAAAAAACCAGTCTCAAAAAAGTTTGTTTTGCCGGGCGTGGTGGTGCACGCCTTTAATCCCAGCACTCAGGAGGCAGAGGTAGATGGATCACCAAGAGTTCGAGGGCCACCCTTAGACTACATAGTGAGTTCCAGGTCAGCCTGGATTAGAGTGAAACCCTACCTCAACCAAAAAAAAGTTTTAGTTTTTGTTTTTTATAAGTTAAACACACAACTAGGGAGATGGCTCAGTGGTTAAAAGCAATTGCTGTGTAAGCCTGTTGAGATCCTTAGAAACCACGTAAAACCAGAAGCAAGTAGCACCCACATATGTAACCCAACATACCTATGGCAATGGGAGGCCGAGTTAGGAGAATCCCGAAGTTCCTGGGCCAGCTATTATTCAACACAGTGGCAAACAAGAGAAAGTTGGTCTCAAACAAGGAGCAAAGTGAGGGCTGACACCCAGAGGGTGCCCTATGACCTTCATACGCATGCCCATAAATACACACACACACACACACACACACATCTAAATAAATGAATATAAAAATTAAACTAGGCATGCCAAAATTAAAATTTTTTAATTAAAAAAAAACATATTAAAACCCTATGACTCAGCCATCCCACTCCTAGGTAGATATCCAAAACAAATGAAAAATTATATTATATATCAACCCAGAAATTTGTGCACAAATGTTCACAGCAGTATTCATTGCAGCAGCCTGATGCTGAAAACAATCAAAATGTCAACAAACCAATGGGCACGTGAAATCCATGACATGATGGGATATGATTCTGCAGCCACACAGAGGGATGGGTGACCCTTGCAAATACTACGCTCAGTAAAAGAAACCAGACACAAAACACCACCTATCATATCCATTCATTTCTATGCAAGGCCAGCCATACAGACAGAAACAGATTAGCAGTTTTGAGAGGAACTTCCTTTGGGGGGAACACAATCATCTCATTAAGACCTTTCCACACTCTGTGGGGGGGGGGGAGCGGGGGATAGAGTTGTATTTAAAACTCACCGGGGGGCTGGAGAGATGGCTTAGCGGTTAAGCGCTTGCCTGTGAAGCCTAAGGACCCCGGTTCGAGGCTCGATTCCCCAGGACCCACGTTAGCCAGATGCACAAGGGGGCGCACGCGTCTGGAGTTCGTTTGCAGTGGCTGGAGGCCCTGGCACGCCCATTCTCTCTCTGTCTCTCTCTCTCTGTCTCTCTCTCTCTCTCTGTGCCTCTTTCCTTCTCTCAAACAAATAAATAAAAATAAAATATTTATGAAAAAAAAAAAAAAACCTCACCGGGGAATTAAAGGCTTCCTCATAGCAAAGCGTCTTGTGTGCAGCGCGTCATTACCTACTAATTTACCTCTTGCTCCTCTGACCTCATTTTCACACCGTGAACTTGCCTCGGGCCAGGTGTTGCTGCATTTCTGGCACAGGTGATGTGCTTAGCACGGACAACACCCCCGCCGGCAGCCTGACTGTGGAAACGTTTCAGAACACGTTGCCAAGTGATACGCAAAGGCCCAGATGGAAACGGCTCTCCAGCCATCTTGCTCTCTGTGATAAATTGACTCCCCTACCCCTGCTCTAGGAATCGCCCCTGAGCTAAATCAAATAAGGACAGATTCCACCTCAAGGCCCGAGCAAGGAAGAAGACAGTAATCTTTTAATGGAATCCTATTTTTCAAACTAACATTTAGCCTGCATGAGGCTCTCAGTGGGACCAGACTGAAGGAAGGCGGGGAGAAAGGAAAGGCTAGTGAACGTTTGGAGGCAGATGCTCAGCAGGGAAGCAGTTCTGCCTGCCGATGACGGATGAGAGCAGGTGCTTTGAGTGGAAGGCGCTGATGGCAGCGATAGCCCCCTTCACAGGGATGGAGGCTCATCTCTGAGAGATGGGGAAGGGAAGATTCCCAAGTCAAGCTGGGAGCCACCTTAGGATGCTAAAGATCCGAGAGCAGTTGTTCGCCAACCAAAAGTCTGTTTTCACAACTGGAAGAGAATGGGGCTGTGCAGTGAGGGCGCACCCAAAGAAGAAGGGGTCCAGTGGTGAACTGGCATCTGGCCCCAGGGCTAAGCGGTTTGCGTCTCAGTTCATTCTCGCCCCTTCTGATGGTCTTAGGGAAGCACTACGTGGAGGGGAGCCCTCATGGGGAAGGGTCTCTCCCTAGCACCTAACCTGCACTGCTTGCTATACTGTTCCTGTCGGTTGGTTTTTGGCTCAAGATTGTAAGGGTTATCCTCCCATCTATGACACGACTCTTCTGGCTTCCTTTTATGGTATGAATTTCAAATTTCCTTAAGTATGTATTTATTTGTGTCCAAAAGAGTGAGTTATCTAAAGAGAAAAGGATACTCAAAACAAGTGAGCCACCAACATGTAAAAAAAAAAAACATCTAAAAGATGGCACGTAGATGGAGAAACTCATCTAGCCTGTACCAGTTACTTTCTTATGGCTGAGACAAAATACCTGACCAGCAGCAACTTATGGGAGGAAAGGGAAGGAAAGGGCTTACAGGCTTATAGCTTCAAGGAGAAGTTGCATTATGGTGGGAAAGGGGTAGCAGAAAGAAGACACCAAAATCACATCATCGTGACAGGAGGGACAGAGAGAGAGAGGTGAGCAGGGCTGGGCTGTCACATCCCAAGGCCCACCCCTGTGACACACTTCCTCCAACAAGGCTCCACCTCCTAAAGAGTCCACAATGGGGGCTGGAGAGATGGCTTAGTGGTTAAGGCGTTTGCCAGCGAAGCCAAAGGACCTCAGTTCAATTCCCCAGGACCCACGTCAGCCAGATGCACAAGGGGGGTGCGCATGCATCTGGAGTTCGTTTGCAGTGGCTAGAGGCCCTGGCGTGCCAATTCTCTCTCTCTCTCTCTCTCTCTCTGCCTCTTTCTCTTTTGCTTTCTCAAATAAATAAATTAAAATTAAAGAGTCCATAATGGTCCCAAACAGTGCCACTAACTTGGAGTTAAGTGATTTAGTGCATGAATCTATGGGGGACATTAACATTCAAGCCACTGCATAGCCCAATCTATAATTGCTGATCATCTCATTTTTCCTTCTCTCTCTTACACACACACACACACACACACACACACAAACACACACACCCCTACTGTCAATCACTTGTCCAGTCTCAGCTTGGATATAGCCAACAATGGAGTGCTTACTACCTTTCTAGAGTTTCAACCAATCTATGGGTGGATAGCTTCAACTTTGGAAAATGAGAAAGGGATTTTTATGTTTCCCGACAACAACCGCCATCTGTCAACCCTGCCCTGCCCGTTGTTGGGCAAGTGGCATGTGACCGTCCTTGCCTGCCATGTCTCAGTGTGAGCCCCACGGGGTCTTAGCAGTGTCCAACAGAGATCTCACACAGGAGTTGGGTGAGCGGGGTGGCTCCAAGCTTCCAGCTGCGAGGAAACGGCTCTCCCCGCTTCTAGGGGCTGGGCAGAGGGAAGGTGAGAAGACTGGGCGGGCCGGCCTTGCCCACGGGACACGGTCTGTGCGCGGTGACTTCTATGGCATGACTACTGTGGCATTCCTTTATGGTATGGATGTCAAGTCTTCCTGCAAGGTGCATTTACTTGTGCCCCAAAGAGTGAACTGTTTAAAGAGCAAACGATGTACAAATTATGCGTGTCGCCATCCCCCACAAGTTGGAATGGCATAGCCAGCGCTGGCATATGCTGTTGCTGCCTTGCCCTGGTGGACCAACGTGGAGATAGCCAGTGCCCACGCAGTCTTCTGCTTCTTTCGGCTCATGGGCCAAGGGTACAGCCTGTCACGACAGAGGAGGCACTGGCCGCAGGAGCACAAAGCGCAGCTGGTCACATTGTGTCTGCAGAAGCAGAGAGTGATGCATGCTGCTCAGCCACCACTCTCCCTTCTCTCTCTCTTTCTTCCTTCCTTCCTTCCTTCCTTCCTTCCTTCTTCCTTCTTCTTTCTTTCTTTCTTTCTGTGTTTTTTTTTTTGTTGTTTTTTTTTTTCACTCTAGCTCAGGCTGACCTAGGATTCACTATGTAGTCTCAGGGTGGCCTTGAACTCACAGTGATCCTCCTACCTCTGCCTCCCGAGTGCTGGGATTAAAGGCAGTGCGCCACCACCCCCGGCTCAGCTCTCTCTTTTCTATATAGAGTCCAGGTCCCCAGCTCCTGGATCAATGCCGCTCACAGTCACAGTGGGTCTTCCCACCTCAATTAACCTAATCAAGATAACCCCCAACGGGGCATGCCTAGAGGCTATTTGTTTCCTCTGGATGATTGGAGGTCCTGTCAAGCGGACAACCAATGTACACCAAAAGAGTAATTAAGGAAAAACCCTTTGCATGAGGGTTTTCCACCAAATGAGGCTCTTTCAGACAGCCAGAAGGGTCTGGAATGAATGGAGAGGTTTATGGTCCCTTCCTGATTTCTCTTTTTTCACCGTTATGGAACTTCCCTGGATCTATAAGCCTGAAATAAATTCTGTTCCTCCTATGCACTGCGTCTGGCTTGGAGGTTCATCTCAGCAGCGCGGGGCCGACTGTGACACTGCCCATCACTTTCTGGTCTCGCTCACAACCGACCGGTGGGGGGCCCTGGTGCCAAGTAAAGCCCCAGACCGCTCCTGTGGCACCTGCTTTCTTCCCGGCAGCCTCGGGGGTCCCGCCATCAATTGCAGCATCTTGGGCTTCTCCCCTAGCCAGCCGCACATCTCCTGGTCTCCTCCCTTCCTCCCTCCCTCCCGGCTGCAGCGTCCTCAGCTCCCCTCTCTACTTCCTGGCGTCCAAGGTCCAAGGCCCTTGGCTTTCATCCTGTTCCGAAGCCAATCAGTGTCCTGCAAAGCGAGCAGACCACAGAAGAGCAGACCACAGAACGAGGAGGTGTGATCCAGGCTTTGCAGATAAGGCCCCTCCTGCTGGGTACTGAAGCCATCCTCCATGGGCTTTGATGGCTCCGGAAATCTCCCGGCACTGAGCTATGACATTTATCCCTGTCCCCTGTCCTCCCCCTCCACCCCAGCAGGGCCTCTTCCCTCACCCACCCAAAGGCAGTTGAGGTCAATCCCACGCCTGCCTTCCAGCACACAGATGCCTTCTTGGTCACCTCTGCTGATGTCAGGGCCCTGAGACGAGCCTCCTGGAGGCACTCTGTGAGCTCTTGGTAATTTTATGAGCCTTGGAGCAAAGAGTGAGTTTGATTTTTTTTTTTTTTGCCCCTTCTTGAGGCCTTTCCTCTTTGCTAGTTTGAAGCAAAATGGTAACATGTAGCTGCATGCCCCTTTCCAGAATTTAAAGCTAAAAGGAGCCTAGAGCTCTGCAATTTGCTATTCAAGTTTGATTCAGATCTCCTATAACGACCACTGTAGGATCAGAGCTGCCAGCAGCCATCCAAAGCAGGCATGTGCTATAGAGCAGATGCTGAATGTCCCCAAAAGTCCACACGGTAAAGACTTGGCCACCACTGTGACACTACTGGGAGGTGGTAGCACAGAGACTTCAGGAGGCATAGCATAGTAGGTGGCCTTTAGCTCACAGGGACAGAGCCCTTGAAGGGGGATCAGGGATCCAAACCACCTCTTCTCATTTGCTTCCTGAATGACGACGAGGTGAGCAGTTTCGCCCCGCCCCACCCTCCCCACTATGATGAGCTGCCTGTTTGCCACAACTGAGCCTGCTGACTGCGGGATAGAACCTCCGAAACTGTGAGCCGAAGCTTTTGTCTCTCTAAGTCAATGCCCTCGGGGAGTTTGTTACCGTAAAGCTGACACCACATGGTTTCGGGCCATGTCTCAGGAGCAGGCTGGCAGCCTCTGCCCTCCCTGCACACCCTCGCTCACCTGCAACCAGGGCAGAACACTCAAGAGATACCTTGAGAAAAGGACAGCAGGAAATCTACCCAGCGGAGGCCTGAAGGGTCACACCTAAGCAGAGGGAGGCGGGAGAAGGCGGGCTCCAAAGTCAGGCCACCCTTACACTTCAGTATCACTTACTGGATACGCAGCTATTAGTTAGCTGAGGGGAGGAAGCGGGCGCTGTCAGTCCCACAATTCCCTTCTGCTCCAGCAAGAGTGAAGAAAGACGTGAGCTGTTGGGAGACCCTCAGTGATGCCAATGCAAGCCCTTCATGAATAGGCAGGACTAGTTGAGGATTTAAAAAATAGCCAGAGCCAGGCACACGCCTTTAATCCCAGCACTCTGGAGGCAGAGGTAGGAGGATCACCAAGAGTTCAAGGCCACCCTGAGACTACATAGTGAATTCCAGGTCAGCCTGAACTACAGTGAGACCCTACCTTGAAAAACCAAAAATAAATAAATTAATTAAATAAATTTTAAAAATAATAAAAACCTAAAACAATAAAAAATAGCTGGGCATAGTGGAGCACACCTTCAATTCTAGCACTTGGGAGACAGAGGTAGGAGGATTGCCGTGAGTTTAAGGCCATTCTTTTTATTTATTTATTTATTTATTTATTTATTTATCTATTTATTTATTTATTTGAGAGTGACAGAGAGAGAGAGAGAGAAAGAGGCAGATGGAGAGAGAAAGAGAATGGGTGCACCAGGGCGTCCGGCCACTGCAAACGAACTCCAGATGTGTGCGACCCCTTGTACATCTGACTAACGTGGGTCCTGGGGAATGGAGCCTTGAACCAGGGTCCTTAGGCTTCACAGGCAAGCGCTTAACTGCTAAGGCATCTCTCCAGCCCCAAGGCCATTCTTGAGACTACATAGTGAATTTCAGGTCAGTCTGGGCTAGAGTGAGACCCTACCTCAAAATAAAAATAAAAATAAAAATAAAAATAAAAATAAATAAATAAAATAAAATATCAAAACAGTAGTTGGCTTGGGACATGAGACTGAAAACAGAGATGGGCAAGAGGGAATTTTGCCAGGTAATGGAAGATTCTGGGCCTTAATTTGTACATTATACTATATGACAGTTTTTCCTCAAAAGAAAAAAAAAACTCAAATACATATTGAGAGGGCTGGGGAGAGTCTCAGTGGTTCAGGGTACTTGTTTGCAAAATCTGTCCATCCAGGCTCAATTTGCCAGCGACCATGTAAAGGCTGACACAAAAAGTGGCATTCATTTGTGGCAGCCAACACATGCAAATAAAAAATATTAATTAATTAAAAATATTGAAGGGGTGAGGGAGAGTAGGGGAAGGAAAGGGTTAACCAAACCTAGAGATGTTGTGAATAAGCTCTGACTAAAAGTGAGAGCAGCCCTAATCTATGGACATAAACATAAGGAAACCTGCCTTGTTGTTAGCTAATTTAAAAAATATTTGAGAACTGGAGAGATGGCTTAGCTGTTAAGGTGCTTGCCTGTGAAGCCTAAGGACCCAGGTTCGATTCCCCAATACCCATGTAAAGCCAGATGTACAAGGTGACACCTGTTTCTGGAGTTCGTTTGCAGTGGCTAGAGGCCCTGATACACCCATATTTTCTCCCTCTTCTCTGTCTCTCTCTCTCCCTCCCTCACTCTTTCACTCTCATAAATAAATAAATACATTTTTAAAATTATTTCAGGGGCTGGAGAGATGTCTTAGCAGTTAAGGCACTTGTCTCCAACACCAAAGGACCCAGGTTTGATTCCCCAGGACCCATGTAAGCCAGATGCACAAGCCAGATGCATACAAGCATATGGAGTTCGGTTGCAGCGGCTGGAAGCTCTGGAGCGCCCATTCTCTCTCTCTCTCTCTCTCTCTCTCTCTCTCTCTCTCCCTCTCTCTCTCTCAAGTAAATAAAAATCTTTTTAAAACATTATTTGAAGCCAGGTGTGGTGGCGCACACCTTTCATCTCAGCACTCAGGAGGCAGAGGTAGGAGAATCGCCATGAGTTCAAGACCACCCTGAGACTCCAGAGTAAAATTCCAGGTCAGCTTGAGCTAGAGTGAGACTCTATCTTGAAAAACCAAAAAACAAACAAACAAACAAACAAACAAAAAAACCCACAGGCTTTGTTGTTGCTGTTGTTGTTTTGTTTTTTGAGGTAGGGTCTCACTCTAGCTCAGGCTGACCTGGAATTCACTCTGACATCTCAGGCAGGCCTCAAACTCAAGGTGATCCTCCTACCTCTGCCTCCCCAGTGCAGGGACATGCGCCACCACCACTCCGGCTTCAAAATGAAGTATTTTTGAAAGCAAACATTTCACCCTCCCAACGGTGGCAGTATGCAGTAGTTGCTAAGAATGGACCCTTGCCTAGCTGTGTGAGAATTTGACTGAAATTCTCCAAACCTCACTTCCTCTGTCTGTAAACTGGGGTGGTAACATCTGCGTGATAGGATGGCTGTGAGGAGGAGATGAGCTGCTCACCAGGGAAGTGCCCTCAACACTGCTTGGAACTTGGCAACTGTTCACTGTTAACAGCAGTTCCCTCCCATGGGTGAGTGATAACTGAAAATACAGTAAAAAACAATTGACTAAAGTTTGAAGACTGCCGGCCAGAAAACCAGCTTTCTGTTTGTTAAAAATAGAAATCGAGGCTGGAGAGATGGCTTAGCAGTTAAGGTGCCTGCCTGCAAAGCCAAAGGACTCAGGTTCGATTCTCCAGTACCCATGTAAGCCAGATGCACAAGGGGGCACATGCATCTGGAGTTCGTTTGCAGTGGCTACATGCCCTGGCACACCCATTCTCTCTCTCTTGCTCTCCCTCTCCTCTCCCCCCCCTCTCTCTCTGTGTGTGTGTGTGTTTCTCTCTCTCTTAAAATAAATAAATAAATATTTAAAAAGAAATTAACAAAAGTGAAAGGGTTGACTACTTACAAATACTAAATAGGACTTTCTGCTTAACATAACTGAAGGACTTAATAAGTGTGGAGGGGCCCCACTACCCTCCCTGCTCACTGTCCAGAATTACCTTTGGAACCATCTTTGTCAACTGGCCAACCATCTATCTCCTGGAATATCAAAGAAAGTATTCTATATAAGTTAAAAGTGCTTTTCTAGACCGAACCAGACATCAACTTTTATGCATAAAGCAAAAAAAAATGTCAACAGAATTGTCTGAAACATTCCTAACATTTCTTCCTGCCCAGTGTATAACATTTTTCAAATACATTTCAAATTAAACTGGTACCTGTATGTTTCTTTGCAATGTCAGCCTGCATGCTGTCCAGAGTTGGGACAAGGCAGCATAGCGTTTAAAAGGGGCTCCAAGATCAAAGGGGGGGGGCTCCGTTTTGTCCGGGATGTCCTTGCAAGCCACTGACACCCATTCTGCTGCTGCTCCCTGGCCTAACACCCTGCTGTTCTGTTTCCATGGTTTCCTACATACTCAATAACTTTTTGTGTCCATATCAAATCACAGTGCAGCCTTTAAAAAAGTTTTAATGGGCAACTAAGCTCAAGATATAAATAGTGCCATTAATGTCCACCATTAAATAGAGGTAACAGCACTATGATTAGCTATGACAAATTTGATAATCCGTATGGGTAGAAACAGGTATGTTTATGACAGCCACCTGTCTGACTGTTAGTACAATTATAAGATTTCACAGAATTCAAAAATTTTTAAAAGAGTATCAGAGAATTAATTCAAAATAATGTATACACATATATTGATGGTAACATTTTCTTCTTTTAAGTTATGCATGGAGGGCTGGAGAGATGCCTGCAAAGCCAAAGGACCCAGGTTCGATATCCCAGGGCCCACATAAGCCAGATGCACAAGGTGGCACGTGCGCCTGGAGTTCATTTGCAGTGGCTGAAGGCCCTGGTATACCCATTCTCTCCCTCTCTCTCTCTCCCTCTTCCTCTCTCCTTCTCTAATAAAATAATTAAATAATTTAAAATACATATAAAATAAGGGCTGGAGGGATGGCTTAGCGCATTTTCCTGCAAAGCCAAAGGACCCAGGTTCAATTCCCCAGGACCCATGTTAGCCAGATGCACAAGGTGGTGCATGCGTCTGGAGTTTGTTTGCAGTAGCTGGAGGCCCTGACTCACCCATTATCCATCTGCCTCCCTCTCTCTCTCTCTCAAATAAATAAACAAAAATAAAATATTGTTAAAAGTATTTCTACCAAACAACTTTTCAAATATGATTCAAGGACACAATAGAAAATAACCAGAGCCATATGGAAACTTACATGTCTACTAATTCAATAACCTATGTGTTTAAAATTCAGTTTGGGCATAATAAGTACCTTTGGGGGATGGATCATGCTGGGCCTGGAAGCCAGCAGAAGACTGTTACAAAGAAATTTCAGCACCAAAGATGGGATACCTTCTAGAAAGTTCTTCAGGGAGGCCCCTGATACCCTCAAAACATTACAGGCTATTGCCAAGGCTTTTGGTTGCCCACCAAAACAAGACAGCGAGATCCTACTGCTGAAGACTCCACGCGCTTGGGCCGCAGATCACTGAGAAATGAAACTGGAGCTGAGCTGGAAGCCTCCTCCCCGTTGACTGGCTGTCAGGATGCTGCAAAGAGCTATGCAGCCTGTGGGAGGAGAAAACTTGTCAACAGTCTTAGCCAAAGGTGGACCTGCAAGCTTGATGGCTGGCCAGCCAGGCCAAATACTCCAACTGTGCAATGGTGGCAAGTCTGCTATGGGGGAAACCAACTGCCTCATGCTGAAAACCTAATCAAAAGCCTATGGCTGGGGAGGCTCATAAGCCCTAGGGGGGAAACTGCTACTGTTTTCTGGCTAAGTGGATATATTATGCCCACCAAACTGTCCCCCAAATTACTTACGTTTATGTGCATATATTCATGCCGCTCTCACTTTTGGTTAGAGAAGCTTCTCTTTTCAGATGGCAGTGACCACTGGGGAAGACTCAAAACTCACCAAAGTGCTGAGAAGTGTCAGTGGCGTGTTTAGCACTAAGTGAGACATCTCTGTCACACCCTCCAAGGCTCAGGGACCATTGAGGAAGAGGTGGCAGAAAGAATGTAAGAGCCAAGGGAAGGGGAGGAGCGCTTTGTAATACTGTCTTCCAGCTAGAAAGTGGCCATGGTATTCGTGGTCTCCCAGTGGATCATACTAACCGCACAAGACCTGCATAATAGGAGGAAAAAAATGATAACTTTGGAAATCAGAAGTTAAAAAAATGGATACAGTGGAGGGGAGATTTTGGAAGCAAAAAAAATAGAGGGTGGTGGGAGGAGATTGGAATCATGGTACATTGTCTATACGTATGGAGCTTATCAATAAAAATGTTTAAAAAGACTTCCAGGTAAGATGGTGGCATACCTAGCCACACCAAAGGAGCCTAGGGAGGGAAATAAGCAGAAACACAGGAAAATATACTCTTTCAGTGAGAAGTGAAGGTGTGTAAGTTATTATCAACCACAGCAGAGAAGCAGGAGAAACATCTCCAGAAAGGACGAAACTGGCCAGCATCCAGGCCCCGACCCACGCTCCTGGCCACAGAGCTGCAGGAGCAGAAACCAAGCGAGGGGATTTTCCACTCTCATCAGCTTCCTCTCAGAGCCAAGAAACCTGAAGGAGAAGTCAGCAGAGACCATCTGAGCCGCTGATGAAGAACACAAACGGGACCAGCCAAGAGCAGCTCCGGTATGACTCCAGTCACCCTACAAAGTCTCCCATCCGCCAACCGTCAGCGCTGGGAACCTCCAGAGAACTCATTCGCCCCTGGCCTCCTGGCACCCAGAGAGATTAACGTGGGCACTCAGCATGGGTGAGATTGGAAGCCATCCCAAAAGGTAAGAAGATCTACTTATACAAAGCCAGATACGTAGGCCTGCAATGGAAGTGTTAATCTCTCTCTCCATGTCGGGAAAGGCCGTGCATTACACTTGAATAATATATTCTTGGTTGGCTTTACCCTTCCCAAATAAGCTGCATTTTGGTGTTGATTATTGTTGCCTTTGAATTTTTCCTGATTTTTAGGGCCTTTGTCTTTTCCTTCTGTCATTATTGGGGGCAGGGGCTGACTGGCTCCAAGCTGACTTGGAACCCATTTCAGACCAGAAATCTCAACCTCCTAGTTGACAGGATTAATTGCTGGAGGCCCTGGCATGCCAATTCTCTTTCTCTCTCTTTCTCTCTGTCTCATTAAAAAAAAAAAAAATAGGACAGTCTGTTGGTCTTGCCTCAAAAAAAATGGGCTATGGAACTAAATAGAGAGTTTTCAAAAGAAGAAATACAGATGGCCTATAAACATCTCAAAAATGTTCTACATCCTTAGCCATCAGGGAAATGTAAATTAAAACTACTTTGAGATTTCATCTCACTCCTGTCAGAATGGCTATCATCAAGAAAAAAAAAAAATGACAATAGATGCTGGAGAGGATATGGAAACAGAGGAATCCTTCTACACTGTTGGTGGGAATACAAACTGGTATGGCCATTGTGGAAATCAGTGTGAAATTTCCTGAGACAACTAAAAATAGATCTACCATATGACCTAGCATATACCCTAAGGACTCTTATTTCTACCTTAGAGATACCTACACAACCATGTTTATTGCTGCTCTATTCACAATAGGTAGGAAATGGAACCAGCCTAGATGGCCCTCAGCTGATGAATAGATAATGAAGATGTGGTACATTTATACAATGGAGTTCTATTTGGCAGTAAAGAAAAATTGAAATTTGCAGGGAAATGGATGGGTCTGGAAAGAATTATACCAAGTGAGGTAGCCCAGGCCCAGAAAGCCAAGTGCTGCATGCTCTCTCTCATATGTGCATCCTAGCTACAAATGTATAGACTTGCATGTGAGTTAAAGTAAAACTCAGTAGCAGAGAGAGAGAGACCCCTATTTCTTCTTTATCAAGAATAGTTTTATGGGGCTGGAGGGATGGCTTAGTGGTTAAGGTGTTTGCCTGCAAAGCCAAAGGACCCAGGTTCGATTCCCCAGGACCCACGTTAGCCAGATACACGAGGGGGCATAAGCGTCTGGAGTTTGTTTGCAGTGGCTAGAGGCCCTGGCGCACCCATTCTCTCCCTCCCTCTCTCTCTCTCTCTCCTCCCTCTTTCTCTGTCAAATAAATAAACAAATATTTTTTAAAATTTAAAATAAATAAAACAAATAAAAGAAGAAATGGATGCTTAGCCTGTAAGACAGTACCATTATCTCACTGGGAGAGGAGAAAAGCAAAAAGGGACATGAAGTGTGGTTTCTGGAATGCCAGCAAAGAATGATAATTATTTCTGGGTTTGCTTTTCAATTCTTTGTTGACGCAGAAAAGTTTTCTTAGGACCCTTTTCTGAATGTGTTCTATATGTCAAAATAAATAAACTTGGCTTGGTTAATTGGCTTGACAATGAGAGCTAGCTTTTTCATCGGCAATATTCAGTGGACGTTTTTCCAAGGTTTGGATGAAATGTGCTTCAAGTTTGCATTCACACTGAAACAGTTCATAAAGAGTACCGTGTTGATAAGAGTAAACAGAAATTTACGTTTGGATTCTTCCCAGCTTTTTTTGTGAATAGCAATTTAAACCAGTGCCTCTTTGTAAAGGAATGAGAGGGTAATTAATAGTCACTTGACAGGTCTTGGTACACAATCTTTTTGATATACTTCCCAGACATCGAAAGCGTGAATTACTCTAATGATTGGGTTGTAACTCCTTTGCAAGTCAGTGGCTTCCTCGCTTTAAACAAAATTAAAAGAGGACTTAATGAGATGATTAGCTTATAGAATACACAAAATGGTTTTAATGATACCTCGTGACTTTTTTTTGGCATGCGCATCATTAAAAATTCAAAGAGTTATGACAGTGCTATAATAGAATATATCCTGTTCTCAGGTTTCTTCATGCTTGCTGCTATGAAAACAATAGGAAGAGAAATTAGCTGAACCCTGTCTTATTCTAGCAATAAGTATTCTATGATGGATAAATGAACCATGTAGTTCAAAAAGTCCTCCATTCATCTTGTTAGCAAATCCAATTCCCAACTATTTTTTACTTTCATGTTTGTCATAGAGATTTAAAATATACTTACATAGTTTTGACCACGTGTAGTCTTAAAGGTTGTACTATAGCTCAATTTAGGACAATTTTTTTGTATTTTTTATGAGAAAGAGTCAGAGAGAGAATGGGTATGCCAGGGCCTCCAGCCACTGTAATTGATCTCCAGATGTGTGCACCACCTTGTCCGCATGTGCAGCCTTGCCCACTCACATCCCCTTGTGCATCTGGCTTATGTGGGACCTGGAGAATTGAACATGAGTCCTTAGGTTTCACAGGCAAACGCCTTAACTGTTAAGCCATTTCTCCAGCCCTCAGGACAAAATTTTAATCCTTGGAGGTTTATGGTCATAAGAAATAGAAACATGCTGGTGTGTGTGATTTATTGAAAAACACCAGAAAAAAATCTAAAAGACTTTTGAGCATATAAATATGTTAGGTTGGGGCTGGAGGGATGGCTTAGCAGTTAAGGCATTTGCCTGTGAAACCTAAGGACTCATGTTCAATTCTCCAGGTCCCACATAAGCCAGATGCACAAGGGGGCACACATGTCTGGCATTCATTTGCTATGGCTGGAGGCCCTGGCATGCCCATTCTCTCTCTCTCTTTCTCCCCATCTTTCTCTGCCAAATAAAATAAATAAATAAATGTTTTTAAAAAAACATGTTAGGCAGAATCCTGTAAGATACAAAGGCTATAAAGAGAGTTTAAGCACTTGGCTACCTGCAAAAGCTCAAAGGTAAATCCCTACTGTAGAAGACTCCACTGTCTGCAACCACAGAACATTGAGTGATCATGCTAGATTTTTTTTGTTTGTTTGTTTGTTTGTTTGAGGTAGGGTCTCACTCTCACCCAGGTTGACCTGGAATTCACTACGTAGTCTCAGGGTGGCCTCGAACTCATAGCGATCCTCCTACCTCTGCCTCCTGAGTGTTGGAATTAAAGGCGTGCGCCACCATGCCTGGCTTTACTTTCTTTCTTTCTTTCTTTCTTTCTTTTGTTTTTTGAGGTAGAGTCTCACTCTAGCTCAGGCTGACCTGGAATTCACTATGCAGTCTCAGGGTGGCCTCTAGCTCCCGGCAATTTTCCTACCTCAGCCTCCTGAGTGCTAGGATTAAAGGCGTGCACCATCACACCTGGCTTCACGTTCTTTTTTTTTAAATATTTATTTGGAAGAGAGAATGGGCACAACAGGGCCTACTGCCACTGCAAACAAACTCCAGACGCATATGGCATTTTGTGCATCTGGCTTTATGTGGGTACTAGAGATTCAAACCCGGGTCATTAGGCTTTGCAAACAAGCGCCTTAACCACTAAGCCATCTCCCCAGCCCCATCCTCCCTTCTCACCTTTCTATTTAGTCTGGGCCCAGCTCCTGGGATGATGCTTTGTACAATCAGGGAAGGTCCTCACTACCTCAGTCCATCCTCACTAGAAACACCCTCATAGACACACCCAATGGTATGCTACATTAATTCCCTATGGTGTTTCTTAATTCAGTCAAATTCACAATTAAAATTAACCATCATAGGAGCTGGAGAGATGACTTAGTGCTTAAGGTGCTTGCCTGCAAAGCCAAAGGACCCAGGTTCAATTCCCCCTAGTACCCACATAAGCCAATTACGCAAGGTGGCACATGCATCTGGAGTTCCTTTGCAGGGTCTAGAGGCCCCGTCACACCCATTCTATCTGCTTCTTTATCGCTCTCTCTCTCTCTCTCATAAACAAATAAAGTATTTTTTTAAAAATTAACCGTCAGGCTGGAGAGATGGATTAGTGGTTAAGGCGTTCCCCTGCAAAGCCAAAGGACCCGGGTTCTATTCCCCAGTACCCACATAAGCCAGGGGCGCACACGTCTGGAATTCGTTTACAGTGACTGGAGGCCCTGGCGCACCCATTCTCCCTCCCCACCCCCTCTCCATTTCTCTCAAATAAATAAATAAAATATATTTTTTAAAATTAACCATCACAAAAGCCACCCTAGCCAATATCCTCATAGATAAAACATTAAGGACCAGAGAGGAAGCAGGCCAATCCAGTTTGCACAGAAATCCTGGGGTGCTGTGAGGCTCATCCAGGTCTGGCGAGTCCAGGACAGGGTGCATCACTCCCACCCACTCCACACCCCCAGGCGCAATGTGCTCTTCACTTGCAGACAGCTTACAAAGGCTCAGCTGTGTGAAGCCTGGGCATGGAAGTTGGTGCTGCCCACATTAATATCCCTGGAAACTCCTGTCAGCCGTGGGGTGGCTGTTGTCCTGTCTCATATTGCTGTGCCATCCCCAGGTCCTGGTGGGGAGCCTTAGCTTTTTCTTAGCTTTTTTTGTTTTGTTTTCTTTCCAGGTAGGGTCTCACTCTTAGCTCAGGCTGACCTGGAATTCACTATGTAGTCTCAGGGTGGCCTCGAACTCACATTGATCCTCCTACCTCTGCCTGCTGGGATTAAAGGCGTGTGCCACCACGCCCCAAGGATCCTTAGCTTTGTTTTGTTAGAAGAAACAGATTCAGGCTTTGCTTTGAAGGGCTTTGTTAAATTCCTATAGTTAGTAAGGAGCCCAGCCTGCTCAGTACTCGAATCTTCTCACTCCAAGCAGGACATTGTATCTGTCGGGTTCTCTGCTTTATCTCCAGCCTCTGCCAAACGTGTCTGAAACACCGTGGTGTCCAATTGATCCCGAATGACTAGGTTAATGAGTGAATTCATGAATAGTAGTCCCAAATTAGGCAGCTCTCAGATGACTCACATCACTGAGGAGAGATCAATACTTCAGTGTTTAAAAAATATTTATGCCGGGCGTGGTGGCGCACATCTTTAATCCCAGCACTTGGGAAGCAGAGGTAGGAGGATCACTGTGAGTTTGAGGTCAGCCTGAGACTGCATAGTGAATTTCAGGTCAGCCTGGGCTAGAGCGAGACCCAACCTCTCCGGCCCTATTTAAAAGTAAGTAAGAAAGAAAGAAAGAAAGAAAGAAAGAAAGAAAGACAGACAGACAGACACAAACAAACAAAGAAGAAAGAAGAAAGAAAGAAAGAAAGAAAGAAAGAAAGAAAGAAAGAAAGAAAGAAAGAAAAGAAAGAAAGAAAAGAAATGGAGGCCTGAGGAGATAGCTCAGTGAGTAAAGTGCTTGCCTTCCGAGCATAAGAACCTGATAGATTCCCAGAACCCACAAAAAATGTCAGGCATAGTGGTTTGCCTTTTACTACTGGCCCTGGAGGGGTGGAGACAGGACGATCTGGCCCTGGAGGGGTGGAGACAGGACGATCCTTGAGTGGTCAGCCAGGCTGGTTTAACTGGTGAACTTCAGACCAGTGAGAAAACCTGTTTCAAAAAAAAGCGGGGTGGCTGAAGAGATGGCTTTGTGGTCAAGGTGCTTGCCTGTGAAGCTTAAGGACCCAGGTTCAACTCCACGTTAGCCAGATGCATCAGGTGACATATGTGCACAAAGTGGTACACACGTCTGGAGTTCAACTTCAGTGGCTAGAGTCCCTGGTGTGACAATTCTCTCTCTCTCACTCTCTCTCTCTCACTCTCTCTCTCTCTTAAACAATTTTATTTTTTGGTTTGGTTTTTCGAGGTAGGGTCTCGCTCTAGCCCAGGCTGTCCCGATATTCACTCTGTAGTCTCAGGCTGGCCTCAAACTCACAGAAATCCTCCTATCTCTTCTTCCTGAGTGCTGGGATTAAAGGCATGTGCCACCATGCCCAGAAAGAAAAAAAAATATTTTTTTTTTTTAAAACTGGTGAAGCTGCATTTTGGGACGGCCACTGTGTGGCCTGGACTGTAGGCTGGCGCCACCATCTGGTCTGGAGCTGAACTAACAGGCAGCCCAGATCTTCTACCCGCCCCCCCCCCAACCCCACCTCCAGGCAGGTCATTGTTCCAGAGCTGTTTGTTTCTGGGTTCCCTACAGGAATGTAAGAGGGACTGTGACTTCAGGTACAATGTCCACCACATGGAGGTTGTCATCTAACTGGAGAAGCAAGGCAGGCCAAAAGCATATTAAATGAACAATACATAGATATACAAACAGACCCACCTGATGCTCAGGGAGGACAGGAGGCAGGGCAGATGTAAGACCCGGCCCCGCCTCCAGAATGCCCAGGCCTTGCTACCCCAGGAAGCATGGTCTCCACCTTCAACCCAGGCTCAGCCTTTGCCTGAAAATATCTTGACAACAGGGGCTGAGTGGAACGGTGTGGGAGCCAGCAGAGCAGGCTGGGATTTTATTCTTTCTTCAGTATGGATTGAGGGCTGGAGGGATGGCTTAGCAGTTAAGGCATTTGCCTGCAAAGCCAAAGGACCCATGTTCAATTCTCCAGGACCCACGTAAGTCACATGCACAAGGGGGCACATGCATCTGGAGTTTGTTTGCAGCAGCTGAATGCCCTGGCGTGCCCAATCTTTCTCTCTTTGTGTTTCTTTCTCTCTCTCCCTCCCTCCCTCCCTCTTTCTCGTTCTCTCTCATAAATAAATAAATAAAGTAAATCAGGGGGCTGGGGAGACTGCTCAGCCATTAAACGAGCTCGTTTGCAAGGCCTGGCAGCCCAGGTTTAATTCCCTGATGCAAGATGCACAAAGTGGCGCATGCATATGTAGCTCATTTACAGTGCTAGGAGGCCCTGGCACACCCACACTCTCTCAGCTTCTTTCTGTCTGGCTCAGGGTTCAATTCCCTAGCCACCCACATAAAGCCAGGTGGGCATTCCTTTGCAAGAGCAAGAGACCTTGGCATGCACACACACACACACACACACACACACACACACACACACCTGCATTCAAATAAAAAATAAATTTAAAAAATTAAAAAGTAATGCAAAGCTGGGCATGGTGGCGCACGCCTTTAATCCCAGCACTCAGGAGGCAGAGGCAGGAGGATCGTGGTAAGTTCGAGGCCACCCTGAGACTACAGAGTGAATTCCAGGTTAGCCTGGGCTAGAATGAGACCCTACCTCGAAAAATAATAATAATAATAATAATAATAAATAAAATGTAATGCAATATAATACACAGTACTTCTGAACATGGAATAAAATGCCAAACACCTGACCCAATACTTCTAGGTGGAAGAAGAAATCAAATGTTGCTCTAACCATAGAACAGAATGATTAATGGGAGAAAATGCATAAATGATAGGACTATGAGCAGAGCCAACTTGAAGGAACACTTTTATGGACATGTCGCAGGACAATTTAACAATAAAACATGAGAGTAATGGAATATAACCCAGGAACATACACTGGTATACATGGATACAGGAGGAAAGACAGCTCTCCTTTTTTTTAAATTATTTTTATTTGTTTATTTGACAGAGAGAAAGACAGGGAGAGAGAGTGAGAGAGAATAGGGTGCGCCAGAGCTCCAGCCACTGCAAACGAACTCCAGATGCGTGCACCCCCTTGTGCACCTGGCTTATGTGGGTCCTGGGGAATCGAACCTGGGGCCTTTGGCTTTGCAGACAAACGCCTTCACTGCTGAGCCATCCCTCCAGCCCAAGACAGGTCTTCTTAACACAATTCCAGTTCATAAAAGTGGATGAGCCGGGCATGGTGGTGCACGCCTTTAATCCCAGCACTCGGGAGGCAGAGGTAAGAGGATAGCCATGAGTTCGCGGTCACCCTGAGACTACATAGCGAATTCCAGGTCAGCCTGGGCCTCAAAAAACAAAAACAAAATAATAAATAAATAAATAAACAAACAAATGTGGATGAAATTATGGGACTAGATTTACGATTTGGGAAACGGCGTGCTCACGATTGTTGCTGGCAAGAAACCCCCACGGGTGAGAGCCGCGGCACTGGCCAGCACTGGCTGATAGTGACGCACACTTACCATGCAGGCCTGAGGACCTGAGCTTGGATCCCCAGCACATACATCAAAGCCCGGCAGGAGAGGCTGTCCACCTGCAATCCCACCACTGAGGAGGTGGCGACAAGACCCCAGGCAAGATGCCTAATCTAGACTAGCCAAATCATTGAGCGCTGGGTTCGAATGAGACACCCTGTCACGATAAATAAGGTGGAGATGGAGGAAGACATCGGCGTCAATCTCGAGCCTCCACATTGAGTGTGCACATGCACCTGCACGCAAACGCACATGTGTCAACACTCACACATGCACATCACACACAAACACACATACAAAGTAAGTGTCCCATAGATGCTGAAATTAATGGGCCAAAGTATAATCAAGAAGATAGGCAGGGCAAAGTGACATACACCTTTAATCCCAGCACTAGGAAGGCAGATAGGAGGAACATCCACGAGTTTGAGGCCAGCCTGGGACTACAGAGTGAGTGCCAGGTCAGTCTAGGATAGAGTGAAACCATAAAAAACAACAAAAATATTTTTATTATATTGCAAAAGTTTTTGCCCTGGGCCAGGCATCTTGGAGGATTCTGGCTCAGGTCCTCTGAGCACAGTTTGGACAACTTGCCCTGGGTGAGCTCTGACTGGATTTGACGCAGGTCATGTTTGGGTATCTAGCCTGGGCTCTGACGTGCCCTCAGGAACAGCAAACCCACTTTCGGGCTGGAGGTGACACTGGACTCTGAGTGACAGAAGAGTGTGATGGGGTAGACCACAAGGGAGTTCAGGGAAAGGATGTCTGGGGTTTAGTCCCAGCTAAGGTGCTGACCAAGCCCCACCCTCCTCTAAAAGATGCAGTTAGCCAGTGGCTGCCCGCTGGCCTACCCTGGGCAGGTGAGCACCAACAGAAGGTTCTTGAACAACTGTCAACCCCTGACAGTTGGCAGGCTCAGCCCCACCTCGGTTGCCGGGGCAACCAGGCTCACCGGGCACTGGCCCCGCCTCGCAGGCTCAGTTGGGAAGCAGCCTGGATGTGGTGAGGGAAGGGAGAAAGAGCTCCCTGAGGGTGCTGGGGTGCTGCTCCCCCTCTGACCCTCTGAGTCAGGAAAGAGGCTTGAAGGTGGGGACAGTGAGAAAGTAAGAGTCTCACCTTCAAGAGCCCAGGGCGTCAGGGCCCAACAGCAGTCCAATAAGGGCAGGAGTCTTGGGGGGCGTCTTTCAGAAGCTGGGTGCACAGGAAGTTGCCACCGCTGAGAAGGAAGCTTGCTCCATCTTGAAGGGAAGAAGGCCGGGCAACCATAGTCAGCTCAAGACTTGGGGATTCAGTAATGCTTCTAAACGGTCTGCAAATGTCGTCCCAGATGTCATGGGACCACAGCTTGTCAACAGAAAATGGAAGAGGGAAAACAAGATCAAGCAGAGGAGAGAGTCGAGAAATGCAGCCCCGAAGAACTGGCCTCAGGAGGTTGGAGCAGCTGTGAAGTGAGGCTCAGGACACACTGCAGCCCAGACAGAGAAGGGGGCAGATGAGTGACACTGGACCCTTTGACGACTAAAGGAAGTCTCCATGCCTTTAGAATGGATCCATTTAAAGTGGCTTAGAGGGCTGGAGAGATGGCTTAGTGGTTAAGTGCTTGCCTGTGAAGCCTAAGGACCCCGGTTTGAGGCTCGATTCCCCAGGACCCACGTTAGCCAGATGCACAAGGGGGCGCACGCATCTGGAGTTCGCTTACAGTGGCTGGAAGCCCTGGCGCGCCCATTCTCTCTCTCTCTCTCTCTCTCTCTCTCTCTCTCTCTCTCTCTCTCTATCTGCCTCTTTCTTTCTCTGTCGCTTTCAAATAAATAAATAAAAATAAACCAAAAAAAAAATTAAAGTGCCTTTGAACTGGATATGGTTTCTGAGGCCGGTCACCCTAGTTCCTAAGGTTCAGCTAGGAGGATCACAGTGAGCCAAGGCTAGCCTGGGTTTATAGTCCGTTACAGGTCAGCAGGGATCCTGTGTAAAACAAACAAAGCAGAGCCTCTGAGAATGGCTGGTCAATCTTCAGCCAATAGCTGGCCCAGGGCTACAGCTCCAGGCATGGGCACAGAAGGCAGAGCTGAACTGAGTACTGTTGTTAAAAGAAGGAACTGCTTTTCTGACGTAGGAACAAGGCAGTGAACTGTAGCGCCCCCTCCTGGCCTTTCTTCCTACCTGACACAGGGGCCCAGCATCCGCAGCAAAGAGACCGTGGACTGCAGAGTGATGGTGGGGCTGGGTACCAAACTAAGGACAAGGGAAAGTTCAGTTCAAAGGGAAGAGTGAGCTTGATCAAAGGTTGAGGCCTCCATGCCAATGAAGCTTAGCCCCAAAACTCCACCTGCGTCAGCTCCCTTCCTTCCACGCACCCAAGGCAAACTCTGCGCGTTTGCGCCCTGTGCGCGTAATTGAGATTGCAAATTCAACTCGTGGACGCAGGCGGGGTTTTCTCTAGAACAAAAGCCAAACTGTGGGTGCTCTCCCCAAAGCAGTGCATGTTGGGAGTTTGTTAGACTGTGATGTTGATTGGAAGAGTACCAGGCTGGCAAACACCCTAACAAGCCAGATTTGGCCATTTGTCCTCAAAAATCAAAGGGAAAAAAAAAAGTGATGATGAAAAGCAGGAAAAAAAAAGAAAAAGAAAAAGAAAAAGGTGATCTATTCAATGTGGCCATACTGGGAAGAGGAACAAAGGGGTCCAGGGATCTTCCAAGTTCATCATCTGGGATCCTAACATGAAGTGTAGGTTAAAATAAATACAGGGCCAAGTGGCACATAATTATCAACCAGCCCTGGTCAAAGTGTGGCGTGATCTTAATGTCTGACCCATCTTGTACAGCTCCTGCAAGAGGGTCTGTCAGAAGTGTGCGAAATCTCTTTCCAGGGAGACAAATCCCCCTCTCCCGGTTGGTACCAGGCCTTTTTCCTTCTCCCAGCATGAGATTCCTAAAGTAATTCCAATTTCTTGGGGATCATGGTTTAAAATAGTCAAAGAGAAGCTAAAGGACACACGTGTCCCCTTAGTATGTCTTCATTCCTGCCCTGGCGGTTATAGGGAAGTATTGCGACTTCTTTTAAGAACACAGGTTGGAGTTCATTTGCAGTGGCTGGAAGCCCTGGCACACCCATTCCTTCTCTCTCTTTCTCTCTCTCTCTCTCTTTCTCTCCTGGGTGTGGTGGTACACATCTTTAATCTCAGCTCTTGGGAGGCTGAAGTTGGGGGATTTCTGTGAGTTTAAGGCCAGGTTGAGACTACAAAATGAATTCCAGGCCAGCCTGGGCTAGAGCGAGACCCTACCTCAAAACAAAAAGCAAAACCAAAAACAAAACAAACAAACAAAAAAAACCCCACAGGTTGCTAAGGAAACAAAAGATGCTGAGGAATGTACCAGAGTCTCATAGGGAAAGCCTGGAGTTGCCTGGAGGGGGGCGGGGAAGGCGGACCCCAGTTCAAGTCACGCAGCCTCCCAGCTCCAACCCCACGCTTCTTACCTCCATCACGCGAGGTCCGCTTGCTGCCGGCATACTCACTAAGATGTGAGGATCCTGTGAGTAAGTGGCAGGTGCCTCCCTCCCTGCCCTCTTCTCATCTTGAACATCCCACAGTTGGTACGCTTCATCCAGGGTGTTTATGTTCCCCACCTGAGCTTCACAGTCTGCTGGGGTTTAGTACACCCACCGGGTGCCTGAATACTAAGGGCCAAGTGTTCCCTGCCTCTGCTTCCCCAAGCTCTCTAGTCTTGCACGAGATACCTGCTCAATGAACCCATGGGAAGAAAAGAAACAGCCAGCATGGGTTCTGAACACTTTCCTGGTTCTCTTATCCCAAGATACTAGTCCTGTTACAGGATACAAGTAAGGGGAGACGCAGCCCTGCGGGTCATCTCAATAGCATCTGAGGGATATGAGGGCCACCTGGTTGTGGCATCATTTGATAACACTGGCTGATCTGGCTGGCTAGGTGGGTGGCTCCATCCTCCCTCATAACTCCACGGATATCTCCTGAAGCTGCACGCCTGGTGGAAGAGGGAGGATGACCTTCTCCTGAATAGAGGAGAGGCCCTGGTCTTGGGTCAGAGGGGAACCTCCGCACAAACTCTCAATGGAAGTATGTGAGATCCACAGCGAGGGGCGGGCGTGCACGTTTCATGGAGAATTGAAGTGTGTAAACCGGGAGACCTTCAGAATACAAGATTACAAGTATAAAAATCAGGTCCTGGGTTTCTTGGGAGTGTGGAGCCCTGGGGGGGTTGACTCTAGAAGTTCCAGGGTAAACAAAGCACCTGCTTTGGCAAGTGGCTGTCAAAAGCGTCAAAGAGATGAGATCCTATTTTGGTCAGCCCTAGAAGACTTCAAGGCAGGTTTGCGGAAGACCAGATAAAAAGGGTAATTGTGGCAGGAGAAATCAGAGACCTGCTGGGGACCCAATGAGCAAACCAGCCCCGCTGGATAAAAACTTCCAAGGGATGGGTAGAAGAATTACCACGGGGTTTTATCTTGGGGTGGATCAAACGCAAACCCTCATACCTGAGCTTGTGTCTGTTTTTAACCAAAGAATTGGATAAACCAAACTGAGAAGGATAATTATTGAATTATTATATTTATTCAGAAGTCAGGAGGGGTGAGGGAGAGCCCACAGACTAAGGAAATCCCAAGGTAGGAAGGACAAAACCTTACCAGTGGCAAAAACCTCAGGTGCTGGGAGACGAGCAGCCCAGGATCTGGGGAGAAGACAGAACACCCCTGTGGGCTCCAGGGCTGAGTAAGAAGGACACACCCCTGGGAGCAGCGTCCAGAGGGAGCTGGGCTTGAACTCTGAGTGATTCTGGCTCGGCAGCATCTGCTCTGATAGCAGGGTGAATATGTGATGTGCGCAGATGCATTTACTCCACCCAGCAGACATGAATTATTTTGATATTTCTCCTGTGGGGTTTCCTGTCTTAACTGTCTCTCTCCCTACTGCTATTTGTCTCACTCTGAGGATGAGGACACAGATTCAAGTGTGATTCAAGTGTCTGAATACACTGCACTGATTACAGAAAACAAAGACTTCTCTTTTTTAAAAAAAGTACTCCATTAATTTGATTTGTTGCTGTTGTTGTTGTTGTTTTTCAAGGTGGGGGTCTCACTGTAGCTCAGACTGCCCTGGAGTTCACTATGTAGTCTCAGGGTGGTCTCAAACTCACCGTGATCCTCCTCCTACCTTGGCCTCCAGAGTGCTGGGATTAATGGCGTGTGCCACCATGCCTGGCCTTGAATTTTATTTTTTAATTTTTTTAACTGAAAAAAGAAATCTTCGTTGTTACAACCAATGTATTTTTACTTAAGTAATTACATGGACGAGGTTGTTTTTAATTTTCACAAGCAATGCCATATTATCCACAGAGTGAGTTTCACTTAAAAGCAAGAGTAATAAAAACGTTTCAAGCATGAACATACATGACAAAAAGACAGCAAGCCATCTCCACTAGCAAACAGGTTTATGAATTCTCAGGCATGCAGCTACTTTCTGAGGCATAGCTCTTGCCTCAGAAGTTTCCTAGATCTGTTTGTCCATAAACAACCTGAGTCCCTCCCCAGGCAGGAGTTCTCCTTTCCTAAAATCAAGGCTCCTGGAAGGATTGAACCTGAACCTGGCGCTGTGGCTGGCTCAGCCCTCAATGTGTAGATGAGCCCATCCTGTGTCTAGGCAGGAGCTCTTCATAATCTCACATCTTTCCTTCTCTCAGTCTAATAAAGTCTCTATAAACTTAAAGAAAAAAGAGTTACTCTGGCTGGAGAGATGGCTTAGTGGTTATGACACTTGCCTGCAAAGCCAAAGGACCCAGGTTCAATTCCCCAGGACCCGTGTAAGCCAGACGCACAAGGTGGCACATGCGTCTGGAGTTCGTTTGCAGTGGATGGATGCCCTGGCACGCCCATTCTCTCTCTCAAATAAATAAATGAAAATAAAACATTTTTAAAAATTTAAGTGATTCATTGTATATGAACAGAGGTTGTCAATAAAAAGTTTTCCAAAAGCCAGGAGTGGTGGCGCACGCCTTTAATCCTGGCACTTGGGAGACAGAGGTAGGATAATTGCTTTGAGTTCGAAGCCACCCCGAAACTACAAAGTGAGTTCCAGTTCAGCCTGGGCTACAGCGAAACCCTGCCTCAAAAGGAAAAAGAAAAGAAAAAAAAAGTTTTAAAAATAACTGGGCTTGAGAGATGGCTTAGCAGTTAAGGCACTTGCCTGCGAAACCTAAAGACCCACATTCTACTCTCCAGATCCCACATTAGCCAGACACGCAAAGGTGAGGCAGACACAAGGCTGCACATGCCCACTAGGTGGCGCAAGCATCTGGAGTTCAATTGCAGTGGCTGAGGCCCTGGTACCCCAATTTTCTATCTCTCTCCCCCCTCTCTCTCTCTCTAAAATTAAAAAAAAAAATTTAAAAACCCACTAAGTTAATAAAAGTTGTATTTGAAAACAAAGTTGTATTTGAGAGGTATCAATACATTTCAGGACTGAGACAATTTATAGCACCTACAATATACACAGGATAGCATTTATTCTACTATAACCCACTTTTGATGGCTGCTCATCGGACATAGTATTCTAAGTGGTCACACTCCATTCTTTTCAGGACTTTCTCAGCTGAGAAACAGGCTAGCTCAGCGGGCTCCCTCTTAACTTGAGCATGGGGTATCACAAACTCAGTGTTAGTCATCATGTCCGGGACAGGCTAAAATGTTACTGGCTTAAAAATGTCAGTAACGCACTGACTGATAAAGGAAACTGTGAGGAACCAGGAGGTGGTGCATACCTGTGACCTCAGCTCTCGGGGTACTGACACAAGAGGATCAAGAGCTGGAAGGTTGCCTGGGCTTCCTAGTCCCTGCCCCAAAAGAACAAGAGGTGGGAATGTAGCTCCCTGGTTGAACGCTTAAAGGTCTGCATTCAATCCCCAGCAATGTGAAGTGAAGAAAGGAATGTGGAGAAGTAATTAACATGAAATGCACCCCTTCTTCTTTGCCCTGAAACACCTCTCTCCTTCCTGTCACACTGGCCCTCCTCCCTGGGAAAAGGCTCCACCCTTCACCAACCTGTGGGAGGCAGACCATTCAAGCCAACAGAGCCTAGTCCATGGGCTCCCGTGCCCTCTAGCTGATAGTAGTGGCAGGAGGCTGGATGTGCCAAACCAAGTGGTCTCCCTAAGAGATGCCATTGAGGCACAGGGATCCCCGGTAGCTCTAGTGCCCCACATATCTCTTCTTTTCTTTTTCTTTTTCTTTTTCTTTTTTTTTTTTTTTAAGAGAGAGGCAGATAGAATGGGCATGCTAGGACCTCTAGCCACTACAAATGAACTCCAGACACATGCCCTACCTTGTGCATCTGGCTTTACATGGGCACTGGAGAATTGAACCCAGGACCTTAGGCTTTACAGGCAATCACCTTAAGCGGGAGCCATCTCTCCAGCCCGCATGTCTTCTTTATAATGACCTGGAGTCCTCGGATTCTTTGGTCTTCCTTGGAGGTGGATTCCAAAACAACCTGTCTATCCTGCTGGTCGTGCAGTATGCGCTGGACTGCCCCAGCCCCTGTTGGTACCAAGTCGCCTTGCGCCTCTACCAGAAGGTGGTGAATTTTATCCGTCTTCATTGCTTCTTATTCTTAGCTTCAAGGAGAAACTTCATCACCGTGGGGAGGGCATGTCGGGCCTCAGCAGGAAGCCTGGCTCACAACAGTCTTCATATTAGCAGAGAGGAAGTAGAGCGAACTGCAGTAATTTGAATTTAATAAATTAGCTGCCCTTTATAGTGCAAGGAGATGAGGCCAGACTCATTTAGAAAGGAGCACTTCTGCTCTTAGTAATTACAGTTGAACTCTCCAGGAGTAATTAGTCCTTAAAAAAGAGGCTTTTAAAAAGTTCTCGGGCTTACTGGCAAGTTTCTCTCCACCTGGTGAATGGTCTGGCAATGTCCTACTTGTATCTTTGGTTCACTAGAAATTCTCCAGAGTGGCTCATGACCACGAGAGGCAGAGAGTGGGGTTCATTACAATCCCTTTTCTGAATGTGGTTCAGGTGCTTGCTACTGGCAGGAATGAAGTAGATGGTGAGTGACGCTCCCAGTATGGGTGTTGGGAGCCATTTCCCACAGTCCCGAAGAGCGTGTCAGGGCAGGGAACAGGCTGCCAGGGGCCACAGTGTCTCCCGACAGGACCTCAAGCCACCTCTGGACCATCATGGCATTATCTGAGCCAACCAAGGCGAGCTTGAGTGGTTAGAAAGAAGAGTCTTGGTTAGACTAAAGACAGTTCTGGGCACCAAAAACCTTAATAAGTGGTCAGACCTTGAGCCACATAGTTCTCTTAAAGAAGAGTATGAGTGTCCCCCTCCCAAACTTTGGGTTTGTTACTAGGAAGAGAACTGAGACAAACGTGAAGATGTTTATTTAATGGTGTGCTGTACTGGAAATCTGAAGGTTTGCAGCAAATTTAAGTTCCAACTCATGATAATTTTGATTATAATTGTGAAATTCTCAAAATGCACATGAATCGAGTTTTAGTCTACTTTGTGATGGGTGGATGAGGCTGTCTATTGTACCATTTCTTTGGATTCTCAGGCATGAAGAACTCTATCATTAACAAGTTCAATAAAAAGTAAATATATGGAAAAAAAGAAAAAAAGGAAGGACTAGGGCTGGAGTTGTTCACTGATCTAAGGGTATGATTATTTCTTAAGTTGTATGAAAATACTAGGCGCTGGGCTGGAGAGATGGCTTAGCGTAGCGGTTAAGCACTTGCCTATGAAGCCTAAGGACCCTGGTTCGAGGCTCGATTCCCCAGGATCCACGTAAGCCAGATGCACAAGGTGGTGCATGCATCTGGAGTTCGTTTGCAGTGGCTGGTGGCCCTGGCATGCCCATTCTCTCTCTCTCTGCCTCTTTGTCTGTCTGTCGCTCTCAAATAAATAAATAAATAAAAAGAGGAGAAAATACTAGACACAGACGACCTGAAGTTGGGTTGCAGATAAAAACTCAAGTTGTAGTCACAAGAATGAAAACAAAATAACAATTGCCTGGGAGGATCAAAAAGGAAGATTCCAAAACAATAAGTTGTGAGTTTTGGGGGGTTTTTTTGTTGTTTTTTTTTTTTTTCCTGAATGTCCAAAATTAACTCTAGCCCTTAGAGACATGTAAAGGTCAAGGGCAAGGGCAGTTTTCAAGGAAAATAAAAAGCAGAGGAAGAGAGCTTTAGGAACATGTGAGGGTTGGTGGTGTTCATCTGACACCTAGGATTGCAGGGCCAGAGAACCATTGACTGGATAATAGGGAGTGTTACTTATTCCTTTATTCAACACACATTTGGTTTTTTGTTGTGGTGGTGGTGATTTGTTTGTTTGTTTGTTTGTTTTTTTTCAGTGTAGGGTCTTGCTCTAGCCCAGGCTGACCTGGAATTCATGCTGTAGTCTCAGGGTGGCCTCGAACTCATGGCGACCCTCCTACCTCTGCCTCCCGAGTGCTGGGATTAAAGGCAGCACATTTGTTTTTAACTTGTGGTATAGCCAGCCCTACGTCAGGCATCAAAAAGGCATATAAAGAGATGTAGTAGTCCCTCCCTTTGAAGAATTGACCTCAGTGAGAAGAGACAGCAGCCAACACAGGGCTGGGTGCTGGGTGTGTGAAGTGACGACCCTCAGGAGAGCCCGTGGCCTTGATCACACTGGTTTCCAGTGTGTATTCAGCTGAGTTGACCAAACTCCTCTTCTCCCCTACTCGGTCATCTCCTCTCTCCAAATGACAGATTTGTCTAAAGAGAATAGTGTTGTGGGAATGCGGAGGGCACAAGTGCCCTCTGATCAGACACTTTTTATTTTTATTTATTCATTTGCAAGCAGACAGAGAGAATGGGGGCACCGGGGCCTCCAGCCCCTGCAAACGAACTCCAGGTGCATGCGCCATTGTGCAGCTGGCTTTACATGGGCACTGGGGATTCGAACCTAGGTCGCCGGGCCTCGCAAGCGAGTACCTTAACCACTGAGCCATCTCTCCAGCCCTGATCAGACACTTTTGAATAAAACTGAGTGATACCAACAGCAAATATGATGGGAGGGTGTTGCAGTCAGGTTCGCATTGCTGGTAGAAATCACCCAACCAAGAGCAGCTTGTGGGGAAGAAAAAGAGGTTTATTTTGGCTTACAGGCTCGAGGGAGAAGCTCCACGATGGCAGGGAAAATGAGGGCATGAACAGAGGGTGGACATCAGCCCCTGGCCCACATAAGGTGGACAACAGCAACAGGAGAGTATGCCAAGCACTGGCTGTAACACCCATAAGCCCGCCCCCAACAATACACTCCCTCCAGGAGGCGCTAATTCCCAAATCTCCATCAGCTGGGAACCTAGCATTCAGAACACCTGAGTTTATGGGAGACACCTGAATCAAACCACTGCAGTGGGGCAGGTAGGGGGGAAACCCCTTGAATCCTTCCTAGAGGTAGAACTGGATCTGATCCCCTAAGTATCTGGGAATGGGTGTCTGGGAAGGGGGCGCTGTTAGACCAGGCCCTAAGAGGTACTGCTAGATTACTTGAACTTGGTGACTAGAACTGTTAATCATGGATGTATTTTCCAACTGCTATCACTGAAGTGTATCTTGCTTCCCTTTGGGGAGACTATGTGCTTCAGAATGTCCTTTTTGCACTTGGTTGAGGGTACAAAATACATTTCTTTTGTTAAAAAAAAAATTTTGCAAGCAGAAAGAAACTGAGAGAGGAAGAGGGAGAGAAAAGAGTATGCCAGAGCCTCTAGCCACTGCAAGCAAACTCCAGATGCATGTGCTATTAGAATTTGGGATTGACGAGAGCGACATGAGACATGTAAGAGAGAGAGAAAGCCAGTGTAGAGTGTCCTGTAATTGGAGGGACAGCAGCTTTCCTGGATGAAGTTTCCACTGCTGCGTGTGAATGTGGGAGAGAGTAGACATATCTGTGGTGAGGGATTGCGGGGGGGGAGGGGGTTCTTTGGGAGAGAAGAATTGCAGGAAGGTAAAACCTTTTCTTTTGTCTACTAATCTCCTGTCTAGGTGGCCTGGTAGTTATTGAGGCCAGATCTTTGAGAGTTTGCTGTGGTCCTGGAAAGTATAATGGTCCACAGAGGTCAGTGGTCTGAGGCCAGTGGTTCATTAACCCCTTATGCACCACCATGTACATCTGGCTTGTGTGGGTACTGGGGAATTGAACCTGGGTCCTTATGCTCTGCAGGCAAGCACCTTAACTGCTAAGCCATCTCTCCAGCCCACATTTCATTTCATTTCTTTTCTTTTTTCTTTTTTTGCAATCTATTTATTTGACAGAAAGAGAAAAGCAAATAGAGGGAACGGGTACGCCAGGGCCTCTAACCACTGCAAACTAACTCCAGATGCATGTACCACCTTGTGCATCTGGCTTTATGTGGGTATTGTAAAATGGGAATTTTGGGGCTTCCTTGCCAATACGCTAATACCCAATGCACCAATGAATTTAGGATAGCCCAGATCCTTCTTGTCTTATGAATTTAAGGAATTAAAATCCAGCCAGATGTGGTGGTGCACACCTTTAATCCCAGCACTCGGGAGAGAGAAGTAGGAGGATCACCATGAGCTTGAGGCCAGCCTGAGGCTACATAGTGAATTCCAGGTCAGCCTGAGCTAGAGCAGGACCCTGCCTCGAAAACAAACAAAGGAAGAGGTGATGATCAAATTAATCTGCCTATTCCACTGGGATTGGTGCCAAGGCCATAAGGAGATTGAAGAGTTGCTGTTACTTTACTAAATGGCCACACCTGGGGCTGGAGGGATGGCTTAGCCATTAAGACCTTTGCCTGCAAAGCCAAAGGACCCAGGTTCAACTCTCCAGGACCCACATAAGCCAGATACACAAGGGGGGTGCATGCGTCTGGAGTTCGTTTGCAGTAGCTGGAGGCCACTATCTCTATCTGCCTCTTTCTCTCTCCTTCTCTCTCTCATAAACAAATAAAAATATATAAAAAACTAACTGGTCACACCTCTTACCATGTCAATATGGACAAGATGACCCCAGCTGGAAAGAACAATCAATACGATAGTCCATCACTAGAACGGTGGTACATTATGCCAAGTGCTAAACAAACTCACAGGCATCTGGCCTAAGGTAAGGGGCTAAGACTCCCCAGGGCTTTGGCAAATGACTTGTAGCGATCTACCACCAATGCAGTGAAGCTTTGACCCCTGAAAAGTTGTCACCCCAAAGAATCCCACCTTCTTTCCTCTGCAGATGGAAATGTAGCCAATCACTTAAAGTCATACTGAACTATATCAGGATGGTCTTGTTTTTTATTGAATATGACACAATTCAATCAACTGAACATCATTGTGGATAAGTGCCCAAGTGTCCCCTAGGAAGCTTCAGCAAATGCCACTAGTTTAACCAAGGGGCTGACAGCGCTGCCGCAGCTGGATGACAGTGTCCCTCAGCTGCGTCAGCATCTCCGTCTGCTTCGGCAGGCGCTGGTTCTCCTCCTCCCGCTGCTGCAGGCCGCTCGGGTCTGAGTCGTGCAGGGCGACCTTCTCACTGTACCTCTTCGGCAGTAATAATCATAAATAGCCCCTTGACCGTGGCTATGTCATATAGCTTGAGGATCTCTTGAGCCATGTCGCGTTTCAGCAATTGACCCCCCCCAGAAGGAGTCAGGCTTACCAAGGAACGAGGTGGTCAGAGAAGACGTCTTTCCTTCTGGCTTCTGTGTTTCGGGGTATGACCTGTGACAAGGCAAGGGGTCCCCTCGGGTCCCCAGGAGGGGAGTTTAGAGGAACAAGACATCCCTGTACCAAATACTGAGTAAACTCACGGCCACCAACCCGAGGTAGTAGGGCTTTGACGAGGGACTTGTCATCACCCAGCATCATAGAATGTGACAAAGTGGCTTGCCTGAGAAGTTGTCACACCAAAAACATCCACCTTCCCCCTCTGCGGACAGAGACTTGGCAAATCCCTAACGTTATTCTCTACTGGAGACAGAATGGGGCCGTAGTCAGATTGCACGATCCTTTTGTTGAGTGGCTATGAAAATTGAGAGTGTCCATGTACCCCCTTTTTAGCGCTGGCAAATACCACTAGTGTAGTAAGCTTCCACTGTAGATAGCCTTCTAAGTCCAGAGCTCCCTCTGTTTGCAAGACTACTGTTCCCGAATCAGGAAAGACAAGATAACTTGACACCTTTTAGCAATAAAAATGTTGGATGCAATTTAAGCAACATAACTTTTTAAAAACTTTATATTTTATTAATTTGTGTGTGTGTGTGAGAGAGAGAGAGAGAGACAGAGAGAGAGAGAGAGAGGGAGGGAGAGCATGGGTGCACCAGGGCCTCCAACCACTGCAAGTGCCAGCCTTGTGCATCTAGCTTACGTGGGTACTTGGGAATTGAACCTGGGTCCTTAGGCTTTGCAGGCAAGTGCCTTAACCACTAAGCCATCACTCCAGCCTTAAGCAACACAATTTTAATGCATAGCTGAGCTTGCAAGGTGGTAAGGGAATCCCCTCCCTGATCCCTGCTCCCCAAGAGCCACATGGGCCAGGGATGAGACTTCTGGAGCATTAATTGTAAAGCCTTTGTGATCATTGCTAAAGGTTGGGGGCGGGGGGGGGGGATGGAACTGTTGGTTCTGGAAACTTGGGCTTTGGATGCCCACTTAGGGAGAGAAGGTTAAAGCTTTTGGTCTTGCCAGGGGCTGTCAGAACTAAGATACTCCTTGCTCAGATGCATAAAATCAGAGCTCTCTGCAAACAGCAATGTTTCATAAGCTACGGGGAAGAAAAGTCCACGTAGAGAGACAAGGGAGAATTTGTGTGGCTTGGCCTCAGTTCTGGGGAGGGAAGTCTTCCCCCAGAGAAAACCTAAGACTCACAAGACATCTTGGAATTTAAATACACAGCAACTCTCATGTTTCGGGATCTTTCTGAACCTGTCATATTCCTAGGTGACCAGAGATATAAGCAAATGAAAACCTCTATAGGTCCGACCCACAAACCTGGCCTCATGGGAGTCCCACAAAGATGAGTTCATGCCCAGGAAGGAAGAATTAAACTTAAAGGGAAAAAAAAAATCTACTCCCACCTGGCATTTTTCTCCCTTCGAGTGACCCTGCTATGTAATATTGACCACTCTTGTGTCTTGCACAATAATGTCACTTTTCTCCTTGAAGGAGCCATTGAATTTTCTGTAGTCCCCACACATGCCTTTGAACTTCAGGCTGTGTAGCCATTTTGTAGCTAACCTAGACACTGGCTCACAGACTCAAGCCTACTGGTGCTTCTCACAATAAAAGCCTGTAAGCCAATTCATGCCAGAGTTGAGACGAGGCGACATGTCTTCTAATCTCTAGGCTCATAGCTTTTTGATTTTTTTTTTTTTTTGCAACCAACATTGGCCATCTTAGAATTCACCCCATTTCTCATAATTACATCAGAGGTATTTGGGAGAAAGCATCTGAGAAGCCACTATGTTTAAAACTATGACTAATTCCCAAGAAACATAATACTCCAATGAACGGTTGTCATTTAAGTGTTTATTGGAGCCATGGCTCAGGGTGGGAGGGTGAGGATGGCATTCTGAAGTCCATTTATGAGGGGCAGGAAGAGCCACATGTGACCAAAAATTGTCCAGGAAGAACCTCTTTATATGACCCAGAAGCTGAAAAGCCCAGGGATAGTGGGCTTAGTACAGCTGTTGTAGGAGGGACATCAGCATAAATAAAGGTTTCCTCTGTACTTTATTGGGTGTTTTCTGTTGAAATTAAGTGCCTTTTTTCGGGGGGGGGGGCGTTCGAGGTACAGTCTCACTCTAGCCCAGGCTGGCCTGGAATTCACTGTGTGGCCTCAAAATCATAGCGATCCTCCTACCTCTGCCTCTGTAGTGCTGGGATTAAGGGCGTACACCACCACGCCCGACTTTAAGTGCCTTTTTGATACTCTTGAGTTGCTCGGTGATGTTCCCTTGTTGTGTCAGCGTTTCCTGAAGTAGACATGACAAACATTTAGTCACCCCAAATAGGTACCAAAGACAGAAATAAATAATTGTACTCCAGTATAGCTTTGTGAGCCAATAAGTTTAATGGGGATTACTTACAAAAGCATGGCCAGTCTGGTGGGGGCGGGGAGGGGAGCTTATAATATGGAAGAAAATGCATCTCTTTCTCCTAGCAACCAAGAACTGCCTATCCTCAAGGAGGGGCAGAGCTCTGTGGGCACAACCCCCCTTCCTTGGCAGACTGTGAATGGCACAATCTTGTGCAAGTCTCACACAGGTAATCATAAGTGCTTAGAGTTCAAGATGCAATGACCACATTAGACCCGGAAGACAGTGCACCACAACAATCCCGTACTGTGGAGGGGAAAGGCCAGCCGCCTAGTATTGCTACTGCACAGCCGTCAGCATCTAAAGGGCAGAGCCCAGGTGTGATTGCTGAGCACTCGGAGGTCAGCAAACTCTTTAGATGGGTACAGCCAGCCTGAGAAGCAAACCAAATCCAGAGGCGTGGGGATGGGGGCGTGTATGCCCTCTGCTACCCCAGTGAGACCCGCACACGTCTGGGCAAGCCTAGTTCAGGGAATCTCAGAGGTAGATGAAGGGAGAGGGGGAGAAAGCAAGTTCACATCCTGGGTGGGAGGGCACTGGATGCTGAACCCGTGGCAGTGCCCAGGAAGAGCCTGGAATCGGGTCACACTCACAGCAGACAGCTACTTGCCTCGGGATTCACACATCCTCCCCCTGCTTGTAGCCAGGAATGATTTCTGCTGTGTGACACCAGCATTTCTGGCCAGATCTGCTGAGGGTGCCTACGCTTGCCTTCACAGGGACAGGCAAGCACTGAGTAGCTGTTGTCATGTGCTCGGAGAAGAACGGAAGAGCAAGCCCACAAGAAGCTAGAGGCAGCCGGATGGGTAGTTGGACAAGAACGTGGGGACTTTCGTTTCCCCAAGGGCTCACCAGACCTTGGCCACCTTTGTCTGTTCCCAAAGGTGACTGGCGTGCTATGAGCCAAAGTGCACACTAACCTTTCAGTCCTATCTCTATTGATACCGAGGACAGAAAGAGAAAGGAGGGGACAGTTGGGAGGAAAGAGAAGAGACATTTTTTGTTTGTTTTTCTTAGCTATCATGGCTTAGCATGTACAAACATTAGCTGCTAGGGGCTCTCAAAGCCTCATATATGAGCCAGAAGCTGAAAGCCCCTGAATAAGACATTGCTGTCAGATTCCTGACTCGCATCCAGTGGGGACACACCCTTCTATCAGTCATTGTCCCACTTTCTCCTATCTATAGCTATAGTCAGCAGAGTGAATGACTATGCTCCTAGGACCCTGGCATTCAATAGTTTGTGTCCAAGATCTTATATATTCATGACATGTGTCACTGGAGGAACATGAAGCAATTTTAAGCCAAAAAAAAAAAAAAGAAGACACAAGTCAATGGGGCCAGTGAGCCCCCCACAGGTGACTTCTTTCAGGCCATCAGAGAGAAATCCAAGAGACATTTTCAAACAAGACTCTCTCAACACACAGGAAATCTCTCGCCCCTTCCCCAGCCAAGCAATTCAACACGACACTCCATCTCAGCCCTCACCTCAGGTGACCCTCATAACAGAGGACTGTCCACAGAGGTGGCCACATAGCTGGAGCACTCCACTCATCCTTCACTCCTTGTCTGGTCCTCTGACCAAACCCTGTGCCCATGAGCACTGGGGGAACCTCTCAGCTAGCAGGCAGAATTAGCCACCTTGGTTTTGGGCTCCTTTTCCTCCTGTGTCCAGAAAAAAACATAACAACAGAAAAATACTAGAGTAGGAATGACCCTCTTGTCTCACCTGGGAAAGAGACAGAAGCTTCTGGAACTCAAAGAACAAGGGCCACACTGAAGGGCTCTGCCCAACAAAGAAGGCAAGAAGCCCAAGGGCCCTGGGGCATCAGAAGCACAGCCAATCGCGACCTGTCGCCTCCTCCACTCCAGGACTTTGAACCCCTCATGATAGGGATCATGTCTGATTCTCCTTTGCTCTTGTGCTGGGCACTCACAGGTATTCAAGGGGTAGAAACAACGAATGACACCCACCATTCCAAAAGGAATTAGTTGGGATGGACATAGCGCATATCTCTACCATTGGCTGGGGTGGGGTTGAATCTCTGGAATGGTGGGGGTTTGGGGTGACAATAGTAACCCCCCAGCCCAGTACCTCCAGACAGGGCATCTAGAAACCCAAAGTGAATGCTGCCCATGCAGAGGTGGCCTCCTCCATCCTGTCCTCTTGTCTGCGATCTACCTGTGGGTCAAGGCCTTGATCTACCTGCATTGCCTGGATCCACTTACCCGAGTCCCTTGCAACCAACTATCTACATCCACACAGAGGAGCTGATGTCCATGCGAACCAATCAGGAATGGATTCAGGACCTGTACTGGGTGGGGCGGGGGGGGGGGAATAAAAGCAATGCCTTTAGGTGACCAAGGAGTATAAGAGCGTATTTTCCTGCTGAGTGAGGACTGCCCGTGCTCTTCCTGAAAGAACCTTCCCACCCCACAACCACAGACACCTCTCCCTTTGTCTATGGCTGCCAGTGACAGAGTGGGGTGAGGGAGCCCATTATCAGGAATAAGCAAGAGAAGTTACTCTTACTTGGGGGGAGCTCCTTCATGTTTGGGTGGTGACCACATGCAAACCATGCTCTTTTAACAGAAAGAAAAGCCAACTACGAAACCCCAGAGAACGATGACAAATTCCAAAATGTAGAACTCGTCAAAGGCTATAGTCATAGGCTGTCGCAAGCAGCTGAAACCTCATCCACACCAAAACATAAGTAGAAACAATGAAAGAGAAACCTCAACACCTCTCCTAATATAAGAAAAATTGACGATGGCATGAGCAACTATTCTGAAACTAATAGTCACATTTCAATGGGATGAAATGAAAATGAGATTTTTTTTTTGGAAGGAAAATTCTTTGCTTTTAATGCTTGTGCATAAGGAAATAAAGAGAAAATACGGGAAGACAAAGGGGAGAAGAAAGGGAAGGACCACATGAGGAAAGCCAGAGAAAGGAAATTGTTTATGCGCTACCCTGACCACAGGGGGGAAAAAAAAAATCACATTTAAGGCAGGTTAGGAGCATTTGATTTCTATTCAGATCTGGCCACTGGGATTCTCCCCCCATCCCCTACTGATAGACTCTCACCCACCTCCGATCCCAGATCTGATCTGGCCATGCCCAACACTGAAAATGACATCAGCCTCCCGAAGGTTTCCCACGGGATGCGCTTCGCAATCCTGGTGCTGCATCTCAGTCACACTCGGCCGGCCCCAGACTGTGTCGGCTGATGTACCAGCGGCCAGGGCCCCGGCTCCCTTCCACAGAAAGCTCAGTCTTTCTGAAGTGGCTCATGTCGCCTCTCGTGAAGCCATGTTCAACTGTTCCCTTAAAAAGTTTTTCTCTCCAGCGGGGTTTTGTTTATTCCTGAGTCATTCACAGAGGACATTGGCAAAAATTTGAGCATCTGCCTCAGCCACCAGCCAGTTGAGGGAAGTCACTATATCCTTTTCATCTTTATTTGACGCAGTGATATGGTGATCAGGGCCTAGACTCCCCCTCAGCGAAGGTTCATGAATTGCTCTAAGTATTACTCTTGTGAGAAGCTTAAACGAGAGAGAGAGAGAAAGAGAGAGGGGGGGTACCCAAGGTCCAAGGCTGTCCAGCCCAAGTGCTCTCTCTATGAGTCTGTCTCCAAGACTCTGCTGGTTAGTGTGGCACCCAGAAGGCCCTCCTCTTTGCTGACCGGAGTGTTTTTCTCTCCTGTGGTGACTTTAGCACACTTCTTAGACCAGCTGAGTTCTGCTCACCAGAGAAAATCTTACCCTTATGAGGTTTCTTTAGGTGAGGGACTGGCCAAGATGGTTTCTTCACCCAGCCTCCAGCACTGGTTCTGGGTCCAAACACCACACTGGGCTACTGATACAGTGACAGTCTGAGACATATACATTACAGTGTATATGTCTGAGTTGGCCAGACATACCTCAGCGTCTCCTGATTGGACATCCCCAGCTGCAGTTCCCCTCTGAAGATATTCTTCAAGTCCAAAAGTCTATAGTGTGGGCAAGTGCTCACCAGACGTGCATCCTCTGGCCAGCAGCAGTAGCAGGTGGCTGCCAGGACCTCAAGGGCACAACCCCTGTTGCTTAACCTTCCGAACACAGCTCATCAGCCTTCGCACTGCATCAACAAGCCAGATGAACATTTAAGCTACACCAGCAGGCCCACAAAGGAGCAGCCAGTAGAAACCCACATTCAAGGCAGGCAACCGGGAGGCAGAGAGGAGAGAGAGTTGGGAAGGGTACAGCTCTTGGTCCCTCTCCACTCCCAGAGCCCCTCCCCCAGCAGCCAGGACACAGTTTCTGGCTGGAGTGATGGCTTAGCAGGTAAGGCACTTGCCTGCGAAGTCTGAGGACCCAGGGTCAATTCCCCAGTACCCAAGTAAGCCAGATGCATAAGGTGTCACATGCAGCTGGAGCGTGTTTGCAGTGGCTAGAAGCCACTCTCTTCCCCCCTGAAATAAATAAAATATTTTTTAAAAGCCTACATTCCACGTAGCTTTCTGGCACATTTTTTTTTAAACAAAAGGTACTTTACAGTCTTCAAAAGAATTTGAAGATAATAGCTACTAAAAAGCAGGGATTCCTTTCTACGTAGCAGTAGCATAGCACATTTGATTCATAAGTATTGTTTAAAAATATTATTTGATAAGGATGATACTTTAGTAGATGAAGAAATGGGAATTATTGGTTTTTGTGGAAGCTAACTCCTAGAGCACGAATTCTCGAATTCTCAGGGTGCCAAAATGCTTATTACCTTAAGTACGGGCCATAAATGTGCTTACTCATGCCCAACTCTGCAAAGTGAATCCTTCCTAGTGGGTTTGAAATTCAAGCGCCTCTCCTGAGGTTGAACCAGGGTGTTTTCACCTGAGGTCTGAGCTGGTTTACTTGGGGAGGCTCTGAGGACCTTAACTGTTGCTACTCTTCCCCTCTTGTACTTGACCCCATCTAAACCTGTGCAGGAATGGAGAGCTCGAGAAGGGCTGTTCATTTTCACACATCTCTCTCATAAAAACCTTTCCTCTTTGACCTTAGAATACTGCCAACCAGTAAAAAATTAAAAATAAAAAATAAAAAGAACCAAGGTTGCTTCAAAGTGCTGTATGATACGTGCATTGCAGGGACAGGTAGCTGAGACTGTGGCCTCCAATTCCTTTAGTGGCTGAAGTCTAATGAAGGCCAGAGGCACATTCCAGTGTGGGGAATTTGACCTGGCCTCTCGTTAGGTACTTTCTACTAAGGTTAATATGCATGGACCTCTGAGCTTAGACTCTTGATATCCTAGGATTCTCTTTTTTAATCTGGAAAGAAAGATGCTTTAAAAATTTTTTAAATTATATATATGTATAGTTGACTGTATTTTGACCAAGACATCTCCAACTATGAGAAATCTCCTTCCCATTAATACAATTTACTGCACCACCCCATTGCAGCCTTCTCCCAAATGTGGTGGTAACCCGCTATCTCAGGTGACCCTGATAAACAAAGGACTCTTCACGGAAGTGGCCACACAGCCTGCCACTACCACGTAGGCTCCTTGTTCCAAGAGCACCCAGTCATCCTTCACTCCTTGCCTGGCGTCTGGTCCTGTGACCAAACCCTCTGGGGGGACCCCTCAGTTAGCAGGCAGGGTTATCCACCTTGGTCCTCAGCTCCTCATCCTCCCATGTCCAGAAAAGAAAAAACTAACAGGAGAAAAATACTAGAGTAGGAATGACCCTCTTGTCTCTCCTAGGAAAGAACCCATAAAACAGAGGCCGCACTGAAGGACTCTGTCCAACAGAGAAGGCAAGAAACCCAGGAGCCCTGGGCAGATACTGGACCATGGGAATCACGGCCAGTAGCTGCTCTGCCACACCCTCCACCCCAGGACTGCGAATCCCTCATGATGGGGACCATGTCTTAGTCACCTTTGCTCCTGTGCCTGGCACACACCATGTATTCAAGGAGTAGAAGCAGTGAGCGGCACCCACCATTTCCAGAGGGACCAGTGGGTAGACATAGCTCGGATCTCTGCCACCCGCTGCCGTAGTGTTGAATTTCTGGAGTGACAGGGATTTGGGGTGATGACAGGCAACCTCTCAGCCCAGTATGGAGACATGGCATTGAGGAGCCCCAGCAATGTTGCTGATGCTGCTCATCCAAGGACAGCCTCATTGAGGTTTTCCTCTTTCTTTAAGTTTTTTTTTATTGACAAGTTCCATAATTATAGACAATAAACCATGGTAATTCCCCCTCCCATTTTCCCCTTTGCAACTCCACTCTCCATCATATCCCCTCCCCCTCTCAGTCAGTCTCTCTTTTATTTTGATGTCATCATCTTCCTATTATGATGGTCGGGTGTAGGTACTGTCAGGCACTGTGAGGTCATGGATATTCAGGCCATTTCATGTCTGGAAGGTCGCATTGTAAGCAGTCCTACTCTTCCTTTGGCTCTTACATTCTTTCCACCACCTCTTCCGTAATGGAACCTGAGCCTTGGAAGGTGTGATAGAGATGTTTCAGTGCTGAGCACTCCTGTCACTTCTTCCCAGCACCATGATGCCTTCCGAGTCATCCCAAGGTCACCGACATCTGAAAAGAGAAAGTTCTGTTACCAAAATTGAGAGTAGCATTAATATATGGGTATGAACTTTAAGAGAAGTGCTTACCGGGCAGTTTGGTGAGCATAATATATATATATTCAGCCAGACACCAGCAGGCATTACAGCCCTAGAGCTCATGACTTCCCGTCATAGGTTTTCAGTAACAGACATGTATTCCCTCCCATGGAGTGGGCCTCCAGTCAAATTAGAGAGTGGTTGGTTTCCCCAATAACAGATGTGCCACTATTGCACCCATTGGCTCATTCGGCCTGACTGGCCAAATTTAAGGCTTGCAGTGTCCACTGTTGTTTATCTCCACTGGTGATTTCTCTCTCTCCCATTGAACTGCATGCAGCATAGCTTCTTCCGGTGGTTTGCACTGAGAAGGTTTTCAGTTCAGCTCCAGCAGGCTATTTTAGATAACCAAGACTGTTAAGCAAAAGAATCTCTACACTAAATGAGATGTTTCTAAATAGTCTCAGCTATGATATAAATAAGAGATTCTGAGATTTCTTTCAAAAATTAATACCCAGAGGTTGGAGAGATGGCTTAATGGTTAAGGCACTTGCCTGCAAAGCCAAAGGACCCAGGTTTGATTCCCCAGGACCCACGTAAGCCAGATGCACAAGGGGGCACACGCATCTAGAGTTCATTTGCAGTGGCTGGAAGCCCTGGCATGCCCATTCCCTCTCTCTCTCTTTCTCTCTCTCCATCCCTGTCTATTTCTCTCTCAAATAAATAAAGAAAAATCAGGCTGGAGGGATGGCTTAGCGCTTGAGGCATTTGCCTGCAAAACCAAACAACCCAGGTTCAAATCCCAGGACCCACGTTAGCCAGATGCACAAGGGGGTGCACGCATCTGGAGTTCATTTGCAGTGGCTGGAGGCCCTAGCGCGCCCATTCTCTCTCTCTCCCTCATCTATCTGTTGCTCTCAAATAAATAAATAAAAATAAACAAAAAAATTTTTAAAAATAGATGAAATATTGGGGGCAGAGGGGTTTAATTGGGGATAGGCATGAGGGATGGAAAAAAGGAGATGTGGGGGAAAGTTAAAATAAATTTTTAAAAATACAAATGGACAAAAGTGAGAGGGCTAAAGATACAGATCACTTGTGGCAGAGGCCTTGGCTAACAATGCTGTAGGCCTAGGTTCAGTCTCTAATACCATAAAAAATATTAGTAATGGCATGGAAACTTTCAATCAGACTTGAGTCTGTCAATGGACGTCACAGAGGTGTGGCATGAGGTGCTCAGGATTTCGTACAAGAACAAGTGGAGCCGGGTGTGTGGACAGGGCGTGTGGACACTGGGTTCCGGCTCCGGGCTACTGCCTGAAGAGCACAGCAGCTGTGACCTGGACCGTTGAGGCTGGGGCAGATGTCAGGATAGGTGCTCCAAGAGGTGTGATGAGGACCTGGGGAGATGGTTCACAAGTTAAAGGTGCTTACTTGCAAAACCTGCCAGCTCAGGTTCAATTCTCCAACACCCATGTAAAGCAAAATTCACAAGGGGGCGCATGTGTCTGGAGTTTGTTTGCAGTGACTACAGACCCTGATGTGCCATTCTCTCTCCTCTGTCTGCTTCTTTCTCCCTCTCTCTTTCTCTTCTCAAGGAAATGAATAATTTTTTTAAAGAGAATGAGTGCAACAGGGCCTCCAGCCAATGCAAACAAACTCCCAACGCATGTGCCACCTTGTGCATCTGGCTTACATGGGTCCTGGGGAATCGAACCTAAGTCCTTTGGCTTTTCAGGCAAGCACCTTAACTGCTAAGCCATCTCTCCAGCCCTAAACTATTTCTTTTAAGTTAATACAGAATTACCCTATAGCAGCAAGTCCACTCTTAAGATAAAAAAAGAAAAAAAGAAGCCGGGCATGGTGGCGCACGCCTTTAATCCTAGCACTTGGGAGGCAGAGGTAGGAGGATTGCCCTGAGTTTGAGGCCACCCTGAGACAACAGTGAATTCCAGCTCAGCCTGGGCTAGAGCAAGACCCTACCTCAAAAAACCAAAAAAATAAAATAAAATAAAAATTCAAATAAATGCCTATAAAAGAATATTCAAAAGCTACAGTACAGCTAATGGCATAGTACTCACCATGCTTTTGCAAGGGCTCAGGTTTAATCCCCAGTATCCTCAAAAAACACGAAGTAAAGGAGACGTTTTCCAGTGTTTTAATTTTTTCAATTCTCTTTCCACATTCCTCCCCCTCCCCTCCCCCACCCCCCACATCACTGTCACTCTCTGGCCATCTTCATTCATTTAAGGTGCCTTGCTAACTGCGAGGGGAGACGCAGTTTTCCCAGCTTACTTCTTATCTCCTTACTCACTCCTGCCAAGTAGACTTACCTGTGCTTCTCACCTCTACCCTCCCAGCCAGGGAAGTTCAACCCACCCACCAGGAACTAAGGCATGGTTAGGTCTTGAACTCACCATTTCCCTACGTGCCAGTTGAGGGACCACTGACCATAACATTCAAACATACATATATATATTTGGAGGGGGTTCAGGTAGGGTCTCGCTCTAGCCCCCTCTGACCTGGAATTCACTACATAGTCTCAGGGTGGCCTCAACCTCATGACGATCCTCCTGCCCAAGTGCTGAGACCAAAGGCATTCACTGCCGGGCTGCCCTGGCAGGTAGTGCTGAGGAAGGACCAGGCCCGCTGGTTCCTCCCAAGGGGTTGAGGAGGAGGATGAATATCGGACGACTCAGAACCTCTCCTAGTCACCAGAGAAAAACCACGCTGAGTCGGGAGTCTTGTCGAAGCAGGAACTCGCTTTATTGTTACAGGAGGTTGCCTATATAATGTTGAGAACGAGGGTGGAGATTTTAGGATGGGGGAGAGGTGAGGGCCAATAGTAAACTGTGACTATTGAAATGATAATTCCAACTCCTACACGGAAGTAGCAGGCAAGAAGCCATTAGGCGTCTTGCTGAGTCCTAGCTGGCCAGAGACAGGTCGTCAAACTTTAGCTAGGCTCAGGAAGTTCCACTACGCCTCGCGTCTGGGCCTCTCAAGGCCCAACAATTCACCACCACACCCAGCTTTTTCTACCATTATTTAAATTCACACCTTCTCTAGAATCTTGATTTTGGTTCCCCAAACCAAAATTAAAAAAAAAAAATCTGAGATGGACATAAGTACATGGACCTAGGATATCAAGGTAGAAGACTAGAAGATTTATTTGGGATTTACTTATTTAGCCTATAAAATAACGGGTTTTGGTCTGGGGAAATGGTTCAGTAGTTAAAGGCATTTTATGTTTGCGAATGCAAGGTAGAGACGTGAAAATGGGGTGTTAGGGATCAGGAAAGTCCCTGAACCCCAAACCCTAAGCTCATGTCTACTTCTACCCAAGGAATTTGATAAAATTAGACTGAGAAGAATAGTTGTTAAATTATTTTACTTATTGAGGGAAGTATAGAACTCAGGAAAGGAAAATGAATCTACTATGTGGTCTGAGAGCCCATGTGGTGACCTGAAAGAATCATAAAAAGAAAGTTTATAGAGAGGAAAGAAAAGAGCTGGGCATGGTGGCGCACGCCTTTAGTCCCAGCACTCGGGAGGCAGAGGTAGGAGGATCACCAAGAGTTTGAGGCCACCCTTAGACTACATAGCGAATTCCAGATCAGCCTGGGCTAGAGTGAGACCCTACCTCAAAAAAGAAAAAAAAACAAAACAAGAAAAAGAAAGAAAAAAAATAAAGAAAAGAAAGTACAAAGAGCTCCTGCCATGTGTAGGGCAGGAAGGGGTGGAGAGACATGTGGGAGTGGGGGTCAGGGGATTCTCTCCTCACCTCAGCCCAGCCAGATCAAGAAGAGGGGAAACTGGGCTGGAGGGATGACTTAGCGGTTAAGGTGTTTGCCCGCAAAGCCAAAGGACCCAGGTTCGATTCCCCAGAACCCACGTTAGCCAGATGCACAAGGGGGCGCATGCGTCTGGAGTTTGTTTGCAGTGGCTGGAGGCTCTGGCGCGCCCATTCTCTCTCCCTCTTTCTCTGTCTAATAAATAAATAAATAAAAACAAAATATTTTTAAAAAGAAGAGGGGAAACTCACCAGAACCTGGAAGTTCACACACGATGAAGCAGCTGCTAGGAAAAGTGGCCCTCCCTGGTAAAACATATTTATAACCTTATGGAGGAAGGCCCTATCTTCCGGCTCAGGGGAGCCAAAGAGACAGTGGTTGGTCTGGGCTAGAGGCAGGCTGAGGAAGAGGCTAGCCATGACGCCAAGTTCTGGGGGCTCAACTTGACCAACCATAATATCAGGATTAGGAAAGGCGACCTCCCTCCCAGGGGGGGCCAAGGCTATATGTGGAAAACAGATCTCCTTTAGGCAAGAGATAAGGAATCAGATCAGATCATCCTTTGATCTCTAGCAAGGGCAGGTTGCAGAGGTGCTCAGTCACCCTAACTGCCTGGCAAAGCTACCTGACTCCCTCTCAAATGGACTGAAGACCTACTGCTTGTGAGTTTTTTTTCAAGTGAATGCTCCCTTATTCTCTGATGGCTGCAACTTGAAAATTTTAACTTTTACTGGAAACCCCCTGAGCTTGCTTGTGCTGGGTCTCCTGCAGCCTTTGACCTTTTCTTTTACTCCGTGGGGGGGAGGGGGATGCTAGCTCAGACGCTTTAGTGTTCATTCTCTCGATGGATGCACACTGTGGGTTTCTCTCCAATCAGGTTGTTGCTTCAGCCACAAACCAATTCGTTCCATTCCAATTTATCTCAATTTCAAGATAAAAGGAAAACTCTACTAAAAAAAAAAAAAAGAAAAGAAAAGAAAAAGTTCACAGGGAGCTGGGGAAATGGCTCAGTGGATAAAACATTGCCACACAGCTCTGAGTACCTGTGTTTGGATCCCCAAACCCATGGATGTAAAAGCTGAAAACTGTGACTGGCTTCGGTAACCCCAGGGCACCTATGGCAAGAAGAGAGGCCGAGGCAGGAGAATTTCTGATACATACAAATGCAGCAGTTAGTGAGCAACAGGGAGACCCTGCTTCAAACAAGGTGCAAAGTGAGGACCGACCCAGGAGCTATCCTTTGACCTCTGCACACTCACGTGCTCATACATGCACCAAATAAAAAATTGTTCTAAAGCTCATAGTAGCACCATTCTCAATGGCAATAAAAGGGGGGGGGGTAATAACCCAAATGTCTGTCAGTGGATGGATGAATAAACAATGTGCCGTACCTATACATAATAAATAGTCAGAGTTGGGCACAGCGGCACACGCCTTTAACGCCAGCACTCGGGAGGCAGAGGCACGAGGATCGCTGTGAGTTCAAGGCCACCCTGAGACTCCATAGTGAATTCCAGGTCAGCCTGAGCTAGAGCGAGACCCTGTCTTGAAAAACAAAAACAAACAAGCAAATAAAAAAAGAATAAAGTCTCCAGTGAGGATACCCCGTGAGGTCACTCTCCCTAGGCTCTGTCCAGATGGCATAGCAAAGCATGGGTCACTGCAGTCCCTTTCCACAATGTTGGAGATGAAGCTGGCCTCTGAGTCTGCACCTGCATAGTCCTACCACTTCTCAAGAGTCCCGTAGACAATGACTGACGAGTCATACATGGTTTAGAAGAAATTGCCTTGGTCTCATACTGTATTGATTTTCAAAAAAAAAAAAAAATCATTCCTTTCCAGAGCTCACAACTCCAAGTAATGTCATTGAGAAAAAAAGATGAGCCAAACATGACTTCTGGCAACTGACTTAATGATTGATTGGGGTCTTTAAAATTAGAGCTGATAATGTTTTGTGGGTTTTGATCTTTGGGTTTTATTTCATTTTGTTTGCAGTACTTGGACAAAGCTATTACCCACAAAAGCCTGGGTTTGAACTTCAGCCCTCTGGAGCCTCCATGAATTTGAGGCCAACATGGGCCTTGTTTAAAAACCAGTTTATTGGGGGCTTCTGTAAATATTTGTAATGTGTCTTAACAGATAAATCTGAGATTAAACAGATGTATGAATTAAAATAAAGATGAATAAAGTCAATAAATGTTACAGTGCAGATGGACTCTAACATATTGAGCCAAGTAAATGTAGCCAGACACCAAGACACCATAGATTGCCTTGACCACTAAGCTACCTCTCCAGCCCATGACACCATATAGTGGATGATTTCATTTCTATGAGCTCTCCAGAAGTGGTAACCCATGGAGACCGCAGATCCTCGGTTTCCAGGGCCTGGGGGAAGGGTGAGTAGCTGCATGGGGATGATTGAAATGTTACAGAACTAGACAGCTGATGGTAGCACATGCTGTCTATGTCCACAGTGCCCCTGGATTGTAACTCTGAGATGGTTAAGTTGATGTCATGTGAGTTTCACTATAATTGACACAAAAAGATACATAGAAAGTCACAGGCAAACAATAATAGCAACTCGCTGATTAAAAATCACCACTTCACAGGCATTCGGGCCATATTTATAAATTTATGTTCATGAGTTCTATAGAGACATATAACTATGCCATTAATAAATTACCTTCACATGTGGCTTAATAAGCTGGTTTTGAGACAACCACAAAGAAATTCTAACAATAAAATTCATGTAATTTTTTTTTTTAGAAAAATGAAAGTAACTTTTTCAGACTACTAAAGGCTGAGTAAAGTCATAAAAAATATACTACAGAAAATCGTCCAGGCAGAAAGAGCACGAGACGATATAGAGGGGTAGGACAAGACAGGGAAACACAAGGCCACAGACATGGTGAACACAGAAGAAACCTCGGACAAGTGAATTTCTCAAAGTGTGTGGCTTGCTCCCCTAAGCAAACCCGTTGCTTACCAAGACACACAGCGGGACTGCCTGCGCTCACCTCGAGCGAAGGGATGGAATCCTGACCTTTGTCATGCACACTTGAACCCAGACTCTAAAAGCTTCCATTATGCAACTCTCCTTCTGAGACGCCAAGCACAAATGGCCTTAGTGACAATGCCTTACTGCAGTGAGTTCACATAAACTTAAGTTTTGCCCCATTTTATGCAATCTATGATCCTGGCCGTTGTGTAAAAAAAAAAAAAAAAAGCAAGGGCGGGGCGAGGGTAATGCATGCCTGCATACTGAGAAAGATCTGGGCAGGTCCCTACAACAACCCCTCTGGAAGAGGAGGGGACTTTCTAAAAGGTTCTGGAACAACAGAACTTTCTGCTCTCTGGCTCTCTATATTCTTCTGTACTGTCAGAATGCACCCCAATAGGTACATGTGACCTTTATGGTTTAAAACTCCAGTTATATTTTGAATTAAACACCATAGCTCCGACTATACTGCCATGAGTCCAGAAGGAGATGTTTGACCCAAACTGTCATTCCTGGCTAGGCTGGTCAAAATGGCATGGACAGAGAAGTGATTTTATAAAACACACGACATTTTGTCTTGGTCATTAGGAGTCACGATTCATTCCTGCTTTGGCCCACTGGGTCCAACCACTGGAGTGGATGGAAGTCCCACCCCTCACTCACTAAAGCTATGGGGAGAGAGGTGGGAGTCTGTCTTCAAATGCTTTGTACCAGAGTACAAGCCACTGTCCCCAAGTGGAGTGCGGCCAGGCTGCGGGCAGACCCTAAGCTCTGTGGGGTAGACCGCACTCAGAATGCTGCCATCTCATCCTCTGAGCAACTGTCCCCGGGACCCTACCTACCTCAGCCAGGTCCAATCCAGACCACCAGGCATCACTGCCCTTCCGAGGAGTGTCAGGGCCTTTGTCCATGGCCTTCAGTAAACTCCACGCAGCCCTGGACTCCATGCAAGGTGAATGTTCTCCTTGGAACATCTCTGTGTCTTTCCCCATCCTAAGGAAAAGGGCTTCCAGCCCTGCCTTTACAGATGGAAGCCCCAAGACCACGGAGCTGGGAAATTCTTTCTAGGTCAGAGGTACAGGTGGTACTCTTCAACACTGACTCCCTGAAGAAAAGGGAAATTTCTAGAATCGGGCGGGGGGGGGATTCTGTCCTCAAGGTAGTACCTTAACTCTGTATCCGACACAGCAAATGCAGTTGACCCCTCACTGCACATACATACCCTTGGCCAGGCCAGATTAGTGAGAAAGTGACAGTATAGGTCTGTGGGTCTCATAGGCAGCCTTGAGAGGAAGCTCACCAAAAAATATCCTTTCTGGGGCAGGGGAAATGGCTCAGCCTACTGCTCTGGGTTCTAGTCCCCAGGACCTTCATAAAGCCTGGCACTAAGGTGATGCATACCTCTACTATTCACTTGCAGCAGGAAGAGGTCCTAATGTGCCCATGCCACACACCCACACACATAGATAAAAATATGTTTTAAAAATCCATTTTGCTGTGTTTCTCCTACTTCTGAGTAGCTTCATTGCAAAAGTAAAGTTACACTAGAGCTAAGATGTTGTTTTAGTTGTTCCTTCAAGGTGTCAAGGGGCCATCTTAGGACGGGTTCTTGATGGCTTCCCAGCAGGGCTGAGGAGTGAGACCCACTGTTCCCAGGAGTCAATGCTGGGAGAACTGGGGTGTCCTGCATTTCTTTCCTGGATGGCCAGGGTGAGAGAGCAGGCCTGTGAGGCTCAGAGAGAAGGGACAGAGGCCCACATCCTTGGGCAAGGGTTAACCGCTTAAAGATGGCCAGCCTGGGCAGGGTCTCTGGTCCTCCGAGGTTCCCCTGGGCGATCACCTTGCAGGCAAACCTACAGACCCAGCCAGGAACTGGGCTGGGGCAGGGAGGGGGTCCTGGCGCCCTCTGGGTATTTGCAGCGGTGGTCTCGTCCTCCCAAATGCCTGTGGATGCACCCGCGATGTCCTGAGACCCCGCTTGGAACGCAGGGCTCAGGGCACGCACACCGGGTCCGATTCACACCCACTGGGGTTCTGGGGCTCCCTGCCTAGCATGCAGGTCCAGATCCACTCCTGGAGGCTCTCCATTTCCTTCCATAGTCCAAGGGCCACCACCCCCCCCCCCAGACCAGTCAGCCTCCTCCTTCCCCTGGCGAGAGAGCAGCCGACGGTGGCTTGAGTCCCTGCCTTGACCGAGAGCTGCTTCTCGTCTGTGCCCGGCTCACCCAGCACCCTGGGTGACCCTGACCGGCGAGCCACAAGCCCCTTCCTCACAAATAGGATGGTGTTCTCGATGGCTCAGATCCCCAACAGGGCTGCAGACATGGTGCCACCAACCTCTTGACACGAAGGTCCCCGGTCTCCTAGGTGCTCCCGTGGAGCCAGCCAAGGTCCTCCCGGGTCGCCTTTCTTTACCATGGTACTTGGCACTCTGCCAAGCGAAGATGCTGCCTTGGGTCCCCTGCCCACAGCTGAAGTAACAAGTTGCTTGAAAAGTGCAGCTTCCTTGACAGACCGTTTGAAAAGTACATCCATGCCGTCACTAGGTGGCCTTTGTAGATCTCTAACAATCAGCGTCTGGCTAAAGCCTAACATACATTGCTGGACTAGAATCCCATGGAAAGATTGCTAAGGATCCTACGTTTCTTTGACAGCCGGCAGCATCTGCTTTGGAAGTGGCTGTCTTTGAGGGGGATGAGAGGGATGGGAGGGGAGAAGGTGCCTCTTTGTCTTCGGGACACTGGCTGGGCCACAATTACCAGCCCACGGCAGTGCCACACCCACAGCCTGATGCTTACTGGCAACCCTGCCTCCGTGTTGAAAGTGGCATTGTTTTGGGCTGTCTATCCCCTGGCCTCTGACAATGGCATTGAGCCAGCTGGCACCAAAAGTGCCTTTCACGTCCATGTGCTGTCTGGGTAGAGGACAGGGCGACTGGGAAGGCCGCTGGCTCTGCCCTGAGGATGAATAACAGGTAAGCGTCAGAGGCCGTGGCTCACGGTGAGACTGGCGGAGGTGAAGGACCAGCCCCTGGTCCTGATACGGCTCCCTTTTCCCGGGGCTCCCTCTTCCTGGCCCCTGGGGATTAATATCCCTGGCAGGTCCTGTAGGTGCTGGCCAAGCATGGCCACCTGCTTGGGCAGGCCTGGCAGGCATCTCAGAAGGGCAATGAACAGGCAGGTTCGGCTGCTATTTATGTCACCTGAGGCAAGTTCGTCAATGTCGCTGTGCCTCAGTCTCCCCATTTGTAAGGGAGATGATAAGGCCTACTGAAACAGGGTTGGAATTGAGGATTCAGGAAGTTAATGTCATAAGGTTGTTATGGATTAATACACATACTAAGGACCATACAGCAGTAATAATTCCCAAGGACAGGGTTGGAAGGATGGCTTAACGGTTAGGGCACTTGCCTGCAAAGCCAAAGGACCCAGGTTCGATTCCCTAGGACCCACATAAGTTGCTCTCAAATAAATCAATAAAAAGTAATTCCCAGCCAGGCATGGTGGCGCACGCCTTTAATCCCAGCACTCAGGAGGCAGAGGTAGGAGGATCAACAGGAGTTCGAGGCCACCCTGAGATTACATAGTGAATTCCAGGTCAGCCTGGGCTAGAGTAAGATCCTACCTCAAAAAAAAAAAAAAAAAAAAATCCCAAGGACTTGACACAGCCTCCTGTTGGAGAATTTCTAAAACCTGTCAGCAAAGCCCTTATGCCTTTTTTCTTTCTTTCTTTTCTTTTCTTTTTTTTTTTCAGATAAGCAAGTTCCTGACAGGCCCTTCTGAGACTTTCCATCCTTGTATCTTTGATATGAAGACAGGGAGAAGGTGACGGGGATGGCGAAGCCTTCTGAACTGGAAATGCCCTCACACTGATGCAGACGTGGGGCTGAGCTTCAAAAGAGACACTGGACCCGTGCTGCCATGCCATCACCTGCACTGGGCCCCCAACAACCACACACCTCAGCCCGAGTCAGACTGCTAGGTGAGGGGAACCGCATAGATTCTTCCAGCCCCACCCAAACCTGGACCCTCTTCCCTCTCCTTAGCACGGGACATCATACACAAGATCACCTCCTTGGACATGCCACACAACTAATTGATAGCCTAGAGATAGAGGGACTCAGGCTGGAGAGATGGCTTAGTGGTTAGGTGCTTGCCTGCAAAGCCAAAGGACTCAGGTTCGATTCAATTCCCCTAAGACTCACATAAGTGCACAAAGTGGCTGGCAAATGCATCTGGAGTTCCTTTGCAGTGGCTGGAGGCCCTGGTGCGCCCATTCTCTGTTTCGCTCTCTCAAATAGATCTTAAAAAATTAAAATATTTTTTAAAAAGAGATAGAGGGACTCTCCTTACTCAGGACTTTCGCTTTATCTGGGTTAGAAGTGTTGACAAAGGAATGGGGCAGAGAGGCTGCGTCCCGGCCGCCCAAGGCTCTAGGCATAGGCCCAGCAAGAGCGTGGAGCACCCTAGTAAGAAAGAGAAGACCTAAGTGCACACCTGTGCATCCAAGCTGCTCTTCTGAACCCAGATGGCCGCTGGGTCTACAGAGCCAAGAACTTGGTCTTGGGATCTTGTCCATAGCGAGTGAGTCTGAGACATCATGGACTTTCAGAGCAAGACACTCTATGATTACTGAAGCTCAGGCTGACATGCAATTCACTATGGAGTCTCAGGGCAGCCTTGAACTCACTGCAATCCTTCTACCTCTGCCTCTCCCAAGTGCTGGGATTAAAGGTGTGCACCACCATACCCAACATATATACATATATATGGATATATATATATCCTTCAAAGACACCCCTCCCCACAGTGACCCACTTCTTCTCCTCAGGCCCCACCTTCTAGTTTCCACCTCCTGAGAAATAGCCAATTCAATTCAAAGAGTCCGTCAGTAGATTAACCCGGTGAGAGCCCTCATGATCCACTGGCTGGGTTCACCTGCCGGGTCTAAGCCTACCACACCTGAGCTTTTGTGGGGGGCACATTTCATACCTGAACCACAAGTGGCATCAATTCTCCCAGCAGCTCCTCGCTCACTGTTCAAGCTCCTGCTTACATCGTTCTACCTGCCCCGGTCCTGCCGTATTCTTTTCTGTATGACTGATGTTAACTTCTTGTTGTAACACCTTGTTTCTTATGTAGTGTTTCACATTTCTTTCATATGGTTTTCATAGATGACTCTTATAAGGTAAATTAGGTTTTTTTAAATTTTTTTGTTTATTTTTATTTATTTGAGAGTGACAGACAGAGAGAGAGGGAGAGAGAGAGAGAAAAAAAAGAGAGACAGAGAGAGAGAGAGAATGGGCATGCCAGGGCCTCCAGCCACTGCAAACGAACTCCAGACGCGTGCAGCCCCTTGTGCGTCTGGCTAACGTGGGTCCTGGGAAATCGAGCCTCGAACCAGGGGTCCTTAGGCTTCACAGGCAAGCGCTTAACCACTAAGCCATCTCTCCAGCCCAGTAAATTAGTTTTTATCCAAGCGTAGATAATGTACAGTTCCAGTTTCACTTATCAGTCAATCTGCATGAACAAAATGTTGTTTGGCAAGAACCCATCAGAGGTGGTTTTGTGTACTTCTTACCAAACTTTCTAGTGGTTTCATGACAAAAATCTTGCATATAGACAAGGGCCAATCCATATATAAAAATGGGACTCTGGCCTACATATTCAAGGTGTGGTGGTTTGTTTCAGGCGTCCCCCATAAACTTAGGTGTTCTGGATGCTAGGTTCCCAGCTGATGGAGACTTGGGAATTAACGCCTCCTGGAGGCTTGGGGGCAGAATTATGGGTGTTGTAGCCAGTTTCCCTTTGCCAGTGTTGTTTGACACACTCTCCTGTGGCTGCTTTCCACCTGTTGTTGGCCAGGAGATGTCCACCCTGCTCATGTCATCATGTCCCCCAGCTATCATGGAGTGTCCCCTTGAGTCCGTAAGCCAAAATAAACCTTTTTTCCTGCAAGCTGCTTTTGGTCGGGTGATTTCTACCAGCAATGCGAACCTGACTACAACAGTAAAGTTGGTACCAGAGGAGTGGTGTTGCTGCTAGACACCTGACTGTGTGGCTTTGGCCTTTTGGAGCTAATTTTTTCAAGAGGAATGTGGAAGGATTTGAAACCTTGGCCTAAGAGACACCTTGAAGTACTGTAAGTACAGCTTTGATGGACTATTCTGATCAGAGTTGAAAGACCCAAATGCGGTAAGAACTATGGACTGTAAGGTTTGGCTTGTGAGGGTGAGAAAGAGCTTTGCCTGGACTAGGCTAGCAGTTTGTGTGAGAGGCTTGCTGTTATGGTCCTGTCCTGAGAACTTGTGCAGGGTTGCATTGTGCAGAAATGGACTGGTGTGAGCAGAACGATATGGCACAGAAAAAAGTGAAAATCTTTGGGTTGAAAATGTGCCTGTTCAGCTGCAATTATATGAGAGATTACAACCTTTGAGACTGAGCCAGTTGACCTGCACTGGGGCAACAGGAAGAATGTAGACTCTTTTTGAAGAGGCCTGAGTGCTGAAGGAGTGTCCTGGTCTTCAAAGTCTGCTTTATTCCCCCCTGAATTAACAAATTGGCACCTAACCTGGTATTATGGCATATAAGAAATGCAGGAAAGAGAGGGTCATTGAATTTGCAACATAGTTTTGTGTTTTGGAAACAGCCATGGGCAGTGTGCAGCAGGTTTGCTGGATGCCTGCATGGAGACCCGATGGAGCCATGAGGATGAACCGTGGCTTGCAGTGGAGACCCAGTGGAGATGCCAGGACCACGAGATGGCTGCTAAGGAGAGCTGCCGGCCCTGATAAAGTTTTCCAGGACTGTGAGTATCCTAGCTGGAGGGGCAGAATTGGAACTCCAGAGACTTGGCAGTGGTTAGAACTATTGGACTTGGAGATTTGTCACTGACTAGAGTAGTTGGACTTGGAGCTATAGAGCTTGATGTTTGCTTGTTAAAATCTTGTATTGGTTGAATATTTCTTTGCTATGCCCAATGCCATCTTTTGCAGTGTGAATATTCTGTGCCATTATGTTTGTTTGTTTTATGTATTATGGCTCAGTTAAAAGATCTTGGACTATGGGGATGTTTTGAACATCATTAGGATTGATAAAAACTATGGGGACTTTTAAAGTGGGATGAATGCATTGCATTTCACATCATGGATGTTTGTCAGTTTATGTGAATCTGGAGTAGAATGTGGGGGTTTGATTCAGGTGTCTCCCATAAACTTAGGTGCTCTGAATGCTAGGTTCCCAGCTGATGGAGATTTGGGAATTAACGCCTCCTGGAAGCAGTGTATTGTTGGGGGCAGGATTGTGGGTACTACAGCCAGTTTCCCCTCTCTAGTGTTTGGCACACTCTCCTGTTGCTATTGTCCACCTGATGTTAGCCAGGAGATGCCCACCCTCTGCTCATGCCATCGTTTTCCCCTGCCATCATAGAGCTTCCCCTCGAGCCTGTAAGCCAAAATAAACTTTTTTTTTTTTCCTGCAAGCTGCTCTTGGTTGGGCAATTTCTGCCAGGAATGCGAACCTGACTGCAACACAGGGATCCAAACAACTCCTATAGGAATTTGGCCTCTAATGCCCAGACCTGGAGCAATGTCTGCCCAGCTTCTTTTTTTTTTTTTTTTTTTTTTTTTAACCCCTACTTCCAATTTAGCACAGCCAATCAGGGAAAGCTAGAGGTGCCTTCTCAGCCATTATCACACAGGACCCCTGTTTCTTGCTAGCCCATTTACAACTCTCACCCAACCCAACTCACCAAAGCCCCCCTACTGCTGAAGATTGGCCCAGTCCCCCTCACATCTCTGCCAAAAGCAAGTGATTGATGGTGGCTGCTCCTTGCTCTTCGGCTGGTCTGCAATTACTGATGCTGAGGGCCACTGTAGTTAAAGAGTCCTTAATTGTGGCAGTTTGAATGGGAGTCCCTCAGGAGTTTTATTAAACTTTATAACCTTGTGTCACTGTGGGTGGATCCTAGGGCCCAGCCCCACGGTGTGTTTGGGGACCAATCTGAATCCCATCAAAGATATACAGAATGATGCTTGAGTTCTGCGTGGGGTCCTGGAGTGTACTTGCTTATAGTGCGGTGGCTGAACCTCTCTCTGCACGGGCTGATGAAAAGCGAGCAGGTTTTTCTTCTGCCATTATGGAACTTTCCCTAGATCTGTAAACTTTAATAAATCCCTCCCTCCCGTAACTTATGCCTGGTTTGGAAGTTCATCCCAGCAATGTCATTTACAACTCCCACCAGCCCAACTCACTCAAAGCCTCCCACCACTGAAGAGTGCCTAATTCCCCCCTCACATCTCTGCCAAAAGCAAGTGATGGTGGCCGCTCCTTGCTCTATCAACGGGGGAGGGGGAATTGTTCTTCAGCTTGTCTGCAATTACTGATGCTGAGGACAACTTTAGTTAGGTTACTCTAATCCCTTACACGGCCTCTCTTTTCATTGGGTATGTAGTGAATGAAATTGATCTCATAAGTTTAATTTGAACAACAGTATGGCAATCACATAGAAAGCATTAAAAATAAGCATTTGGTAGAAAATTTTCAGTGCCAGTGATGGAATACCTTTGAGTGAGTTGTTGGCGAGAGAGGTCCCTGATGCCCCCAAAACATTATAAGCCATTGCTGAGGCCCTTGGTTTCCCACCAGGTATAGATGGTAAGACCCTATTGCTGAAGACTCCACATACTTGGGCTGCAAGGCCACTGAGAAATCCTGCTGGAACTGAGCTGATAACCTCCTCCATGTAGACCGGCTGACAGAAAGCTGGAAGAAGCCATTCTACATGCAGTTCAATGGGAGAAAGAGAAAACACCAGTGAAGATACTCAACAGTGCAGGCCAAATGAACCAACAGGTGCAATAGTGGCATCTGTTATGGTGGAAACCAACTGCCCTCTAATTGGACTGGAGGCCCACTCCATGGGAGGGAATACATCCCTGATACTGAAAACTTAAACCAGGGGTAGTCATGAGCACTAGGGGTGTAATGTCTGCTGTTGTCTGGCTAAATGTATATACTATGCTTACCAAACTGCCCAGTAAAGCACTTCTCTTAATGTCCATATCCATATATTAATGCTACTCTAACTTTTGGTTAGAGAATCTTCTCTTTTCAGATGGCAGTGACCTTGGGACGACTCAGAAGATATCATGGTGCTGGAAAGAAGTGACCACAGTGCTCAGTACTGCAATATCTCTATCATACCTTCCAAGGCTCAGGACCTAATGCAGAAGAGGTGGCAGAAAGAATGTAAGAGCCAAAGTAAGGGTAGGACTCCTTACAACGTGCTCCCTCCAGACACAAAATGGCCTGGATATCCATGACTTCACAGTGCCTGACACTACCTACACAAGACCATCATAAGAGGAGGAAAAGATCATGACATCAAAATAAAAGAGAGACTGATCGAGAAGGGGAGGAGATATGATGGAGAATGGAGTTTCAAAGGGGAAAGTGGGGGGGGGAGGGAGGATATTACCATGAGGTATTTTTTATAATCATGGAAGTTGTTAATAAAAATTTGAAAAAATAAGCATTTGAGGCTGGAGATATGGCTTGCTTGCAATGTCTGACAGCCCAGGTTCGATGCCCCAGTACTCACATAAAGCCAGATGCACAAAGTGGTGCGTGCATCTGGAGTTTGTTTGCAGGAGCTAGAGGGCCTGATAAGCCCTTTCTCTCTTTTGTCTCTCTCCCTCTCTATCTTTCTGTGTTTTCAAATATTTTAAACAATGAATTTGCTCAAGAAGAAAATCGAAAGCTGGGCATGGTGGCACACGCCTCTAATCCCAACACTTAGGAGGCAGAGGTAAGGAGGATCGCCATGCATTCAAGGCCACCCTGAGACTACCAAGTGAATCCCAGGTCAGCCTGGGCTAGAGTGAAATTCTATCTTGAAAAAAAAAATGCATAAGTATAGTGCGTGTGTGTGTGTGTGTGTGTACACATATAAAGGTCACCTGGTATCATTAGTGTCTGGTGCATGGAAGATGCCCTATATTACAACCCATTTCCATGGTGATGTGCTCAGCACAAGATGGTTGGGCCTCTTCCTAAATCCATTCAGTCATGACTTGCCATGCATCCCAGTGACAGCCCCAGCCAACAGCCCTGCGGTGTAGTCACTATAAATAAAGATGACCTCAAGCAGCAGCCTAGCATCACCTGCTTAGCCCAGACTCTGTACCTCTGAGAAACAGTATTAAAGATGCTATTAAAAAACACATGGGTTGCCAGGCACGTGGTGGCACACGCCTTTAATCCCAGCACTCGGGAGGCAGAGGTAGGAGGATCGCCATGAGTTCGAGGCCACCCTGAGACTACATAGTGAATTCTAGGTCAGCCTGGGCCACAGTGAGGCCCTACCTTGAGAAACAAAACAAAAGGAGAGAGAGAATCCTTTCAGCACTATAATCTACACGATCACTTTTCTGTGGCCAGGGAGCCATAAGACCAGCATACAGCTAATACTGATTTTGCTTTTATTCTGGGTTCTGAGCTTGATGCCAGCCACTCAAATGGACACAGGACGCAATCTGGCTCCACACAGCTGTTGGCCTGCAAGTGGACACCTTGCTCTCCCTATTAGCATCACATTCACTTGGTCCTCAGCATCTCTAGTCATCTGTAAACTACGTAAGAGGGGCAGGTTAGGATGGCTCAGATAGCTTGCTTCTTCCCAGCAAGAAGCCCTGAGAGAAGCCAGAGGGCAACTCCAAAATAAGGGGCAAGTTTGATCCCTCAGGGTAACATGGCATAAGAAAAAGGCTTACGGGGGCTGGACAGATGGCTCAGTGGTTAGGGGGCTTGCCTGCAAAACCTAATGACATGAGCTAAATTCCTCAGTACCCCCATAAAGCCAGTTGCAGAAGGTGGCACATGCATCTGGAGTTCATTTGCAGTGGATGGAGGCCCTGGTGCACCCATCCTCTCTGTCTCTCTTTTATCTCTCTCTGCTTGCAAATAAAAATAAAATTTAAAAAAAATGCTTAGGTAGGCAATTTAGTAAGAGTGAATAAAGCCCAGATACATGTCAACTAGAAACACTCTAAAAACACAAGGACAATCTGTGTGCTCATTTTGGGGGAAGTTAGTCCTCACTGTGATGGCTGTTTTGAAGAGTCAACTTGACCGGGTTACCATGGCAGGTCCCCGCATTGCACACTGACCTAGTTGTTGCTGGAAGGGTTATTTGTGATTTGAGTATAGTCCCTGCTGAGTCAGAACTAAGGGAGTCTCTGCTGGATGGCAGGTGGACTGAGTCAATGCATTGAAAGACACAAAAGACAAGGCTTTCCTGGACAAGGCAATCCCACTGTACGTGATGGTATCAATGAGCCTTCAGAGTCCCTTCCTGCTCTTGGCCCCACCCGCCACCCACCAGCCTGCCTGCACACTTCACACTACCCTTTCCCACACAGTGGAGTTCACGCTTGATGCCCAGCTTTCAAAACACGTGATACATCACTTAAAGAGATCTGCCAAAAAAAGGAAAAAGAAAAAAAAAGAAAGAAAATTTAACTGGGCATGGTGGTGCACATGCCTTTAATCCCAGCACTCGGGACGCAGAGGTAGGAGTAACGTCGTTGAGTTCAAGGCTACCCTGTGACCACATAGTGAATTCCAGGTCAGCCTGGGCTACGGCAAGACCCTACCCTGACAACAACAACAAAAAAGATGTGTTGGAGGTGTGGCTCTTACATTCTTTTTGCCCCATTCCACAACGTTCCCCGAGCCTTGGAATACTCCTTTAGTAAGTCTCTTTTAGTATTGAGTTCTCAGCAGCCTCTGATTTTCTCCTTTGATGAACTGTGTCTCTTCAACGTCAACAGCCATCTAGGTTGTGAGGCTTGATGTGAGACCAGCACTCATATTTAGTCCTCTACCTCCTCTCATGTTTTTCTGGACGCTGGCAGATACTATAGAGATAGAAATGGCCATAGGCAGTACGAAGCAGGTTTGCTGGATGCCTGCATGGAGACCCCATAGGGCCATGAGGATGAATCATGGATTGCAGTGGAGACCCAGTGGAGATGCCGGGACCATGAGAGGGCTGCTAAAGAGAGTTGCCAGCCCTGATGAAGTTTTCCAGGACTGTGAGTAGCCTAGCTGGAGGGGCAGAATTGGTTAGAATTATTGGACTTGGAGATTTGTAACTGGCTAGAGTTGTTGGACTTGAAGCTACAGAATTTGATGTTTGCCTTGGTTGTTTTAAATCTTGTATTGGTTGAATATTTCTTTGCTATGTCCAATGCCATCTTTTGCAGTGTGTGTTTATTCTGTGCCATTATAGGTTTGGGGGGGGATTTTTTGGTATTATGGCTCAGCTAAAAGATCTTAGACTGGGCTGGAGAGATGGCTTAGCGGTTAAGCGCTTGCCTGTGAAGCCTAAGGACCCCAGTTTGAGGCTCAATTCCCCAGGACCCACGTTAGCCAGATGCACAAGGGGGCGCACGCATCTGGAGTTCGTTTACACACGCATCTGGAGTTCGTTTACAGAGGCTGGAAGCTCTGGAGCGCCCATTCTCTCTCTCTCTCTCTCTCTCTCTCTCTCTCTCTCTCTGCCTCCTTCCTCCTTCGCTCTGTTGCTCTCAAATAAATAAATAAACAAACAAAAAATTAAAAACTATGGGGACTTTTAAAGTTGGATGAATGCACTGCATTTTACATCATGTATGATTATCAGTTTATGGGGGCCAGGGGCGGAATGTGGTGGTTTGATTCAGGTGTCCCCCATAAACTTAGGTGTTCTGAATTAGTACTAGTTTTCCCAGCTGATGGCAATTGAAAATTAAAGGCATTATTGACATTTTTTGGAGGTGGTATATTGATGGAGGTTAGCTTATGGGTTTTATAGCCAGTTTCCCTTTGGCAGTGTTTGGCACACTCTCTTGTTGCTATTGTCCACCTTATGTTGGTCAGGGGGTGATGTCCAGATGTCCACCTTCTGCTCATGCCATCATTTTCCCTGCCATCGTGGAGCTTCCCCTCAAGCCTGCAAGCCAAAATAAACCTTTTTTTTTTCCCCCACAAGCTGCTCTTGGTTGGGTGATTTCTGCCAGCAATACAAACCTGACTGCAGCAGAGAGAATGGGCATGCTAGGGCTTCTAGCTCCTCCAAACGAACTCCCACATGCACCTGGCCTTAACCACTAAGCAATCCTTCTAGCCCTTTTTTGTCTTCTTAAATATTCTATTTTTAGTTTACATTTTTTGACATTTCCATACATGTATATAATGTACTTTGATATTACTTTCCCCCAGTTAACCTCTTATCTCCCTTCTCCTTCATTAACACACTTTTTCATCCCCATTAGTCCCCATCTTACTTTTATGTCCTGTTTAGCCCATTGAGTTAAATTAAGGTTGCCTGCGTGATTGTGGGTTCTCTAATTTGTTTTCCTCCTTTGGCTAGAACTGGGGATTGAGTACTCAAAAGTTCAGGAGTAAGAGAAGGCAGAGAGCAGGAAGAGGACACACAGAGTTTACAGAAATTGACCTTTATTTGTTGTGCTAAAGTCTGTTTCACTTTTGATACAAAGTAACATTTTAGTACAGAACATCGCATTCGTCAGATCGTACCTGTACCCCTTGCCCACACACTGCCTGGGACAGCCCAGCTGGAGCTGCCCCCTAGAACACAGCCCCGCCCATCCCCACCTCCGGCTGTTCCAGCAAGACCTCCAAGAGGGTCTGCAGTTCGTCTCAGTTGTCTGAGCTAGAAAACTTGTACCTGTAAGAAGACGTAGAACAGAACTGAGGACGCAGATTTGTCTCTTTTTTTTTAAACAGCTGTGCAAGAAAATATATCCCTTTTTTTAAAAAAAAAAATGTCAATAATGGCTAAACTACCATCTAGGGTCTAAAATACAAAGAATAAGATGAAATCAAAGATTTCTTGCTAGTAAAATGAAATGTTAGGAACAGTATTAAAACGGGTCCTACAGCAATGACACATGGGGAGCCCAGTACAGTACCTCTTAACAGGACACAGCAAAAGGAAGGACCACATTGACTCTTCCGCCAGATAGACGTGGCATCAGAAGGGAAGAGAAGAGAAGAGAAGACGAGAAAAACAGAACCCCGATGAAGACTGCCGACTTCCTCACGGAGCCCCCGCAGTCAGGATGGGAAACCTCTCAGGTTTTCTTCCAAGATTCTCAGCGAGGAGTCTACCTGTACCTCCCCCGCCCCCCCCGCCCCCCCCGCCCTAGCTCTCATTTCAAAGTCTGAACCATGAGCACTTTCATAGCCAAAAAGAGCCTGGGGTGGGGGAGGGGGAGCTAGTGGCACGCACCTGTCCCTGTTTCACACCCCGTGGAGGACCCAACCATGTCATCAAGCCCTTAGGAACCAGACGTGATGCTTAAATAATAATTGCAGCTGGAGAAGAAACGAAAGGCCAGAAAAAGCAGGAAGAAAGGCCAGGAGGGAAATTCTGAGTGCCAACGCTGCCTGCCCAGGTGCGGGAGGAAATCGCTGCCATCGTGAGTTGGGCCCCACCAAGGCACCAGCTCTGGCACCTACAGTTGCGATGTCTTCCAGCAGAGGGGGCCACTGGGGAGCAGGAAGTCTGTCCAAAGCTCTGGTCCCACTGACAGCCACCTCCAGTAGCACAGTAGGCCCCACACCCCTGTGAGGTTCCAGGGTCATTTTGCCAAAGACAAGGAACGTTAAAGTAGTGGGGCAGCAGAGGGGGCAGGGGCTGGGCACCGACAACATGGAGCTGTTCAAGTAAACATAAACATAAAACCAAATACTTAGAAAAGGCTTTGTAAACTTGTGATCTGCAAGGTTCAGGGCGCAGCATCGCTAACCGGCTGGCCACAGGAGGGGAGAGTCCGTTGTCTTGTTTTTTAAAGCACACTCGTGAGGGGGAGCGGCGTGCTCCCCAGGCCGGGCCCAGATCCGTGCGGCCGCTGCCCTCCCGTCTGCAAAGGAGGTGTTTCTGGAGTCGTGGTTCCGGGTCCTTCCCAGCTTGTCCACAGACAGACAGACCTCTGTCTTCAGTCACCAAAGAGCCAGCCAGGTGTCCCCGCCGTGAGCCTAGCAGAGGCACCTCCGCGTGGACTTCTGCTAGGGCGGGCAGGCGGGGATCCACAGGACTTTATTTTGTTCTTGATTGACCGTTGCCAAGATCTGAGTGCAAATGCTCGACAGGGCTCCACCCTGGACAACTCCTGCAAGAGACCCGCCCGAAACAACCCAAGCCAGTCAGTTTCCAGGTAAGACACCCTTACTCATCAAGACAAGCGAACACGGCTTGTACTGACCCCTTTTGCCTGTCTGTAAGCTCTATGGTACCTCGGCCCTTCCCACCCAAGCCTCTTCCGTCAGCGGGTGAAGGAGAAGAAAACTGCCCATGGGTAAGTTCAACACTCAGGTAAACTGACCACAACGACTGGTGAGGCTGGCCTGGTCCTGCACCGGCAGGACAATGGGGCCATATTAGGATGGTTCCACCAGCAGAAGGGCTGCGGGGAACAAGCTCTGTGTTTTGAAGGGGGTGGGTGGGTGAGAAAGGGGCTGAGAATCAGCCAGGACTCCTGCAAGCGCACAGAGCACACGGTGGGCAGTATGTGTTTCTGTGAGGCCAGGTGTTTAGAACTCTGGAAACGAGCAGTGGAACTTACGTGCTGAGCCTAGTTAAAAAATATATATATATATATCAGAGCTTATCTATAAGTTTGGAAAGTTTTTAAAAATTTCATTGGGGAGCTGGAGAGATGGCTTAGCGGTTAAGCACTTGCCTGTGAAGGTTAAGGACCTCGGTTCAAGGCTCGATTCCCACGTAAGGGCCCACGTAAGCCAGATGCACAAGGGGGCACATGCGTCTGGAGTCCGTTTGCAGTGGCTGGAGGCCCTGGCATGCCCATTTTCTCTCACACTATCTGCCTTTCTCTCTCTGTCTGTCACTCTCAAATAAATAAATAAAAATAAAAATAAATTTTTAAAGTTCATGGGGGGGGGGCTCAGTGGTTAAAGACATTGGCTTGGAAAAGCTGCCATCCCTGGTTCAATTCCCAAGCCCCCATGTAAGCTGGCTGTAAAAGATGGCACAAGATACTGGTGTTCACTTGAAGTGGCAAGAGGTCCTGGTGCACCCATACACATACATGTGCAAATAACTTCATTTATTTGCAAGGAGAGGGAGGGAGAAAGAGAGCACAAGAGTGCACCAGGGCCTCAGCCACTGCAAATGAACTCCAGATGCATGCAGCACTTTGTGCATCTGGCTTATCTGGGAACTGGGGAATCAAAACCAGGTCATTACGCATTGGAGGCAAGCGTCTTAACCACTGAGCAATCTCTCCAGCCTTCATGTACAAATAAAAAAAAAATCATCTTTTCATTGGTCTGTGGTGAGCTGGAAATGAAAACACACGTGTGCACACACAAGAACTCAGATATGCAGGACCAGGGTGGGGCCTCAAAATCAACTGCCCCCAGGAAGCACTCCATTAGACCCCAACTTTCCTCATGATATAACCCTCCCCCAGTAACTCTGGTAGAAGGCTGGTTTTACCCACAAGGCCACAGGGCACATGGGAGGTGAGCCGGAGCCCTGCAGGTTGGCCTTGTGCAGTCAGAGATGACGGGGCTGGCTTTGCTTCACCAAACCTAATTGCAAGACTGGCCCTAGTGGATGCCCAGGACAGAGGGGGCCTGCTGGCCCAGTGGGGTACTCTGGGTTCTCACGCTGCCCAGGAACATTGCTGCTGCATGTCCGTGCTGATAACCACCACTGCATGTCCAAAATGGTCAGGTGAAGCCGAGCGTGGTGGTTCACACCTTTAATCCCAGCCCTCAGGAGGCAGAGGCAGTGAGTTCAGGGCTACCCTGAGACCCTGAGACTCCATAGCGAATTCCAGGTCAGCCTGGGCTAGAGTGAGACCCTACCTAGAAAAACAAAAACAAAAACAAAAAAAGGGCAAGCGAGGCCACAGCACGCCCAAAAGTCAGACAGTGTAAGCTGCTGTCTATAGTAGCCAGGCACCGGCCTCAGACCACAGGCCTAACACGTCACGTGACAGGAAGGGTGTAGGGTGCAGGATGGCTCAGCCCGTGCAGGAAGCTTGGGCTGCTGTCCTTCCTGGGGAAGCCTCGGCTCTGGGCCCGGCCCGGCCCGCGCCCTCTCACCTGTGAAATACTTGCTGTACTCCTGCTCAATCCTCTGCGCCGTCTCGAACTGCTCTTTGGAATGCCTCTGCGTCACTTTGTCCCTCAGGTAGACGGGGTCTCTCTGCTCCCTGTTGGGACAGCCAGGAAACCAGGCTGAGTCTTGAGCTTATCCCAGGTTTACCTTTTCCTTCCTCCTTCCAGGATGTCAAGGGCCTCCATCAAAGCAGGGGGTGGGCTGGGCCAGCGTTTCCCCATAAAACATCAGCTCCTCCCTCTAGGGAGATGTGGGCGGACAGGGAGGCCAGGAACACCGGGCTGCCCCAAGCAGGGCCCATGAGTTCAACAGCACAAAAGAGCCAAGTGGAAAGGGGCCTCGGTGGACACAGCTGAGCTCAGGTCACTCGGTTCCTCTGGCTTTCTGCATAACATGCTGACAGCACAGGAGACAGAGGGCGGAGAGGTGACCAAACTGGCCATATGAGCCAGGCGTGACGGCGCACGCCTTTAATCCCAGCACTCGGGAGGCAGAGGTAGGAGGATCACCATGAGTTCCAGGCCACCCTGGGACTACACAGTGAATTCCAGGTCAGCGAGACCCTACCTTGAAAAAAAAAAAAAAAAGCCATACTTGGGAATGAATGATGGTGGTACCCAAATGGGAAGGGGGAGGGGAGTCAGCGAGGAAGGGTCATTGTTCCTACACTGGACTCCTGCTGTCGTTCTTCATACTCCACCCCCCAGGACCAAGCACTCACTTGATGTGCTTGGCACTCTTGTAGTGGATGAAGATGACAATGGGGTAGATGTGCATGTGGTGCAGCCTCTCGATGGCGTGGGGGGCGATGTCCAGGAGACAGTGCCGGTTCTAGAACAAGGGCAGAAAGTGAGTGTGGAGGTCAGGCAAGGGGTCACAGATGCCTTCTGCCTCCTCAGAGGCCCACCCTTACACCCCATGCAGTTCTATCTTCCTCTGGACGCAAAAGCAAAGGCATCCAGCTCGATCTTTCGTGAAAGCCACTTGAAACAGAAAGGGACAGCTGACCAGCAGGCAGACCCTCCCCTCCCCAAGTAGCTGATGACTGGCCAGGTCGGGGCAAGCCAGCGAGGCCCTTCTCTCCGCTCTACCCCTCCCTGGCCTCACAAACCTCATTCAGCCAGATTGAGTGAGGGATGAGTTGGGGACCCTAGGGCCTGTGCTGGCGGAGGGGAGCATGCGCCTTTGTATGGCTATGCTAGAAAGCCATCCTGTGGGAACCCTCAGTCTGAGGCATGCCATGGGCACCCTGTCTATGGCTCTCTCTACTGAAGCTCCTAACTGGAGCTTGTCCCCATCAAACGAGTGCTATGCGAGAAAACAGCACCTAGTCAAACGGGGGCAGAAACCAGAGCCCAGGTCAAACGGCCTGGGGCGCACCCAAGACACACACCACGCCTGGCCCACAGCCCAGCAGGCAGACAGCAGCATTCAGAGGCGCTCTTGGTTGCCAAGGACAGGGCTGCTCGGTGTACCCATGCATTCAGCACGTGCAGGAACAGCCAGGAGACATCCTCCCCAGAGTCCACAGCTCCCCTCAGCTCCCCACAGCCAGCAGAAGCACAAGGCATATACGGCGCTGGCAATCCCTCTACCCTCACGGGGGGACCCGCCTGCCAGCGATGAAGTCAGGGACTTCCAGCAGTGAGCAGCAGGCTTGAGATAGCCAGGGCACGGTGAGTTCACGGAGGCCCGAGAGCCAAGCAGGGGAGCAGCCCGGCCCTCCTGCTCAAAGCCCCACGAACCTTTTCTGTGATCTCCTTTATCGAAGCCACCGTGGTCACGTCAAAATGGCCACTCCTCCTCTTGTAGTCGACAAACAGGCAGTCTTTGACACCCCGTTCAATGGCCTGCTGGGAGGCCTTCATCACCTCTGTATGGTAAAGATCGAGCTGTCAGGGCACTGCCCGGCAGCGTGGGGCCCCACACCACTGTCTGTTCTGGAGAGAAGTGGAGGCCAGAGCTAGGCGTGCCCGCGGCAGCAGGGCCTTCGGGCATGGTGTGTGACCACTCATGTGTGGCGAGCGAGAGGGCTGAAGAGGGAGACACACAACACAGTAGGCACAAGGGCACTCACCAAGCGGGCATCTGCAGAACTTGCCGGGTGCCTCATTGACCAGCATCTCCTTCACCACATCCAGCAAAGGCCCGAGAATGAGGACAGGCCGCAGAGAGGTGCAGTCTACCTTCTGGACCCGCTGATAGGCCAGGCTCACCGAGTCTGAGGGAGAGAGGGGCAGGGTCACGGGCCCAGCCTGGGAATAGGGCTGGGCGGCTATGCCCCCGACCCTGGCATCCCCTTGGCATCACAAAGCCACACCAGGGAGGGATCCAGCTTGCCTAGTGTTCCCACAGTTTCCCAGCCCTGACCCTGGCACACCAGGGCACGGTCATTCATGAGGTGTGCAAGCGTCCCCCTGCCGCTGAGAACACTGGGACAGGACAGAAGCCATGGGACACATTCATGATGGGAGAACTCCCATGCACCCCATCACTTCCTCTTTTAAAATCAGAAGCACACAGATACAGCAAAACCCACTTGACACCCCGCTCCCCGCCTCTATCCTTCCCAGAAACAGCCGTTACTTTGAGCTGAAAATGTGTCCTTCCGTCTGTTTGTTTAATATTGTTGAAAGCTGATTTTACGTGCTTAGAACATATATCTTCCCTCCCTCCCTCCCTCTCTCTCTCTCTCGTGTGTGTTCAACAAAAATGATATGATACTGCCAGGCATAGTGGCACACACCTTTAGTCCCAGCACTTGGGAGGCAGAGGTAGGAGGATCACCATGAGTTCAAGGCCACCCTGAGACTACATAGTGAATTCCAGGTCAGTCTGGGCTAGAGTGAAACCCTACCTCGAAAAAACAAACAAACAAACAAACAATATATATATATACATATGTATATATATATATATAATATGTATATATTATATATACATATATTATTATATATATTGTATATACATTATATATAATGTATATATATATTTATGTATGTATGTATGTATATGTATAATGTATACATTAATGTATAATATATATATATATATATGGTACTGAAAACATCTTGGAGCTCCCCCTGCCCCAGGTTGTTTCCTGGGGATTCATGCTGGGCCTTTAGGCCTCTAGGCCTTGGCAGTGTCCCCTGCATGGTACACTGCAGACCCAGTGGAGAGCTGCTGTCAAGAGACTGGCAGACCCAGGCACAGTCGGGAGGAACCTCCAAACAAGGAAGAACAAGACAGGCTTAAGGGCAGCCAGGAGCTGAACAGCCATCAATCCAGAAAGAAAGGAAGGGAGGGGACAAAGAACTAAGACTGGTGATGTCAGAGGTCTCCCTTGACGCCATCTGCCAAACTCCTAAGCTCCAAGGAGCTGCGTACCTAAGAAAGATACTAAACCATCGAGCAGAGCCTTCTGCAGACTCGTACACTTGAAGAGAACAAATAGGAACAAGAGCCCCTGTGGAGTAACCCGGGCTCTTGGCTGGGTCCCGGGTGCCAGCGCTGGCGTCAGGGGGACCACCCCTGGCACAGCGACTGCAGCCCAGGCTGACGTCAGCTCAAGTGACGGATGGGTCAACCCCTTTGAAGACAGAAATTTCCCGCCCAGCCTTGACATCTCCTACACATAATCTGCTGACTTTTCAACTCCTAATTTCCAGGTACATCAAGAAGCAGAACAAGAAAAGCCAAGACATGGGCTGGAGAGATGGCTTAGCGGTTAAGCGCTTGCCTGTGAAGCCTAAGGATGCCGGTTTGAGGCTCGGTTCCCCAGGACCCACGTTAGCCAGATGCACAAGGGGGCGCACACGTCTGGAGTTCGTTTGCAGTGGCTGGAGGCCCTGACGCGCCCATTCTTTCTCTCTCTCTCCCTCTTTCTCTCTCTGTCTGTTGCTCTTAAATAAATAAAAATAAACAACAAAAGTATTTTTAAAAAAAAGAAAAGAAAAGCCAAGACAAAAGCGAGAGATGGGCTGGAGAGATGGGTTAGTGGCTAAGGCACTTGCCTGCAAAGCCAAAGGACCCAGGTTGGATTCCCCAAGACGTGCGTAAGCCAGATGCATAAGGTGGCACATGTGTCTGGAGTTTGTTTGTAGTGGCTGGAGGCCCTGGCATGCCCATTCCCATTCTCTCTATCTCAAACAAATAAAAATGAAATTAAAAAGTGAGAGACTCAAGGATGGCCAGCCAAAACAGCTCCCAATCCTCAGAAGCATACCATCAATCTATAAGCTATGGCAGACAACAGAATCTAGAAAACTCTCGTGTGGTGGTTTGAACCAGATACCCCCCATAAACTCATGTGTTAAGAATGCTTCGTTCTCAGATGGTGGCAATTTGGAAGGTGGAGTCTTGAGGTTTATAAGCCCCTGGCTTTCCCGCGTTAGTTCAGCTCACTCTCCTGCTGGTGTTGTCCAATTGATGCTGGCAAAGAGGTGATGTCCAGCCTCTTCTCTATCATCTTTTCCCTGTCACCAGGAAGCTTCCCAGCGAGACTGTAGACCAAAGTAGAAGACCTTTCCTCCCATTGGGTGTTTTGTGCCAGTAACGAGAAGGTAACTGCAACATCTTAGCAATGAATAACTCTATTAAAAAGAATCAAATGGGGGCTGGAGGCATGGCTTAGCGGTTAAGGCGTTTGCCTGCAAAGCCCAAGGACCCAGGTCTGATTCCCCAGGACCCATGTTAGCCAGATGCACAAGGGGGCGCAAGCATCTGGAGTTCGTTTGCAGTGGCTGGAAGCCCTGGCACGCCCATTCTCTCTCTCTCTCTCTCTCTCTCTCTCTCTCTCTCTCTGTCAAATAAATAAATAAATAAATAAGAATCAAATAGACTTCCAGTCAAGATGGCAGACTTGTAACCACACTAGACCTCCAAGGGTGAAATCAGGCAGCGAGTACCGAGGACAACCAAAATCTATCAACAAGACAAGAATAAGAATAGATAGAATAGATAGCTGGGTTGGTGAAATGGCTTAGCAGTTAAGGCATTTGCCTGCAAAGCCTAAGAACCCTAGTTCCACAAGGAGGCGCATGCATCTGGAGTTCATAGTTTGCAGTGGCTAAAGGCCCTGGCATACCTGTTCTCTCTTTCTCTCTCTCTCCCTTTCTCTCAAATAAATGAAAGAATAAATAAAATAGTTTTTCAAAGAGTAGATAGCTGGGGCTGGAGAGATGGCTTAGTGATTAAGCGCTTGCCTGTGAAGCCTAAGGACCCCAGTTGGAGGCTCGATTCTCCAGGACCCACGTTAGCCAGATGCACAAGGGGGCGTATGCATCTGGAGTTCGTTTGCAGTGGCTGGAGGCCCTGGTGCACCCATTCTCTCTCTCTCTCTCTCTCTCTCTCTCTATCTGCCTCTTTCTCTCCCTGTTACTCTCAAATAAATAAATAAAAATGAACAAAAAAAATTTAAAACAAAAAAGAGTAGATTATTGACTCCCTGGCAGGAGATGAACCACTCCTTGCACATCAGCCAGAACCCAGGTGAAACCACAGAGGAACTGGCGAGATGAGTCAGAGCGCTGCTCCCACAACGAGGTGATGGAGACAGACACTGAGGACACTCAAAATGCACCAGAGCAGAAATCCAGAAGCTGCTGAAAGCTCAACACTAAAGTAAACTGAAAACATGGACTGGGAAGATTGCTTAGAAAGGCATTTGCCTGCAGAGCCAAAGGACCCAGGTTCGATTCTCTAGAACCCATGTGAGCCAGATGCACAAGGTGATGCATGCGTCTGGAGTACATGTGCAGTAGCTGGAGGCCCTGGTGCGCCCATCCTATCTGACTCTCTCTCAAATCAATCAATAAAAATAAAATTAAATTAAAAAACACACCCACCACGGCTCAGAGAATTTTGCAGAAGAGGGGGCAGAAAGATTGCATGAGCCACAAAGTGGGAGAGAACATGCAAAAGCATTGCCCCCCCCCACAATGACTGACTGCTGCTCTCACAACTCATGACCCACAGCCCCATGGTGAACACCAGCAATCCCGCTGAGGAGGGCCCTCAGGGGAGTGGGGGCAGGGAGGAGGGAAATGATGGGACCAACACATGATGTGTCCATACAAAGCCTCTACTTAATACAAAGGAATCAAACGGAAATTCTAAAACTGGATAATGCCATTTCTAACATTAAGAACATACTAGCCGGGTGTGGTGGTGCACACCTTTAATCCCAGCACTCGGGAGGCAGAGGTAGGAGGATCTCCGTGAGTTCGAGGCCACCCTGAGACTCCATAGTGAATTCCAGGTCAGCCTGGGCTAGAGTGAGACCCTACCTCGAAAAACCAAAAGAAAAAAAAAAAAAAAAAGAAGGGCTGGGAGATAGCTCAGCCATTAAAACACTTGCCATACAAGTATAAAAATCCGTGTTTGTATCCCCAGAACCCACATAAAAGGTGCTGGACGTGGTGGCACAGCTGCAATCCCAGAGCTTGCGGGGAGAGACAGGGGGACCCCTGGGCCTCAGTGGTTAGCCAGGCTATCCTAATTAGCTTGGAACTTCTATCTCAAAAGCAGGTAGATTGCATTCCTGAGGAATAAGGCCCATGGCTTCCACATGCACCTGCACATACATACATGTATACCCCCAAAAAACACATACATGCAAAATACATATATGTGGAATTAAAACGGCAATAATGAAAAAGGTAAGACGGCAGTGAGAGGAGTTGGAGTAGGCCAGTGTTGCAGAATTATTAGTAAAGAGGTCAAAGCGGGTGAAGACACTCCACAGTGGACACTGCAAGCCGTATATTTGGCCAGCCAGGCCAAACAAGCCAACAGGTGCAATAGTGGCACGTCTGTCATGGTGGAAACTAACTGCCCTCTAATTGGACTGGAGGTCCACTCCATGGCAGGGAATACATCCCTGATACTGAAAACCTAAGGCAGGAGTAGTCATGAGCCCTAGGGGTGTAATGTCTGCTGCTGTCTGGCTAAATGTATATGCTATGCTCATCAAACTGCCTAGTAAGCACTTCTCTTAATGTTCATACCCATATATTAATGCTACTCTCACTTTTTCATTAAAGAACTTTCTCTTTTCAGATGGCAGTGACCTTGGGATGACTCAGAAGGCATAACGGTGCTGAGAAGAAGTGTCAGAGGAGTGCTCAGCACTGAAATATCTCCATCATACCTTCCAAGACTCAGGGTCTTTTGCGGAAGAGGTGGCGGAAAGAATATAAAAGCCAAAGGAAGGGTAGGACTTCTTACAATGTGCACAAAATGGCCTGGATATCCATGACCTCACAGTGCCTGACACTACCTACACAAGACCATCATAATAGAAGGAAAAGATGATGACATCAAAATAAAAGAGAAACTGACTGAGGGGGAGGGATATGATGGAGAGTGGAGGTTCAAAGGGGAAAGTGGGGGAAGGGAGGGAATTACCATGGGATATTGTTTACAATCACGAAAGTTGTTAATTATAAAAATAAAAAAAATTAAGAAAATAAAATTAAAATTAAAAGAGGTCAAAGCGGCAACTTATGTAAGTAGGAAGTCAAAGATTCATGTGGTGAGGTCCATCAAAGCCCGCAAAAGACTACAAACAGACAACTAATAGATAAGTGAGCAGAGTAATAGGAACACTTGTCTAATTTCAAAAAGGCAGGAAAGAAAAAACACAGAAACATAAAAGAACTCAGACAGAAGAGATGGTAAATGTACACTGCATTTCATGTATATTACACTTCATGTAAAGGGTTAAATATTCTAATCAAAGAGTGCTTGGTGGGTTCAGGATTCAGACTGCGAAAACTCTTTGCTTTGTTGTTGACTTTGCTATACATGGATCCTGTGATACACTGTTTAAAGACACAGATTGCCAAGTGCTGTGATACAATGTTTCAAAACACAGATTGGGAGCTATAGAGATGGTTCAGTGGTTAAAGCACTTGCCTGTTAAAGCCTAAGGACCCAGGTTCCATTCCCCAGGACCCACGTAAGCCAGATGCACAAGGTGGCACATGCATCTGAAATTCGTTTGTAGTGGCTAGAGGCCTTGGTGCACCCATTCTCTCTCTCTCTTTCTCTCTTTCTCTTGCTCTTGCTCTCACTCTCTCACTCTATCTGCCTCTTTATCTCTCCCTCAAATAAATAAATAAGAAAGATAAAAACAAAAAACACAGATTGGGCTGGAGAGATGGCTTAGCAGTTAAAAGTCTAATAACCCAGGTTGGATTCCCCAGAACACACTTAAAACCAGATGCACAAAATGGTGCATGCATCTGGAGCTCATTTTGCAGAGCTAGAGGCTCTGGTTTGCCCATTCTCTATGTCTCTCCTCCCTCTCTCTCTCTCCCCACCCTCTCTCTCTCTCCCCCCACTCTCTCCTTGCAAATAAATAAATATTAGGAAAAAAAGTTAAGAACATCAATTTCCAAACCTGTCATAAAGGCTCATACCTATAATCCCAGCACTCAGGAGGCAAAGGTAAGAGGATTGCTGTGAGTTCAATGCAATGAGTTCTGCCTGATGTGCAGAGTAAGTTCCAGGTAACTTGGGCTAGAGTGAGACTCTACCTCAAGTATTTAGGGCTAGAGAGATGGCTTAGTGATTAAGGCACTTGCCTGCAAAGACTAACGATCCAGGTCCAATTCCCCAGTACACATGCAAAGCCAGATGCATAAAGTGGCACATGCGTCTGGAGTTCACTTGCAGTGGCTAGAGGCCCTGGCATGCCCATTCTCTTCCTCCCTCCCTCTCTCTCTCTCCTTTGCCTTTCTCTGCTTGCAAATAAATAAATTTTTAACATATTTATTTATTTATTTATTTATTTATTTATTAGAGAAGTAAAGAGAATGGGCATGCCAGGGCCCCAGCACTGCAAATGAACTCCAGATGCATGTGCCTTTTTTTTTTTTTTTTTTTTTTTGGTTTTTCGAGGTAGGGTCTTACTCTAGCCCAGGCTGACCTGGAATTCACTATGGAGTCTCAGGGTGGCCTCGAACTCACGGCGATCCTCCTACCTCTGCCTCCCGAGTGCTGGGATTAAAGGCGTGCGCCACCACGCCCAGCTGCATGTGCCATTTTGTGCATCTGGCTTTACATGGGTACTGGGAAATCTAACCCAGGTCACTAGGCTTTTAACCGCTGAGCCATCTCTCCAGTCCTATATTCCATTTCTATGAGTAAAACTCCAAACTGTAGGTTGTGCAGAAGCAGGGAGAAGATAAAGTCTGGCCCATGGGCTACGGTCTGCCCAGCCCTGTCCCACCAGATGGTGACACTGGACCATGCGCTGAGCCTGGCAGACACTGTGCTGCTCACTGCCTGCCCAGGACGGTGAGCACACAGCCTCAGGAGCAGCGTTGGCAAGGGCCTCCTGCTCCTCAGTACGAGGTACTCCTTCCAGCTGCAGGGTAGGGGTGAGGGGTCCCGGCATTCCCTGACCCCCAGCTCCAGCCTGGCTCAGCATCCAGCCCAGGACGATCTAGTCAGAATCATCGATGTGAGGCAAGAAAGGTCAATGACCTGGCAACCTCGCAAGCCCTCAGTGACCCCAAGTACAAGTGAGGAGCAGAGACCACTTTCGCTGACCCAGGACCCAACTCTCTTTGTTCCCTGTGACGCATGCCTGTGCCTCTGAGGCTGAAGAACGCCCAGCTCACGCACGCTCGCACGCCTCCCGGAGCATGCCAGGAGCCGAGGGTATGTAAGCAGAGGGCCGAGACACACTTCTGCCCGGCCCTTGCCCGAAACAGGGACACGGTGGCTACAGATGCCAAGATGCGTGGTGGTGACCAAATGATAGCTGGCGGGCTCTGCGGGCTACTCAGGCCCTCGGCTACCTCCCACACTTCCCTGCTGGCAGGGGGTGGGCCCTGTTCTGTGAGTTGACTACCTGTGGAAATGTGATCAATTAGTGTGAAATGCATGTTTAGCTAATGTTAGGTACTGTATTTGAACCAATAAATGTGAATACTTCTGCAAGAAAGAAAGAAAGAAAGAAAGAAAGAGAGAGAGAGAGAGAGAGAGAGGAAGGGAAGGAAGGAAGGAAGGAAGGAAGGAAGGAAAGAAAGAAAGAGAAGAAAGATGCATGGTGGCCAAGAGGAGACCTTGAGGAGGAAAAGCCATATCCTGTGGCGGGAAGAGGGCATCACCACCCTGCCGATTCACATGCCCACCCTCAGACATGTTCACTACAGCCAAATCCCATCTGCACGGACGCCCCCCATGATGAAGCCCTGGCCGACGCCGTGGAGAGCCCACTGGAGCAAGCCGGGCTACTTGCCTTCAAAGAGAGGAATGGAGTCATTGGAGAAGGTGTCCAAGGCGAGGAGGTCCTTCCCGTCCTTGGAGCCGCTGCGTTTGTGCTTGTGTTTCCTTCGGAAGAAGGACCGGCGCGCAGCCGCAGACAGAGTCTTCGCAGAGCTGCTGTCGTCCTTGACCTCAGACATGCTGAGCCTCCTGGAGAACTCTTGGTCCATCCTACAACCACAGAGCATGACAGTGCGTGGGGAGGGCAGGGGACATGGGGACAGGGAGGAAGCCAGGTCGCCTCCAAGCTCCCCTCAGACCTCCTTGTGCCACCACTGTATGGGGCCAAAGTTCAGGGCAGGTGAATTTCCGCCATGACACTGAGCTCTGGCCAGCCTGGCCCAGGGACATTACAAGTCACATACTTCAACATGAAGGATCTTAGGAAACAGCACGCTGGGCACAAGGAGGTCATTGACCACGCGCTTCTATTCGCATGAAAGACTGACGGCTGACACACAGCAGTGGCTGCTTAGGGCTGGGCTGGAGTGGGGAGGACTAAAGAACTGCCCGAGGATTTTGGATACGGTCTGAGCGTGTCCCCCAAGGGTGCCTGTGCTCCTGGAAGCTTGGTCCCCAGGGTGGGGGTGCAGAGGTGCAGGAGCCTTTAAGAGGCAGTGCTTGGTGGAACGCGGCTAGATCACTGGGGGCAATGCCCTTGGAAGGGATTAACACAGTCCTCACAGGAGCCCAGTTCATTCCTGAAACAGTGGATTGTTACAGAAAGAGCAAGCCTTCAAAAAAAAAAAAAAAAGTGGGGCCGGAGTGGGGCTCAGTGGTTAAGGCATTTGCCTGTGAAGCCAAAAGACCCACGTCCAATTCCCCAGAACCCACATAAGCCAGATGCACAAGGTGGCACATGTGTCTGGAGTTTGTTTGCAGTGGCTGGAGGTCCTGGCGCACTCATTCTCTCCCCCCCTCTCTCTTTAATAGATTAAGCCAGAAGCACAAGGTGGCACATACATCTGGAGTTCATTAGCAGTGGCTAGAGGCCCTGGCATGCCCATTCTCTTTCTCTCTAATACATAAATAATAAAATATTTTTTAAAATTTGTTTAAAAAAAAAAACTCATATGGCTGGGCATGGTGGTGTATGCCTTTAATCCCACTCAGGAGGCAGAGGTAGGAGGATTGCTTTGAGTTTGAGGCCAGCCTGAGACTAGATAGTGAATTCTGGGTCAGCATGTGCTAAAGCGAGATCCTGCCTCGAAAACCAAAAAAAAAAAAAGAAGAAGAAAGGAAGGAAAGAAGGAAGGGAGGGAGAGACGGAGGGAGGGAAAACAAGGAAGAAAGAAAGAGGGAGAGAGAAAGAAAGAGAGAGAGAGGAAAGAAGGAAAGAAGGGAGGAAGGAAGGAAGGGAGGAAGGAAGGAAGGAAGGAAGGAAGAAAGAGGGAGAGAGAAAGAAAGAGAGAGAGGAGGAAGGAAGGAAGGAAGGAAGGAAGGAAGGAAGGAAGAAAGAAAGAAAGAAAGAAAGAAAGAAAGAAAGAAAGAAAGAAAGAAAGAAAGAAGAGCCAGTCTGGCCTGAGACCTCTTGTTTCCTGCCTTCCATGGGATCCCTTCTGCACAAGGCTGGTCCTTTGGTTTCCCCACCACACTGTGATGCAGCCAATGAGGCCTTCACCAGAGGCTCACAGATGAGGCCCACCTGTCCCTGCACTTTGAGCCTCCAGAACTGAGAGCTAAAGAAACCTTTTTTCCTTGTAGGTTCCTCAGCCTTGGCTGTTTTGTTACAGCAAAAAAAAAAAAAAAAAACATACAGAAACATGGGGAACTAGCTAGTGGGTATGGGGTTCCTTTCAGCTCAGGGAGGCCTGCCATGAACTGTGGAGATGGTATCCATGGATATACTAAAGACCACACACCTGGGAAGACTTGTCTGATAGGAAAATGGGCTGGAGAGATGGCTTAGCGGTTAAGGCGCTTGCCCGCAAAGCTAAAGGACCTAGGTTCGATTCCCCAGGACCCAAGTGAGCCAGATGCTCAAGGTGGCGCATGTGTCTGAAGTTTGTCAGTGGCTGGAGACCCTGGCGTGCCCATCCTTTCTCTCTGTCTCTCAAAAATACAAATAAAAGAGCCGGTGTGGTGGCACATGCCTTTAATCCCAGCACTCGGGAGGCAGAGGTAGGAGGATCGCCATGAGTTTGAGGCCACCCTGAGATTACATAGTGAATTCCAGGTCAGCCTGAGCTAGAGTGAGACCCTACCTCAAAATGAAATGAAATGAAATGAAATGAAATGAAATAATGAAATGAAATGAAATAATGAAATGAAATGAAATGAAATGATGAAATGAAATGAAATGAATAAATTAAAAAAATAAAATGAAATGAAATAAATAAAATAAAAAAAATAAGCCGGGCGTGGTGGCGCACGCCTTTAATCCCAGCACTCGGGAGGCAGAGGTAGGAGGATCGCCGAGAGTTCGAGGCCACCCTGAGACTACAGAGTGAATTCCAGGTCAGCCTGAGCTAGAGTGAGACCCTACCTCGAGAAACCAAAAAAAAAAAAATAAATAAAAATAAAATAAAATAAAATGAAATGAAATGAAATAAATAAAATAAAATAAAATACAAATAAATAAAATACAAATAAAAAGAAAAAGAAAAAATCCCAGCTCCATGTATCTGATCAGGAAAATATGTCTCCTGAATCACTGTTATCTGGACAGCTACGTGGGCCGCAGGTACAATGCAGAAACTGAACTGAGCAGCAAGCAGTCACTGCTGCAGCAGCCCAGGCCGGCCTCACTGCGGGACTGCCCCATGCTGGCTGCCCCTCCGCTCCCCGTCCCAGGGATGGGGAACGAGGGCTTACACGTATTTGCTGGGAATCTGCCCTCGCTGGATCTTCTGGGCATTCTCGTCCAGCTGCCAAGCCATCCAGGATCCGAAGGTGCCCTGGGGCAAGGTGTCATCCACATAGAGGATATCGTCTTTCTTGAAGCTCAGCTCGGGCTCCACCTCCGCCAGCCGGTCATACAGTGCCCTGGACCACGGGACAGAGGACGCGAGGTCAGGAGGCCAGGCCACACGCCTCTGCAGCCTGATCTTCAGGCAGCGGCTCTGTGCTGCCCTATCTCCAGATAACCATCAGGCCAGGATCACTGATTTTGAAGTGTTTCCCCCCCCAAAAAAAAAATCTTCCTGCACTGCCTCCTTCCAGAAGAGCCTTTCCATCTGCCTCTCTCCTGCACAAAAGGCACAGACCCCCTACAATGGAAGCATGTCCCCTCTTGGCCATAAGACAGCGAGGGCTACTGGTGAGTGTTTTTAATGCAGCGTGTGGTCTCTGACCTCAGAAGATGTGACAAAACCTCCGAGCCCCTTCCAGAAGTTGCCCAGGGTCATCCCCACGAGCCATGACATAGGCGTGTTCTTATGGGCCCCGTGGGCGCCCTGAAGTCCACACACACTGCATAGGACTCTGTAGGTCTTGATCAGAGAGACCAAGCAAGGGACACAGCAATGGGAAAATGGGTTTGATTCCCCAGTGCCCATGTAAGCCAGATTCTGCACAAGGTGGCACATGCATCTGAAGTTCATTTGCGGTGGCTAAAAGCCCTGGTGTGCCCATTCTCTCTAACTGCCTCTTTCTCTCGCTAAATAAACAGTCAATAATAAATACATGTCAATGATGGTCTGAGCCCTGGGGGCCAGGAATCTAGAGGATCCATTCGCCAGGAACTGTTTGCACAGAACACCCCACCCCTCACTGCCAACCCCACAACGGGTACCTGATGTAGAAGTTGTCACCAGGCAGGCCCTTGACCCTGGCGAACTCCTCGGGGCGGTATTGCACCTTCAGGCGGACGCCATCCTGGGGCTTCAGCATCTCCACATAGACCTCCTCCACTGTTTTGCTGCGCACATCCTGGTTGCCATACTGCCCAGGAGAAGGGGTGTGAGGGTTAGAAGGGCAGTGGCCAAGGGGCAGCTTGCTCACCCAGAGGGACCAGGGACAGTACTGAGGTAGAAAGCCTGAGACATGACCTGTCTCCCCCTCTGTGGGGAGGGGCCAAGGCCTCTTGGTCTCCTCAAGTGGCCATGCCCTGGGCACCTTCCTGGACGCTGGGAACCCTGCTGAACATCTCTTTTGTCCTTGACAGCTTCTCCCAGGAAAATCCTTGCACAGGTCCCCCAGCAAACAAGGTCCCTGCCTCCTGCTTATGAAACTGCACCATTACCATCCATACACCAACCATGCTTCCCTGGGGAACGTGAGACCCAGAGAGAGGGAGACACATGCAGAGGCCTATGGCTCATGAGAACCAGAGCTGGGGTTGAGCCCTCAGGTTCTCCCAGTGACCCAACGTGCTTCCCCTGTGACCTCTCGGGGGGGGGGGGGTTGGTAACATCCCCCGGCTCTACAGGATGGATAACCATCCCTGACAGATGCCCAGATGAGTGCTGGGGTCCCACCTCCCATGCAGCCTGGGAGGGAACAAGCCCACAAGACAGACGTGGCCCGGTCCCCTCAGAAGCAGAACTCACCTCGAGGATAAGGTCTCCCGGCACGAGACCGTCAGGACCCTTGGCGGGACTGTCATCCTCCACTTCAGCCACGAACACTCCGTGCAGGTTCCCACCACACAAGTGCACCCCAAGCTCCAGCTGGGACTTCTTGATGAACACAACTCGGGGTTCGAGGGTCTTCTTGTTGGCATCGCCCGCAACCCTTTCAGGGAGGAAGATGAAGTAAGTCCTCAATGAAGTCCCCGTGGTGGGGGCTGGGCATGGGTGACGAGAGCGCTTTGGCCAATGCCCTGTCTGTTTACCCCAGGGGTGGGCTCCTCCGGGGTCTAGTCTACCACGCTGATTCATTACCAGGCACGAGGCCAAGGAGCAGCGAGGTGAATGGAAGAGCCCAGACAGCAAAGCCAAAGGGATGGAGATGAAGCCAGTGTCCCTGCTTCTGGGTGCAGATGCCACTTTGTGCATCTTTCCCTGGACCGTGCCTGTGTCCCTTAGCTCTAAGGAAGGCAGCGTTAGCCGCTCTGTGCAGCGGAAGACAGCTCCCTCTGCAATGCCTCCTGGGCAGTTTCCGCATCAGCCCGTGCAGAGCTCCTGCCGTCAAGGACTCAAGTGACCGGGGAAGGCCGGAAGGTGAGGGAGGAATCCACACAGCTGTGGAGGCCGATGAAGGGGACCTGACACAAGCTGCCTGCAGGTGAACTCCAATGGGAGTGGCCTCACTCCGGGTGACACTGGGACTTTGCCAGAAATGCAGCCCCCCTGCAGGACTGAGGAGTGATGGCATCTCGCTCTGGCCTGGGTGGTCCTTGCCGAGTCCCGCCAGTGCCAGGCCAGGCTGACAGACAAGTGGTTCCCCCAAGAACACACATGACAGGGCCCTGACTAATCAGCCCGGGGGCCTGGCTGGGTCGTGACTGGGTCAGATTGTGTCTGGAGACAGAAGCAGAAAAGGAGTCAATGAGAAAAGGAGAGACAGAAAAGAGAGAGGGCCACAAATCAAGCAGCGAGGAAACATGAGGGAGGGGGAAGGGAGGGAAAGGCCCGTGGTCAGCAGCACAAGGTGAGCCTGGCTGTCGAGCGCCCACGCCACAGGGTGGGCTCCGCCCGCTCGGGCGGGTGAACAGATGGGAGGCACCCAGCGTGCGTCTGCTGACCTGGTGCTGGTGGCACTCTGCTTGGCTGGTGGGGTGGCAGGGCCCTCGTCCTGCTCCATCAGTGGGTCAATGACAGAGGGATGTTCTGGGGTGGTGGCACCATTTCCCTGGAGAGTGGAGTGGGTGCCAGCAGGGTCCAGGTGGGAGCTGGGATGGAAAACAGAGTGAGAAACATGCAGACACCCCGAGCCACCCCTATGTGACGTGGCAACAGGTTTGGACTGTGGATGGGGACCGGGTCACAAAGCACTGCCCCTTGCGTCCTGGAAGGACACCCATCAGGAGGCTGGACTGGTGCCACCCACCCCACAGGGACTTCCTGTCCTCCAATTGCATTTCTCCCAAAGGTGTTTCACTACTGTCCCTTTTTCTCTGTGTCTGCACCCTGTATCCCATGACAACCAGTGTAGCACAGCACTGCGGGACATGTAGACACCTCTGTTGTCCACCCTGGGACCCAAGACAGGGGCAGATGTCTGGCATCTGATTACAAATAGATGCCCCCTTACCCTACTGGGCAGTTCTGCTTCCACACATTGAAGAGAAGACATCCCCTTTCTCCAAACCCCAGGCTTCTCAACTTCCCTTACTAGCAGCAGCAGAATCCCCCCAAACTTGCTACTTGGCATTCAGGTCCCCCCAGGCTGAGCAGCGTGCCCGCTACGCTCCTCTCTGGCCCAGCCCAGCCTGGATGGCCCCGGATGGCCCCCCGCGCTCACCTGGAGCGGGAGTGGCTGCTGAGCTGGTGCATGTGCGGGTTGTACTGGGCCAGAATGGTGATGGTGTCGCACTGCTGCCCGATGATGAGCCGGGCCTGTTGCTCGGTAGCACTCCGCAGGTTTATGCCGTTGAACTGGGGAGACACCAGTTGCCTTAATGATGGCTGTGACTGCGCCCATGGATTTTTGGGGGGGCCACTGCTTTTATGGTGCGGGGGCGGGGAGGCAAAAGGGAGACTAGAAGGGCCACTCCCTCTTACCTCAAGTAACTGGTCCCCGTACTCAAGGCCCGCCTGGTGGGCGATACTCCCCATGGTCACCTTGGAGACGTAGATACCACCCTTCTCTCCACTCACGATGGAGATGCCCAGAGGCTCTGAGCCCTTCTGCACCTTCACGTGCCGTGGCTCCTCCACGTAAGGCCTGGGAAGAGAGTCAAAGGTGCCTGGGTTCAGAGCCACAGGAGCGGCCTGGGGAGAGTCTGAGATCAGGCATGCAGACAGGTATGCAGAGGGCCTGGAGGCCCAGGGTGGGGACATCCGGATGGAGACATGATGAACGGGCTTGTGCGCAGCAGAGACACAGATTCCTGAAACATCATGCAACACAAACACAGCACATCCAGATGAACGTGGAAACACAGCCCCACAGACACAAGACGGCCCACGAGAACCCCGAACACTGGCAGACCAGGGAACACACACGAAGCGTATTTTCATTGTATGCGACATGTCTTCTCGAGACGTGCATTTTGTACACCCCCACGGCAGGGGTTCTCAAGACGAGAGATGACGCTGGCATGATGCTTTTCTCCAGAGAGGGGAATATGAGAATTATCATTTCTTATATACGCTGAACACCCAGGGCGATGCGAACTGATCATGGAAATTAAGCAGCTGCAAACCCAAGCCATGAGAAAGTGACATGGGGGAAGGGAGCAAGCAAGGGTGCACCCACGCATGGCTGCTCCAGCAAGCTGTCCCCCCCGTGCCCGAGGGCACAAGGGAGCCTGGGAGCCTCATGTCAGGCCAACCTCAGACTCCTCAGCGAGGAGGACCTGGGCCGGGCAGCCACGGGCAACCTCAGGAGAGATCTGTGGTGGAAGAGACACCTGGACGGACAAAGATTAGGAGAGAAGGGACACTGAGGAGGACGACCCAAACAGAAAGGACAACAGAGACCCATCAAGCCCCGCCCCCGCCCCGGCACGGGGCTCCTATGGAGGGAGCCAGCCTGATGCCCGTGTCTTGAGTCTCCTCGAGTGTCCTGAGCCCCACACGCCCGCTACCGAGAGACAGAGCAGTCCGCCAGCTCAGCGGGTCTCAGCCTGGGTCCCCGTAGGTAAACCTTACAACAGCAGAGATTAAAATCCCCACTAAATTGTCCTTCCTCTACCCCACCCTCCCTGGCATTCTAGCTTCCCGAACTTCACCCCTCCACAAGTCTTCCCTTGGCCACACCCCGCCCAGCCCCTGGCTTGCAAGCTCGGTCACTTCCACCACTGAGCGTGTATTCTAGTGCCAGGTGGCTTAGAGTTTATGAGAACCCTTAGCAGCCACCTGATCACGTCCGTACACCCCAGTCTAAGGTGATGGAGCAGCCACCAGCCGAGGAGGTGGCATGCTCCCTCGGTCACCCACAGGTGGGGACACAGTGTCCTCCTACGGCTCCCTGCTCCTCAGGGATGGCCTTCCCTCTGCTCAAGTTCCTCTCAGTAAAGAAACAAGCAAATAGCCGGGCGTGGTGGCGCACGCCTTTAATCCCAGCACCCGGGAGGCAGAGGTAGGAGGTTCGTTGTGAGTTCGAGGCCACCCTGAGACTACATAGTGAATTCCAGGTCGGCCTGGGCTAACGTGAGACACTACCTTGAAAAACCAACTAAATAAGTAAATAAATAGCCCAGAAGCTGCTACACATGACTTGGGAACCAGGGTTCCTGGACACGGGAAGAGCAGAGGACACTCTCTGGAGCTACAATACAAAGGCTGATGAGAGGAATTCCATTTCTTGTAACCTGGATACATATGTCTGCATTTATGCACAGGCAGATATTTTACTAAAGGCCATACCTAGGATAGAAACAATTATATCTGTAATGTAGGAAGGTGACCTTTACTCCTTACACGGTAGCTTAATTTTTTTTATAGAATTACATAAGTTCCTTGGAACAATAAAACTGCTTTTAAAAACAAGTGTATACAAGAACCTCAAAATAGGAGGAAAAGGTGATGACATCAAAATAAGAGACAGACTAATTGAAAGGGGGACAGGATATGATGGAGAGTGGAGTTGTGAAAAGGAAAAGGGGGGGTATCATGGTTTATTGTCTATAATTATGGAAGTTGTCAATAAAAAGAAAGTTTAAAAAATGTGTAAGCAGGGCATGGTGGTGCACACCTTTAATCCCAGCACTCAGGAGGCAGAGGTAGGAAGATCACTGTAAGTTTGAGGCCACCCTGAGACTTCGTAGTGAGTTCCGGGTCAGCCTGAGCTACAGTGAGACCCTATATTGAAAAACAAACAAAAAAAGTGTATAAAATAGACCTCATATTACAAATTGCTTTAAATATTAAAGGAGATATATGTTATGAAAGTGTAATAAATCGTGGGCTGGAGAAATGGCTTGGCTGTTTAGTCGCTCACCTGCAAAACCTAAGGGCCCAGGTTCAATTCCCCAGTACCCACATAAGCCAGATGCACAAGCAGATGCGTGCGACTGGAGTTCGTTTGCAGTGGCTAGAGGCCCTGGCATGCCCATTAACCCCCCTACCAACCAATAAATAAATAAATAAAAATTTTAAAAAAGGAAAAGAAAGTGTAATAAAACATGTGTTAAAATGCACTCTAAGCCAGGCGTGGTGCGCACGCCTTTAATCCCAGCACTCGGGAGGCAGAGGTAGGAGGATCACTGTGAGTTCGAGGCCACTCTGAGACTACAGAGTGAATGCCAGGTTAGCCTGGGCTAGAGTGAAACCCTACCTCGAAAAACCAAACAATAAAAAAAAAAATGTACTCTGTATCTCAAAGGATGAAGAGTTAACAGGTCTCTGGTGGGAGAGACTGTATGTGATTTTATTTTATTTTATTTTTTGCTGCTTTCTACTTTTCTAATCTTATAAACTGTATAGAACAGGGAAATTCAGATTCTGGATAAAAGAGATGCTTTATTAGGAAGCCATTGCTCAGGTCACACAGGCTAAGTATATGTCTAGTCATATCATAAGGCCTGGGAGAGCAGGAATCGCTCACACTTTCCTCTCTCCCAGGACAGTTCCTGGCTCTCTGTACACAGCACAGAACCAAGAGGTTGCTTGACTATATGTGTCAAGACCTTCTCTCTCCCTGAGGTCATAGTTCAGACGGGGACGGTCTTAAATGTCAATGAAAAGCCAGAGCTGGAACCGGGCGTGGTGGCGCACACCTTTCATCCTAGCACTCGGGAGGCAGAGGTAGGATCGCCATGAGTTCAAGGCCACCCTGAGACTACAGAGTGAATTCCAGGTCAGCCTGGGCTAGGGTGAGACCCTACCCTGGAAAAACAACAACAGCCACAGAAAAGCCAGAGCTGGGCTGGGTGAAGCCACCCTTCCATGCTTCCGTGTGTGTCATACAGGAAGGACCCCGGACACTGCCCCAGGACACCGGATCTTTCTGGGCCAGGCCCTAGGTGTATCTGTTAATCTTGAGTCTCTCAGTTTAATACTTGCTGGGGCTGTTGTCTCACAAGTCTGGATTTTCAAGTCAGATGCGGACTATTTTTATACACAAACCAGATGTGGTGAGGAGTCCCACGGAGAACAACAGAGAGGGGTGAGATGTGTGCAGTGTGTTAGTAAAAGGGACAGTGGGCATCAAAGCCTGTTAAGTTACCTAGAGCCCACCCTGAGACTGACCTGTGTTTAAACCCACCATCGGGTGGTGAAGCGCGCACTAGGCTTCCCGCCCTTTTGTTCCTATCTGTGTTTCGTTTCACTATAAGCGCCTGTGGGTGGATAGAAGCGCCCCGGAGATGCAGCAAACACCGCCGTGGGGCCAGAGAGCAAGGGGTGGGGACGAACCCCCACTCCTCCGGCAGGGTCAGCTCAGGTCTTATCCTGTGCCCACAGAGCTCACTCAGGTTCTATGGACCTGTGTATAAAAATGGGGCTGACAGTAGGAACACTCGTGTAAGGCAGCCGAGGCTTCCGGAACAATGCATGTCAAGTACTTAACCATGAACCTGGAAAGTTGTAAGTAACGTCCCCAACATCCCCGGGGGACCACAGGTCATCTCCAGCATCACATGTGGTCACTGCTCGGTCTGCACCATCTACACATGGTCACCTCCCTGCTGGGCCAGGCTGGCCATAGCTCCTACATCCAATACCCCAGAGGATGTACAAGTGATGTGCAGAGCGGGACACTGGCGGATGCTAGGTGACCCAAACTAAAGCAGCCAGGCGCCAGATAAAATCAAAACAAAGCCTCCAACTCCTGCTGCTTCCGCTAGCAAGCCCTGCCCCCCACTGGAAAGCCATCCCCCTGGTCAGGATGTGTTCTCTCCCACTGGGTGGCCCCAGCCACCACCGGGAGCCGTACGTACTCACCTGTCCTTTCTCCGCTCCCCATGGGAGGCGGGGTTCACAGCAATCCTGGGCAATGTGGAGGCTGAGGTTTGTGGCTGGCTACAAGAAGACAGGGTGTCGATGCTCAGGGGTGACCGGGGAGGAGTACTGCATTCAGAATGTGACAAGGAGCCTGCCAAGAGAGACAGCAGAGGTGGTCTTGGCTGGGGTCCGCCGACTTCACACTCTAGGACTCCCCAGGGGTGGACCTTATCACATGACCCTGAGCTCAGCAGCTGGGGACCCCAGGTGCTTTCTGTTCCAGTGGAAGTCAGCAGAGGAGGGTGGGCTTGGTCGAACTCCCACGGATTGACTGGGACGACTAAGAGCCTTGCCCAGGGTCCTCAGGAGAGGCCAAGTACAGGTGCCCAGTGCTCACCTCTGTCAGAGCCCATGACAGACCGGGGGTATCGCGGGGTCAACGGGATCTTGATGCGTTCTGCCTTGAACTGCAGGTTACTGGAAGACCCTGTCATGTCATAAGGGGACAAAGTGTCAAGCTTCATGATGAAGTGGCAGCCACGCCTCAGTCCTCGCCCGCGCTGAGCAGCCAGGACGGCGCTGCCTCAAGCGGAGATGTGGGACAGCTGAGAGGAGCAGAAGCTGGGCCCCTCACACGGGCAGGAACTGGCAGGCCAGAAATGTTCCAGAATAGCACATAGCTCACTTCTAGTGCCCAAACCAGAAGAGCTGCCTAAGTGAGCAGATAGATGCTGTTTTTCCTCCCCAGCCCCAAAGCTCCCCCAGGGTCTCATTACCAAGCAACGCGAGACTCTCCTGTGGGGTACAAGTTATCCAAGTGAGTTACCACATAAAACACTCACAGGGGCGGGGGGGGGGGCTGGAGAGATGGCTTAGTGGTTAAGGCGCTTGCCTGCAAAGCCAAAGGACCCAGGTTCGATTCCCCAGGACCCACATAAAGCCAGATGCACAAGGTAGGGCATGAGTCTGCAGTTCGTTTGCAGGGACTGGAGGTCCTGGCATGCCCATTCCCTCTCTCTCTCTCTCTCTCTCTCTCTCAAATAAATAAGAATAAAAATATATTTTAAAAGAAAACACTCAGGGGCTGGAGAGATGGCTCAGCAGGTTAAGGCGTTTGCCTGTAAAGCCAAAGGACCTCGGTTCAATTCTCCAGGACCCACGTAAGCCAGGTACGCAAAGGGCACATGCATCTGGAGTACGTGTGCAGTGGCTGGAGGCCCTGGCACGCCCATTCTCTCTCTCCCTCACTCTGTCTCTTTGTTTCTCTCTCTCTCTCTCTCTCTCTCTCTCAAATAAATAAATAAAAATAAAGTTTTAAAAAAGAAGCACTCAGAGTGAACCAGGAGCTCAGGGACAGGGAGTAAGGTTCCAGCCAAGAGGTCGTCTGGAACAATCACACAGGCAGCACGGAGGTCGGGGCTCTGAGCACACAGTCAGCGTGACACATGGGCTCAGAGGCATCAACTCTCCAGGGAAGGTAGCTGAGCTCAGCTACAGGAGGGACAGGAGCCACATGGGTTGACTACCAATAGATCTGGGCATTAAGTGGCAGTTACCAAGGCGGGCACTGGAGGGCAGTGAGTTGGAGCCATGGGAGGTTCTCATCTCAGAGTAGTCACACATGGTCCTGTGGCTCAGGTCCAGGCTCAGGCGTCCCTGGTGCTGGACACTGCGAGAGAACCAGATAAGTGAAGGGAGACCAAGATGGAGGTGGCCACTGGGGAGAAACGCAGTGACGGTTCTGGGTCTCCCTGAGCCAGAAAAGGGAGAAACTGACCCAGGCTACTTGTCAGAGGTGGTGTCTAGTGCAGACCACAAGCAGGCAAAGGACCACACCCACGGGACAGCCAGTATCGCCATAATACTAGCGACAGCGTCAGGACCGGAAGGGATTGCTACAGGGAAAACAAGCGCTCTGCAAATGAGTGGGCCCAGGAAAACGGGCAGGGAAGGGCTGGAGGAACACCAAGCATCCTGGAGAGGGTGCTGTTGTGTCTCACTCGGGGCAGCATGCCTAGGAAGCCAGAACTAGTGGGCAGAGCCCAAGGAAAGCCCACTTCAGCTTGACCTGCAGTCAGGTCCCCGTGAAGGATTCTGGGCTATGTACTGATGACGTCTTTTCCTGATGAAAACCCTCTAGTGGTCTCCACCACAGTCTTGCAGGGTTTGTGCCCTAGGACCGGGCCACCTCCGAACTCACTGTCCCTTGTCAAGCTTCCTACACGTCCCAGGCACCCAGACCTCAGCACCGACAGCCCTCCTCCCAGAAGCACCTCTCCAAAAAAGAGCTCTGTATGGCTGGCTTCCTTTTTTTTGCCCCCCTAGTCTTAGCAGCTGTCCATCCGGTGTCACCGCTACCTCTGCATTTTATGTGTCTGCCTCCCCCACACTTGAATAGAATGCACCCACAAACAGGGAGCTGACTTTCTAGCTTTCCGCTGTCTCTTTTCAGAACCAGAACAGCTCTTGGCACATGATAGGTGCTTGGTAAGACTGTCGAATGAATAAAACGTGATGCTGATGGGCTGAACAGATGGCTTAGCGGTTAAGGCGCTTGCCTGCAAAGCCTAAGGACCCAGGTTCGATTCTCCAGGACCCACATAAGCCAGATACACAAGCGAGTGCTTGTGTCTGGAGTTCATTTGCAGTGGCTGGAAGCCCTGGTGTGTTCACTTTCTCTTTCTCTCTTTCTCCTTCTCTCTCTGTCAAATAAATGATTTTTTAAAAAGAAGAAGAAGAATACTGAGTCAGGCCACACACTGTATTAAAAAAAAAAAAAAAAAAAAAAAAAAAAACTTTCCAACTGGGCACAGTGGCCCTCATCTATAACCCCAGCCCTCTGGAGACTGACGGGGATAGGAACACAGTGAGTTCAAGGCCAGCCTGGATCTACAGAGTGAGTTCTACATCAGCATGGGCTAGAGTGAGACCCTGGCTCAAAATAAACCAACAAAAAGATTCAGCTTTCACCGGGCACCTTCAATCCCAGCACCCGGAAGGCAGAGGTAGGAGGATGGCTGTGAGTTCAAGGCCACCCTGAGACTCCATAGTGAATTCCAGGTCAGCCTGGGCTAGAGCGAGACCCTACCTCAAAAACAAAACCAAAAAGAAAAAAAAAAAGGTTCAGCTTTCTTTTTAATAAATTCATCAGCGATTTACGTAATTTAAAAAACGTTCTCCAGTGACAAACTGTAGAAAGTAATCCTGAGCTCACAGTCTTCCCGCCCGTGACCTTCGGAAGGCCAGCACCCTGTCTCAGATGCGGCGACAATATGCCAAAGCCTGGCTCAGAAGGTTGCTGGTGGTTCAGTGAGGATGTGGTTAAGGTCTGAGCACAACGCCTCAGGATCTTAGCTGCCAGGGCTCTCGCCTTTCTTGAAATAGCCTTTGAACACCCAGGTGAGCTCACACAACATCATCAGCCCTGCTCCACCAGCCAAGTGGATTCTCTGCCCACAGGTCTCTGTGATGCAGTGGCTCCCCACGGGGGGGTGTGTGTGTGTGTGTGTGTGTGAACATCTGGCATGCATGCATGCATGTGTAAGGCGCCTCGGTATACCTGGGAGACAAGCCTTGGGGGCCAGCATCACGGGGTGCAGGTGGAGAGCCACAGGGTACGACCCTGTGGCTGCGCACGGTATAGATGGGGTTCCGCAGGATGGAGCTCACGGTGGTGCTGGGGGTCATGCTTCGGGGAACAGTACCTAGAAATGGACTCTGTAAGAACAAAAGCACCCCAGAGAACCCAGACAGCCCTGGAATGTCTACTCCCATACACTAGGGTGGGTGACAATAGTCTTTGGGAAAAGGACTCTAGGCAGAGAGTTTTAGCCACTAATTTGCTCTGTGGTTGGCTACTGTCCTTTCCCCGTTTGTAAGCAAGAATTCTATTGCAGGTTTGCTTCTGCCCCACCATAATGGGGGGCGGGGGGACACAGAAAAAGGCCCAACCATCCCAGACAGGGCAGCAATCCTGGTTCCCTGGGCCTCAGGGCTGAAGACATGTGATGATCTTTCTTCTTCTCAGAGGCAGGCAGCCCTGTGTGCATACAACAGCCCTGCTCCCAAGCCCTGTCCTGCCAGCTTACCTGCAGACGGCCTGTTGGGGTAGAGCGGGGGGTTGCCATGGCGGCTGGAATGCCCTGGTGAGTACGAGGACCACTCCTGGACCTCCGGGGAAAGCTCTCCGCTGGCCGGGAGAGACTTGGGCTCCTGCAGAAGCAAAGGAGAGGCTGTCTGCTGGGAAAGGCGAAGCACGACTGCTAGGTGACGTCCGCCCCTGGCACGAGCTCCTCCCACTCAGGCACAGGAGGTGACCAGCGGGAGAGACACCACTGCTCACTCAGGTTGCCTGACATCGGGAAGGAATAGAGCTTCCTTTACAGAACCTGTGTTATTATAGGAATTAGTGAGTCAATGAGAATAATCAGGCAACATCCACTTCAGAGAGAGAGACACACACGGACCTCTGCTGGCTAACGCCCAAAACCTGACAGAGGCCCTGGACCCAGACTGTGCTGGACTCATATACCTTTTACAGTCCTCCGTCTGAATTCTCCCGTGCGTGGAGAGAGGAGAGATTTACACCCATGAGTGCAGGGTTCTGTCAAATAAGCTTAAATCCAGGCAGCTGTCTCCTGAGATAAGGTAGTTATGTATTGTCCAAAGGGGTCGGGCTCAGAGTCACAGAGTTCTTGTTCGCTACCATCACAGGAATCTCCCGCTGCAGTTTCAGAGCAGGGAAGTGCGACGTCTACCACTTCGCTGGCAGTCCTCGTTACGTTTACCTTTTTAATACATAGATTATACTTCATCTAAACTAATATGAGCTAGAAACATTAAATATCTGGGTGTGGTGGTGCACGCCTTTAATCCCAGCACTTGGGAGGCAGAGGTGGGAGGATCGCTGTGAGTTCGAGGCCACCCTGAGACTCCATAGTGAATTCCAGTCAGCCTGGGCTAGAGTGAAACCCTACCTCGAAAAATCGAAAAAAAGATATAACAATAATAATAAATAAAGAGAAACATTAAATATATGTTATTACTTCAATACCTTTAGAAGGCAAGCACAGAGGAAAACGTCTGTTCTTTCAAACACAGAGTTGTGTGGGAGGAGAAGGTGAGGAGGCAAGACTGCGAGGGGACATATGCCAATTCGACACCACCTGCAGTGTCTCCAGTGAGCAGCGTGCACAGTGTCCGGGAGGGTCTCGGCTCCCAGCCATCTCCCCTTCTGGAAACTTCAGCACACACAGCCAGGCCACCCTGCTGCAGGTCTTACATGGACCACCCATCCCCCCAAACCCTCGAGGGCAAATCTGCCACTTTGCCTTTTTGTTTCATTTTGTATTTTTCAAGATAGGGTCTCACTCTAGCCCAGGGTGACCTAGAACTCACTCTGTAATCCCAGGCTGGCCTCAAACTCAGTGATCCTCCTACCTCTGTCTCCTGAGTGCTGAGCCAAAAGGCATGCACCACCATGCTCTGCTTCACTTAGCTTTATTATTATTATTATTATTATTATTATTATTATTATATTTTTGAGGGAGAGACAGAGAGAGAGAAAGAGAGAGAGAATGGGCATGCCAGGGCCTTTCAGCCACTGTGAGCAAACTGCAGACGTGTGCACCCCCTTGTGCATATATAAGACATTGCATGCTTGTGTCACTGTGTCTAGCTACATGGGACCTAGAGATTTAAACATGTGTTCTTAGGCTTTGCAGGCAAGTGCCTTAACCACTAAGCAATCTCTCCAGCTCTTCATTTAGCTTTTTTAAAAAAAACTATTTTATTTTATTTATTTGACAGATTAAGAGGGAGACAGAGAGAGAGAGAGAGAATGGGCGTGCCAGGGCCTCCAGCCACTGCAAACAAACTCCAGATGCTTGCGTCCCCTTGTGCATTTGGCTAACATGGGCCCTGGGGAATCCAACCTGGGTCCTTTGTATTTGTAGGAAAATGCCTTAATTGCTAAGCCATCCCTCTAGCCCCACTGAGCTTTTTGACAAGTTCAAAAGCTTCTTGGAAAATCAGAACCAAACATGACATTCAGATAAGCGTCCTCTCAGTGTCATTTCCCACTATGGTGTCCCACGTCCCTTTGCAACTCCTAGTCGGGACTGCTTCCACCTAGCATTCATCTGCCCCAGGTCCACTTCCCCAGGCCCATGCCAAGCACAGAGGCACCAGCTTAGCACAAGCCTGGGACGTCATGAAGGGCTGCTCTGCACACCTCCCGCCACCAGCCCTGGCTGAGCTCTACCTCTAGGCACTGAGCAGGAATCACGACTGGAGTGATCTTGGGCCGGAAACTGGGAGCAGACTTTGGCCGGCGCCGCTTCTGCCCCAGCTCGTCCGACTTCGGGGAGGTAAGGTCGTCGTCACAGGACTTCTTGGCAGGCAGGTAGGAGGGGTCCCCATCCCCTTCAGAGTGGTAGCTGGAAGCGATGCAGACCCTGGACTTCCGAGGGGGCGAAGCATGCACGGGTTCCGCGGGGTCCACGTCGGGGGGCGGGGCACTGGGCGGGCTGGTGGATGGGGAGCTACCCACCAACGTGGCCTCTGACTCAGAGCTAGTCTCCAGCCTGTGATGGAACTTGATGGAGTCGGTCCTCCTGGGGGGCTTTGGTGGCGTCAGAGGCCCTACCCTCTTGGAGGGCTGTGGGGAGTGACCAGGCCCAGGGCCTGGGAGTAGATAGTCTACTTTGGGGGATGTCTGGGGGCGTTTGAAAGTGTTTGGGTCAAAGATGGACTTCCTTTGCTTGGGCTTTTTGTAGACAGAGAGCTTCTCAGGCCCTGCTGTGGAGCCAAGCACGGCCTTGGGCCAGGTTCCGCCACTCTTAGTGCCCTCAGGGTCCGTCTTGTCGACGGGGGCCTCCGTCGGGGCGCAGGGGCCCACCTCAGTCTCGAAGGGCAGCACTGACCGCCGGCTGGGCATGTCTACCAGGCCATAGCCACGATCCCCAGAGGCATCAGAGTGGAAGGAGCTCAGGCTACGTTCAGAGGTGCTGGAACAGGCCTGGGGGCAGGCGGGAAAGGATCCTCCAGGGAATGGCTTATGCAGAAAGGAGTTGCTATCTCCAGAGGGCCCCAGCTCCTTCCTGTCTTCCAGCCGGTCCACGTAGAAGATATCCGTCTGTGTGGAGTTATTGTGCTGCATCAAGTTCCTTTTGTTATGAGCCTGGACCTCCGGGCCGTGGGCTCGGCAACTCAGCGTCTTATCTGAGTCCTTGACATTTTCAAAGATGTTCTGGCCACTCCATGAGGAGCTCTGGGGGAACACCTGAGCCAGAATGAAGAGGGGTAAAAAAAAAAAAGAGAGAGAGAGAGAAGGTGAGATGCTGTGGCCTGGAGCTACCCCAGAAAGGCATCCCCACAGTGGAGTGATGACTGGACCATACACTCCTCTCCCCCAAGAGAGACACAGGAATCACACATGCGTACACACCTGTGTACACCAATGTCTAGTCAAGTTTTCTCATGCCCGGCCACTTTGAACTGAGAAGAGCTATGCATTCCTGGTGACCCTAGACGCTGAGTACTTGTGCGGCCACCTCTACTCTGCTTAGGAGCCATGAAGCACACAGGCAAATTCCCAGTGGTACATCAGGCCACAGAACATGAAGGAGGGCTAAGAACTGAGCTGGAAGATGGCTCGGCAGCTAAAGTGCTTACCTGCAGAGCCCAATCAATGACCTAAGTTCGATTCCCCAGTAACCACATAAAGCCAGATGCACAGAGTGGCACATGCATTTGGAGTCTATTTGCAGCAGTATCTGGAGACCCTGGTGTACCCATTCTGTCTGTTTCTCTTCTAGCTCTCTGTCTCTCTCTGCTTGCAAATAACTAAAAAAAAAAAAAAATTTTTTTATTTTTATTTAAATTTTTATTTAAAAATTTTTATTTAAATTTTTTAAATAAAAAAAATTTTTTTAAATGGGCCACCAAAAAACACAGACCCGGAGGAACCCTAAGCACCAGTTAATAAGTGAGGAAGCCTATGTAAAAAGGTTGCCTACTGTGGGGAAAGGCCGAGATGTCTGGAGACATTACGTAAAAGGATAAGTGGTTGTTGGGGACTTGAGGGTCAGTGCACAGGGGGTTTTCAGAGCAGTTTAGGGTACTGTAATGGTCATCGTACATTAGCATACATTTGTCAAAACCCACAGAAGGGCTGGAGAGATGGCTTGGCAGTTAAGGTGCTTGCCTATGAAGCCTGAGGACCCAGGTTCAACTCCCCAGTATCCACGTAAGCCAGATGCACAAGGTGGTGCGTGCATGTGGAGTTCGTTTGCAGTGGCTAGAGGCCCTGGAGCACCCATTATCTCTCACTGTCTGCCCCCCTCAAATAAAATAAATAAATAAAATATATATTTAAAACACCCACAGATGAGCCGGGCGTGGTGGCGCACGCCTTTAATCCCAGCACTTGGGAGGCAGAGGTAGGAGGATCGCCCTGAGTTCGGGGCCACCCTGAGACTCCATAGTGAATTCCAGGTCAGCCTGAGCTAGAGTGAGACCCTACCTCGAAAAGAAACAAACAAACAAAAAAAAAAAAAACACCCACAGAACACACAGCATCAACAGTGAACCCTCACGTACACTGTGCCAATACTGACTCCTCATTTGTATGAAGTGAGTCAGGGGGTCAAGTACACTGGAAACCTGGGCTATGCGGCTTACTTGAGGGAGTAAGTGAAGGCTCTCTGCGTCAGCTCTCTGTTCTTCTGCAAAACTAAATAGCTCCTCCAAAGCATAATTAAGTTAAAAACAAGTCATTTAGCAAACCTCTTAGTGAAATGGATTGGACCCATTTTCCCATCTTTCTACCATTAATCTTTTCAGCAATGTAGAAAGGTTGACAGAAAAGTATACTGAAGGGTTAGAGAGACGGCTTGGGGTTAAAGTGCTTGTCTGCAAAGCCAAAGGACCCAGGTTCGATTCCCCAGTACCCATGTAAAGCCAGACGCACAGGGTGGCGCATGCGTCCGGAGTTGGTTTGCAGTGGGAGAAAACTACACTGAATGTCCATAAACCCATTGGCTGGATTCAACAATTTTACCACGCCTGTCCTTACTTTCTACATCTACGCTGATATTGCAGAACACTGGACGGATAGGAAAGTCTTTTTCTTGACTCCTGACAACTACAGCAAATATCGCCACACATAAGGCCGTTCTACATCAACCCAAGGCCACCATCAGACCAAAGAAAGCTAACGATCTCCAGACCTACCAAATCATCCCAGCAGGGCTGGGGAGATGGTTCAGTTGTTAAAGGTAAAGCCTGCCTCTTAGGGTTCAATTCCCCAGTAGCAATGAAAAGCCAGACCCAAAAAGGTCCAAGTGCCTGGTATATGTTTGCAGGGGCAAAAGGCCCTGATATGTGTGTGTGTGTGTGTGTGTGTGTGTGTGTGTGTGTGCGCGCAAATAAATAAACAAAATAAAATCATCCAGTTCAGATTAAGTGGACCCAGCTATCCCCCAAGCCTCTATAGCTTGGTTTTCAGCCCATATCCACTCGGGCTTCCCACACACCCTGCATTTTGCAAATCAATACCTTTTCCTCAAGGATCCTGGTGACACAGAGCACGTAAGAGTGACACTGAGTGCTCACCTTCAAGAGGGACAGCGTCAAGGAGTCCTGGCAGCTCCGGAGCAGAGATTCACATTCATTCAGAGACTTGTTGTCCAGCGCAATACCGTTGATCTAGGGCCAAGCAACGAGCTGGTCAGGCCCACGGCAGACAGGCCTCAGCCCACTCTCTAGATTCCAGGCTGGGGGCTCGGGCCACCAGACAACCCTGGTGGACAGCGGACCCGGTTATGTGAGGAGCCGAGGTTGGGAGTTAAGAAAGAAAGCAAACACCTTCCCAGCAGGGCCTGGAGCCAGGTCAGGGAGCGAATGCAACCTCTCACATCATTCGCGGACCAGACCACCAAGGACCCCAGGAAGATAGCCACATGATGCCGGCTCTTGGCTCAGAACTTCTCAGCCCACTTCCTCAAGTATGAAGTGGCAGGGAAGCATGCATGTGTCTGAGAAGTGAGAGGAGACAGAAAACGAGAGACCCTGGCGACCTGAAATCACCACTTGAAATGCTGCCATTGTTTGCAGAGCATCAGTGATCTCTCAGCCACTTCTGGAATCAACCCTCGTCCATCCCAGACAAGGCCAAACAGTTTCTAAGCGGACAAGTCGCTGAGCTGTGATGTGCCTGCGACACAGGTGCACACGCAGCAATGACAAGAACAAGCCGGGAGCTCTCACGGGACGATGCTGACTGAAAGAAGCCGCGTGAGAGTCACGTACTGTGTGAGGTCATTTACACATCATTCTCCAGATGACAAAACCATATGGAGAACAAGCTGGCTGTCAGCGGGGATACGAGGAGTGGCTACCTGTGTGGTAAAGAGACCATTCTGCAGCCAACTTCAGTGACAACAGAAAACTACTTGTGAGGAATGCACATACCCACGTCAACGCGCTGGCTTTGACATGTGGGGGAAATGGGGAAAATGGTATGCAGGACCACCCCCTGCTAGCTTTACAACTCCTATGAATCTGTAGTTATTTCAAAGTTTTCAAAAGTTGTAAAAAAAAAAAAGTGACCTGCCTCCTAATAGGAGAAAAAGATGATGACATCAAATTAAAAGAGAGACTAGTAGAGAGAGGGAGGGGATATGACAGAGAGCAGAGTTATGAAGGGGAAAGTAGGGGAGGGGAGGGGAAGGGAGGGAAATACCATGGCTTGTTATCTGTAAGTATAGATGTTGTCAATAAAAAATATAGATGTTTTTAAAAATGTGTCTGGGGGCATGGTTCAGCAATTAACAACACTTGCATAAAAAGCCTTCTGGCCTAGGCTCAATTCCCCAGCCACCCACATAAAGCCAAACTCACCAAGCAGGGGAGTCAGAAGTCTTAACTATGCAAACCCTACTCCCAGCATTTCTAGGAAGTTAGCCTGCAGGTCAGTGCTCCTGAAGTGGCTGCGTGAACAGGTAAGGTTCGCTGTTCACAACAGCAGATGCTCAGAACAACTCGTATGGCCATCGGGAGGGGGAGATTTCAACCGAATTGCTGGGCATAGTGGCTCAGGCCTTAAATCTCAGCCAACGTGAGGCTGAGGTAGGAGGGTCACTTGTGAGTTCCAGGCCAGCCTGGGCTAGAGTGAGCCCTTGACTCAATAAATAAATAGAAGATTATTGACTGACTGATAGACAGACGGATAGATACATGATCAAGTAGCCCACAAAGATTGACTTGGAAAGTTACCCACAATGTAGAATGCAAGTTGCAGATCCCCTTACTGTGTTTAAAAAAAAAAAACACCAGAATGCTATGCAGGAACATATAGACTTGCAGGAGCACTTCCACTCTGAGCTGGGGCACATCGCCAGGAACGGGCTTTCACTTTCACCTTATAGGTTTTAGTGTTGCTTGGCCATTTTACAGCACACTGGTCATAATGCTTTAGTACTTAAAAGCTTAAGAGTACCATTGAGTTTAAAAAAAAGATTTGTTTAAGCCAGGTGCAGTGACACACACCTGTGGTCCCAGCTATTCAGGAGGCTGAGGCAGGAGGATTGCTTGAGCCCAAGAGTAAGAATCCAGCCTGACAACATAGTGAGACCTCATCTCAAAACACAAACACACACACACACACACACACACACACACACACACACACACAATTCAAAAGAAACACACAGAGGTATGCTTAAAAGAAAATACGGGCTGGAGAGATGGCTTACAGTTTAAGGCACTTGCTGGCAAAGCCAAAGGACCTAGGTTTGATTCCCCAGTACCCACACAAAGCCAGATGCATAAAGTGGCACATGTGTTTGGAGTTCATTTGCAGTGGCTAGAGGCCCTGGTATGCCCATTCTCTCTATCTGCCTCTCTCTAAGAAAGGAAGGAAGGAAGGAAGGAAGGAAGGAAGGAAGGAAGGAAGGAAGGAAGGAAGGAAGAAAGATACTGAACAATAACCTGGGGCTGGAGAGATGGCTTAGTGGTTAAGCTGTATGCCTGTGAAGCCTAAGGACCCTGGTTTGACTCTCCAGGTCCCACGTAAGCCAAATGCACATGGTGGCGCATGCATCTGGAGTTCGTTTGCAGTGGCTACAGGCCCTGGCGTGCCCATTCTCACTCTCTCACTCTCTCTCTCTCTAATAAATAAAGAAAAAAATTTAAAAAACACATTGAACAATAGCCTAAGAAATGTTAAGGGGCTGGGGAAATGGCTTAGAGTGGCCAAGGTGCTTGCCTGCAAAGCCTAAGGACCCAGGTTCAATTCCCCAGCAAGCCAGATGCATAAGGGGGCACATGCATCTGGAGTTCATTTGCAGTGGCTGGAGGCCTTAGTGTGCCCAGTATCTCAATCTGCTTTTCTCTCTCTCTCCTTCTTTCTCTCAAATTAATTAATTAATTTGAAAAAAGAAAGAAAAGAACTGTTAGGCATGGTAGTAGTACACAGGTCCTGATTTTCTCCCTGGCCTTTTCCGGACTTCCTCATTTTCATAGCACTCGCTGTTCTTGTATATAGGCACTTGCCATCAGGGGAAAACATTCTGTTAAAGTGTTCCCATAGTACAATGCCCCCAAACAAAGGAAGCATAAGTTGGCTCGTCATTTCTTTTTTTTTTTTTTTAATTTAATTTAATCTAATTTAACTTATTTATTTGCAAGTCCAGAGAGGGGCAGGGGAGAGAGAAAGACATAGAGAGAGAGAATGGGCACATGCCAGGGTCTCCAGCCACTACAAACTCCAGATGCATGCACCACTTTGTGCAACCGGCTCTATGTGGGTACTGTGGAATCGAGCCCGGGGTTGTTAGGCTTTACAGGAAAGCGCCTTAACCGCGGGGCCATCTCTCCAGCCCCTCGGCTCGTCACTTCTTAATGGACGCTCTGTCTGGGTGAGGCGGGCAGCTTGGCGCTGTGCTGGAGACTCACCGCGACAATCCTGTCTCCCACGGCGAGGGACCCTTCTTTGGCGGCAGGGCTCCCGGGCACCACGGCAGCAGCATACACTCCAGTCTCCAGGCTGATGCCACTGTCTGCAGACCACAGAAGGGCACTAGGTCACAGCCTGGCTGCCGCATCCCAGCTCCGCTGACTAAGCTCGTGAAAGGGGATGCCTCGGTCTGCGCTGTGTAGCCCAGTACTCTGCTCGGTGGCACCTGGAAGGCTCCTCATACCCAGTCTGGGGGGGATCTACAGGACCTGCTGACTGGACCGAGCCCATGGGCTGCATGAAGATGTCAGCAACGTGCATCCCTGCGGACAAGGTGCCCCTGAAAACACACACAATCCCACCCCGCCTGTCTGCAGGGAGCCCCCCTACCTTTCTGTCCCCCGAGATTGATGTGGAGGGGTGTGACCACCTTCCCACCCAGGGACTTCCTCCGCCGCACGACCATGTTGATGGCCCCTTCGCCATGGAGGAGAGCCTTGATGGCCTGCTTCTTGTCCTTGTTGACGAGGTCCACATCGTTGATCCTCAGCAGCCAGTCGTTGACCCTGAGGTGGGAAGGCCAGGCCAACGCCCACTCAGACCTCAGGACTGTGGCCGCTCGCCTGGCACTCTCGTTCAGGGGCTCAAGTGCCAGAACTAGTATCCTACGCTCACACTCAGAGCGCCTTCCTCCTCAAGGTCACACTACCGCGGCCACGATCGCCATGACATCAGCAGTTGTGAAACTTGAACATGTTGGAGCAACGATACCTACAGTTCAAATCCTGACTCTGCGACTTGGCAGCTGTTAGCCCAGCCCCTTAGCGTCCTCACTGTGGGGTGGGGGAGTCACTGTCCCTGCCTCAAAGAACTGTAAGGATGAGTGATTGTACGGACTGGTTTAGCAGAACCTGGCCAGTAGCAAGAACCGTGTTGTGTCAACGCTGTCCCACGGAGTGAGCACGCAGACCCACATCCTAGGCTCACGTCACATACTGCCTGAATCCTCTGCTACCCAGAAAAGCAAACGAGACAGGCCCCTGGCACCTGAAGAAAAAGCCAGATTCAGAGATACCCAAGAGGCAGAATTTTCTTTAAGAGCACCTCGGTTGAGCCCAAGTCCTCACACGGGGCTCTGAGTCCTCAGGTGCTGGGGTGTGTTCATTTCCTGCCACCTGGCTCCCTCGGGGTCCCGTGCATGGGATTCGGCGGGGGTGGGGGGAGGGCCCTGCTTGCTTTCTTTCCTCCCGGGGGGTCTGGGCCTTCTCAAGTCTTACCTCAAGCGACCATCGGCAATGCTTCCTTTGTCCACTTTAGTGACAAATATGCCGCAGTCCCCTGGGAAACAAGGCTCATTCACACCTTCTGCCATGTCAAACCCAAGTGCCTTCAAGTCAACATCTTCCTGTCAAAACAGCAGCAGCAGCTCTTTACCAAGCAGGGAGGGGTACCCGCAGGTTCTAAACCCCAAAGCCCTGCTCTCAGGCCCTACGGTAGACACCTATCAATAGCTGTCGTGTGGCCCCTCAGGCCCCTGCCCACACACAGCCCGGCCGGCCTCTCCCCTGGCCCTCTGCCGGTGGCCCTTGCCTGCCAAGCGCTGTGCCACCCCTACCGTGAGACGCAGGACTGGTGCAGCCTGCCAACCTAGCAGCTACGACGCAGGACACCACCGGTAGAGGGGCCTCCCCCTCCCGCACGGTCCTCGCGGCATCCCCGACGGCAAGCAGCCCGCACAGTCACCCTGGGCAGCTCACCCTCTCCCTTTCGAACTCCACCACTTCGGTCTCCCACTCCATGGAATCGGTGTCGATGGCTGAGTCATGGGAGCTGTGGGCCATCAGCTGCCGGAAGCGGGCCTCCTTCTCCAGCTGGGATTCTATCTGCTCCCTGTGAACACAGAGAGCTGTGGCTGTGGACCTTCGGAAAGCAAAGCATCCCAGTGAATCAACCACTGCTCCAAACCAAGGTGGCCCTTCATGAACGTAATCCCAGCCACTCACAAGGTTGAAGCAGGAGGATGTTGAGTTTAAGGACAGTGAGGACTACACAGAGAGTTCAAAGCCAGTCTGAGCTACATAGCAAGATGCTCTCTCAAAAACCCAAGGGCTGGGCTGGAGAGATGGCTTAGTGGTTAAACGCTTGCCTGTGAAGCCTAAGGACCCTGGTTCGAAGCTCGATTCTCCAGGACCCACGTTAGCCAGATGCAAAAGGGGGCACACGCATCTGGAGTTCGTTTGCAGTGGCTGGAAGCCCTGGCGCGCCCATTCTCTCCCCCTCCCACCCTCCCTTCCCTTCTCTCTCTCTGTCCATCACTTTCAAATAAATAAATAAAAATAAACAAAAAGAAAAAAAAACCCAAGGGCTGAGGATATAACTCGGCAGTAAAGTACTTGACTAACATGCTCGGGCCTTGGGTTAAGCCCAGAGCAACGTAAGAGGGGAAAGGGGGGGGGGACGGATTTGTCGGCTAGGCATGGTGGTACACACATATGATCCCAGTACTCGGGAGGCAGAGGTAGGATCACCATGAGTTCAAGGTCAGCCTGGGACTACAGAGTGAGTACCAGGTCAGCCTGGGCTAAAGTAAGACCTACCTTGAAAACAAAACAAACTAAAAAAAAAAAAAAAAGAGGTAGGAGGACCACCATGAGTTCAAGGCTACCCTGAGAATATAGAGTGAATTCCAGGTCAGCCTGGACTAGAGTGAAACCCTACCTCAAAAAAAAAAAAAAAAAAAACTTGTAGTAAGAAAATACAGAATATCTTTGAGATCTAGAGCTGCATAAGGATTTTAATTTATTTAAATTTTAAATTTAATGTATTTGTCAGAGAGAGAAAGAAAGAAGCAGATGAGAGAGAGACAGAGACAGAATGGGCACGCCAGGGCCTCCAGCCACTGCAAGCGAATACCAGACATATGTGCCACCTTGTGCATCTGGCTTATTAGGGTTCTGGGAAATTAAATCTGGATCCTTAGATTTCATAGGTAAGAGCCTTAACTGCTAAGCCATCTTTCCAGCCCATGTGTGTTTTAAATTTAATACAATCCACTTAAAAAATTTAATCAGGGGCTGGAGAGATGGCTTAGTGGCTAAGGCATTTGCCTGCAAAGCCAAAGGACCCAGGTTCGATTCCCCAGGACCCATGTAAGCCAGATGCACAAGGGGATGCATGCATCTGGAGTTCATCTGCAGTGGCTGGGATGCCCTGGCGCGCCCGTTCTCTCTCTCTCTCTCTCTCTCTCTCTGTCCCTTCCTCTTTCTCTCTCAAATAAATAAATAATGTTTAATAAACCGGACTTCCTCAAAAAGTAACAGGTTAGCTCTAAGGAAGATTCACTAAAGAGGAAAAAAGGACTCAGACTGGCCGGGCATGGTGGCACACGCCTTTAATCCCAGCACCCGGGAGGCAGAGGTAGGAGGATCGTGCTGAGTCCGAGGCCACCTTGAGACTCAATAGTGAATTCCAGGTTAGCCTGGGCTAGAGTGAGACCTTACCTCAAAAAAAAAAAAAAGACTCAGCCACCTCATAGTGACTTACATGTGACACCTTTCTTTCTTTCTAAAATCTGCGCCCAGGCTGCCTTTCCAGCTCATCCGCGCTGCCCACTGTGCCAGGGCACACGTGTGACCTGCTGTCACGGACAGACTTGAGGGTGTGCACCTTTTCCTGAGCTGCTCTCTGGCTGACCAGCTCCAACAGCCCTCAGCCTCCGTCCCTCCTCCGAGGCCATCACCAGAGCCTGTACCAGACCAGCGTAGCCTAACGCTCCGCACCGACGCTCGGTGGACTCTCCGGGCGCAGGACCTTCCTTCCCGTGCGCCCTGGCACGAGGTGCCTTCCCCGTCTCCATGCTATCTGCTGTACGACCTGAGAATTTCTAACTCTTACGTCAGCTTGGTGATGGTGGCCTTCCGACCCACTCTACAGACGAGCGGGGTGACGGGAGGAAGTGACGCAGAGACAAGCAAGGCCCAGTGCACTCGGGGCTGCTGCGTCCCAAAGGGAGAGGGGATCCCATCGCCCAGGCACCAGCCCACCCCCACCCCAGGCAGGCGTCCGCCCACGCCTACTTGAGCTCCTGAAGCTCCCGGCTGACGTCATTCTTCTGTCTCCGGGTGTCGTCCAGGCTGCGCAGAGCTTCTGCCAGCTCACTGACGGCCCGGTCTCGCTCCCGCCTCAGGCTGTCACACAGGGTCCTGGTAGAGAAGACAGACGGCAAAGTCACTGTGAGGGGCACAGGGGCTCGTGGTCTGTGGCCAACAACCTGGTGGTAGCTTCCTCTCCCAAACACTGGGGGCATCCGCCTCGTCACCACATGCATGAAGAGTGCTTGGGGGGCTTAGCGGTTAAGGCGCTTGCCTGCGAAGCCCAAGGACCCAGGTTCAATTCCCCAGCACCCACGTGAACCAGATGCACGTGACGGTACATGCTTCTGGAGTTCATTTGCAATGGCTAGAGGCCCTAGCACGCCCATTCTCTCTCTCTCTCAAATAAATAAGTTAATTAAAATTAAAAAAGAAAAATGAGGGGCTGGAGAGATGGCTTAGCGGTTAAGGACCCATGTAAGCCAGGTGCACAAAGGTGAGGCAAGCGCAAGGTCGCACATGCCCACTAGGTGGTACAAGGGTCTGAGTTCAATTACAGTGGCTGAGGCCCTGGCATGCCAATTCTCACTCTCTCTAAAAATAAATAAATAATTTTTTTTTTAAATAAAAAGAGCACTTTGGACTCCACTGTTACCCCTCCGGGCCAACCCACAGTGTGACCCAAGTAGAGAGACACCTGCCAGATCCCAATGCCCACAGCTCATTCTGCACACTCCTACATGTGCCAGCGAGCAAGGCTCACCCTCAACACACTCACTGTCCTGACGTGGGTGGTGGGGAAGCAGGGGGGCCTCTCCTCTGTAGTGAAGCCCCCAGCCCACCATGCTCGAGTACCCACCACGCATCTCTTAGCTGCCCACACACGGGGCTTTCGAGAAACAGCCACCCCCCCCCACTGCAGCCAGGCTGGGGGCCACTCAGTCAGGACTCGGCCCTCGGCCTGCGCGGCTCTGTGTGAATGCAATGCGGAAGCCTGGTGGGACTCCATGAAAGGAGTCCAGGCCACCTCAGCCACCTACAGAGGACATGTGGCCCAGCAGCAGGAAGATCTCTGCTTGGCCACCTCTCGAATAAGATGTGCCCAGACACTGGTCCCCATGCCACTACTTCCCTGAACCTCACTCACCCCAAGAGCAGAGCCCAACTCGGGATGCCCACCCTGGAGAACCATCAGAGCAGGAGCAGACCAGAGCACCCATCAGACCTCAGTGACAACCTCTCCCACCCCCAGCCCACCCTGGAGAAACATCAGAACAGGAGCAGACCAGAGCACCCACCAGACCTCAGTGACAACCGCCCCCCGAGCCCACCTCTACCCCCAGACCCTCCGTGAAGGGGGACAGGTCTCCCCTGCACAGCCACAGGATGTCTTCCAGAATCCACTCAACGAGTGACTCACTAGGCAACCACTACCCCAGCCATCCCTGGCTCCGCCCCAGCCCAGGATCACATCCACAACCGTGAACTTCCTTCCTTAGGAACCTGCCATTAGGCACCTTGTCACCCTCAGCCCTGCGACTCTCCTAGACCAAGCCCCAGCCACACCCAAGCACCTACCCTGAGTTCACCACACGAGCTCTCTCCACCTCCAACGCCCCTCGTCCCTCTTCTGCAGGGATCTCACTCGCGCTTCACGCTCTTTTTTTTTTTCTTTGCCCTAAGGCAGGGTCTCATTCTAGCCCAGGCTGACCTGGAACTTACTCTGCAGCCCCAGGCTGGCCTTGAACTCACTGTGACCCTCCTACCTTAGCCTCCCAAGTGAAGGCGTGCACCATCACACCTGGCTCAAGCGTCACATTTTTTGTTCACGCGGCGCCCCCTGAGACCTGCTTTTGCTCCAGACACCCCATTAAACCCCTGGCTGAGGCCATGGACGTCACCCTCCTTTACTGTCCTGCTGTGTAGATTACCTGGGGTCCATGCCAGGGACCACAGACACATATGAGCCTCTCCCCAACTCTCTCTGTTTGAGGACCCAGGATGCACTGTAAGTGCCTGGCCAATACGCAGAAAGCACGTGATTCCCTTGGAAGCCTTCAACGTAAAGAGGCCGGGCTTGATCTGGACACCACACACACAGGTTGTTAAAGGAGAAGTGAGGCAGGAAGGAGACACAATGGAGAATTCCAAAGCCAAGAAGCCAGGCCAGCTTAGGCAAGGAAGGGGAAGCCAAGGTCCCTGAATCCAGTGCCAGGGATCAGGACTCTCCCGACAGAACTCAGCGCGTATGGGGAGACGCAGACCCTCACCCACCCAAGGGCACCCGTACCGGATGCTGTCGCGCTCGGCCACAATCTTGTCCCGCTCCTGAAAGGCCCAGTCCCTCCGGCACTTGGCCACATCTGCCTCCTGGAGGGCTTCCTTCAGCTCCTGGCACAGTGCCTTGCACTGCTTTCGAAGGATTTCCACCTCTTTGTTGGCTCGGCCGGCGTCCATGGTCACTGTATCTTTCATCTGGGGGCAAAAGGCAGGCGAGGAGGGTTACTGGTGAAAGATGGAGCTGAGCTTCACAGGAGACACTGAGCCCCATGCCAGCACACCTGTCGTGCGCTAGGCCCCCCAACAACCACACAACTCAGCCAGAGTCAGACTGCAAGTGGCATTTGGTGAGGAGGAGCTCCACACCACAGACTCTCACAGCCCCACGCAAGCCTGGGCGTGAACCCCAACCCTGCTCCGCCACTGTCTAGGTGATTGGGGGGGAAATGTCTCCCATGAGCGCTTTGCTCTGCCCCACCTCTTTCCTGGCTTGTATCTTACAGAGAAACTGCCACAGTCCTCCAAAGAGAACGAGTGACGAAGCACGACGATGACATGAGGCAGTGAAAGGGCTTCACGGCCCTGTCCCTGCAATGCTGCCGCCTGTAATCTCACACAGAGAACATGTTGAAGATAAAGATAGGCTGGTGTGCAGCTCAGTGATCGAGCACTTGTCCAGATGTGAAAGACCCTGAGTTTTATTGTCAGCACCCCTCCCCCCCACACACACAAAAAGCTAGAGAGAAAGAGACAGAGAAGGAAGGAAGGATAGAAGAAAGAAAGAAGGAAGGAAAGAAAGAGAGAAAGGAAGAAGAAAGCAAGCAAGACTGGATGTGGTCTTTAATCCCAGCATTTGGGAGGTACAGGCAGAAGGATCAACATGAGTTCGAGGCCAGCCTAAGACTACATAGTGAATTCCAGATCAGCCTGGGCTAGAGCGAGACCCTACCTCAGAAAAACAAAACAGGGCTGGAGAGATGGCTTAGCAGTTAAGTTGCTTGCCTGCAAAGCCAAAGGACCCAGGTTCTACTCCCCAGGACCCACGTAAGCCAGATGCACAAGGGGGCGCATGCATCTGGAGTTCATTTGCAGTGGCTGGAGGCCCTAGTGCGCCCATTCTCTCTCTCTTTCTCTCTCTACCTGTCTATTTCTGTATGTCTCTCTCTCAAATAAATTTAGAAAAATAAATAATTAGCCTGTGTGGTGGTGCATGCCTTTAATCCCAGCACTCGGGAGACAGAGGTAGGAAGATCACCACGAGTTCGAGGCCACCCTGAGACTACATAGTGAATTCCAGGTCAGCCTGGACTAGAGTGAGACCCTACCTTGAAAAAAAAAATTAATAAAGATGAAAACACACTATGATTTTGGCTGGTGAGTACTTTGCCTATCTCGTTCGTATAAAAAGCAGAAGTTGCCGGGCATAGTGGCGCATGCCTTTAATCCTAGCACTCGGGAGGCAGAGGTAGGAGGTTTGCTGTGAGTTCAAGGCCACCCTGAGACAACATAGTTAATTCCAGGTCAGCCTGGGCCAGAGTGAGACCCTACCTCAAAAAAAAAAAAAGCAGAAGTTAGGGCTGGGGGTACGTTCTGTGGTTAAAGCCACTTCTTTGTAATCCATGTTTCATTCCCGAGTACTCACATAAAGCCAATGCACAAAATGGCACATGTGTTTGGAGTTCATTTGTAGCAGTGAGAGGCCCTGGCACACCCATACTCATTCTTTCTCTCTCAAATAAATAACTTTAAATAAAGCAGAACTCTAGCAGTTGAAGTGATGGCTCAGCAGATAAGAGAACTTCCCATGTAAGCACGAGAGCCTGCGATTGCCTGAGTTCGGTTTTCTAGCACCTATGTAAACAGCTGGGTATAGTCACATATATCTGTAACCCCAGTCCTATGAGGAGCAGACACAGCAGAAATGCTGGGATTTGCAAAAGTGGCAAGCTTCTGCCCGGCGTGGCGGCGCACGCCTTTAATCCCAGCACTCGGGAGGCAGAGGTAGGAGGATCGACGAGAGTTTGAGGCCACCTTGAAACCACATAGTGAATTCCAGGACAGCCTGAGCTAGAGTAAGACCCTACCTCAACCCCCCCCCCCGACCCAAAAAAAAAATACTGCCAAGCTTCGGGGCTGGAGAGAAGGCTTAGTGGTCAAGGCAATTGCCTGCGAAGCCTGGGGGCCCAGGTATTCGATTCGCCAGGACCCTCGTCAGCCAGATGCATAAGGAAGTTCGTGCGTCTGGAGTTCCTTTGCGGTGACTGAAGGCCCTGGTGCACTCATCCATATTCTCTCTCTCTCTCTCTCTCTCTCTCTCTCTCTCTCTCAAATAAATAAATATATTTTTTAAAGTGGCAAGCTTCGGAATCAGTGAGACACCGTCTCAAGGAAACACAATGGATGATACAGTTCTCTGGCCTCTGCATCATGCGCACAGGGATCTATACAAACGTGCCTAGACCACACATACACCAAACCCACGCACCACACACACTGACAAGCAGAAGTTTAAAATACGTAACCACACCACAGGTGCCATAAAACCGCAAATCAAATGCTTACAAAGTGTCACACGGAAGCCCCTCTGTGGCCCCAGACGGAAACAGAGATGAGGAACGGCCAAGCAAGCACACGTGGCAAGAACAGCCAGGCTCTGGCTCCACGGCTTTCTGATGAGCAACACAGGAGCATGCACTAGAGGAACTGAGCCCAGTGTCTCCACCCAGATCTCTCCACCCCCAGTGACAGGACACAGGGAGATACCCGCGCAGGCTACAGAAGACTGGGAAGATGACGGCCTCTGAGCACACGCACACTCAGAAAGACATCAGTTTTCCACCAAGAGACCAAGCAGGAGAAGGAGGGCGAGGAGAACCTGGAGGCCACTTAGAACCACTCCATCTCTCTGGCTCAGACACATTTAGAAGGACCTCAGAGGTTCCCACCAAGAGAACCGAGAGGCAGCTTAGAACCACTCTTCATCTCTCAAGCACGGTCAGAATCGGGGAAAGAAACGGGACACAAAGACGGGACATCTGGCTTGTTTTGCTCAGGCCTCCCGTATTCCAAGACCAGGGCTAAATACTTGGGTTCTGTGGTGGTTTGAATGTAAATGCTTGTCCGCCATAGATTCTGGGTGGGTTTTAATTTTTTTAATTTTTTCTTTAAGTTTATTTGCAAGGAAAGAGGGAAAAAAGAGAGAGAGAGAAAGAAAGGGGCTGACGAGATAGTTTAGTGGTTAAGGTGCTTTCCTGCAAAGCCAAAGGACCTTGGTTCAATTCCCCAGGACCCATGTAAGCCAGATGCTAAAGGTGGCACATGTGTCTGAAGTTCGTTTGCAGTGGCTGGAGGCCCTGGAGTGCCCATTCTCTCTCTCTCTCTTTCTCTCTCTTTCTCTCTCTCTGCATTTCTCAAATAAATAAAGAAACAAAAAAGAAAAAGAAAGTAAGAACAAGAATGGGAGTATTCCAGGGCCTCTTGCCACTGCAAACAAACTCCGGACGCATGCACCACTTTGTGTATCTGGCTTGGCGTGGGTACTGGAGAATCAAACCCAGACCAGCAAGCTTTGAAAACGAGTGCCTTTAACCACTTAGCCAGCTCCCCAGGCTGACTCAGGTATTTCTGATTAAACTTCCTACGTAAGTCTTCAGCAGGGGGGGCCCTGATGGAAGAGGTGCATCCCTGGAGGTACATCTTGAGTGCAGCCCTAGTAGGTTCACAGAGAGACGGTTTGAGCTCTGGCTGTTCATGCTCTCTAGCTGTTGTCTCTCTCTAGTACGGAAGTGAGCCAGCTGCTTCTGCCAGATGGCGTTCCCCGGGAATCAGCAAGCCAGAAATCAACCCCTTCCTCCCACAAGCTGCTTCTGGCCGGGTGTTTGTCACAGCCACGCCAAGCTAACTGCAACAGGTCATTTTATTTGTTTATTTATTTTTAAACTCACTACCTTTATTGTTAGACAGTTTAGGCATGGATGCCTGCCTTGCCACCAAACCCTCCTGTCCGCTGGGTCTCTGGACTGTGGCTGGTTCGTGTTCAAGGTCTGCAGCTTGCTCACCACCCTCTGCAGGAAGAACTTCCCTGCTTTCATACAGGGTGGAGGATTCATTTACTTTTGGGGGGGTTATATGCATGTGTGTTCATGCATGAGGGCCACATCTATGTGTGTGCAAATGTGCATGCACATGTGTGTACTTTTAAAAATATTTTATTTATTTGAGAGAGAATGGGCACACCAGGGCGTCTAGCCTCTGCAAACAAACTCCAGATGATGTGCCACCTTGTGTATCGGATATTACAGGGGTACTGGGGAATCACACCTGGGTCCTTTGGCTTTGCAGGCAAGCTCACTAACTAATAAGCCATTTCTCCAGCCCGATATGTGTATACATTTGAGTGGAAACTAGAAGTCAACATCCAGTGTTTTCTTCAATTGCCCTCAACTTTATTTTGTTTAATATCTTATTTTTATTTACTTATGTGTGAGGGAAAGGCAGAGAGAGAGAGAGAGAGAGAATGGGCACATCAGGGCTTCTCGCCATGGAAATAAACTCCAGATGCATGAGCCACCTTGTGTAACTGGTTTACATGACTCCTGGGGAGTTGAACCTGGGTCCTGTCCTGTGGCTTCACAGCCAAGTGACTTAACCACTAAGCCATCTCCCCAACCCATCAACCATATATGTATTTGTTGTTTTGTTTTGTTTTGTTTTACAAGGTAGGATCTCACTCTGATACAGGCTAACCTGGAATTAACTATGTAGTCTCAGGGTGGCCTCAAACTCACAGCAGTCCTCCTACCTCTACCTCCCAAGTGCTGGGATTAAAGGCGTGTGCCACCGTGCCCAGCTCAACCTTATTTTTTGAGTCAGTCTCTCGCTGAATCCTGAACTCACCCACTTGGCTACACTAACTAGCCAGCAGGACCCAGGGAGCTTTCTGTCCCTATCTCCCCAACACTGGGATTAATCACACGCTACCCAGCTTTTATATGAATGCTGGGGGTTCAAATCCAGGTCCCCATGCTTGCACGGTAAAAACTGTAGTACCGAACCACCTCTCCAGCCTCATTCATTGCTGTTTTCAAAACATCTGTATTTTATTTAAAAAAATTGTAAGCTAGGAAAATGGCTCAGCAGTTAAAAGGCACTTACTCGCAAAGCCTGCTGAGCCCCAGCCACTCATGTAACCCAGATGTAAAAAATGGCACAACTGCCTGGTGTTAACTGGCAGCGTCAAAAGGCCCTGGCACACCCATATATATACATGCAAATAAATAGATGAATTTTAAAAACTACATTTAGTGGTCTGGAGCGATAGCTCAGTGAACGGTTATGGCACTTGCCTACAAAGCCTAAGGGCCTGGGTTTGATTCCCCAGTACCCATGTATGCCAGCTGCCCAAGATGGTGCAAGCATCTGGAGTTTATTTGCAGTGGCCAGATGTCCTGGTGTGCCCATTCTCTCTCTATCTGCCTCTCTCTCTCTCTCAAATAAATAAACAAATATTAAAAAATACATTTAGCAATCACATTTCAGATCACACTGGCCAGCTGTGGGGGCACACACCTGTAATACTAGCACCTGGGAGGCCGAGGCAGAAAGACCAACCTGGACTAAACAGTGAGACCTTATCTCAGAAAGGAAAAAAAAAAAAAAAAAAAAAAGGCACAAGCAAAATCAAAACGCACAGTGTGTTCAGTGTTGGTGTTGGGTTCCATGTGTTGTGTGTGTGTGTGGTTTTACACTTGAAACATGCTAGCATTCAGTTCCCCGGAAGGTCCTTGCCCTATGCTCGGGGTGATCACTTCGCTGAGGATGGCAGGTTCCGGGCATGGCACATGCATGGAGAGTCAGTGCAGGGGGGTCAGGCAGCTCCAGCTCCATAGTCTCCATATCCCCTTCGTTCCATAGGAACCTCCACACTGCTGGTTTTCAAGACAAGGTCACCTCAAAACATTGTTCCTCGGATGCTTTCGTGAAAACCAGGTAGGGGTAAGGGAGGATTAAAAAGAAGCACAGGGGCTGGAGAGATGGCTTAGCGGTTAAGGCGTTTGCCTGCAAAGCCAAAGGATCCCGGTTGGATTCTCCAGGATCCACATAAGCCAGATGCACAAGGGGGCGCACGTGTCTGGAGTTCATTTGCAGAGGCTGGAGGCCCTGGCACGCCCATTCTCTCTCTCTGCCTCTTTCTCTCTCAAATAAATAAAAACTTAAAAAAAAAAAGAAAAAAAGAGGAAGAAGACGTACAGGCCAAGCGTGGTGGTGGTGCACACATTTAATCCCAGCACTTGGGAGGCAGAGGTAGGAGGATCGCTCTGAGTTTGAGACCAGCCTGAGACTACATAGTGAATTCCAGGTCAGCCTGGGCTCAAAAAAACCAAAGAGAGAGAGACAGAGATATGGAACTGGGGAGCCAGGACAGCACAACCTCTGTTCCAGGCCTTGACATCGTTGAGGACAATGCGACAATGTGCAGTGACCTGTCCCCTGTCCCACTCACTTTGCTGAGAGCTCCCTCTCACCAGTGCTTCCCTCCCCACCCCTTGCTGGCCTGGAGCCTTGTCCTGCAGCCCTCGGTGACCCTCAGGCCCCAGGGAATCCTATGGCCCCGGCCTGGGAGGAGATAGGCTGGTTTCCACAGGACTCTCTACTTGGCCAGACAAGGGACCACGAAGCATGATTCACCACCCCGCCCCCCCGCCACCCCATAGGCAGAGCCCAGCTGAGTACCCCAAAAAAGGATAGGACACAGATGTGGTGGCCGTGTCCCTGAGGATGCAGCTGACGTGGCAGTGGGAGGCCCTGGCACGCCCATTCTCTCTCTATCTGCCTCTCTCTCTCTCTCAAATAAATTTAGAAAAATAAATAATTAGCCTGTGTGGTGGTGCATGCCTTTAATCCCAGCACTTGGGAGGCAGAGGTAGGAGGTTTGCTGTGAGTTCAAGGCCACCCTGAGACTACATAGTGAATTCCAGATCAGCCTGGGCTAGAGCGAGACCCTACCTCAGAAAAACAAAACAGGGCTGGAGAGATGGCTTAGCGGTTAAGACACTTGCCTGTGAAGCCTAAGGACCCAGGTTCAACTCCCCAGGACCCACGTAAGCCAGATGCACAAGGGGGCGCACGTGTCTGGAGTTCATTTGCAGAGGCTGGAGGCCCTGGCACGCCCATTCTCTCTCTATCTGCCTCTCTCTCTCTCTCAAATAAATTTAGAAAAATAAATAATTAGCCTGTGTGGTGGTGCATGCCTTTAATCCCAGCACTCGGGAGGCAGAGGTAGGAGGATTGCTGTGAATTCCAGGCCAGCCTGAAACTACATAGTGAATACAGGTCAGCCTGGGCTAGAGGGAGACCCTACCTCAGAAAAACAAAACAGGGCTGGAGAGATGGCTTAGCAGTTAAGTTGCTTGCCTGCAAAGCCAAAGGACCCAGGTTCTACTCCCCAGGACCCACGTAAGCCAGATGCACAAGGGGGCGCACGTGTCTGGAGTTCATTTGCACTGACTAGAGGTCCTGGCATGCCCATCCTCCCCCACCCCTTTCTCTCTCTCTCTCTCAAATAAATAAATATATTTTTTAAAGTGGCAAGCTTCTGCCCGGCGTGGCGGCGCACGCCTTTAATCCCAGCACTCGGGAGGCAGAGGTAGGAGGATCGCTCTGAGTTTGAGACCAGCCTGAGACTACATAGTGAATTCCAGATCAGCCTGGGCTAGAGCGAGACCCTACCTCAGAAAAACAAAACAGGGCTGGAGAGATGGCTTAGCGGTTAAGACACTTGCCTGTGAAGCCTAAGGACCCAGGTTCGATTCCTCAGTACCCATGTAAAGCCAAATTCACAAAGTAGCTCAGTTGTCTGGAGTTTGTTTGCAGAGGACAGAGGTCTTGGCGTATCTCCCTTCTCATCTCTCAAATTTTTAAAAAGTTTTTTTTAAGTTCCTTTATATAATGGTCTTCTCAAAACCTTCATCAGGGCCGGGCGTGGTGGCACACGCCTTTTAACCCCAGCACTTGGGAGGCAGAGGTAGGAGGATCACTGTGAGTTCAAGGCCACCCTGGAACTACATAGCGAATTCCAGGTCAGCCTGAGCTAGAGTGAGACCCTATCTCAAAAATAAGTAAAATACTTCATCAGGGCTGGAAATGGCTTAGCGGTTAAGACACTTGCCTGTGAAGCCTAAGGACCCAGGTTCAACTCCCCAGGACCCACGTAAACCAGCGGCACATGGTGGTGTGTGCGTCTGGAGTTCATTTGCACTGACTAGAGGTCCTGGCATGCCCATCCTCCCCCACCCCTTTCTCTCTCTCTCTCTACCTCTTTTTCACTCTCTCTAATAAATAAAAATAAATTTAAAAAAATTTCATCAAAGTAGGATTAGGGGCGTGACTTAGTGGTGGTATGAGCAAGGCATGGGGTCTAGCCTCAGCACCTCACACACACACATACACAGGGTCCACACACACACACACACACACACACACACACACAAACAAGCCATGTATCATCAGGGTACACGCTTCTTTTCTTACTGGCCTTCACCTCAGTGGTTTTGAGAGGTTATCAGCCCTCCGGATGGAAGTGACATTATTTGGTGCATTTTTACCGACAGAAGCAGTTTCATAAGGTTGACCCTAATCCGAAACAGGGACAACAGACACGCTGCTCTCGTGCCCACTTTGTGCTTCGCGTGGCGCATCCTGCGGAGATCACAACCACTCAGATCGGCGCGACCATCCTTTCCATTTTGCAGATGAGCAAAAAGGCAGGAAAGGGGAGAAAAATGAAGGCTCGCGTGATATCTCGAGGAGGGTTCTTTCTCCAAGTACAGAACCCCAAACCACCCACTCCCCACAGCCTCACCAGTGCCTGAGCACAGGAGGAACCACGGCGACAGAGAGGCAGCCTGGTCACCCCACTCCCACACACACCTCACCCCTGCCTCAAGCCTGGCTCGCACTGGCCCTACCCATCTGCCTGGCCTCGCTTTCCGCTTTTCACGGATCATTTGGACTCATCCAGCTTACCACTGACCTCCACAGAAAAAGTAGACAAGAGGCATGGATCAAGAACTGCTTTGGAGCTGGAGAGATGGCTTAGTGGTTAAGCTCTTGCCTGTGAAGCCTAAGGACCCTGGTTCGAGGCTCGATTCCCCAGGACCCACGTTAGCCAGATGCACAAGGGGGCGCATGCGTCTGGAGTTCGTTTGCAGTGGCTGGAGGCCGTGGCACGCCCATTCTCTTTCTTTCTATCTGCCTCTTTCTCTGTCTGTCGCTCTCAAATAAGTAAATTAAAAATGATTTTTAAAAAAAGAACTGCTTTGGTGGGGAAAAGAATCTGCTGTGTTCCAGACTACAGGCCACAGTATGACTGACAGGACAGAAAGCAATCTCACGGCTATCCACCACCCCCAGTAGAACAAACCTGCACCAAAGGGTGAGCCGTGTCAGCAATGAAGAGAGGCCGGCCTGGCGGGAAGCACGCAGAGCCCACACTGCTTGGCCCAGAGTTGCATTGAGCAGCGCAGTCCCACGTTAATGAAACCCCAGCCTGCAGACTCCGGACACCCCACTCCCACCCCCACCCCAGGGAGCGAAGCTTTTGGAACCAGATCTCTCAGGCTCCACAGTGCACTGTCCCAGCAAGAGCCCGGGGCACCTCTGTGAAGGAAGGGTGACCTGTACAGCGCATGCGCACCACCGGTAGACAGATGCTCCTGGGCTGCTCGTTCTGAACCCCACCTGACTTAACACAGGCGAGAACCCGGTCTTGGGAGCTTGCCCACAATGAGCGAATCTGAGCCATTGCAGACTTTCGGCACAAGACGGTCTGTGGTTACTTCAGTGACAGGCTGAACCAGTGTAGGTTCAGACGCGATGGCATCTGTGCCTGTCCTTTAATGGTCTGCCTGGAAGCCCAGGACTGCGGCCAGACACGCTCTACGTTTTCTCCTCTGGAGCCCAGACTAAAGCCAGACACCAAGCAGGACCTCAGCAGAGCCCTGGGGGGCTTATGTCACAGCCCAGCCAGCATGTGACCTACAACGAGAATCCACGACCCACGTCACCTATGTCCCCCTGCCGCCCCCCCGCCGCACCCCAGGGCCATCTTCCCTGCCTCACGACCACCTACCTGCCGCAGAGCCTCCATCTCCTCACTGGCCGCCTTCTTCTCGGACGTGCTGCTCTTGAGCTTGGACTCGGCCAGCTCCACCTCGGTCTGCAGTTTGTCCAGCTCGGAGATGACCTGGTCGCGCTCGCTCATGATGAGTTTGTACTCGCTGTACACGGCGTCGCGCTCCTCCTTGTACTTCTCCGACTCCTTGGCCGTTTTCACCTGCTTGGTCCTCAGCTCGGTCAGCTCCGACTGCAGCAGCTCCATCTCCCACTGCAGGTCCTTGTTCTGAGCCGTGGCCTTGCTCAGCTCGTGGTGGACCGTCTCGAACCTGGGGGAGGAAGGCAGCTGGGAGGTGGGAGGGGCGGGGGCCTGCCGTGTCAGCTCTGGAGCGGCCACCTCCCCTCCCGGCCAGGCCCTGCTGGACAGTCAAGCATGAGGTTTCGGCTGGGCTCCTTCTCTGCGCCCCCCCGGGAGAATGGTCACGGAGTGCTGGTGCCCTGCGCCTGGAAGATGTCTCAGCCGCGCCCCTAGGACGAGCAGTGCGTTTCTCCTGCGGCCGAGCTACGGCGCTTCGAGAAAACGCACAACCAAGCCAAGCCAGGGTCGCAGCTCAGGACAGAGCAGCACGGCGCAGACGGCCACGGGGCGGCCTGGCAACGCGAGCAGCTGGCCAAGGCCATGCCACCCGCCAGGAGGCACCGGTGCCCCGCAGCAGGCAGTGAGACCCCGCCACGCTCGAGCAGCAATTCCCACAGTGCGCGCCCGAGAGTGCGGATCCGCGCGGGCCCCAGCCCAGGACAAACAGTGTGTCCCTGAGGACTGGAGTTCGGGAAACAGCGCCCTGGGGAGTCTGGCATCCAGCACCATGGAGAAGGCCCGAGGGGTCCTGAGCAGACACGGCTGTCCACGTTGCACTGGGCATTCCCAAACCTGCGTCCTCCCAGAGAACGCTTTTTATGGGAAACCTGTGAACACTCCAGAGAGCTGGCGCTCCACAGGAAGGGACTCTATGGGACACTGTGCCAGGGTGGGAATCGCACCCCTGAAGGATGATGTTCTCTAATAACAATGAAAGGTCTGGCTAGTCAGTTGGCTCAGTGGTTAAGGTGCTTGCCTGAAAAAGCCTGACGGCCTGGGTCAGTTCCCCAGTACCCGCTTAAAACCAGCTGCACAAAGTGGCACATGTCTGGAGTCCACTGGCAGCAGCAAGAGGTCCTAGCATGCCCGTATTCTCTCCTTCTCTTTCTCTCTCTTTTCCTCTCCTTCTCTCTCTCTCTCTCTCTCCTAAGTGGGTGGCTAACACAGGAAGGCTTGTAGGGAGACCTCAGAGACGGGATGCTCAGAACACACAGGAAAGGGACATAATGTTAAGTGCTGAAACAAAATGCCTCCTGGACGGAAGGACTTGTTGGCTGAGCCACCCCAACACGCTGAGTGGTGGCTAGGAGCCTCGCAGAACCAGAACCCTGCACGGTACGGTGGGGGGGGGGGAGCCCGGGGCGAAGCAGCCCCGGCCTCGGCTCCTACCTCCTCAGGGAGAGGGCACACTGGTGCTGCAGCTGGATGGCCGTGTCCCTCTGCTGCGTCAGCATCTCCGTCTGCTTCAGCAGCCGCTGGTTCTCCTCCCCCAGCTGCTCCAGGCGGCTCAGGTCGGAATTGTGCAGGGCCACCTTCTCGCTGTACCTCTTGCGCAGTGCGTCGTAGTCCTTCTTGACCACCTCCAGCTTGTCCATGGCCGTGTCGTACAGCTTGTTGAGGATCTCGGATGACCCGTTGTGTTTCAGCACCTGGCACCAGAGGAAGTCAAGCTTACCAAGGGGCAGGGTGTGCCAGGCAGACAGTCAAGGGGCAGGGTGTGCCAGGCAGACAGGATGCGCCGGTAAGCGGGTCTCCCTCTGGCTTCTATGTATAGGACTAGGGCTCTCTTATTTTTTTAATCTATTATTTATGTATTTGAGAGCTACAGACATACAGAAAGAGACAGATAGACAGAGAGAGAATGGGAGTGCCAGGGCCTCAAGCCACTTTAAACGAACTCCAGATGCATGCGCCCCCTTGTGCATCTGGCTTACGTGGTCCTGGGAAATCGAGCCTTGAACCAGGGTCCTTAGGCTTCACAGGTAAGCACTCAACCTCTAAGCCATCTCTCCAGACAGAAAGGCTGTGCCCTGTGGTCCTTTTATCCTCATGTAGGAAAGTAGACCCACAGACAGACAAAGTCAACCTCAGAACACACACAGTAAAAGGCTTTCTCAGGGCTGGAGAGATGGCTTAGTGGTTAAGGCACTTGCCAGTGAAGCCTAAGAAGAACTCATGTTCAAATCTCCAGGTCCCATATATGCCAGATGCACAGTGACGCAAGCACGCAATGTCGCATATGCGCACTAGGGGGCGCACACGTCTAGAATTCGCTCCCAGTGGCCAAAGACCCTGATGCGCCCATTCTCTCCCTGTCTCTCTGCATCTTTATCTCTCTCTCTCTCTCTCTCTCTCTCTCTCTCTCTCTCTCTCTCTCTCTCAATAAAGGATTTTTCAAGAAAACAGAGATGAAGCAGCATAACATTCTGGAGAGACTTCTGAGCAGCCGGATGATGCCTTCCTAAGAAAGTGGATTCCAAGTGTACACAGAAACATGGGCGAGCTAGTGCAAAGGCTGCCGAGCAGACCCTCCAGGCATATGCTAGGTAAAGAACCAATAGCTGCAGCCCCGTGCTCAGCAGGGAGTAGGTTCAAATGGAAGCTTCAAGAAGGGAACACCCTCAAGGCTCACAGTGAAGACTGGTTCTGAGTGACATGGGAAACCTCAGGAGTGGGTTAAGCAAGAGAGAATTCTAGAGCTGGGTGTGGGGACACCTGCCTGTGATCCCAGCACTCAGGCTGAATCAGGAGGACTGCTGTGAGTATAAGGCCAGTCCAGGCTACATAGGAATGCATAGCAAGAACTTCACTGAAAGAGAGAGGGAGAGATGGTTCAGCAGTTATAGGTGCTGGTTTGCAAAACCTGATGGACTGGGTTCAATTCCCCAGTATCCACATAAAGCCAGATGCACAAGGCGGCACATACATCTGAGGTTCGCTGGCAACGGCAAGGGGCCCTGGTGTGCCTATTCCCTCTGTCATTCTCATTCTCTCTCTCTCTCCTTGCAAATAAATTATATTTCAAAGGAGAGAGAAAAGCCAGGTGTGGTGGCACATGCCTTTAATCCCAGCATTTGGGAGACAAAGGTAGGAGGATCGTCATGAGTTCGAGGCCAGCCTGAGACGACAGAGTGAATTCCAGATCAACCTGGAGTAGAGTGAAGCCCTACCTCGAAAAAACCAGAGAGAGAGAAAGAGAAAGAGAGGGTGAGAAAAACTCAATTCTAAATTATAGGAGCTGAAAGGGTGGGGGCAAACAAGAGGATGCTGACTTCTACTGGCACCTCACAGCAACCTGAACCTTTGGTGACTCATCACCTCTTGCTTTTCATTTCAGCTTCCTTATTTCTCAAATGACAGATAGAACCGGAAAGGTTGGCTTAGCCCCTGCAGCTCCCATGACTCGGGAACCACCTGGCTCACTGCACGCACGGGCCCTAAGTTATCACATGATCTCTGCAGCCCAGAGAGTCACAGCCTGGGACTACGGAATATCCCCTCCCGAGGCAGAGGCTCATAAACACAGCTAATACAAAACTCAGAAGCAGAAAGAGAATAGGCGCACCGGGGCCTCCAGCCCACTGCAAACGAACTCCAGACTCGTGTGCCACTTTGTGCATCTGGCTTTACAGGGATCCTGACAAATCGAACCCGGGTTGTTAGGCACACCCATTCTCTGTGTCTGTCTCTCTTCTATCTCTCTCTGCTTGAACATAAGGAAATAAAATTATAAATATAAATATAAAATAAAATAAATAAATAAAATATTAGATCTGGAGAGATGGCTCAGAGGTTAAGGTGCAAGTTTGATTCCCCAGTACCAACGTAAAGCCAGATGCACAAAGTGGTGCACACAACTGGAGTTCACTTACAGTGGCTAGAAGCCCTGGTGCACCCATTCTCTCCCCTCTCTATCTTTCCTTCTCTCTCTCTCTCTCCTTGCAAATAAATATTTTTTAAAATTAAAATACAACCGTTGGTAGGCATGGTAGTACACACCCATAATGCCACTAGTAAAGTGGCTAGAGAATCAGTTCAAAGCCATCTCTAGTTCTACAGTAAGTTCAAGGCCAGCCTGGGCTATAAGAGATCATCAAAACAAACAAATAAAAAGACTGTTTTCTGTAACACAGTGAAGAGCACAGAATATAATGTAACAAAATGTTATGTGCCCAAGGCTTAGTTCCAGTCTTATCGTTTTATGACATCTCAAATGTTTTCAAGGCCCTAAAACACCACAGAGGACACTAAAGCCCTTGGGCAGCCTTTCCACATGTCCCCACTCCCTTCAGCCTGACGCTCCCCTGACCACCTGCAAGCACAACACCACTGAACATGTTTACAACCATCTCTCCGCTGGCTTCCTACAGCACGTGGTCTAGGTAGGGCTTTTCGGGTAAGTGCTGGGAGCAGGCAGCATTTCACCGTGTGGATGTAGTGCAGCGCTCCTTTCTCTGCTCAAGAGACGTTTACTGTCATCCACAGCCTCTCCCCTGCCCTCCTTCCCGGAAATAATAAAATAATAATTCTATAAACATGGTTGGTTTCTTCTCCTCCTCCTTCTTTGTTTTCTGTTTTTGTTTTTGAGGTAGGGTCTCACTCTAGCCCAGACTGATCTGGAATTCACTCTGTAGTCCCAGGCTGGCCTCACACTCACAGCAATCCTCCTACCTCTGTCTCCCAAGTGTGGGGATTAAAGACATGCACTACCATACCTGGCATTCAGACTTTTTAAGTATTGATAATCTCATGAATAAAACAGTAGTCGATGTTTAACCTTCCGTTCCCGACTACTAGTGAGACTGGGCAGCTCTCGTGATGGCTATAGATGACACCCCTTCGTCGTCTCTGAACTCCCATTCCTAGCTTTTGACTTCCCTCCCCTCTCCTCCTTTCATCTCTAAACCAGGGAGTTGTGTACGTATGAGTAAGGACTCTACCACTGAGCTAAGTCCTCTAGAAGTTACTGTTAAATTCCAGACACTAGGGGCTGGAGAGGTGGCTTAGCTGTTAAACACTTGCCTGTGAAGCCTAAGGACCCCGGTTCGGGGCCTAGATTCCCCAGGACCCACATAAGCCAGATGCACAAGGTGGCACATGCATCTGGAGTTCATTTGTAGTGACTGGAGGTCCTGACGTGCCCATTCTCTCTCTCTCTCTCTCTATCTATCTATCTGCCTATTTCTCTCTCTGTCTGTCGCTCTCAAATAAATAAAAATGAACAAAAATTTAAAAAAAATTCCAGACACTAACCCTTCCCTAGTCACAGTCATTACAGTTATGTTCTGCCAGTATGTGGCTCTGACATTTGCTCAAGTTTCACTTCCATTATGGCAAAGTCCATCAATGACTTCCTTTGTGGTCAGAGCTTTGGTTGTAGAAAGAGATCCTTGCCTTCCTCCCCTGAGGACATAAACTTACTCTCTTGTTACTTGTGAAAAGTATTCAAGTTTTTATGTTCCCATTGAAATCTTTAAATGACTTGAATATATTTCTGAGCATAATGTGAGACAGACATAGAAGAGTATTCTCTTCTGCTGGGCGTGGTGGCTCACACCTTTAATCCTAGCACTGAAGTAAGAAGATCGATGTGAGTTCAAGACTAGCCTGGCTGTAACAAGAGTTCCAGGTCAGGTTGACTTAAAAATAAATAAATAAATAAACAAGGGCTAGACAGATGGCTTACGGCACTTATCTATGAAGTCTAAGGACCCAGGTTTGGTTCTCCAGGAACCATGTAAGTCAGACACACAAGGCGGCGCACGTGTCTGGAGTTCATTTGCAGTGGCTGGAGGCCCTGGTACTACCATTCTCTCTCTTTCTCTCCCTCCCTCCCTCTCTCAAAAACATAAATAATTAGGGCTAGAGAGATGGCTTAGTGGTTAAGCGCTTGCCTATGAAGCGTAAGGACCCCAGTTCGAGGTTCGATTCCCCAGGACCCACGTTAGCCAGATGCACAAGGGGGCACACGCATCTGGAGTTTGTTTGCAGTGGCTGGAGGCCCTGATGAGCCCATTCTCTCCCTCTCTCTCTCTTTCTCTCTCTCTCTCTTTCAAATAAATAAATAAAAATAAACAAAAAATTTTAAAAATAATTACAACAAAAACAAGAGCATTATTGTCTCCCTCAAATCACTGACCATTGAGAACTGGGCCCAAGAACACACAACAAACTGAGGACGACTGCACTGTCCGCGTGCAGACCAGGAGCACCAGGGGCATTCTCCAGCAGGGCCGTCGCTGAGACGTGAGGAGGCCGTCCCACCAGAAGGGTGGGACTCACTCAGGATGGCCACGGCCATGGCCGCCATGCCTTCCACCCGCGCCTGGATAAGGTCCAGCCTCAGCTCAGGACTGCACGGTCAGTGTACACGAGACTCCAGTCAAGGGGCTGGAGAGATGGCTCGGCAGTTAAAGGCACTTGCTTGCAAAAGCCTGACGGCCAGGGTTCAAGTCCCCAGTACCTACATGATGCCAGATGCAAAAGACAGGTGCCCATGTCTGGAGTCTGGATGCAGAGGCAGGAGGCCCTGGAGCGCCCATACTCACTCACACACGCCCACTCAGTTTATCTTTTTCTCTCTCTCCGTAAGTATTTAAATAAGTATATTTTTTAAGAAAAGGAAACTCCCCCACTCCCAAGAGCAAGCCTGATGAAAAACCCTCAGGACTCCTAAGAGGCCTGGTTTACCTGTAACAAAGACATCGCTGCCATTGCCCGGGTTCCCCACGTGGGGGCAGCCCTGAGTCGACATTCAAAGGCTCTCCAGCTTTCATTAAGAAAGACTTCAAGGCAGCCTTGAATGACACAGAGACCTTCCTCACAGAGACCGGATCCGGGCTGCAGTTTAGCAGGGACCATCTTTGCCAGTCCACGATCGAATCTGGAGCCTGTACTATCTCTCATCCTTTCTTCATTTGGGAACTAGTCCCAAGTGCCCTAACTTTGAAGAGATTAGATCCAGGCCTACAGGCTGCCAAACTGGGCCATAATTCCTGTTAAGGCAGTGCAACTTCCAAAGCAGACGCAGGGGACCCTTCTGTAACCTCAGACCAGCCTTGACAATGCGGTAGGGTGATAGGGCCGGCAGAGAATGGAGAGAGAACAGAAGAGGTGGCGGAAATAATGTAAGAGCCAAAGGAAGGGTAGGACTGCTTACAATGTGCTCCTCCAGACACAAAATGGCCTGGATATCCATGACCTCGCAGTGCCTGACACTACCTACACAAGACCATCATAATAGGAAGAAAACATGATGGCATCAAAATAAAAGAGAGACTGATTGAGAGGGGGAGGGGATGATGGATAGTGGAGTTGCAAAGGGAGAGGTAGAAATTAGCATGGTTTATTGTTTATAATTATGGAAGCTGTTTAAAAAAAAAAAAGAATGGGGCTGGAGAGATGGCTTAGCGGTTAAGCGCTTGCCTGTGAAGGCTAAGGACTCCGGTTCGAGGTTCGATTCCCCAGGACCCACATTAGCCAGATGCACAAGGGGGCGCACGCATCTGGAGTTCGTTTGCAGTGGCTGGAAGCCCTGGAGCACCCATTCTCTCTCTATGTATCTGCCTCTTTCTCTCTCTCTCTCTGTCACTCTCAAATAAACAAATAAAAAAATGAACCAAAAAAATATTAAAAAAAAAAAAAAGAATGGAGAGAGAAAACAGACCCTGTCCTGTTTCCACCATGGTTACCTCCACCGTGTGTCAGGCTCCCCAAGTGAAACCTGAATGAGGAGGTTTGTTTGTAGTGAGCCTAACTCCACCCCCCTGCTGCTCCTGGCTTCCGCTCACTGTGGCCTTGGACAGCCTTCTTCTCTCCCTCCCTTGGGACAGCATCCAGGCCTCCCAGGAGGTTCGCAGGCCCCAGACATTTCTCAACTTCTCTCATAAGGGCTCAGAATCATGCCTGCACTTCATCATTGACAGCCTCGGAAGAAAGATGGGGAACTATGATCACATGAACTCCCAACAACTAGAACGTGATGCTATCTTGTTAGTCTAGAATTTTTTGCTTTTCGCCAGTAGAACATCATGTTCTTAGTAGAGGGACACAGACACACAGTCTCTCCCTCTCTCTCTCTCTCTCTCTCTCTTTCTCTCTCTCTCTCATGTTTGCCTTCCCAGCTAAGGCTAAGCAAAGAGGAAAACATTTTGGATATCTTGGAAAGATATTTAACTTTATGGACTTAAATAGTATATTTGAAAGACAGAGATAGAATAGGGAGAGAGGAAACTCTTAACAGCCTTGTGGGTTTCTCAAATGAATTGGCCAAGCCCAATGAAAAAGATTATGGACACTGCCTTAAACCCAACAGCTTTACCTTTAATAATCAAAATTAAGGGCTGTAGAGATGCCTCAGCAGTTAAGGCGCTTGCCTGCAAAGCCTAAGGACCAGAGCTCAATTCCCCAGGACCTATATAGAGCCAGATGCACTAAGTAGTGTAAGCACCTGGAATTCACCTGCAGTGGCAGGAAGCCCTGGCACACCCATACTCACTCTCTCTCTCCCCACCCCTCAAATACATAAGTAAATTTTTAAAAAAAGAATCAAAATTTAAAACATAGAACAATGTAGATGCACTTGTGTCAGCAGGAAAACTCTTTATAAGAAGGAAAAAGTAAGCCGGGTGTGGTGGCACATGCCTTTAATCCCAGCACTCGGGAGGCAGAGGTAGGAGGATCGCCGTGAGTTCAAGGACACCCTGAGACTACAGAGTGAATTCCAGGTCAGCCTGAGCTACAGTGAGACCCTACCTCGAACTCAAAAAAACAAAAAAACAAAAAAAGAAGGAAAAAGTTTTGACCATCAAAATACTCAACAAAACTATAGAACCAATGGGTTGTTGGATATTCAAAGGTAACAGAAAATGTAAGAAGATCCGTGGCGCACTGTAGGGTAAAACTGCAGGGTAAGCTTCAGAAAATAAAACCACCATTCCGTGTGCGTGTGTGTGTGTGTGTGTGTGTGTGTGTGTGTGCATGCTAAACGCAACAGAAAACATTACCAGGAGAATATACGCCAAGGGTTACACAGAGGTTGGTCATTTCTACAACGTGAGACTGGGCTCATTTGGGAGTTTGATTTTATTAATGTTTGCGGGGAGGTCTCCTTTTCAAACCGTACAATATGCATTATTTTAGTAAAGAAAGAATTATGTAAAAACACCCTTCTACTTCACTTTCCCAACCCAAGGCCTGTCATTTCTCCCTGGGATCTATCTCCTCAGCGTGCCTGGTACAATTCAAAAGACTCCAAGATGGAGCATTCCGACCTACAAAAGAGATGATGGCACCAGGGCCAGGCTGCAGGCCTGGTTCTCCTCCCCCATTGTGTACACACGCACACGCACACACACGCACACACACACACACACACACCACCTGTCTGCCCAGACGCAGCGCCACCTCTCCCACCAGGGTCGCCTCATTTCCTCTGAGATAAATCATGCAGAGTGACTGGGAGGCCCCACAAATCCCTCCAGCAAACATGCAAGTCAAACAGCACCATTTACTCTGCAAGGGCCTCTTCAAGTTTACAAGGCGTGGGAGGAACCAAGCAACAAAACCAGCCTTGTCCAGTGGAGCTGACCTTTGCCCCCAAGCCCAGTGGGTAGCGAGCCTGGGGCCCTACTTCCTCTGAGACTGGCCTATCCGCCACCTGGCCGTTCCTCAGCCAAGCCCCAGGCCCAGGCGTGGTGAAAGAGAGAACATCTGAGGAAAACAGCGGGTCCACAACTAGTAGGCCCTACCATCTCTCCCTCAGGCGACAGCCTAGCCTCCCCGGCTGCTGGAGGCCCTAGGATGGCACTCGACAGAGTCCAGTCTGACTGACCTGATCTGAGGATCTCAATGAGCAAGACTAAGCCAAGTCCACCCATGAACAACCCTGCCACCAAAAGCAGCCGCTATAGGAAAAGAAACGAGGGTCGGGAATGGGATGAGGACAGGGAGAAAGACCTGCATTCGTCGGGGGAACAGAGAAGAGAAAGAGGGGGGGAGGGAACGAGAGGTGACAAGCGCCGTCTCCCAAAGGTCTTCACAAAGCCGGAGAATGGAAGGCACAGAATCTTTAGGCCTCGCGGGGAAAGATTTTTGTTTCTTTTTATTCATTCACTCCTCTTTTTATATTTTACTTTTATTTATTTATTTATTTGACAGAGAACGAGGGAGCGAGAGAGAGAATGGGCACGCCAGGGCCTCTAGCCACTGCAAATGAACTCCAGACGTGTGTGCCCCCTTGTGCATCTGGCTTACGTGGGTCCTGGGAAATCAAATCTGGTACCTTTGGCTTTGCAGGCAAGTGCCTTAACCACTAAGCCATTCCTCCACCCCACATTCACTCATTTTTAAAAAATATTTTTACTTATTCACTTGTAAGCAGAGACTGGGAGAGAACAGAAACGCCAGGGCCTCTTGTCACAGCAAATGAACTCCAGATTCATGTACCACTTTGTACCTGTGGCTTTATGTGGGCACTGCAGAATTGAACTCAGGCGAGCAGGATTTGCAAGCAAGCGTCTTTAGTCACTGAGCCATCACCCCAGCCCTATTAAATTGTTTGACACAGGCCCCACGACACTGACCAGGCGGTTCTGGAACTCACTATGTAGCCCAAGCTACCCTCAAGCTCACAAGCCTCCTGCCTCAGCCTCCTCAGAATCGGAATAACAGACGTGTTTTGCCATGCTGAGCTAAGATTTGAGGTTTTTTTTTTTTTTTTCTTTTTTCCTTTACTGAATAAGTGTGTGAAAACTCAAGTCTCTTGCCTTTTGAGTTATAAATGACCTATGACACAATCCACCCTTCTATAGTGTGCAACTCAGTGGTCTTCAGCACGTGCACAGCATATGCTCTCCACGGCTGTATAACCACAGTCCAATTCCGGAACATTTCATCACCCCAGAGGACCCTCTGCCTGCTGGAAGTGTGACCCAGCACTCACAAGGCTGAGACAATTGCTTCGCTGGAAGTTCAAAGCCAGCATGGTATGCATAGAGTGGTTCAGGTCAGTCAGGGTTACAGAGTGAGAACAGGGCTCAAGAAAAAGAAACTTGTACCTGTCAGGAGTCACTCCCATCCTCCCAGCCCAAGACGTTCACAGACGTTCTCTTTTTTGTTTTGTTTATTTTTATTTATTTATTTGAGAGCGACAGAGAGAGAAAGAGGCAGAGAGAGAGAGAGAATGGGTGCACCAGGGCCTCCAGCCACTGCAAACGAACTCCAGACGCGTGCGCCCCCTTGTGCATCTGGCTAACGTGGGTCCTGGGGAATCGAGCCTCAAACCGGGGTCCTTAGGCTTCACAGGCAAGCGCTTAACTGCTAAGCCATCTCTCCAGCCCATCACAGATATTCTCTGCACACTTCCCTGTTCTACCCATGTCATACTTGGAGTTATCCTCTGCTGTACTTTGGGGCCAGCTTCCTTAGCTTGCAACTGTAGTTTGAATTGAAAATATTCCTCAATGGGCTGGAGAGATGGCTTAGCAGTTAAGGTGCTTGCCTGCAAAACCTAAGGACCCAGGTTCGATTCCCCAGAGCACACGTAAGCCAGATACACAAGGTGACGCATGTGCACAAGGTCATGCATGTGCACAAAGTGTCTGTTTGCAAAGCCTGCCAGACTGAAGTTCGATTCCCTAGTACCCATGCAAAGCCACTTGCACAAAGTGGTGCATATGCCTGGAGTTTGTTTGCAGTGGCAAGAGGCCCTGGTGTGCCCATACACTCTCTCTCTTTCTTTCTCTCTCTCTCTCTCCTTCTCTTTCTACTCACAAATAAAAATTTGAAATAAGTCTTTATTCCTAATCAGCTGACTGTGCCAGGTCTTCATTTCAGTAATGGAAAACTAGTACATCTGCCAAGTGGTTTTAAGATATGCCTACATTAGCACACGCATCTTTTTATGCTGAATAAAAGTCCACTGAAGGACTATGCCATACGTATTCACTCATCCACTAACGGACATCTGGGATGCTTCTACTGTCCGGCTGCCCAGAAGATGATTACTGTAAACACAGATGTCTCCTGCTTTCTGTAGAGGCAGGTATTTTCAATTCCGGATTGCCGGCTTACCTGGGAATTGCGATTCAACTTTTTGAGGAACTGCTACGTGGTTTCTCACAAAGGCTACACCATTTCACTTTTCCTTTAACTGTTTTTTAAAAATATTTTGATTTATTTATTTGCAAGCAAACAAACATAGAAAAAGAGAGCGAGCGAGAGAATGGGTTTGCTGGAGCCTCCGGCTGCTACAAACGAACTCCAGATGCATATGCCACTATGCATTTGGCTTTACATGGGTACTGGGGCATCAAACCCAGGTAGTTAGGCTTTGCAGGCAAGCACCATAATCGCTGAGCAATCTCTTCAGCCCCTCGTGTTAACTGTTTTGTTTCTTTGTTTTTGTTTTTGTTTTTGTTTTTAAAGAGAGAGAGAGAGAGAGAGAGAGAGAATTGATGCACTAGGGCCTCTAGCCACTGCAGCCGGACTCCAGATGTATGCGCCACCTTGTGCACATGTGTGACCTTGTGTACATGTGTCACCTGGTGCATCTGCCTTTCGTGGATTCTGGGGAATTGAACCTGGGTCCTTAGGCTTTGCAGGCAAGTGCCTTAACCACTAAGCCATCTCTCTAGCACTTTAGCTGTTTTTTTTTTATTGGCAATTTTCATACCTATGCATAGTGTATTTTGATGATAGTCTGAGTTCCATGACTTGCTTGCGTCCCCACCGTCCCGCCCTCTTCCCCTGGACACTTTTTTCTTTCTAACTAGTGACTGTTTTTATTTTTACCCTCCTCCATCATCTGTGATGATACGTTGACGGGCTCAATATACACAGGTCTCGTTCAAGCATCAGCAGTCACTGTGAGGTCACAAGTGTCCTTCCTCTTCATGTCCCGAGGACAGCATTTCAAACACTTCTTCCCATCTTCTGACCCTCGTGTTCCTCCTGCCCCTCTTCCATGGTACGCCATGCTCAGCGCCCACCAGGAACACCTGAGGGCTCTCATTTTTCCTCATCCTGGGTTTTATTTTTTGTTTTTCGAGGTAAAGTCTCACTCTAGCCCTGGCTGACCTGGAATTCACTATGCGGTCTCAGGTGGCCTCGAACTCATGGCGATCCTCCTACCTCTGCCTCCCGAGTGCTGGGATTAAAAGCGTGTGCCACCATGCCTGGATTTGGAGATGTTTGTTTTTGCCTCTAAAGACACCTAAACATCTGAAGTCTCCGAGTCTTTTTGCTCCAGGGAGTTCTGTGGACATGCAAAAGATGGGCCTCCACAGGGGAATTCCATGCATGAGAGTTGGCACTCACCACAGCTGGCATAATTCTTCCTCATTAAAGTCTATCTCACCTTGCCCTTAAAGCAAGGCTCCACGTGCACGCGCGGGCACACACACACCCCTCCTGAACCCTAAAGGGCCAGAGAAAGGAGGTGCAGTGTTGTGGCATGTTTCCCTAAGCAGATAGAGAGGGTGGGATCTCTCTGCTGTCCGCAGGGCTCTTGGCCCAGCCAGGCTCCGCGGACCTGGCCTGCACCTATGTCCTCTTCCATCCCAAGACTCAGTCAAGTCTCGCAGGTAAATGCCGACCTATGCACAGCGAGGCCTGAGTCCACAGCGCCAGCTCCCCTAAGTCAGAGAGCTCACCACAAAGTCTCTCGAAAGATCCACCGCGGGTCCGGGCACGGAGCCTGCGCCGAGTCCTCCACCAAAGAGCTCAACAGCATCAGAGAAGGAAGAGGAACCATGGATTTTCAATAGAATGACATGCATAATGGAAAAATACTGAAAATAGCTTCAGGGTCAGTCAAAAGGAGACTGGTTAAATCAAATGCAGTGCTTTTCTGTAACTCAATATTCTGCAAAACGACGAAGCAGAAGTTGTGCTGGGACACAGCGATGCACGTGACACGCTAAGCAACGAGCCGCACCGTGTGGCTCCGTGTTGGGAAGCTAATAAGAAGTGAAGGGCTCTCCATGTTCACATACAAATCTCAGTCTGTCCGGGCAAGACACTCACAACAGTCATTTCTAGGCAGTGAAAAGAAGAACTCACAGCCTCCTTCTACCTCTGCTTCCCAAATCCTGGGATTAAAGGCTGCGCCATCATGCCTGGCTACTGTTTTTTTTTTTCCAAATGTCTATATTGTTTGACTCTTCTGTCATTTTTAAAATAATTTTATTTATTTATTTGCAAGTAGACAGACATAGAGGCATAGAGAAAAATGAGAATGGGCATGCCAGGGTCTCTAGCCACTGCAAATGAACTTCAGACGCATGCTCCACTTTGTGCATCTGGCTTTACGTGGGTACTGGGGAATTGAACCCAGGCCATCGGGCTTTGTAAGCAAGTGACTTTAACCACTGAGCCATCTCTCCAGTCTCCTTTTGTAAAAATAATTTTATTTCGGGCTGGAGAGATGGCTTAGCGGTTCAGCGCTTGCCTGTGAAGCCCAAGGACCCCCGGTTCAAGGCTCGATTCCCCAGGACCCACGTTAGCCAGATGCAGAAGTGGGTGCACGCATCTGGAGTTTGTTTGTAGTGGCTGGAGGCCCTGGCACGCCCATTCTCTTTCTGTCTCTCTCTCTCTCCCTCTTTCTCTCTCTGTTACTCTCAAATAAATAAATAAAAATAGACAAAAAATTTAAAAAAAATAATTTTATTTCTTCTGTCATTTCTTATAAAGCACATATTAATTTCACAAAAATAAGGAAAATAATTAAAAGAAAGCAGGGCACAGTGGCACATGACTTTAATCCCAGCACTGGAGAGGCAGAGGTCGGAGGGTAGACATGAGTTTAAGGCTAGTCTGGGTATACAAAGTGAGTTCCAAGACAGCCTGGAATAGAATGAGGCCTTACCTCAAAAAAAAAAAAAAAAAAAAAAAAAAAGAAGCTGGGTGTGGTGGCACACACCTTTAACCCCAGCACTTGGGAGTCAGAGGTAGGAGGATTGCGGAGAGTTCCAGGCCAGCCTGAGGTCAGCCTGAACTAGAGTGAGATACTATCTCAAAAAAAAAAAAAAAAAAAAAAAAAAGAAAGAAAGAAAAGAAAAGAAACCCATGTTCTCCCTCTTTCTGAATAATTTGATCTTGCAGCCACTAGATGAGGCACAGGAAGACAGAAGGCTATGCCTGGGGGAGCAGAGGAGGGATCAAGGCCTGCTGGGATTTAGGACTGGGACAGGAGGAAGGTGTGGGGCATAAGGGCTCAGAAAGAACAAGAAGGACACAGGTGGAGCATGTCTTTAATCCCAGCACTCGGGAGGCAGAGGTAGGAGAATCTGAGTTCGAGGCCACCCTGAGACAACATAGTGAATTCCAAGTCAGTGTGGATTAGAGTGAGACCCAACCTACCTCAAAAAAACTAAGAAAATTAAAATTTAAAAAAAGAAGAAGAAAAGAAAAGGAAAGGAAAAGAGAAGAGAAGAGAAGAGAAGAAAAGAAAAGAAAAGAAAAGAAAAGAAAAGAAAAGAAAAGAAAAGAAAAGAAAAGAAAAGAAAAGAAGGGCATGAGGTAGGGAGGGTAACCACAGAGGGCGTGGAAGGTAGGGACACACAGGGGTTGACAGAGAGGAAGAGGACAGAGAGGAAGAGAAGAGAAGAGAAGAGAAGAGAAGAGAAGAGAAGAGAAGAGAAGAGAAGAGAAGAAAAGAAGGGCATGAGGTAGGGAGGGTAACCACAGAGGGTGTGGAAGGTAGGGACACACAGGGGTTGACAGAGAGGAAGTAAAGGAGATTACCAGGGCGTGATGGCTCAGTCCTGTAATACCAATCTGAGGCAAGAGGATAGATTATAACCTGCTAAGTATGAGGAGGGAGGGAGACAGAGAGAGAGGAGAGCGGGGAGGGGAGGGGAGGGGGCAAAAGGAAGCCAGGTAATCCTACTGTGGAGAAGACTGAGACAACACCTTGGTCAAATGACCAAAGAGTAACCATCAGTAATGGGCCAAAACCAGAGCACGTCCTGTTCAATAGGACACAACAAGAACGTAGTGTCGCTTTTTTAACACTGCCACCAAGGATGCATAAATGCAATCAAACCGCAAGGATCAGCAAATCCAAGATGAGGGACATCCTACAAAACAACTAGCCTGTAGCTTCAAAACAAGGTTATGAAAGTCAAGAAAGGACCTTAAGAACTTAGCACTTAAGGCACTTGCCTGCAATTCCCCAGGACTCATGTAAGCCAGATGCACAAGGTGGTCCATGCATCAGGAGTTCATTTGCAGCAGCTGGAGGCCCTGGTGTGCCCATTCTCGTCTCTGTCTCTGGTCTCTCTCTCTGTTTCCCCATCCCTCACTCTTTCTCCTGGGCATGTACTGGTTTCTCACATAGAGGCTGAGTGGAGATCCTGTAAGTTCATCACCTATTAGATAATTTACTGCAAAGCCAAACAAAATAGAAAAAGAGGAAGCGAACAGAGAATGGGTTTATGGGAGCCTCGGCTGCACACAAAGAACTCAGATGCAAATGCCAGACATTGGTTTAACATAAAATGAAATCAACAGGTAGTTTTTGCAGGCAAGCACTATCGTGAGCAATCTCTTCAGCCTCGTGTTAACTGTTTTGTTTCTTGTTTTGTTTTGATTGTTTTTAGAAGAGAGAGAGAGAGAGAGAGAGAGAATTGATGCACTAGGGCCTCTAGCCACTGCAGCCGGACTCCAGATGTATGCGCCACCTTGTGCACATGTGTGACCTTGTGTACATGTGTCACCTGGTGCATCTGCCTTTCGTGGATTCTGGGGAATTGAACCTGGGTCCTTAGGCTTCGCAGGCAAGTGCCTTAACCACTAAGCCATCTCTCTAGCACTTTAGCTGTTTTTTTTTTTTTATTGGCAATTTTCATACCTATGCATAGTGTATTTTGATGATAGTCTGAGTTCCATGACTTGCTTGCGTCCCCACCGTCCCGCCCTCTTCCCCTGGACACTTTTTTCTTTCTAACTAGTGACTGTTTTTATTTTTACCCTCCTCCATCATCTGTGATGATACATTGATGGGCTCAATATACACAGGTCTCGTTCAAGCATCAGCAGTCACTGTGAGGTCACAAGTGTCCTTCCTCTTCATGTCCCGAGGACAGCATTTCAAACACTTCTTCCCATCTTCTGACCCTCGTGTTCCTCCTGCCCCTCTTCCATGGTACGCCATGCTCAGCGCCCACCAGGAACACCTGAGGGCTCTCATTTTTCCTCATCCTGGGTTTTATTTTTTGTTTTTCGAGGTAAAGTCTCACTCTAGCCCTGGCTGACCTGGAATTCACTATGCGGTCTCAGGTGGCCTCGAACTCATGGCGATCCTCCTACCTCTGCCTCCCGAGTGCTGGGATTAAAAGCGTGTGCCACCATGCCTGGATTTGGAGATGTTTGTTTTTGCCTCTAAAGACACCTAAACATCTGAAGTCTCCGAGTCTTTTTGCTCCAGGGAGTTCTGTGGACATGCAAAAGATGGGCCTCCACAGGGGAATTCCATGCATGAGAGTTGGCACTCACCACAGCTGGCATAATTCTTCCTCATTAAAGTCTATCTCACCTTGCCCTTAAAGCAAGGCTCCACGTGCACGCGCGGGCACACACACACCCCTCCTGAACCCTAAAGGGCCAGAGAAAGGAGGTGCAGTGTTGTGGCATGTTTCCCTAAGCAGATAGAGAGGGTGGGATCTCTCTGCTGTCCGCAGGGCTCTTGGCCCAGCCAGGCTCCGCGGACCTGGCCTGCACCTATGTCCTCTTCCATCCCAAGACTCAGTCAAGTCTCGCAGGTAAATGCCGACCTATGCACAGCGAGGCCTGAGTCCACAGCGCCAGCTCCCCTAAGTCAGAGAGCTCACCACAAAGTCTCTCGAAAGATCCACCGCGGGTCCGGGCACGGAGCCTGCGCCGAGTCCTCCACCAAAGAGCTCAACAGCATCAGAGAAGGAAGAGGAACCATGGATTTTCAATAGAATGACATGCATAATGGAAAAATACTGAAAATAGCTTCAGGGTCAGTCAAAAGGAGACTGGTTAAATCAAATGCAGTGCTTTTCTGTAACTCAATATTCTGCAAAACGACGAAGCAGAAGTTGTGCTGGGACACAGCGATGCACGTGACACGCTAAGCAACGAGCCGCACCGTGTGGCTCCGTGTTGGGAAGCTAATAAGAAGTGAAGGGCTCTCCATGTTCACATACAAATCTCAGTCTGTCCGGGCAAGACACTCACAACAGTCATTTCTAGGCAGTGAAAAGAAGAACTCACAGCCTCCTTCTACCTCTGCTTCCCAAATCCTGGGCTTAAAGGCTGCGCCATCATGCCTGGCTACTTTTTTTTTTTTTTCCAAATGTCTATATTGTTTGACTCTTCTGTCATTTTTAAAATAATTTTATTTATTTATTTGCAAGTAGACAGACATAGAGGCAGAGAGAAAAATGAGAATGGGCATGCCAGGGTCTCTAGCCACTGCAAATGAACTTCAGACGCATGTTCCACTTTGTGCATCTGGCTTTACGTGGGTACTGGGGAATTGAACCCAGGCCATCGGGCTTTGTAAGCAAGTGACTTTAACCACTGAGCCATCTCTCCAGTCTCCTTTTGTAAAAATAATTTTATTTCGGGCTGGAGAGATGGCTTAGCGGTTCAGCGCTTGCCTGTGAAGCCCAAGGACCCCGGTTCAAGGCTCGATTCCCCAGGACCCACGTTAGCCAGATGCAGAAGTGGGTGCACGCATCTGGAGTTTGTTTGTAGTGGCTGGAGGCCCTGGCACGCCCATTCTCTTTCTGTCTCTCTCTCTCTCCCTCTTTCTCTCTCTGTTACTCTCAAATAAATAAATAAAAATAAAGACAAAAATTAAAAAAATAATTTTATTTTTTCTGTCATTTCTTATAAAGCACATATTAATTTCACAAAAATAAGGAAAATAATTAAAAGAAAGCAGGGCACGGTGGCACATGACTTTAATCCCAGCACTGGAGAGGCAGAGGTCGGAGGGTAGACATGAGTTTAAGGCTAGTCTGGGTATACAAAGTGAGTTCCAAGACAGCCTGGAATAGAATGAGGCCTTACCTCAAAAAAAAAAAAAAAAAAAAAAAAGAAGCTGGGTGTGGTGGCACACACCTTTAACCCCAGCACTTGGGAGTCAGAGGTAGGAGGATTGCGGAGAGTTCCAGGCCAGCCTGAGACTATATAATGAATTCCAGGTCAGCCTGAACTAGAGTGAGATACTATCTCAAAAAAAAAAGAAAGAAAAGAAAAGAAACCCATGTTCTCCCTCTTTCTGAATAATTTGATCTTGCAGCCACTAGATGAGGCACAGGAAGACAGAAGGCTATGCCTGGGGGAGCAGAGGAGGGATCAAGGCCTGCTGGGATTTAGGACTGGGACAGGAGGAAGGTGTGGGGCATAAGGGCTCAGAAAGAACAAGAAGGACACAGGTGGCGCACGCCTTTAATCCCAGCACTCGGGAGGCACAGGTAGGAGAATCTGAGTTTGAGGCCATCCTGAGACAACATAGTGAATTCCAGGTCAGTGTGGATTAGAGTGAGACCCACCCTACCTCAAAAAAAACTAAGAAAATTAAAATTGAAAAAAAGAAGACGAAAAGAAAAGAAGGGCATGAGGTAGGGAGGGTAACCACAGAGGGTGTAGAAGGTAGGGACACACAGGGGTTGACAGAGAGGAAGTAAAGGAGATTACCAGGGCGTGATGGCTCACTCCTGTAATACCAATCTGAGGCAAGAGGATAGATTATAACCTGCTAAGTATGAGGACGGAGGGAGACAGAGAGAGAGGAGAGCGGGGCGGGGAGGGGAGGGGGCAAAAGGAAGCCAGGTAATCCTACTGTGGAGAAGACTGGAGACAACACCTTGGTCAAATGACCAAAGAGTAACCATCAGTAATGGGCCAAAACCAGAGCACGTCCTGTTCAATAGGACACAACAAGAACGTAGTGTCGCTTTTTTAACACTGCCACCAAGGATGCATAAATGCAATCAAACCGCAAGGATCAGCAAATCCAAGCTGAGGGACATCCTACAAAACAACTAGCCTGTAGCTTCAAAAACAAGGTATGAAAGTCAAGAAAGGCCTTAAGAACTTAGCACTTAAGGCACTTGCCTGCAATTCCCCAGGACTCATGCAAGCCAGATGCACAAGGTGGTCCATGCATCAGGAGTTCATTTGCAGCAGCTGGAGGCCCTGGTGTGCCCATTCTCCGTCTCTGTCTCTGTCTCTCTCTCTCTCTGTCTGTCTCTCTCTCTCTTCCTCCCTCCCTCTCTCTTACTCCTGGGCATGGTGGCACATGCCTTTAATCTCAGCACTCAGGAGGCTGAGGTAGGAGGATCGCTGTAAGTTCAAGGTCAGCCTGGACTAGAGTAAGTCCCTACCTTGAAACAACCAAAAAAAATAAAGAAAAAGGAAGAAGTAACATAAATATCTGGCATTTATAGTGGCAAGAGACACTGGCATGCACACATATAAATAGAAAATAAATAAATAAACAAATAAACAGACATTGTAAATTAAAAAAAAAAAGAAAGCAACGGAGATATTATTTAGACTATAGCATACTATCTATGTTTTAGACAAGCTTCAAAACTCTTGCTACGGCTTGGGGACCAGATATGCTCTACTTGGCCAGACTGTCCTGCAGGCTTGCAGAAACTTCTGTCTGTCTCGAATCTTCCACTACCCCCTCACCACACAAGGCCTGTCAGGAGTCCTCATATTCCTAGTCAGCTGACCGGCTCCAGACTAAAAACCACATGAAGAAAACTCGCCACAAGAAGACAGGCTCTGAAAAGCAGCCTCTGTCGGTGTGAACAAGAGCTGGACAAGATGAAGAGATCACCTTAAGATTTGGGGCACTAGGAAGACCAAGCCAAACTCCACCCAAAAGAAGAAATGGTGAGAATGGTCCCATTTGGTTTCTACATTGGGCTCCTGCTTGTAAGCATCTTTCTACCTGTGAGCTCATATGACCCCTGCAAAGGAATCCAGTCCCAGGAGCCTCCCAAACCTCAGACTCAGTCACATCTCTCTCTCCGCTGCACCACACGGATGCCGCATACGCAGCTCCCCTTCCTCCTCCTTGGCAGCCCCCGAAACACTCAAAATAACATGCAGGTGGATGGCTGTGTGACTGGCCTGCCTCTGTCACTGGACCGAAGCTCCCAGGAGAATAAGGGCGGAGGGTTTGCTTGCCAAATTTTCAATTGCTCACAGGAGGCAGACTACCCAAAAATATGTGTAAACTGGGCTGGAGAGATGGCTTGGATGGTTCAGAAACTTGCCTGTGAGGCCCATGGACCCAGGTTCAATTCCTCAGTACCCATGTAAGCTAGATGCTTCGTTTGCAGTGGCTAGAGGCTCTGGTGCATCCATTTTCTCTCTTTCTCACTCTCTCCCTCTCTCTCTCTCTCTCTTTTGAGGTAGGGTCTCAATCTACCTCAGGCTGACCTGGAATTCACTATGTAGTCTCAGGGTGGCCTCGAACTCACAGCGATCCTCCTACCTCTGCCTCCCGAGTGCTGGGATTAAAGGCGTGTGCCACCACGCCCGGCTTTCTTTCTCTCTGTCTTAAATAAATAAATAGAAAAGAAATATTTGTAAATGGTCAAACAAACAAATAAATGTTTGGAAAGTAGGTGGACTGTTAGATGGGCAGGTGGATAGGTGAATGGCTGGGTATGTGAGTGGGCAGATATGGCCGGGTAGGTGGGGTGACAGACCTTAGCCTGCCCACAGCCACCAGGTTCCCCTACCTGCTGCTGCTGGGCCCGGAGGTCACCGATCTCCTTCTGGTCCTCCTCGCGCAGTCGCTTCATGTCCTCCCAGGACTGCTGCAGCAGATTCCGTTCCCTCAGCAGCTTCCCGTTCTCCCGCCTCAGCATGTCCACGTCGTCCTTCAGCTGAGTCTGGTCGCTCAGGAGCCGGCTGTGGAGGGTGCTGGAAGCCCATCCACACACAGTGAGTCCCACCCACCCAACACTCCTGGCGCCCACCAGCCCTGCCAAGCCCTAGGTCCCTAGGAAGACCAAGGACAGGACCCCAATCCAGGAAACAGCCAAATCACATACTCAAATGATTTAAAACCCCCATCACCCAAAGGGATGCAAGGTATGTCCAAGGAAAGAAGATGGTCTCCGCCTCTGCCTTTGTGGCCCGAGGGCTAGGGAAAATATCTTGGGGCTAGAAGACCCAAGGAGAGCCCGCCCCCATCTGCCTGTGCCTCAGGTCTGCCTGGCCTCCTGCCTCATGGTGTAAATCTCTTTTATATCTACTGGCTTCTGAAGCTGGCCCTAGGGCGATGTGAAGACTCACGTTACATCAAAGAAAACTGGTACCAAGAGCCACAACAGAAGGCAAGCTGCTTTCTAAGAGGCAGAGGCAGGGTTCAAACCAGAGCCCTTGACGATCCCGTCAGGGGACAGAGGGCAGAAGGCAACCACCCCACAAATGCCAGGACCCGTGCTGAGCTGGGCACTCACTGATAGAAGTCCGTCTCCTTGGCCACCTCCTCACACCTCTTCAAGGCGTTGGTGTGTTGGTTCTGCAGACTCTGGAGGTCTGACATGGCTCGCACACACTGGATCTTCAACCTCTCGTAGTCAGGGTTCAGCCTGTGGTAGGGCCTGGCCCCACGAACAAACAGCCCCGTGAACACAGGCCTCAAAACCCCACTAGCCTCGGGCTCTGTCCTGGACTCTGTGGCTCCCATAGCCTCCTGGTGACTATTAAACTAGCTATCCTGGCCTCCCCAAGGCAACAGAGGCAGAATGTCCCAGTGGAGGGAGCCATAGCCAGCTGAGCCTGTGGCATGGGCCTCAAAGGCTGTAAGAGGCTAACTGGCTCTCTTAAGAACTTTCCAGGAGACTGCGCTTTGGGTCTGAGCCCACCAGAAACCTGTTGTGAAGCTTCCAAGGTCTTTAGAATAGTGATCCTCCACCTGGGATGCATATCAGAACACCGATGCCCAGACCAAATACATCAGCATTTCTGGGGGTGACATGCAAAACTGGGACAGCTTCCTAAATGCCCCAGAGAACCTCGGTGTGCAAGCCAAGCTGAGGACACTGGCCAAGAATAGTGTTTCTAAGAGTGAGGATCCCAGACCAGCAGCACTCGTGTGACCTGGAACCTGGTCAAGAATGCAAACACAGGTCTCCTGAAGCAGAGGCTCTGAAGGGCTGGAAGGGAAACTAGCGTCCTGTGTTTTTATTTTTATTTTATTTTATTTTATTTTTATTTCTTTATGAAAGAGAGAGGTAGAGAGAGAGAGAGAGAGATAGTGGGCACACCAGGACTTCTAGCCACTGCAGACGAACTCCAGATGCATGTCCCACCTTGTGCATCTGGCCTTATGTGGGAACTAGGGAATCGAACCTGGGTCCTTTGGCTTTGCAGGCAAGCACCTTAACCGCTAAACCATCGTTCCAGCTCTCCTGTGCTTAAACAAGCTCTCTGCGGGGGATGCTGGGGCATGCTTCCCTACAGCAACCTCAGCAAACGTGTTTGCAAGGGGCCAGAAACTAAAAATCTCAAGAAAAGGTGCAAAGATGTTTTCAAAAAAAAAAGATGCCAGGTCAAATGTATGCAGAGAACAACTAATGTGTTCATGACGCAGAAAACTCCAGGCCACAGTGAAGCGGACCGAGCTCCTCCGGGGAAACAATGGTGGATATATGCACACACACACACACATGCACACACACGTGCTCACACACACAGGCCCAGCAATGGGACGTAGCCGGCAAGACACGGGGGGGGGGGGGGGGGCATGCTGTGTGGCAGGCACAGGACCAGAGAGGAATAATGACAAAAACCACAGGCCATCTAGGGGCTGGAGAGATGGCTTGCCCATTAAAGCGCTTGCCTGTGAAACCTAAGAACCCAAGCTTGATTCCCCATGACCCCCATAAGCCCGATGCACAAGGTGGCACATGCATATGGAGTTCATTGCAGACGCCCTGGTGCACCCATTCTCTTTCTATGTGCCTCTTTTTCGATTTTTTTTTTAATTTTATTTTTTATTTGCTCATGAGAAAGAGAGGGCAACAGTGGGCACACCAGGACCTCTAGCCACTGCAAACGAACTCCAGACGCATGTGCCACCTGGTGCATCTGGCTTACGTTGAGTCCTGGGGTATTGAACTTGTGTGCTCTTTCTGTCTCTCTCAAATAAATAAACTGAAAAAAAAAGCCCATCTAATCACCCACTGAAAAGCACCAAGTTGAACCAGCCCCTCCCCCCAGCGCACATCACCTTCGAGGCGGGAACAAAGACTGACTAACGCCTCTCGTGCAAGCCATCCCTCGCCAGTGTGTCTCCCAATGCATGACGGCTCGACTCACACTTCCAGTTCAATCCCTGAGCTGTGCGATTCAGGCCACAGGCTCTGATTTTCACTCGGAGGAAGCTGACCAAGCCTGCGACCACGTCCTGCCTCCCCACCCCCAGGCTCCAGGTTCTGCCTCTGGGAAGTATTTGGGGTTTGGGAAAGGGGACCCTGGAACCCCCGGGACCTAAGAGGAAGTGGCTGGGAGGCGATACGGTAACTCTGGGACAGCACCGGCGAGCTGGGCACGGACAGGCGCTCCCTACCTCTTGTCAAAGGTCGCTCCGTGGGTGGCGAAGGCCAGGCGCTTGCGCAGCTCATTTCTCTCCCGTGTCATCAGGCGCAACTGAATGGACAGGTTGTCCACCTTGTCGCTGATCTGCTGCTTGGTGAGCAGGGGCGGTGGGGACGGCGCCTTCCCCGTGGTTCCTGTGGACAGGCAGGTCAACACGCGTGAGCTTCCATTCTCACGGCCTTCCAAAGGCGCCGGCACTGTTCGGCACTTGTCTGGGCTCCTCACGGCCCCACAGGGAGGGTCCGGTAGCAGCCCCCTTTCACACACAGCTGACACGTGAGTCTAGGCCACCTGGCCTTGGCTGAGGATCCTGGGGATGCCCACTCTCTTCCCAACGCCGCTATGGCATCTCCAGCGTGGAGCTGTTTGGCCTGCTCTAGACATGCTCAGTGTCACCCAGCCTTGGACGTGGCACAAGGGGGCAGAACAGACCACCCTGAGCCCCAAGCGGAGGCCTGAGGAAGAGAGCACTCTTGGAGCTCAGTGGATTCCCCTAGAAACGGGGCAGCAGCCCTGAAGCCGGGGCCCACGAGCCATGTCCATATGTTCCCCAACCACGAGTGGACCTGGGCCCTAAACCCTGCCATAGTCCGGCTGCTACTAGATCTGCCCATGCTAGCCCGGGGTGCTGGCTTGGTAGAGATGACCAGCTCAGAGTTGATGTGATGTGGGTAAGTCTGGGGCCTCCAGTGCCTAGTCCGCACCAGGCCCTCACCACCTGACCCCAGCACCGAAGGACCTTCCTCTGAAGGGAAGCTGATGCTCATGTTCGCACCAATGACAGCCTCTACCACCGCCTCTGCCCAGAACCATACAGAGCTCTGGGAAGAACGCAATCCGTGCATTCAGGGAGAAAGCACGTCCCCCCAACTGTCCCCATGTCTAAGCCATGGCCGTGTCAATATGTCCGCCTCTGCTAACCCCTTGGAGATCTGTGGTGGCGTCGCTGGTGCTTCAGCAGACACCATTATGCAGATAGGATCAGGGAGTCTGACTCACTTGCGGGACATGGTACTTGTCTCCTCAGTAGATCAGGCCTGCAAAGGGCATGACCCTCATCCTCTGTCTGTGCTCATTTTTGTTGGTGATGGAGTCCATACAAACCTACTGTCACCCTAGACAAAACCTGGCCCTTGCATCTTCCAGGAAGGCCAAAGAGAGCGGGAGGGAGGGGCTCCCGGACTGAGCTTGTGGTGTAAGATACATAGCAAAGCTCTTGGCCCAGCACTTTCCACATTTCAGGTTGAGGTGTCCCAAACCCCTGAATCTAGTACCCCTAAAGCGTTATCCACTCAAAAGCCACACAGCCCTCCTTCACTGGCATCAGGACCCAGCTTCTTTGGCCTTCCATGTGGCTCAAGACCCGTGGATCCAGGAATCCTCCAAGCATTCAGTGCCAGATGGAGACTGCTGGCGCTTCCAGCTTCATACACTGAGCAGCTACGGAGTTGGTCTCTCCAGTGCAGATGGCCACTGCTGACTACCTAGCCAGGCTAATAAATTCCTTTTCATAATATATATTCCCTAGACTATGGCGCACAGCCATGGAATTCCTGTGCTCTGCCGGCCCTGGCGGGGTGGGGGGAGCATTCTCCAGAGATGGGCCAGGTCACGTGTCCCAAGAGCATCTCCTGTGTCAAGGTGGCTCCACTCAAAGCCTCCAAGGCCCCCGCTGCCCTCGCTGCCCTCGCTGAGCTCCTACGAGTTCCTGGACGCCACTGCTTTTCCCCAACTCTAGACTCTGGCTAATCAATCCTAGGGGCAAATTACCTACGGGGGTGGCGGCGGGGGGGGGGGGGGGGGCTTCCAGTGCAAGTTTGTGGACTTGAAAGAACTCAGCCAGAACCCAGAAAAGCAGACTGTAGAGCTCAGTCACCCCACCCACAGAGTGGGGAGCAACATGCACATCCTGGTCACTAAGCTGCACCGCTCCACAGGGGACACTTCACACGTGAAGAATGAGGCCGCAAGGTTAGGCAGCTGAGGGGCAGGCCCCAGGTCCCAGGATTCAGGGCACCCGGAACCTGACTGCATGTGTGCATGGCATTGCTGGGGATAGAACCTAGGGCCTTGCAAATGCTAATCAAGCATTCTGCCACTGAGCTGCCCCTAGCCAGAGAGTCTAATGTTTTTGATCTTAGGAGCCATTTCTCTAGCCCAAGGAAAAATGATTGACAGCTGCAAAGAGCTTTTTATTTACTGTGCACAGAATTCATCTAAGAATATCTGCTAGATTAGGAATTAAAATCGAGAAATAGAGCCAGGGAGATGGCTCAGCAGATAAAGGTGGCTTGCTTGCCAAGCCTGCTGGCCTGAGTTCAATTCCCCAATACCCACATAAAGACAGGTGGCATTTGCACTGGCAAGAGGCCTTGGCATGCCCATGTTCTCATTCTCTCTCATATAAATAAAATATTTTAAAAAAAATAAGACCACCAGGCACGGTGGTGCACGCGTTTAATCTTGGCACTTGGGAGGCAGGCATAGTAGGATCGCCATGAGTTGGAGGCCACTCAGACTACATAGTGAATTCCAGGTCAGCCTGGGCTAGAGCGAGACCCTATCTGGAAAATAAATAAATAAATAAATAACACTTCAATGTTTACTAATTTATTTTAAAATGAGTAAACCCCCCTCACATATATTCACACAGGTTTTTAGTGGAACATTAGCTACCCTTCCCATTACAAAACAAAAACACGCTGTGGAAAGCACTTGGTGCTGTGCCTAAAGTCTGGCTTCCTAGACATGTCAGAGTCCCATCTCTGTGTTATGTCACATGCCCTGGGTGGAACCCTGAAAAACTCCCCAACACCTGGGTGTGAATAGATGTGTGAAAGGCAAAGGGCGTCTTACTATCATGACAACAGCGACCTGGGCCCACAGGACCCTCTGAAAGGACCCCAGGGACCCCATGCCACACTGAGAACATCTGCCCCACGCCATAAACACATTCAAGAAGCTTAGGAGAAACATCTGGTGTGTAGCTGCAGAACTGAAAAACAACCCCAGGCCCAGCAGACTGCTTTCAGGAAGATAAAGAACTGTCACCACCATTTTGTACAGTCTGAGGAGGTAGAAATGAATCTGAGGGTGTTTTAAAATTTTTTAAATTTTTATTTATTTATTTTTATTTTAGAGAAAGAGAGAGAGAGAATAGGCACGCCAGGGCCTCAGCCACTGCAATCTAACTCCAGAGGCTTGCACCACCTAGTGGGCATGTGCGACCTTGCACTTGCCTCACCTTGGTGCAGCTGGTTTATGTGGGATGTGGAGAGTTGAACATGGGTCCTAAGACTTCTCAGGCAAGCGCCTTAACTGCTAAGCCATTTCTCCAGCCCAAATCTGAGGTCTTGAGGGAAACAAGAGGGAGAAGAGAAGAGGCAGGACAGAGGTGGAGTCTCTCAGACCCATCCCCAGCATGCGTCCTGCCTCAGAGGACCTGGGACAGCTGGCCACTCAGACAACAAAGTGGGAGGTGACATCTGTGGATCACAGCCCAGGTGCCCAGCTCTGCACAACGTACCCCATTCTCGTCTTGTCAGTCCCCACCACTGCCCATCAGGGCCGTTCCAGCCTCACCCCTGAGCCACCGACACTCAGAAAGACACGGCAGCATTGTAATCACCCTCGCGTTGCTGGGACAGGGCACCCAGCCCAAAGCAGCTGAGGGGAGGAAAGTTTTCATTCTGGCTTCCAGTCTCGAGGGTGAGCTTCACCCTGGCACGGGGCAGCTGAGGCTGGATGTCCCCTCTGCCACAGCAGGTGAGAAACAACAGCAAGAGAGCGAGCCACGGTCTGGGAAAGAGGAGCCGGCTCTAACACCCCATGGCCAGCCCCCAGCAAAATACCTCCACCAGCAAGGCTCCACCTCCCAAACTGCCCTCAGCTAGAGACCAAGCACCCAAAATACATGAGGGTGTGGGGGACATCTGATTCAAATCCCCACAGGGACAACCTGCCCCCCCCCACACACACACACAGTCTCAGCTCCGACTCCAAAGGCAAGGCCACAAGCACTGTGCTACACGGCTTCCCCATTAGGTTCAGTCTCCTCTCAGCCCTCCCCCACAGCCCTGTGCCCCACGCCAATCACCAAAGCCAGAGGTGTGAGCCCACAGGGCACACAGAGGGCAAGCCAACCTGGCCTGAGACCTTGGAAAGGGACAAGTTCTCTCCCTTGACCCTGATGTCCCTGGCCTCTCATGACACAGGGACTTCCAAAACATGCTAAGCCAAGTAGTTCTAAAGCAACACCAAGTGGTACAGAAGACCCTCTACACCCCCCCTCCCTAGTCAACTGAAAGTAGTTTGGGGAGGGGGAGGGAGATAGCTCAATCAGCAAAGTGCTTGACTTGCAGGTTTAAGAACCTGTGTTCAAGCCCTGGAACACCAGGTGAAAATGTTGGGAGGACATGGTGGTGAATGCCTTTAATCCCTCCACTTGGGAGACTGAGGTAGGAGGGTGGCTGTGAGTTCGAGGTCAGTCTGGGGCTACAGATTGAGTTTCAGGTCATCCTGGGCTAGAATGAAACCTTACCCTCAAAGAAATACAAAGAAGCCAGCATGATGGAACACGCCTTTAATCCAGAGGCAGGAGGATCACCGTGAGTTCGGGGCCACCCTAAGACTACATAGTGAATTCCACATCAGCCTGAGCTAGAGTGAAACCCTACCTCGAAAAACCAAAAAATAATAATACAAATAAATTAATTAATTAATTAAATAGCCAGGCATGGTGGCTCACACCTGTAATCCTAGCACTTGGCAGGAGGATCACCATGAGATTGAGGTAAGCCTCAGAGTACAGAGTCAGGTCAGCCTAGGCTAGAGTGAGATCCTACCTCAAAAAAAAAAAAAGCTGGGGGCTGGAGAGATGGCTTAGTGGTTAAGCACTTGCCTGTGAAGCCTAAGGACCCCGGTTCAAGGCTTGATTCCCCAGGACCCACGTTAGCTAGATGCACAAGGGGGCGCACGCATCTGGAGTTCGTTTGCAGTGGCTGGAAGCCCTGGTACGCCCATTCTTTCTCTCTCTCTCTCTCTCTCCCTCCTTCTCTCTGTCTGTTGCTCTCAAATAACTAAATAAAAATAAACAACAAAAAAAATAAATAAAAAAAGCTGGGATTGGTGATAAGGACAAGAAAATCCCTAGGACCCACTGGCCAGCCAGGCTAGACTAACTGGCAAGCACCAGGCCTGTGAGAGACCCCGTCTTAAAAGAGGTAAATAGCACCCTGAGACTACACAGTGAATTCCAGGTCAGCCTGGGACAGAGTGAAACCCTACCTCAAGAAACCAAAAAAAAAAAAAAAAAAAAAAGGGCTGGAGGGATAGGTTAGTGGTTAAGGCATTTGCCTGCAAAGCCAAAGGACCCAGGTTTGATTCCCCAGGACCCACGTTAGCCAGATGTACAAGGAGGCGCACGCATCTGGAGTTCGTTTGCAGTGGCTGGAGGCCCTGGCGCACCCATTCTCTCTCCCTCCCCCTCTTTCTCTGTCAAATAAATAAATAAATAAATATTTTTTAAAAAGAAACCAAAAAAAAAAAAAACAAAAAAAAAAGGTAAACAGGGGTCAGGGGAGATGGCTCAACGGTTAAGGCACCTGCCTGCAAAGGACCCAGGTTCAATTCCCCAGGACCCATGTAAGCCAGATACACAAGGTGGCCTATGCATCTGGAGTTCGTTTGCAGCGTCTGACGGCCCTGGCGTGCCCATAGTCTGTCTTTCTTCTCTCTCTCTCTCTCTCTCTCTCTCTTTCTCTCTTTCTCCTCCCCTCTTTCTCTCTGTCAAATAAATAAAAATAAATAAATAAATAATTTTTAAAAAGATAAACAGCACCTGAGATAAACCATACCTGAGGTTGTCCTCTGGCCTCCACACACGCACAGACATGCACCCCCCCCACACACACACATGCACACACATGCATTTGGAAAAAAAAAATAACCATTTCGTCTTTTTTACTTGCTTCCTGGGATTGGCGAATGTGCGGAGGACGATCCAACTCCACCATGCAACGGTCACCAGGAGTTCCCAAATGCTGCCATGACAGCCCAGTCTCCTCCCTGGAGCAAGAACTCATTGATTCCCTAGCAGGACCAAGACGGGACACAGGAGTGGCAAACCAGGCCCAGAGTTGTGAACAGAGCAGCCGCGAGCCAGACCTAGCTGTGAGATGCGCAGGTGTGGTGGCAGGGACCAAGCAAGGCAGCAGAGCCTGCGCCTCACCCTGCAGACGCCCCGCTCCTCTGAGCCACCCTGCCTGGTGTGGCTATCGCCGTACCTTGCCGAGGAACAGTGGGCGGCCATGCGGGTGTCTCAGCAGTGAGCTGTTTGTCTCTAGCTCCCTTATCACACGCTCCAGGTGACCCTGGAGGCTCCCTGCTCAGGCTTACGTACAGCTGGATGGGATATGACTTGGCTTTAGAATCCTGCAGGCCCTGTGGCATCAGAAGCCCAGGAGAAAATTGGCACTGGCCAAAAGCAATCTGATGGTATCGAGATGGCCGGGTCACCTATCTGACTGCTCCAGGCTCTGGCTGTCCAGGGACAGGGGGTGACAGGGGCAGAATCTGGTCATCAGACGCCCCAAGCCAGCCTCACTGACAGCCCAGGACAACCAGAGCTGGCAGGAGGGACCCAGTCCCTGTCCTGAGTCAGTGCTTCTTAAAGTTCCCCAGAGATCTGAGTGCCACCCGGACCTGCTGACTCACAAACCTAAGGCGACACTCCTACTCGGTGTCTCCTGACCCCCTAGAGGTTCTGCTGTCAAGCCTGAGAACCCGTGGCCTTGGCCAGAGGCCTTTTCTCTCCGTGTTATTGGCATCAGACAGCCGCTGCTCCTGAGGGAATCCACTAGGGTGAAGTGCAGGGAGCACCCTGCCCTTCCGTGGGGAGCACCTCTTTTGTTTCTCCGTCTCCCTCCAGCCTCCTTCCCCACTCAGAGGAAAGCAGGAAGCTCCCAGCAGAGCACGGTGGCCTTGCCAGTTCCTGGCTCTCCAGCCAGACACACGAATGTTCTGGAATTCTCAACTCAAGGTCTTCTTCTCAGGAACCAGGACAAGCAGTGGACAACCAGCGGCCCGCTGCTTTCTGGGGGTGCCCAGCTCCAGAGCACCTCTCCTGGGAGGACCAACTTAAGTCCCACCTCCTGTGGGAAGCCTTCCGGGGACTCGCTGTACCTGCCCCAGGGCCGTTCCTTTCTGCCGTTCTCCATAGCTTCCTTCAGACTTGCTCCGCTCGATCCCTAGAAGCTTGGTCATGATCCCTATGGGCCCTGACTGTGTGCCAAAGAGGAGGAGGGGTTGCCACAAGTCTGATGGCTTCACAAAAGCCAGGATTCCAGGGGCTGCCTGCGATACAAAAGGCAGTCTAGGGGCTAAGGATATTGCTGGGAAAGTAGAAATTTCTTTTGTTTCTTTTTTTTTTTTTTTTCTCGAGGTAGGGTCTCACTCTAGACCAGGCTGATGTGGAATTCACTATTGTAGTCTCAGGGTAGCCTCGAACTCACGGCCATCCTCCTAACCTCTGTCTCTCGAATGCTGGGATTCAAGGCATGTGCCACCACACCCTGCGAAAGCAGAAATTTCTATTGCATTTAGCAAAATTTAAATAGCTAGTGGCTAGCAGCCACATAATGGACCTCAGAGCCCTGGGTGCTGTCAAGTGTGCCTGTCACAGCCTGAACTGCAGCCGGCCTCAAGCCTGAGGGGTCAGAGCCCCATCCCGATGCCCCGCGCCCAACTGTGGCCATGCCCGTTACACGAGGTCACACATTTCCTTACTGTTTAAGGGAGTGTGGGTGGGTGTTCACTGCTGCTTGCACACAAAGCACAATGCCAACTGTGACAGAAGAGCAAGGAAAGCACATCTTGTTTCCTCTGAGCGTGAGTGGGTGACCACGGGGACGCAGCCAGCAGTTGCAGCATGGAAAATCCGGGCAAGGCCAGCGCAGGCTGAACCTGCTACGAGGCACCCACTGGAGCTCTCAGTCTTTCCAGGGACTCGCAAGAAGTATCTGGAGGGGCTGGAGAGATGGCTTAGCGGTTAAGCGCTTGCCTGTGAAGCCTAAGGACCCTGGTTCGAGGCTCGATTCCCCAGGACCCACGTTAGCCAGATGCACAAGGGGGAGCACGCGTCTGGAATTCGTTTGCAGTGGCTGGAAGCCCTGGCGCGCCCATTCTCTCTCTCTGCCTCTTCCTCTCTCTGTCTGTCACTCTCAAATAAATAAATAAAAACAAAAAAAATTTAAAAAAAAAAAAAGAAGAAGTATCTGGAGACACTGCTGACCTTCATCCTAAGGGCTGACCTGACTTCAAAGTCCAGCCCAATGCTGCAACGCCCATAACCCATTCACTGGAGAGGCAGAGGTTGGAGAACTGCAAGTCTGAGGCTAGCCTGAGCTACACAGAGAGGCGCTGTCTGAGAAAAGAATTCACAAGTTCGGCCAGTTGGCGGTTACTGCCATGGCAGCATACGCAAACCATCATGAGCCACACGGGCTGTGGGAGGAGCAGCTAGCTTTGAGGGGTCAATGTCAATGAGTCCGCAGTACCCACTAGAGCATGAGAAGGGGCAAGCAAGGGACAGGGTTTTACCCAGTTAGCAGCTTTACAAAAGGTCTCCTGCTAATCCTCACAGACCTCGCCATTTGCTTCCTCAAGAGCCAGCCCCACGGACAATTTGTAATGCAAGACACTGCAGAGCTCTAACCTGTGGTCCTGGAAGAGTCCCCTTTGAACCCGAGACATGATCAGGGCTATGGACTAAATAGGGATCCTTTCTGATGTTGAGGGGAAATGTGAACCTTGTTTGGAAACAGGATCTTTTACAGATGAGCAAGTTAGGAGGAAATCACACTGGAGGAAGGGAGGGGGACCATAAACTGGTATGACCAGATACTTTTGAATACACACAATGTGCATACGCACACATGCACACACGTGAAGAATGCCATGTGCATATGAAGGCAGAGGCGGGGCAATCTAGAAGATGCATGTGGAAGCAAAGGATTGCCAGCCAAACCCTAAGACCCGAGGAGACAAGCCTGGGACCATCAATGTCCTGACCCTTCAAGAGTATTACCAACACTTTCATTTGGACTTCTGGCCACCAGAACAGATAGACAATGCACTCCTGCAGCGGAAGGCCTAGCCTGAGGGACTCTGTTACAGCAGTTCAGGCAAAGACTCCCCTCCTGGCATCTGCTTGTCTCTCATCACACTGACCTCCAGTTCTATCAGGTGTTAGCTGTCTCCCACAGACCCCAAAATCCAGCAGTTAAGGAATGCCAGCTGCCCTATATGCCACTTCATCCCAAGACTACCCCCAGCACAGTGGAGGAGTTCAGGAAGTGAAATGACAGAGAAGACGTCAGCCCTGGCTGATTCTGGAACGTGACACTTAGACGTGACCCCTTTCCACTTTGGATGCCAACTTTCCCCTCTCCGAGTAGGAAGAAAGCACAATGGGTGGACTTGATGATGTCCGTGAGCTCTTCAAGTTCAGAAACTCCGTGACTCCATCTGAAAGTGTCCCAGCAGAGTGTCACTGCAACACGGGGCACTGAAAGGCTGGAAAACCATGACAACCTTCCTGCTGCTGTGCCTCCAGAAAGCTGAGCTGAGCTGGTCTCACAACCATTTCCAGGCTCAGGGAACATTCCATTCAGCATATTCTTGCCACTGTCCTATCCCTCGCCTGCTCTTCTCATATTCTAGTGGATACTGTGGACACATTCACATTGACCCTATAGCTCGCAGAGTCACCTTTCCTAAGAGCATGTGTAACAGGGGACTGTCCCACAACCGTCTGAAGGCCTTTTTGGAGCTCATTAGGCTCACTACAAAAACCTGCACCCTGGAGCCGGGCATGGTGGCACACGCCTTTAATCCTAGCACTTAGGAGGCAGAGGTAGGAGGATCACCATGAGTTTGAGGCCACCCTGAGACTACATAGTGAATTCCAGGTCAGCCTGGACTAGAGACCCTACCTGGCAAAACAAAACAAAACAAAACGCCTAAACCCTAACAAAGTAAAGTAGTAACCAAACGTGCTTCCTGCAGGTTATCAGTTCCCTTTCACTGCTGGAAGAACAAACCCAACCAGAAGCAGCCTAGGGAAGAGGAGTTTATTTCAGTTTACAGATCCAGAGGACAGAGTCCACCATGGTGGGGAAAGCCTGGCAGGAACAGGAATGCAGTGTCACATCATCACATCAACACAGAGGGGGTAGAGATATGAACGGGAACGCAGTGTCACACCATCACATCAACACGGAGGGGGTAGAGATATGAACGGGAACTCAGTGTCACACCATCACATCAACACGGAGGGGGTAGAGTTATGAACGGGAACTCAGTGTCACACCATCACATCAACACGGAGGGGGTAGAGATATGAACGGGAACTCAGTGTCACACCATCACATCAACACGGAGGGGGTAGAGATATGAACGGGAACTCAGTGTCACACCATCACATCAACACGGAGGGGGTAGAGATATGAACGGGAACTCAGTGTCACATCATCACATCAACACGGAGGGGGTAGAGATATGAACGGGAACTCAGTGTCACACCATCACATCAACACAGAGGGGGTAGAGATATGAACGGGAACTCAGTGTCACACCATCACATCAACACGGAGGGGGTAGAGATATGAACGGGAACTCAGTATCACATCATCACATCAACACGGAGGGGGTAGGGATATGAATGCTGCTTGCTCAGCTAGATTTCAACCTCCCGCCCCTCTTTTTTGTTGTTATTTGATTTTGTTTTTTCATAATAGGGTCTCACTCTAGCCAAGGTTGACCTAGAATTCACTCTGTACTCCCAGTTTGGCGGCAAACTCACAGTGATCCTCCTATCTCTGCCTCCCAAGTGGGATTAAGGGCATGCGCCAACATGCTGAGCTAGATTTCCCCTTTTTCAAATATTTTATTTTTATTTATTTATTTGAAAGAGAGGGAGAGAGAGAAAGAGGCGGAGAGAATGGGCACTCCAGGGCCTCTAGCCACTGCAAATGAACTCCAGACGCATGTGCTACCTTGTGTCTGGCTTTACGTGGGTCCTGAGGAATCAAACCTGGGTCCTTTGGCTTTGTAGGCAAGCGCCTTAGCCACTAAGCCATCTTTCCAGCCCTAGATTTCTCCTTTTTATACAGCCCAGAAACGTAGCCCATAGGATGGCGCCACCCACACTGAGGGTGGATTCTTCCACCTCAAGTAACCTAATCTAGAAAGTTCCTCACAGCCATGACCACAAATTTGTTCCCACGATTCTAAACCCTGTTGAGCTGACAACCAAAGGTTAGCAGTCGCAAACGCCAAAGCCATATTTCTGCTGACAAGAGAAAAGACAAATGGTACCAACCAAAGCTGACCTCGCGTAAAATCTGACAAGCGGGGCGGCAACCCCTGCATGAAGCCCTCCCCGGCTGTTTGTGCCCACGCCATGGCCCATCCCGTGTCCCGGGAAGGTGGCACTCACCGACACTGCTGAGGGAGCTGCTGCTCTCCGAGTCCGAGGGCATGATGGACAGGACGCTGTATGTGGAGCCTGGGGACACAAAGGGAGACCGCATGTGACTAACCCGGAAGGGACACTCATCCATAGCCCAAGCACTGTCACACCAGCTCCTCTGAAGTCATCTGGGAACCTGGAATCCAGGCAAAAAGTGAGATGTGCCGGGCAGCACCTAGACTTGGCTGGCTCCACTCCCCCTCCCGCCTCCCCTTACCCACACCCTGCTGCCCTAGAGTCTTCCCAATAGGCAGAGGGGACTAGAGTCTGCCAGCTGACTTCTGTTGGGACACCTAGGGGGAAGGGAAGGCTTAGACCCTGTCAGAATAGTGTAGGAAGCAGGGCAGGGAAGGGAGTGGACTTCTACAGTTTTCTTTTTTAAATTTATTTATTTATTTATTTGAAAGTAAAGAGAGACAGAAAAAGAGAGACAGAGAGAGAATGAGCGTGCCAAGGCCTCTAGCCACTGCAAGCGAACTCCAGACGCATGTGCTACTTTATGCGTCTGGCACAAAGTATGTGGGTCCTGGGGAATTGAACGCAGGTCATTAGATTTTGCAGGCAAGTGATTTAACCACTGAGCCATCTCTCCAGCGCTGCAGCTTTCTTAGTATAGCTGGCCTCCACGCAAAAGAACAGAGCACACGTCACACCAACCCAACCGTCTTCTCTTTTCCCTCACTGCTCTGCTCTGAGGTCCTGTTACAATCAGCAACACAGTCTGTGTCTGCCCCTCAACAATGGCTACTCAGGGATGAGGTTGGCACTCAAGGGTGGAGTATATTCTTAGCATATACGAGAGTCCTTGGGACCAATCCCCCGTACAGAAACAAAAGAAAGGAGATAAACAAGTTATCCAAAAAAATGATGAGTCGTTATACTGTCATCAAAGCCGAGAGAGGCACGTTTTGTTTGGGGGTTGTTTGGGAGGGTGTAGGGGCACACACGTTACACTGTGAATTCCTAGCTGCGGGTCTGGTTTGGTCTCAACTATTTTCAAAAAGCAGGAGCAACCTGCTGACCGCAGGAAAATCCCTGGAGAGAGACGCTTGGTGTCTGAGCAAGCGCTGCCCATCGACAATCTGAGCACACCGAGTTCCCGCCTGTGTGAGGAAGAACTTGGCCCCACCGTTCATAAGGCCTTGTCCCCAGCCCTTCGCAGCGACGACTCTCCATGAAGAGTGGAAGCAAAGTGCGCGTGTTGTCCTCCAAGGCCGCAACCAATGCAAAACCGGAGGAAGCAAACCAGCTCTACTGCGAGGCCAGCCCCGGAGCGCAGAGGCAGGTCACCTTACACAAGGTCGTGGAGGGACGCAACGTTTTGTTCATGGGACCAAAAGAACCACGTGATGAAGAGGGCCTTAACCACTGCTCTCTCTCTAGCCCTCTACTTCAAATCGTACCTAGCCACCCCACACCCGGGACCTACACACTCTCAGGAAAAGCACGGGTGGGGAGGACAGGGAAGGGGGTGGCATCCCAGCCAAGAGAGAGACCTCCAGGGGGACAAGGAGTCTCTGGGTACAGAGGTCCAGCCAAGGCAGAGCCTCAGTATAAAGGAATGACAACCAGACAGCAGGCACGCAACCAGAAAAGGAGCCGATCAGGGAGAGAAAACGGGACAAAGGGGACTGGACGTGGCAAGAACTAGGACAGTGGCCAGGAATGACCTGTGACCTCAGCATCGAATTTTCTGGGACCATGAGGGAGTCTGGATGTTTCGCAGGGAGCAGAGGACTAGGGAGCAGGTAGGTATCTCATCGTTCAAAAGGACTGTCCAAGAAATGAAATATGTCTTCTAGCAGCAGGACCAGCAACAGCAGGGGATACTGGACAAGTGCCACAGCTGCCTGCCTGGGAGGAGAGTGGGGAGTGTAAGGGGCCAGCGCTGTGCTGGCACGACTGGTAGAAGGACCGTCTGCATATCACTCTAGGGAGCTAAAACCAAAACACTGCGCTCAGCCCTGAAATTCCACGGTCCCACTAAAGACAAAGAAGCCACATGCTCAGGCTCCCGTATTTCAAGCCCAACCCACAATATTAGGTTTGCTGTGCGTTGTACATTGCTACATCCTTGTCTCCCTCCTTCTCTCTCAAATAAATAAAATTTTAAAATATTTTTAAAAAGAGAGAGAGGGGGGCTGGAGGGATGGCTTAGCGGTTAAGGTGTTTGCCTGCAAAGCCAAAGGACCTTGGTTCAATTCCCCAGGACCCACATTAGCCAGATGCACAAGGGGGCGCACGCATCTAGGGTTCGTTTACTGTGGCTGGAGGCCCAGGTGCCATTCTCTCTCTCTCTCTCCCTCTTTCTCTGTCAAATAAATAAATAAATAAATAAATAATATTTAAAAGAGAGAGAGAGAGAGAGCCAGGAGTAGGGGCACATGCCTTTAATCCCAACACCTGGGCGGCAGAAATAGGAGGATCGCCATGAGTTCGATGCCACCTTGAGACTAGTGAATTCCAGATTAGCCTAAGCTAGAGTGAAAGCCTACCTTGAAAAACCAAAAGAAGAGAGAGAGAGAGAGAGAGAGAGAGAGAGAGAAGAGGGAAGAGAAATAAAGAGAAAGAAGAAGAAAAAAGAAAAAAACAAGGCTGGATGTGGTGACACATGCCTTTAAATCCCAGCACTTGGAGGCAGAGGTAGGAGGATCAGGAGGCAGATGTAGGAGGATCACTGTGAGTTCCAGGTCAGCCAGGAACTAAAGAGTGAGTCCCAGATTTGCCTGAGCTAGAATAAGACTGTACCTAGAAAAACAAACAAGCAAACAAAAAGAGAAAAAAAAAATCACCTAATGCTACTCAGACCATCCACAGACATCTTGAAGGAAAAAGAAGCCCATGCCACATCTATGTTCTAAACCCCAGCACCATTCTTAAATGTCTTTAGTATTTTATTTTTATTTGAGAGAGAAAGAGGCAGACAGAGAGAGAATGGGCCAGCCGCTGTAAACAAACTCCAAACGGATGCGCCACCTTGTCCAATCTGGCTTATGTGGGTCCTGGGGAATCGAACTTGGGTCCTTTGGCTTTGCAAGGCAAGCGCCTTAACCGCCAAGCCATCTCTCTCCAGCCCCAATGTTTTCTCTTTTCTTTATGGGGACAAGGAAGGCTGGCCAGCTGCTATGTGGTGGATTGTTTTGCAAAGACACCTACTCAGGATAGCAGGTACAGATAAACTCTCCCGCTCCCACAAGTCTGTGCTCAACTCAACCCAGCTGGTGACAGACACTCCGGCCGCACTCCCCACCCGCTGCTGCTGGGACACACACTTGCTCGTTGCTGGCACCGCAGTACCCCATCTTCCAGTAAAGTGCCCTCCCCTCCGTGTGGCCTCCTCCTCCTCCCCAGGGCCAGTTTCCACTGTGTTAATTAAGCTTGGCAGCAGTCGCCCTCCTTTCTCTCGGCCCTGCTCTCTCCCCAGCTGGGGGCAGGGGGAGCGTACTTTACGTCTTTATAACCCACACATTCTGTTCCTCCCCACCGTCCCCAAAGTCCTAACGGGGCTCTGGGACTTGTCTGGGGGCCATGGTGACATCTTTATCTGCATCTCTGGGTATCACCCTGGCCCCCATCTCAGGCAGCTGGCAGAGCTCCCCTGCCTTGGCAGGGAGTGGTGAGGGGTACTGATTAAGATTGGACGGGGCCCAGTTTTTCCAGTGTTCCCAGAGCCTCGGACGTCATTAAGGAGAGGGGGAAGGCCCAAAGACGACGCTGTCTGGCTCACGCTTTGTCTCTGCGACTATTGTCTTGAAGGCCTGTGTGGTCAGGGCTGTGAACAAAAGGCCAAGGAGTCAGCCCCCTGAGTCACACGGTGTCCTTTCAAAACCCATGGTGTCTCCAAGCGTCACAGTAAAGTCCAGAGGCCCACAGGAGCACCGTTTTCAATAAGAACACTTAGAGGTCTTGTGTAGCCCCTCACTCTGCAGTAACCTGAATCACGGGACTGTGACAGTTGCCCTGGCTCCCTGAGCACCCACCTGAACCCCAAATCCCTCCATGAAGAAGATGCTTACTGATCTGCCCAGAGGCCACAGGAGACTGCAGGATCTGCTGGTCTCCCCCCAACACATACATCCACAGGCAGGCAAAAGCATTAACCACCACCTTATACACGCTGCCCAGGGCCCAGCCTGCGAGAGGCCCCGAGTGGGCTGCAGAAAGCCAAATGATGTGAAAAGATTTCCAGCAAAGCCGAGCTTGAAGCCAGCTTCAGACAGACGTGTGGGCAGGAGTCATCTTTCCCTTCAAAGGGTTGTCGGGAACCTGACTGAAGAGCAGGACCTGAGACTGCACGGCTAAGAAGCCTCAAGGCTTGTGACCACAGCCCAGTGGGGCAGAGATCAAGGACGGGAACCAAGGACAATACGGAGCCAGCTGGGTTGCATGTAAGTAGGAGCCTCCACAGAAGCCCCGAGGGAGGCAGCTGGCCTGGTGACACCCTGGGACTGACCCCATCGCAGGTATTGTCTATATCCTTCACAAGAGTAGTGTGACTCAGCCCTACTGGGTCACTGAGACCACTTCAAAAGAGCTTCCAGTAAAAGTCACTAGAGCGATGATAAGGGAACTGCCCTGGCCTGCGAGGCCCATCCCCTCTCCCACACAGCCCCTCACACACACAGCCATTCATCAGGGTGTTATAAGGAGCTTGGTGACTCACAGTTCCACCCCGGCAACCTGCAAAAGCTGAACAGCATGCTCCCTGACCACCAGGCAACCTGAGACCACAGAGCCATGGGGATGCTAGCCTCACCACTCGGGGGCCTCTCCTGTTTCCTGGAGGCTCCGGGACCCCAAGAGAGCAGGCAGGCATGGCCAGCAAGTGCCTGCTCCTCCCTGCTGCCCTCCTCCAGCTCACACCTGAGGAGCCACAACCCACGTGCCCAATCACGCCCACATTTACACGTGCCCTCTGCGTCCTGTGCTCTGCAAGGCACTGAGCCAATTGGGAAGAAACAGGCCAGAGGCTGGGGAGCCCCAGAAGCTGTGCACCTGCTGGGAGACAAAGGGAAGACCAACTAAAGCACAGAGGCCAGTGCCAGCCAACCTGGGTTCACCTCCTGACTCTGCCCCTACCAACTGTGTGCCCCAGGGAAGTCATTCATTCACTGTCTCTGTGCTCCCATGTGCTTACTATAAAATGGGAAGAGAAGCCGGGCGTGGTAGCGCAACGCCTTTAATCCTAGCACTCGGGAGGCAGAGGTAGGAGGATCGCCGTGAGTTCGAGGCCACCCTGAGACTATATAGTTTCCAGGTTAGTCTGGGCTAGAGTGAGACCCTACCTTGAAAAACCAAAAAAAAAAAAAAAAAAAAAAAAAAAAAAGGAAGTGAGAATTCGGCCATTGAACCACCAATGCTCTGTTTACCATAAAATGGAAAGACAGGGGCTGGAAGGATGGTTTGGCAGTCAAGGCAAAACCAAAGGACCAAAGTTCGATTCCCCAGGACCCAAATAAGCCAGATGCACAAGGGGGCGCGTGTGTCTGGAGTTCGTTTGCAGTGGCTGGAGGCCCTGGTGCATCTATTCTCATTCTTTCTCTCTCTCTCTCTTTCCAATAAGTAAATTAAAACAAAATATTCAAAAACAAACACAATGGGGAGACTGGTATGCTCTCCTCATGGAGTTCTTGAGGCGATCATGAAAAGTGTCTGAAGCAAAATGTGGCGCAGCCAGCACCAAGCATGAGCTGTTGGGACCAAACCCTGGTGAACCAGCCTGCTGAGAGCCCTTCCCCCCATGCCCTTCGCCATCCCCGCATTACCTGAATGGAAGCTGTGACGGGGTGATGAGATCACAGTCCACGAAGGCAAACTGCCAGACTTTGTGTCACTCTCTAACAGTAATCATGACAGCAGCGAATGGGCCCTGAGCACTGAGAAGTGCTGTGACCGTGCGTGAACTGGCTCACTTTGCGGGCAATGCATCAGTTAACTCCCATGACCACCCAGAGGCTGTCATTAGGTTCATTTTACAGAGGAGGAAACTGAGGTCATTTCAATAACTCAACTTGCTTAAGGGTTGAGCCACCGAGGAGCACACAGGACACAACCCAGGCAGGCTGCCCCTGGCTCTCCAGGCCCCTAGGAGGAAGGACTTCCTGAAAGAAGGATCGGTGCTCACTGGCGAGCTGGCGTCTTCCATGAGCTACAGAGAGAGGCAGTGTGCTGCTCACATCCGGGGAGTTTGCCTTCCCAGCGCTGTGGGCCGCCTCCAGGGATGCTGGGCAAGGAAGCTCATTCCCTGCTGGGAAGCCCTCGTCCAAAGCCCGTGTAGGCTGAAAGCCAAAGCTGGGGGCTGGCAAGCTCAGGCATTTCAGGGAGCAGAGGGGTGACCGCAACCCTGGGGCAAAGGCATGTCAATCAAGGGAGTTCTACGTGCCCTGGTGACCCATCCGAAGGTGGGGATGCTGCTGATCTCCTCTGTGCGCTATGAGCTGGGGCCTCCGCCCCCAGCGTGTGCCCAAAGCAGTGAACATGAGGACTTGACAAGCATCTTTCTCACATTAGTATGGCCAGTGTTCTTTGCAAAGTTGGAGGACAGGCACCCCCAGTTTGATAAAACAGCACAATCATGGTGCTTACTCCCTCCCTTTGGTGAGTCATCCTAAGGACAGATCACCAGGGCTGGAGAGATGGTTTAGCAGTTAAGGCGCTTGCCTGCAAAGCCCAAGGATCCAGATTCAATTCTCCAGGTCCCACACAAAGCCAGACGCACAAGGTGACGCAAGTGTGTGTGCACAAAGGGGCGCATGGGGTTCGACTGCAGTGGCTGGAGGCCCTGGAGCACCAATTTTCTCTTTCTCTTTCTCCTCTCTCTGTCTCTCTTGCATTAAAAAAAAAAAAAAAAGGCCAGTTGGTTGGGATTGCCTCAAAACAATAAAATAAAATAAAATAAAATAAAATAAAATAAAATAAAAATAGACCAGACGTGATGGCGCATGCCTTTAATCCCAGCACTAAGAAGGCAGAGGTAGGAGGATGGCCGTGAGTTTGAGTCCACCCTGAGACTACATAGTGAATCCCAGGTCAGTCTGGACTAGAGTGAGACCCTACCTCAAAAATCAAAATAAATAAATTAATTAATTAACTAAAATAAAATAAAGAATTGCTCATCTGGCATGCAAGATGATACGGTGCTCACTGTCCTGACGATGGTGCGGGGAGGGTGTACCTGGAACATGGGCATCAGGATGAGGAGGACAGTGTGCCCGCAGCTCAATGCCACGGGTGTTGCATCAGAAGGATAGGGAAGAGAACTTCAGAACTGCAGAGGTCAATGACGAGGGCTGGAGAGACGGCTCAGCGGTTAAGGCGCTTGCCTGTGAAGCCTAAGAACTCCGGTCTGAATCTCCAGGTCCCACGTAAGCCACACGCACAGTGATGCAAGCGAGCAATGTCACACGGGAGCACAAAGGGGCACATGCGTCTGGCGTTCATTCACAGCGGATGGAGGCCTTGGAGTGCCCATTCTCTCTCTCCCTCTCTCTCTCTCCCTCTTTCTCTCTCTCAAAACAAAATAAAATAAGATAAAATAAAATAAAATAAAGGCTAATGATGCCTCTGTGAGTCACCTTCCTCCCCACACACCAAAAATGTCCTGACATCAAAACATGAACAGGAGGGAAAACAAAACGTACACACCCAGAATTAATCACTGTATGGACCCTTCTCTCCTGCCACCTGCTGCAGAGGAAGTGTCAGCAGGCTGCTGCTTCCACACCAGCAACAGCAAGCAGCATGCAGGCCTGGAGCCTGGGGACACCATCTCCTTGGCGTCCCCCTTGCACAGATGCGAGCGGGAGATGGAGGGGACCTGGGACTGACAACCAGCACCAGGAGCACCTGTAGATTCCGGCTTCCATCACCAAACACAAGCCCCGCTTCCTGCTGTCACTTGTGGCAGGACTTGGTGCCATGTTTTCTTAATTTTTATTTATTTGAGAGAGAGAGAGAGAGAGAATGGGTGCGCCCAAGCCTCCAGCCACCGCAAACGAACTCCAGACGTACGTACGTACGACCTTGTGCATCTGGCTTACGTGAGTCCTGGGGAATCAAACCTGGGTCCTTTGGCTTTGCAGGCAAGTGCCTTAACCGCTAAGCCATCTCTCCAGCCCTGGGTGCCATTTTTGAACCTAAAAGGCACAGGAGACCCAAAGCAGCTGTGTTTACATCACAGAGGGTAAGGGAGGAATAGGCTAGGTGTCAGGAGTATCTACCCAAGTGGAGTTACAGAGGTGTTCATCAGTGATGACCACAGCCAAGCCTGCCCTACAATACCAGCAGCTCTGGTGATGGAGAGGAGCGCAGGCCAGTGTCACTGCCCTCGCCCGCTCCGCACTCCACCTGGGACAGAAAACCTGAGCGGCACAGACACCACAGAGCCAGCCAAGCAACCGTGGGCTGCAGCCAACATCCCTCCAGAGCTCACGCCTACCCTGGAACAAATGCCCATGGGGCTCCGGAACCAGGACGGCGGGAGGCAGCTCTCGGAGAGGGCTCCTGTCTGAACCCGCTCTGCTGTCCAGGCTGCGCTGGGCCCCTGTGCTGGACCACAGGCAGACGCCATCACCTCGGAGCGCTCTATCACCTTTGTGCCCTATAGAGTCCACGCCCACTACCATCTCAGGGAGTCGGACGACTGGGCATTGCTGCGGTTAACTCCATAAAGACCCTGAAGTTGAGGAAACAAGGCTTGATTCAGGTGGGAGCTCACAGGCCCGGAGAGGATAGAGGAAGAAACATCTAGAACGTGTGTGTGTGTGTGTGTGTGTGTGTGTGTGTGTGTGTGTGTTGACTGGGGACTGAACCCAGGGCTTTGAACATGCTAGGCAAGTACGCTACCACTGAGCTACTGAGCCGTATCCCTGAACCTCTTACTTTTCTGTTTGAGACAGCATCTCACTAAGTTGCAGGCAGGCTTGATTGAATTCACTCTGTAGCCAGGCCAGCTTTGAAGCTGTGATCCTCCTGCCTCAGGCACCCAACTCAGTTTTTTTTCTTTAAATTCTTGTTTTATTCATTGACAACTTCCATGATTGTAAACAATATCCCATGGTAATTCCCTCCCTCCCCCACCACTTTCCCCTTTGAAAATCCACTCTCCATCATACATCCCCCGCCCCCTCAATCAAGCGTCTCTTTTGTTTGCATGTCATGATCTTTTCCTCCTATTAGGATGGTCTTGTGTAGGTAGTATCAGGCACTGTGAGGTCATGGATATGCAGACCATTTTGTGTCCCTCCACCTTATTTTTGAGCCAAGTTCTCTCAGTGAGCCTGGAGCTCACTGGTGGGGCTGCACTAGCTAGCCAGCAAATCCCAGGGGTCCTCCTCCTCTGCTTCCCTAGCACTGAGGCCATAGCCACTCACCGCCATGCCCAGGGTCCTTGTACTCATGCAAGCACTTTGACCCGTTGAGCCACCTCCCTCCCTAGCCCCTCTTCATCTTTTTATTTTATCTTTGGAGGCAAGGTCTCACTCTAGCTCAGACTGACCTGGAACTCACGGCGACCCTCCTACTTCAGCCTCCGGAGAGCTGAGATATAGCAGGTGTGAGGCACCACACCCGGCTTCCACTTCATCTTTTCACTGAGCAAAGTGTAACACTCTTACACTCTTCTTACAACGGAGGTTCTACCAAGTGAGCACTTGTCACGGGAAAGGCAGCATTTATGCCGGTTACCTCACATCTCCTGCCCACCCTGTGAGACACAGACTACGGTGAACTCACCTTTACGGCCCAGGGAAGCCAAGTTACTTGCTGAAGGCCCCGAAGCTAGTCATTAGAGGTCATCCCACCGATCCGTGCGTGTATCGCTTATGTGCCCGCCAGACTTCTCATCACTATGACAACACAACTTACGGGAGGGGAGAGAGCGTCTCTGGGCTCCCAAATGCAGAGGTCTCAGTCCATCATGGAGGGAGGGCATGGCAGAGCAGAGCAGAGCACCTCACATCGGGATACCAGGCAGCAGACAGAGAACGCGTGGCTATAGGCTCCCCCCGCCCCTTTTATTCCACCTGGGTCCCCAGCCTCCAGAATGTACTGCCCACAGTGAGGGCGGGTCTTCCTTAGTCAGTGCTCTCTGGATCCTCTCACAGACACACCCAGAGGTGTGCTTCACTAATCTCCTAGGGGGCTTCTCAATCCAATCACATCGGACAGTTAAGATCAACTACCACTGCAACCTCCTTTCCAACAGCCGGGAAAACAGAAACTCCCAGTGGACAGCAGAGGGTGTCAACAGCTAACCCCCTTGGTCAGTGACAATGCTCAGGTGACGCGAGGCAACTATGAGTCACGAGTGAATGGTTGTGAAGTTACCGAACCTGATGAGGACCAGGACCAACGCCACCTTTCCCTACACAGCGAAGGAAGAGAGATGAAGCCGGGCGTGGTGGCGCACGCCTTGAATCCCAGCACTCGGGAGGCAGAGGTAGGAGGATCGACACGAGTTCAAGGCCACCCTGAGACTACATGGTGAATTTCCGGTCAGCCTGAGCTAGAGTGAGACCCTACCTCAAAAAAAAAAAAAAAAAAAAGAGGAAGAAAGGCGATCATGAGAAAAACAAGTTCTAACCACCTCTGCTCCTCAGCCGTCAGCCTCGTCATCCTCTGGTCCTAGCTCAGACCTCTGACCTTGTCATTCACCCAGCTATTAACTTTTCTGGGCACCCCCTCATCCCACCTGGGGGGGGGGGAACACCAGTACCACATCTGGAACAAGCTAAAGAAATATCCCGGGTCTGTGGTCAATGAAGTTTCCAAACCTATTCGTGACACTAGTGAAAAGAACTGCCAAGGACTGAGTGGGGCAGCACATGCCTGTAATCCCAGCGCTTAGGAGTAGAGACGGGAAGTCAGGAGTCCAAGGTAATCCTCGGCTGCATACTGACTTCAAGGCCAGCCTGGCCTATGTGAAACCTCAGCTCAAAAAACACAAACCAAGCTGGAGGGATGGCTTAGCGGTTAAGGCACTAGTCTACAAAGCTAAAGGACCCAGGTTCAATTCCCCAGGACCCACATAAGCCAGATGCACAAGGTGGCACATGCTTCTGGAGTTTGTTTGCAGCAGCTGAAGGCCCTGGCCTGCCCACTCTCTCCCCCTCTCTCTGCCTCTTTCTCAAATATAAATAAAATATTAAAAAATCAAAAGAAAAAAATCCCAGCACCAGGAAGGCAAAGGTAGGAGAATCGCAGAGAGTTTGAGGCCACCCTGAGACTACAGAGTGAATTCCAGGTCAGCCTGGGCTAGAGGTAGACCCTGCCTCGAAAAAAAAAACAAAAAACAAAATAAGCCAGGTATGGTGGCACACGCCTTTGATCCCAGAACTCAGGAGGCAGAGGTGGAAGGATCACAGTGAATTCAAGGCCACCCTAAGACTACATAGTGAACTCCAGATCAGCCTGGGCTAGAGCAACACCCTACCTCAAAAAAAAAAAAGAGAGAGAGAGAGAGAGAGAAACTGCATAAAGTGTCCTTCCTCACTGTCCCTTTAATATCATGCCATCCCCCAAATGGCCACGTTCCATTAGTCTCAGCTCAAGGCAAGCTGAGCCGCCAGCCAGAGGAAGTGACAGCTCATGGTGTGAGCAAGAAGGTGGGCATGGCAGCCAGGCCGGAGAGGTCAGGGACACCTCATCCACAAAGACCACAGAGGGCGACTGCTAAGGAAGGGGCTGGTCGTCAGCAGCCAGGGGCCATTTCTGTCCCCCTTCCTTCAGCACCGTCATCACCACCTCCTCCTCACTTGCTTTATAGAGTGCCCTGAAAATTACAGCTCATGAGGCCATTTGACCTGCGGCCCACAGGGCGGCAGCTGGGGCTGGTTCACAGAGAAGTCCTCAGGGCACTGTGTGTGACCTCACCCAGACAGGGCCTCCGAACAGAGGAAGGGGCGCAGGGCCAGAGCCCCGTGGACCTAACTCCTAACTAAGTTAGCGAGGGCAAGTGCTTTTCCTGAGCCTGGGCTTCCTTGTCAGCAGGCTGGTGCTCTAAGCCTCTATGCCATCTGCGCACAAGGAGCTGTGCTGGGCGAATGAGAAAGCCCCACGCAGGCAGGGCACCAGCAAGGAACTACCCCAGGCCCGGGGTTCACTTCCTGCCCCTGCCCTTCGCCATCAGCTGCTTCTCTTCCAGTAACTCCTGCCCTGACCAAAATAAAAACAGCTACACGCTGCGCTGGAGAGACGGCTTAGTGGTCAAGGCATTTGCCTGCAAAGCCTAAGGACCCAGGTTCAATTCCCCAGCACGCACATAAACCAGATGCACAAAGCGGTACATGCATCTGGAGTTCATTTGCAGTGGTAGGAGGATATGGTGCATGCGTTTTCTTTCTCTCTTGCACTCCCTCTCTCTCTCTCTCAAATATAAAGAAAGAAAGAAAGAAAGCCGGGTGTGGTGGCGCACGCCTTTAATCCCAGCACTCGGGAGGCAGAGGTAGGAGGATCGCCGTGAGTTCGAGGCCACCCTGAGACTCCATAGTGAATTCCAGGTCAGCCTGGGCTAGAGTGAGACCCTACCTCGAAAAACCAAAAAATTAATAATAATAATAATAAATAAATAAATAAAGAGCTGGGGCTGGGGGTGTGGTTGAGTTGGAAGATGTTTGTCTAGAGCATGCACAAAGCTCTATGTTCAATCCCTAGCGCCCCATAAACCAGACATGGTGGTGCACGCCTGTGATCCTAGCACTAGTGAAGTGGAAGCAAGAGGATCACAAGTTCAAGGTTACCCTTGGCCACGTAGCCAGTTTGAGGCCAGCCTGGGCTACTGGACACTAGACAGACAGACAGACTAGTAACTGATTGATAACACAGCAAGACCTGCAGCCAGGTGTGATGGCTCAGGACTACAATCTCAAGATTCAAGAGGCAGAAGCAAGAGGACTGACATGAATTTGAGATGAACCTAGGCGACCTAGTGAATCCCAGGCCAATATGAGCTACAGTTTGCAAACCCCGTCTCAATAAGAAAGGGGGGGGGCGGGCATGGTAGCGCACGCATTTAATCCTAGCACTCGGCAGGCAGAGGTAGGAGGATTACCATGAGTTGGAGGCCACCGTGAGACTACATAATAAATTCCAGGTCAGCCTGGGCTAGAGTAAGACTTGCCTCAAAACGGGGGGGGGGGGGGGGATGCAGGGATGGCTTAGCGGTTAAGGTACTTGCCCGCAAAGCCAAAGGACTCAGATTCGATTCCCCAGTACCCACATAAGCCAGATGTGCAAGGAGGCACATGCATCTGGAGTTCGTTTGCAGTGGCTAGAGGCCCTGGTGCACCCAATTCTCTCTCTGTCTGTTTCCTCTCTCTCTCGCTGCTTGCAAATAAATAAATTAATTTAATTAAATTTTTAAAGAATTTTTTTTAAAAAAATGGAGGTGAAGCCGGGTGTGATGGCGCACACCTTTAATCCCGGCACTCGAGAGGCAGAGGTAGGAGGATTGCCATGAGTTCGAGGCCACCCTGAGACTACAGAGTGAATTCCAGGTCAGCCTGGGCTAGAGTGAGACCCTACCAAAACAAACAAACAAACAAACAAAGAGGTGGTGGGAGGAGGTTATGATATCATCATGGTATATTGTTGTCTGTATATGTGGATGCTATCAGTGATGATACGGAATGCTTGTCTAACCTTCAGAGCAAGACAACATATGAAAAATACTTAGGGCCACAGTGTCTTGCAATGATGATTAAGTTTAGACCATGCCTAACCTCTGCACTTCTGGACGCCTGCACGTTCCACAGAAATTAAGCGCTGAGCAGGCTGGGTAACTATACAGGTCCTGGGAGTCTTAATTATGGTGGGGTTGACAGTCATCTCTCTTCATGTGGATTTCTGCTAACATCAGTTATCTTTATAATTCTGTTATAACTGAAGCAAAAATTAAAATTAATAAAAAAATTTTTTTAAGTTTAAAGATAAGAAATGACTTTTCAAAAAAAAAAAAAAAGGAAAGCAAGACCCAGGCCTGCATCCGTCTCCATTATAGTCACTGCAACTCTGTGGGCCCTCAAACTACACCTGCTCCGTGCAGCCTTACACTGACTCTGCTTCCTGTCAGCTCAAGCAGCAGATATTCAGCCCTGGAATCTAGAATGCCCGAGGCTTGTGAGGGCAAGCATAAGCAGGCAGAGGTGAGCTCCAAGAAGCTATCTCCAGCAACAGCGAACAGAAAGGAGAGCACACACTTGGGGTGGTCCCCCACGAGTCCCCCTGAGCCATGGGTCACAGGTGTGACTGGAAGGTAATACCAGCATCTGTGCGGAGGTGGGAAGACGGGACCAGGGGGGCCGGGGTAGGAAGGAATGAACACCAGTGCTGGGCTGTTCAGGAAGGGGACGATGTGAGCAGGGGCCAGAGAACTGAAGAAAGCTGCCTCAAAGCAATAAAGTCATTGAAACGCGACAGCTTTGAATGCCCTGGGTTGGGGAAATGACTCACTGGGTAAGAGCACTGCACCAGCAGGAGGGCCTGATTCACCCTGACTTCAATGCCCCTGCGCCCGCATAAGAGGCTGGGATGGATGGCCATGCACACCTGGAACCCCACTCCCAGAGGGAGCAGAGACTGGAGGGCCACTGGGGCTCCCTGTCAGACAGTCTGAGTGAAAAACAGCAGCTCCTGGCTCAGTGAGAGACTCTGCGTCAAGGAAACACGCGGCAGAGTGGTTAGGGGAGAACATTCACCTTTTTCCTCTGGCCTCTGCTCGTGTGCACTGCAGCATGCATCTGCCACAGGGAGGGAGGGAGGGAGGGAGGCAGGGAGGCAGGGAGGGAGGGAAGGAGAAAAGAAGGAAGGAGGGAGGGAGGAAGGGAGGGAAGGAGGGAAGGGAGGAAGCAGGGAAGGAAGGGAGGGAGGGAGAAGGAGGGAGGGAGGTAGGGAAGAAGGAAGGAGGGAGGAAGGAAGGGAGGAAAGAAGGAAGGGAGGAAAGAAGGAAGGGAGGAAAGAAGGAAGGAGGGAGGGAGGGAGGAAGAGAAGGAAGGAGGGAGGGAAGAAGGAAGGAGGGAGGGAGGGAAAGAGGAAGGGAGGAAAGAAGAAAGGAGGGAGGGAAGGAGGGAGGGAGGGAAAGAAAAGAAAAATAGAAAGTAAAGAACAGAACAGAGAACAGGTGTGGCTTCTGCTTTTAACCCCAACACTGGGGAAGCAGAGACAAGCAGATCCCTGAGGCCAGCCAATGGGCTCTACTCAAAGAGTTCCCAGACAGGATGAAAGCCTGTCTCAAAAATAGGTAGACAGGCCAGGCGTGGTGGCGCACGCCTTTAATCCCAGCACTCCTTTAATCCCAGCACTGGGAGGCAGAGATAGGAGGATCACCGTGAGTGTGAGGCCACCCTGAGACTACAGAGTGAATTCCTGATCAGCCTGAGCTACAGCGAGACCCTACCGCCAGAAACCAAAAAAAAGGCAGACAGCACTTAAGGGAACAACACCTGAGGATGTCCTTTGGCCTCCACATGCACATATCTGCGCATGCATGTGTCTGTGTGTCTCATGATCTGGTCATATAGAGGTCAAAAATGTTGTCAGCCAGGTGTGGTGATACACACCTTTAATCCCAGCACTTAGGGGGCAGAGGTAGGAGGATCCCCGTGAGTTCGAGGCCACCCTGAGACTACACAGTGAATTCCAGGTCAGCCTGAGCTAGAATGAGACCCTACCTCAAAAAAAAAAAAAAAAAAAAAAAGTTCCGCCATGGCTCCCCTTTGTCCCGGGCTCCCCTTTGTCCCCGTAATGTCGCTGAGCACACATGCAAGTCCGTCTCTCTCCCAGCCTGACTGGGAGGGAGCGCACTTCTCTCAGCCTGAGCACTTTCCTGCTCGCCTTCCGTGTCACGCTCTGCGGCACTTTCTCGCTTGGATTACACGTACGATTTTCCTTTGATCTCTGAGTCCTTCCCTTCACCATTTCTTAATCCTCTCTGGCCTTTTATATGAAGGGAATCTTTTGGTTCTCATGACTCGCCTTCCACGTGTGGGTGTCCATCCGTGTCCCCCTCTCCCTTTCCGGCCAGGCAAGGAGGAGAACTCTCTAGCTTGAGTCTTTTTAGTTTGCCTCCCCCCAGATCTTAATTTCCCCTACAATAAACCTCATCATCAATCCATGGTTTGTCCCTAAATAAACTTAATAATTCATTTTTTTTTCCAGGTAGGGTCTCGCTCTAGCCCAGGCTGACCTGGAACTCACTGTGTAGCCTTAGGGTGGCCTCGAAGTCACAGTGATCCTCCTACCTCTGCCTCCCGAGTGCTGGGATTCAAATAATGCTGGGATTAAAATGTTCTGGGGGGTGGGGGCTGGAGAGATGGCTTAGCGGTTAAGCGCTTGCCTGTGAAGCCTAAGGATCCCGGTTCAAGGCTCAATTCCCCAGGACCCATATAAGATGCACAAGGGGCGCATGAATCTGGAGTTCCATTGCAGTGGCTAGAGGCCCTGATGTGCCCGTTCTCTCTCTCTCTCTCTCTCTCTCTCTCTCTGCCTCTTTCCCTTTCTGTCTGTCGCTCTCAAATAAATGAATAAAAATAAACAAAAAAAAATTTTAATGTTCTGTCAAGCTCAGAAGCAGGCAGTTGGTTGGCCATAATCCTCTCCCCTCCCCTCTGGCCCCGTCCCCGGAAAGAAGGGTGTGAATTAGATCAGAAACTGCAAAGGAACTCGTGGAAAGAACCATCATGTCTTGACATTCCTGCCTGAAGCACTGTGCTCAGAGAATGAGCCCACATCTCCACTCATGGGGATGGACACCCAGGATTGATTAGTGATGTCTGCCCTGGCCAAGAAGCGTACATCTCACCCCTGCATTGGGTGGTTTCATGGGCTCCTTCACCTCTAGAGACAGTATCTGCTCAGTGCTCAGCAGGCTTACTATAATTAATTGCTAATTGGGATTAACTCCAAAGTGTAATCCATCCTCTCTCCCATTTTCTTTAAATGACTGGGATTTATCTCTTTCCCTTGATTCTTTTTATACAGCCCAACGAAACAGTCTAAGAAGACTGACCCATCGAGGGTCTCTGGGACTGAGAGGGGGATCCTGCCCAAAGCGCATGGTCTAGTCATCCAAGATACCCTCTCAGATGAGGTGACGTCATGCAGAAGGCTTCACTACCCCCCCCCGCCCCCGCACCTGGTGGGGATTTTGCCAACAGCAAGGGGCCTTCAGAAGAAAGTAGGAAGATTCCATTCCCGAAGCTGCAGGGGCCTTTCACGATGGTGTTTTGCAAAAGGCACAGAGACTCTCGCCTAGCTCTTCAGAAATCCTCTTGGGTCACACTGGTTCTCCTCGGCCACACTCACAGCAGGTGTGAGCAGCTTCCAGAGGAGGGCTTCTCAATGAGCCACTGCACGGACACGCTCGGGCAGGGACCGTGCCCGTGCCAACTGCCTCCGGTCCCACCAAAGCAGGCTGACATACTTAGTGCAGCAGTCTCCCTAAAACCCACAGCTAAGTTTCCACCAAGTTCCAGTTTCCCCGCAGTGAGCTCGGGGAAGCCAGCCGGGCGCTCACGTGTACAGCCATGGCCAATCCCACCCTCCCGTGCTCAGCAGACAGACCTGACCACTCTCCCTAGCATAAAAAGAAGAGGTTCCCCAACCACCTCAGACAAAAATCTGGCCCCACTATGTCTTCAGATTATCCCAAGAAATGAGGAAGGAGAAATTATTTCAAATGCACAAAAGGATGAGGGTTATCTTCCACACATGGGCCCTGGGGAGATTTTTGTGTAACAAGAGAAAATACTTCCCTATTTTGTGTAAGGAAAAAAAAAAAATCAAAACCCACATCTATAACCACAGAGGACAGCAAATAAAACCACAGTGCAGCCGGGCGTGGTGGCGCACGCCTTTAATCCCAGCACTCGGGAGGCAGAGGTAGGCGGATCATCGTGAGTTCGAAGCCACCCTGAGACTACATAGTGAATTCCAGGTCAGCCTGTGATAGCATGAGACCCTACCTCAAAAAAAAAAAAAAACACCACAGTGTGTCAGCCCCCAAAGTGTCCCTGCAGCTTGAACCTGCTGGCGATCTATGGGCAAGTTGGGTCCCCTCACAGGGCCTAGGACTCTGGCAAGCATCATCGTGCCTGCTATTCCCGACCTTAAACTGAGAATCCATAGTGAATTCCAGGTCAGCCTGGGCTAGAGTGAAACCTCTACCTCAAAAAACCAAAAAAAAAAAAAAAAAAAAGAATAGCAGAAGTGACTGTTATGGGCTGACCTATGTTCCCCTTAAAATTCTTTTAGGGGCTGAGGGTGGTGATGCACACTTTTTTTTATGTTTGAAAACATTTTATTTATTTATTTGTAAGTAGATAGATGACAGATAGATAGATAGATAGATAGATAGATAGATAGATAGATGATAGGGTGTATGGGCATGCCAGGGCTTCTAGCCAGTGCAAGCAAACTCCAGGTACACTTGGCACCTTGTAATGCACACTTTTAATCCCAGCACTCGGGAGGCTGAGGTAGGAGAATCACTGTGAGTTCAAGGCCAGCATGAGACTACGTGGTGAATTCCAGGTCAACCTGGGCTACAGCGAGACCCTACCTCAAAAAAAAAAAAAAAAAAGGCTGAAGAGATGGCTTAGTAACGGTTAAGGCACTTGCCTGCAAAGTCTAGCGACTCAAGTTCAGTTCCCCAGTACCTACATAAAACCAGATGCACAAAGTGGCACGTGCATTTGGAGACCTTGGTGTGCCCATTCTCTCAGTCTATCTCCCTCTGCTTGCATATGAATAAATAAATAAACAAACAAATAAATAAATAATTTTTTTAAAGGCTATGTTCAACATGATACATTTGGGTTAGGAAAATGTAACAATACATTTAAAACACAATTCTTGTAAGCCCAAACCCCCAGTGAATAATGACTGTTGGAGAAACAAGGCTGTTAGGGCAGACCCCAACCCAATATGACCGGTGTCTTCATGAGGAGGAGACAAGGGCCCATTCACAGCCATGGTGCAAGGACAGAGGCCTCAGGAGACAGCAGGTCTGCCAATAAATACCCTGGCCTTAGACTTCTCGCCCCCAGAATTGTGAGGCAGCAGGTACCTGTTACTTAAGCCCCTAGTTCTTTGTGATGACAATCCTAGCAAACAAATACAGTGGCGACCGCTCATCCACCCAGTGCCCCGGCATGTCAGGATCTAAGCAGCCCTCTCTCTCCAGAATCCAAACAGCAGCTTAAAGCTTGTAGCCCCGGGGGCGCTCCGATATGTGACTTGCACAAGCAACGTCACTAGTCCCATTTTACAGCTCAGGACCGTGAGGCTTTCAGAAGTAACTCTAGATCTTAGTTAGAAATTACAGGTTGGGGCTGGGGAGATGGCTCAGTGGTTAAAAGCGCTTGCATGCAAAGCCTAATGACCCAGGTTCAGTTTCCCAGTGCCCATGTAAGCCAGACGTACAAAGTGGCACATGCTTCTGGAATATGCAGTGGCAAGAGGTCTCAGTGCATCCATTTTCTCTCTTTCTCTCTGCTTGCAAATAAATAAATAATCTTTCCAAGAAAAGAAATTACAGGCTGCGCCACTCTGATCCTTGGGCCTTAAAGAACCACCAAGCTGCCTCTGCCTCCAAGAAGCCCCCAACCTTGCCAGTTTACCCAAGAAACTGTCAGTCTGCCCCCCCCCCCACACACACACACACACTGCTTCTAGCACAACTCCTGGCAGATACCTGCAGGGGGGCCCAGGCTCTCAGCTATGTATATTTCTACTCTATTTTTTTCTTTTATGAAAACTATATTGCTTTGGTAATCAAAAAAAAAATCAATGTTCAGGAAAAAAAAAAAAGCTAACAAAGATATTCTATTGAATCTAGCTTCTGTTCAGAGAAACGAGTGATCGAAAGGAAAAACTACTAAGAATAAAAAGGGGGAAAAAAAATCCAACTACCCTTGCCAATGCCCCATCAGCCAAGACGAGATAAGGGACTCCTGAGGCCAATAAGTCCAGCCAGGCCATCTCCAGAAAATATCTATTTTTAAAAGCATGTTCCATTTCATCACATTTCAGAAAAACAAAGAGGAGACCTTGAGGGGCAGACAAACAGACTCCGCAGCGACATGCAGAGCACTTGCAGCTCCAGCAGCCGCCCACGGCAGGCCTGTTATCTTCATCTGAAAAAATTCAGATCTCTCACTGCGGACCGACGGGCTCTGACACCGAGTCACCCGGCAGCAGCGGCGGCCCCCAAAAGTGCCGGTTTTCATATTTCCTAGGGAGGGCCCGCAGGGCTCCAGGCTTCTTGGCTTAAATGGAAGCTGTCAGATAGGATTTTGTGCAAACATGCATTTCCTCAAGGGCAAACACTCTGAGTCTTCACTTTGCTCTTTCATTTACCCAGAACTTTTTTGTGCACGGTGGCCACGTCAAAGTTGAGAAGGGCCAGTGGGGAGGGATGCTGGGAGGACCAGCCGGCACAGAGCAAGAGAAAGTGGGGGAAGAGCTGCATGAGGTAAGGTGGCAGGGGCAACATGCAGGGGGGCATCCAGCTGCCCCTCCCCTCCTCCACCAGCTCCTTCCCTCCTTCCTGATGACTTACCAAGTCTTGCAGAGGGAGCTGGTATAAAGGCATGTGCAAAAAAAAAAAAATAGGTGACAGAGGGCAGCAGACACCTTAGATGCACAGGGTTAAATAAGGATGGATTAAAAGTATTAACTAGGGCTGGAGAGACGGCTTAGAGATTAAGGCACTTGCCTGCAAAGCCTAAGGACCTAGGTTTAATTCCCCAGTACCCACATAAAGCCAGATGAACAAAGTGGTACACGTGTCTGGAGTTCGTTTGCAATGGCTGCAGGCCCTGGCATGTCCGTCTATTCACCACAGCTTTTAGACATAGTTTTTTTTTTGTTTGTTTTTGTTTGTTTGTTTGTTTGTTTGTTTGTTTTTCAAGGAAAGGTCTCACTCTAGCTCAGGCTGACCTGGAATTAACTCTGTATTCTCAGGGTGGCCTCGAACTCATGTCAATCCTCCTACCTCTGCCTCCCGAGTGCTGGGATTAAAGGCCTGTGCCACCACGCCCGGCTAGACATAGTTTTAATTAATGATACTTCTGGGACCATTTGATCTTGTTGTATACTTTATTTATTTGCAAGCAGAGAGGGAGAAAGAGACCAGGGCTTCCCGTTGCTGCATATAAACTCCAGACACAGGTGCCACTTTGTGTATCTGACTTTACGTAGGTACTGAGCAATGACCCCAAGCCATTAAGCTTTGCAAGCAAGCAACCTTAAGCCATCTCTCCAACCCCTGGGACCGTTTTAAGAGGCCATTCACGGACACTTCCTAAAATAATCTCAAAAGACAGATACAGGGCTGGAGAGACAGATGGCTCAGCAGTTAAGGCACTTGCCGGCAAAACCAAAGGACCCAGGTTTGATTCCCCAGTATCCACGTAAAGCCAGATGCACAAGGTGGCACATGTATCTGGAGTTAATCTGCAGTGGCTATGAGGCCCTGGCGTGTCCATTCTCTTTCTGTTTCTGTCTGTCTGTCTCTACCTCAAGTAAATGAATAAAATAAAGATAAGAAGTGTGCCTAAATCCACTTCCATGCTGTCACTACATGTAGGACAAATGGAATTCTGCAGTAAAGACATCTGAGAGAACCATCCCAACCTGTTAAAAAAAAATACATCTTCCTGTTTTCTTCATGTTTTACCCTAAACCAGGCTCAGTTGAGGTGTAATGCATGATGTTAGGGTGAGGGTTGCTCTGGGTGGGGGATGAAGAAAAGACCCTTTTCAGGAACATAGGAAGAGTTGACAAAATGTAAACAATCAGGTCTCCTCGGGTCCTCCCAGTGTCTGCACTCCAGGGGACAAGATCACCGCCTAGCCAGGAAGGCCCACAACGCACAGGGGACTCCCAGAGACAGACAAGCTCGGCAGTCAGTGGAGTGTCTCTCTCTCTCTCTGTAGATACAAGCTGGCAAAATGGTCTTCACTCGTCACAGAAAGGGGACAATCCCTGTGCTACCCAACAGCAAGACACATGGGTCTGTGGCAAGCGGACTGCCCTGTGTGCAGCCACCTGGCCAGGGTGGAACACCCACCCTCCGTCCACTCCACAGCTCACCACAAAGGCCACTTGTTTCCCATGAGTGCCCAGAGCAGCGGCAGAACCAGTCAGCCCAGTTGGGAGCTGTGGCCCCGGTGGATGGGTGGTGACAAGGGTACACTGTGACCACAGCAGATAATTAGCAAGGTGGTATCAAGTTACCCAGTCCGGCAGGTCACCTGCCAGGTGGGCGTATGCACAAGATTCGGCTTCTAGACCCAAGAAGAGGTCAGCTGGGGTCAGCTGCAGGCTACTACAACTTTGCCTCTGCACCCTGAGTAAGGCACCCTGGGACCTTAGGGAGGCGGGAGAAGAAAAGGGGGTCACAGCTAGGGATGTGGCTGGGTTGGGAGAATGTTTGCCTAGCATGCTCAAGACTCTGGGTTCAATTCCCATATTACTGCACAAACCGGGGTGTGGTGGTGCACACATCTGTAATAGTACTTGGGAGGTAGAGGCACGAGGGTAAGAAGTCCAAGGTCATCCTCAGCCACACAGCAAGTTCAAGGCCATCCTGAGCTATATGGGTGGGAGGGAGGGAGGGAAGGACGCAAAGAAGGAAGAGAGAGAGGGAAGGAAGGAGGGAAGAAATGAGAAGAGGGAGGGAGGGAGGGAGGATAAAGATACAGGGACATGGTTTGGCTGACTCAATGAAAGAGCAGCACCACTGGCTTATGTGGGGAGACACCAGAGATGGTGAGCATCCAGAAAGGACAGAGGATATAAAAAACCCACAGCAGGGCTGGAGGGCTGGCTTAGCGGTTAAGGTGCTTGTACACAAAGCCAAAGGACGCAGGTTCGACTCCCTAGGACTCACGTCAGCCATAAGCACAAGGCGGTGCATGTGTCTGGAGTTCATTTGCAGTGGCTAGAGGCCCTGGCGCACCCATTCTCTTTCTCTCTCTATGTCTCTCAAATAAACGAGTAAAAATTATTTAAAACAGCAGCTGCTAAGACCCACAGGAGGGTCCCTCACCCACCCCAGCTGTCCTAGTAACACCTTAAACCCCTTCATTGAACGAAAAGGATAGCAACCGTGGCAGACAGGAAGGAACCAAGAGCAGCACAAAGGGAACCATGAACTGTCTTGTACGCCCAAATGACCAGGGGCAGGTCAAGGAGAAACTCCAAGGCAGATCGGAGCCAACCACCATCATGTAAGAGCTGGCAGGGCTTCCCAGGACACAGCCGCTTCCCAGAGTGCAGTGCTCCAGCCAGCACTGACCTTAAGTTGCAGTGACCACCACCACCAGCACAGACGTCTTCATTGGACGGGAGCTCCTTTCTGTCCACCTGTCCAACCCGCCACATGCCCATGCTTGGTACTTCCCCACTGCCACTAACTATCACAGCTCAACTATGCCACTCACCTCCCATTGCGCCTCAGGTCTCCAGGGTCCCAGCTCTGCCACCTAGACCACAGGCACGGCTCCCAGTGCCTAGCGGCACACCCAGCTTCCTCATCTTTCGTGGCTCAGAAGATGGGACGTGCCAACTCCGCAGTGAAGTACGCAAGGCAGCTCTGGCAGGCACCGGCTCAAGCGTGCTCCTTGGGGCCCAGCCTGGAGCCTTTATGAGCTCCCTGGGGGGGACCCCAGCCCTTCCCCCCCCACTCTAGAAGGCAACTTCACACTAGCAATCGATGGGCTTCAATGGCCCAGTCCAACTCCCCCAGGACCACCCTAATCCCACCCAAGCCTCTAGCCAGGTCAACTTGCTCAGCTCTCCGTGCCCATTCCTGCATGGGTGCTTCCGCTCCCACAATCGCCTTCACCCCTCGCCAGCTCTCCAGGCTCAGATCAGAGGGGGAACCTCACCTAAGAATGTTGCCAAGTACCCAGCTCTCCTCTCACCCAGCTTGAGCCTCTTTGTGGTTTCAGCTGCCAGGTCCCGAGCCTGTGGAGCAGGGCGGCGCAGTGGACAAGAGCCCTGGGAAGTCATGTGACGCCTCCACTTCCCCCCCCCCACCCCACTGGTGTCGCCGTGAATCCTCCACGATGCGATGCAGTCAGCTCTGAGAGCGCACCTGAGAGCCCAGTCCCGCTGAGAACTCCTCAGGGAAGAGCCCGTGGCTCCGGTGACCCGGCGGGGACTTGAGGCTCACCTTGGGAAGCTGGCTCACACGCGAGGGACCCGGCTCTCTCGTTCCCACACTCAGATACAGAGAAAGCAAGAGCGACACTTCAGCTTACGTTGTTCCCCAAACCCACAATCCTTGTAACCCGGCTACACGTCACTCCCAGAAGATGCCCAGCACTCCATCTCAGATATGGCAGGAGCGCCCCCCCAACAGGCCTGTGGACAGGTGAGTGTGAGGACAGCTCCCCCACCACAGCTAAGGGGCACCGTCACATGACTTTGGAACATTCTAGCTCTGCCACCTACTGATTACATGACCTTGACCAAGTCCCTCAGCATGACCATAAAGGTAGACACCCGGACACCTGACAAAGACAGACAGACAGGGTCCTCTGCAACACTACCCCTCCTTGTAAGGTAGGCATGTGCAACATGGCCTCATAATCTTTATTTGTGGTACCCACAAGCCCCGGGCAGATATATCTGAAAGCCACACAAAGCCCTAAGAACCAGGGGCAGCAGCTTGCAGAAGATGCACCAGCGAATAAAATCACACCTCACTGTGCCCGGCTTACAGCACGTCTGACACATGCCCTCAGTCCTTGCCTATCCCGTGACCCACAAGCAGCCGGCTGGCACAGAGACAGGACGCGGCCACAAGCCAAGCCACCTTGTGAAGGAAAGCACTCCCTGATCATGCAGAGAAAATGAACTTGGCCCATCCGAGAACAGGGAACTGCTCAGGAAAAGGTAAACATATGGCACACAGCCCGCCCCTCCCCACCCCCAATCTGGAAGCGTCTTCCACACTACAGTTGGCGGCCAGCGTGTAGATGTGCTCTGAGCTCCGAGGGAACGCCGTTATCATAGACAAGCACTGAACGAAGACAGAGGGTCCTCAAAGGCCAGGGAGTGCGATACGTGCAGCCGACACATAAGGAAACTGAGTGTCGGGCGGGGTCAGGCGCTGTCTACCTCTGGGCTCCCCGTGGACAAGGCACCCGTGCACTGAATTGCCACTGACTGTTTACAGCGTGGGTTCCCACACACCAGGGTGGCTAGCTCCTGGCATCCCTCGCAGACCCTGCAACCAGCAAGTGCCCAATAAAGGGCTGTTGTACTTCAAAACCAGTATGCTGCACACAATAATATACATAATTGTTTGTTGTGACTTTTTAAACACTTCATCAAAAAAAAATAAGAGCTGGAGGTATATAGCTCAGTGCAACATCGTGTGTTTAACATGGGTAAGATCCTGGGTTCACTCATCAGCTTCAAAAAATAAATTAACGCCAGGCGTGGTGGCGCACGCCTTTAATCCCAGCACTCGGGAGGCAGAGGTAGGAGGATCGCCATGAGTTCAAGGCCACCCTGAGACTACATCGTGAATTCCAGGTCAGCCTGGGATAGAGTGAGACCCTACCTCGAAAAACTAAAAAAAAAAAAAAAAAAAAAAAACAAATAAATTAGGGCTGGAGAGATGGCTTAGCAGTTAAGGCACTTGCCTATAAAGCCAAAGGACCCAGGTTCAATTCCCCAGGACTTGTGTAAATCAGATGTACAAGGTGGCACATACATCTAGAGTTCGTTTGCAGTGGCTAGACTCTCTGGCACGCCCATTCTCTCTCTCTCTCTCTCTCTCCTTCTTGCTACCTCTTTCTCTCTCTCTCTTAAATAAATAAGAATAAAATATTTTTAAAAAATAAAAATAGCGCTTGCCTGTTTAGCCTAAGGACCTCGGTTCGAGGCTTGATTCCCCAGGACCCACGTAAACCAGATGCACAAGGGGGCACATGCGTCTGGAGTTCTTTGCAGTGGCTGGATGCCCTGGTACGCCCATTCTCTCTCTACCTATCTGCCTCTGCCTCTCTCTCTCTCTCTTGCTCTGAAATAAATAAATAAAAATAAAAATAAAACTAGGGACTAGGGAGATGGTTCCATAGGTAAGAGCACATGCTGTGCAAGCATGAAGACCTGAGTTGAGTCCCCCAGCTTCCACGTAAAAACCTGAGCTTGACCACTCCAGTGCTGAGAGGAACAATGACAAGGCTCACTGCTCAGCCCGTCTAGCCTTAAAAAAAAAAAAAAAAAAAAAGCTCCAGGCTCAATGACTCTATCATAAATAAATAAATAAATAAATAAATAAATAAATAAATAAATAAGACAGCAGCTGTGGAGATGGCTCAGCGGTTAAAGGCACTTGCTTGCAAAGCCTTCCAGCCAGGGCTCAATTCACCAATATACAAGTAAAGCCAGATTCACAAAGTGGTGCGTGCATCTGGAGTCCATTTGCAATGGCAAGAGGTCCTGGTGGGCCCATTCTCTTCCTCTACCTTACTCTGTCTCTCTCTCTCTCTGCTTGCAAATCAATCATCGATAAATATTTTTTTAAAAAATAAGAAGGATGGCGAGAAGGCTTAGTGGTTAGGGTGCTTGCTGGCAAAGCTAAAGGACCCAGGTTTGATTCCCCAATACCCACATAAAGCTGGATACACAAGGTGGCACATGTGTCTGGAGTTTGTTTGCAGTGGCTCGAGGCCCTGGCACACCTATTCTCTCTCACACTCTTTCTCTCTCTGCCTCTCTCTTTTAAATAAAAGTATTTTTTAAAATGAAAAAATAATAATGGGTGCAGGAGAGATGTCTTAGCAATTAAGGCACTTGCCTGCAGTCTAAGGACCCAGGTTCAATTCCCCAGTACCTATGAAAGCCAGTTGCACAAGGTGGTGTGCGCGCCTGGAGTTCATTTGCAGTGGCTAGAGGCCCTATCTGCTTCTCTCTCTAATAAATAAAATATTAAAAAAAAAAAAAACTTTTTAAACCCCAAACCACGAGGTCTCGTACAGTGAATGTGAGGAAGTATAGAATTACAAAGTCCACCATGTCCAGTGCCTGGTGTCAGCCTCCATCACCTCCTTGGAGTCGGGACCCTGGCCCGTATGCGCATCCGTGTGCACCTAGCACAGGGAGACAGCTGCGAGGGGGGCCAGGATCTCTGAGGTGCTACTGTGCGGGCTCTGGAGCCCCACTGCTGAACTGGGAATCCCAGCAACTAACTACTTGGGTCCTTTCCTTGCCCACTCTGTGCCTCAACCTCCTCACCTGTAAGCCAGGGGCGACACAGTACCCACCACCCAGTAAAGCTCCCCTCCCTCCCCCATAGGCTGCCCCTGGGATTTCATGTGTTTTTCTTTTTACTGGATTAATTGGATTTTCTACATGGATGTGCCTGTTTTATCGTCAGCAAAGGACAAAGCTTTTTTGTGGAGTAGGAAGCACGAGTGACCTTTTCCTCCAAATAGAAAGGGCTAAAGCAGCCCTTTCCGCTTCCTGTCCCCTGACTCCCAGTGCGTCCTTCCTCACCTCTGCCCATCAGGAAAGACTCCAGGCTCACCTCCTCCAAGAAGCCTCTCCCTGCTGGCCCTGCCCTCCCTGGGCAGGAGCTCTGTCCGTCCCAGGAGGCCTTGCACCTTCATTCCCTGGGTCCTAAAGGAAGCCCTGGGAGAAGTGAGCGTGGTTCAGAGAGGGAAGTGCTGAGCCGGCCACACAGTGGCCCTGAGCTCATCCCAACCCGGTTCCACTGTGGTTTGTTCCACATGGCTCTGACTCCACGCGGCGGGCCAGCCCTCCACCTCCGAGCCCCCTCCCCCAGGCTGGGCTCTACGGCCACCATGGCACGGCCAGATACCCAGGGGTACCCGACGTCAAAGCTGGAGAGGAGTTCTAGATTCATAGAACGTGCTGCTAGCTGGACTCAGTTTAGGTCACATGATCTGTTCTTCTCTAGGCAATGGCACATTTCAGCCCTGGATACTTAAGGAATTCAACATAACAGTTTAAAATGTCCAGACACGGAGGTGTCACATTTCATAAACCAAAGAAATTCAGAACACATGAGCCAACCTCAATGCAGGGAAACCAGGAAAATCTCTCAAAGGTTGGAACAAACAGGGGAGAGCAGATCTCCCAGGCCCTACCCAAGTTTCAGAACTCCAAGACTGCCTGGAGGGATGTCTATCATGTGTAAAAGTCCCTACGTACCGTAACAACGTGTTCTAACAAAGACATACCAACCACTGACAATCAGCTTTATGCTCCTTGAGGTTTTTTTTTTTTTTTCCAAAATAACATTAGCTTGACAACCAAATAAACCATGTTAATTAAAGTCTCAGTTTTTTTAAAAAAATTTTTCTTTTTTATTTATTTGACAGAGAAAGGGAGAGTGGCCTCCAGCCACTGCAAACGAACTCTATACGTGTGCACCCCCTTGTGCATCTGGCTAACATGGGTCTGGGGAACTGAACCTGCGTCCTTTGGCTTTGCAGGAAGCGCCTTAACCACTAAGCAATCCCTCCAGCCCTGAAGTCTCAGTTTTTTTTAAATATGTAAAGGCCTCAAGGAGGTGGGAAAATGGCTCGATGGATAAAGCACTAGCTGCTCAGTCTAAATACATGAGTTTGGATCCCCAGAACCCCAAAAAAGAACCCATGAAAAAGCTGGAAGCCAAGCAAGAAGCAAGTGCAGCAGTGAGCAGAAATGAGACAGAAAGGAGCTGGAGAGATGGCTTAGTGGTTAAGGTGCTTGCCTGCAAAACCTAATGACCTGGGTTTGGTTCCCCAGTACCCATGTAAAGTCAGATGCACAAAGTGGCATCTGCCTCTCTCTCTCTCACACACACACACAGTCTCTCTCTTTGTAAGTAAATAAAATATATCTTTTTAAATAATGAAGGCTGAAGAGATGGCTTAGCAGTTAAGGCGCTTGACTGTGAAGCCTAACAACCCAGGTTCGATTCTCCAGGACCCACATAAGCCAGACGCACGAGATGGTACATGCATCTGGAGTTCGTTTGCAGCAGCTGGAGACCCTGGCATGCTCATTCTCTCTCTCAAATAAATAAAAATAAAATATTTTTAAAATAATAATAAGGGCTAGAGAGATGGTTTAACAGTTAAGGCACTTGCCTGAGAAGCCTAACAACATAGGTGTGACTCCCTAGAACCCATGTAAGCCCAGATGCACATGGTGGCACATGTGTCTGGAGTTCCTTTGCAGTGGTTAGAGGCCCTGGTGTGCCCATTCTCTCTCTCTCTCTAATAAATAAATAAAAATAAAATAAAATAATAATGATAATGAGAGAAAGAGCCTCAAATGAGGCAGGAAGGCAAGGACCAACACCCAAGTTGTCCTCTGACCTGCACACCTGCACAGCATGGCTCCGGATATACCTGCACTCACACACCCATACCACAAACAAACAAACAAACAAACACATAAAAGGAAAGTATAGGACAAGTTGGGGTAAGGGATTAGAAAGACCTATCAGAGCCAGCCATGGTGGCGCACGCCTTTAATCCCAGCACTCGGGAGGCAGAGGTAGGAGGGTCACCATGAGTTCGAGGCCACCCTGAGACCACAAAGTGAGTTCTAGGTCAACCTGGGCTAGAGCAAGACCCTACCTCAAAAAACAAAAAAAAAAAAAAAGTGGGGGGTGGCTATGAGACCAGGGCGCAGCTCCGTGGAAGAGTGCACAGACCTGGGCTGGATCCTTGGCACCAAGAAAAAAGGACAGAGTGGCCTGGAGGATGGTACTGGACCAACATACGCCACTCAGGCAGGGACAGGCAGCATCCTGGTCCAAGCACGCGCCGTGTCATTCTCAGGGTGAAGTGTCTTGAAAGCCACAACGTTCTCCCAAATGAATCAGGAAGGACAATGTATGCAGATATGAGGAGAGAGAAAGCGGAAGGGCCTACCCAGCGGGTGCTGAGCCTGCTCCGTCCAGGTGAAGGCAAAAACCATACCTGTGCATTTTGCTCCATCCTTCCAATGTTTCTGCGGATCTGAACTCTTTTTTTTTTTTTTGGACAGAGAAAGGGGGAGAGAGAGGGAGAGAATGGTCGCGCCAGGGCCTCCAACCACCTCAAATGAACACCAGACGCGTTCACCCCCTTGTGCATCTGGCTATCGTGGGTCCTGGGACATCGAACCAGGGTCCTTTGACTTTGCAGGCAAGCGCCTTAACCGCTAAGCCATCCCTCTAGCCTGCCCTGAACATTTTTAAAATAAAAATTAATCCCAGAATTTGGTAAGAGGTTAGTGTGTTTAAGGTCAACCTGGCTTCACACAAAGACCCTAGCTTGAAAGAAGAAAGGAATGGAGAGGGAGGGAGAGAGGAAGAAAGAGGAGGAGAAAGAAAGAAAAGAGAAAAAAGATATCAAAAAGGAAAAAAAAAAATAGTGCCAAGTCAGTGGTGGTGCATGCCGTTAACCCCAGTACTCGGAAGGCTGAGGTAGGAGGATTGCCGTGAGTTCAAAGCCACCCTGAGACTACATAGTGAATTCCAGGTCAGCCTGGACTAGAGTGAGACCCTACCTCGAAACAAAAAAAAAAAAAAAAAATGTTTAAAACAGTAAGGCTCAGGCCCAGCTGCATGTGGTATCTCACACCTGTAATCCCAGCACCTTCAAGACTGAGACAGAAAGACAGGAAGTTCTAGGCACTAGAACAATTCCTGTAATACAGAACATGCCCAGTAAATGTTTACTGAGGGAATGGATCAATGGAATATGTTTGCCAAATTTAAAAGAAACATGAATGTCGCTGTTATCCTGTGATGAATCTGTTTCTACTTATAAAATTTATTGGTTAAGAGCCAGGAGTGGTAGCACACACCTTTAATCCCAGCACGGGAGGCAGAGGTAGGAGGATCACTGAGAGTTCGAGGACACCCTGAGACTCCATAGTGAATTCCAGGTCAGCCTGGGCTAGAGTGAGACCCTACCTCGAAAAAATAAAATAAAATAAAAAAATAAAAATAAATAATATTTTTTGTTGTTGCTTTTGTTTTTCCGAGGTAGGGTCTCACTCTAGCTCAGGCTGACCTGGAATTCACTATGTTGTCTCAGGGTGGCCTCGAACTCACGGCTATCCTCCTACCTCTGCCTCCTGAGTGCCGGGATTAAAGGAGTGCGCCACCACACCCGGCTTCAAATAAAAAATTTTTAAAAGACTTACATTCCCTTTCCACACCCCACTCCCACCACACTTCACAGGAAGTGTCCTAGAATTTTGGAGTGAGGAGAAGAAAGTGCTCGGTAGGATTTAAGAAACACACACACTCACAAGCACGCACGCACGCAGGCTGGAGTTATAAGGGAAGAGCCAGGACTGACCCTCGGGGCTCCAGGAGGAACAAGGGAAGAGGGAAGGAGGGAACAGAGGGAAGGAGTGGGAGGGGACCTGCAGAGCAGCCCCTGGGCTCACTCACTCATGCCAGCCAGGCCCTGCTTCCTCCCGCCAATGGTTATCTTTTAATCCGACCCCTGGAAGACACCAGCCAGCCCCAGTGCAGGAGCAGCTCCCCAGGGCACAAGAGAGTCACCAGGCTGGACTCCCAGGTCCCGCCTTCAGGCCGGGGCTTGCCCGGGGCTGCTGAGGAAGTTGCCTGGCTCCTGACAAGCCTGTGCATGCCTGAGAAGGACAGGAGGGAAAGCCAGTGGAGGAAGCTGTGCAGGGTCACCGCAGGCTGCCTGCACCAGCCTGAGCAGAAGCCTGGTGTGGTGATGCACGACCTTGATCTTGATCCCAGTGCTCAGAAGGCTGACACAGGGGGATCCCTGTGAAGTCATAGGCAGCCTGGGCTAGAGTCAGACCCTGCCTCAATGGAAAAAATTAAAATTAAAAAAAAAAAAACAGGGCTGGAGAGATGGCTTAGTAGTTAAGACGCTTGCCTGTGAAGCCAAAAGACCAAGGTTCGATTCCCCAGTACCCACATAAGCCAGATGCACAAGTGGGGGGCAGTGGGCATGCATCTGGAGTTTGTTTGCAGTGCCTAGAGGCCATGGTACACCCATTCTCCCTCTGTCTGTTTCCTCACTATCTCTCTCTCTCTCTCTCTCTCTCTGCCTGCAAATAAATAAAATAAATAAATAAAAAATAAACCCTGATGTGGAAGATCCACTCTGGGGCCAAATGGCATTCCCAGGATCTTCCACCCAGATATGACACAGACTTGCTTGCTGGGCACAGGCAGGCAAGCTAGGCAGGGTAGAGCATCCTAACCGGCTGGGGAGAGGAGCACAAATATGTCTAGCCTGGGCTGGAGAGATGGTTTAGTGGTTAAGGTGTTTGCCTGTGAAACCTAAGGATCCAGGTTCAATTCCCAGAAGCCACATAAACCTATTGCACAAGGTAGTGCATGTGTCTGGAGTTGGTTTACAGTGACTAGAGGCCCTGGCATGGCCATTCTCTCTCTCATAAATAAAAACAAAACATATTTTAAAAAGTGCCAGGCCTGCCGCTCTCTCACACTGAGGCTGGTCTTACCTTCTGCACCTTAGACATAAGGGCGTGCTGTATGTAAGACAAAATTTATCCACTTTGAAAGCTTTGAACAACCATTGCCAGCTTCATCAAAGCGGCTGAAGCTGGGCGTGGTGGCGCACAAGCAACAAAAACAGCTGAGGGCTGGGGAGATGGTTTAGCGGGTAAGGCTCTTGTATGTGAAGTCTAAGGACTCAGGTTCAATGCTCCAGGTCCCATATAAGCCAGAGGCACAATGGGATGCAAGATGGCACACATTTCTGGAGTTGACTGCAGTGGCTGAGGCCCTAGTGTGCCAATTCTCTCTCTCTCTCTCTCTCTCTCTCTCTCACATTAAAAAAAAAAAAAAAAAAAAAACAGCTGAGACAACTCACGAGAGAAGCTGTGGGAAGGGGTCATCACACCCCCAACCAGACATCTCAGGTGCCCTTATGCTACCTGTATACAATAACGCATGTGGTCTCAGGGGAAGATAGAAGTTTCTTTGGGGTCTCCATACTCTGTAAGTAAGCCCTAACCCTGAGGCTGGGGGAGGAGCATCCGAAGAGTAATCTTTTTTTTTTTCTTTTCCCAATTTTTATTAACGTTTTCCATGATTATAAAAAATATCCCATGGTACTACCCTCCCTCCCTCCCCCCACTTTCCCCTTTGAAATTCCATTCTCCATCATATCCCCTCCCCATCTCAATCAGTCTCTCTTTTATTTTGATGTCATGATCTTTCCCTCCTCTTATGATGGTCTTGTGTAGGTAGTGTCAGGCACTGTGAAGTCATGGATATCCAGGCCACTTTGTGTCTGGAGGGAGGACGTTGTAAGGAGTCCTACCCTTCCTTTGGCCAAAGAGTAATCTTGACACAGGGAGCCCCATCAAAGTGGCTGCTGTGGGGTCTCCACGTTCCTATAAATAACCCCTCTCTGTGCTCTGTAAGCGACCCCAGTAAACTCTGTTTTAGCGAACTAATATATGGGTGAATCGTACTTTGGTCTGCCATCTGAGCCCTATTTGGTATAATTCATGTGTTCCTATCTCCCCAGCAAAAAGTTTCCCATGACAGAATAAGATGCCTGAGCCACGCAGCAGCACAGAAGCCGGGTCCGAGGCATGACCGCTGCCTTCTCCTTCAATTCACATCCTCCAGACCCTCCCTGACCAGCTGCTGTCCAGTCACCTCAGTGACTATGGTCACCCAGCATGCTCCAGTCCTTCCTGCCTCACTGTGCACGTATCTTCCCTTCTGTACGGAACATTCACCTGTCACCAGACAGATTTCTACTGAGCCCTCAAAACCCAGCTCTGGCCAGGCATGGTGGGGCACACCTTTAATCCCAGCACTCGGGAGGCAGAGGTAGGAGGACCACCATGAGTTCGAGGCCACCCTGAGACTCCATAGTGAATTCCAGGTCAGCCTGGGCTAGAGTGAGACCCTACCTCGAAAAAACAACACACACAAAAAAAAAAAAAGCTCTCAGGTTACCTAAAGCATGAAGCTGAGCTTTACCCATTGTGCTGGTTTGAACACAAAATATTGCTCAGAAGATGGCTCAACAGTTAAAGGTGCCTGCTATAATGTAAAAATGTCCCCCACAGACTCATGGGTTTGAATACTTAAGGCCCAGTTGGTGGCAAGCTGTCAAGCCTTTGCCAGGTGAAGCCTTGCTGAGGGAAGTGTGCAGTCACTGGGGATGGGCTTCGGGATGTTACAGTCCAGCCCCGCTTGCTGCCCTCAGCTAGCTCATGTTTCTACTGCCTCCATGCAGATGTGATGATGTGACACAGGCTGTCTGCTCCTGCCGCGCTCTCCCCTCCACGATGAGAGACTTCCCCTTGAAACCGTGAGCCACAAATAAACCCTTTCCTTCTATAAGCTGCTGCTGGGCCAGGGTTTTGCCCCAGCAACAAAAGTAACTGCTACATACCTCAACTCTCACTTGTGACAAAATCAACCTCTTCCTCAAAATCATCTCCCAGGCGCCATGTCTCCACCTGCTTGAGAGCACAACTCACCCGTCCCCAACAAGTTGGCCACCGTCCAGCTGCTTCCTAACGTGGATGGCTCATCCTGACACCACTTCATGTGCTCTGACGCCACGCACAAGCGAGCCGATGCTCACCCTTCTAAACTTACAGACCGCAAAACTGGGTAGGCACGGCCGGCCTGGCGTTCACCAGGGCAAGAGCTGACCAGAGTGGCTGGCCTCCCAGAGGGTTACGCTGGCAGATCTCAGCCCGAGCTGAAGAGCAGAGCCTCTGGACCGCAACAGCGAGGCCGGCTGGATGAAGCCAATAGCCGCTGAGGAGTCACCCACACAGCAGTAAGGGGCAGAAGCAGCACTGCCACTGCCGGATAGGAAAATGCCAGGCTGGGCCGGGCTCCAGCACCCAGCCTCCAGCAGCCTGAAGTCCCCTTGGGGAAGAGGTACAAAGATGAGCTCTCTGTCCTGACCCACTTCTCCTACAGCTCCCTGCCCAGAACTGGCCCAGGCCAGCCCCAGAGCCAACAGTGACATCCTTTTCTCGTGGCGACATCAATAACGGACACTCACGAGTTCACTTAGAGAACGCATGGACAGAGTAAAGCCATTCCGAAACCCCCACTTTACAGAAGGGAGCTGCGTCCCCGAGCAGAGCAGGCCTCATCCACATGTCCCCTGACCTGCAGTTGCCTTCAAGGCTCTGCCCAAGGGAACAGATGTGGCCTCTGTATCCCTTGTCAGGTGAGCTCAGACACGGAGCAGATACCATACATCATTTCTCAAACCCTAACCAGGGGCTGGGGACTCCCGGGGGTGTAATTCAGTAGTAGAGCGCTTGTCTACCAAGCACAGGCCTCACCCGGGAGGCAGAGGTAGGAGAATCAATCGCTATGAGTTCAAGGCCACCCTGAGACTACATAGTGAATTCCAGGTCACCCTAGGCTAGAGCAAGACCCTACCTTGGGGAAAAAAAAAAAAAAAAAAAAACTGGGCATGGTGGCACACGCCTTTAATCTCAGCACTTGGGAGGCAGAGGTAGGAGGATCCCGGGAGTTCGAGACCACCCTGAGACTACGTAGTGAATTCCAGGTCAGCCTGAAGTAGAGTAAAACCCTACATCGGAAAATTAATTAAAATTAAAAAAATATATAGAGCTGGGTGTGGTGGTGCACACCTTTAATCCCAGCACTTGGGAGGCAGAAGTAGGAGGATCCCCGTGAGTTGGAGGCCACCCTGAGACTACAGAGTGAATGCCAGCAGTCAGCCTGGGCTAGAGTGAGACCCTACCTTGAAAAACCAATAAATAAATAAATAAATATAAAAAAATACTAAATGAGTAAAAGAGCCTGGGGACCAGCCCCCTCACCCCAGTTCTGAAAGATGTTCCCAGGTGATTCTGAAGGAGTGAGCCCAAGGACTGTAAGGAGACGCTGAGGAAAGGTTATCAGCTCAACAGCCTGGGCCAGTGTCCCTCAAAACATTCACACCATGGGGCTGAAGAGACGCTCAGCCGTCAAAGGCACTTACTCGCAAAGCCTGATGGACTGAGTTTAACTCCCCGGTACCCAGGTAAAGCCAGATGCGCAAAGTGGTGCATGTGTCTGGGGTTCATTTGCAGCAACACCAAGCCCTGGTGTACCCGTTCTCATATTCATTTTCTCTCTTTTTCCCTCTCCCTCTCTCCTTGGAAATAAATAAAAAATATTGGCGAAAAAAAAAAGAAAAAAAATACCACCACTCACAGCATTTGACCTAACAGAGCCACTTGCAGGAACAAAGATGCACCAAAGGACCAGTGTACAAGGAGCTACGGCATTATTTCAATGAAAAATGAGAAACTGAAAAATCTCCAGTCGAGAACTAGGGACAGAAATCTTCACGCAGAATACTATGCAATATTATGAAGGATCCTTCTTCATTTTTTTTTTGAAAACAGTTTTGGGCTAGAAAGATGGGTCCGTGGTTAAAGCGCTCACGTGCAAGGACTAACAATTCCCCAGTGCCCCCCCCCACCCCGTGGACCCAGATGTGCGAAGCGGTGCGTGCATCTGGAGTTTGTTTGCAGTGGCTGGAGGCACAGGCGTGCCCATTCTCTCTGTCTCTCTTCTATCTGCCTCTGCTTGCAAATAAATAAATAAGTAAATAAACAAATAAAAGCTGCTCACAGTCCTGAGCAGGATTTTATCTTCCTGAAGCTAAAATCTGCTGTCTTACAGGGCTTGTAGTACTTGGCATCACAGGCTCAATGCACAAGTGAAACTTAGCAGCTGTTTGTCTAAAAAACTGTCTTGGGCTGGAGAGACGGCTTAGCTGTTAAAGCACTTGCCTACAAAGCCAAAGGACCTCAGTTCGATTCCCCAGGACCCACATAAAGCCAGATGCACAAGGTGGCGCATGGATTTGGAGTTTGCTTGCAGTGGCTCGAGTGCGCCCCTTCTCTCACCCTCCCTCTCTCTCTCAAATAAATAAATAAAAGTAAAATATTTTTAAAAGGGGGGGGGGAGCTGGAGAGATGGCTCGGCGGTTAAGCGCTTCCTGTGAAACCTAAGGACCCCGGTTCAAGGCTCAATTCCCCAGGACCCACATTAGCCAGATGCACAAGGGGGCGCACGCATCTGGAGTTTGTTTGCAGTGGCTGGAGGCCCTGGCGCGCCCATTCTCTCTCTTTCTCTCTCTCTCTCTCTCTGCCTCTTTCTCTCTGTCACTCTCAAATAAAAAAAATAATAAGTAAGTAAGAAAGAAAGAAAGGAAGGAGGGAAGGAAGGAAGGAACGAAGGAACGAAGGAACGAAGGAACGAAGGAAGAAAGGAAGAAAGAAAAAGAAGAAAGAAAGAAAGAAAGGTCTTAAAGAGCGACCACCCATACTCTTCCACTGTGGCCTCAATGGGAACACCGGTTTTGCAAGGCCTGCTGACAAGTGTCCACGCTGCAGTTTAAAGCAAGAGCTTGTTCACCTCCTGCTCCACAGTCACGTGATGATTATTACAAACACCTGTCCCCACTGCATCGGCTGTCCCGTGAACCCCGGCAGCCCCACCCTCCTCTGGGTGGCTTAACTGGCCCTGTTACATACAGCAGGGATAACCCTAGAGCAAGGCCACTTAGTGGGGAGCGATCTGCCTGAGGCTGCAGCTCAGCCCAGACCCACAGACGCCACAGCGCCAGAGGCTAGGTGACGGGGCACGGCTGTGGTCCTCCCTTCGAGGCAGTTGCGACACAGGAAAGCGACGGGTTTCTTTCCTCCTCATTTTCTTCCCTCCCACACCAATTCTGCTCTCCACACCACAGAAACTGTTGGTCTCCGAGTGCTTGCAGCACAGGTGGTATTTTGTATTATGAGCCTGTGTAACTGCACTGCGCCATGCGTCTCACTCTACTGCTTACGCCCTCATCAAGCACCTTCTTTAAGGTGTATCACAGTGCCTGCTATAGGTGCCCCCCATCAAGTCCCTGGTTTGGGGATTACAGGCTCATGCTATTCCATCTTTACCATTCTGCTCTTCAGGGAAAGGACGTACCCTGCCTCCTTTCCACCACAAACAGCAAGACAATGAGCATCCTGAACCTTCACCCCAGGTCTTGCAGGAGGACCCCAAAAGTTATACCCAGGAGAGAGGGTGCTGGGCAGGGCTTTGCTAAGTCCCTAAGCTAACAACTTTAGGACAGATACGGCCACTGAGGTTTCCGCAGCCCCGCAGCCATGGCCACTGACAACGCCCGGCTTTCTAGGTTCTGTCAGTCTCAGAGGTGGGAAGGACTGGAGCTCAAGGCTGGGTTTAGTGTGGCTTCTGACCACACCTTTCAGAGAACAGCAAGAAAGGTGTCTGTCACAAGGTAGCACGGGCGGCACAAAATGGAAACCGGTTATTAATAAGTCTCCAGCACTGCGGAGATGGCTTAGTGGTTAGGGTGCTCGCCTGCAAAGCCTAAAGACTCATGTTCAACTCTCTAGGCCCCAAGTAAGCCAGACGGCACAATGACGCAAGCACGCAAGGTCGCACGCGTGCACAAAGGGACACACTCATCTGGAATTTGATTGCAGTGGTTGGATGCTCTGGTGTGCCGATCCCCCCCTCTCTCACTCACTCTCTTGCATTAAAAAAAAAAAAAAAAAAAAAGTCCAGTTTGTTGGGCTTGCCTCAAAAAAATAAATAAATAAATAAACAAAATAAAATAATAAAAGTCTCCACACTAAGGCTTTGCTGCCGTGAGTCACCATGGGCAATTGGAGCACTGACATCACAGGCGGGCCTGCAAACTACAGTCAGTCAGTGTGTGGTCCCACCTGCTCTGAGGTGAGCTCCTCCCCAAAGGTGGCCTGTTTCTGATGGGCAGCTACTGCAGAGCTCTGCGTGTGTCTCATATCACATGCCACTCGCCACGTGACCTCAAACAGTGTTCACCTGTTCTCAGTGAGTCCCCACAAGGTCAAAGCATGTGAAAAGTCACTTCATCACAGACCAGAAACCAAGAACCAAGTCTGCACACCCACACTGGTCCAAGGCCACATCCTGAGTGTGCAACCCAATGGGAGGGGGAACACAAGTGCTCTTAGTAATCCCCTAAGCAAGCAAGCAATTGTTTTGTTTGTTTGTTTGTTTGTTTGTTTGGTTGGTTGGTTTGGTTTTTCAAGGCAGGGTCTTGCTCTAGCCCAGGCTGACCTGGAATTCACTATGTGGTCTCAAGGTGGCCTCAAACTCATGGCGATCCTCCTACCTCTGCCACCCGAGTGCTGGGATTAAAGGCATGCGCCACTACACCCAGCTACTTTTTAAAAAAATATTTTTCATAAGCCAGACCTGGTGGCGTGAGTTCGAGGCCACCCTGAGGACACATAGTGTATTCCAGGTCAGTCTGGGCTACAGCGAGACCCTGCCTTGGAAAAACAAAAAAATTCATTTCTCACTTTAAAAAATATTTTAAAGTATTTTTAATTATTTATTTGCAAGGAGGTAGAGAGAAAGGGAAACGAAATATGGTGCACCAGGTCCTCTTGCCACTGCAAACGAACTCCAGATGCATGCACCTGGCTTCACATGGGCACTGGGGAATCGAACCTGGGTCATTAGGCTCTGCTGGCAGGCAACTTAACCACTGAGCCATCTCTCTAGCCCACAAGCCCTTGTTTTTGTTTTGTTTTTTTGTTTTGTTGTTGTTGTTGTTGTTGTTGTTTTCTTGTTTTTTTCGAGGTAGGGTCTCACTCTAGCCCAGGCTGACCTGGAATTCACTATAGAGTCTCAGAGTGGCCTCGAACTCACGGTGATCCTCCTACCTCTGCCTCCCGAGTGCTGGGATTAAAGGCGTGCGCCACCACGCCCGGCCACAAGCCCTTGTTTTAAACATGGCCTTACAGAGGTTAGGGATTTAGCTCAGTGACAGAACGCTTGCTTGGAAAGTGCAAGGCCCTGGGTTCCGTGCCCAGCACTGGAGGGCAAAATGACATGAACTTATGTGACACCTGCAGGTCACAGGAGCCCCACTGTGGCACTAAGCCAGAGGGCAGCGGCACTGACAACAGTGACGATAGCAGCTGGGCTCGCCAAGTGCTAACCTGTGCCAGGCGTGGCCCACAGCCCCTCAGGCAGTAACCTCCTGAGTCCTCAAATCACACACTCTCCATTTCACAGACAAGGAAACTGAGGCAGAGTGGGACAGCAACTTACCCTTGAACTAGTACCTTGGCTCAAGTCCAGGCTCTTAACCATTCTCCCAAACTGACACCCAAGTAAATTGGCCTCCCCCACCTGCGTCCTCCCTTCTCTGGCAGGGCAGGGTCCCCTGCGGTAGCGCTGGTGGGATCCAAGGAGAGAATACAAAACGAACAGGCAAATCCGGTATTCACAAACACCCACCAAGCTGCACAGTGCCCAGCCACCCAAGGGCACATAACCACTTGCTGTGACACGTCCGCCTACCTTTCCTAGAAAACATTAAAATTTTGCTTTTTATGGCACTGACCATAAGAGCCAAAGGCAGGGTAAGACTGCTTACAACGCACTCTTCCAGACACAAAATGGCCCGCATGTCCACGACCTCGCAGTGCCTGGTACTACCTACACAAGACATTTTTTTTCTCCACCTCTTCCGTGATGGACCCTGAGCCTTGGAAGGTGTGATAGGGATGTCTCAATGCTGAGCACTCCTCTGTCACTTCTCAGCACTGTGGTGGCCTTCTTATCAACTCCCCCCCCCCAACCTCCACTGAGTTTTTAATCTCACTGGAAAGCCCAGACTTTTTAGTTTCAGAAGCATTGTTAGTTTAAGTGTGTGTACAGATCCCATTTCCTACATCTTTCCTCAAGTTTCTTCTATTTTTATCATGAACTCCCTTTTAATCAACTGTAGGTTATTTAAAATAAATTCCTACAACTTAAAAAAAAAAAAGAGGTTCATCCAGGCGTGGTAATGCACACCTTTCATCCCAGCTCTTGGGAGGCAGAGGTAGGAGGATCACTGTGAGCTAAAGGCCAGCCTAAGACTACATAGTGAATTCCAGATCAGCCTGGACTACAGTGACGCCCTATCTCGAGAAAAAAAAAAAGGGGGGGGCTCAGTGGAAGGGGTATAGATGAGGGAGAACAAAGAAGGGTGGTAGAAGGGAATTATGATCAAGGAACATTGTACATATGTATGGAGCTACCAGTAAAAATTTTAAAGATAAGCCAGGCATGGTGATACATGCCTTTAATCCCAGCACTTGGGAGGCAGAGGTACGAGGATCGCCATGAATTCAAGGCTACTCTGAGACTACATAGTGAATTCCAGGTCAGCCTGAGCTAGAGTGACACCCAACCTTGAAAAACAAAAAATAAAATAAATAAAATAAATTTAAAGAGTGAGGTATAGTAGTGCATGGCTTTAATCCGAGCACTCAAGAGGCAGAGGTAGGAGGATCACTGTGAATTTGAAGCCACCCTGAGACTACATAGTGAATTCTAAGTCGGCCTGGGCTACAGTGACTCTACCTCATGAAAAAAAAAAGTTTAAAGAGAGCTGGAGAGATGGCTTAGCAGTTAAGATGCTTGCTAGAAAAGCCAAAGGACCCAGGTTCAATTCCCTAGTACCCATGTAAAGCTGGATGCACAAGGAGGCATATGCGTCTGGAGTTCATTTGCAGTGGTGAGGCCCTGGCATGCCCATTCTCTCTCTCTCCAATAAATAAATATATTTTTTTTAAGTTTAAAGAGGGCTGGAGAGATGACTTAGCGGTTATTATGCTTGCCTGTGAAGCCTAAGAACCCAGGTTCAATTTCCCAGTACGAACGTAAACCAGATACACAAGGAGGCACATGCATCTGGAGTTTATCTGCAGTGGCTAGAGGCCCTGGAGTGCCCATTCTCTATCTGCCTATCTGCCACTCCCCCCATCAAATAAATAAATATATATATATTATTAAAAAGTTTAAAGAATAAAATAAATAGAATTTTTTCAAAGTTCTGGGTCTGAATCTGGCTGGGCTCCACTCTAAAGTATGAGGCCCAGTGAGAGGCGCTGACATTATGTTATGATCAGCTTGACTGAGATTTCCTGAGAAGCCTAAGAGGGAAGTTCGAGGCAGAAGGTTACATGAGATGTCACCACTTCCCATGGAAAGTCAGGGCAGCTGGTCACTGTCCTGTTCCCTGTCCCCTGGATCAAAACAATTAGGCAGGCGTATGACAGGAGATACAATGGTCATCCGCTATTTTCATTTTGGTTTTTTGTTGATTTGTTTTGTTTGTTTTTCAAGGTAGGGTCTTGCTCTAGCCCAGGCTAAACTGGAATTCACTCTGTAGTATCAGAGTGTCCTCAAACTCATGGTGATCCTCCTACCTCTGCCTCCCGAGTGCTGGGATTAAAGGCGTGCGTCTCCACGGCCGGCCTCATCAGACATGCTCTATCAGAAATGAGAAGGAAAGCATTCACAAGGGTATACGCACACACTCAGCCCCGGGACACCAGACTGCGCCGGATCCAGCAACTGTCTTCAGTGAAGGGACCCGGAACCTGCATGTCTGGGTCTTGTTTGCTCTCTGTCTTTTTGGTGGATCCAGTCCCTCCTGGGGCTAGCCATCCGTGCGGGCCCTACCTGACTCATGGTCCAGGAGGCCTCAATTTTCTTATCTTTAGAAGTTTTTTCCCCTGGAGCCAGAGACTCAGGGCAGACTTTTCCTGCCTGAACTGTGTCCTGTATGACTTGAGAAGTCATGGGAGGCACTGGATGAGGTTTTGCCGTGTCACAAAAAGAACGCCACATGGAGGGCCCTCTTGCCAAAGTCAGATCCCTTCTCTGACTCAGCACTATACATAGATGTCTGCATCCAAAGAGCCCGCTGAGTGACAGGTGGCCAGAACACGGCTGCCCAGTGAATGGATGTTGTGAGGCAGAGGGGGGAGGGAGGGCCATCTTGGACTCAAGACATAGAAATCTCAATGGGGACGTTCACAAGAGGGGCCTGCGGGACAGAACAAACGCAGTCTTTAGCCGGGCGTGGTGGCGCACGCCTTTAATCCCAGCACTCGGGAGGCAGAGGTAGGAGGATCGCCGTGAGTTCAAGGCCACCCTGAGACTCCATAGTGAATTCCAGGTCAGCCTGGGCTAGAGTGAGACCTTACCTCCAAAAACCAAAAAAAAAAAAAAACCGCAGTCTTTATACAGAAACTGACGAGGACTCCGGAGCTCGCCAGCTGGTGGCCTGGGCTGTAGAACTCGCAACACTGGCCTAGTTTGCCCAACTGTGGAACATGAATACCAACCCCGATGGCTGAGAAAGCACTGTGTTCTATGTTCGGGAATAAGGCTGGAGTGTGGCTTTGTGAGCCGTGTCCTGTTACTTGACCGGCCACTAAGCCAGGCTCACATCAGGAAAAACTAGCGCAGGCTTCCAGATACGCCCAGCCAGGCCACTGCTCATGCAAAAGGAAATCCCGTGTCCAGCTCTATCTGCGGCAGGAGATGAGGTCCTGGGCAAGTCTCTTTTTATCTTTGGACTGCTGTTTTTCATTTGTAAAATATAAACTTGTGCAAAATAAGCTCTAATTTCCCTCCCAGCCATGGTAGTCATCAACTATGGTCTGTTTAAGAAAACTGAATAGGGGGCTAGATAGAGAGATGGCTTAGCGGTTAAGCGCTTGCCTATGAAGCCTAAGGACCCCAGTTCAAGGCTCGATTCCCCAGGACACACGTTAGCCAGATGCACAAGGTGGCGCACACATCTAGAGTTTGTTTACAGTGGCTGGAGGCCCTGGCGCACCCATTCTCTCTCTCTCTCTCTCAAATAAATAAATAAATAAAAATAAACAAAATTTTTTTAAAAATAAATAATTAATTAAAACAAAAACAAGAGCATTATTATCTCCCTCAAATCACTGGGTCCTGGATGCTGATGTCCTTCTCCTCTTTGTGGGCCCAGCACAGCCTGAGCAAAAGAAGACAGAGTGCAGCAGTGACCAGGCACAGACAGACAGAGGGAGGGATGGACGCACAGGCAGATAAATCCAAGTCTGAATCTAGCTGGGTTGCCTCCTAACCAAAGGCCGTGGACTCTCATGATAGCGGGAAACAGTAACCAGGTCTAGGGACACGGAGCTTTCTGAAGAAGCCTATGATGGAGGCTGAGGGAGAAACTATGATGAATACTTTTTTTTGAGAAAGAGAGAGAGAAAGATGCAGAGAGAGAGAGAGAATTGGCCCACCAGGGCCTCCAGCCACTGCAAATGAACTACAGACGCGTGCACCCTCTGTGCACATGGGCAGCATTGCACATTTGCGTCACTGTGCGTCTGGCTTACAGGGACCTGGAGATTGAACATGAGTTCTTAGGCTTCACAGGCAAGTGCATTCACCTCTAAGCCATCTCTCCAGGCCCTGTTGGTTCTTTTGAGACCAGCTTAAGGTTCTATTTATGAGTGAAGTAATGTGTTATGTGGAATTTGTATTAAAATACTACAAGAGAGCTAGAGAGACGGCTCAGCCATTAAGGCACTTGCTTGCAAAGCCTAACAGCCTAGGTTCAATTCCACAGAACCCACAGAAAGCCAGATGCATAAAGTGGTGTATGCACCTGGAGTTCATCTGTGGTGGCTGGAGAGATAGCTCAGGGGTTAAAGGCACTTGTAAAGCCTGCTGGCCTGGTGTTCAAGTCCCCAACCATCCACATAAAGCAGGATGAGAAAAGTGACACAAGCATCCAACATTCATTTGCAGTAGCAAGAGATCCTGGAATGTGCATGTGCGCACGCGCACACAGACACACACATACAAATAAATAAAAAGGTTGAAAAAAACTACAGGAAACAAAAGATTGTTGGGAGAAATAGGTGAAGGTTATATGAGTGTTCATTATATCTATTTCTATACGTTTCAAAGTCTTGGAGAAGAGGAAGAAAAGTCTTTCCTCAACTGAGCTCTTCCTGCCTCCCACCGTCTTCCTCCTGTCTGCCCAGATTCAGCTCTCTGGGGTCAAACAATATCAGGATATACCATCAGCCCAGTGTCCACTTGAAAACAGGTAACTCCCAAACCCTTCTAGATGAATCTTCTAAGAGATCTTTTTGGAATAAACCCTTCACAGGACACAGTGACACTTATGGGACCAAAGAGCCTCGGGGCACCCAAGGAAGCATGTCCTCCTCCTCCGTGGACACCCCAGACCTCTCCCTGGGCTTCTCTCGTTTCAACTCTGTGCTACACCGGAGTCCACACACACGCTGGGGTTTTCACTTCAGTAAGGGGTGAGCCGCTCCCAGGAGCTCCAGCGGCCATGGCTGTCACCTCACAAAACTACCTCCGTCCTTGTCGAGGTCGGAGGAGAACACCTTCAGGCCCTTTCACATGGAGAAAAGAAAGGTCTGGATGGTTGCTGACGTCACAAAGTGTAGGATGGAAGCGGCAAGATGTAAACTGCGGTCACCAGGGTTCTCCAGTGCTGGGCTCGTGACACTCAGCTGCCTTTAGTGCTAGACTCGTGCTCCCCAGCTCCAAACTCACCTACAAAGTCCAGGACACCCGAGTCATTCATCTACATCACCCATCCTCCCAAAAGGAACACACCATTCTCAGAGCGGAGAACATCTTCCCTGCTCGCCAGCATCCCCCAAGGGCTCAGGAAAAATGAACCCAACAGTTACCTGCTCAGAGCCCTGCAGCAGTAAAGCCACCATGACAATCTACACATATCCTCCCAAGGCACCCTGGAAGCCTCAACTGTGGCCCAAGGCCTGGTCTCACTCATTTGGTCCAGAAAGGACACATGCCAAAAAAAAAAAAAAAAAAAAGATGATGACTACTGGTCCCAGAACTACATGAGTCAGTTACAGCTGGCATCAGAATCTGAAGGGAGCTGGAGAGATGGCTGAGCGGTTAAGGCACTTGCCTGCAATGCTGAAGGACCCAGGTTCAATTCCCCAGGGCCCACGTAAGCCAGATGCACAAGGTGGCACATGTGTCTGGAATTTGTCTGCAGTGGCTGGAGGCCCTGGTGTACCCATTCTCAGTTTCTCTCTCTCAAATAAATAAATAAAAATTAAAAAATAAAAGAAGGGGAAGCCGGGCATGGTTATGCATACCTTTAATCCCAGCACTTGGGAGGCACAGGTAGAAGAATTGACATGAGTTTAAGGCCACCCTGAGACTACACAGTGAATTCCAGGTCAGCCTGAGCTAGAGTAAGACCCTACCTAGAACCCACCCAGCCCCCCCCAAAAAAATATATGTATGCATATATTATGGTACACTGTGTTCTGTTTCTATGTGCTAATGCTGAGGTTTCTCCAAAGCATATTCCACTAAACACCAATGTAGCAAGATGTTCCATGGAACAGGACTCTGTGGTCAGATCAGTCGGAGTTCTAGCAAGGCCCTGAGGCTACTCAAGAGTGCTCACAAGCGCCTGCCAAGGAGCTGGTCAAACCCTCGCCACCCTCATGCCCCGACCAGAAGCCTTAGCGTCCACAACCCCACCAGCCCCGCGCTCAGCACACGTCTCCTGCGGAAACGCTGACCCAGGCCTTTCAAAAGAACGTCCGTTACCCTGGACATGACATGAGAAAAACCAGCCCCGAGTGGGCTAAGGGAGTGTCTACAAGGCAGAAATAATCAGCTTACTTCAAGACCTTTGGAGATGAAGATCCTCTCACTGGAAACATGAAGGAAATGGGTGGCAGCCCTATAAATAATAAAAGGGGCTTTTTTTTTTTAGAGCTGGAGAGATGGCTTAGTGGTTCAGGCTCTTGCCTGCCAAGCTTAAGGACCCAGGTTTGATTCCCCAGTACCCACATAAGCCAGATGCACAAGGTGGCACATACATCTGGAGTTCGTTTGCAGTGGCTAAAGGCCTTGGTGTGCCCATTCTCTGTTTCTTGCTCTGTCTGTTTCTCTCTCTCTCTCTCTCAAATAAACAAAATATATTTTCAAAGTTTTTTAATATTTTATTTTTTATTTGTTTGAGTGAGAAAAAGGCAGAGAGAGAGAGAGAGAGAGAGAGACAGAGAGAGACAGAGATAATGGGCGCACCAGAGCCTCCAGCCTCTGCAAATGAACTCCAGACACATGTCCCACCTTGTGCATCTGGCTTACGTGGGTACTGGGGAATTAAACATGGATCCTTTGGCTTTGCAGGCAAGCGTCTTAACCATGATTCCCCACTGGGAATCTCTATCTGCCTCTCTCTCTCTCTCTCTCTCAAATGAATAAGTAAAAAATTTTTAATTAAAAATATTTGGCTGGAGAGATAGCTTAGCAGTTAAGGCACATGTCTGTGAAGATTATGGACCCAGGTTCAATTCTCCAGGTCCCACGTTAGCCAGATGCACATGATGGCACATGTGTCTGGAGTTCATTTGCAATGGCTAGAGGCCCTGGCATGCCCATTCTCTCTCTCTCTCTCTCTCTCTCTCTCTCTCTCTCTCTCTCTCTTTGTCTCCCTCTCTGTCTCAAATAAATAAATCTAAAATATATATTTTAAACTTTTTAAATATTAAAAAAGAATGTCAAGGTCAAAGGATGTACAGCAACATAGGACACTTCAAATATCTATTCCTGCTAAAATGTTTCTGCAGCTTCCGTAGCAGTTTTGCAGAACTGTGTTTCAAAACAGCAACAGAGAGCTGAAGAGATGGCTTAGTGGTTAAAGCATTTGCTTGCAAAGCCAAAGGACCCAGGTTTGATTCCCAGAACCTCATGTAAGCCAGATGCACATGGCTGCGTGTGTTTCTGGAGTTCATTTTGTTTGCAGTGGCTGGAGGCCCAGGTGTGCCCTTTCTCCATCTATGTATGTATCTATCAGCCTCTTTCTCATACACTCAAATAAAGAAAGAAAAAATAAAATATTTTTAAAATAGCAACAGACACATAACATGGTGATTTGCACTCCCTCCCAGGCAAATGATGAAAAAGAAAAATGAGGGCTAGGTTAAGGTATTTGCGTGCAAAGCCAAAGGACCCTGGTTCGATTCCCCAGGACCCACGTTAGCCAGATGCACAAGGGGGCGCATGTGTCTGGGGTTTGTTTGCAGTGGCTGGAGGCCCTGGCATGCCCACTGTCTTTCTTTCCCTCTCCCTCTTTCTCTGTCAAATAAATAAATAAAAATAAAATAAAGGAAAAGAAAAATGGTTTCTCTCAGTCCATTGAAAATTCTTCACTGAACACAGCAGGCCTCATTCCTCTTCACAGATGGCTATGGAACTCAGTCAGCCCTCTTGCCCTATGTCTGCTGTCTCTAAAGACCCACATCTTCCCAGGAGATCACCTCAAGGCCTCCTCACACTGGGACTGAGGGGACTGACGACACACAGGTGTTTGGTATGAGGTAGGACAAAAAAAAAAAAAAAACAAAAACATGGAGACAAAATAGTTCTCTTACTCTGTTTACTTTTTCAGGAACTTGAAAGGCAGAGTATCAAAAATCACTCAACACTAACATTAAATCAGATTAATGGTAATCATGGTGTAGAGCTGGAACAGGCCACAGAAATCTAGTCCGCCACACCTCCTAGGACCAAATGCCACCTGGACTGGACACGCCCACGTCACATCTTTTGTTTTCATTGTTGGGGGTGGGAGCAAACCTCCCGATGCTAACAGGCCCAGTCAAGGTCAGAGCTGCAGTTAGAAGCAGATCTCCCTGCAGGGCTCTTTCAAGGACACCCAGCTGATATTCGAGCTCCACGTATGAAAAGGATTGTCCAGGCCTACAGCGAGCAGTGTGGGTGCTCTGTATGGCTCATGCCAGCCAGCCTCACATTGCCAGTACATGATGGGTGACCTTGGAGACTTCAGATACTCATGTCACATCACCGGTTTCCATGGCTGACATAACGTGGGCAGTGACGTCCCTCTGCGTGTGGGGGGCTTCCTCCTCTCCACCAGCCTTGTGCCATGGTCAAGTCAGCAGTGAGACATCCGTGTGTGCATCTGAAGAGGAATTCGCTTGGGGAGACATCATTCATTCTACACAGCTGACACGTCCACTCAACAACGTGACTGAACACCAGCCCGACCAGGCTCTGCTCCAGCCATTACGAGCAGGACGGTGCGTTTGGCTCATGGAGATGACACTCTGAAGCAGACGCACAGCCACAAAACCAGCACCCCGCCACCTGCTTAGTGTGTTTGCAAGGAGCTGCCACACGGCCATGGAGATCTCAGGAGAGCCGGGCGTGGTGACGCACCACAATAATAAAATACCCCTCCTTGGTTCTTATCACTGGTTGTTAAATAGCATTGTGAAATCATGGGTGTGTTTTTTTTTTCCCCTCAAAAGGAATAGTTGTGTTATAACTGAGCACTGGGGAAAAAAATAGTCTTGAAATAGATAGCATTCCACACCATTTACCTTCTTGTTTTTACTTTTTTTTTTTTTTTAGGTGGGTGTTGAGGTAGGGTCTCACTCTAGTTCAGGCTGACCTGGAATTCACTATGTCTCTCAGCGTGGCCTTGAACTCATGGCGATCCTCCTACCTCTGCCTCCCGTGTGCTGGGATTAAAGGCGTGCGCCACCGCTCCCCGGCTACCCTTTGCCTTCTTGTTGCGGGGACGAAACAGCCAACCAAAAGCAGCTTATGAGAGGAGTTTAGTTCAGCTTATAGGTTTCTTTTTTTTAAGTTTTAGTTTTACTTATTTATTTGGGAGAGAGGAGTGAAAGAGGAAGACAGAGTGAGAGAATGGTGCGCCAGTGCAAACAAGCTCCAGATGCATGCGCCGCCCTGTGCATTTGGCTTACGTGGGTCTTGGGGAATCTCCTCTGGCTTTGCAGGCAAGCGCCTTAACCTCTAAGCTATCCCTCCAGCCCTCAGCTTATAGTTTTGAGGGGAAGTTTCAGCACGGCAGGCCTAAGCAGGAAGCCTGGATCACATCTCCGCTTCGGGAAATAATATAAATATATATAAATATGTTACCCCAGAGCTTGGCCCCAGCAACATACGTCCTCCAACAAGGCTCCACCACCCAAAGGCTCCACAACCTTTCCAAACTGTCACCAGCTACTGGACCAAATATTTAAAACACACGAGGCTATGGGGGACATTTCATTCAAACTACCACACATCCGGAGACTAGGAGGAAAATAGGTTCCACTTTGTGCATTTGGCTTTACGTGGGTGCCGGGGAACTGAACCAGGGCTGGCAGGCTTTGCAAGCAAGCACCTATAACCACTGAGCCATCTCCTCAGGTCCAAAAGTAGGTTCTAAAACGGCAGGTGGGGTTCACCAACCAACTGGTCTCTACTTGCTGATAATATAGTTAGTAAGAGGCCTGTTGGGAAAGGTAGGTACCACTAAACTGCCTAAGTGTACATTATTACAAAAAAAAAAAAAGGAGGGCTGGGGAAGATGGTTCAGCAGTTAAAGGCACTTACTTGCAAAGCCTACCAACGCAGGTTCAATTCCCTAACTCCCACGTAAAGCCAGATGCACAAAGTGGTGCATACATCTGGAGTTCATTTGCAATGGCAAAAAGCCCTGGCGTGTCCATATTCATTCTCTCTCTCCTTACAAATAAAGCAATAAATTTTTTAAAGGCACAGGCTCTGCATCATTAAATTGCCACAAAAACAGTCCAACCACAAGTATTACAAAAGGAAGTTTAAAAAAAATTCATAGCCTAGGCTACAGTGAGACCCTACCTGAAAAAATAAGTAAATAAATAAACACATTAAGCCGGCCATAACGGGGCACACCTTTAACCCCAGAACTCAAGAGGCAGACGTAGGAGGATTGTTGCGAGTTCAAGGCCAGCCTGAAACTACATAGTGAATTCCAGGTCATCCTGGGTTAGAAGAAAAAAAAACCCATAGTTAACAAATCTTAGCTTAAGAGGTCTGTTTCACCATGTCCAAAAGCCAGCTCCCGGTCTTGAGAGATGGCTTAGCAGTTAAGCTCTTGCCTGTGAAGCCTAAGGACCCTGGTTCGAGGCTCAATTCTCCAGGACCCACGTTAGCCAGATGCACAAGGGGGCGCATGCGTCTGGAGTTCTTTGGCAGTGGCTGGAAGCCCTGGCACGCCCATTCTCTCTCTCTCTCTCTCTCTCTCTCTGTCACTCTCAAATAAATAAATAAAAATGAACAAAAAAATTTGAAAAAAAAAAAAAGCCAGCTCCCCTGTGGAACATTTCAGCTGTGAGATCTCTCCAAGCAGGGAGAGCCTGGTGTCTGCCAGCCTGCAGCTATCAATCAATTGGCTTCCTCCGCTCTCTAGGCCAGCGGGGCTGACCAGTAGCACAGGGGCAGGAACAGGGGTGGGTGGTGCGGGGCAACTGTCCCAGAATAACCCCTAGAGGAGGTCAGAGCTGAAGAGCCTTTAGAGAACAGTCAGGGCCCGGCTCAGTGACAGTCACCACTGGGAAGACAGGAAGAGGAGGGACATCTGCCAGGCTGGGATGTTACGTGCAACTTTTTCAGGTTTCCTCGTGTTCCTCTCCGTCTGTGTATCCATCACCCTTTTGGGGCTAGGATCCAAGGGGCTTGAGGGGGCACAGTAGGGGCAGGCAGTATGGATGGAGGATAGGAAACTTGAGAATTGGCATCCTAGCCGGGTGTGGTGGCGCACGCCTTTAATCCCAGCACTCAGGAGACAGAGGTCGGATGATTGTCGTGAGTGTGAGGACACCCTGAGACTACATAGTGAATTCCAGGTCAGCCTGAGCTAGAGAGAGACTCTATCTCAGAAAACCAAAAAGAAAAGAAAGAAAGAAAGAGAAAGAGAAAAAGAAAAAAGAATTGGCATCCTGGAGACCCTAGCTACAGCCTAGGATGAGAAGCGAGAACCTCCCGCGCACCCAATGTTAGGGGCACATAGATTTGGGCATGTGCATGTGTTAGGCAATTCAGCCAGCCTTTCCACCACGGGCTGCGGTTTGTATCTGAACTAGTTAGAGCTGGGGAAGAGCTCAGGAAGCTAAGCGTTCTGCTCAGAGTCTGACCATCCCAGCCCACTCCAGCAATGACGCCATCTACTAACTTTATCATGTGCAAAGCTGACACTGTGCATAGGGGCTATACCTACACATCATCCCTCCCGCATCCTCCCTCTTCCCACAGCAGAACTTTTGTTCTGCTTTTGTGCCCTCTAAAAAAGCTATGATAACCCGGGTATGGTGGCACACTCCTTTAATCCCAGCACTCAGGAGGCAGAGGTAGGAGGACTGCTGTGAGTTCAACGCCAGCCTGGGACTACAGAGAGAGTTCCAAGTCAGCCCTGGGCATGAGTGAGACCCTACCTCAAAAACACATACTTGGGCTGCAAGGCCACTGAGAAATCCTGCTGGAACTGAGCTGATAACCTCCTCCATGTAGACCAGCTGACAGCTGGAAGAAGCCATTCTGCATGCAGTTCAATGGGAGAAAGAGAAATCACCAGTGAAGATACTCAACAGTGGACACTGCAAGCCTTATAATTGGCCAGCCAGGCCAAATGAGCCAACAGGTGCAATAGTGGCACATCTGTCATGGTGGAAACCAACTGCCCTCCAATTGGACTGGAGGCCCGCTCCATGAGAGGGAATACATCCCTGATACTGAAAACTTAAAACAGGGGTAGTCATGAGCCTAGGGGTGTAACGTCTGCTGCTGTCTGGCTAAATGTATATACTATGCTTATCAAATGCCCAGTAAGCACTTCTCTTAATGTTCATACCCTTATATTAGTGCTACTCTCACTTTTGGTTAGAGAATCTTCTCTTTTCAGGTGGCAGTGACCTTGGGATCACTCAGAAGGCACCATGGTGCTAGAAAGAAGTGACTGGAGTGCTCAGCACTGCAATATCTCTATCACACCTTCCAAGGCTCAGGGCCTATTGTGGAAGAGGTGGCGGAAAGAATGTAAGAGCCAAAGGAAGAGTAGGACTCCTTACAACGTGCTCCCCCCAGACACAAAATGGCCTGGATATCCATGACCTCACAGTGCCTGACACTACCTACGCAAGACCATCACAGGAGGAGGAAAAGATCATGACATCAAAATAAAAGAGAGACTGATTGAGATGGGGAGTGGATATGACGGAGAATGGAGTTTCAAAGGGGAAAGTGTGGGGGGTATTACCATGGGATTTTTTTTTTTTTTTTAAGTTTTCTGAGGTAGGGTCTCACTTTGGATCAGGCTAACCTGGAATTCACTATGTAGTCTCAGGGTGGCCTCGAACTCTCGGTGATCCTCCTACCTCTGCCTCCCGAGTGCTGGGATTAAAGGCATGCGCCACCACGCCCGGCACCATGGGATATTTTTTATAATCATGGAAGTTGTTAATTTAAAAAAATTGAAAAGAAAAAAAATAATAATAAAACAACTATGGGCTGGAGAGGTGGCTTAGCAGTTAAGGCATTTGCCTATAAAGCCAAAGGACACCGGTTCGATTCCCCAGGACCCAGGTAAGCCAGATGCACAAGAGGGCGCATGTGTCTGGAGTTCATTTACAGTGGCTAGAGGCCCTGGTGCACCCATTCTCTCTCTCTCTCTCTCTCTCTCTCTCTCTCCCCCTCCCTCCATCTCTCTCAAATAAATAAATTAAAAATAAAACTATGATAGTAGCAGACCGTAGTGGCATATGCACACCTTTGATCCCAGCACTTTGGAGCTTTTTTGCAATGGCTGGAGGCCCTGGCATGCCCATCTTCTCTCTCTCTCTCTCTCTCTCTCTGTCTCTTTCTTTCGCTCTCTCTCCCTCTCTCAAATAAATTTTTAAAAAAGAATAGAGAAGAGGCCTGGAGAGATGACTTAGCAGTTAAGGCACTTGCCTACAAAGCCAAAGGACCCAGGTTCGATTCCCCAGGACCCACGTAAGTCAGATGCACAAGGTGGCACATGTGTCTGAAGATCGTTCACAGTGGCTGGAGGCCCTGTTGTGCCCATTCCATCTGCCTCTAAATAAATAAATAAATAAAATAAAATTTTAAAGGAAAGAAAAGCTAGGATAGGCCTCCAATCACAGCCTCCATCACCACCACACTGCCCTCTGCGCCAGAGCAGAACCAATGTCAGCCCAACACTTCTAGCCACGGCACCCTGAGCCTCACACACGGACACAAGGCTCTAGCCTGGCCAACGAGAACCCTTCTAGAAGATGTTTCCGCCTCGGGTGACCGGATAGAGCTGCCAGGAACTGTGACCATGAAGCCCACAAGGACCTGAGGCCACATGCTAGGCCCTAGGGAAAAGCTCACAGCATTCAGGGATCAACTGTCCCTCATCCACCACAAGGTTTTGAAATGTAGACATCTGTCAACAATGGGGTAATGTTCTGAGAAATGCATCTTCAGATCATTTTGCCCTTGTGTGGCCATCATGGGATGGAATGCACAAATGTCACCAAATAATTGAATCTTATGAGACCACTGTCATACATGTGATGCCTGTCACTGAAATACAACACAGGACTGTGTTACGTATTACCTAAGACAGCTGGAACTAAGTTTCTGTCACTTGCAATGAAGATGACCTCAGCTAATACACAGAGAGAAATACAATCTGGGAGGGCATTAGCATGGGATATTGTTTACAGTCATGGAAGTTGTTAATAAAAAAAATTTTTAAAAAAAAAGAAATACAATCTGCTCCCACTTAGAAACCTCTTTGCAACCATGACTTTCAAGTTCCTCTGCTACTTCTTTTCAAACAACATAATTTTAAAAACCACAAAAAAAAAAAAAAAGAACTACAATGGTTGTAACTTTTGCCTCTGTCCCTTCTTGTGACCCTCCAAGACAGACTAGATGGGAACAAAGGTGGCTGGTGCCCAAGGGCAGTAGAGATAACAAAAGGACCAGGTAACCTCCACTGAATAATAAATAACCACACCTGACAACCCAAGCCAATCATCTAGTTACTAGAAGAGCTTCGCAGGGTTATTCCTTTGGAATTTAAAAAAAAAAAAAATCAGGCTGGAGAAACGGCTTAGTGGTTAAGATGCTTGCCTGCAAAGCCAAAGGATCCACATAAGTCAGATGCACAAGGTGGCACATGTGTCTGGAATTTGTTTGCAGTGGCTGGAGACCCTGGCATGCCCATTCTCTCTCTCTCTCTCTCTCTCTCTCTCTCTCTCTTTCTCTCTCCCTTCTTTCTCTCCCTCTCTCTCTAAAATAAATTAAAAATGTTTTTTTAAAAATCTAGGCAAGGGGCTGGAGAGATGGCTTAGTGGTTAAGCACTTGCCTGCGAAGCCTAAGAACCCTGGTTCGAGGCTTGATTCCCCAGGACCCATGTTAGCCAGATGCACAAGAGGGCGCACGCGTCTGGAGTTCGTTTGCAGTAGCTGGAAGCCCTGGCGTGCCCATTCTCTCTCTCTCTCTTCCTCCTTCTCTCTCTGTCGCTCTCAAATAATAAATAAAAGTCTGTCGCTCTCAAATAAATAAATAAAAGTAAACAACAAACAAATTTAAAAAAAAAATCTAGGCAAGCATGGGGTTCATGCCTTGTAAGTAAGAGCCATCTCTTAAGCCTAGAAAGCTGAGGTGAATTCAAGGCCAGCTTTGGGCTACAAAAAAAAACCAAACAAACAAACAAAAAAGTACCACCAAGCGTGACAGCGCACGCTTTTAATCCCAGCACTAGGGAGATGGAGGTAGGAGGATCGCCATGAGTTCAAGGCCAGCCTGAGACTTACAAAGTGAATTCCAGGTCAGCCTGGGCTACAGTGAGACCCTACTTTGAAAAAAAAAAATAATAATAAAACGATGAACGTTGAGCTGGGAAGATTGCTCGGTGGGTAAAGTGTTCGCTGTGCAAGCATGCCGACCAGAATCCCGATCCCCAGCAGTCAGGAAAAGACTGGGGCACAACAGTGAAGAGCCCAGCACTGCGCAGGCAGACACAGGAGGACAGCTGCGACTCCCTGGCCAGCTGGTCCACGTGAGCCAGTGAGCTCTAGGGTCAGTAGACCTTGTCTCAGGAAATTAGGTAGAATGCTTGGGCTGCAAGGTCACTGAGAAATCAAGCTGGAGCTGAGCTGAAACCCTCTTCCATGTGACAGAAAGCTGGAAAATGCTACGCTGCATGAAGCTCCATGGGAGAGAGAGAGAGAGAGAGGAATCTCCAGTGGAGATGCTCAACAGCGGACACTGCAAGCCTTAAGTTGGGCCAGACAGGCCAAATGAGCCAGTGGGTGCAATAAGGACACATCTGTTATGGGAGAAACCAACCACTCTCTAAATTGGACTGGAGGCTCATTCCACAGGAAGGAATACATGACTTGTACTGAAAACCTAGTCAGAGCCTATAGCAAGGGAGGTCATGAGCCGTAGGGGAGTAATGTCTGCTGCTATCTGGCTAAGTACATATATTATGTTCACCTAACTTCCCTGTAAGCACTGTTCTTTATTTTTTTTTTTATGAGAGAGACTTGGCGCTCCAGGACCTCCAACCACAGCAATCAAATTCCAGGCACGTGCACCATCTTGTGTGCATGTGCAACCTTACACGCTTGCATCACCTTGTGCATCTGGCTTATGTAGGATCTGGAGAGTCATCCTTAGGCTTTGCAGGCAAGCACCCTAACCATTAAGCCATCTTACCAGCCCTGTAAGCACTTCTCTTAATGTTCATACCAATATATTTTTGCCACTCTCACTTTTGGTTAAAGAAGCTTCTCTTTCCAGATGGCAGTGACCACTGGGATGACTCAAAAGGCACTATAAACCAGGCATGGAGGGTCATGCTTTTAGTCCCAGCACTCAGTAAGCAGAAGTAGGAGGATTGCTGTAAGTTCGAGCCCACCCTAAGACTACATAGTAAATTCCAGGACAGCTTGGGCTAGAGTGAGACTCTACCTCAAAAAACAAAAGAAACAAACAAACAAAATAAAAAAGGACCATACTGCTAAAAGGAAGCAACGTAAGAGTGTTCAGCACTGAAACATCTCAGCCATACCTTCCAAGGCTCAGGGTCCATTGCAGAAGAGGTGGCAAAAAGAATGTAAGAGCCGGCCAGGCGTGGTGGCGCATGCCTTTAATCCCAGCACTCGGGAGGCAGAGGTAGGAGGATGGCTGAGAGTTCCAGGCCACCCTGAGAATACAGAGTGAATTCCAGGTCAGCCTAAGCTAGAGTGAGACCCTACCTCGGAAAACCAAAAAGAAAACAAAGAATGTAAGAGCCAAAGAAAGGGTAGACTTCTTACAATGTACTCTTCCAGACACAAATTGGCCTGAATATCCATGACCTCACAGTGCCTGGTACTATGTACACAAGACCTTCATAATAGCAGGAAAAGTTGACAACATCAAAATAAAAGAGAGGGCCTGGAGAGATAGCTTAACAGGTAAGGTGCTTGTCTTTAAAGCCTATGGACCCAGGTTCAGTTTCCCAGTGCCCGTGTAAGCCAGGTGCACAAGGTGCACATGCATCGAGTTCCTTTGCAGTAGCAACAGGTCCTGGTGCACCCATTCTCTCTATCTGCTTCTTTCTCTCTTTCTCAAATTAATTAATTAGTTAAAAAGAAATTTCAGGGCTGGAGAGATGGCTCAGCGGTTAAGGCAAATGCCTGTGAAGCCTAAGAACCCAGGTTCGATTCTCCAGGTCCCATGTAAGCCAGATGCACATGGTGGCACATGCAGTCTGGAATTCGTTTGCAGTGGCAAGAGACCCTGGCACATCCGTTCTCTCTCTCTCTTTCTCTCTCTCTTCCTCTATCTGTCTCTAATAAATAGATAAATAAAAACAAATCTTTAAAAAAATTAAATTTCGGGCTGGAGGGATGGCTTAGCAGTTAAGGTGTTTGCCTGCAGGGCCAAAGTACCCAGGTTCGATTCCCCAGGACCCACGTTAGCCAGATGCACAAGGGGGCACACATGTCTGGAGTTCGTTTGCAGTGGCTGGAGGCCCTGACGTGCCCATTCTCTCTCTCTCCCTCTGTCAAATTAATTATTAATTAACTCATTTTAAAAAAAGGAGAGGGGATATGATGGAGAGTGGATTTGTGAAGGGGGAAAGTGGAGGAGGGGAGGAGAGGAAATTATCATGATTTATCGCATATAATTATGAAAGCTGTCAATAAAAAAAGTTTAAAAAAATAATAAGATGTAAGGGGCTGGAGAGATGGCTCAGCAGTTAAGGCATTTGTCTATAAAACCTAATGACCGGGGTTCGATTCCTTAGCACCCATGTAAAGCCAGATACACAAAGTGACGCATGCGTCTGGAGTTTGTTTACAGTGGCTAGAAGTCCTGGAATGCCTAGCTGCCCCCCCCCCTCTCTTTCTCTCATAAAATAAATAAATATTTTTTAAAATAAGGTGGAGCTGGGCATGCTAACGCATGACTTTAATGCCAGCACTGGGGAGGCAGAGGTAGGAGGATCACTGTGAGTTCGAGGTCACCCTGAGAGTACATAGTGAACACCAGGTCAGCCTGGGTCCAAGTGAGACCCTACCTCGAAAAACTAAAATAAATAAATAAATAGATAGGTAAAATAATGTGGAGAAGCAATAATGGGAGCCACTCAATGTCAACCTCAGACCTCCACGTATACCCACAAACACACGCACCCACATGTAGACAGACACAAATGCACACATGTGCACACACACACACACACACAAGTGTGTGCGCGCACACAGCCATTCAACCTTACCTTCTACAACGTCTAAATTCCAGGTAACAGATAACATCCAAAGCTCTCATAAGACCTGGCCACACAGTTCTCCCAGCATCCTCACTTCCTATGCACCGAAGGCCAATGCCGGTTGCCTCTCTGCTCAGGCTGGAAACATAGAGCCCTTGCCGAGTGCCTGCTGCCCCGCTGCCTGTCTGCTCCCTGTCCATGTCTGTATTTCAAGTTTCCCTTCAGTCCAGCTCCTCCACACGTCCCTCCGCTTCTCCAGCAGACGCCCTGGTCTCCATTCTCTTGACGTTGGTGTCAGCAAGTCAGCCACTCACTGGGAAACTAATGAAGAGGCACAGATGGAGTGGAGAAAGGGTTGGGAAGGGCCTAGAAGGGACCGTTCAGCTCTCCGCACGCAGGTGAAGGCGTCCATAGAACAACCATTAGTTTCTGTCATTTCTGACTCCCCAGAGGGGGCCTGGCGTGAAATGATTCAGGAAGGCTTCGACATTCAGACGATAATTAGAGCCGCTAGGGGCAGATTTGAGTGTTTGGGAAAGGTATGGAGCATAAATGTAAAAGAGCAGAAAGCCTGCCCGTGTATCTGGGTCACTCCAGCAAGATGGCAAGCGGTGGGCTAGACAGAATTCCACCGATGCCCTCCTGCCCGCCTTGCTCCATCCCAAGCACCGGTACCTCAACCCTCCCTGAACATGTTGTGCCCTCTAGGCACTGAGGCAGGTGGCAGGGCCCCCTAAGCCCCATCCTTCAGATAAAGATACTGACAAGAAGGAGCCAAGCATCGTGGCACACAGCTTTAATCCCAGCACTCGGGAGGCTGAGGTAGAAGGATCGCCATGAGTTCAAGGCCATCCTGAGAGTACATAGTGAATACCAGATCAGCCTGGGCTACAGAGAGACACTACCTCGAAAAACCAAAAAATGAAAAATAAAAAGCCAGGCATGGTGGTGCATGTCTTTAGTCCCAGCACTTACGAGGCAGAGGTAGGAAGATCACTGTGAGTTCGAGGCCACCCTGAGACTACCTAATGAATTCCAGGTCAGCCTGGAGTACAGCGTGAGACCCTATTCCCCAACCCCCGCAAAAAAAAAAAAAAAAAAAAAAAAAAAAAAAAAAAGGAAGGGCTGGAGAAATGGCTTAGCAGTCAGTTAAGGTGCTTGTCTGCAAAGTCTAAGGACCTAGGTTTGATTCCCCAGATCCACGTAAGCTCACATGGTGGCGAGTGCATCTGGAGTTTGTTTGCAGTGGCTAGAGGCCCTGGCATACCCATTCTTTTTCTCCTCTCTCTCTAATAAATAAATAAAATTTTTTAAAAAAAAAAAAAAAGAAAGAAAAGAGGGCTGGAGAGAGGGCTTAGCAGTTAAGCGCTTGCCTGTGAAGCCTAAGGACCCTGGTTCGAGGCTCGATTCCCCAGGACCCACGTTAGCCAGATGCACAAGGGGGCGCACGTGTCTGGAGTTCGTTTGCAGGGGCTGGAGGCCCTGGCGCACCCATTCTCCTTCTCTCTCTATCGGCCTCTTTCTCCCTCTGTCTGTCACTCTCAAATAAATAAATAAAAATAAAACAAAATTAAAAAAAAAAAAGAAAGAAAAGACACAGAAGACCCATCCACTCAGAAAAGAGCCGGTCTTGCCTCTTGCTGCCACCAGCTAAATCAAAGGTGTTGGTTTCTTTCCTACAGACTTGAGTAAAAAACTGATTCCAGAGTTCTCTATGACCAGAAATGTCCTGAAACTGTAGTGGGAAGGGCTGGTCAGGTAACAGAAGAAATCACCTCAGACAAGAAATCAGAGCAAGGGGTCTGATGTCTGCCACTTCTTTTTTTTTTTTTTTAGTTTTTTGTTTGTTTGTTTGCGGAGTCTCACTGTAGCCCAGGCTGACCCAGACTTCACTATGTAGCTCAGAGTGCACAGTACAAAATGCCTTCCCCAGTGGAGAGACAGACTGCATCAGAGGCCCACACTGCCTATGGAGTCCATCAAAAAAGCCTTTGGTGCCAGGAATAGATGGTAAGACCCTATTGCTGAAGACTCCACATGCTTGGGCTGCAAGGCCACTGAGAAATCCTGCTGGAACTGAGCTGATAACCTCCTCCATGTATACCAGCTGCCAGAAAGCTGGAAAAAGCCATTCTGCATGCAGTTCAATGGGAGAGACATCACCAGTGAAGATACTCAACAGTGGACACTGCAAGCCTTACATTTGGCCAGCCAGGCCAAATGAGCCAATGGGTGCAATAGTGGCACATCTGTCATGGTGGAAACCAACTGCCCTCCAATTGGACTGGAGGCCTGGTCAATGGGAGGGAATACATCCCTGACACTGAAAACTTAAATCAGGCTTAGTCATGAGCCCTAGGGGTGTAACGTCTGCTGCTGTCTGGCTAAATGTATATAGTATGCTTATCAAATGCCCAGTAAGCACTTCTCTTAATGTTCATGTCCTTGTATTAATGCTACTCTCACTTTTGGTAGAGAATCTTCTCTTTTCAGATGTCAGTGACCTTGGGATGACTCAGAAGGCATCATGGTGCTGGAAAGAAGTGACCAGAATGCTCAGTACTGCAATATCTCTATCACACCTTCCAAGGCTCAGGGTCTAAGGCAGAAGAGGCAGCAGAAAGAATGTAAGAGCCAAAGGAAGGATAGGACTCCTTTACAATGTGCTCCCCCCAGACACAAAATGGCCTGGATATCCATGACCTCACAGTGCCTGACCCTACCTACACAAGACCATCATAAGAGGAGGAAAAGATCATGACATCAAAATAAAAGAGAAACTGATTGAGAGGGGGAGTGGATATGACGGAGAGTGGAGTTTCACAGGAGAAAGTGGGGGAGGGAGGGTATTACCATGGGATATTGTTTATAATCATGGAAGTTGTTAATAAAAAGTTGGAAAAAAAAAAAAGCCTTTGGTGGGAGATGGTGCCACATGCACAGGTAGACAGGTGGTGGTGACAGAGCAGTCCCCACTGACACTATGGATCCTGGGAAAGCTAGCTGGGTCCTCTCATGGGCTCCACACGGCCTCACACTGAGGATGACTCACTGGCTGACATGGGAACTTGCACCTAGGATAGAAGTTTCTGGAGCTAGAAGGTAACAGTGCCCAATTATGTTCCCTGAGGCATGGATCACTGCCTCCACATGTTCCACCAAAGCAGTTTGTTTTTTCTTCTTCTCTCTCCCCCGCCTCCCACCCAGGTGGGCTCTCACTCTAGCCCAGGTTGACCTGGAATTCACTATGTAGTCTCAGGCTGGCCTCAAACTCAGAGATCCTCCTACCTTAGCCTCCCAAGCGCTGAGATTAAAGGCATGTGCCACCACACCTGGCACCAAGGCAGTGTTTTAATTTACCAAGATCTGCCCCATAAGAAGAGTTCTGTGGTAAAAGAAAAAAACAAATAGAGCTGGAGAGCACTTGCCTAACATCCATTAGAGCCTGTTTTTAATTAGCTAGCACTCCATTCCACCCACCTCCAAAGAAGAAGTGAAACCAACATAAAGTAACACATCCTTAACAGGGACAAGGTGGCTCCCAGCTTTAATCCCAGCACTCAGAAGGCTGAGGTAGGAGGATCTCTGTGAGTTCAAGGCCAGCCTGAGGCTACAGAGTGAGTTCCAGGTCAGGCTGGGCTAGACAGAGTAAGATCTAGCCTCAAGGGCTGGAGAGATGGCTTAGTGGCTAAAGCGCTTGCTTGTGAAGTCTAAGGACCCAGGTTCGATTCTCAGTACCCACAAAGTGGTGCTGCATTTGGAGTTCATTTGCAGTGGTTGGAGGCCATGGTGTGCCCATTCTCTCAATCTCTCTCTCTCTCAAATAAATAAAGGTTTTTTTTTTAATTTAGCCTCAAAATTATAAAATGAAATGCATCCTTAAAAAGAAGGGATTTCAGTGGAGGAGAAATTTGGGAGGAAGAAAATGGAAGATGGTAGAAGGGATTATTCTATATGTAGGGAGTTTGTCAATAAGAAGTTTGTTGTTTTTTTTTTTTTAGGTAGGGATCTCACTGTAGCCCAGGCTGACCTGGAATTCACTCGGTATTCTCAGGGTGGCCTCGAACTCACGGTGATCCTCCTACCTCTGCCTCCTGAGTGCTGGGATTAAAGGCATGCGCCACCACAGCCCGGCTAAGAAGTTTTGTTTTGTTTTGTTTTTAATAAATAAAGTGGAGGGAAAAAAATACATCCTTGGTGCTGAAGAGATGGCTCTGCGGTTAAGGTGCTCACCGCTGGCAAAGCCAAAGGACCCAGGTTAGAGTCCCCAGTACCCAATTAAGACAGATGCACATGCACAAAGCACGTGTCTGGGGTTCATTTGCAGTGGCTGGAGACCCTGGTGCACCCGTTCTCTCCCTCTCTGTGTGTCTCTCTCAAATAAATAAAATATGTTTTTAATGCATCCTTTACAAAAACTTACACACACACATTTACTCAAACAGCATGTGCCACTCTCCCCAAGAGGTGGTATCTTGCTATTCCCAAATGCTACCCTAGTTTTGTCTAATGTATCAAATATAAGATTAACCTGCTTGAAAAGGGGTTTTTTTTGTTTGTTTGTTTGTTTGTTTGTTTTCCTAAGGACTTCATGATCCTCTTGGAAACCACAGAACTCTGCATTGTGGAAAAATGGCCTGAAATTATATCCCTGGGGATAATATATAGAACCCCTATTCTATCCCTTCCTAGAGGTCTGGAGTAGATCCTCAAAGGTCAGGTTTCTCAAAATCCCCACCTTCTTCAGCAAGTATGGAAAGAGTGGGAGTTAATTAATGGCAATCTGTCCGCTGGTTTCCGTAGTCCAGAGAGAAAATCTAGGGCTGACTGATGCACACGCCTCCCAGTGAGGGGCTCTAAACTCTACGCTTCCTTGGACTTGTACAAGCAGACCTTTGATAAACTTCTTCCTTTGAAAATAAACACACAGAAGCAAATAAAAATTGTCCTTATAGGATCCCACCCCTCTGTGCTCATCCTCAGGGCTGCATCTGACGGCCCCTTAGCATCTTCCAAGAGCTGCCCCAGGAAACAAGCACTGATAAGCCACATTTGCACAGAGAGAGAGAATGCAGATCTGAGGGACAGAGACGCGAGAGCCAGAAGCCCATGTGAGAGGCAGCAAGGGCACCATCCATGGTGACCTGCTATGTGGCCAGTTAGTTGAGCCACCCTGTATGCCAGTTGCCTTCAGCTGGGGAAAGTGAGGTTGAGATGAGAGCCGCTACCAGGAACTTATAAAATCATTCCCTTAATAAGTGAGGCTTTTAACAGCCACATAAACGGGTCTCCTAAGCCTTTGGCCCACAAATTGCTAAGGGCAGTTTTTCAGCTCTCTGGGTTCAACTTACACACGTGTCTTACTGCTTTTATTGTGTGCTATCGAGTCACTTGAAGAACAAGGACAAGGCCTACCCCGGGACACATTTTCTTGGTTCCTGGCACTGAACGCGTTAAGGGAGACAATACACAATAATTCAAAACTCCTGGCGCCCATGCTTGCTGTGCATTTTAACCACTCGGAGCGACGGTTTTGTCTCTGGCAAGGCGGGAACAGCAGACAGACAGTTCGCAGGGTGTTAGCAGCGATTCAATGTGCTAAGGTGGAGTGCCTGCTACAACAGGCACGGTAAAGTGCTCGGTCTCCTTCCTCAGTGCCTTTGCACCCCCCCCCAGACCCCCCACCTAGTCCAAGAGGCTGGCTTCCATTCGCCCCAACCGGGCCAGGACAAGCCTGCAAGTCTCGAGCTCGCAGCGGCACCCCTCCCCCAACACACACTTACAAACCCGTCAGGTCCAAGAGCAAGAACACTGGGATTCCAAAGGGCACCGACTCAAGGGAAACCAGGTACCGGCCTTCCTGCACCCACCCCCCCCCCCCCCCACACACACACCGACAGGCTCTCTCTCTCTCGGGGTTCTCACGGAGGCAACTGAGCCCCAGAAACCACCAGCAGGATTTTCCCATGGTGCAGTGCAACTTCCCCAACTTTTCCGGGCCCACAGTTTCCAGAGAAACCCGGGGCAGGCATTGTGCAGAGAATCGTGCGCAGAAGTCCAGCCGAGCGGAGGGCACAGGGCTGCCCAAACGACGGAAGGAAACAGAGACAAGCCACCTAGTGACAAAAGACACCGGTGGTCCTGAAACCGGGTGGCCAAGGGTCCGAAATGTAGCAATAGCGCTGCTGGCCTGGCTTCTGTTGTCTTAGACCGCTTGCTTGTAAAGCTCGCAGAGGGAGATGGTGGGTGAAGCAGCTCGGGACAGGACCCGACCGACATCCCTCCGGGCTGTCCCTCCCCCCACGACCCCAGCCTCTCTCCCCCCCCCCCCCCCCGCCAACCTCCACCCATCGACGGGGACCTGATGGACTTCCAGTGGATCCTGCAGCCATGGCCCACGCTGGAGAGGGAAAGAAAGCCAAGCAAGGCCTCCTTGCAGGGTTATTGTTCCTGGGGGGCTGGCTTGGGGGGGATTGGGGGTGTCTAGGAGACAGGAGGTGTGAACTGGGGAGCAGGGAGGGAAAGATGCCACCCACGGCACACACACACACCCCCTACCAAGGCCAGGTAGGAGTTACAAAAGGGTCCCCGGTGGCACGGCTGTGTGGGCACGGAGGGTGTCGCCGGACGCGCGCGGCTCAAGGCGTGGGGGGGTGGGGGTGGAGGAGAGGTTTGCCAGCGGCTGGGGCACACTCACCGGCGCCCTCGGCGGGCTGCGGCGGGCCCGGGACGACCCCGTTCAGGTAGAGCATGGACAGCAGGTGAGGCTGCGTCTTCTCGAGCGCGGCGCGCAGGTCCTGGGAGTGATCGCGCTCTTTGGCCAGCAGCAGCTCGAGCAGCAGCTCCGCCTTGGCGCCGCCGCCCGCCTCCCGGTCCAGCTGCCTCCGTTCGCCGGGGCTGAGCGCTCCCGCGGCCTCGAGCAGCCCGAGCACGGCCTCCACCTCGGTCATGGACTGGGCCAGGCTCTGCTGACACTGAGCGAGCAGCTCGCGGCGCGGCGGCTCCATGCTGGCGGGGGGACGGGGACCGGGGCGAGGGCGAGGAGCACGGCCCGGGCTTCCCGAGGCCGGAGGAAGGTGATCAGATCTGGGCGACAGCTTAGCTCACCGGGAGCCGCGACACGGTGGACGAGTCCATGGACCGGAGTTGGCTGTTTTTTTGTTGTTGTTTTTTTTTTTTTCTTTGGGGTGGGGGGATTGGAAGGAGGGGGTGGGTGCAGGGAGGAAGATGGCCTGAGCTCAGCTTTGGGGGGCCCACCCTCCTCCCCCCCCCTCCGGGGAAGGGGAACGGCGGGCGGGTGCTCAGCGGTCACCGCCTCCCGGGCTCCGGAGCGCAGCCATGTTGGCTGCGGCGGCGGGACTGGAGGAGGAGGAGGAGACGGAGGAGGAGAAGGAGGAGGTGGTGGAGGTGGGGACGGCGGCCCGGGCGCGCCCCGAGGCCGGGCTCCAACCGGGCATGCTCCCCCTTTTTCTCCCCCCTCCACGCCTCCCTGCGCCTGCGGAGCGCGCGCGCCGTCCCCGCCGCCGCTCACCACAATCGCCGGGCAATGTCACCGGGGACCCCCACCCACCCCGATGGCTTCGACCCCCGCGCGTCCCGGTCCGGGCTCACCCGAGCCCCGCGGCCGCCCTCAGCTCCGCCATGGCCCGCCCTTCCCGCCGCTCTCCTCCTCCTCCTCCTCCCCGGCCCGGCCCTCGGGGAGGCGGGTGAGCCAGCGAGCAAAGGGATGGGCGGAGGGGAAGGGTCCCGCCTCCCAGCACCCCCCACCCCACAACCTACCCAGCCGGGGTCCCGGGTCACCGCTGGGCACAAACGACAACCTTCCAAGCCTTTTCAATACCACCACCACCTCCTCATACACATCCTGCTCCCAATCTAGGGGCTCTGGAGATCCGTAAAATAAACCCTAGACACAATGGAAGGGAGGAATCCCCTCAAAACTTGGACATCTGGGCTGGAGAGGTGGCTTAGCAGTTAAGGCAAAGCCAAGGGACCCAGGTTCGATTCCCCAATACCCACGTAAAGCGAGATGCACAAGGTGGCGCATGCATCTGGAGTTCGTTTGCAGTGGCTTGAGGCCGTGGCGCGCCCATTCTCTCTGTATCTGTATCTTTCTCTCTCAAATAAGTAAATAATTTAAAATGCTAGGGCTACATAAATTCCTTTGAAGGTTCTGGTAAAAAAAAAAAAAGTGACAAACAAACTTGGACATCCCCCATTTAATGACCTCTCTGGAATCTATCCCCATTCCAAGGGGTCTTTAAATAAAACCCCCTAACCCGAGGCTCTGTAAATGGAATGTTTTCCCTCAACTTTGTCACTGAACCCAGTTGATCCCCAGAGGCTAAAGGTGGCTGGATGTTGGCAGGAGCAGGGGGTATGGATGAGGAAGACAGCAATGAAGGTTTGCTGTGGGGTATTTAGTGCAAGAGAAATGCCCCCCCCCCACACACACACACACTGCATGGGGGCTCCTGCCACCTCCAGGTTGTAGCAAACCACAAAGCTACCTGGCTTCCAGCATGACTTCAAGAGGATCTAACCAGGCTTCAGAATCCAAGAATTTCTCCCACCTTCCATGACATCCCTCTGTGCAGACAGAATACTCAGCAGCGACTGGAGGACAAGTATTCCAAAGGCAGACTCCCAAGGGATTCCTCTCAGCAGTCCCGGGACTCCTGGAGTGGCTGGGGTCCTGGGGACAACTTCAGTGTCTGGCTGGCAGCTACTGGATCTCCCTTGCAAACATGGGGGTCCAGGGGCTCTTTCTACTGGCATCCTGCCACCCCTGTACTTCCTCTTCCACACCCTCGCCCAAAGCAAAGCCTTAATTGTTGTTTCTTTGATGGGAGACATCACATTTATTTCATAGAAACACACTCTGTACAGTAATTTAAACGAGGGCTGGGGATATGGCTTAGCGGTTAAGACACTTGCCTACAAAGCCAAAGGACCAACGTTTGACTCCCCAGGACCCATTCACGGTGCACAAGGTGGCCCATGGATCTGGAGTTCATTTGCAGTGAGTGGCTGAAGGCCCTGGTGTGCCCATTCTCTCCCCCTGCCCATCTCTAATAAATAAATAAAAAAGAGTACCACCATTTGCTTCTCAGTTCTAACCAATTAGTTATCCTTACTTATCTGTGTCCTCCTCAGGAGAAAGGGGTTGGGGTGAGATTCTCAGCTACGACTTTAGGACTAAGTTCAAGGGGGTCCATGAAGCCTTTGAAATTATCTCAAGAGTTTTTGTGAATTTTTCTGTATTTTCTAAGGTCCATTGCTTTCACAGATTCTTTCAGGCTTCCATGATCCAACATTCGAATATGGTGCGGTGGGTGGGGTGGGGAATACTATATGAAGATCCCTCCTTATGGGCTGGAGAGATGGCTTGGCAGTTAAGGCGCTTACCTGTGAAGCCTTAAGGACCTAGGTTCAATTCCCCAGTACTCCAGATTACAAGGTGGCTGATGGGCCTGGAGTTCCTTTGCCATGGCTAGAGGCCCTGTCTTGCCCATTCTCTCTTTACCTGCCTCTCTCTCTAATAAATAAAATATTTTTTTTAAAAATCCCTCCCTGTTCATATAGCCTGATGTGGCAGTTACTTTTTCATTGCTAAGGCAAAACATCCTACAGCAAGCACCTTATGAGAGGAAAGGGTTTATTTTGTTACAATTTCAGGGGCAAGTTTCGTCATGGTGAAGGGACAGGGGGCTTCGCATGGCAAGATCAGGTGGCCAGGCATCACATCCTCACACCAGCAGGGAGAAAGTAGCAAGAGGGAGCTGAGTTCAGCAAAAATGACTGGACAAGAAAATCTCAAGGCCCACCCGCAGTGACACAGTTCTTCCAGCAGAGCTCCACCCCCTCAAGGCTCCGCAACGTTCCCAAACAGTGCCACCAACTGGGGATTGAGCATTCAAACACATGACACCAGCAGGACACTTTACATTCAAACCACCACTCCTGGCCTATGGGCAAAAAAAGGAAAAAAATTATACACACACACACATATATATATTTTTCCCCTAGGAGAATGGAGCCTGGCTATGGCAAGTGCCATAATTTTGCACAAGCTCCCTGGCTCTTTCCCACAGCTGAAATAACATCTCTCCTGCTGGCCACCACTTCCCTTACAGTAACCACAGATCCTAAATTATTCTCAAGTACCCATCAGGACATACCTAGAACCTCTGCCCTTAGTGGAGTTAATAGAAATCCGGGTGACGGAAAGGAAGGTCGATGTGGACAGAGTTCCGGAAGAAGAGGGAAAGTTGGATATTAACTTGGTTTGTGGTTAGAACTAACTGTAAGTTGGGCTGGAGAGATGGCTCAGTGGTTAAAGGTGCTTGCTTGCAAAGTCTAATGGCCCACGTTCAATTCCCTGGTAGCCACATAAAGCCAGATGCACTAAGTGGCACAGGTGTCTGGAGTTTGCAGTGGAAGGAGGCCCTGATGTGCCCGTTCTCTCTCTCTTCCTCTCTCTCTCTCTCTCTCCCTGCCTCTTTCTCATAAATAACTTTTTGTTTTGTTTTTTGTTTTTCAAGGTAAGATCTCATTCTAGCTCAGACTGACCTGGAATTCACCATGTAGTCTCAGGGTGGCCTTGGACTCGGAGCAATCCTCCTACTTCACCTCCCAAGTACTGGGATTAAAGGTATGCGCCTGGCTCTTTTGGGTTTTCTTTTTAAGGTAGAGTGTTGCTTTAGCCCAGGCTGACCTGGAATTCACTATGTAGTCTCAGGGTGGCCTCAAACTCATGGCCATTCTCTTACTTCTGCCCCCTGAGTGCTGAGATTAAAGGTGTGCACTGCCATGCCCGGCACTCTCATAAATAAATAAAAAATATGCTTTTAAAAAAGAATGGTCTGAGGGGCTGGAAAGATGGCTTAGTGGTTAAGCACATGCCTGTGAAGCATAAGGACCCTGGTTCGAAGCTCAACTCCCCAGAATCCATGTAAGCCAGATGCACAAGGTGGCGCATGCATCTGGAGTTCATTTGCAGTGGCTGGAGGCCTTGGTGTACCCATTCTTTCTCTCTTTCTCTCTCTGCCTCTTTCTCTCTCTAAAAAAATAATAATAATAATTTTAAAAAGCCTATGGTGGGGAGGCTATGAGCCTTAGGGGTGTAAAGCCTGCTCTTGTCTGGCTAAATGCATATATTATGCTCACCAAACTGCCCTGAAAGCACTATACTTAATGTTCGTACTCATATATTAATGCTGCTCTCACTTTTGGTTAAAGAAGCTTCTCTTTTCAGATGGCAGTGACCACTGGGATGACCCAAAAGGCAACATAATGCCGAGAAGAAGTGACAGAGGAGTGTCCAGCACTGAAACATCTCACCCTCCAAGGCTCAGGGTCCATTGAGGAAGAGGTGGCAGAAAGAATGTAAGAGCCAAAGGAAGGGTAGGTCTGCTTACAATGCAACTGTCCAGACACAAATCGCCTCAGTATCCATGACCTTGCACTGTCTAGCAGTACCTTCACAAGACCCTCATAATAGGAAGAAAAGATGATGACATCAAAATAAAAGGGAAGGGCTGGAGAAAAGGACCACGGTTCGATTCCCCAGGACCCACATAAGCACAAGGTGGCACATGTACCTGGAGTTCATCTGCAGCGATTAGAGGCCCTGGCATGCCCATTCTCCCTCCCCACCCTTCTCTACCTCTCTCTCTCAAATAAATAAATGGAAAATTTAAAAAAATAAAAGAGACTAATGGAGAGAGGGAGGGGATATGATGGAGAGTGGAGTTGTGAAGGGGAAAGTGGGGGAGGGAATTATCATGGTTTATTGTCTGTAAGTATAGAAGTTGTCAATAAAAAATTATACATTAGCAAGGTATGGTGGCACACACCTTTAATCCCAGCACTCAGGAGGCAGAGGTAGGAGGATCATCATGAGTTCGAGGCCACCCTGAGACTACATAGTGAATTCCAGGTCAGCCTGAGCTAGGGTGAAACCCTACCTCAGAAAACAAAACAAAGCAAAACAAACAAAAGAGAGAGAGAGAAAAGAAAAGAAAAGAAAAGAAAAGAAAAGAAAAGAGAAAGTTCTTGGGATTTGTGCAAAATGTAAATTCTAGGGTAGATAGTTTGGTTGGTGAGCATATTCAATTTTGGGATTCCTTTAACCAACCACTTTGGTATGACCTTTCATTTCTATAGCTGTTTCCCTTGTCTGGAAAGACAATCTTTATAGCACAGACATAATCAAGTTAAAATGAGGTCATACTGGATTACTGAAAACTCTAATCCAATGGGTGCAGACAGCCATGGGGGAGATGGCATGTGGAGGGGTGCATGCATAAGCCAAGGGAACTTCCGTGGCAACTGCCAGGATCCAGAAGCTAGGCTCCTTCATGGTCTCCAGAAGGAGCCAATTTACCAACTCCTTGGTTTTGAATTTCTGGCTTCAAAAACTAGCTGGGGAGGGGAGGGAGAGAGGGAGGGAGTTACCATGGGTTATTGTCTATAATTATGGAAGCTGTCAATAAAAAAAGTTTAAAAATTTTTTAAAAACATAGCCAGGTATGGTGGCACACACCTTTAATCCCAGCACTTGGGAAGCAGAGGTAGGAGGGTCGCCATGAGTTCGAGGCCATCGTGAGACTACATAGTGAATTCCAGATCAGCCTGGAATAGAGTGAAACCCTACCTTGAAAAACCAAAAACAAAACCAAAAAAAAATTAAAACTTGAAAATTAAAAAATTACCAGCTGGGTATGGTGGCGCATGCCTTTAGTCCCAGCACTTGGGAGGCAGATATAAGAGGATGTGAGTTCAAGGCTACCCTGAGACTACATAGTGAATTTGTGGTCAGCCTGGGCTACATCAAAACCCTATTTAAAAAAAAAAAAAAAAACAAACAAAAACAGGGCTGGAGAGATGGCTTAGCTGTTAAGGTGTTTGCATGCAAAGCCAAAGGATCCCGGTTCAATTCTCCTGGACCCACGTAAGCCAAATGCACAAGGGGGCGCATGCGTCCAGAGTCTGTTTGCAGTGGCTGGAGGCCCTGGAGCACCCATTCTCTCTCTGCCTCTCTCTCTCTTTCTGTCTGTCTCTCTGTCTCTCTCTCTCCCTCTTTCTCTCTCTCAAATAAATAAATAAAATATTTTAAAAAAAAAACTGTGAGCCACAGCCGCGGGAACTGTTGTAGAAGAGGAGGAGCAAAGACTGTACAATCCACAGAGGAGGGAAGAGATACCCTGAGGCACATCCCTGCCCACCCAGAGACTAACAGAGGCCCTAACTACCCCACAGTGAGCACCAAGGTCCCTACTGCGGAGGGCCCTCAGAGAAATGGAGACTGGGACTGAGGGGATACAAGACTGTAACCTGTGAGGGGCTGGAGAGATGCTTTAGCGGTTAAGACACTTGCCTGCAAAGCCTAAGAACCCAGGTTCAATTCCCCAGTACTCCTGTAAAGCCAGAGGCACAAAGTTCTACATGCATTTGGAGTTCATGTGCAGTGGCTAAAGGCCTTGGCATGCCTATTCTCTATCTGCCTCTTTCTCTCTCATAAATAGATAAATAAAATACTTCAAAAAAAAACAATTGCCTGACTAAAATGCTGGCTTTGGGGGCTGGAGAGATGGCTTAGCGGTTAAGCACTTGCCCGTGAAGCCTAAGGACCCTGGTTCGAGGCTCGATTCCCCAGGACCCACGTAAGCCAGATGCACAAGGGGGCACATGCATCTGGAGTTTGTTTGCAGTGGCTGGAGGCCCTGGCGCGCCCATTCTCTCTCTCTCTCTATCTCTATCTATCTTCCTCTTTCTCTCTGTCTGTCACTCTCAAGTAAATAAATAAAAAAGAACAAAAAAAATTAAAATAAAATAAAATGCTGGCTTTGCAGTTTATGAGCTGGGTAATGCTGGGTAAACCTGTCTGTGCCTCAGTTTCCTCATATGTACAATCGAGGTGACGAGGAAATAGTATGGGACTGGGGCTCAGTCCAGGGCAGCCGCTTCTCTCCTGGCCTCTTTCTGAGAGGAGAGGCGGCAGAGAAGCATGTAGCAACAGGTTCTGCCCAGCTCTTTTCAGTTTCCTGAATGAATAGTTGTAGTCTCTGGCTGAAAGATTTCCATTGAGCTAGTTAGTGTTCAGACACTAAGCCCGGGGGGCCCTCCCGCCTCATTCTCTGCTGAATCCTAACACTGCACCTGGTATATACTACGTGCTCAATGGATTTTCCTTAATTATCAATGAACATATGCATGCAGTGAACGAAAGACTTCTGCATTGAGATTTTCAGTGGACAAAGGGTGTGGTGAAGTGTGTGCGTTGTTTGATCCTAGGTTTGCTCCCCAGCACCACAAAGAAACAACAAAACCTCACAATGAGGCTGGAAACAGGGATGGCTCAGAGGTTAGGGCACTTGCCTGCAAAGCCTAACAACCCCGGGTTCGATTCCTCAGTACCCACCTAAAACCAGACGCAGAAAGTGGCGCATGCATCTGGAGTTCATTTGCAGTGACTGGGTGTCCTGACACTCCCATTCTCTCTGCCTCTCTTCTCTGTCCCTCTCTCTCTGCTTGCAAATAAATAAAATATTTTTAAAAAAAAATTTTAAACCCACAATGTCAGTTTAAAATCAGAAATCTTGGCCGGGTGTGGTGGCGCACGCCTTTAGTCCCAGCACTTGGGAGGCAGAGGTAGGAGCATCGCCGTGAGTTCGAGGCCACCCTGAGACTACATAGTGAATTCCAGGTCAGCCTGAGCTAGAATGAGACCCTACCTCGAAAAGACAAAAATAAATAAAATAAAAGAATGAACTCTGGGCTGGAGAGATAGCTGAGCAGTTAAGGTGCTTGCCTGCAAAGCCAAAGGACCCAGGTTCGATTCCTCAGGACCCATGTAAGCCAGATGTACAAGGTGACACATGCGTATAAAGTTCATTTGCAGTGGCTAGAGGCCCTGGCATGCCCATTCTAGTAAATGAATAAATTAAAAAAAAAAATAGGGACCCATGTAAGGCAGATGCACAGTGACACAAGCACGCAAAGTTGCCTCTCCTTCCCTCTCTCTCTTGCTGTCATAAAAAAAAGAAAGTGCCATATTTCCCACAACTTTCCAGGAATGTTATGACTATGATATGAATTAAACCTGTTGAAAGAAAAACAGATTACCTTAAACTTGGCTCTTCATAGCTTCTCAAATCATGAAGACATTTTCCTTCCTCAGTACTTTTTGAGGTAGGGTCTCACTCTGGCCCAGGCTGACCTGGAATTCATTATGGAGTCTCAGGGTAGCCTCGAACTCACGGCGATCCCCCTACCTCTGCCTCCCGAGTGCTGGGACTAAAGGCGTGTGCCACCACGCCTGGCTATTCCTCAGTACTTTTGTTCCCTAGTTCATCGATGGTCCAGAAGCAAATGCCCTTTGTCTAAAACTCGAACCTAAGAGGGACCTGTCTCTAGTAATAAATCCTACCCAGAGGACATGGGACAACGCAGCAAGCTCCGGGGTCAGAGCTGAAGGTGTTTGAGAACCCTGGATTGAACCTGATGAAGAATTACCTGATGATTAATGACTCCATAAATATTTAATTATTTATAGAGTGCCTGCCCTGTGCCTAGATGCTAGGCTAGCCCTAAGGCTACCCACCTCACTTTGCAGGAAGACCTGAGAAGTTGCTTACAAACTCCAGGCCAATGACTACTCCTACCCTAAATTCCCCCTCACAGACTATCTTCACTGAAAAAAAAAAAAAAAAAAAACCCTGCAGGGCTAGAGAGATGGCTTAGCAGTTAAGGCGTTTGTCTGCAAAGCCAAAAGACCCAGGTTCAATTCCCTAGAACCCACATAAGCCAGATGCACTAGGTAGCGCATGCAGTTGGTATTTGTTTGCAGCAGCTGGAGGTCCTAGTATGTCCATTCTCTCTTTATCTCTCTCTCTCCCTCTCACACTCGCTCATAAATAAGTAAATAAATATATCCCTGCAAAGCAAAACTATCTCAGGTATTGCTGAAGGATCCACATACTTGGGCTACAAGGTCACTGAGAAATCCTGCTGGAACTGAGCTGAAAACCTCTTCCATGTAGACCAGCTGACAGAAAGCTGGAAGAAGCCATTCTGCATGAGCCAATGGGTGCAATAGTGGCACATCTGTCATAGTGGAAACCAATTGCCCTCTAATTGGACTGAGGGCCCACTCCATGGGAGGGAATACATCCCTGATACTGAAAACTTAAAACAGGGGTAGTCATGAGCCCTAGGGGTGTAACATCTGCTGCTGTCTGGCTAAATGTATATACTATGCTTATCAAACTGCCCAGTAAGCACTTCTCTTAATGTCCATACCCATATATTAATGCTACTCTCACTTTTGGTAGAGAATCTTCTCTTTTCAGATGGCAGTGACCTTGGGATGACTCAGAAGGCATCATGGTGCTGGAAAGAAGTGACAGGAGTGCTCAGCACTGCAATATCTCACACCTTTCAAGGTTCAGGGTCTGTTGCGGAAGAGGTGGCGGAAAGAATGTAAGAGCCAAAGGAAGGGTAGGACTCCTTACAATGTGCTCCCCCCAGACACAAAATGGCCTGGATATCCATGTCCTCACAGTGCCTGACACTATATACACAAGACCATCATAATAGGAGGAAAAGATCATGACATCAAAATAAAAGAGAGACTGATTGAGAGGGGGAGGGGATATGATGGAGAATGGAGTTTCAGAGAGGAAAGTGGGGGGAGGGAGGGCATTACCATGGGATATTTTTCATAATCATGGAAGTTGTTAATAAAAAAATTTGAAAATAAATAAAAAACTATCTCAGGTGTTGAATTCACTTGCTTCATTCACCCCATAACTACTTGGATATGCCAGGGTCCAGGCTCAATTTAGATAGAATGTTAAAATACTTTTAAACCAGGCATGGTGGCTCACGCCTTTAATCCCACCACTCAAGAGGCAGAGGCAAGAGGATCACTATGAGTTCATGAGCACCCTGAGAATACATAGTGAATTCTAGGTCCACCTGGGCTACAGTGAGAGCCTACCTCGGAGGGGGAGTGTGTGTGGGGGGGGATGAATTTGGGAGGGAAAGGAGATGAGCAGTGTTAGTTGCTTAGAATTGCAGGCAAGAGGCCAGGTGTGGTGGCGCATGCCTTTAATCCCAGCTGGGGAGGTAGACAGCAAGTGGATTGCCATGAGTTCGAGGCTACTCTGAGAGTACATAGTGAATTCCAGGTCAGCCTGGCCTAGAGAAGACCCTACCTCAAAAAAACAAATTAAAAAAAAAAACAAATAAATAAGCCCAGTGTGGTGGTGCATGCCTTTAATCTCAACACTTGGGAGGCAGAGATAGGAGGATCACCATGAGTTCTAGGCTACCCTGAGACTACACAGTGAATTCCAGGTCAGCCTGGGCTAGAGCAAGACCATATCTTGAAAATCAAAATAAATAAATAAATAAAAAAGAATTGCAGGCAGGGAGCTGGAGAGATGGCTCAGCTGTTAAAGGCACTTATTAGCCAAGTCTGCTGCCCCAGGTTCAATTCCCTAATACCCACATAAAGCCAGATTTACAAAGTTTACAAAGGGCATGCGTCTAAAATTAGTTTGCAGTGGGCTGGAGAGATGGCTTAGCGGTTAAGCGCTTGCCTGTGAAGCCTAAGGACCCCGGTTCAAGGCTTGATTCCCCAGGACCCACATTAGCCAGATGCACAAGGGGGCGCACATGTCTGGAGTTCGTTTGCAGTGGCTAGAAGCCCTGGCGCGCCCACTCTCCTCTCTCTCTCTCTCTCTCTCTCTGTCTCTCTCTGCCTCTTTCTCTCTCTATCTGTCACTCTCAAATCAATAAATAAAAATAAACAACAAAAAATTAAAAAAAAAATTAGTGTGCAGTGGCAAGAGGCCCTGGTGTGTCCATTCTCTCTCTGACTTTTTTTTTTTCTCTCCTTGCAAATAAATACTTTTGTTATTGTTGTTGTTTTTGGAGGGGTGGTCCAAGGTAGGATCTTGCTCTAGCCCAAGCTGACCTGGAGTTCACTATGTAGTCTCAGGGTGGCCTTGAATTCATGGTGATCCGGTGATCCTCCTACCTCTGCCTCCCAAGTGCTGGGACTAAAGGTGTGTGATACCCTGCTTGTTGTTGTTTTACTTTTTCAAGGTAGGTTTTCACTGTAGCCCAGGCTGACCTGGAATTCACTATGTAGTCTGAGGGTGGGAAATGGCCTCATCCTTTCCACCTCTGCCTTCCCAGTGCTGGGATTAAAGGCATGTGCCACCACACCCTGCTACAGATAAATAATTTTTTTAAAAAAAGCAGGCAGGAACTCCAATAGATCATTTCCATTTGTCCAGTGTAGACAAAAGACTCAGGTTTGAGAGTGACTCTAGAGTAAATACAGCCCTGACCACAGAGCAAGTCAGAACGGTGCCCCTTTCCTGAGCAGTAAGGACATGCCAGGCCCTGTTCTGTTTCCCTGAACCCCTCGGTGACTCTCCCGCACAGCCACAGATAGGAGGTATCATGACAGGCCCCACTGTGCAGGAGAGGGGACTCTGTCAGTCGGCATTCTGACCCCTTCTAACCCTTCTAATAGAGCGTGACTCTCACCTTGCAAGGAAGACAAACTCTACTGCAGGGAGAGCTTTTGATAACCCATCAGAATTGCCCCTGCTTAAAAAAAAAAAAAAAAAAAAGTGGCTGGAGGGATGGCTTAGCACTTAAGGCGCTTGCCTGCAAAGCCAAAGGACCCGGGTTCAATTCCCCAGGACCCATGTAAACCAGATACACAAGATGGTGCATGCATCTGGAGTTCGTTTGCAATGGCTAGAGGCCCTTATGTGCCCATTCTCTATCTGCCTATCTCTCTCTGTCAAGTAAATAAATAAAAGATTTTTAAGAAATGGAAGTGATCTCCTGAGGACAGTTATAAATCAACCAGCGTTCTGGCCCCGTTGATGCAGACATATGCAAATGAGATGTAAATAGACGCATGTACCCAGCCCAGGGTCGCAGAAGCAGCTTGCTAGAAGGAACCGTGCAGCTCAGAAACCCTTCAGGCCTTCATGAGCAGCTTCTCCTCTGCCCCTCCCTCCACCACACGGCAGCCATCTTGCTGTCAAGTCACCCAGCTCAGGGGGGAGAAGCTGCAAGGCGATAGGATCGGCCCCCGAGGAAGACCCTCGGTAAGCAAGCCTCCTTTGCTTGGGAAACAGCTGTCTAAAGAAAGTGACCAGCCGGGCGTGGTGGCGCATGCCTTTAATCCCAGCACTAGGGAGGCAGAGATAGGAGGATCACCGTGAGTTCGAGGCCACCCTGAGACTACATAGAGAACCATGTGCTTCCAGCTCTGCGCCGCCCCGCTGGGGAGCTGGGGAGTTCCCTGCAGACAGGCTCCTCCTTAATCCAAGCGCACACATGCATGCACTCCCACAAGGCGTTCCTGCAGCCGCAATGGCTGAGCACCCCAAAGGGGACTGCCTGCATGCAGGGACATGAGGTCCTCTGAAAGGTGGCACAGACACTCGACAAAGGCCAGACTGTAGCTATAGATACTGAGCCGGCAGCCAGTACAGAAAGCCAACCCACTATCTAAGCAGTCAGTGTAGGAGGTCAACCACAACCCACCACAAGCGGCAGGCTGCAGAGATGGCTTAATGGTTAAGGCGCTTGCCTGTGAAGCCTAAGGACCCATGTTCGACTCTCCAGATCCCACGTTAGCCAGACGCACAAAGATGAGGCAAGTGCAAGGTCGCACATGCCCGCTAGGTGGTGCAAGTGTCTGGAGTTCAATTTCAGTGGCTGAGGCCCTAGTGTGCCAATTCTCTTCTTTCTCTCTTTCTTTATATATTTTTTTGAGGGGGGGCTTCGAGGTAGGGTCTCACTCTAGCCCAGGCTGACCTGGAATTCACTGTGTATTCTCAGGGTGTCCTCGAACTCACAGCGACCCTCCTGCCTCTGCCTCCTGAGTGCTGGTATTAAAGGCGTGTGCCACCACATGGGGCTGCCCCTCTTAATCTCAATTCAGTTGCCACATACTTCCTCTTATTCTAAGAACACCTGGGGTCCAGTTCCTGTCCCCCCCCACACACACCCCCGGCTTTTTAAAAATTTAGCCGGGCATGGTGACACATGCCTTCAATCCCAGTACTTGGGAGGCAGAGGTAGGAGGATCGCCGTGAGTTCGAGGCCACCCTGAGACTACATAGTGAATTCCAGGTCAGCCTGAGCTAGAGTGAGACCCTACCTCAAAAAAAAAAAAAAAAAATAGAACAAAAAAATTTTTTTTCCTACCCCCCCCCCTCCCTTCTTTCCCCCAAGGCGAAGCCTAACTTTCAGGCAGGAAAAGTGTTACTTACCGGGATGGGACCGCTGCAGAGGTCTCTGAGAAACCAGGCTTGGTCTAGGCTTCCCTCCCTCCTAACCGTCCAGGGAGGCAAGCCTTCTAGGGCACTCTTCAAGTTTACACTTAGCCCTATGGTGACACTCAAGAAAGAGGGCTGAAGAGAGCTTTCACATGCACAGGGGTGACCTAAAGGCAAGTCAGTGGTGGCTTGGGCACAGGGCTCAGCCTTCCCTTGTGATTTTTTTTTTTTTTTTTTACCTCCTTGGTTTCAGGGATCACAAGCCCCACCCTGCCTCTCTGAGCTTCCTTTATTCTGGAAGGCAGATGGCTCTGGAAGAATCCCTTCTCCCTCCTTGGAGTGGCTCCACCCAAGGCAACCCCGCCTGCTAACCACCAGACAAGAGCAAAGGGGAGTCCACGTCTCCGGGCTCACCGTCTCCATACCTTCTCATGCGTGGCCCCTGTATCCTCAGAGCAACCCTGTGACGTGCATACTATTATTAGCAGAGCAAATGGGGAACAGATGGGGAAACTGAGTCATAGGCCAACTGGTGTGCCCAAAGAGAACAGGGATTAAAATCTAGGTCCAGCCGGGCGTGGTGGTGCACACCTTTAATCCCAGCACTAGGGAGGCAAAGATAGGAGGAGAGCCGTGAGTTCGAGGCCACACTGAGACTACCTATGAATTCCAGGTCAGCCTGGGCTAGAGTGAGACCCTACCTCAAAAAAAAAAAAAATCTAGGTCCAGAGCTGGAGGGATAGCTTAGCAGTTAAGGCACTTGTCTGCAAAGCCAAAGGACCCAGGTTCAATTCCCCAGTACCCATGTAAGCCAGATGCACAAAGGGGCACATGTATCTGGAATTTGTTTGCAGTGGCTAGAGGCCTTGGTGTGCCCATTCTCTCTCTCTCTCTCTCTCTCTCTCTCTCTTTGCCTATTTCTGTATCTCTCTCTCTCAAAATAAATAAATAAAGTATTAAAAAAAATCTAGGTCTATGGGCTAGAGAAATGACCCAGCGGTTAAAGGCATTTGCTTGTAAAACATGATGGCCTGGGTTTGATTCCCCAGTACCCATGTAAAGTCAGATGCACAAAGTGACACATGTGTCTGGAGTTCATTTGCAGTGGCAGGAGGTCCTGGTGCACCCATACTCATTCTCTTCCTGTCTGCCTCTTTCTGTTTTTCTCTTAAATAAATAAATGTTCTTTAAAATAAAATAAAATAAAAATAAAAGGGCATGGTGGCACATGACTTTAATTCTAGTACTCAGGAGGCAGAGGTAGGAGTATCACTGTATCTGAGGCCATCCTGAGTCTACATAGTGAATTCCAGGTCAGCCTGGGCTAGAGAAAGACCCTACCTTGAAAAAACAAAAAGACACAGACCCCCAACCCCCAGGTTCATCTCTTCCTTTCCTCCCTGTCATGTTTCCAGAGGCACATAAACACTGAGGGGAGATCTTTGGGGCTATCCGATGTTGAATGGTTCATTTGTTTTTAAGAGAACTGCTGGGTTCTCTCTCATAGATTCTTAGTTGGCATTGGTCTCAGAAGTGCTCACCAAGCCCCGAGTTAGGTGCTGCGAGGGCAGAGGAGACGAGGAGCTCCTCTAGCTCAGGCCTAGCACTTTCTTAGGAGTGAGAAATCAATCCTCACTCACCCACCACTCAGTCACCACAGGGCTTTTCCCGGCAGCAACTGACCAGCTGCTAGACTTCTCAAGTGAAACCAGCTTGTTGATAACCAGATTCCTGAGTTTGGCCCAGACCCTCAGGGCAGGCAGGCCCTGCAGGCGGGACAGGCCTATAGCTGTAACTAGTACCCCGGGGAATCTTATCAGTAAGGATTCTGTGAGCCAAGACCCCCCACAGGTCCCTCAAAGGAAAGTAAAGGGGCCGTGACTTACGTTGAAGCTAAGACAGCTTCCGAGGCTTGCACCTAGGGCCCTCGTGTCCACCAGCCCAGCAGATGACTCCGTGGCTGGCTATGCTGGGCAGGGAGGGGTCTGCCACTGCGGAAGCCCAGGCAGGCTTTCCTTCAGGAAGAACAACCTTTTACCTCAGTTACTGCCACTTCTGTTAGGCCAGGCTCTGAGGACAAGCATCCACACAGGCAAAACTTAAAAGAAAAATAAAGTCATGTTGCACAAGAGAAGCCAGGGCCAAATCAGGCCATGTTGCTTGCTACAGACTGATGTGGCCAGGCTCATGTATGTGTATAGAGGGAATTCACTCTGTACTCTCAGGTTAGCCTCGGACTCACAGTGATCCTCCCACTTTTGCCTCCCAAGTGCTAGGATTAAAGATATATAGAGAGAGCTGGAGAGATGGCTTAGCAGTTAAGGCACTTGCCTGCAAAGCCAAAGGACCTAGGTTCGATTTCCCAGGATCCACATAAGCCAGGTGCACAAGATAGCACATGTGTCTGGAGTTTGTCTCTCTGACTCTGTCTCTCTCAAATAATTAAATATAAAATATAAAATATAAAACACACACACACACATATATGTATGTATTTACATGTGTGTAATGTATTGTGCATGTACACAACATGGCCTCTTGCCAATGCAAACAAATTCCAGATACACACACCACTTTTTTGTGTTTTTGTGTTTGGCATTACACAGGTACTGGAGAATCAAACCCAGGCTGACAGGCTTTGCAAGCAAGCGCCTTTAACCACTGAACTATGTCTCGTCCATTTCTTTTTTTTCTTTTCTTTTCTTTTTTTTTTTTTTTTTTTTTTTTTTTTTTGGTTTTTCGAGGTAGGGTCTCACTCTAGCCTAGGCTGACCTGGAATTCACTATGGAGTATCAGGGTGGCCTTGAACTCACGGCGATCCTCCTACCTCTCCCTCCCCAGTGCTGGGATTAAAGGCGTGCGCCACCACGCCTGGCTTCTTTTTTTATTTCTTTGAAGCAAGGGTTCATGTAACCCAGGCTGACCACAAATTTGCTATGTAGCCAAGGCCTTGAACTCCTAATCCTCACGCACCACCATATACCACCAGGCCCCATATCTCTCTCCTTTATAAGCGGGTTTTCCCTTCAATGGCCCCTCCTGCATAGTGACACTTTAGGGACATTCAGTAATTGTCAGACGAATGAATAAATGAAGGGCAGAAGGAGACAGACTTGTTAACAGCTAATAGTAACTCATGCCAAGTACAGTAACTGCTAAATGGTGGTGGAGTGAGTCACCAAGCCTGCAGGGAAGGAAGAGAGAAAAAGCCCTTCAGTGTCTTCCCCCACTGAGCTGTCACAACAGCGTCAACCGTGTCCCCTCTGTTACACTCAGAAGACAGCACAATACTGTATACCGCCAAGCACAGCTCCAAAGCAACAGCCCCTGCAGTCATCCTTCTCCCTTCTCCCATGGTGAGCGACAGAACCTTCTAGAACCTTGGAAGCCCCCCGTGGTTCCTTTTATGGCGACATGGTGGCAGCCTCTCTGGTCTTCATGCAGCTTCCATCCTGGATCTCGGGTGGGGGCAGGGAGGGGTGTTTCCTTGCTTTCCTTTATCATAGTTTAGCCATGAATATCGATGTCTAAGTTGCCTGGTTTGCAATCTTCTTCTTCTCCTTCTCCTTCTTCTCTCTTCTTTTCTAACAGTATTTATTATTTATTTATTTGACAGAGAGAGAGAGAGAGAGAGAGAGAGAATGGGTGTGCCAGGGCCTCCAGCCACTGCAAACGAACTCTAGATGCATGCGCCCCCTTGTGCACCTGGCTAACGTGGGTCCTGGGGAATCGAACCTGGGTCTTTTGGCTTTGCAGACAAACGCCTTAACTGCTAAGCCATCTCTCCAGCAGGCCCCCCCCCACACACCTTTTTGTTTGTTTATTTTTTTGAGGTAGGGTCTCACTTCAGCCCAAGGCTGACCTGGAATTCACTATGTAGTCTCAGGCTGGCCTCAAACTCACAGGCAATCCTCCTACCTCTGCCTCCTGAGTGCTGGGATTAAAGGTGTGCATCACCATACTGGCTGCATCTTCTTCTTCTTTTTAAGATATTTATTTATTTATGAGAGAGAGACAGAATGGGCACACCGGGGCCTCTAGCGACTGCAAACAAACTCTAGATGCATGCACCCCTGCACCTGGCTTTACGTATGTACTGGAGAATTGAACCAGGATTACTAGGCTTTGCAAGCAAGTGCCTTAACCACTAAGCCATCTCTCCAGCCCAACCTAACTTATAAAACTGAACTGCCCATTAAACAAGAACTTCCGCAGGGGGTGGGAGCACATGCTTTTAATCCTAGCGCTTGGGAGGCAAAGGTAGGAGGTTCACCGTGAGTTCGAGGCCACCCTGAGACTACATAGTAACTTCCAGGTCAGTCTGGGCTAGAGCAAGATGCTATCTCAAAAAAAAAAAAAAAACTTAATAATTGAATTATCTGATTGCAAGACTGCTTTTATGACCTTCCTCTGAGCCTCAAGGGCTTTGTTCCCACCTGCTAGGCTCTAAAAGACCACCACTGGGCGGAAAGAATGTAAGAGCCAAAGGAAGGGGAGGACTCCTTACAACGTGCTCCCTCCAGACATAAAATGGCCCGGATATCCATGACCTCATAGTGCCTGACACTACCTACACAAGACCATCATAAGAGGAGGAAAAGATGATGACATCAACATAAAAAAGAGACTGATTGAGATGGGGAGGGGATATGATGGAGAGTGGAGTTTCAAAGGGGAAAGTGGAGGGAGGGAGGGAATTACCATGGGATATTTTTTATAATCATGGAAAATGTTAATAAAAATTGAGAAAAGAAATAAAAGACCACCACTGGGCTGGAGAGATGGCTTAGCAGTTAAGGCATTTGCCTGCAAAGCCAAAGGACCCTGGTTTGATTCCCCAGGACCCAGGTATGCCACATGCACAAGGTGGCGCATGCGTCTGGAGTTCATTTGCAGTGGCTGGAGGCCCTGGCACGCCCATTCTCTTTCTGTCTGTCTGTCTCTCTCTCTCTCTCTCTATCTATCTCTCTGATTCTCTCAAATAAATAAATAAAAACTTTAAAAAAACAAAAAAAGACCACCACTTTCTGTCCTCTGCATGAATCGCTTCTCCCAATGATGAAGTCACCTGTCTAGAGTCACCTCCCCAGCCAGATCCTACTCTCTATACAAGGCACACAAATCCAGGGGCATGATGCTCCATGGGCCAGGTGTGGGGCAGGAGCCTGGCCAGCTCTCCCCCCCCCGTCTGCAGCCCCCCCCCCCCCCCTGCATTCAGCAATAGAGCAAGTTCCATTTCAGCACCACTTCCAGGCCAACTTGAAAGCTGAGACAGGCACAGCCGGGCCTCCTGAGAGCTCCTCCGGATGCCGGCAGGCTTGTGCTGGGCTGACTCACTTCCTCACCTTAATTCTCCCCTAATGCCTTCCCTTTCTCCCAAGCTTTGCTTCGGCACCGGCTTAGGTGTGGAATGTCTGGGGAAGCCGTGCAGGTGGGTTGGCCCAGCTGTCTGCACAGATATTATTCACAGGGCTGGGGACAGAAGACACGGCGGGGGGGGCGGGGGGAGGCTGAAAATGAAGGCAGGTTTGTCTGAAGGCTCTGGAGCACACCCTAATTCCCTCAGCAAGTTCATCCCCTGTGAATACGAGCATGGATCAAAGCTTTAAAGAAGGGTCTTTGGGGCAGGTGGAGCAGGGGGCTGGTGGAGGATGCAGCCAATGTTGAAGATCCACAGGCTTCTATCCCATCCCTCTCTTCCATCTCTGGGATAAAAGGATTGCATCCTGAAAGTTCAAGGGTTTTTTTGTTTTGTTTTGTTTTGGTTTGGTTTGTTTTTTCAAGGTAGGGTTTCACTCTAGTCCAGACTGACCTGGAATTCACTATGTAGTCTCAGGGTGTCCTCGAACTCATGGTGATCCTGCTACCTCTCCCTCCCAAGTGCTGGGATTAAAGGCATGCGCCACCACGCCCGGCTCAAGCTTATTTTTTAATATTTTATTTTTATTTATTTATTTGAGAGAGAGATAGAAGCAGATAGCTTCTAGCCACTGCAAGTAAACTCCGGACACATGCGCCACCTTGTGTATATGGCTATATGTGAGCACTGGGGAATCGAACCTGGATCCTTTGGCTTTGTAGGCATGTGAAGTCATCTCTCCAGCCCCACAAGGTTATGTTTTAATTAATTAATTAAGAAAGATAGAAAGAAAGAGATAGAGAGGCAGGTAGAGAGAATGGGCACACCAGGGCCTCTAGCCACTGCAAACAAACTCCAGACGCATGCACCACCATCTGTATCTGGCTAACATGGGTTCTAAGGAATCGAACCTGGGTCTTTGGGCTTCACAGGCAAGTGCTTTAACCGCTAAGCCATCTCTTCAGCCAAAGGTTATGTTTCGTATGATGGTTCTATGGTTTAAGAGTGTCCCTCAAAAGCTCATCAGCTGGAAACTTATCCTCAAGTAGAGATGGGGCCATTGGGAAATAATTAAGGTTAGCTGAGGTCACGAGGGCAGCTAGTTAGAACATCCTTGATAGTATTAAGGCAGGAAGATAGGCTCAGATAGGGCAAGATTGTGCGTCATATGAAGATTAACTTCAGCACCCAGCAACCGAGAAAGACTGTCCCTTGGACTGTCCAGTACAGCCCCAAGGATTGTATAAACTAACAAAGAAAATCAGCCAGGCGTGGTGGTGCACGCCTTTAATCCCAGCACTTGGGAGGCAGAGGCAGGAGGATCGCCATGAGTTCGAGGCCAGCCTGAGACCACATAGTGAATTCCAGGTCAGCCTGGGCTACAATAAGACCCTGCCTCAAAAATAATTAATTAAGGGCTGGAGGGATGGCTTAGTGGTTAAGGCGTTTGCCTGCAAAGCCAAAGGACCCAGGTTCGATTCCCCAGGGCCCATGTTAGCCAGATGCACAAGGGACACACACATCTGGAGTTCCTTTGCAGTGGCTGGAGGCCCTGGTGCCCATTCTCTCTCTCTCTCCCCCTCTTTCTCTGTCAAATAAATAAATAAATAAAATTAAAAAGACTTGAATTCCTGGTCATCCTCCTACTTCAGCCTCCAGTGCTGAGATTAAAGGTGTGAGCCACCACACGTGGTTTGGGTGTTTGGGTGTGCGTGTTTGTTCGGATATTCGCTGTGTACTCCCGGAGACAGGGATGGAAATACTCTGGCTTTTCTCCTTTATAGAACAGACAGCATGGGTTGGAGAGATGGCTTAGTGGTTAAAGATTTGATTCCCTAAGACCCACATAAGCCAGATGCACAAGGTGGTACATGCATCTGGAATTCATTTGCAGTGGCTAGAGGCCCTGCTGTGCCCATTCTATCTGCCTCTTTCTCTCTCTCTCTCTCAAATAAATAATAATTGCCAGGTGTGCACACCTTTAATCCCAGCACTGGGGGTGGGGGGCTGAAGTAGGTGGATCGCAGTGAGTTCGAGGCCACCCTGAGACTACATAGTGAATTCCAGGTCAGCCTGGGCTAGAGTGAGACCCTACCTCGAAAAACCAAAAACAAAAATAAATGAAAACTTAAAAAAAATATTTTTTAAAAAAATCAGGCAGTGTAACAACATCAGACTCAATCTCTGGGGCTGGCGTGATGAACATGGTGGGAGAGCCTGCCTGTCAGGACCCCTGGGCTCTGTCTCCAGCACCCCTCAAGTGCCAGAAACATGCCATGGAATAAACTCAGCAGGGCACTCACTATATAGGAAAACAGCGAATGGTGGCCGCTTACATCGTCTGCATAGACATGCGGTCTTTGTAGCCACGTACTGAATAAGCTTGGTGGGCATCATTTTGTGGACGACGCAACTCCTAAGTACCCCTTCCTTCATGGTGTCAAGCCTCCCCCCACCACCTCTCATTCCCCCAGGACACGCCTGTGTGTTGGCTGGCATTTGCTCTCTCCGCTGGTAGCTGGAGCTAGCATGGGTAACCGGATGCTCTGGCCAAGGGAGCAAGGTGAATCCTGGCAGTTGGGGACTGAGTTGGCCCTAGGTCCACATGGTGGTCATCTGCGATCAGTTGTGGTGGTCACACCAAGCCTGGGATGTAACCAGCTGGGTTCTCTGCGATCGGTCACCCTTGGTTTTTGGCCAGTTTCTCATCCTGAGTTTCCAGCCTTCATGATAATTCCGTAAGCTGCCCTACTTGTTTCCAAAAGCAAAACAAAACTTTTCTGGTTCATTAGCCAGATTTGGTTTCTATTTTTTTTTTGTTACCAGGAACTCTATTAATAAAGCTGGTTCCAAGGCTGACTCAAGTTATCAAAAAAACAGGGCAGTGAGATTTGATATGCCATGTGACTGAGGGGACCCAGTGAACACTCTTGCTCACTTACACTGTCTTTGCTTTAAGACCAGGAGACATACAAAAACAGACAGCTGGGCGTGGCGGCGCACATGCTCAGTCCTATCACTCGGGAGGCAGAGGAAAGAGGATCACTGAGTTCGAGGCCACCCTGAGACTACATAGTGAATTCCAGGTCAGCCTGGGCTAGCATGAGACTACCACAGAAAACCAAAAAAGTAGAAATAAAATAAATTAAAACAGGGCTGGAGACATGGCTTAGCGGTTAAGGTGCTTGTCTGCGAAGTCTTAGGACCTGAGTTCAATTCCCCAGGACCCACGTAAAGCCAGATGCACAAAGTGGTGCATGTGTCTGGAGTTCATTTGCAGCGGCTAAAGGCCCTGGTGTGCCCATTCTCTCTCTCCCACTCTTTCACATAAATAAATAAATAAATAAATAAGGTTTTGTTTGTTTGTTTGTTTTTTGGTTTTTCAAGGTAAGGTCTCACTCTAGCTCAGGCTGACCTGGAATTCACTGTGTAGTCTTAGGGTGGCCTCGAACTCACAGCAATCCTCCTACCTCTGCCTCCCGAGTGCTGGGATTAAAGTGGTGCACCACCACACCCAGCCCAAATTATTTAATATATATAAATTTTGATTTTTTCAAGGTAGGGGTTCACTCTAGTCCAGACTGACCCAGAATTAGTCTCAGGGCGGCCTCAAACTCATGGTGATCCTCCTACCTCTGCCTCCTGAGTGCTGGGATTAAAGGCGTGTGCCACCACGCCCAGCAAATGAAATATTTTTTAAATGCTTTTTTAAAAAAAAGATTTATTTGTATTTATTTGTTAGAGACAGATAGAGACTGAGAATGGGCGCATCAGGGCCTCTAGCCACTACAAACAAACTTCAGATGCATGTGCTATGTGCATCTGGCTTACATGGGACATGGAGAATCGAACCTGGGTCCTTAGGCTTTGCAGGCATGAGCCTTAACTGCTAAGCCATCTCTCCAGCCCAAGATATTTTTTAAAAGATAAAATATGCCGGTCGTGGTGGCGCCCGCCTTTACTCTCAGCCTTCAGGAGGCAGAAGTAGGAGGATCGCTGTGAGTTCAAGGGCACCCTGAAACTCACAGTGAATTCCAGGTCAGCTTGGGCTAGAGTGAGACCCTACCTTGAAAAACCAAAAATAAATAAATAGATAAAATAAAACAAACCTCTTTCCTTCCCTAAATTGCTTCTGGTGTATTATTATTATTATTGTCAAGGTAGGGTCTCACTTTAGCCCAGGCTAGCCTGGAATTTGCCATGATCCTTGCACCTCTGCATCATCTGGGACCAGCCTGGGATTACAGAATGAGAACCAGGTCAGCCGGGGCTAAAGAGACCAGGCCCTACCTTGAAAAAAAAAACCAAAAACTAAAAACAGGAAATCAAGTGTATATTGATCAAATAAGTGAATACAGGAAGCAGTGAATTCAACCCTCATTCCCTCCTGAATTTAGCATCAAGGAGTGAGGACCCTGGAGCCCAGCAGGTCTGCACAAAATCTCTGCCTGTCCAGTCACTGGAGGCTCCTGTAATACTGTCTCTCATCCTGACCTGTAGCTAAGCTCAGGTGGCCTCTAAACTGTAGAGTCTCCCCACAAGACATGTGCCTCTTCTGGTGTCACTCACTCTCTGCCATAGGCTCAATTTCTACTTTGCCTGGAGACAGCCCTTTTGTAGCAGAGCTAGATCCAGGGCGACAAACCCTGACCCCTGCTTCCCTCTCGCCTCCCCCCATTTCTGCCTCAGGGCCTGGGCCCCATCCCTGGCTCAGAACACAAGAGGCAGAGCCAAACACTTCGAGCATGTACCACCACGGGTGATTTATTTAAGGGTCTCCAAATAATCACTTAGTGTCACCATGGCAACTCTTTAAGTTGCCATGGAGACTGGAGCGGGAACCGTCCCCATGGAGACACCTGGGAGACTCCATAGGAAATCATTACCAGGTGGAGGGAGCTTGGGAAGGGGGAGTCAGGCTCAAGAGCTCAAGTCCTGGAGTCTGCACTCTGGCACGAGAAGTGGGGCCACATAGCAGGGACCAGCTTTGAGAGGGAAGGGGAGTTCAAGGTCTCTACAAACACCCCTCCCGCACAACAAAAAGCTTATATAGTACATGCATCAAAGAGGTCAGAAAGGAAGGCCAAAACACTGGTAGCAATGGTGGCCCCCAGGGAGACGGTGAGGATTACTTATTTTTTTCCCCGAGGTAGGGTCTCGCTCTAGCCCTGGAATTCACTATGTAATCCAGGATGGCCTCGAACTCACAGCAATCCTCCAACCTTTGCCTTATGAGTGCTGGCATTAAAGGCGTGTGCCACCACACCCTGCTCTCTATTTTTTTTAATTTTATTTTATGTTTTTGGTTTGTCGAGGCAGGGTCTCCCTCTACCTCAGGCTTCTTTTATTTTTTATTTATTTATTTTAGAGGAGAGGGGCAGATAGAGAGAGAATGGGCATGCCAAGGCCTTTAGTCACTGCATACAAAACTTTAGACACAGGTGCCACCTTGTGCATCTGGCTTACATGGGTCCTGGGGAATCGAGCCTGGGTCCTTTGGCTTTGCTGGAAAGCACCTTAACTGCTAAGCCAACCTTTTTTATTTAGGCATCTTAGTCGTCTTTTTTGTTGTTTTTCTTTTTATTTATTTATTTGAGAGAGAGCGAGATAGAGAAAGGAAGGAAAGAAAGAAGGAAAGAAGGAAAAAGGAAAGGAAAAGAAAGAAAGAAAGAAAGAAAGAAAGAAAGAAGAAAGAAAGAAAGAAAGAAAGAAAGAAAGGAAGGAAGGAAGGAAGGAAGGAAGGAAGGAAGAAAGAAGAAAGAAAGAAAGAAAGAAAGAAAGAAAGAAAGAAAGAAAGAAAGGGGCAGACAGAGCATGGGGGCATGCCAGGGCCTCCAGCTGTTGCAAACTCCAGATGTGTGCGCCACCTTGTGCATCTGGCTTATATTGGTCCTAGGGAATCAGACCTAGGTCCTTTGGCTTTGCAGGTAAGTACCTTAACCACTAAGCAATCTCTCCAGCCCTGCTTGCTCACTTTCTCCCAGTAAATAAGTTTTTTTTTTTAAGTTAAACTAGCCAGCCAGGTGTTCACTCTGTAGTTTCAGGGTGACCTCAAACTCATGGTGATCCTCCTCCCTCTGCCTCCTGAGTGCTGGGATTAAAGGAGTGAGCCACCACACCTGGCTCTTTTTATTATTTTTAACTGAGTAACTTATTTTTTTTTCATTTCTCTTTTTTTATTTTTATTTTTTTATTTTCAACTTCCATGATTGTAAACAATATCCCATGGTAATTCCTCCCTCCCCCCACTTTCCTCTTTGAAACTCCACTCTCCATCATATCCCCTCCCCTGCTCAATCAGTCTCTTTTATTATTTATTTATTTATTTTGTTTTATTTTTTTTGGTTTTTTTGACGTAGGGTTTCACTCTAGTCCAGGCTGACCTGGAATTCACTACGTAGTCTCAGGGAGGCCTTGAACTCACGGTGATCCTCCTACCTCTGCCTCCTGAGTGCTGGGATTAAAGGCGTGCGCCACCACGGCCGGCTTAGTCTCTCTTTTATTTTCATGTCCTCGTGAGTAACTTAATTTATTAAAATAGTTGGCATCTGCAATGCTGACTTCAACCTCCATTCTTGGCTAAATGCTGATGGAAGTAGTCTGCTTAATAGTCTCAGGAGGACTGTGTAAGTCAATGAGTCGCTTGTGGACTCTCATCTGGAAGCCATCCCTTGTCTTGGAACCTTCATCACAAGGTGTTTTCCTTGTAGTCATTCTCAGTGTCTTGGTGGGCATAAGAACTGGTTCTTTCACTTAGAGGCTCTTGTCCTGGGTGCCTCTAATCAAGTCAGCACACACCTCCAGGACTTGACGCTGTGGCTGCCCAGGGTGATCTGGATTCTGTGACTGGCCACCTCCGGTTCACCCGTGTCTTCCTGCTATCTTTAAAGGCCATGACCTACTTGTTCCTTGGCAAGGGTGAACAACCGAGAGTCAGAACAGGAGAGATGGAAAGCTCTGCTGCACCCACAACTGTGTCTCAGAAAGGACTAGAGTGAGACCCTACCTCAATAAAACAAAACAAACAGAAGAAGAAGAGAGGAGGAGGAGGAGGGGAGACAGAGAGTATGGGCATGCCAGGGCCTCCAACCTCTTCAAACGGACTCCAGATGCATGGGCCACATTAGGCTTTGCAGGCAAGTGCCTTAATCATTGAGCCATCTCTCCAACCTTTTTTTTTTTTTTTTTTTTGGTAGGGTCTCACTCTAGCTCAGGCCGACCTGGAATTCACTATGTAGTCTCAGGGTGGCCTCGAACTCATGGCCATCCTCGTACTTCTGCCTCCCAAGTGCTGGGATTAAAGGTGTGTGCCACCGCGCCTGGATACCCTGGTTGCTTTTTAAGGAGAGTCCCTAATCTAAGCTGACCTGGCACTCACTCTGTGGCTCCGGCTGGCCTTGAACTCATATCAATGTTTCTACCTCAGCCTCCTACTGCTGGGATTGTAGGCATGAGCCACTTTGCTTAACTAGACCTTGGGTTTTGGTCTGGGTTAACAAACATCAGGAAATGACTTCTGGTCAGTTTAAACCCCAAAAGCAATTTACTGAAAATTTTCTTGGTAGTGGCTAAGTGGTATAAAGCATTTAAAATTCAATATGCTGTTAGATATAAGACATATGCTAGATTTCCAAAGCTAATACACAGTGTAAAAAAACATCTTTTTACAGTTGGCAATAAAAAAAAAAGAAAATTACACTGAGGACAAGAAAACTGAGTATGACACAAATAGGTAAACTGAACATAAAATTAATCAACAAGCTAGCAGCAGTAGTGTGCGCCTTCAGTGCCAACACTTGGGAAGCTGAGTGAAGTGCTGTAAGCTTGAGACCCGCCTGACCCAGAGCGTGACCCTGCCCGAAAACAAAGTGACATGAGTAAGTTACACCGTGATTGGCAACAGATACAATGTGGGCTGGCTGAGCCAGTGGCCATGCCTGTGATTCTCTTTCCCTTCACTTGAGATACAGTTCCAGGCCACGGGCAGCCATGACTCCTGCCGCTGGAAAAGGCGAGTCTTGTGTCTTTTTGTTGTTGGAGGAGGAGGTGGTTTTAGATAGGGTCTCACTATGCAGCCCGGGCTGGTCTTTGATCCAACGTCTTAGCCTCTTCTTATTTTGAAGAATACATTCCCACAGTTATAAAAATTGAAAGAAATGATAGGGCCGGGTGTGGTGGCACACACCTTTAATCCCAATACTCGGGAGGCAGAGGTAGGAGGATCGCCGTGAGTTCGAGGCTACCCTGAGACTAGCATAGTGAATTCCAGGTCAGCCTGGGTTAGAGTGAGACCCTACCTCGAAAAAACAAAAAAGAAAAAAAAAAAATAGACACTTTGTAAACACACACACAGAAAAGTAACTCATTTATGATATTTGGACCTGATGGTTAAATAAAGACACATTAAGATCCGTTTCTTCAGTTTTCTTTCTACTGTGCATATTAGATTTTTTTCAGTTTTTAAAAAATTTAATTAATTGATTTATTTTTATTTATAATAAAAATTATAGTTTTATTTTATTTGAGAGAGAGAGAGAGAGAGAGAGAGAGAGAGAGAGAATGATCACATCAGGGCCTTTAGCCACTGCAAATGAACTCTAGATACATGCGTCACCTTGTGCCTCTGGCTTACGTGGGACCTGGAGAATTGAACCTGAGTCCTTAGGCTTTACAGGAAAGTGTCTTTACCATCTCTCCAGCCCTTTTTTCAGTTTTTTGAGGTAGGGTCTTACTGTAGCCCAGGCTGACCTACAATTCACTATGTAGTCTCAGGGTGGCCTCAAACTCATGGAGATCCTCCTACCTCAGCCTCCTGACAGCTGGGATTAAAGGTGTGCGCCACCACGCCTGGCCCTATCATTTCTTTCAATTTTTATAACTATGGGAATGTATTCTTACTGTGCGTATTAGATTTTATTTTTGTCATTATTTTTATTTATTTGAGAGAGAAAGAGACAGACACAGAGGAAGCGAGTATGGGTACGCCAGGACCTCTTGCCACTGCAAACGAATTGCAGATGCATGCACCACTTTCTGCGTCTGGCTTTACGTGGGTACTGGGGAATCAAACCCTGCTTGTCAGACTTTACAAGGAAGCACCTTTAACCACTGAGCCATCTTTCCAGCCCCATGTTATATTTTACATTAGGCATGTCACTGTGCTCTTACTGTCGGGCCCAGATTATCTATAAGGACAGGGCTACAGGGTAAGGCAGTAGTAGGCTGCCAATGGCATTAACTAGTGAGAGAAGTTTGATAGTCCCATTTTCTTTTTCCTTTTGGTTTTTCGAGGTAGGGTCTCACTCTAGCTCAGACTGACCTGGAATTCACTATGTAGTCTCAGAGTAGCCTTGAACTCATGGTGATTCTCCAACCTCTGCCTCCCGAGTTCTGGGATTAAAGGTGTGCGCCACCACGCCCAGCTAAAAAATATTTATTTTTATTTATTTGACACACAGAGAGGCAGAGAGCGAAAGAGAGGAAGAAAGAAAATGGGCACGTTACAAACAAATTCCAGACACATTCACTACCATGTGCATCTGGCTCTTGTGGGTCCTGGGGAATTTGAACCTGGGTCCTTGGGCTTTGCAGACAAGCAACTTAACAACTAAGCCATCTCTCTAGCCCATCTGCTTCTTTTTCACTTCACCCTTCACTACACCAGGCTGATAGTCACATTTTCTATCAGACCAGGAACATACTGGACTACTTGCTATTGCAAAGGAAATGTGGTCTGACTCAAATGTCAATTACATAAATAGCTGTATATAGCATGCATGAACAGAACTCAGATGGATGTGAGGAAGGAAAAGGAAGAGTGAAGGGTTGGGGCCTTTTTCGTTTTGTTTTGTTTTCTGAAGAGGTTCTTGGGGTCATCCCACTCCAGCAGCATTCCATTCCAAGAGGTGTAGGATGATACTCTGGTCTTTCCAAGCCAAAAAATGAACAGGGTCCTGAGCTGGAGGGATGGCTTAGCAGTTAAGGCACTTGCCTGCAAAGCCAAAGGACCCAGGTTCGATTCCCCAGTACCTACGTAAGCCAGATGCACAAGGGGGTGCATGCATCTGGAGTTCATTTGCAGTGACTAGAGGCCCTGACGTGCCCATTCTCTCTCCCTCTCCTCATCATTACACCATTTCTAGTCTCAAATAAATAAATAAATCAACAAGTTTAATAAAAGTCATACAAACTATACAAAAAAAAAAAAAAAGGTTCTGCTACTCCAGAGGCAGATATGATCCTTTTCCAACTTCCTGTTCCCATTTCCTTGCTAACAGAGGATCCCCCCATTTTCCCCCCCCCCGCCCTCCGAGGTAGGGTTTCACTCTAGCCCAGGCTGACCAGGAATTCACTCTGTAGTCTCAGGGTGGCCTCGAACTCACAGCGATCCTCCAACCTCGGTCTCCCAAGTGCTGGGATTAAAGGCTTGCGCCACCACGCCCGGCATGAGGCCCCTATTTTTAGCTAGGCACACGGCCACCCAGAGTCCAAACATTTCCCAACTGACTTGGATCTTGGTTTGGCTATGTGAAGTCAGGCTGAGAGGATGTAAACACAAGTGTCAAGTGACTTTCGGGAATTCTCCTTAAAGGGCCGTGCTGGGCTTTTCCCCTCTCTCTCCTGGCTGGAACCAGGTATGCTGCCCATACCTGAGGGATGGTGGAGGGGAGGGCTGGGTTCCTCCCTGACAGCACTGTGGAGCTACCATACCAGCCTCCAAGGGTCCTCTAGGAACATTTTTTTCCTTTCTTTTCTTTTCTTTTCTCTTTCTTTCTTTCTTTCTTTCTTTCTTTCTTTCTTCCTTTCTTTCTTTCTTTCTTTTTCTTTCGTGGTGCTGAGAATGATGCCTAGGGCCTTGTGCATGTCAGACTAGTGTTCCATCACTGAGCCACACCCCCCTGCTCCCCACTATGGATGGACTGGCTTGTTTTCACGAGGTAGGTTCTCACTCTAAGCTCAGGCTGACCTGGAACTGACTCTGTAGTCCCCAGCTGGCCTTGAATCCACAGTAATTCTCCTACATATCTGTCTCCCAACTGCTGTGATTAAAGGCATGTGCCAACACGCCCAGCAATGACTGTTGGTCAGAAAGAAGGAAATGTTATGAATTTAGGGCCAGGCCAGCGTAGTTTTGGTCACCCCTGTGCTACCCAAAGACTGGTGCTTGCCTGCCGTCTCCTGCTTTCCTCAAGCACTCTTAGAACGTCTGCTCCAGGATGACTTGATTTTTTTTTTTACCATCAGGTATTGATTTAAAAATAAAATTGGGCCGGGCGTGGTGGCGCATGCCTTTAATCCCAGCACTCGGGAGGCAGAGGTAAAAGGATCGCCGTGAGTTCGAGGCCACCCTGAGACTCCATAGTGAATTCCAGGTCAGCCTGGGCTAGAGTGAGACCCTACCTCGAAAAACCAAAAATAAAATAAAATAAAATAAAATAAATAAAATTGGGGGCTGGAGAGTTGGCTTAGCAGGTTAAGGCGCTTGCCTGCAAAGCCTAAGGGACCCACGTTCAACTCTCCAGGTCCCATGTAAGCCAGATGCACAAAGTGATGCAAGCATGCAAGGTCGCACATGTGCATAAGGGGGCGCATGTGTCTGGAGTTCGATTGCAGTGGCTGGTGGCTTTGGTGCACCAATCCTCCCTCTCTCTCTCTCTCTCACATTAAAAAAAGCATCTGTTGTGCTTGCCTAAAAAATAAATAAATAACATTGGCAAGACCTTCAAAAGGCACCAAAATTAGAAAGGTACAACAGAACTCAGAGTGAAAAATAAGTCACTTCCTCCCTCTGTCCTTCACTTGCCCAGATTCTGTCCCCAGAGGTTCCATTAAGTTTCTTTAAGTGTGCTTTGGTATCATCTTTGTTTTGTTTTATTTTTGGAGGTAGGCTCTCTAGCCCACACTGATCTGGAATTTGCTATGTAGTCTCAGACTGGCCTCAAACACACAATAATCCTGATTACTACATCTACCTCCTATGTGCTGGGATTAAAGGCATGCAACCCCGCACCTGGCTGTTTGTTTTTTTTTTCTCTTTATTAATTGCCTGTGTATATATGTATGAGGTGGGGGGGTCACATGCATGCCACAGTGTGAGTTTGGAGGTCAGAGGATGACCTCAGGGTGTGTCTCTTCTTTCACCACCTTTTTAATTTATTTTTTATTTTTATTATTATTTCCTTTGGTTTTTTGAGGTAGGGTCTCACTCTAGCCCAGGCTGACCTGGAATTCACTATGTAGTAGTCTCAGGGTTCCCTTAAATTTGTGGTAATCCTTCTACCTCTGCCTCCTGAGTTCTGGGATTAAAGGCGTGTGTCACTATCGCTGGCTTAAAATTATTTATTTGGAAGCAGAGAGTGGAGGGGGTGAGTGGAATGGGCAGGCCAGGGCCTCTAGCTTTTGCCAATGAACTCCAGACGCATGTGCCACTTTGTGCATCTGGCTTTTTCCTGGGTACTGGGGAATTGAACCTAGGCCATTAGGCTTTGCAAGCCAAGTGCCTTAACCTCTAAGCCATCTCTCCAGCACTTTTTTTTTTTTTTTTTGAGGTAGGGTCTTACTGTAGCCCAGGCTGACCTAGAATTCACCATGTAGTCTCAGGGTGGCCTCAAACTCATGGTGATCCTCATACCTCTTGCCTCCTGAGTGCTGGGATTAAAGGCGTGTGCCACCATGCGTGGCTAAAGTTTTTTATTCATTTTTATTACAGAGAGAATGGGCACATCAGGGCCTTTAGCCCATTGCAAATGAACTCCAGAGGCATGCACCACCTTGTGCATTTGGCTTACGTGGGACCTGGAGAATGGAACCTGCATCCTTATGCTTTGCAGGTATACTCCTTAATAAGCCATCTCTCCAGTTCTTCTTCTTCTTCTTCTTTTTTTTTTTTTTTTTTTTGTATTTATTTGAGAGAAAGAGGCAAATAGAGTAGAGAACAGGCATGTCAGGACCTCTAGCCACTGTCATGGAACTCCAGATGCATTAGCCACCATGGGTATCTGGCTTACGTGGGTACTGGAGAATCGAACCTGGGTCCTTGGGTTTCACAGGCCAAGTGCCTTAACCGCTAAGCCATCTCTCTAGCCCAAGTTGTGAATTTGGATGAGGTTTTTCAGTAAAAATAGTAAGTCACGGGGGTGGAGAGACGGCTTAGCGGTTAAGCACTCGCCTGTGAAGCCTAAGGACCCTGGTTCGAGGCTTGATTCCCCAGTAAGCCAGATGCACAAGGTGGCACATACACCTGGAGTTCATTTGCAGTGGCTGGAGGCCCTGATGCGCCTATTCTCCCTCTCTCTGTCTCTCTCAAATAAATTAAAAATAACAACAAAATAGTCACCACTGCTGCATGTACTATGGACTATGCCAGCCACCACACTAAGACCTGGAGATAAAGGATCATACTTATCTGGGCCCCCCTTACCAGTGACCTTATGAGACACTCACTACTGCATGGTCTCTCATACACATGAGGAAAGTGAGGGAAGGAGAGGCTTAGTCAACCGTTCAGGGTCATCAGATGGAAGGGCAGCCAGGCTCACAAGATGTCCGACCAGATGGTGAGCCCAACTCCTGCTAGGACCTGAGAGCCCAGTACAGCTTAGCAAGCCTTGGTGGACTCCGCATACACTGCACATAAGCAGGTGGGAACATCCTTTCCAGGGACAGCTGGCTCATGTCCTCTGCCCGGGGGCCAAGCCCTTGGAATCTGTGCCTAATGAAAGGTGGCCCTAGAGGGATGGCTTGGCCCCAGAGGGCCACTCAGTGTCAGCGGGACTTCTCTTCACCTTGGTAGGACCTGCCATGCTGAGTCTGCCCAAGGGACCCAGGCCCCGGATGCTGCCGAGCTTGGGACTGGACACTCCAAGGCCAAGGCCAGACTTGATTCTAAACCTCTCTCTTCCTCCCTTCCAGACTATTTTTCTTTTTCAAGGTAGGGTCTCGCCCTAGCCCAGGCAGGCCTGGAGTTCACTATGTAGTCTCAGGCTGGCCTCAAACTCGTAGCAATCCTCCTACCTCTGCCTCCCAAGTGCTGGCACTGAAGGCATGTGCCACCACACCTGGCTCCTTCAACCCCTGGATGTGCAAGATAGTGGCAGTGGGACATTTCTTGCTCAAGGAGTTAGAGCCCATACAAACCTCAGTTACCCTGTCTCACAACCCACGAGGATGATTCTACTAAGTTCTTTTGTTTTTCTTGGTTTCTCGAGGTAGGGTCTCATTCTAGCTCAGGCTGACCTGGTAATCACTATGTAGTCTCAGAGTGGCCTCAAACTCACAGTGATCCTCCTGCCTCTGCCTCCTGAGTGCTGGATTAAAGGTGTGCGCCACCATGCCTTGGCTCCTACTAGGTTTTTGTGTGTGTTTTTGTTTTTTTGGGGGTAGGGTCTCACTCTAGCCCAGGCTGATCTGGAATTCACTACATAGCCTCAGGATGGCCTCAGACTCACAGGCCTCCTCCTACCTCTGCCTCCTCAGTGCTGTGATTAAGAGGTGTGTACCACCACTCCTGGCTCTAATAAGTTTTATACATATCAAGTTTTTTTTCCCTTCTGCGTTTTGGTAGAAAAGTAGAAGTCTGCCAAGAGACAGCAGAAACTGGGCTGGACAGATGGCTCAGAAGTTAAGGTGCTTGCCTGCAAAGCCTAAGAACCAGGTTCAATTCCCCAGGACCCATGTAAGTCAGATGCACAAGGTGGTGCTTGCACCTAGAGTTCATTCGCAGTAGATAAGAGACCCTGATGTGCAAATTCTCTCTCTCTGCCTATTTCTCCCATAAATAAATGAAAATAAATATTTTTTAAAGAGAGGCAGCAAAAACTGAAGAAAAATAACCATAGAATGTCAAGTTTAGTCAGACAGGAATCTGTGCATGAGTAAGGCCTGAAGCAGAAACCAGGTACCACTGACAGGTACAGTGATGTGCAGATCGCTATTCTAGAACTACTGCCAGGTGTGGTGGCGCACACCTTTAATCCCAGCACTGGGGAGGCAGAGGTAAGAGGCCATCCTGAGACCACATACTGAATTCCAGGTCAGCCTGGGCTAGAGTGAGACCCTACCTCAGAAAACCAAAAAAGGATTAGTGGTGAAGGTGTTTGCCTGTGAAGCCTAAGGACCCAGGTTCGATTTACCAGGTCCCACGTAAGCCAGATGTACGTGGTGGCCTATGTGTCTGGAGTTCATTTGCAGTGGCTGGAAACCTTGGCGTGTCCATTCTCTCTCCTTCTCTCTAATAAATAAAAAATGAATCTTAAAAAAGCCAGGCATTGTGGTGCACATCTTTAATCCCAGCACTTGGGAGGCAGAGGAAGGAGGATCCTTGTGAGTTCGAGGCCATCCTGAGACTAGGTCAGCCTGGGCTAGCGTAAAACCCTACCTCGAAAAACCAAAAAAACAACAAAAAAGCCAACAACCACTGACCTGCCTGCACCCTCCACCTCTACATGCAGGGCAGGCAGAGAAAAGGACCGGAGGACGGGAGGAGTGCTCTGGAACGCTGTCTCATGGCCGCTGCACTCATGACCTCTCCACACACGTCTGCACTATGCTGGGTGCGTCAACCTCTGTCACGGATGTTGGAGCAGGGGAAAAACCCATCAGAGGGACAGGTTGTACAATAGGGGTTCTGTGGAAGGAGGGGGGAGCAAGAGAAGGTAATGGGATGACCAAATACACCAAGTGCATATATGAGTTTTTTTTTTTTTTTTTTTTGGTCTGGATTTTTGAGGTAGGGTCTCCCTCTAGTCCAGGCTGACCTGGCATTCACTCTGTAGTCTCAGGGTGGCCTCCAACTCACAGTGATCTTCCTACCTCTGCCTTCCGAGTGCAAGGATTAAAGGCGTGTGCCACCACGCCTGGCTCTACATGAGAATTTTAAAGAAAGACTGAAAACCAAAAGCAAGCCAGGCGTAGTATTGCATGGCTTTAATCCCAGCGCTTGGGAGGCAGGGGTAGGAGGACGGCCGTGAGGCCAGTCTGCGATGGAGACGTGAGAATGAACCACACTGGGAACCAGGCCGGTATGGCTGCATGGGACAGAGAGCCTTCCCCGGCTCTAAGAGCAGCACGAGCCCAGCGCGGGGGGAGACGAACACCGGGCACCAGAGCTTCTAAGCAGTTCTACAAAAGTCTGTCCCGAATCTTTCAGCATCCTCTCTTTATTTTTTCTTTTACCACATCCATCTCTTTAATCACGCAAATCCATCACTTTGTTCGACAATAAACTTTCTCTTGAGCTTAGGCTGTTTCTTGCAGAGGCTGAGACGGTCCGACCAGCTGTGCAATTACAAAGTAAATGTCAAGTACAAGGAGCCAAAAAGCAGGATTAAATCCCTACTTCTGGTCACCTCACTTTCCAGGGCGTAAGGAAGAACAGAATACTGGACCCCATGTGGGCAGGGGAGGGGAGGAGGGAGCCCACAGAATGCTCTCTGTAGAGGGGGTGCTTCAACATGGCCTGTTCTCCCTGGCCCTGGGCCAAGCCCACTAAGCAAATTCAGCACAAAGAGCACATTGTCTCCAGGAGCAAAGCCCTCCTAGAAGACAGCAACTTTTTTCATTTCTTTCCTATGTTGCATGAAATCCCCCAAAGCAATCTTCACCCACTGGCAGAAAGCAGCCTGGGAAGTGACTCACACCCCCCTGGGGCACACCTGTCTCCTCCGGCTCCCCTCAGCACCGGGGTCTGTTTCCTGTCGTCAGGGAGACCGACTCCTCCAGGAGCCTGCTGCTGCCCGCTGTGGACAGACCCCACGAACTGTGTCCCTGGCAGTGAGCTAGGCCTGCGCACTCTTTCACTCTGGGAGGCAGGACAGACGTGCAGACAATTCAGCAGAGGTGTGGACACCAGCGTAAGGCAGGGCAGGCAACCTGGACCAGCTATGCGTCACCTCTGTGGACCATGCTAAGCTCTGGGACGTTTGGTCCCCACCAAAGCAGTTCCAAACTTCAGTGAGGCTTCAGCAGGCTACGAGGAACGAGACTGAGTTTTGTCACAGAGTAAAGCCTCCGTGGGGGTCAGAGGTAGATGACAACAGTGGTGCAGCCGGGCAGAGACAGGTGTTTCAGGAAAAGCTCAGCTACACTCTGCATGCTCCTAGTCATTTAACCAGTTTTCCTGCTGACACTTTGATGCTGGCCTTCTTGGTGCTTACAACCTGTTTTCAAAAGTAAAATTAAATAACAACAAAATCCCAAATGGGTTTTTGAACAAATAAATAACATATTTACACGTGTATGTCATGTGGAGAGATCCCAGCATGCCCAAGACGGGAAACCAGGACTGTCCTAGCCGGCGCAGGCTTGGATCTGGCTCCCAGCCAGATACGGAGATGTCTACCGTGGAAGCCAATGAAAGGGTGCAGTGAGGTGGGGTCGGCAGAAGTGCTGAGCCGCCCCCGTCATGTGCAAACCCGCTGTTCTCCCACACAGCGTGGTGCAGGTAGGGGCGCGCAGAAGCTGATAATCCACCTCAGGAGTTGCTCCTGGGGAGGCCAAAGGCCTCATCTCAGCATGGGCACAGGTGGGTATATCCAGGCTTCTGTCCCAGGAAGCACAAAGTTCTTCAAGTCAGTTGTAGCAGGACAAGGAACCAAAGTCAGGAACGGTCTCTCGTGGCCTTGAACTATGTGACAAGGGGGATGTGGAATTCATTTGTATCAAAGATCAGGGGTCTTCTGGGCGGGCTGGGGTCCCTGTCGGCCTTGTGGAGCAGCTTGAAGAGCCCGGTTCCTATGTTCATGGGGATGCCCATAATGATGCACTCGGACACGCCTGCAGACAAGCAGCGCGAGGTCAGACACCAGAAACCTGGCATGGGGCCCAGCTCCACTGCCTATCTCCTGGCAGAACTTAGCCCAGTATCACTTTCCTTTCCATCTATGAAAGGGGGAGGGGCGGCAGAGAAGCACTGCGCCCCTAGGACGGAGCCTACCCTCAGTCCAGTGGAGCGCTGGAGACCGGGTCAGCTCAGCGCGTCCTCCTCCCCCACGTGCGTCAAAGGAACGTGATGGCTCCTCGTTAGAGAACGCTCAGCTTGGACAGCCAGGACAGGCATGGAGCCACCTGTGCTTCCTTAGCTTAAGGTTTTTTCGAGGTAGGGTTACGCTCTGGCCCAGGCTGACCTGGAATTCACTCTGTAGTCTTAGTGTGGCCTTGAACTCATGGTGATCCTCCCACCTCTGCCTCCCAAGTACTGGGATTAGAGGTGTGTGCCACCACACCTGGCTCAAAAATATTTTATTTTTATTTATTTGACACACAGAGAGGCAGAGAGCGAAAGAGAGAAAGAAAGAAAATGGGCACGTTACAAACAAATTACAGACACATGCACCACCTTGTGCATCTGGCTCTTGTGGGTCCTGGGGAATTTGAACCTGGGTCCTTGGGCTTTGCAGACAAGCACCTTAACAACTAAGCCATCTCTGTAGCCCATCTGCTTCTTTTTCATTTCACCCTTACCACTCCATTCTCAACCTGTTTTCCTGCATTTTTCTGGGGGAGGAGGTTGAACTCAGGGCCTTGTGCATGCTAGGAAAGTACCACTGAACTATATTCTGTCTCTCACATGTTAAGCTAGTCTTTACATTAATTTATAGCAGTTACTAACCCTGTGCTCCTTTATCATTTATTTGCAAGCAGAGAGAGATAGACAAAGAATGGACGTGTCAGGGCCTCCAATTGCTGCAAACCACTCCACATGCATGTGCCACTTTGTGCACTTGGCTTTACGTGGGTACTGGGGAATTGAACCCAGGTCATTAGGCTTTACAGGCAAGTGCCTTAACTGCTGAGCCGTATCGCTCCAGCCCAAATTAAGAGTCCCCCTCCCCCCAGTGCTAGGAATTGAAACCAGGGCCTCACACATTCTAGGCAAGCACCCTCCTATTGAGCCACGTACCAGACCCCTGTGCTCTTTTAAAAAGTATAAAGAGGAGCTGGAGAGATGACTTAGAGATTACGGCACTTGCCTGCAAAGCCTAAGGACGGACGTTCAACTCCCCAGGTCCCACATAAGCCAGACTCAATGTGACCCATGTGTAAGGTGGCACATGTGCACAAGATGGTACATACGTCTGGAGTTTGATTGCACTGGCTGGAGGTCCTGGTGTACCAATTCTCTCACTTTCATTAAAAAGAAAAAAAAGGGCTGGAGAGATGGCATAGCGGTTAAGCGCTTGCCTGTGAAGCCTAAGGACCCTGCTTCGAGGCTCAATTCCCCAGGACCCACGTTAGCCAGATGCACAAGGGGGCACACGCATCTGGAGTTCATTTAGAGGCTGGAAGCTCTGGCACGCCCATTCTCTCTCTCTCTGCCTCCTTCTCTCTGTCGCTCTCAAATAAATAAATATACAAACAAAAAATTAAAAAAAAAAAAAAAAAAGAAAGAAAGAAAAAGTGTAAGGGCCAGCTATGGTGGCGCATGCCTTTAATCCCAGCATTCAGGAGACAGAGGTAGGAGGATTGCTGTGAGTTCAAGGCCATCCTGAGACTACATAGTGAATTCCAAGTCAGCCTGAGCTAGAGTGAGATCCTACCTAAAAAAGAAAAAAAAAAAAAAAAAAAAAAGAGCCTGGCATGGTGGCACATGCCTTTAATACCAGCACTAGGAAGGCAGAGGTAAGAGTACTGCTGTGAGTTCGATGCTAGCCTGGGACTAGAGTAAAACACTACCTTGAACAAGAGAGAGAGAGAGAGACTAAAATAAACCTAAAAAAGTGTTAAGAGTACCCGAAGTGTGCATGCTTGGGAGGCTGAGGTAAGGTTGTGACTTTGAGGCTTGCTTGGGTTACACAGCAGACTGTTTAAATTTAAAAATAGAGGAAGAAGCTAATACTTGGGACAAATCCCAGGTGTGCTTGGTGAACAAAGCTTCCCCTTCCATCTTGTTGGGCAAATCCACGCACAAGTGGAGCAGACCAGGAAGCAGCTCTAGGAAGCCGAGGACTGGCTTGGAAACCTCACAGACGTGCAGTGCCTGCTTTGGGTCTGAGTGGCAGAGGGCCTGGGCCAGGTTCTAGATCCTCTCAAACCCTTAGCCTCTCACCAGTTCCCACCACCGGCCTGCAGGTCTTGTGGACTCAAATGAGTTAAAGCGACGCCTAGTGCTTGATGTCTAGTGCTCAGGGCAGACGCTGACAGCTCCCTGTCACACTTCGTATCTCCTGGGCCAGCCTGCCTCATGACACATGACTGGAGGCAGCAAGTTCCGCTGCCCATGTCCTGGCACTGCGAAAGTGCTGGCTACCTGCCCTGCCAGGGGCTGGGATACTTGGAGTGTGCGGTATCTGGCTCAAAAATGGCATGTTCCCTGCCTTTCCAGGAGGGAGGTCAGCAGTCCACTGCTGCTACTGGGTGGCTGCCCAACTCCTGTCAACCCTGGGTCACACAGGGTGTGTATGAGTCATAGCTTTAAGGGCTAAGATCCTCACAGGCTCAGGGTCCACCTTTTCTTTTTGGACTCCAAACTATTCGTACCAACAAGGAAGCCAGCTCACAGGCAGGTGACGTGAAGGTCCAATTCCGTGACCTGTGACTTTATTCCTGAAACAGTAAAGGCTTTGCCCGTTCAGTCTGCTCACTGCCCAGAGGCCCTAGCTCCAGCCTGAGCCACAAGCAACAGAGGCGTCTGAGGCCGCAAACTTACCACACACGGAATCCTTCTGTCCAAAGTAGGCGGCGTCGAAGAGATGGTCAGCTGTCTTCTCAAAGGAGGCCAGCATCAATACACTCTCCTTCATTTTAGCCAGGCCAAACCTAGTGATCCCCAGGACCTCGCCCTGCATTAGGGGACATAGTAAGGGGGGGTCTCAAGCCACTCACAGAAGAACTGAGCCGAAGTACTGTACATCTCACCATCACAATCAACAAAACTGGGCACAACTGAAGGCCTTCGGTTTATCAGCCAGGCCTTGTTATTACATGAGACAGGGTTACCATGGAGCCGTTTATACTTGCTCCAAGATGCTGCGTAACAAAGGATTAGAAAGCCAACTTTTAACAGAGGAGGATGGGATACTTCTTTACTATAGGTCAAAGAACTAAAACCAGAAAGAATTTAAAATCTTAGTAGCAAAAAAGTTAATTAAGTCTAGGTAGGCATGGTGGCACACGCCTTTAATCTCAGCACTTGGGAGGCAGAGGGAGGTGGATCGCCATGAATTCAAGGCCAGCCTGGGACTACAGAGTGAATTCTAGGTCAGCCTGGGTTACAGTGAGACCCCACCTTGAAAAAAGAAAAAAACAGGGTGGGCAAGGTGGTGCACACCTTTAATCCCAGCACTTGGGAGGCAGAGGTAGGAGGATCGCAAAGAGTTCAAAGCCACCCTGAGACTATATAGTGAATTGCAGGTCAGCAGGAGCTAGTGTGAGACCCTACCTCAGAAAAGCAAACGGGGGGGGGGGGGGGGAACAAACCACAAAAAAACAAAACAAAAAACTAACCAAACAAAAAAGGATGGGCTGGGGAGGTGGCTCAGTGGTTAAAGGTGCTTGCTTATAAAGCCTCATACCCCTAGTTTGATTCCCCAGTAACCATGCAAAGCCAGACACACCAAGTGGCACATGCATCTGGAGTACATGTGCAGTAGCAAGAGGCCCTGCCGCACCCATACTCTCTCTCTCTCACAAATAAATAAAATGAAAACTGTACACATACTGGGTGGCAGATACCAAAAAAAGGCATATGCATAAAAAAATAAGACTAGAAAGACTATATGACCAGGTAGTTTCTCTCTCCTTCAGGGTGGCCACTGCCCCCAACTGGTTTGTGTTTGTTTTGGTGGCAGGGACTGAACTCAGGGCCTCAGGTGTGTTAGGCACGTGTTCGACCACCGAGCAACACCTCTGCCCTCTCCTGTTTCTAAATGCCCCACACTGTGGTACAGGCTTGTCTAGGAAAGTCATGGAAACTTGCTGCCCTACCACACTGCTGTGGGGAGTAGTTTTTCAGAAAAGAGGGAAAAAATTACCAACCACCTCCAGCAGTCCCACCTAGCCTCCTACGTGCCTGCTAGCCTACTCTGCTTGGAGACGGCTACAGATGAAGCACACTGAATGGGTTTAATGGGGAATCAACACCCGGGTCACCATGAGCACCCTGAGGCTTTTGGCAGAGGCGACTGGCTGTAGGATAAAACTGAGGACAAGGACAAACTCGTGCTCCAGCCTTGTCCTCACTCCAATGGCAGAGGTGGCCATGAAGCCGTACTGCTCCGGACACCTGGCCCTACTTCCTACTACAGTCTAGTTTCTGGGTACTGGCGACGTCTCATCATCTCGACAGCAGTTGTTACAGCACCATGGGCTCAGCGACAGCCGCGCAGCCTGGAGCTTCCCCGAAACAAACCTTGTAGGTCATCAGGTCGGAGAGCAGCATCACGTGCCTCCTGTCGATGCTCATGCCGTGGTTGACCATTGTGTACTGAATCTCGTTGATGATGGTTGTCCGCGCAGCCTCAATGCCCAGGGTTTTCTCCACCTACAGAGAGCTAGGAGTGAGTGGGGGCAGCCCCTTCTGACGCTACCACACTCTCATCTACCTGGCCTTGAGGGCCTCCAGGCTGAACGGTACCTCGTAGGTGTTATTGGAGGTCGTCCGGGGGCCCTTCACACCGTGGGTGGCCATGACTGCCCGCAGGTTGTCACCCTCCACCAGCAGCTTGTACCTCTCCTTCCCGCTCTGCTCATCGATGTGGATGACAGCTCTGGACACCTCTGGGATGCCCTGGACCACCACCTGGATTCACACACACAAAGCTCAGGGCCCTGCCGCACCTTGGCCCAACCTGCAAGGACTCCATGCCCTGGACTGCTGACCTCACCCGTCCTGTTCCCAGTCATACACTAACCCTTGGCATGCCCACGGCTTCCTGGATCAGGGAGCAGACAGCCCAGGGGACTGTGCCGATTTCTATGTTCTGATGAGAGAGCAGGAAGGACTCTAAGGGACAGGGTTGCAGTGGCAGAGCTGAGAGAGAAACCTGACAGAGTCCCCTGGGGATGAGGCCATGAAGAGGTGGGTGCTGACCCCAGTCTCAGTAGTGGTCTGCTCCCCAGGCTCCACTCCTGGCTATCTATCTCGCCAGGAGACGCGGCTTTGCCTCACCTTGGGCAGGTCCTCTTTGAGGAACTGCAGCACGTAGTACATGGAACTTTTGCTGTTCTCCCGGGGAGTGACGCACACCACAGCCTCGCCATGAACAGCCACGTCGCCAGGCTTCACCCGGAGCTTGGACGTGCAGATGGAGTACCGCACGGTCTCCGCGTTCACCTGCAAGGTGCCAGAGGTGCTCAGGAGAGACGCCTGCAGGTTTCTGTGGCTGAGATTCTGATTGCACAGTTGCTCTCCAGGGATCCTTTTTAGTTGTTTTCATTCTGTCACCCCTTTGGAGACATTTTAAACTACCACAGATTCTGCTACCCCATGAATGAAAAGCCATGTTCAACTCATGGCAGCCCATGAAGAAGCTCTGGGGAGGCTGCAGGGCGGAGGCCTGGAGGCTTAAAAGCTTCTATGGGGGCTGAAGAAGATGGCTTAGCAGTTAAAACATTTGTCTGCAAAGCTAAAGGACCCCAGTTTGATTCCCCAGGACCCACGTAAGCCAGATGCACAAGGTGGCACATGCATCTGGAGTTCGTTTGCAGTAGCTGGAGGCCTAGTGCACCCATTCTCTCTCTCTCTCAAATAAATAAATAATTTTTTTAAAAAAAGCTTCTATGGAACTTCCTTCCACATAACTCACTACGTAGCTGAAGGTGACCTTGACCTTAAACTTCTGATCCTTCCATCTCTACCTCCCAAGTGCCAGCACTGTAGGTGTGCTTTCCACAGTGTGTTTATAAGCTTGACTTTATGTCACGTGTGTGGTATGACCCTTTTTGTGGTGCAAGGGACTGAATCCAGGACTGCGTGGGTAGTAGTACGGACTTCACTACTGAAATGCACCCCAGCCTGTAAACCAATCCTGCTACACGAGCTGCCAGGCAGGTGGCAAAATGACAATGGTCCCTGAGAGCGGCTCAGAAAATTTCCCATGCTAGGATAGGCTTAACTGCCGAGAGAGAGAGAGAGAGAGAGAGAGAGAGAGGGAGGTGTGTGTGTGTGTTTGGGGGGAGAAAAAGCACACACCAGAGTCAGTCTGTAGTGCACATCTGCCTCCGTGCCTCTGTCTGTCCGGGAATGGCGGATACTGTCCAACCATAACCTATCCCCACAAGTGGTGATAGAAGAAGCCAGGTAAAAGCTACGTGTGGTGGCGCACGCCTTTAATCCCAGCACTGGAGAGGCAGAGGTAGGAGGATTGCCATGAGTTCGAGGCCACCCTGAATAGTGAATTCACATAGTGAGCTCCAGGTCAGCTGGGGCTAGAGCAAGACTTTAACTCAAAAAACAAAAACAAAAACAAACAAACAAAAAAAGCCAGATTAATCTCCCCATGAGAAAAAAAAAAACCATTCAGCAAACCAGCCAGGAGCTGCGAGGGGGCACAGGTCAGTAAAACAGTGGCCCTGTGGTCCTCCAAGACACTGGGAAGACGAACGAAGCCCACTATCCCTGTGACGGAGGATTGGCAGTGTGGCCTGCACCCAGTCTCAGTTTCCTATTTGTCTACCAATGGCCATGTCTATGGCAGGGTGAGCCGAGAAGGAAGGAGAACGTGACGGCAAGTGGGGAGACCGGCAGAGACTAGGGGAGCCCGGCGCCCCGGAGCCCGCCGCAGGCCCCACAGGATGACTCCTCCACGCCGCGAGGTTCATGACTCACTTCCAGTCTCAGAAGTCTGATGCGTTCCAGGGAGAGCTTGACAAGAATAAAGCAGTCGTCAGGAAGAAACACTTCCTCGATATACTCTGAGATCTGCGGTGGCAAAAGAGCAGAGGGTGAGCAGTCTCCTCCCTGCTCCAGGTGGCCCCCACAACGCTGCCATCTTCTTTCTCTTACCTCCCCCAGGAGGGTTTTCTCGATTCTGCCTTTCACGAGGCGGGCGTAATCTGCATCGTCATCCTTGTCGAGCTGCGCTGTGATGATTGGCGTGCTGCAAGAAGGAAACGGGATTACCGCACAAATCTGGGGCTGGGTGCGTGGAGCACTGCTGTCAAATCCAAGAGCTGGGTCCAGCCACAATGCAACAGCACCTGCAACTCCCTGGGCACTCGCCGCACTCCGCACACGCTCTCATGCAGGCTTACTAGTTTTAGGAGCTCCTCAGACCACCCACTCCCACCAGTGAGAAGCCTTTCAGAAAAATCTTCCTGAACTAGGGAGACCGCCTTTCTTTCTGGTCCCGCCCGGCCTCAGCTACACCATTTTGACCTTTTTCAGTAACTTTTAATTTTTATTTTATTATTATTATTGTTATTTTGAGGCAGGGTCTCACTCTGGCCCAGAGTGACCTGGAACTAACTAGGTGGTCTCAGGGTGGCCTCACTCATGGCGATGCTCCTACCTCTGCCTCCTGAGTGCTGGGATTAAAGGCGTGTGCCACCACGCCTGGCCTTGAGTGACTTCTTAAAAATCCAAGCCAGGTGTAGCAGTGCACACGCCTTTATCCCCAGCACTCCAGAATCAGAATCAGGGAGGATCACTGTGAGTTCAAGAGCAGCCTGGACTAGAGTAACTTCCAGGTCAGTCTGGGTTGAGAGCCTACCTCGAAAGAAATAACAAAAAAGAGACATGCATGGTGGCACATGCCTTTAATCCCAGCACTCGGGAGGCAGAGGCAGAGGCAGGAAGATTGCCATGAGTTTGAGGCCACCCTGAGACTACATAGTGAATTTCAGGTCAGCCTGGGCTGGAGTGAGACCCTACCACAAAAAAGGGCTGGAGAGATGGCATATGCATCTGGAGTTCGTTTGCAGTAGTTAGAAGCCCTAGTGCACCCATTCTCTCTCTCTCACTCTGCCTCTTAACCTCACTTCCTCTCTCAAATAAATAAATTAAATTAAATTTAAAAAGGGGGGGGGGTGGAGAGATGGCTCAGCAGTTAAGGTGCTTGCCTGTAAAGCTTAACGACCCAGGTTCCATTCCCCAGTACCCAGGTAAGGGCAGATACAGAAGGTGGCGCATGTGTCTGGAGTTTGTCTGTAGTGGCTGGAGGCCCTGGTGTGCTCATTCTCTCTGTGCACTTCTTTCTCTCTTAAATAAATTATATGTATCTATTTATATAATAAATTAATAAATAAAAATCCGACATACGATCAACACAAGTCCCCCCTCCTCCCGAGTATGAAACACTGAGCTGCTAATGAGTCACAGATATGCTTGGACATGAGGACATCGGAACTGTAGGAATCCGTCCGGGAGCCAGGTACCTGATGGCCTTAGAAGCGTTGATGATTTCTTTAATTCGGGGCACACCCAGGGTGATGTTCATGGAGGCCACCCCCGCAAAGTGGAAAGTCTTCAGGGTCATCTGGGTGCCTGGTTCGCCAATGCTCTGTGCACAGAGCGCGCCCACTGCAGAGCCTGGCTCCATCTGAGCTCTAGGAGGAAAAGGCACGGGTGCACACAGGAGCTGGGGACAGGCTTCTGCTTCTTCCCTTTCAACATACATACATGCCACAGGACGAGCCTAGCCATGGAGGGGGGGGGTGTTACATGGTCAGAGGGGCTGCCAATGCAAGAAAATTCTGCATGACCAGCATGTGATGAATGGGGCAGACGTCCACTGTCTGGAGTTCTAAGTGGCTTCCTCACAAATGGTACTAAAGGTGGGCATAGCAGCTGGCATCTGCCATATCCACTGGAGGAAGAAAGGACTCGAGAAACGCCTGCAATGACTTCCAGGTCCAGCACCACTGGAGATGCTCGGAGAGCACTGATCAGTCCGTGCAGCCTCTGGCAAGGAGGACGCCTGCGCGTGCAGGACTCGGGGCCCACACACAGTGCACGCCACCGGACCCTGTGTGGAGAATCAGCATCTTACCTCATGTACTTGTCCCTACAGGTCTCCAGAAACTTCTCTATTTGGGTGGGGGTGATCCGGTCCAACTGGTATAGCACGCGGGGCTGGAGGGCAAAAGTAAACACAGTCAAGCCCTGCGTTGCCTGCAGAAGCTGGGTCCCGGCACGCCCGGAAGGCCGTTACCTCGGTTGTGCCGTTATCGTTAATGCCGTATTTATCTCTGGTTTTCTTGATCCTCTCGGAAACCCCCTTGATGAATTTTTTTATTTCCTGAAACACAGAGCAACCATCAGCTGCATGCTTCCTGGTAACCTGCGTGGCACCGCCACTTCATAACTACAGGAGTGGATAGAAGCTGCCACAGAGGAGGGGCAACTCCGTACAGGGTGTCTACTTCAAAGTGCTTTCGAGGAGCGTGGCACGCCATTCATGCCTAGGCCACACATGCTCTGGTTAACGTGTTCCTTGGGCCACTTGACTCCACCTGTTCCCTGGCACTGTTCTCTTACCTACATGTGAGAGCACTCCTCATGTCCTACATCCTACACTCAGAGCATGCATGACTGGACCATATATACTTTTTTTCTCTCTCTCTTTTTTCAATACTTTGTTTATTTGGGGGGGGAGGGAGGAGGGGGTAGCAGAGAGAGACAAAGATGCAGATAGAGAGAATGGGCATGCCAGGGCCTCCGGTGACTGCAAGCCAACTCTAGATGCATGCACCACCTTATGCATCAGGCTTACATGGGTCCTGGGGAATCCAACCTGGGTCAGCGGGCTTCACAGGCAAGCAACTTAACTGTTGAGCCATCTCTCCAGCCCCCATATGTACTTTTATGTCTCAAGACTGGCTTATTCTTTTGTGTGTGCACGTATGCCAAGGTGTGCATGTAGAGGCAGGTGACAACCCAGCTGTCCGTCTTTGCCTGCCACCTGGTGTGAGGCAGGCTCTCGTCTGCGCTGCCTTCATCAGGCCAGCCGGCCCATGCGCTTCTGGGGACCCTCTGGACTCTGCCTCCCATCTTCCACAGCAGCCCTGGGATCACAGGTGTCCTTGCTACTGCACCCAGCTTCGCGTGGGTTCTGAAGATCCGAACACAGGACCTCATGCTTATGCAGCAAGTGCCTTGTCCGCTGAACCCACTCCCCAGCCCTCAACTGATGGATGTCTTGAGGGTCTATTTCTCTGGAAGCTGTGATGATCACTGTAAACATCACCTGCTAAAGCACTCCCTTGCACACACTACATGCATTTCACATATATGTACCAGAATTACCTTCATTTAAAAGAAAACATTCAGGGCCGGGCGTGGTAGTGCACGCCTTTAATCCCAGCACTGGGAGGCAGAGGTAGGAGGATCGCTATGAGTAAAAGGCCACCCTGAGACTCCATAGTGAACTCCAGGTCAGCCTGGGCTAGAGTGAGACCCTACCTCGAAAAACCAAAAAAATAAAAATAAAAATTAAAAATAAAAAAATAATAAGGAAAAGAAAACATTCAGCCAGGTGTGGTGACCCACGCCTTTAATCCCAGCACTTGGGAGGCAGAGGTAGAAGGATCACAGTGAGTTTGAGGCCACCCTGAGAGTACACAGTGAATTCCAGGTCAGCCTGAGCTGGAGTGAGACCGTATCTTGAAAAACCAAAAATAAATGAATAAATAAATAAAATAAAAATGTGACCACAGAACTGAGATACCTGAAACAAATGTCTTTAGCAGACTGAAACATAAATCTACTTTTGTAAAAATAAACTCCTGGGGCTGGAGAGATGGTTAGCCATTAAGGCACTTTCCGGCAAAGCCAAAGGCCCCAGGTTCAATTCCCCAGGACCCACGTAAGCCAGATGCATAAGGTGGCACATGCACCTGGTGTTCATTTGTGGTGGCTGAAGGCCCGGGTGTGTACATTCTCTCTCACTCAAATAAATAGATAAAAAAATAAAGAAATTCCTACACAGCACCTACTGAGGGCTTCTGTCTCCCTAGCTCCTAGCTACACTCTGTCTCAACCTTGTCAGGGAAATCTCGAGCTTCCCATAGATTACTTAGCAATTCCTAGTTACTGTCTTTTCTGAGTGTAAAATACTAGCATTTTTGTTGTTTGAGATATGGTCTCATTACGCTGCCCAGGCTGGCATTAAACTAGGTTCAAGTGCTTCTTCCATCTCTGTCTCCCGAGTAGGTGGGAGTAGAGGTCCATGCCATCATTTCTGGCTATGAGGGTTAAAACACTTGTGTCCACACAGTCCATGGTCCTTTGCCAGCCTGCTGCTGCCTGGCTGCAGACCTCCCTCAGGCACCAAGGTATGAGCTCCACCACGGGTGTAGAGGGCACTGGATACTTTCTGTGACACTGTCTTCGCCCATGGAGGAACTTAGTGTGGCTGGACATGGTGCACATTTATAATCCCAAAGCCCAGGAGGATGAGGCAAGAGAATGTGGACTTCAAGGCCAGTCTGGGCTACAGAGTAAGGCTCTGTCTTAGAGAAGAAAGAAAAGAGATTCATTCTGTCTTTCACAAGTCCAGGTGGCCAAGGGCTACTACCTAAAGGTCCATCACATCCTGGCTGCCCCTTCCCCATGGCACAGCCTTTCCGTGGCTCGTTGTGCTAGTCTCTTCTGCCGCAAAGCGTAGACACGTGCAGGTGTCCATCCCTGCAGCTCAGCCATCCTTCTACACACAGAAAGGACTTTTATTTAAGAAAAGATGTTATGGGGGCTAAATAGATTGCTCAGCGGTTAAACTCACTTCCTTGAAAAGCCTGATGGCCCAGGTTCAATTTCCCAGTACCCACATAAAGCCAGATGAACGTTTGTCTGCAGTGGCTGGACGACCTGGAAAGTCCATGCTTTCTCAAATAAATATATTTAAATAAATAATAAGAAAGAGAGAAAGAGAGAAAGAAAGAAAGAAAGAAAGAAAGAAAGAAAGAAAGAAAGGAGGGAGGGAGGAAGGATCCTGTGTGATAGCACATGTTTTTAATCCTAGTACTCAGGGGGCAGATAGGAGGCTGTAAGTTTGAGGCTAGCCTGGAACTACAGAGTGAGTTCCAGGTCAGCCTAGAGAAAAAAAAAAGAAAAAAAAAAGAAAAAAAAGAAAGGATGTTATAAGAACTTGGACCTTCCCAGAAGCTGTTGTTACAGAGAAGCTCTCCACACTCACCCACCATGAGCCAGGGATACACTTCAGACCCACAGGAACTGGGGGACACATCTTAGGACAGTGTCTTTATTGCAAAGGAGAGATGGAAAGCAGATGGAGTGAGCTGTTTCTTTCCACACCTCTCAAGACAAAGAGCCTCGTCCACCTTAGTGATTTTCACCCTCTGCCACTATCTGGCTGGGGATGAGACACACTGACCCAGGAACTGGCACTCCATCAGCAGGGGCTCAAGGCTGCCTCACCTGTTAGCACAGGGAACACATGCAGTGCTGAAGACCAAGTAGGCGTGCCTGTGAGGAGTTTTGCACGCACGCACACACTCTCTCTCTCTCTACTAACCCAGCAAGCAAAGGGAAACACGTTTCAGTGGCTACTCATGTAGATATGCTCGCAGGGGCCTTGCTGAAAAGAATGCCTTCCCTCTACAAGAAGGCTAGGACACACGTTCTGTAAGTCAGGTTTAAAGAAAAGACAAAAGCTCAAATCTGAAACATGCAACTAACTGATACTGAATCCAGGTGTACGAGACGGAGGTAACTTATAGCATGGCAACTGACAGGCAGTTAGTCACATGGTCAACCAGTTGTTAGGAGTCTCACTCTCATTCCAAAGTATGCCAGGGGCCCTCAGAGCAGCCTCAGCTGAACATTTCCCAGATCTGTTCTGGCCAGCGGGTTTTATACCCTTCTCGGCAAATCAGAGTTCATCAAACAACGAGCTAGTGGACAAAGGACGTGCTCAGCCACCTCGGCATCCCCGAATTAGCAACGTGTGCGGACTAAGCTGGGGCTCACTAAAGACACTGGCCACCCACAAAGCAGGTCACAAGTAAGAAAGACACCAGGCCCGTGTTTGGCTTGTATCTGCCAGAACCGGGACAGAAACGCGTAGCCTCCAGTGCTGACAGGGGCGGGGTGCTGCTGGCGCTAACCACTGTATGCGTGACAGTCACACCATGCCAGCACGTTACCTCATTGTATTTCTCATAACCTGTCTCAGTGAAGATCTTTAAGGATGAACAAGAAAATAAATCATATAAGCATGTGGAAGAGCCAAATTGCAATTCGGATCTATTAAAAGAAAAAAAAAAAAAGAGGGAGAAAATGCCTGCATAAAAAACCAATACCAGTGCTGTTTGGTGAGCTACTCTAGAGGACAGCGTATTTCCGCCTTGCACACCTCCACTCGGGAATACAAGTGGGGGCAGAGCTCCCCTAAGCAGAAGCAGTCCTCTCTGGGCTCCATTTCCTGGTCCACTGCTGCTGTGCGGGCAGACACACACCCCTTGGCCTACTGTTCTCTGGCTGCAGTTCAGTCACAACCCATGCACAAAGGTGACCATTTGCTGGTTTCTGTGTCCCTTTGCTTTTGATCGTGACCATGATTATAAACACGAAGGAAAAATCCTGCCTGAGCAGGTCTACTCGATGAAAACCCAAAAGGCAAACCAACCAAAAGCCTTCCAGAGTCACAGCCAGGGAAGGATGGGGTGACTCTGGATCCCAGTGGCAAGGGCCTAAGTGACGATGACAGGAACTCACGACCGGGTGTGAGGGTGACGGGTGGGAGCGGGCCACGGACTCAAGCAGATCAGTTCTGTTTTCCCCATGAGGGAGTCACTTGTGAGAAAGACATGGGCTACATCCTTCGGCAGGACAGTGAGCTGCCGCCTGGCTGTGCTGACGTCTCGATAGAGGAGCTGAGTGGCACGTACCTGCAGGAAGCTGTCCTGGCAGCAGAGGAACTCGCTCTTCTTCATAATGGCCTCGGTGGTCAGGGTGAGCTCGTTCTTACTGAGAGCAGGCTCGCTCTGACACGGGAACACTGCCTGAGGGTCAATAGGGCACAGTGTTAGGTGGGGTGGAGAGGGGAACAGGGCAGCAGAAAGTTGCAGATTCCCCCCCCCCTTTTTTTTTTGAGGTAGGGTCTCGCTTTAGCCCAGGCTGACCTGGAATTCACTATGTAGTCTCAGGGTGGCCTCAAACTCATGGCAATCCTCCTACCTTTGCCTCCCGAGTTTGGGATTAAAGGTGTGTGCCACCAAGCCCGGCTCAAGAACTTAATGGACAGGCCGGGCGTGGTGGCGCACGCCTTTAATCCCAGCACTGGGAGGCAGAGGTAGGAGGATCACTGTGAGTTCGAGGCCACCCTGAGACTCCATAGTGAATTCCAGCTCAGCCTGGGCTAGAGTGAGACCCTACCTCGAAAAACCAAAAAAAAAAAAAAAAAAAAAAAAAAAAGAACTTAATGGACATAAAACCAAAGTGAGCTTCTAGCAGTCCGTGGACTCTTTCACATGAACAGACAGAGCTCCATGCTAGGGCAGTAAGCAGTTCCATTACTTCCCAATCCTCCCCCTAGCCCAGGCTTGCATGGAAGACATTGTAGCCAGGCCTGGTGGTCCAGGACTATAAACCCCAGCTACTGGGGAGGCTCAAGGCAGGAGTGTCACAAGTTCAGACCTGCCTGGTGACTTACTGAAAACCAGCCTTCAGTGGCAGGGCACTTGTCTAGCAGGTGTGAAGTCTGAGGTATTCCCAGAACCACAAAATCCAACCATCCAAGTATACATTTCAACAGTGAAGATACTATAATGGTTCTTCTCAAGCTCACAGGGCTTCCCTGAGCTTAAGTGGCTGTATATTATTCTACTGAGTTGTGACCCACTCTCCACTGATGGCTTGCTTCTACTATAAACAATCTGAATTTTTTTTCTTTGCACATTAAGACCACTTTTGTAGGGCAAGTTTCTGTAGGAACAGCTGGGTCAAAGGGCATGCAAGTTTAAGTTCAGATCAAAACTGCCAAACTACCCTCCAGACATTTTGTTGGCTGCAGAGATGGCTTAGTGGTTAAGGTGTTTGCCTGTAAACCAAAGGACTCAGGTTCAACTCCCCAGGACCCACATAAGCCAGATGCACAAAGGGGCTCATGCATCTGGAGTTCCTTTACAGTGGCTGAAGGCCCTGGTACACCCATTCTCTCTCTCAAATAAAACAAAGACATTAAAAAAAAACTGCAGCCAGGCGTGGTGGCGCACACCTTTAATCCCAGCAATCGGGAGGCAAAGGTAGGAGGACTGTCGTGAGTTCGAGGCCACCCTGAGACTCCATAGTGAATTCCAGGTCAGCGTGGGCTAGAGTGAGTGAGCCCCTACCTCGAAAAACAAAAACAAAAAAATTACATTGCTGGTCATGGTGGCACACACCTTTAATCCCCGCACTCAAGAGGCAGAGAGGTAGGAATATCTCTGTGAATTCGAGGCCACCCTGAGACTCTGTAGTAGATTCCAGGTCAGATTGGGCTAGAGTAAAACCCTACCTTAAAAAAAAAATATAAATAAATTGCATTCCCAGCTGAAATATGTGAAATGAACAACCATGGCCTCTAAACCTTGTCCCTAGTGCTCTGTACTAGACACAAAGGAAAACAAAGCCTTGGGCTGGAGAGATGGCTTAGTGGGTAAGGCACTTGCCTATGAAGCCTAAGGACCCAGATTTGAGTCCTCAGAGCCCATGTAAGCCAGATGCACAGGGTGGTATATGCTTTTGGAGTTTGTTTGCCATGGTTGGAGGTCCTGGTGTGCCCATTCTCTCTATCTCTTTGTCTCTCTCTCAAATAAATAAAATATTTAAAAAATAACTTTAAAAAATGAAAAGGGAGTTGGGCATGGTAGTGCATGCCTTTAATCTCAGCACTTAGGAAGGAGGCAGAGGTCAGAGGATCACTGTGAGTTCAAGGCCACCCTGAGACTACATAGTGAATTTCAGGTCAGCCTGGGCTAAAGTGAAACCCTACCTTGAAAAACCAAAAAAAAAAAAAAAGAAAAAAAAAAGGAAAAACAAAAACCTCTTCCACTGGCAATGCATTACAACCAATACTAGACTTTCAAATGAAAAATTTTTTTTCTTTCAATCCTGGAACATTAGATAGACTAACATAAAGATGAAAGATACTAACGCAGGACTGAGGAGAAGCCTGAAGTATGGACCAGGTACATATAGTACCTACATCCTAACAATGCCCTGAGAAATGCCCTCTAGAGTGCTCCAACTTACTCTGATGTTGTCCAGGACCCGTTTAAACTCCAGCGGTTCATCTTTCCCCTCCATGGCCGCAGGATCTAAGCCATCTCCCCCGTAGATGAACTGGATGATGTCACCGGTGGAGCTCCGCACAGTCAGATCATACTGGGAGCAGAGGTCTTCCAGGGACTTGACCAGCCTTCTCTGGGGGAAAGGAGAAGGCTCAGCCGCCTGGGGAGCACTGCTCACCTGTGCAGACGACGAGGTGCGCGGCTCAAAGGCACAAGAGGACGGTACTTATTTCGCGCGTCAGTGCCTCTAAGTATGTCTGCAACAGAAACCTTCGCCCAGTCCCCAAAGGACTCTGCAGACTCTGTCTTCCTAGCTGTGCCCTCCTGCTGCCTAAGGTATAAATTCATGGAATAGCTTTGTATTTCTAAACACAACTTAAGCCAGGAACCCTGTAGACATCAATGTAAGTTACAGAGAAATCAGGTGCAGGCTCTCTTCTAGGAAGGAGGGGGGGAGAGAAGAATGGGTACGCCAGGGTCTCCAGCCACTGCAAACGAACTCCAGGCGTGTGCAACCCCTTGTGCATCTGGCTAACGTGGGTCCTTTGGCTTTGCAGGCAAACGCCTTAACCGCTAAGCCATCCCTCCAGCCCGAGACCTTATCTTGAAAAACCAAAACAACAAAACGAAACAAAACCCCCCAAATACTGGTGCTTATGGGTGTCTGAAATGAAACCCTTTGCTGCCTATGGAAGGACAGAGGGAGGGACGGGTTCTGGCCCCCTGTGCTGGTCGGGGAACATGTGCAGCCAAGCTTGAGCAGCACAGCCAAGCGGCCCCCTGGCTTAGCCCTGTACCCGGCCTGTCTCCCTGCCGCCGATCAGCACTGAGAACAGCTTCCCTCTGGTGCCCAAGCCAAAGCCTGGGGAGCGAGTGCGCGTGCCAGTAATGAAGGGCAGGAACAGTGGCTGGGTGCACGGGAGCGTCATCACCACCCCCAGGTTCACACCAGGCAACAGGCTCGGGAGCCTGAACACGGGCCCTGAATACACTTCCAGCCCATGTTCCCCTCAAGCACAGCTCAGGCACTCACGGCTCTGGCCTGGTACCAATGTTCAAGACATACAGGATAATTTGGAGCATATAACCTTTTTTTGGTTTTGTTTTGTCTTTTATTTCCAGGACATTTCTAAAATTCCCCCTTTAATACCGAGACTGGCTAAATTATAGCTCCATGTACAAAACATGCAGACCCTCAGCAGTCACAGCCCACAGAGCCCCGGCCCTTCTGCCGTTGCTGGCCTGTTTCTTCAAGTTACCTGCATGTAGCCTGTTTCAGCTGTCTTCACGGCTGTGTCGACTAGACCCTCCCGGCCAGCCATTGTGTGGAAGAAAAACTCGGTTGGTGTTAAACCAGAATAAAAGCTATTAGCCACAAAGCCCTTGGCAGCGGGGAGCTAAAGAGAGGTAGAGAAAAAAGGAAAATCAAATAAAAAGACTTCAAGGTCCACAGTTCTAAAATCCAGCTTCAGAAAATCCCCCATCTTCAGGCTATAAATACTCGGGCAATGACTCCTGAACCAGCAGGTGCTCTATGCTGTGCCCACAGGAGGAATGATTTGGACGGACCAGGTTCCAGCAGGGACCGGCGCCGGCACCCGTTGCTCAGGGAAGGGAAACCTAAGCTACCATCCTGAAATGGCAAAGACCCTGGAGAGCAGCTCACCTATTTTATGGGAAACCACTGCCTTCAAGACATCCCTCCTGTGGGCTCAACCTGCCTACTTCCACAACATCCCCAAGCATAGCTACTGCTGACGGAGTTTCTTTCTGAACACTGAAAATGTACAAGTCGACTGTGGTTGACGAGTGTATAACTTGACGAATATATTAATGGTCACTGAATATCATGACATGGAGTGTATACCGATGTAAAATGCCACATGGAAACAGCCATTGACTTTTGACAGAGATAGGGCTGTGTTCCTCAGGAGTGAAATCTAGACAAACAAGCCTTCAAGGTTCAATCGGATGCACTATCACTTACCTTTGAGTGTTTTTCAAAATGAGGCAAAGACCTGTTTTCAAAGCCATCTGGCACTCGAGAGCCACTGATGGCTTGCTGTCCCACACAGGCAATCATCTGCGATATGTTAATGAAGGAACCTGGGAAACAGGTAAAAATGGAACATCATGCACTGCAGTAAGAGGAACGGAAGCACAGGCAGAATGAGGGACGGAACAGGAACAGGAACACGACCTAGCATGGTGCTCATCCTCCCGTGTTAAGGCCAGCGCAGCGAAGGACAGAGCTATGCTAAGACGCTGTGCAGCTAGCAGTCAGAGGAGGAAGGCAGAGCTGAGCGAGGGCTCGAGGGCACGCCCGCGCTGGGTGAACGCTGGGGAAGAGCCACTAAGGGAGGCTTTCAGAGGCAGCAGAGGCCAGGCTGGGCTCCTGGAGGACTGGGGATTGGACACGAAGGAGGACTGGGAGGAGAAGCAGGAACAAGGAGCTGGAAGTAGAAGGTAGAAGGCAGCAAGGTCAGAGCGTGGACTTTATTCTATAAAAATCCAAACTTAGTGCTGGAGGGATGGTTCAGTGAGCCCATTTTCTCTCTTTTCTTCAAATAACTAAAAAAAATTTTTTTTAAAGCAAAAAAAAAAAAAAAAAAAAAAAGGGTTGGAAAGTTGGCTTAGTGGTTAAGGCACTTGCCTGCAAAGTCCAAGGACTCATGTTCGACTCTCCAAGTCCCATGTAAGCCAGATGCACAGTGACGCAAGCATGCAAGATGGAACATGCACACAAGGGGGTACATACACCTGAGTTCGACTGCAGTGGCTGGAGGCCCTGCTGTGCCATTTCTCTCTCTCTCGTGTGTGTGTGTGTGTATATATATATATATATATATATGCATGTATATATAAATACATACATACACACACATACATATACATACACAAGGCTTGCCTCAAAAAAAAAAAAAAAAGAAAGAAAGAAAAGGGGGGGCTGGAGAGATGGCTTAGTGGTTAAGGCCTTTGCCTGCAAAGCCAAAGAAACCAGGTTCAATTCACCAGGACCCACATAAAGACAGATGCACAAGGTGGCGCATGTGTCTGGAGTTCATTTACAGTGGCTGGAGACCCTGGCACGCCCATTTTCTCTCTCAAATAAATAAATTAAAAAGACAAAACAAAACAAAAAACTAACAAATAGAAGGCTGAAGATTCTGAGTTTGAACACAGAATTATGAGTCTGTGTAACTACAAAGTTAACATCTGGGGTTGGTAATGTAGATCAGTGATAAAGCACTTGTCAAATGTTTTGAGGAGCTGGGTTTGATCCTAGGCTAGCAACACATACACAACAACCTGATGAACTATGACTAGTTAATGTGGCTGAAAGACAGATGACATTTTCTTCACTGGTATACCAATTGGAAGTTGTCCACGCTCCGGTAGAGAAGCCCTAACCCATGCTCATGTAAGCAACAGAAAGAAAGGGACTGGACCAGACATCAAAACAGAGGTGACCAGCTGGGAAAAAGGGTTCAGTGGGAGGGGGAGGTGGTATGAGCAGGTAATGGGGGTGAATACGATCAAAATACATTATATAGATGTATAAGACGGTCAATAAAATAAAAAGTAAATTATCGTATTTTCAGGAAAGAATATTTTGCCATGTTGCTGTATTTTTAAAAACTCTCTGGACTTCTTTGTAGCATCAAGTTTGATGAAAGCACCCTCAAATTCAGAGTCTACCTGCGTTACCAAAACCAGTTCTTCCAAAGAAGTTTAACTTCATCAGATGTAATAATCATGATATCAAAAGGTATGCCCTTAAAGAAATAAAGACCCTGTATGAAGCTATAGCTATTGAAAGTAAGTATCTTTTCTTGGGCTGGAGAAATGCCTTAGTGATTAAGGCGCTTGCCTATGAAGCCTAAGGACCCAGGTTCAATTCCCTAGCACCCATTTAAGCCAGATGCACCAGGTGGTGCATGCATCTGGAGTTTGTTTGCAGTAGCCACAGGCCCTGGCGTGCCCATTCTCTCTCTCTATATATATAATATTCTCTCTATATTATATCTGCCTCTTTCTCTCTCTCTTTTAAACACATAGATAGATAAAGATAAAAGTACGTTTTCTTGCCAGGTGTGATAGTGCATGCCTTTAATCCCAGTACTCGGGAGGCAGAGGTAGGAGGATCGCTGTGAGTTCAAGGCCACCCTGAGACTACATAGTGAATTCAAGGGAAAAAAAAAAGCACGTTTTCTTCTGGTGTTCAGATGCAGCATGCGTTGTTCGCATACATGTGGAGGTCAGAGGACAACCTCAGGTGTTCCTCAGGCATCATTAACCTTTTACTGAGACAGGGTCTGTCAGTGGCCTGGAACTCCTCTAGTTAGGCGAGGCCGGCTTGCCAGTGGGCTCCAGGGATCTGCTTGCTTCGCCTTCCCCACCATGCGTGAAGATTTAACTGACCTGAAGAATCAACACATCCTCATGTCTACAAGGCAAGCCCCAGCCATGGCCCCAGCCTGAAGCTACCACACTGAAGCATGCCCGTGAGGGTCTGTGCACCTTTGGAGCCACACAGGGCCATGGTGAGAGGGCTGTTGCTCTTGTCCAGCTCGCGTAGGCAGGCGCTGCCAGCATGGTCCCGGATCACGGACAGCTCCTTCAGAATCAGGGCCTGGGGAGAAGGAGAGCCATGCTCCAGGTCTGTAGACTACAATGTGTTCAATCTGACGTCCACAGAATGCCTAACAGCATTCGGCATCAATAACACTGATAACGTTCATTAATCTTATGACAATCACAAGGCTACAGCAAAGTCGGGTGTAGGGTCTCATTCTAGCCCAGGCTGACCTGGAATTCACTATGTAGTCTCAGGCTGTCCTCGAACTCACAAGGATCCACCTACCTCAGCCTCCTGAGTGCTGAGATTAAAGGCATGCGCCACCACAACCAGCAGTTTCTCCCTATTTCAAAAGATGTATTCCACCCTATTTGTCTCTATTTTGAGGCAGGGTCTTGCTAAGTTTCCCAAGCTGACTTTGAACTCTGTTTAGTGAAAGGTGACAGATTTATACTATCTGAAGAGAAATCAGAATACTGGCTTTGGCCTCTCAAATCCCTCTGCATTAGCCTCTGAGTGGCTGGGATCATAGGCGTACGCCATCATTCCTAGCTTGGAAAACTGTGCAATGCTCAAAGAGCCTTTCTTCCACACTTGGGTGAGTTAAAGGTCAGAGCTACAGACTATAGGGGAGGCAGGAGAGAGGCAGGTGTGGTGGTACAAGTCTGTAATCCCGGCACTCCAGTCTGAGGCAGGAAGGCCTTGAGTTTGAGGCCAGCCCTGGGCTAAACAGTGAGACTGTCTCAAAACCAAACCAAACCAAACCAAGCCAAGCCAAACCAAACCAAACCCTTGGTGTCTCCAATTGCTGATCCCATTGTTGAAAAAGATTTCAGACTGCTAGCAGCTGATTCTGCCCTAAGCTAGAGGAGCCACCCGCTAAGGAGTTTCATAGGTAAGGGGTGGTGGGCTGGGTATATCAGACTATCAGACATGGATATTCCCTGTCCTGTAAGCCCTTACTGACCACCCATACTCAAGAGTGGTAGTGTGCACTCTATCAAAGGACGCTGAAGACAGAGAGGGCAGAGCACGGAAGTATAGTCTCAGAGGGGCTTGGGTGAGCTCAACCCCAAGGGAACAAAAGCTCTCTCCTGATAAACAGTAACAGATGCCAATATGGGGCCAAGATGGCGCTTTCCTTCTACCTGCTGTGCCACCTTCTCTTCATGGCTTTGGGCCCAGCCCCAGCACAGAGCATGTACAAGACAGGCCTCACCTCCAGAGTCTCCTCAGCAGTGCAGCCCGGCTGCTGCTGCAGCTTGCCCGTGTTCAGGGCTTCGATGTACTCGTCGCACTTCTTGTAGCCGGCGTTCAGCAACTCATACTTGGCCTTCAGCAGCCCCCGGCCAGGTGTGACATCACCAATCCCGATGGAGAACCCGCGGTTGGCTGCAGAGGCATGGACCGGGAGTGCATTAAGTATTATTTAGAAACACGGCAGCGTAGAGTTCACACATATTGCACGGAGCCTGCATGGCAGAGCCGTCCCTGATATGCGGCTGGATGCCTGAGCCAGCAGAGCACACGGAGCCCCACAGGAACCACATTCTTCCCAGACATACACACCTATGAGGTGGTTTCATTACAAACTAGGAACAGTAAGGTTAGTAACTAATAATAAACTAGAATTAGAGCCGGTGTGGTGGTGGCGCACACCTTTATTTAATCCCAGCACTCGGGAGGCAGAGGTAGGAGGATCGCCATGAGTTCAAGGCCACCTGAGACTACATAGTGAATTCCAGGTCAGCCTAGGCTAGAGTGAAACACTACCTCGAATATAAAAATAAAATATAATAAAATAAAACAAATTAAATAAACTGGAGTCAATATAGCAACATGCTGTAAGAGTTATGTGAACGTGCCTTAATTTCAAACGACGTCTTGTGCTGGACTGGCCCTGTGACACCACAGGGAAACGCGGTAACTAAAATTGCCAAGTAAGGCGCTCCAGTGGCGCAATCGCTTAGCGCGGCACTTATAAAATTGCCAAGTGAAACCAGACAAGCACTCATAATGCGATTAAATAAAGGCCTTTTGTTTCCGTCCCTAAAGTCACTTTCTGGGTGGAACGCAGCTTGCTTGGCTATGACGTAACGCAGAGCAGTGAGGCGGCTAACGAGCGGCCCTCGGGCTCTAACTGCACCTGGCTCGGAACAAGTCCGCCAGCCCTCTCCCTCTCACAGCCCCTCTGCAGCAGAAGAGACGCGCCGGCGTAGGAGTGGGGGCGTAGCTCAGTAGCAAAGTGCCTGCTGAGCACATGGGAGACCGGGGTTTGAACTCCACCATAGGGGAGAGCAGGCCTAACCTTCACACAGGAAGAAACAAAATGGATGGTTGTGCGGTCAGTGGCTTAGCTGGGCACAAAAGGAGATGCCTAGCAGTGTCTGCGGGCAGAGGGTGAACAAGCTTACAGGCTCAGACATGAGCCCACCAGGTTCTGTAGACACACACAGGAGAAGAGAATGTGCTGGATACAAGGACACCTGGTGGCGAGTCAGGAAAGGCTCGAGGCTGCCTCCGTGTGGGCGGTGGCAGTTCCTTCCAGGAATCTGGAACCAGAGGCTCTGCATTTGGCAATACTAGTCACAGCCAGAGGAGACACAAAGACACTAAGGGAAAGCCATGGTGTATTCCACAGTGAGGAGCGCTGTGTCCACCTCCTGTCCAACTCTCAGGATCCTCCCAGCCAGAGCCTATTCCTCACGGAAGAACCAAGTTTAGAAGAGACAACTCTGAAGAAATTAAGCCACCCTAGAAATAAGTGTTACTGGGCTGGAGAGATGGTTTAGCAGTTAAGGCACTTGCCTGCAAAGCCTAAGAACTCAGGTTTGATTACTCAGTACCCACATAAGATACACAAGGTGGCACGTGTCTGGAGTTTGTTTACAGTGGCTAGAGGCCCTGGCATGCACATTCTTTCTCTCTCTCAGATAAATAAAAATAAAATAAAATCGTTCTTTAAAATAACAAACAAAAAATTATTTTTCAATCTAAAAGTATGAATAGAATCAAGAGTTTTGCCAGGAGTGGTGGTGCACATCTTTAATCCCAATACCAGGAGGCAGAGGCAGGAGGATCGCCAAGAGTTTGAGGCCAGAGACTACAGAATCAGTTCCAGGTCAGCCTGGCCAGTGTGACACCCTACCTCGAAAAACAAAGAACAAACAAACAACAAAAAGCTTTGGGGAGGGGGCTGGAGAGATGGTTTAGTGGTGCCGGGCGTGGTGGTGCACGCCTTTAATCCCTACACCTGAGGCAGAGGTAGGAGGATTGCTGAGAGTTCAAGGCCACCCTGAGACTACATAGTGAGTTCCAGGTCAGCCTGAGCTACAGGGAGACCCTACCTTGAAAAACCAAAAAAAAAAAACAAAAAAAAAAAACAAAAAAAAAGTGGTTAAGGCATTTAGAAGCCTAAGGACCTAGGTTCAATTCCCCAGTATCCACATAAGGCAGATGTACACAGTGGCACATATGTCTGGAGTTTGTTTGCAGTGGCTAGAGGCCCTGCCCTTCCTCTCTCCTTCTCTCCCTCCCTCCCTCCCTCCTTCCTTCCTTCTTTCCTTTCTCTCTCGTTGTTTTTTTGAGGTAGGGTCTCACTCTAGCCCAGGCTGACCTGGAATTCACTATGTAGTCTCAGGATGGCCTCAAACTCACAATGGTCCTTCTACCTCAGGCCTCCCGAGTGCTGGGATTAAAGGCATGTGCCACCATGCCCAGGTTCTCTCTTTTAAGTAAATAAATAATAAAGTGTTTAAAAAAAGTTTTGGAGGGAGGGCAAATAAAAATCACTTGACATGCCCAAACTCAAGAGAGAAAAGCATAAGCCCTGGAAATATTAAACCATGCGGTTGGCTGAACTGAGAGGCTACAGGGCTCCCACAGGCGCGCTGGATGTGGCCCACAACAGGGCCTTGAACACAACGCAGCCCCATCTTGCAGGCAACAGGAAGCTACCCCAGAGTGTGAGAAAAGTGAAATGCAAACCCAAATTCACAAACCAGTCAGTGCTGCGTTACTTTCACCGATATAAGCACACATGGCTTTCTGTGTGGGTGAGGGGAATGAAACAACAGTAAAAGAATGAACTATCCTAATTCCTAAGACTCCCACAGCTGCAGGGGCAACCTGAGCGAGGACGCGAGACACTCACACAGGTAGACGGGAGCCAGCCTGGCCAGCCGTGACATGGCGTCTGCAGCCTCGTTCTGCCCCCAGTCTCGGAGCAGAATGTAGAAGATGTTGTTCTTGGACCCCGACCCCAGGGTGCCTTTGTCCATGCTGCCGCTCATCAGCTCGCTGTTCTGGATCGTGACGTCTGCGGGAAGAACAACGACGTGTACAAATGAATCATGACTACCTGGTGCCATCCCACAAGAAGCTGAGGATGTGAGGAAAAAGTACGTATATAGTGAAGATCAACGCAGAGCCAAAAGAAACTTTCCCTGAAGTTTTCCTGAGGGGAAAAGGCTCTAGACAGCTCTGGGCAGTTGACTTGTAGCACTAATCCTGAACGTCATGGCCCTCTCTCCTCATCTGTGAACTTGGAGGGCAGCAGGAAGCACCTGTCATCTTTGTGTCTTAGATATTTTGAGCATAAGTTGAAGTAATTTATGGTAAATGCTCTGTAAACTGTAGTGCAGTAAACTAAAATACTGAAAACTGACAGAGGCACCATCATGAAGAGCCAAAATAATAACACAGTGAGTCATATCTAGAAAGAAACAAAAACAAAAGGTTAAGGTCTAACAATCTCAAATGTCAGACTCAAGGTTGTCCCTTCTTGACAACCAATAATGCTCAGTGACCCTCAAATTTAAATAAAAACTACCCTAAAAAAAAAAAACTTAGAGCTGAGAGATTGCTTAGTGGTTAGGGTGCTTGCCTGTGAAGCCTAAGGACCCAGCTTCACAAGCATCTGGAATTCGTTTGCAGTGGCTAGAGGCCCAGGTGCTGCCATTCTCTCTATCTGCCTCTTCCCCTCTCTTTTTCTCAAATAAACAAACTAAAATAAAATAAAATAAACACTTAAATATAATTCCCAGCACTGGGGAGGCTGAGGTCGGAGGATCACCATGAGTTTTGAGATCACCCTGAGACTACATAAAAAATTCCAGGTCAACCTGAGCTTGAGTGAGACCCCTATCTCAAAAAAATCAAAAAAAAAAAAAAAAAAAAAGAAAAAGAAAAAGAAAAGTTGTAATACTTATTAGTTGTGCCAGTGAACATATATTCACACACAAATAACAAATTAAATGCCTTAACTAACAAGACCCATGTAAGATCCATGTTACTGGTCTACTCCAAAAGGCAAAATAAAAGACAACTTCAGGCAGCAGTGATGGTTTAGCGGCTAAGGTGCGTGGTTGTGAAGCCCAAGGACTCAGGTTCGATTCTCCAGGTCCTACATAAGGCAGATGCACAACGAGGGGGCGAGAGAGTCTGCAGTCCGTTTGCATTGGCTCAAGGCCCTGGCGTGCCCATTCTCTCCTCTCTCCTTCTCTCTCCCTGTCTCAAATAAAAAACTTTAAGGACATTTCATTAACTGACAGAGATGAGTAACTCAGAACATCCATGTGTCCAGACGGTCTCTTATCTGAAGAAACAGCACCACACCTGAGAAGAAAGAGCTGTGTTTTCCTAGAGACAGACTTCCTGCCGGACGCCTTGAGCCCTGGCCCTGCTCAGCCAGCGAAGCGCATCGCCCGCCTGCACCCCACACCCCGCACCCAGGCCTTGCACTCACAGGAGTCGTTGACGCAGAGGTCTTCCCCCTTGCCACAGTACTGCTTGCCCTTGGTCCGGAGGTTGGCCCTCACTGGATTGTCATCGCTGGGTCTGAGGATGACACTGAAGATCTGCTTTCCGGTCCACAGGGTGACAGGCTGGAGGAGAGAAGCCAGCACATAGAGGGTCTCACCAACCTTCTCTTCAGTAAGGCAAGAGGTCCCAGTGATGGCGCAAGCCAGTGCCAGCCCCGTGCCTTCACACCATGGCCCACCCACGCGGACCCCAGCACCCACCTTCAGTATGGCGGGGAGCGGGAGGCGCACTTTAATTTTCTCATCCTTGCCAACCAGTATGGAAGCGATGATTTGGCACGCCTTGGCTCGGTCAAAGAACGTGTCCTTGAGGGTGAGGAGATAAGCACCTAGGCGTGCAAAGAACCCACACAAATCAAACACAAGGACAGACGCTGGGGAAGCCACGGGCTTTCTCTCTACATGACGTTGGACTGTCACCCGTGGGAGAGAAACAGGGCTGCTTGTTGGTTCCCTCCTTCAACTAGACACACCAAAGCACAGGGCCTTCGTTTTACTCACTGCTTTAGCCCCAAACAGGAGACAGATTCTAGGCCTTCACAGTGTTCAGGTTGGGGAGGATCTGAGTTTAAGACCTGCTGGGCTAAATGACACTTTGTCTCATATGTAATCCTCCCTTTAAAAAGGAAAGCAGGGCTGGAGAGATGGCCTGGCAGGTTAAGCGCTTGCCTGTGAAGCCTAAGGACCCCGGCTCAAGGCTCGATTCCCAGGACCCACGTTAGCCAGATGCCCAAGGGGGCGCATGCATCTGGAATTCGTTTGCAGTGGCTGGAGGCCCTGGCGTGCCCAATCTCTGTCTCTGTCTATTTGCCTCTTTCTCTCTCCATCTGTCGCTCTCAAATAGATAAACAAAAAAATTTTTTTAAAAAAGGAAAGCATTAAAAAAAAAAGAACAAAAAGAAAATGCTCAGTCTTGTTAGGGGGCCCAATGAGCACCCACTGAGTCAATGAATATGCAGCCACTAGAAAATGTCTCAAATATACCCATGGGCAAACTCAGTACAATCACACAGGGCTGAGGCAGGAGGATCACAGTGAGTTCCAGGCCAGCTTGACCTACACAAACAGACTCCACGTTAAAACTAAAACAAAAACAAAACGGCCCTAGATGCAGGCAGCTAATCACTTTTCCAGTCACCATGGGCAGCGCTGTGAGAGAGAATTGCCTTGTTCCAGTCTAAAGTCTCAGTCAAGGGGATTTCAAACTCACCTGTTAGAAAGTCCTGAATAGCAGCAATGAGGGGCTCCCCGTTCCTCGGGGTGACAAGGTTTGCTTTAGTCTGAAGGAAAAGTAAGCACAAGTGAGTCATTCTTGACTGCACAAGGCAGTAAAGGTCCACATCACAGGGTTAGACTGTGCTCAGATAAGGATCAGAGATAAAGCTGAGATGGGAGCCAGGGATCTTAATTTTAGCTTTGTCACAAATGCCCAGCTCCATCTGTGATGCAGAAGATAAATTCCTTTTATTATTATTATTATTATTAATTTTAAATATTTAATTTATTTACTGGAGAGAGTGACGAAAAAAAGACAGATAGAGAACCTCTGAAAAAGAATTCTGGATGCATGCGCCACCTTGTGGGGAACTGAACCTGGGTCCTTAGGCTTCACAGGCAAGTGCCTTAACCACTAACCTAGCTCCCCAGCCCCCCTTTATTATTTATTTTGGTTTGTGGCAGGGTTTCACACTCTAGCTCAGGCTGGCCTGGAATTCGAGGTAATCCTCCTGCCTCACCCCGAGCACTGGGATTATTTGTAGGAGTGTACCACCACATGTAGCTAAGAGTTTCCTCTCTGAGTGCTGAGTATTGCGTCACCTCTGTAATCAAAGAATTCCATGTGTCTCCTCAGTGGTAGCAGAATCGTTAAAATTTCTCTAGCTTGAGACACTAAGTTCTAACAAAACTTAATTCAGCAATTTAGTTCTGTGGGGCTGGAGATGGAGCTCAATGGCAGAACACCCACTGAGCATGCAGAGGTTCTTGTGAATTCGAGGTCACCCTGAGTCTACAGAGTGAGTTCCAGGTCAGCCTAGACTATAGTGAGACTCTGCCTCAAAACAAAAACAAAAAAAGAAAGAAAGAAAAAAAAAAGAGAGTGAGCCAGGTGAGAGGCAGAGGTAGGACTGCTGTGAGTTCAAGGCCACTCTATGTAGCAAACTCCAGGTAAGCCTGGACTAGAGCAAGATCCTACCTTGAAACACTCCCTTGCCAAAAAAAAAAAAAAAAAATGCTGGGTATGGAAGTGGCTCACACCTTTCATTCAGGCACATGGCAGACTGAAAGAGTATCCCTGTGAGTTCAAGGCCAGCCTGGAACACAGGACTTCCATGGCAGCTTAGGACAGAGTACAATCCTACCGTAGAAAGAAAATAAAAATTTCACATCAGCAACAGAAGTTACAGGAGCTGAGAAGATGCCTTAGTAAGGACTTGACAGCAGTGCCTGCTAGCCTGGGTTTGATCCCCTATCCCCACGTAAAGTCAGACGCACAAAGTGGCGTATGTGCTTGCCGTTTGCCTGGCACACACATACCCTTCTCCTCTCTCTGCTCACAAATAAAAAAAAATATCTTTAAGAGAAAAGAGCCGGAAAAATAAATAAATAAAAAAAAAAAAGAAAAGAGCCGGTGTGGTGGCGCACGCCTTTAATCCCAGCACTGAGGAGGCAGAGGTAGGAGGATCACTGTGAGTTCAAGGCAACTCTGAGATGACACAGTGAATTCCACGTCAGCCTGAGATAGAGCGAGACCCTCCCTCGAAAAAATAAAAAACAAACAAACAAGTAAAACAAGAAATGAAAAGAAAAAGAAAAAGAAGCTGCAGGCCAGATGTGGTAATTCATTCTTATAATCCCAGCACTTTGGAGTTAGAGGCAAGAAAATTACAGTCAGTTCAGGAACAGTCTCTGATACATGGTGAGGTTTTGGCTGGCCATATCCAGATCCTGCCTCTTAAAAAAAAAAAAAAATAGTGGGGGGAGACTAGGATAGAGGGCTCAGGAGTTAAAGGTGCTTGCCTGCAAAGTCTGCCAGCCTGAGCTGGATGTACAAAGTGGAACATGCACCTGGAGTTTGTTTAGTGGCAAGAAGCCTGGTGTGCCAATATGTTCTCTTTGCTCACAAATCAATTAAAAAAATTCTTTTTAAAGGGAAAGGAGGGCTGGAGGGATGGCTTAGCAGTTAAGATGCTTGCCTGCAAAGCTGAAGGACCCAGGTTCGATTCCCCAGGACCCACGTAAAGCCAGATGTACAAAGTAGCACATACGTCTGGAGTTCGTTTGCAGTGGCTAAAGGCCCTGGTGCACCCATTCTCTCTCTTTCTATGTGCCTCACTCTATCTTAAATAAATAAAATTAAATCAATTGAAAAAAATAAATATGGTGGAGAGCAATCAAAGATACCTCAAGTCAACCTCTAGTCTCCACTTGCATGTGCACCCACCCAAAAGCCCCTGGAAGAGCCTGGCTGCTCTGTCATTGTTAGCTGTGGTGCTGTTTTCATACGGGGTCTACTCCCCTCCTCTCCTAGCTGGGTGCCATGCCCCTCCACCCCCACGAGAACAAGGGCTCCCCTCCTGGCTGGACCCCACACTCCCACATACCCCCATGAGAACAAGGGCCTCTGCTTTGGCCTCCTCCGTCTGAGGGAGATGAAGGTTCATTTCGTCGCCGTCGAAGTCTGCATTGTAGGGGGTACACACACATTCGTTAAATCTGAAGGTCCGGTGGGGTTTGACCCTAGCCTGTGGAACACCAAACCAAACAGGAAAAGGATTTAGGCTTTCTTCCAAAAGCTTCTTTTTCAAAACACAGAAAATGACTGCCTTGGAAACTAGAGACACTTTAAGGAAGTAAATTTGTAGTATAATCTGTGGGTTGGGCAGGGGTGGGTGGGTGTGTGTGGATGTGTGTACACATATACACATATACACACAGTCAGTTGTTGATGCATTCACGGAAGCTGTATTAGAGCAAACCAAATTAATGACATACTTTTGTTTTTTAGAGAGAGTGAGAATGAGAGAATGGGCCTCAAACACCGCAATTGAACTCCAGATGCTTGTGCCACCTAGTGTGCATGTGTGACCTTGCACTTGCCTCACCTTTGTGCGTCTGGCTTATGTGGGACCTGGAGAGAGATTGAACATGGGTCCTTAGCTTTCACAGGCAAGTGCCTTAACTGCCAAGCCATTTCTCTAGCCCTTTGTGGTCCCCCCCCCCAAGGTAAGGTCTCACTCTAGCCCAGGCTAACCTAGAATTCACTATGAAGTCTCAGGATGTCCTTGAATTCATGGCCATCCTCCTACCTCTGCCTCCTGAGTGCTGGGATTAAAGGCATGTGCCACCATGCCTGGCTCTTGAATTCTTTTAACAATAAGCACTTCTTTGTGATTTGTACTTGTAAGCAGACTAATGCAATGTGTGCTAGGGTTTCAAAAGACTGTTGTAAAAACAATGTTTTTTTTGGTCTCTGGTTAAATGGGTAAGGTAAAACCAAAAGTCAATTTTCTGCCAAATCCATTTTACATAAATTTGTGCACAGAACACATGTGTACACACACACACACACACACACACACACAGTTTGTTTGCAGGTGAAATTATACTAGTTACTTTCACATGATTTTCAATTGGATCCTCCACACTACATTGCTGTACATAACTACTGTACTATGCATATTAAAAACACTGCTTGAAATTTAAGTTTTACTTAAACTAAAATGTGAACGAGGAAGGTCAAAGTCATAAAAATCTGAGTTGTGAGCAGTTACAATGTTCGGAGTTCTGAGTTTAGCTCTGAGTAGACCTTGTAAACGCCTGTAACGGCGGACACCGGGCGCTCGCACTCACCAGGTGGGCCATGATGCTCAGCTTGTGTAGCGAGGGCTGCCGGTTGAACAGAACCACGTCCCCGTCAATCAGGTGTCTCTCCACGACGTCACCAAATTTGAGCTCCTGAGCCATCTTTTCCCGATTTCCATACTTCAAAAACCTGAATATACAGCGACACACATGACCTCTGAATCAGAGTTCTCTCACCAACTCAATGTCTACCCTGTTACTTCAACAAGTCTGAGATAAGACCTTAGGCTGTAGCTCAGTGGTTGAGTACTGGCCTAGTGTATGTGAGGACCCGGGTTCAATTCCCAGCACAATGAAAATGAAAGAAGTTAACAAATCTGACATGCCACCATATTTTTGGAGGCAGGAGTCTTGCAATGCAGCCTAGGCTGGCCTGGAATTTGTGATCCTCCTGCCTCAACCTCCCACATGCTCGGATTATAGACATGTGCCAAAATGGCTGGCCGATTGCACTTTCAAGGTAGGGTCTCACTCTAGTTAAGGCTGACATGGAATCCACTATGCAGTCTCAGGGTGGCCTCACACTCACAACAATCCTCCTACCTCTGCCTCCAGAGTATTAGAATTAAAGGCGTGTGCCACAGCACCCAGCTCATCCTTTTGATATTTTTGAGACAGTTTTTCACACTGTAGCCCAGGCTCAGGGTCATTGCTTGGACAGGTCCATTTTCAGTCATAACATTACTTTGTGTCACCAAGAAAAACTCTCTCAAATAAACTATGACAAGTTGACTGTAAGATACATTCCAATTTCATAAAATGCTAAAATACAGCTGTGCATGGTGGTACAGGCCTATATATCCCAGCTAACTGGGAGCCAGAGACAAGAGGATCTCATGTACAAGGCCAGACTAGGGCACACAGCAAGATTCTATGTTTTAATGTTGGGGGAGGGCAACTGGAGCCATAGCTCTATAGAGGTACAATGCCTAGCATGACTGAGACTCTTGATCGATCCCTAGACGCATGGGTAAGACTGGGGAGGAATGGATATGAAAATATGAAAAAAAAAAATCAGGCTAGAGAGATGGCTTATCATTTAAGGCACTTGCCTGCAAAGCCTAAGGACTCACGTTCAATTCCCAAGTACCCACGTAAGCCAGATGCACAAGGTGGCACATGCACCCGGAGTTCATTTGTAGTGACTAGAGGCCCCGGCGTGTCCATTCTCTCTCCCCCCCTCTCTCTTTCTCTCACATAAATAAAAATGTTAAAAATCAGTTCTTTAGAAAAGAAAATATGAAAAAAAAAAGTGTGCCTTAGAGTCAAAAAATACATTAGCATTTCTTCTGCTCCCATGGGATGCTCTTGACATGAAAGCCACTGGTGGTCAATCCCACTGGCTGTGCAAGCCAGGCTGGGTGAAATGGGCATCACTGGGTGTGGAGGACGTTGCAGGGAGCCCGAGAGCCAGGGATACAAAAATGATTTCCTCTGGTCACAAGGTAGTCAGTGCACTTAGGTTGATCAATGTCCCACGCCACGGACAAGTGAGCACTTCACGTACATCCACGAGTCAAAGACAGGAAATTATAAACCGGGGTCCACTGCAATTTAACCAGATATTATTTTCATGTGCCCAAATGCCACAGTCACTGACTGCATTCCAGAATGCAATCTAGGCTGCTATGAATGCCATCACGGGAGGAATAGCAAAGCATTACCTTTTCATGCGCATATGTCTCTGCTGGATGAAATTGGCTCCTGGGTGAACATCTGGGCCATTTTGAACCAGTTTCCTCAAAAAATTGATGTTTGCTTTGTTCACCTGCAAGATTACAACAAAAAACAGTAAGATACTCTGTTTCTATAAGCTGGCCAACTGGACTTAACTGTTCCTTGTGTAATTACACAGCATGGGGTAACCTTGGGTAGCTTGCGACCTGTAGTTATGTCTGTAGTCTTTTAAAGAATTCTTTGGTTTCTTTTGAGGTAAGGTCTCATTCCAGCCCAGGCTAGCTTCAAACTCATTATGATCCTCCTACCTTAGCCTCCCAGGTGCTAGGATTAAAGGCATGTGCCACCATGCTGGGCCTGACTGTAATCTTAAGACTAACAGACTAGCAAACAGGGACCAAGGTTTGAGGGACATGACTTAGCTGTTAAGGTGCTTGGTTGTGAAGCCTGAGGACCCAGGTTCAATTCCCTAGTACTCACGCAAGCCAGATGCACAAGGTGGCGCATGCATCTGGAATTCATTTGCAGTGGCTGGAGGCCCTGGCATGTCCATTCTCTCTATCTGACCCCCATGAAATAAATAAATAAAATATTAAAATAATAGGTAGGCTTTACCTGATGTGTCGGCAGGGATTTTTCTACATATCTTGTGGTTTCAGAGCAGGTGGCATCTTCGCCTATCATTTTTCTTTTTAAATTTATTTGAGAGAGAGAGACAAAGAGGCAGGGGTGGGGGGAATAGCATGAAAGGGCCTTCAGCCACTGTAAACGAACTCCAGATGTGCCACCCTGTGCATCCGCCTTACATGGATCCTGGGGAATGGAACCTGAGTCCTTTGGCTTCGCAGACAAACGCCTTAACTGCTAGGCCATCTCTCCAGCCCTTCACCTGTCATCCTTTACCAGAGGCCTTGAAGGTTTCAATGATAGCAGTGCCACAGGACCTACCTGAACTGCTCTCCTTCTGTGACTTCCCACACAACTGTGTCACGGGAAACCAACTGAGAGAAAAGTCTGCTAGTCAGTGTCAAGTCCACTGAGGAACGCTTGGCAAAAGCTCTGCTGCTGGGCTGGGCGAGTGTCAAGAGCACAGCTGGTACACACGCCCCTCTTCTTCTCAGGCCCAGTGGCAACCTAGGGCTCAGCTGGTGGGATGGGTGGGGTGGGCTTCAAGTATTGTTTTATATTGATGAGGACTGTGAACCACTCCTTGCATGTGCACTGCAGCAAGTTTTCTGGGTATGCAATAGCCTTAAAATGCATAAACTCAGCTTTTGATCCCAGCACTTTGAATGCTAAGGAAGGAGGATCTCTGTGCCTTTGAGGACAGCCTGGAATACAGAGTTCCAGATCAGCCTGGGCTACGTACCTCAAAAGGCATGGTGGTACACGCCCTTGATCCCAGCTCTTGGGAGGAAGAGGAAGGAGGGTCACCAAGAGTTCAAGGCCATCCTAAGATTACATAGTGAACTCCAGGTCAGCCTGGGCTAGAGCAAGACCCTACTTTGGAAAAACCAAACAAACAAAAAATTTCTGAGACATCTAGGGGGTGTGGTTAGCTGGCCCTCCAATGTTGAAGGCCCTGGGTTCACTCTTCAGCCTGGGGGCAAAACCAACAGGATTCTTTTGTATTCCAGGTATAAGAAAGCTTTCTTTTCTTTCTCTTTTCATTTGGAACTATGTACAGCCTATAGCAACTTGACAAAGAATAACTTAAAAGCTGGGCGTGGTGGAGCATGCCCTTAATCCCAGCACTTGGGAGGCAGGAGGATTGCCATGAGTTCAAGGCGACCCTGAGACCACATAGTGAATTCCAGGTTAGCCTGAGCTGCAGTGAAACCCTATCTAGAAAACCAAAAAAAACAAAAAAAAAAAAAAAAACCAAAAGCAAAATCAAAACATTATTTTTTACATGCTGTATTCACCATTCTTTCAAAACCTTAGAACTGGCCAGGCATGGTGGTGCACGCCTTTAATCCCAGCACTTGGGAGGCACAGGTAGGAGGATCATGGAGAGTTCGAGGCCAGCCTGGGCTGCAGTGAGACCCTGCCTCAAAAAGACCAAGTCTGTTCTTGGGGTAGAGGGTGCAGCTCAATGGTCGAACGCTCGTCTCGTGGTATGTAAAGATACATACAGTCATATACCAAGTGTGGGTGATGTGACTTACTGGGGATTTCCTCGGTCTACAATATGGAGTATCAAATGTAAAAGGCTGGGTTCATAGCAGAGTGGGGCTGCTGAATGGTACTTACCTTCTCAGGGAAAGTCAGAATTTTGGCCACATGAACTGGTACAGCAACCTCATCAATCCGGAGGTTAGGGTCAGGTGAGATAACTGTTCGGCCAGAAAAGTCCACTCTCTTTCCTGACAGGTTACCTCGAAATCGACCTAAAGAAACAAAACTCATGTCACAGGTCCCCATGACACACCACGTGAACAGTGAGACTTAGGAGGGCCGATGACCTTCAACTGGACCACACTGCCCGGAAGGGAGACACAGGCAGTGGCGATCTTCTACAGGCCTCGCTGAAAACCTACCTTGCTTGCCCTTGAGGCGCTGCACAAAGCCTCGAGTCCACTTCTTGGGCGCCATGTTGAGAGGAATGCCGGAGAGCTCGCTGTTGATGTAGAGGGCGCACTGCAGCTGCAGGAAATCCCAGTCCTCCATGATCATCTGCGTCTTGGCTCCAGAGATACGATGCTACGGCGGACAGACAAAGTCAGAAACGAACCCACTTCCTTGGGTTTTTCTTGCATTTTTCCCGACTAAAGAATGTACAAGCTAAGGAGCTGCACCAACCTTCTTAATAACGTCATTTAGGAAAATGATTTCTGTCAATTTCATCGTCAGATCATCTTCATTGGTGCCAGACTTCAAGTCGCTCACGACTGAGGGTCTGATACACAAGGGAGGCACCAGAAGTCTTGTGAGAATCAAATCTGAGGGCTTCCCAGCCTCTGGGTTCATTCAGGAGCAAAGGGACGTCTTCAGCTGGGATGCGCTTCAACAAATTCAGAACTACTAGAGGATTCAGGTTTTCCTGTGGGAGGGAGGAGGAGGGAGACAGCACGTTAGTTCCCTGCAGGTTAGATAAGGTTTTCCTTCCCAATGCCTTTTCTTTTCTTTCTTTCTTTTCCTCCTTTCCCCCTTTCCCCTTCTCTTCTGCCTTTCCTGAGATGAGGGCTCAGGTAGCCCAGGCTAGCCTTTTCGAGGTAGGGTCTCACTCTGGTACATGCTGACCTGGAATTCACTATGTATTCTCAGGGTGGCCTCGAACTCACGGTGGCCCTCCTACATCTGCCATCCAAGTGCTGGGATTAGAGGTGTGTGCCGCCACGCCCAGCTGAATGTTTTCTTTCTTTCTTTCTTTTTGGTTTTTCGAGGTAGGGTCTCACTCTGGCCCAGGCTGACCTGGAACTCACTATGGAGTCTCAGGGTGGCCTCGAATTTACAGCAATCCTCCTACCTCTGCCTCCCGAGTGCTGGGATTAAAGGCATGTGCCACCATGCCCGGCTGTCTTATCTTTTTGAGACTAGTTCTGTCTCATCTAACAGAGACTGTCCTCAAATTTTCTGTGGCTGAAGGTGACCCTGGACTTCTGACCCTCCTTCCTCTGTACCCACCTCACCCGGCTTCACCGATAAGGGTCTAACCCAGGGTCTCACGCATGGTGGGCGGATGGACATTCTACCTACCGAGCTATGTCCTCAGCCTGCGCATGACTTTCTTGTACTTCACAGGAGGAACGGGTGGAACCTCTGTGCCCCATACAGCACAGCTTTAAAATCTTTTTTACAATAAAACCGTAATCTGGGGCTGAAGAGATGCTGAGTGGTTAAGGTGCTTGGCCTGGGAAGCCTAAGGACCCAGGTTCAATTCTCCAGTACCCACCTGAGCCAGATGTACAAGATGGCACATGCGTCTGCAGTTTGTCTGCAGTGGCTAGATGCCCTGGCATGCCTATTCTCTCTCTATCTGCCTCTCTCTAATAAGTAAATAAAATATTTAATCCCAGTACTTGGGAGGCAGAGGTAGGAAGACTGCTTTGAATTTGAAGCTACCCTGAGACTACATAGTAAATTCCAGGTTAGCCTGTGTTAGAATGAAACTCTAGTTGGAAAAAAATAAAACAAACTAAAAAAAAAGAAAAAAGAACTAAGGGAGTTAGGCATAGTGACACAAGTCTATAATTACATCATTCAGGAAGCTGAGACAGGAGGACCTGAGGCCATTCTGGGCTACACCATGTGACTCTGTCTCAACCTCCTCTGCTCCAACCAAAATACAAACAAACAAAAACTAATGGGGGTGGGGAACTAAGGGGAAAACCAAAACAAGTGGAGTTACAAGGCCAGTCCGCATACACTTAGTGCCAGAAAACACCTGTTACAAAACAATGAGGCACTATTGAGGTGCTGTCTAACAGTGGAACTTCCGTAAGAAAGTGGAGCAGAGGTGGGAGAGAACATGTACACGTGTACACGCGCATTTGTGCTTTGTCTGCCTGATGGAGGAGACACGGGTGGAGGGCGCGTGTGCATTCTGACGCTCACCTGTGCCCTTCCCAGCAGTGGCTCAACTTCTTTGTTGTGCTCAATGGCTGTTTCAAAGGACTGAAGAAAATCTGATACCATGGGATCCACCACTTTCTTGTTGGTCTTGTATTTCTCGTGAATTATCTTCAGTAAGCCACACTTCTTTACAGTACCTGCAAGAGTTAACTTATTCACCAAGGATTTAAAAAAAAAACATGAAGGCTGGAGAAATGGCTTAGCACTTAAGGGGCTTGCCTGCGAACCCTAAGGACCCAGGTTCAATTCACTAGACCGACATGCTTGCGCATATGTCTGGAGTTTGTCTGCAGTGGCTAGAGGCCCTGGCGCACCCACTCTATCTGCCTCTTCCTCTCTCTCTCAAGTAAATAAATAAAACATATTTCATTTCATTTGTTTTTTTGGTTTTTCAAAGTAGGGTTTCACTCTAGCCCAGGCTGACCCGGAATTCACTATGTAATTTCAGGGTGGCCTTGAACTCACGGAGATCCTCCTACCTCTGCCTCCTGAGTGCTGGGATTAAAGGCGTGCACCACCACACCCGGAAAATATATTTTAAAAATAAATGAGGTTCTTAGGTTGGTCCAAGGTTAGTCTAGCAAATGCCACTGTTGCAGCAATGCATGGTAAGAGGTGCGTTTCTGAGGAGTACCCAGGTGCAGGGCTTACACCTAGTTCCCAAGGGGAAAAGCTGACCCCAGAATTCGACTCCAAGCCAACGCAGGAAGCAGCAGACTGAATGAAGAGCGCCCTCCTGAGCCGCCTGGGCATCCCACTCACCGTTAAAGGCACCGCAGTACTGGCAAATGCTCTTCTTCCGGCACTGGTCGGAGATTTTCTTCTTCAGGCCTCGCTTCTGCAGGTAGGTCAGGCTGGGCCTCTTCAGGTAATCCAGAAACTGCTGCTTCTCCTCCTGGGACAGCAGGATGTGGCAGCAGGTTTTGCAGATCATCTTTGAGGGATTAAGCAGAACGGAAACAAGGTAAGAGAGGATGAAAAATCCTTCCCCTTTAAGAACAGTACCCTGTGGTCCAACATACCTGAGCGGCCCTGAGCAGATGTGCACATAGGGATACAGAGGCACAGTGGGGTGGCCTGTGCTCTCAGCATGTCACCAGTACTCAGCACTGCTGTTAGTTATACTTTCACCTTTGCTCTTTACGCTTTCTTTCTTTTTCTTCTTCTTTCCCTTCCCCTTCCCTTTTCTTTTCTTTTTGGTTTCCCAAGGGAGAGTCTCACTCTAGCTCAGGCTGACCTGGAATTCACTATGTAGTCTCAGGGCGATCCTCCTACCTTTGCCTCCTAAGTACTGAGATTAAAGGTGTGTACCACCACACCCAGCTCTACTGTTATTTTTAAGGGTTTTTTTTTTTTTTTTTGGTTGTTTATTCTTATTTATTTATTTGAGAGCAACAGACAGAGGAAGAGGCACAGAGAAAGAATGGGCATGCCAGGGCTTCCAGGCACTGCAAACAGACTCCAGACACGTGCGCCCCCTTGTGCATCTGGCTAACGTAGGTCCCGGTGAATCGAGCCTTGGGCCGGGTCCTTAGGCTTCATAGGCAAGCGCTTAACCGCTAAGCCGTATCTCCAGCCCTCTACTGCTACTTTTTTAAAAAAGATTTTTATTTATTTGAGAGAGAGAATGGTTGTGCCAGGGCCTCCAGCCACGCAAACTCCCAATGCATGCACCACCTTCGTATCTGGCTTTACGTGGGCACCTGAGTAATCGAATCTGGGTCCTTTAAAGGCTTTGTAGGCAAGCGCTTTAACCTCTAAGCCACCTCTCCCACCCCTACTGTTGTGAGGTGTTAGGAATTGAGCCTAACCTTGTACATCTACCAATAAACTATATCTTGGCCATTCTGGTGGGCGGGGGGGGATTCAAGGTAGGGTCTCACTCTAGTCAAGGCTGACATGGAATTTACTATGTAGTCTCAGGGTGGCCTTGAATTCATGGTGATCCTCCTACCTCTGGCTCCCAAGTGTTGGGATTAAAGGCATGGGCCACCATGTCCAATGTTTTTTTTTAACCCCCTTAATTTTTATTTATTTATTTATGAGCAAGAGAGAGAAAGAAGCAGATAGAGAGAATGGGCGTGCCAGGGCCTCCAGCCACTGCAAATGAACTCCAGATGCATACACCACCTTGTGCATATGGCTTATGTGAGTGCTGGGAAACTGAACCTGGTTCTTTTGGCTTTGCAGACCTTAACTGCTAAGCCATCTCTGCAGCCCCCAGCCCCTTTTTTTTTCTCTCTCTCTCATTTTTTCTGAAGTATGGTCCACTCTAGTCCAGGCTGATCTATAATTCACTATGTAGTCTTAGGGTGGCCTCAAACTCACGGTGATCCTCCTACCTCTGCCTCCTGAGTGCTGGGATTAAAGGTGTGTACCACCACCCCTGGATCTGGTTTTTTTTAAAAACAAAGTTTTGCTATCTGGTCTTGAACATGCCATGCAGCCCAGGCTAGCTTCAAACTTGCAATCCTTTTGCCTCTGTTTTCCTAGTCCTAGGATTACAGATGTGTACTACCAGGCAGGTAGAGTTTGTAACCATCAGAATTTTAATTTTTGGTTTTTTAGTGAGATGGGGCCTTAATATGTCCAAGTTAGCTGTGAACTAGTGATCATCCTCATTCTGCTTACGAAGTGCTGGGATTCTAAGCGTGTGCCACAGGCCTAGCTTACCGTTGCTGTTACACTGTGCCACTTTCTCAAGGGAAATAAAAGAATACACAACACTAAAGGAGCTTAACCTACTATGAAAATACTGCATATTAGCAGGGCGTGGTGGTGCACACCTTTGATTCCAGCACTTGGGAGGCAGAGGTAGGAGGATCGCTGTGAGTCTGAGGACACCCTGAGATGACAGAGTGAATTCCAGGTTGGCCTGGGCTAGAGTGAGACCCTACCTCAAAAAACAAAAAAAAAAAAAAAAAAACAAAAATAAGTAAATAAATAAAACTAATATTTAGTACAAAAATCCCCCTGGATATATCCTTCATCACTTACAATTCCTAGGCTCACTCCACAGTCCCTGACCCATCACGGCAGAATCTGTCTCTCGGAAATCAAGACCCGCGTGCTTACCTGTAAGATGCCGATGACAGCTCTGAAGTAACCCACATGAAAGCATGGTAACTCCAGGTCGATGTAGCCATAGTGGCCTAGACAGTCGGCCAATTTCTTCCCACAGGTCTCACAAGGACGGTCCTTCTCACTTGTACCCTTTGGAGGAAAGCACACCCAGCGTCGGAGGAGAGCACCACCCTCACACCTGGCCCCAGGGGTCAGCACCAGGACCGGCCATGCTGCTATGAATTCACATGAGCCACCTGAAGGCTGGAGGCCCCGCTTCGGGCCTCTAATACACAGGACGAGCAGGGGAGAAGGGTAAGTCATTCCCACTGGTTACGGCATCCAGTGTCTTAGCAGGTCTTACCATCCTGTGGTCAAGCACTCCATATAGCAAGGGGGCGTGGTTGTTGTCCTGGCTGTACAGGTTCTTACTCACAACCTGGATGTGAGCCTGCTGGCGCATCTCCTCAGGGGACTTCACCCCAAAGCAGATGTGGCTTCTGCAGCGGAAGCAAACAGGGGGCAACAACATTAAAGCCTGTAACTGGACATGCCAATGACATATACAGCTCAGCACAACCAACCTGTTCTTCCCACTCCTCTACTGGGCTCTTTCCCACCAGAGTGGAATACATTCAAAATACCCCTTCCTGGGCTGGAGAGATGGCTCAGCAGTTAAGGCGCTTCCTTGCAAAGCACAATGGCCCAGGTTTGATTCCCCAGTACCCATGTAAAGCCAGATGCACAATGTGGCAAATGGATCTGGAGTTCCTATGCAGTAGCTAGAGGGGCCCTGGGACACCCATTGTCTCTGTCTCTCTCTCTCTCTGCTTGCAATATTTCAAAATATCCCTTCCTCCTACGGGAATCCAGTTTCTACTTTCCTCTGAAGCAAACGGTGCTTACCTGGTTCACCCAGGTGATCTGCCTACTAACTAAGCTAATAGGAACTTACTCATTTCACTGTTCTGCTGGAACTGGTGGGCTCCCCTTCCTGGACCTAAACTGGAAGTCCTCCCCTCTGTTCAGGTGACACCAGTACACCATGTGTTTTCCTCCCCTGTGGATACTCCTTTTTCAGTGTCTTTAATCAAAACTTTCAAAATTTATTTTATTTGTATATGTGTGTATATATGTATATAGGGGTGCATGTTTGTCATGAACAAATGACTTTCTATCCGGCTTTATGTGCGTGCTCGCTGGGGAGTCGAACCTGGGCAGACAGACTGTGCAAGCAAGTGCCTTCACCACGGAGCCATCGCCCCAGCCCCTCTAGTGTTTTCTGAGGTCTGTTCTTGCACTAAAACCCTTAAAATTTCAAATACTGGGGGCCTACCCTCCACTTAACTTGGGTCATGACCCTCACTCCCTCTTCCCTCTTCATTCTACCCATTTCTCCTAAGTATGTTACTTGTATGTATGTTGATGTCTTCCCAATCACTACAGGTGAGCCACTTTTAGTCAGCTGGAATCCTACACAGGTACCTCCTCTGCATGGTTTCACTTGGTATTTTCAACTCAACATATCAAAAAAAAAAAAAAAAGTATACCTGTACTGAACGTGTACACTTTTTTGTTTTTGGTTTTTTGAGTTAGGGTCTAGCTCTAGCCCAGGCTGACCTGGATTCACTATGTAGTCTCAAACTGGCCTTGAACTCATGGTGATCCTGCTAACTCAGCCTCCCAAGTGCTGAGATTAAAGGTATGCACCACCACACCTGGCCAAACTTTTTTTTTTTTTGCCCGTGTCATTGTTATTTAAGAAGATCAGTACAGCTGGGTATGGTGGTGAAAACCTTTAATCCCAGCACTTGGGAGGCTGTTGTAGGAGGACTGCCATGAGTTTGAGGCCAGCCCAGGCTAGAGTGAGACCCTGCCCTATAAAACATGAACAAGGCGGGTGTGGTGGCGCACACCTTTAATCCCAGCACTTGGGAGGCAGAGGTAGGAGGATCACCGTGAGTTCGAGGCCATCCTGAGACTACATAGTGAGTTCCAGGTCAGCCTGGGCTAGGGTGAGACCCTACCTCGAAAAACCAAAAAAAAAAAAAAAAAAAAACCAAAAACAAAAACAACAAAAAAAAAACACCTGAACAAACTACAGGAATTACCAATACACCCACTGAGGAGGACCCTCACTGGCACGGCAGTGGGGAGAGGAGACTTAGGATAACCAATTTACAATATGCTCATATATTAAAGTTCCCAATTAAAAATAATAAAACACTTCAAAGGTTCCTCACTGACTGCAAGATGCTTCCTTACCGCAGCATCCATCAGCCCACCCTCCGTCCCTCCAGTATGCTCCTTGAAAAGAAAGTGCTTGGCCTGTCTTGTGCCTGGCTACACTAGGCGCTCTCAAAACCCTCTCTGTAGAGATGGGCACATGGCTCAGCAGTTAAAGACGCTTACTGGCAAAGCTTGCTAGCCCAGGGTTTGATTCCCTAGTAACCAAGTAAAGCCAAAACCGATAAAGTGGCGAATGCGTCTGGGGTTTGTTTGCTGAAGCCAGAACCCTCTCTGCCTGGGGTCTGTCCACTTTTGTCACACTGCACGTATCATACCCAAGGCTGACCTGTCCACTCTCTTCAACTGCCAGGCAGTGAAGACCATTTTCTTGCTGCATCTACGGCACCCAACATGACCTGCCACCCATGCTGTGACAACAATGGAAAACCAAGTATGGGGCCAAGGCCTCACCAACGAACTTGGGCAGGATTACATTGCTGAGCCTGTCACCCATTGCTAGCTGGCAACACTAAGCTTTTGTGGGTCAGCAGATCCTGCCTCCGTCTGTCAGGCGTCCTGTGGCCAAACTCAGATCCACACGGCTGCCCTGGCCGCAGGTGGGGGACACTACGCCAATGACACAAGAAGTGTGTGAAGGGTTAATAGCCTTCCCTGAAAAACTAGAGGGAACTAAAGAGTTAATAACTCTCCCTAAGACCAGCCAGCAATAAAGAAACTTCAAAAGCATGTCTTGACAGGCCTGTCCACTCCCGAATGATAAACTAAACTTCCCTTAGCTCAGAAAACCTTGAGGGACCAGAAATTGGTGGGTTATCCTCCCTAGAAAATTTGGCTAAAAAAAAAAAAAAGCTTATTCTGAGCAAGAACACAAATATCTATAGTTCCTTATCTACTTCCCTTGGACCTGCAGTAGTACAGTCTGTTTTTCTTAGGATCCTCCTTATAAGCTTAAACTCCAGCCTGGCCCAATGGTTCAACCTCCATCCCGCGGGAAGGTTGCTGCTGGCCCTCGCTGCTGTTTCTTTTCTTTTCTCTCCCCCCCCCACCTTTTTTTTTGGTTTTTCGAGGTAGGGTTTCACTCTAGCTCAGGCTGACCTGGAATTCACTATGTAGTCTCAGGGTGGCCTTGAACTCACGGTGATCCTCCTACTGAAAGGTCACCAATCTCTAATAAATACATCTAACCTGCTTTTTTGGCTTCTGTACAATCGCTTGCTTAACATAAGGCTCAGGTAAGGAAATAGTTAACTGAAGTACCGGCCGTTGCCTTAGTAACCTGTGTATACCTAATCTCTGAAAAGCCTTAGCTCTCTGGGAAGCCCAACGCCTAGCTGCAGGGGCCCTAACTCCCTGCACAAGGTCAAGATAACACGGGAACAGCACGGCCCGGGCGACTGCCTGCTGACGTCTGAAAAGTCCCCAAACTGAAACATGTTTGAGATATTTCTGCATGTTTTGCCTTTAAAACCCCTACCTCCCCGCTGCTCGAGGCTCTTCACCCCTCCTGCGTGAGGACTTCGTGTCGAGCCCCGGTGCACCGGTCCCACAATAAACCTCTTGCGACTTGCATTGAGAGTTCTCCGTGTGAGTGTCTCCGGGTCTGGTAGACAATCCCATCTGGGGGACCCTCTGGGGCTCCCCACATTTTGGAGGTCCCACCGAGATTGTCCAGGATCTCTACAGGACCCCAGACCTCACTCCGGACCCCTCAGAGGTGAGAGGCGCCTCCTGTTACGTCTGTCTGTCTGTCTGTCTCTGTCTGTCTCTGTTCACTGTGTTTGTCTAACCTCGTCCGATCTGGAGAATTCTCAATCTGGGTGCCTTGCTCTGGGGTGTGGCAGGTCGGGGCTGACGGGCCTGAGGACCACCACCCAAGCAATCTGGAGGACGCTCTTGATTGCCCGGAGGAGACAGATCTGTTCTCTGTTCTCTGTCTCCTATCTGAAGAACTCTGACCGAGTTCTTATCTGTCACAAGGCACCATCCGGGTCTAGCTCTCCGCCTTCTGAATCACTTTCGTTTTTGCTCAGGCGGCGGGCAGGCCAACTCAGTCTTTCTGTTTTCTGTATTTTCCTGTTCATTTTGTTCTTCTACTTTTCCTATTCTCCTCCCAATATGGGACAGACTGTTTCTACCCCTCTGGACTTGACTCTAACACATTGGACTGACGTTAAGACGAGAGCTCATAACTTATCAGTAGAAGTTAAAAAAATGACAAACTTTATGCCAGGGAAAATGAAATTTGCTGAATGTAGGATGGCCTCAGGAGGGAACTTTTGACCTAGGTGTTATCCAAGCTGTCAAGAAAATTATTTTGCAGGAGCCCAGAGGCCACCCTGACCAGCTGCCCTACATTTTTACCTGGCAGGACTTGGTGCAGGACCCTCCCTCTTGGCTAAAACCCTGGATCTTCCCCAAGCCTATTAACAGAGACTCCTTGCAGTCCGCCACAGTTCTTGTTGCAGGTTCAGAACAAAAGAAGAAAATCTATCCGGATATCCAGACAGACTTACTCCTGTCAGACGCCCCACCGTCTTACCCGCCATCCCACGCTCCCACGGCTCCGCCTAACCCCTCAACTGGAGGAGCAAGTGGGGGGCCGGCAGCGGGGACCAGAAGCAGACGGGCTCAGACTCCAGATACTGCTATCACTCTGCCCCTTAGGGCTATAGGCCCTCCTCCTCCCCCAGGGCCAGGAGATGACCCAGATCAAAGACCCCTACCACCCCTTCAGTATTGGCCTTTCTCTTCTGCGGACTTATATAATTGAAAGGCTAATCACCCCCCTTTCTCAGAGGATCCCTCTAAACTAACTGCTCTCATGGAATCTCTAGTTTTCTCTCACCAGCCCACTTGGGATGACTGTCAGCAGTTACTCCAAACCCTCTTCACAACAGAGGAGAGGGAACGCATCCTGTTGGAAGCCAGAAAAAACGTTCCTGGGGATGATGGACGTCCCACACAGCTCCAGAACGTGATTGACGACGGGTTTCCCTTAACCCGCCCCAACTGGGACTTCAACAACTCTGAAGGTAGGGAGCATCTCCGCGTCTACCGCCAGGCTCTAGTGGCTGGTCTCCGGGGAGCCGCGAGGCGTCCTACTAATTTGGCCAAGGTAAGAGAGATTATTCAGGGACCTGATGAAGTACCCTCTGTTTTCCTGGAGTGCCTCATGGAGGCCTACCGTAGATATACGCTGTCGGACTTAGTTAAAGAAGCTGAGAAAGTTTACAATAAGAGAGAAACAGAGGAAGAAAGGGAACAAAAAAGAGCAAAAGAGCAGGAGGAAAGGGACAATAGGCGAGATAAGAGACATGAGAGAAATATGACTAAAATTCTGGCCGCCGTAATTCAGGATAGAAAGAACCTAGACAAAGAAAAGCATAGAAATCCTAGGCAGAAACAAAACCAGGGCAACAGACAGCAGTTAGACAAGGATCAATGTGCCTATTACAAAGAAAAAGGACATTGGATAAAAGACTGTCCTAAAAAGAAACCAAAAAAAATCTTGACTTTGGAGAAAGATGATAAATAGGGGGTACGGGGCTCGGAACCCCTCCCCGAGCCTAGGGTAACCCTTAAAGTGGAGGGAAAACCCATTAAGTTCCTCGTGGATACGGGCGCTCAACATTCAGTTCTGTTAAAACCAGAAGGACCATTATCAGGCAGAAAGTCTTGGGTTCTCGGGGCCACCGGGAACCAACTATTTTCATGGACTACCCGAAGAACGGTGGACCTAGGCGTGGGCCGGGTATCCCACTCGTTCCTTGTGATTCCTGGTTGCCCAGCCCCCTTACTAGGACGGGACTTATTAACAAAAATAGGGGCCCAAATCACTTTTACTAAAGAAGGCCCCCATGTAACTAATAAGACAGGAAAACTTATTCAAGTCTTAACAATGAAGTTGGAGGATAAACACAGGCTATTTGAAACGCCTCAGACTAACTTAGAAGTAGATAAATGGCTCGCTGAGATCCCTGGAGCCTGGGCTGAGACAGCTGGCATGGGGCTGGCCTCCCACCAACCACCCATAATTATTGATCTGAAGGCTTCTGCTGTGCCCATATCAGTGAGACAGTATCCCATGAGCCAAGAGGCCAAGGAAGGGATAAGACCCCACATATTGAGACTTTTGAAACTGGGAATATTAAAAAGATGCCAGTCACCTTGGAACACCCCCCTCTTGCCAGTGCGTAAGCCCAACTCTAATGATTTCCGCCCAGTGCAGGACCTAAAAAAAGTTAACAGAAGGGTAGAGGACCTACACCCAACAGTCCCCAACCCTTACAACCTATTAAGCTCACTCCCACCTGAGAGGGATTGATACACCGTCCTGGATTTAAAAGATGCTTTCTTCTGCCTACCTCTACATAAAAAAAGCCAGCTCGTCTTCGCCTTCGAATGGAAAGATCCGGATATGGGACTCTCCGGACAATTGACTTGGACGAGATTGCCACAGGGCTTCAAGAATTCACCCACCATCTTCGATGAAGCCCTCCACCGAGACCTGGCACCCTTCCGAGCCTCCAACCCCCAGGTAACACTCCTCCAGTATGTTGATGATCTTCTCCTTGCAGCTAACAGTCAGGCTGAATGCGAAAAAGGAACAACTGCGCTGTTGGAGGAGCTGGCCCGTTTGGGATACCGAGCCTCAGCTAAGAAAGCTCAAATCTGCAAAAGGGCAAGTTACATATCTGGGGTACTCTTTGAAGGAGGACGGAGGTGGCTGACGGAGGCCCGTAAACAGGCCGTGGAACAGATTCCAGCCCCAACAAATGCCAGACAAGTACGGGAATTCCTAGGGTCCGCTGGGTTTTGCAGACTTTGGATACCTGGATTTGCCTCCCTGGCTGCCCCACTTTATCCTCTGACTAAGACAAATACAGCCTTTAAATGGAAAAAAAAAACACCAACAGGCTTTTGACAGTATTAAGCTTGCCCTGCTAACAGCACCTGCGCTCTCACTCCCAGATACCACCAAGCCCTTTTACCTGTATGTGCATGAACAAAGGGGCATTGCTAAAGGAGTGCTTACCCAAAGAACAAGACCCTGGAGAAAACCAGTAGCCTACTTATCTAAGAAATTGGACCCTGTAGCCGCGGGATGGCCCCCTTGCCTAAAGATCATTACAGCCGTAGCACTACTCCTAAAGGATGCAGACAAATTGACTTTGGGACAGACTGTTACAATCATTGCTTCACATGCTCTGGAGAGCGTTATCCGCCAACCTCCAGACCGCTGGGCTCTCCAATGCCAGGATCACTTACTACCAAAGTCTCCTCCTTAACTCAGACCGGGTTAAGTTTGCTCCCCCACTCAGTTGAACCCCGCCACCCTCTGGCCGGACACGGATCCCACCGTGCTACATAACTGTGGGGAGGTCCTGGCTGAGGTCACCGGAGTCAGACCCGACCTCATGGACCAGCCCCTACCAGATGCTCAGATGACCTGGTTTACGGACGGCAGCAGCTACCTCCTTGAAGGTAAGAGGATGGCGGGAGCAGCTATTGTAGACGGGAGCAGAGTGATCTGGACTAACAAACTGCCAGAGGGAACATCTGCCCAAAAAGCCGAACTTATTGCCTTAACCCAAGCTTTAAATATGGCAGAGAAAAAAAAAAAGCTACAATATATACAGATAGCCGATATGCCTTTGCCACTGCACATATACATGGTGCCATCTACCGGCAGAGAGGATTACTAACCTCTGCAGGCAAAGAAATCAAAAATAAACAAAAGATTTTAGACTTGCTGGATGCTCTGCATCGACCGGCCAAGCTGGCTATAGTCCACTGCCCAGGGCACCAGAAGGGAGATTCCTTCGTAGCTCGGGAAAATAAAATGACAGATGAGAAAGCCAAAAAGGCAGCTCAGGGAGCTTCCCTGTTCCCTTTGATTAAAAAAAAAACTGTCCTCACTGAGCCACTGCCCTCAGAATATACAGAACAGGACCTTAAAGACATGGCGAGACTGCAGAAGCATTTTAACGCCAAATCACAGAAATGGGAAACTAAAACCGGAAAGCAGATCCTACCCAGACAACAGGCAAAGAACCTCTTGTTACACATACATAAATTGACTCATTTTGGACCTAAAAAAAATAATAAAAACTTTTAAAAAGACTGATTATTACATAATTGGGACTTAAGGATATGGCTGAAGAACTTATAAAACAGTGTGTACCCTGCCAAAAAATAAATACACAAACAGTCCAAACAGACTTGGGAAAGCGATTCAGAGGGGACCGTCCTGGCTTGTTCTGGGAAACAGACTTCACCGAACTAAAACCAGCCAGATATAAAAATAAATATCTTCTAGTTTTTATAGATACTTTTTCAGGATGGGTAAAGGCCTATCCCACTAAAAAAAAGACTGCGGCTATGGTGACCAAGAAACTTCTAAAGGAAATTGTTCCCAGGTATGAAATGCCACAGGTAATAGGCTCTGACAATGGTCCAGCCTTTGTTGCCCAGGTAAGTCAGGAGGTGGCCAGGATACTGGGGATTAATTAAAAATTACATTGTGCATATAGACCCCAGAGCTCAGGACAAGTAAAAAAGATAAATAAAACACTAAAAGAGACCATTACTAAATTGTCCGTAGAGACTGGCTGCACAGACTGGACGATGCTCCTTCCTGGGCCCTTTTCAGGGTTCACAATACCCCCTATAGATTTAATCTTACCCCCTTTGAGATACTTTTCGGAGTTCCAACTCCACTCAGCACATTACTGACTCAGAGAGAGCCAGATACAATCTCTAACTCTGATTTGCACAGCAGGCTGCAAGCGCTACAACCTCCTCCAGAGTGACTTGTGGCCTAAACTGAGAGAAGCCTACCTTCCTGCTAAGGACCCAACTCCACACCCGTACCAGCCTGGAGACTCGGTCTACGTGAGACAACATCGACCCACAAACCTCGAACCTCGCTGAAAGGGACCCTTCACTGTACTCCTGACAACACCAACGGCCGTAAAGGTGGACGGAATCGCCGCCTGGATCCACGCCTCTCACGTTAAACCAGCTCCCTCACCTGACTCTTGCTGGCAGCTGACAAAGACTGACAACCCCCTCAAGTTGCGTTTCCGCCGTATTCCTGTCACTGGTCCTAAATCATAATGGCTCATCTTAAGGTTTGGTTCAAACTATTAATGCTTTGTTGCTACCCCACTCAATAGCAGCTTGTAATGGTGCTTAGACAGCAATATCAACAGTTGACCCAGGCAGATAATAAATCCACTATTCCATGATTGAATTATGACCAAGAAAAGGGGGAAATGAAAGGTCACCAATCCTCTAATAAATACATCTAACCTGCTTCTTTGGCTTCTGTACAATCGCTTGCTTAACATAAGGCTCAGGTAAGGAAATAGTTAACTGAAGTACCGGCCGTTGCCTTAGTAACCTGTGCATACCTAATCTCTGAAAAGCCTTAGCTCTCTGGGAAGCCCAACGCCTAGCTGCAGGGGCCCTAACTCCCTGCACAAGGTCAAGATAACACGGGAACAGCACGGCCCGGGCGACTGCCTGCTGACGTCTGAAAAGTCCCCAAACTGAAACATGTTTGAGATATTTCTGCATGTTTTGCCTTTAAAACCCCTACCTCCCCGCTGCTCGAGGCTCTTCACCCCTCCTGCGTGAGGACTTCGTGTCGAGCCCCGGTGCACCGGTCCCACAATAAACCTCTTGCGACTTGCATTGAGAGTTCTCCGTGTGAGTGTCTCCGGGTCTGGTAGACAATCCCATCTGGGGGACCCTCTGGGGCTCCCCACATTTTGGAGGTCCCACCGAGATTGTCCAGGATCTCTACAGGACCCCAGACCTCACTCCGGACCCCCTCAGAGGTGAGAGGCGCCTCCTGTTACGTCTGTCTGTCTGTCTGTCTCTGTCTGTCTCTGTTCACTGTGTTTGTCTAACCTCGTCCGATCTGGAGAATTCTCAATCTGGGTGCCTTGCTCTGGGGTGTGGCAGGTCGGGGCTGACGGGCCTGAGGACCACCACCCAAGCAATCTGGAGGACGCTCTTGATTGCCCGGAGGAGACAGATCTGTTCTCTGTTCTCTGTCTCCTATCTGAAGAACTCTGACCGAGTTCTTATCTGTCACAAGGCACCATCCGGGTCTAGCTCTCCGCCTTCTGAATCACTTTCGTTTTTGCTCAGGCGGCGGGCAGGCCAACTCAGTCTTTCTGTTTTCTGTATTTTCCTGTTCATTTTGTTCTTCTACTTTTCCTATTCTCCTCCCAATATGGGACAGACTGTTTCTACCCCTCTGGACTTGACTCTAACACATTGGACTGACGTTAAGACGAGAGCTCATAACTTATCAGTAGAAGTTAAAAAAATGACAAACTTTATGCCAGGGAAAATGAAATTTGCTGAATGTAGGATGGCCTCAGGAGGGAACTTTTGACCTAGGTGTTATCCAAGCTGTCAAGAAAATTATTTTGCAGGAGCCCAGAGGCCACCCTGACCAGCTGCCCTACATTTTTACCTGGCAGGACTTGGTGCAGGACCCTCCCTCTTGGCTAAAACCCTGGATCTTCCCCAAGCCTATTAACAGAGACTCCTTGCAGTCCGCCACAGTTCTTGTTGCAGGTTCAGAACAAAAGAAGAAAATCTATCTGGATATCCAGACAGACTTACTCCTGTCAGACGCCCCACCGTCTTACCCGCCATCCCACGCTCCCACGGCTCCGCCTAACCCCTCAACCGGAGGAGCAAGTGGGGGGCCGGCAGCGGGGACCAGAAGCAGACGGGCTCAGACTCCAGATACCGCTATCACTCTGCCCCTTAGGGCTATAGGCCCTCCTCCTCCCCCAGGGCCAGGAGATGACCCAGATCAAAGACCCCTACCACCCCTTCAGTATTGGCCTTTCTCTTCTGCGGACTTATATAATTGAAAGGCTAATCACCCCCCCTTTCTCAGAGGATCCCTCTAAACTAACTGCTCTCATGGAATCTCTAGTTTTCTCTCACCAGCCCACTTGGGATGACTGTCAGCAGTTACTCCAAACCCTCTTCACAACAGAGGAGAGGGAACGCATCCTGTTGGAAGCCAGGAAAAACGTTCCTGGGGATGATGGACGTCCCACACAGCTCCAGAACGTGATTGACGACGGGTTTCCCTTAACCCGCCCCAACTGGGACTTCAACAACTCTAAAGGTAGGGAGCATCTCCGCGTCTACCGCCAGGCTCTAGTGGCTGGTCTTCGGGGAGCCGCGAGGCGTCCTACTAATTTGGCCAAGGTAAGAGAGATTATTCAGGGACCTGATGAAGTACCCTCTGTTTTCCTGGAGTGCCTCATGGAGGCCTACCGTAGATATACGCTGTCGGACTTAGTTAAAGAAGCTGAGAAAGTTTACAATAAGAGAGAAACAGAGGAAGAAAGGGAACAAAAAAGAGCAAAAGAGCAGGAGGAAAGGGACAATAGGCGAGATAAGAGACATGAGAGAAATATGACTAAAATTCTGGCCGCCGTAATTCAGGATAGAAAGAACCTAGACAAAGAAAAGCATAGAAATCCTAGGCAGAAACAAAACCAGGGCAACAGACAGCAGTTAGACAAGGATCAATGTGCCTATTACAAAGAAAAAGGACATTGGATAAAAGACTGTCCTAAAAAGAAACCAAAAAAAATCTTGACTTTGGAGAAAGATGATAAATAGGGGGTACGGGGCTCGGAACCCCTCCCCGAGCCTAGGGTAACCCTTAAAGTGGAGGGAAAACCCATTAAGTTCCTCGTGGATACGGGCGCTCAACATTCAGTTCTGTTAAAACCAGAAGGACCATTATCAGGCAGAAAGTCTTGGGTTCTCGGGGCACCGGGAACCAACTATTTTCATGGACTACCCGAAGAACGGTGGACCTAGGCGTGGGCCGGGTATCCCACTCGTTCCTTGTGATTCCTGGTTGCCCAGCCCCCTTACTAGGACGGGACTTATTAACAAAAATAGGGGCCCCAAATCACTTTTACTAAAGAAGGCCCCCATGTAACTAATAAGACAGGAAAACTTATTCAAGTCTTAACAATGAAGTTGGAGGATAAACACAGGCTATTTGAAACGCCTCAGACTAACTTAGAAGTAGATAAATGGCTCGCTGAGATCCCTGGAGCCTGGGCTGAGACAGCTGGCATGGGGCTGGCCTCCCACCAACCACCCATAATTATTGATCTGAAGGCTTCTGCTGTGCCCATATCAGTGAGACAGTATCCCATGAGCCAAGAGGCCAAGGAAGGATAAGACCCCACATATTGAGACTTTTAAAACTGGAAATATTAAAAAGATGCCAGTCACCTTGAAACACCCCCCTCTTGCCAGTGCGTAAGCCCAACTCTAATGATTTCCGCCCAGTGCAGGACCTAAAAAAAGTTAACAGAAGGGTAGAGGACCTACACCCAACAGTCCCCAACCCTTACAACCTATTAAGCTCACTCCCACCTGAGAGGGATTGATACACCGTCCTGGATTTAAAAGATGCTTTCTTCTGCCTACCTCTACATAAAAAAAGCCAGCTCGTCTTCGCCTTCGAATGGAAAGATCCGGATATGGGACTCTCCGGACAATTGACTTGGACGAGATTGCCACAGGGCTTCAAGAATTCACCCACCATCTTCGATGAAGCCCTCCACCGAGACCTGGCACCCTTCCGAGCCTCCAACCCCCAGGTAACACTCCTCCAGTATGTTGATGATCTTCTCCTTGCAGCTAACAGTCAGGCTGAATGCGAAAAAGGAACAACTGCGCTGTTGGAGGAGCTGGCCCGTTTGGGATACCGAGCCTCAGCTAAGAAAGCTCAAATCTGCAAAAGGCAAGTTACATATCTGGGGTACTCTTTGAAGGGAGGACGGAGGTGGCTGACGGAGGCCCGTAAACAGGCCGTGGAACAGATTCCAGCCCCAACAAATGCCAGACAAGTACGGGAATTCCTAGGGTCCGCTGGGTTTTGCAGACTTTGGATACCTGGATTTGCCTCCCTGGCTGCCCCACTTTATCCTCTGACTAAGACAAATACAGCCTTTAAATGAAAAAAAAAACACCAACAGGCTTTTGACAGTATTAAGCTTGCCCTGCTAACAGCACCTGCGCTCTCACTCCCAGATACCACCAAGCCCTTTTACCTGTATGTGCATGAACAAAGGGGCATTGCTAAAGGAGTGCTTACCCAAAGAACAAGACCCTGGAGAAAACCAGTAGCCTACTTATCTAAGAAATTGGACCCTGTAGCCGCGGGATGGCCCCCTTGCCTAAAGATCATTACAGCCGTAGCACTACTCCTAAAGGATGCAGACAAATTGACTTTGGGACAGACTGTTACAATCATTGCTTCACATGCTCTGGAGAGCGTTATCCGCCAACCTCCAGACCGCTGGCTCTCCAATGCCAGGATCACTTACTACCAAAGTCTCCTCCTTAACTCAGACCGGGTTAAGTTTGCTCCCCCCACTCAGTTGAACCCCGCCACCCTCTGGCCGGACACGGATCCCACCGTGCTACATAACTGTGGGGAGGTCCTGGCTGAGGTCACCGGAGTCAGACCCGACCTCATGGACCAGCCCCTACCAGATGCTCAGATGACCTGGTTTACGGACGGCAGCAGCTACCTCCTTGAAGGTAAGAGGATGGCGGGAGCAGCTATTGTAGACGGGAGCAGAGTGATCTGGACTAACAAACTGCCAGAGGGAACATCTGCCCAAAAAGCCGAACTTATTGCCTTAACCCAAGCTTTAAATATGGCAGAGAAAAAAAAAAGCTACAATATATACAGATAGCCGATATGCCTTTGCCACTGCACATATACATGGTGCCATCTACCGGCAGAGAGGATTACTAACCTCTGCAGGCAAAGAAATCAAAAATAAACAAAAGATTTTAGACTTGCTGGATGCTCTGCATCGACCGGCCAAGCTGGCTATAGTCCACTGCCCAGGGCACCAGAAGGGAGATTCCTTCGTAGCTCGGGAAAATAAAATGACAGATGAGAAAGCCAAAAAGGCAGCTCAGGGAGCTTCCCTGTTCCCTTTGATTAAAAAAAAAACTGTCCTCACTGAGCCACTGCCCTCAGAATATACAGAACAGGACCTTAAAGACATGGCGAGACTGCAGAAGCATTTTAACGCCAAATCACAGAAATGGGAAACTGAAACCGGAAAGCAGATCCTACCCAGACAACAGGCAAAGAACCTCTTGTTACACATACATAAATTGACTCATTTTGGACCTAAAAAAATAATAAAAACTTTTAAAAAGACTGATTATTACATAATTGGACTTAAGGATATGGCTGAAGAACTTATAAAACAGTGTGTACCCTGCCAAAAAATAAATACACAAACAGTCCAAACAGACTTGGGAAAGCGATTCAGAGGGGACCGTCCTGGCTTGTTCTGGGAAACAGACTTCACCAAACTAAAACCAGCCAGATATAAAAATAAATATCTTCTAGTTTTTATAGATACTTTTTCAGGATGGGTAAAGGCCTATCCCACTAAAAAAAAGACTGCGGCTATGGTGACCAAGAAACTTCTAAAGGAAATTGTTCCCAGGTATGGAATGCCACAGGTAATAGGCTCTGACAATGGTCCAGCCTTTGTTGCCCAGGTAAGTCAGGAGGTGGCCAGGATACTGGGGATTAATTAAAAATTACATTGTGCATATAGACCCCAGAGCTCAGGACAAGTAAAAAAGATAAATAAAACACTAAAAGAGACCATTACTAAATTGTCCGTAGAGACTGGCTGCACAGACTGGACGATGCTCCTTCCCTGGGCCCTTTTCAGGGTTCACAATACCCCCTATAGATTTAATCTTACCCCCTTTGAGATACTTTTCGGAGTTCCAACTCCACTCAGCACATTACTGACTCAGAGAGAGCCAGATACAATCTCTAACTCTGATTTGCACAGCAGGCTGCAAGCGCTACACCTCCTCCAGAGTGACTTGTGGCCTAAACTGAGAGAAGCCTACCTTCCTGCTAAGGACCCAACTCCACACCCGTACCAGCCTGGAGACTCGGTCTACGTGAGACAACATCGACCCACAAACCTCGAACCTCGCTGAAAGGGACCCTTCACTGTACTCCTGACAACACCAACGGCCGTAAAGGTGGACGGAATCGCCGCCTGGATCCACGCCTCTCACGTTAAACCAGCTCCCTCACCTGACTCTTGCTGGCAGCTGACAAAGACTGACAACCCCCTCAAGTTGCGTTTCCGCCGTATTCCTGTCACTGTCCTAAATCATAATGGCTCATCTTAAGGTTTGGTTCAAACTATTAATGCCTTTGTTGCTACCCCACTCAATAGCAGCTTGTAATGGTGCTTAGACAGCAATATCAACAGTTGACCCAGGCAGATAATAAATCCACTATTCCATGATTGGAATTATGACCAAGAAAAGGGGGAAATGAAAGGTCACCAATCCCTAATAAATACATCTAACCTGCTTCTTTGGCTTCTGTACAATCGCTTGCTTAACATAAGGCTCAGGTAAGGAAATAGTTAACTGAAGTACCGGCCGTTGCCTTAGTAACCTGTGCATACCTAATCTCTGAAAAGCCTTAGCTCTCTGGGAAGCCCAACGCCTAGCTGCAGGGGCCCTAACTCCCTGCACAAGGTCAAGATAACACGGGAACAGCACGGCCCGGGCGACTGCCTGCTGACGTCTGAAAAGTCCCCAAACTGAAACATGTTTGAGATATTTCTGCATGTTTTGCCTTTAAAACCCCTACCTCCCCGCTGCTCGAGGCTCTTCACCCCTCCTGCGTGAGGACTTCGTGTCGAGCCCCGGTGCACCGGTCCCACAATAAACCTCTTGCGACTTGCATTGAGAGTTCTCCGTGTGAGTGTCTCCGGGTCTGGTAGACAATCCCATCTGGGGGACCCTCTGGGGCTCCCCACACTACCTCTGCCTCCCGAGTGCTGGGATTAAAGGCGTGCGCCACCATGACGGGCTCCTCGCTGTTTTTCTTAGTCTGTCTAGAGATCAAGTCCGGTGTTCTACTTTGCTTTTTCTCTTACACGCTTACACTAGGTGTGTGTGTGGGGTGGGGGGGGGGTCATCGCAGGGCTGGGGGAGACTCGCATTTCCTCCCAGGACTCTCGCTACCACTGCCTTTCCCGGCCGAGCCCCGGGACCTCCCTGCAAGGGGCTGAGTTCCCACCCTGCCACTCCGCAGCTCGGCACACACCTGCTCCCTGCTGGGCCCCTCCTGCCCACTGTCCCCTCGCGGGCGACCCTTCCAGACCCCGGACCCAGCCCGCTCAGGCTGCCTCTTACATTTTCTTGGCCACATCCGTCTCTCGGAACTGTTCCTTCACCATGGTGCCGGCGGCCCGGGCGACCCACTCGGAACCACGCTCCCCAGCACCTTACCCAGGCCGTACTGCAGGACTCTGGGTTAAAAAAAAATAAAACGCGCCTGTGCCGCCCCACCCGGCCACCGTAGGATGCCGCACGTGTCAGCGTCCACTTCCGCCCGGCGGGTTTGTCAAGAGAGGCTTCCTAGCACTTTGCTTCGCGCCCGGCTCCCCACACCGCCACCTGGCGGCCCCTCCTTGACACTGCAGCGAGAAGTGTCTGGAGCTTTAAAAACTCCCTTTCCGGTTCTTGCCCAGACCCAGGCTTGGGAAGTACAGTACCCAGGAGCAAGGGGAAGAACGTAAGAGCCAAAGGAAGGGTAGGACTCCTTATAATGCACTCTTCCAGACACAAAATGGCCTGGAGATCCATGACCTCGCAGTGCCTGGCACTACCTACACAAGACTATTATAATAGGAGGAAAAGATGATGACTGATTGAGAGGGGGAGAGGATATGATGGAGAGTGCGGTTGTGTAGAGGAATGTAGGGGGGAGGGAATTATGGTTTAGTGTCCATAGTTATGGAAGTTTTAAATAATAAAAAAATTTCTTTTAAACGTATGTAGTGGAAAATCATCATCAAGGTCTATTGTGTAAAGTTTTTCTAAGGAGTCTTACCTTAAGTGGGCCACCAACAACATGAATAAAGTGTAGTTTGGCCAACCAATGAGTTTAATGGTGGTTATTTTAAACTTTTATTTATTAGCCGGGTGTGGTGGCCCACTCCTTTAATTCCAGCACTTGGGAGGCAGAGGTAGGAGGATGACTGTGAGCTCCAGGTCAGCCTGGGAAAACAAGACAGAACAAATTTATTTATTTGAGAGAGAATGGGTGCACCAGGGCCTCTAGCCACTGCAAACGAACTCCATATGCATGTGCCACCTTGTGCATCTAGTTTATGTGGATCCTGGGGAATCGAACCTAAGTCCTTAGGCTTTGCAGGCGGCTAAGATCTATCCCCAGCACAACATAAAACCGTGTGTAGAGCCGGGCGTGGTGGCGCACGCCTTTAATCCCAGTACTCGGGAGGCAGAGGTAGGAGGATCGCCGTGAGTTCGAGGCCACCCTGAGACTCCATAGTGAATTCCAGGTCAGCCTGGGCTAGAGTGAGACCCTACCAAGAAAAACCAAAAAAAAACAAAAAAACAAAAAACAAAAAACAAAAAACAAACAAACAAACAACAACAACAAAAAAACCGTGTGTAGGGTTTAGTGAGATGGCTCAGCGGTTAAGGCGCTAGCCTACAAAACCTAACGATCCGATCTTATTCCCTATTACCCACATAAAGCCAGAAAGGTACAAAGTGGCAGATGCAAAACAACATAAAAAAATTTAGCCGGGCGTGGTGGCGCACGCCTTTAATCCCAGCACTCGGGAGGCAGAGGTAGGAGGATCACCGTGAGTTCAAGACCACCCTGAGACTATAGAGTGAATTCCAGGTCAGCCTGAGTAAGAGTGAGTCCCTACCTCGAAAAACCAAAATAAGGCTGGAGAACACACACACACACACACACACACACACACACACACAACAATTTGTTAATAATAAATTACAACATGCAGTGCTGTGTAATTGCCATTTTCTTAAGAGGAAAGAGGACGCCTCGGAGAATCTCCTAAATCGTCTTTATAAGTTTAACTCCGATGGAAGCAGTTTACACAGCCTTATGTTCTGTTTACGGGGATACCAAGTAGGAATAATTCAATATAAAAGCCTTGATCTTAAGCCGGGCGTGGTGGCGCACGCCTTTAATCCCAGCACTCGGGAGGCTGAGGTAGGAGGATCGCCCTGAGTTCGAGGCCACCCTGAGACTCCATAGTGAATTCCAGGTCAGCCTGGGCTAGAGTGAGACCCTACCTCAAAAAACCAAAATAAATAAATAAATAAATAAATAAATAAATAAATAAAATAAAAATAAAAGCCTTGATCTGAAAGCCACTCGTGCTTAAGTAAACCCAAGCCAGGTCGAGCTGGTTTCCCACTCTGGATTGGCCAGTGGAAGCCCAGGGGCGGGGCTAAAGGCAAGAGAGAAGGCGCCTTAGGCATTTTCCATCAGGCATTGACGCGGTCGGCCTCACGGTCCTGGCCACGCCCCCTTTCCGGCACCGTCCGGGGTCCTTCCGTGTGCGTTGATATGATTGGCCGGCGGACAGAGGCCCTCTTTTCCTCCTTTGCTGCTTGAGGATCACCGCCATCATGGTGAGTCTTCTCGGGGCCGCTCCGTCATCCGCTGCTAATCCGAGCCATCCCTTGTCTCACCGTCTCGCCGTTGGAGCTACAGCCGCCCAGTGCCCTGCCGCTCTTCTCAGGCTATGCCTTCCCGGGACCGGTTGCCTGGGGCTCGGGGCCGCCGGTGCGGAGTCGGTGCCGGCTGGCGGGCTCCAGGGCCTGGACACTGCGCCAGCGTCTACCGTCTCCGCGGGTCTCGTGGAGCGCTGTGGGTGGTGGGGATAGGACGTCCGGGTCTGGGACGGGCAGCTCCCGGGTGATGGCAGCCTGCGATGAAGAAGCAAGCGGTCACCGCCTCCCCGGCGAGCGGAACCGGCCCTACGAGTAAGCCCGAAAATGTGTAGGCAGAATGGAGTGTTAGATGCTCGTGGGGAAGTTGAGGCGTTGAAAAGGGCCCGGGGTCTCCATTGGTCAACTCCATCATCCAAGCCCCCCTGGTGCGGTGTTTAGCTCCATCCCTGAGCTGTTTGGTTCAAGAGTTGGGTACCATCGAGGTGAAGTTCATCTGATCTCCCTAGCTGAGGTTGAAAGGGAAGTTGTTGCTCTCTAGTTAAAAAAAAAAAAAAGTGCTTTTTTTATTTAGCAGAAACTTGGAGAGTACCCGTTTTATTCCTGATACTTAGTCCATTCTTAGTGGCGTAGCTTTCTTGTGAGCTTTTCAACACGTGTTTAAAGGATCCTTTTCTGAGGATGGTTCTGCCCTTATGGGAACGAGTTTGCATTCTGCAGAGACTTTCAAAATGTTTTGTTTCTTATTTAGGCTGAGAGTGGTCAGCTGGTAATGAGGACTTGAGAGTTCATTCCCCAGGACCCACATAAAAAAATTGTTAAAACTATTTTTATTTATATGCAAAGAGAGTGCTCCAGAGCCTCAGGCCACTGCAAATGAACTCCAGATACATCCACTAATTTGTGCTTTCGGCATTTATACTGGAATCGAACCCAGGCCCCAAGCTTTGCAATTTTTTTTAACTTCCAAGCTACCTCCCCAGCCTCTAGGTTTTTACTGTCACAACAAAAAGGGTACGTCAGAGGCGTGTTAATGGTCTATAGTGATTAGAGGCTAGCAATGCCTACAAGTCTCTTAATGTGTCCTGTGTAAATAAAAGCAAGCACTTTCACAGGTCTTCCCTCAGGCAGTGGGGCCAGGACTTGGTAGCTGGTGCTGAGAGAAAACCCTTGATTACATAACCTTGCCCTGATACTGTACCAGTGGCAGCTGTCATTCAGGGGAACAAAAAAACCCAGATCTCAAAACTGATATTGAGGTTGAGAAACTTAGAATGGCACCCATAATTTTTGTAAAAAGGGAATTGTAAGATTGACATAATAGGTGGCTAGGGTGCACTTAATGGTATTCTGTCTCTTAGCCACATTGTAAGTGTCTACTGAATTAGTATGATTTTAGATCCTGGAAAAAGACAGCCAAAATGGTATTGAAAGGTTTTAAGTTTTATTAACTTGTGTGTTGTCTTCAGAATGACACAGTAACCATCCGGACCAGGAAGTTCATGACCAACCGTCTGCTTCAGAGGAAACAAATGGTAAGGGCAAGTTGGTCAGTTGTGCTTTAGTTTGAAGATGAAGTTCATTGCATTGATTACTAAATCTTACTCCCTTCTAGGTCATCGACGTCCTTCACCCGGGGAAGGCTACGGTACCCAAGACAGAAATTCGGGAAAAACTAGCCAAAATGTACAAGACCACACCAGATGTCATCTTTGTATTTGGATTCAGAACCCATTTCGGTGGGGGCAAGACAACTGGCTTCGGCATGATTTATGATTCCTTGGATTATGCAAAGAAAAATGAACCCAAACACAGACTTGCCAGAGTAGGTGTCTTTATTTTTTTATTTTGCTCATTTTTTTTCTTTGTTTATTTGAGGTAGGATCTTTCTGTAGCCCAGGCTGACTTGGAATTCACTGTGAAGTCAGGGAGGCCTCACAGCAATCCTCCTACCTCAGCCTCCAGAGTGCTGGCAATTAAAGGCATGTGCTACCATGCCCAAATGATTTTTTTTTTGTCTTGTATTTTCTTTCTGTTGCAGTTTTGTAACTGGTACGCAGACGTTAGCTCTTAGCCATGTTGACGGGGTAATAGGTTGCCCGAAGTAGAAAGCTTGTTTGGAGAATTTTCTTCATTAGCATGTTTTCTGGACATTCGTTATTCCTTTGATTCAGAAAGGAATACTGTGGCATGGGATACATACTAGGCAGGCTACCTAAGTTATAGTTGTGGCATTACATTCTTGTTTCTTGAAGGTAGGGTTTTGCTGTTGGGCTGGCCTTGAACTCACAGCAATCCTCTTAACCTCTGACTTCCAAGTGCTGGATTCAAAGTGTGTGCCACCATGCCCAGTGAAATTACACTTTTATAAAAAATATTTTTGATACTTGAGAAAGTCAAGAGAATGGGTGTGCCAGGGCCTCCAGCCACTGCAAATGAACTCCAGAAGCATGCACCCATTTGGGTCCTGGGGAATTGAACCTGAGTCCTTTGGCTTTGCAGGCAAGCACCTTAATGGCTAAACCATCTCTAGCCCCCACTTTTTTTTTCTTTTTTTTTGAGCTAGGGTCTCTAGCCCAGGCTGACCTGGAATTCACTCTGTAGTCTCAGGGTGGCCTTGAACTTAGCAATCCTCCTACCTCTGCCTCTTGAGTGCTGGGAAAAAAAGCATGTGCCACCATGTCCGACTCTTTTTTTGAGGTAGGGTCTAGTCCAGGCTGACCTGGAATTCACTATATAATCTCAGGATGGCCTCAGATGGCCTCAGACTCCTGCCAGTTTATCTACTTAATGCCTCCTGAGTGCTGGAATTAAAGGTATGTGCTACCATACCTGGCTTATTTTATTTTTTTGAGGTAGAGTCTCTAGCCCAGGCTGACCTAGAATTCTGTATAGTCTCAGGCTGTCTCTGATCCTCCAACCTCTTCCTACCAAATGCTGGGATTAAAGGGTATGCCACCACACCTGACACGTTGTTTTTTTGAGGTAGGGTCTTATTCTAGCCCAGGCTGACCTGAGGATTCACTATGTGGTCTCAGGGTGGCCTTGATTCTGCCTCTGCTAGGATTAAGGGTGTACGCCACCATGCCTGGCACGGTTTTTATTTTTGAGGCTAAGTCTTGATAGGCCAAAGCCTTCTTTCTTTTTGTCCCAGGAAGGGTTTCAGTATACCTGGCTGACCTGGAACTCAGCACTGTAGCCCCACGCTGGCCATCCTTACCTCAGCCTCCCAAGTGCTGGACTTTTAGGCATACACCACCGTGCCTGGCATTGTTTGAGACATGGTCTCACTATGTAGACCAGCTCTCCTGGAATTTGTGGTGATCTTGCCACCTTTTCCTGAGTGTTTGGATTATAAGAAGGAACCGCCATTCCTAGCTTTTAAGTTTAGTCTTCTGCTTCCTCAGTCACCTGCCTCGGCTTTCCAGTTGCTGAGCTCACAGATCGTGCTACCACACCTAGGGATGCTGTGTGGCTCTGGGGGTGCCTTGCTGAGGAAGGAGGTGGCTGGATTCTTGGGAAATTGGTAGAATCTTCCAGGCAGAAACATCAGACTCGGAGCAGTAGGTTGGGTCAGCCATAGTGCGAAGGGGAAGGGCAGGCCTGTAAAAGCTTCATTGATGAGGAAGGTGAAGTCAGAAGGGAGGGGCTTGGTAGCACAAGCCGGGTGCATTTCCAGGCCCTCTGGCCCTAGCTGGTAATGAGCTCAACTGGATGTACTCCTCCTCCAGCACGGCCTGTATGAGAAGAAGAAGACCTCAAGGAAACAGCGGAAGGAACGCAAGAACAGGATGAAGAAAGTCAGGGGCACTGCCAAGGCCAGCGTCGGTGCCGGCAAAAAGGTAGGTTCAAGGAAGACAAATGACAGTAATTGTAGGTCAGAAGTGTCTTCAAACACCGGGTTTTATTTTCTAAATAACCTTTCTTGATGTTTCTTTTTCCCCTCTTCTGGACACAGAAGGTAACGTTCTGAGCAGCCTGCACACGTAGTGTAGAGTAGCGTGGCCCACCTCTTCTGCTCGTAGATCAGCACGCCGTGGGGGCCACATTGGTTCAGTGAGCTGGGGGCAGTTTGAAGCCCCGTCACAGAAAGTGTTCCTTTTCACCAATTGGCCTGGGATGTTCAAGGGGAGCACATTTGGCTCCCTGGGATTTCGCTTCAATTCGTACCACGGACACTGCTTTGTGAAGCCTTTGCATCAGTGTGGCCCCTGTTTTTCCTGACACTGAAATGTCAGTTGCTTTCCTCACTAGTTAGCCCAGATCAGAGGGATTTTAGTGATAGCAGCTTTGTGCCAGCTTTGCCAATTGCGAGTAGTCCGTGGAATTAAGGTGTTGGGTTGTTGAATAATCAGTGTTCTGTGAACTTTTTCTCCCCCTCCTGTCTTGGATTTCTTGCTCATCAGAAATGACGTGTCCAGCAGGTACTGAGACCGAGCACGGTGTGGGGATGCATCACCTTCAGTTTGCTTTGACGCTTTGCATGTTGGCTTTGGAACAAAAGATTTTAGTGTGACCAGTTCCAGTACAAGTGGTGTTTAAAATGGTGTTTTACAAGCAAAAACAAAACCTCACATTGGCTTTGGAAACCCAGTGCAATGCATGTTATGTGAAGTCACTCACTAGAGGAAGGCAGGAGCCCTGCCAGGTGGCTGCTTGCAGCTTGCACTTCAGAAGAGCCCTGTCCCAGAGGCCTTCAGGGAGAGCCGTGGCTTTGTGAGCACGGTTACGAAGGGCTTTCCGCCCCGGGGCCGTCCTCGTCTGGCGCTGAGACCATAGATCCTATTTTTTTTTATTTTGGCTTTTCAAGTTAGGGTCTCACTCCAGCCCAGGGTGACCTGGAATTCACTCTGTAGTCTTAGGGTGGCCTCGAACTCACAGTGATCCTCTGCCTCTTGAATGCTGCCATTAAAAAGGCATGTGTCACCATGCCTGGCCAGACCACAGATTCTCTTGGCAGTCTGGTAGTAATTTGGCCCTTGAACTTGGACGAAGCCTGTTTTGGTAGTGTTTGCTCCAAGCTAGTGCTGACCAGTCCCCAATCTTCTTATAGTCTGTGTCTGGTGCCCCCATTTTAATGAGAATTTTAAGGTAACTAGGTCACATTGAAGCCTTTGATAATGTTTATGCTCACAAATAATTTGGTCAGAATGGTCCAATAGTCCACTTTAGGCACATTTTGCATATTTGAACAGCCAAGTTTGTAACGTGAAGTCAGTTAAGTTTGATGGAGGTGGTAGAGTTGTGAGAATGGCCATTGCCCCTGTGACTTCTCTTCTGCTCCTTGCCTGATAAGGAAGAAACTGGCATTACCTGCCGGGGACCATCATCGTGCTTGCACTGATGAACACACTGCCTCCAGAACTGTGCGCTCCAGAGCTCCCTGTGGGTGCTGAAATTACAGAACCGCAGCCACCACTGTCCTTTGGCCCAGGCCGAAGGGCGTTTAGCAGAGCCCCCATCACAAGCTGGCCTGGAGTTCATTCTGTGCTCTCAGGCTGCCTGTCTGCCTCCCCGTGTGCCACCACGTCCAACCACACTGAATCTTCACTCATCCTGGGGGTCTCGCATGTTAGTACTTAGCCTGAAACCCCTCATGCATGGAGGGTTTGGTGTTCCTCTGTCCACCAGCACTGCCCACAGCGAATGCACACGGGAGTACTTGCCCTCTGCTGGGAGTAAATTCATCATAGCAGTGGTTCCTTGAATTCAGTTAAAATTGGTTTTCTTCAACTTTTTATATATCTCAGTTTGTTTTAAACAGAAGCACAAGTATTTACATGTGTAGCATTTTAAGCTAAATTCCACCTCACTTTCATTATTTATTTGTATTTGTGGCTGTATGAGGTCTCCCTATATGTAGCCCAAATTGAAAAACTCACTGTATCTTGGACTGTCCTTAATTGAACTCATGGTAATCCTACCTCAGCCTCCTGGGTGCTGGGATTATAGGCGTGAACCACAACAACCCCACTTTGCTGTTGTCTTTAAAGTATTGAACTGAGGGCTGGAGAGATGGCTTAATAAGACAGCTTTAAAAAGACTCTTCTAGTCTAAATTAGACTTAGCTTACAGTGAGACCCGGGTCTGTGAGTGGTGCCGTGCCCATCATGATGCTAGCCGATACCCAGGGATTCTGGCTCAGGAATTCCATCCACATGCAGATAGTGGCAGCTGGATTTGGTACCACATTGGAGTTACCAATGCTGCCTTGGTAACTAGCATTGGAACTGCAGTACTCAGACAAGGTGTTCTCAGACAGGAGGAATAACATGACTGATGGTGTAAGGAATGTACTGTGTAGTTAGAAAAGAAACTCAGTCACTTTGGGGACCTGCTTGCATGTTCTTATGGTTTTGCACTTTGAAAGGGACCACTAATGAACTGTTTTTGCTCTTTCCTTTCCCCTTTCCTGCCACTGGTTCAGTGAGCTGGAGATTGGATAACAGGTATCATTCAAGCTCTTACGTAGATGTTAGATTCCTTGTTCTGATGCACAGGTTTGAAGGGCATGTTGAACATGTTTATAAGTAGATTTGCAAGTGCACCAGACCTGTAACCTTAATACTAACAGTGATGTGTTTTTTGTTCTAAGTTTTAGTAGTGTTTTAGCTTTTTTTATTCCTAACTTGAATGTTTATACGTTTAATTTCTTGGTCCTTACGTCACATTGTTCTTATAAATAACTAGTCTAGTTACTAATTCTTGTTCTGCATGGGCATCACTTTTAAAGTTGTTGAAGCCTTGGAAGGTGGTTGCTGACTAATACCCATTTTTTTTTAATTCCCAGGCAAAGGACTGAAGACACTGCGGTGACTTAATCTGCCACAATGCTGCAAATGTTTAAGATGACCAATAAACTGTAAAAACTCCCATGTGCCTGGCTCTTCTTTGGGAAGGAGGTGTTTGGGCATGCAAGTGTCCTTAACCTCTGAGCTGTCTCCCCGGTCCTGCATGCCTCTGTAGTACACTGACACTGGGAATGTTCGAAGGCCTAGGTATTGTTGCAGGTTTAGGTTGCTGCCCACCTAAACATGTCCATTGAATGCTCAGTGTAAGCCTGGAGTGAAGGGTTGGTGCATGGCCTTCCGAGTTGGGGAGGAAGGGGCAGGTGTATGGTTGACACCCCCCCCTCCCCAAGGAACATTTGAGCCAATCTGGTATGCACCAGTTTGCATTTGCCTGATACATGATTTATTTCCAGGAGGGACATGAAATCTGAAGTCCTAGGTACCAACTTAGTCCATACTGCTTAAGTCATTTTCTGGCCTTACTTGGGAGTTAAACTTGCTGGCATGGTGGCACGTGCCTAGACTCCTAATGCTGTGAGGCCAACCTGTGCTACGTAGGAAGACCCTGTTTCCAGATGGAAAAAAAAAATGGCAACAAAAGTTGATGACTATATCACCTTCATTTACCCTGAAATAAGTTGAATTTTGTTTTTCTTCCTCCGGTGCTTGGTGGTTGAATTCTCCTTCCAGACTTGTTAGCTACGGAGTGACACCCACCAGTCCAGTGTGCTTGTTTGTGGGGTGCTGACTCATTGGTGTTGGAAATCAATTTATTATTATTTATTTGAGAGAGAGAGAATGGGCACACCAGAGCCTCCAGCCGCTGCAAATGAACTCCAGACACATGCGCCCCTTTGTGCATCTGGCTAATGTGGGTCCTGGGGAATCGAGCCTCGAACCAGGGTCTTAGGCTTCACAGGCAAGTGCTTAACCGCTAAGCCATCTCTCCAGCCCAATTTTTGTTTGTTTTTTGAGGTAGGGTCTCTAGTTCATCCTGACCTGGAATTCACTATGTAGTCTCAGGGTGACCCCCACCAGCTGTGCTAGGATTAAAGCGTATGCTACCATGCTGGAAATCAAAATTTAAGGGCCTAAAAAGGCATTGATGGCTTACTGTTTTGTTTTTGTGGTGGTGTGGGTAGAGCCCAGGACCTTGTATATGCTTGTCACTGAGCCCCGCCTGGCCATCCTGTGGGTTTTAGGTGACAACCCCCCCCCCCCAACGTTCTATCTACTGATAGGTGTGTACAGAAAATGGGTTCTCTTAGGAATCAAGTTTTGGAAATGGAAGCTAAAACTAAAACAAGGCAGTTGCTGAAAGACCCCAGAAGATGAAGCTGGGAGAAGGGCATTAGGCAGTACATGCAGGAAGTGCAGAGCATGTGGAGGGCCCAGGCTTCGAACTCCAAGCTGTGAGGAAGGAGCCTTGACAGTTCTGTAACTGCAGCTGAGGGCTTGTTGGTATGTGACCTTAATGGCTCTTCCCTTGAGAAGATCTGATGGCTGCTAGGGCAGGACAAGACCATTCCAAGTTCTCCCCTGAGGTGGCCAAAGTGTGTGGAGTAATGCATGGAGGCCCACTGTGGTAGTTGAAGGTAGCAAAGGTTGGAGTGGGAGATTGGTTCATGGTACCAGAGACATGAGGAGCTGCAAGTGATAGGGGGTTGGGGGGAGGTCTGGAACAGGACTAATTGGGGCTGCCAGAACAAGCTCCAGTGACCTCTGCAGCAGGTTAGCTTTAGCGTCAGGATAAATGAAGCTTCAATTGGCCTAGGGAGATGCCTTTGCCAAGCTAAAGGACCCAGGTTCAGTTCCTCAAGTCCCATGTGGGACAGATGCACAGGGTAGCTCATGCACTTGGTGTTTCTTTTATAGCAGCTAGAGGCTCTGGAGTGCCCATTGTCTCAAAATACTTAAAAGTAGCCAAGCGTGGTGGCACATGCCTTTAATCCCAGCACTGGGGAGGCAGAGGTAGGATCACTGTGAGTTCGAGGCCATCCTGAGACAACATAGTGAATTCCAGGTCAGCCTGGGCCAGAGTAAGGCCCTACCTCAAAATAAGTAAATAAAGGAATTCTAGGGCTGGAGAGATGGCTTAGCAGTTAAAGCGCTTGCCTACAAAGCCAAAGGACCTAGGTTCAATTCCCCAGGACTCTCTTAAGCGGAATGCAAAGGGTGGAGCACGCATCTGGAATTCTTTTGCAGCTTCCATAATACCTGCTCTCGGTTTTTTTTTTAATTATTATTATTTTATTTGAGAGAGGGAGCTAATGGGTGCACCAGGGCTTCCAGCCATTGCAAACGAACTCCAGACGCATGCGCCCCCTTGTGCATCTGCCTTATGTGGGTCGTGGGGAATCAGACCGAGGTCCTTTGGTTTTGCAGGCAGGCACCTTAACCGCTAAGCCTTCTCCCTAGTCCTCACAGTTTAAAGGCTTGAGACGACAGGGCTGTGTGGAGATAAGTGGAAGCAAGCACTTGGAGAAACCTCTAAGGTGTGGACAGTTGTGCAACACTTAGTTCTGACTAGACCAGCACTTGGCTCTCAACAGTGTTTGGGCAAGCCTTTGTAACAATGCCAAGTTGATTTTACTAGAAGGAACCAACCAAGAGAACACACACCCCGTCTATTGGCTCTGCTGGGAAGCTGTGGCTTCTTGAGAGGGGTTGAGCCCAGGGCCTTGTGCATACGAGGCAAGTGGCGTTCTCCCTACCTCTCTGCTGTAGGTTCTTAGAGACTGGTGAGAAGGGAGGCTAGGGGTGTGTCTAAAAAAAAAAAAAAGGATCGTGGGCTGGAGAGATGGTTCAGTGGTTAAGGCGCTTGCCTGCAAAGCCTAACAACCCGGGTTTCGATTCTCCTGTACCCAAGTAAAGCTGGGTGCACAAACTGGCACATGCATCGAGAGTTCATTTGCAGCAGCTGGAGGTTTTGGTGCTCCCATTCTATCTCCACTTGCAAATAAAAATGCATCATGTTTCCAGGGAATATTTTGCGGGGGTGAAGGGGTGCCGATTTTGGTTCGTGTCAGTACCTGGCTATGGCTGACTAATTAGGAAGCTGTCAGCTGTCTGCTGCTTCTCTTCCTTGGTGAGTTATTTTGGTTTGTCCTTGAAGATGGCATCTTACAGTATACCCTCATGACGTTGAAGTAGTGTTTCAACTGCTCTGGAGCCTCGACTGGGAATAGCATGAGATCACAAATACGGATATCCTCAGAGAATGCCTCCAAGGTCCCTTAGGGCTATCTGTACAAGCACAGGTAATGTACACTACCAAGGAGGCTGCCGTGTGCAGCCATCGCACACCGGGACGGCCACCTTCAGGAAAGGAACCTGGTCAGTTTAACCAGCTGCAGAGCTGCTTGCTTTTTTTTTTTTTTTCCCCCAAGGTAGGATCTTGCTCTAGTCCAGGCTGACCTGGAATTCACTATTTAGTCTCGCGCTGGCCTTGAACTCACAGCAGTCCTCCTATCTCTGCTTCCCAAATGCTGGGATAAAAGGTGTGTGCTACCACGGCCGGCTACCTGCGTTTTTGATGAGCTCTCAGCCTGGGTGTGGAGGTTACTCAGCTAACTGTTATATCTGATACAGAGGCAGAAAAGTGAAGAGTCCGGGCTGGAGAGATGGCTTAGTGGTTAAGCACTTGCCTGTGAAGCCTAAGGACCCTCGGTTCGAGGCTTGATTCCCCAGGACCCACGTTAGCCAGATGCACAAGGGGGCGCACGCGTCTGGAGTTCGTTTGCAGTAGTTGGAAGGCCTGGCACGCCCATTCTCTCTCTCTCCAACTCTTTCTATCACTCTCAACTGAATAAATAAAAATGAACAAAATTAAAAAAAAAAAAAGTGAAGAGTCTGTGGGTTGCTGCCCGTGGCCCCTGCTGGCCCAAGGCTGAGCGAGGAGCCGGGTTCCCGGGTTCCTGGTCTGGTCCCTTTTCCCAGCTACTCTCTTGGTTCCACCTAGAGCTGGATAGTGGGTCCGGGACACCACACATCCACTTCCATCTAGTAAATGAAGGACTGTCCTCCCAGCGTCCACAGGCTGAGTGGTGGCAGAGTACAAGAGAGGTCAGCAGGGGACAGTCCTAGGAGGTCCTTGTATGCCAGGCTAAGGACTCCTCTTGTTCAATATTTTGGTTGAGTAAAAACATGTGGAGAATTAGATGTTCAGCAGTGGGTCAAGTGTCCTTGTCACATGCTGGGTTCTTCCACACAAAATACTTGAGCTGGCTGACTGCTCATCAGGCATGGTGGAGAGCTTTGTGCAGCAGGAGACGGCTGGATGAGGTGGAACCAAGAGCGTAGCTGGGAAAAGGGACCACACCAGGAACTCGGGACCCCGCTCCTGGCTCAGCCTTGGGCCATCAGGGGCCATGGGCAGTCCATGGACTCTTTTCTGCCTCCGTATCAGCTGTGACAGCCAGCCGAGTAACCTCCACACCCAGGCTGAGAGCTCATCAAAAACGCAGGTAGCCGGCCGTGGTAGCACACACACCTTTTATCCCAGCATTTGGGAAGCAGAGATAGATAGGAGGATTGCTGTGAGTTCAAGGCCAGCCCGAGACTAAATAGTGAATTCTAGGTCAGCCTGGACTAGAGAAAGACTCTACCTTGAAAAAAAAGCAGGAAGCTCTGCAGCCAGTTAAACTGACCGGGTTCCTTTCCTGAAGGTGGCCGTCCCTGTGTGCCATGGCTGCACACGGCAGCCTCCTTGGTAGTGTACATTACCTGTGCTTGTACACGTGGCCCTAAGGGACCTTGGAGACATTCTCTGGTGGATATCCATATTTGTGATCTCATGCTATTCCCAATCGAAGCTCCAGACAGGAATGCGGGGTCCTTTTGGGAAGGCCCAGGGTACACTGGCCAGGTCATTATTCCCATCCGCGCCAAGCTGCAGAATAAAGCGCATGTGATTTAGGCCATGCACAGAACCAAGTCCAAGTTTCCCGGCTGCCAGAAGATCCACATCTCAAAGGAGTCCAGTGCAGGTGACTTTGAAGATGTGGCGGCTGAGAAGTGGCTCATTGCTGATGGCTGTGGTCTCCTGGACAAGTGAACTCTGCACTCGTCTTACTCCCGAGTGCTGGGGTTAAGGGCATGAGCCACCATGCCCGGATTTTTTTTTTTTTTTTTTTTGAGGTAGGGCCTTGAACTCACAGTGATCCTCCTACCTCTGCCTCCCCAGTGCGTGGGCCAGCACACCTGGCCTGTCCCATGTTTAGTAGATCTGAGTGGCACTCATGCATCTTGAATTTTTTTTTTTTTTTTTTGACGTAGGATCTCTCTCTGTAGTTCGGGGTGGCCTTGAACTCACGGCAATCCTCCTACCTCTGCCTCCCAAGTGCTGGGATTAAAGGCGTGCGCCACCATTCCTGGCAATCATCTTGAAGTTTTAACAACTTTCTTTGTGGTGGTTTGGATGGGAGTGTATGGGCCCCTTAGACACAGGTGTTTTATTAGGTTTGTAATTCCAGTCTCTGGCTGGAGGAGGTGTCACTGGGGACAGATCCTGGGATCCAGCCCAAAGGTGTAGAGAGAGCAGTCTTAGTTCTGGGAGTCCTGCTTGCTACTGGTTCCTGCCTTCTGCTGGTATTGGTGTTTTGGCTTGCTGCCATTTCTTTCTGTTTGGACGGATGGAAGCAGTCTCTCCTGTCATCCCCCCCGCCCCCGCCCAGATCTACAAGCTTAAAATAAACCCATTTCTCCCATAAAGTGTGTCTGGCTTAGATGTTTAATCCCAGCAAGGTGGAATGGAATACAATATCCTTATTTGGGTGGGCCATTTGGGGCTAACACTTTACAAAGGTCCATTCTTCTGTTTCTGAGGAGCCCATATCTCTTGAATGGCACTGTCTATGTCCTCAAGAAGCTGACAAACGAATGGCAGTCCTTTTACTGTTGCCAACAATAATGAGTACCGCGGACTTACAAGCATTTATTGAGGGCATACATACTATAGCCCAAGTCTGTTGCATGAATTTACCATTTACATACACTCTCAGAGAGGCACTATCACCCCATTTTTCGGATGAGGAAGTTGAGGCACACAATATTAAGGTGGCACAGCTCTGCCAGTTAGTTGGGTCTGATGTTCCCGGATGACCCCCGAGGGCATTTGGAGAATATATCAGACTTGGTGCTAAACCATGATGGGGACATAGGGACTAGCTAGCTAAGGCAGGCCTCCCAGTCGTTCTCTACAACCTCCTCGTATCATCTGTCTGGGAACTTGTTAGAATTGCAAATTCTTGGGCCTCACCTGCCCCAAGGGATGAATCAGAAAGTAAGGGTGGCGCTGGAGAGATGTTCAATGGTTAGGGCACTTGCCCGCAAACCTAATGACCCCAGTTCGATTCCCCAGTACCCATGTAAAGCCAGATGCACAAAGTGGTACGTGCATCTGGAGTTCCTTTGTAGTGGCTAGAAGGCCTTGGAGCACTTTTTCTCTCCTCTCTCTCTCTCTCTCCTTGCAAATAAAAAAAAAATATAAAAAAAAAAGAAAAGAAAAGAAGAGAAAGTAAGGGTAGGGCCCCAGCACGCTTCCTGGGTTTTAACAAGCCAAGCAGGTGACGCTGCAACTGGCTAACATGAGAACCACTGAGCTAGGCAACACTGCAAAGGGAGCAGCTGTGGAGGCTGGGAAAGGACGGTGTGTTGTCACAGATCACCCATTCCCCACCCTCCTTTTGGTGAAAGAAAAGAGATTCCCTTGGCAGACTCCCACGAGGGGGCACTGTGGGCACAGGCTTGGAAGTTGATGGCTTTGTTGTCAAGGCGGCTGCCCTCCTGGAAACAAGAAGGAAGCCTGGTGCCAGAGCCACTGGAGGGGCCCGTCTTTCTTCTCCGAGAAGGTCCGCTGGGGTGGTCATCTTGTTTACAGAACTCAGCCCTCATAGGGAAGCGGAACCCGGAGGGCTTGCCGCTGTGCGCACGGGCACTGCGATGTCTACTTACCTGGGCACCAAGGTCTCTGCAGACCCTTTGCAAACAGCGTTTCCCTTTTCGTAGCCACCCGGCCAAAGCAGCCTGTAGTTTCTTTTTCTTTTTCCAAGGCAGGGTCTCGCTCTAGCCCAGGCTGATCTGCATTTCACTATGTAGTCTCAGGCTGGCCTCGAACTTAACAGTGATCCTCCTACCTCTGCCTCCAGAGTGCTGGAACCAAAGGCGCGCGTCACCACGCCTGGCAGACAGAGGGAATGGGCGTGCCAGGGCCTCTAACCGCTGCCAACGAGCTCCAGCTTCATGTGCGGCTCTGTGCATGTGGCTTTACGTGGGCACTGGGGAATTGAACTCGGGTTGTCAGGCTTTGCAGGCAAATGCTTTAACCGCTGAGCCATCTCTCCAACCTCAGCCTGCAGTTTCTATAGGGGGCGTGATATTAGAATCCCAGGAGCCAGTATGGTGGCTTGGCATTCAACTCTACAGCGTTGTGCCTCTGTCTTGTTTTTGGGCAAGTCTGGGTAGCAGGCTAGGGCACTGGGGCCTGGACCTGTCTTCAAGCTGGGGCTCTGTTCCGTTCTGCTTCGTGATCTGGAACAGTAACCCCCTTTGCCTCTGGGTCTCAGTCTCCTAGCTAGGATGATGGGGTCACTCTGAGAGGGTGGCTTCCAGCACCTCTTTCCACATCTAAAATGCTGGCTCAGGAAGAAGAGGGAAGCAGGAGGGCATTAGCATTCTCCTCACTCTTCTTCCAGGCCCACCACGATGCGAGCTGTTCTGCTCCACCATGTCCTTCCTCCCTGTCCTGAGAGGCTGAGCCTTCGGAAATGAGGAGCCAATACAAATCCTCCCCCTTCTCTCTCAAAAATAAACAAACAAGCTGGGCGTGATGGCGCACGCCTTTAATCCCAGCACTTGAGAGGCAGAGGTAGGAGGATCGGCTGTGAGTTCAAGGCTAACCTTAGACTACAGAGTGAATTCCAGGTCAGCCTGAGCTAGAGTGAGACCTTACCTCGAAAAACCAATAAATAAATAAACAAATAAACAAACAAATAAATAAATAAATAAAAAGAGGCTGGAGATTTCCTCCTTCCAGGAGGGAAGGGTGGAGCTTGGTTTGGCTTTCTGAGAAGCTTCTCTTTTTCAGATGTTGGTGACTTCTGGGATGACTCAAAAGGCACCATAGTGCTGAGAAGTGATGGAGGAGTGTTCAGCACTGAAACATCTCTATCACACTCTCCAAGTCTCAAGGTCCATTGTGGAAGAGGTGGTGGAAAGAATGTAAGAGCCAAAGGAAGGGGAGGACTCCTTACAACATGCTCCTCCAGACCCAAAATGGCCTTGATATCCATGACCTCACCTTGCCTGACACTACCTACACAAGACCATTATAATAATAGGAAAAGATGATGACATAAAAATAAAAGACTGATTGAGAGAAGGGTTATGATGGAGAGTGGAGTTTCAAAGGGGAAAGTAGGGGGAGGGAGGGAATTACCATGGGTTATCGTCTACAATTAATGGACGCTGTCAATAAAAAAATATTTATTTGAGAGAGAGGAAGAGGCAGAGAGAAAGAGACAATGGGTGTGCCAGGGCCTCCAGCCACTGTATCTGGCTTATGTGGGTACACTGGGGAAATGAACTGGGGTCCTTAGGCTTCACAGGCACTAAGCCATTTCCCCAGCCCTCGAGGCAGGTTTTAATTATTTGAGAGAGAGAGAGAGAGAGAGTCAGTTGGGGGAGAGGGGGAAAGAATGAGAATGTGCACTCCAGGGCCTCTAGCCACTGCAAAGGAACTCCAGACACATCTGTTACCTTGTGCATGTGGCTTATGTAGATACTGGGTCCTTAGGCTTTGCAAACAAGCGCCTCAACTGCTAAGCTATCTCTCCAGCCCTCAAGACAGGTATTTATTTATTTATTTATTTTGGTTTTTCCAGATATGGCTTTGTTTTAGCTCAGGCTAACCAGGAGTTCACTATGTAGTCTCAGGATGGCCTTGAACTCATGGGCATGAGCCACCATGCCTGGCCATGGCTTTTTTTTTTTTAATTATTATTTTTCTTTTTAAGGAATAAATGTTCTTTATATAGCCTAGTTAATGTTTAAAAAGAAAAATAGCTTGGTTTTATTTGTCAGCTAGTCCAGACAGTAGCGATATTTTTTCTGTATGTTACTCAAGATGATTCAGTTCACACTAGTGTGCCTTTAAAAAATTTTTTTGGTAGTAACATAAGACCACATTTATCAAAAATAAAACATAGGCAAAACTAATTTGCAGTTAGTTGCAAAAGTCAGGATAGCAATACTTTCTGGGGAAGAAAACTGCTAAGACAGAGGCATGAAGCTATGGAGTATTCAGAATGCTGTTTCAATCTGAGGGTTGGTGAAATGAACAAGTTTAGTTCATGCAAATCCTTATTTGTGGCCTCTTCTCTATGTGTGGTAGATGTAGTTTTAAAAGTTGGTGCCTTTTTTGCTGGGCATGGTGGCCAATACTTGTAATCCCCATACATGAAAGGCTAAGGCAGGAAGACAGCCACAAGACTGAGACCAGCCTGGGCTAAATACTGAGAACCAGGCTGTGATGGTTTTATATTGACTGCCAATTTGACAGAACCTAGAACTACCTGTGAAGGATTACCTGGATTAGGTTAGCCCATGGGCATGCCTTTGAGGCATTATCTTGGCTAAGTTAATTGAGGTGGGAAGACCCCACTTTAACTGTGGGCAGCACCATTCCACGGACTCCTTTTTTGTTTTTAACCCTAAAAAAGTAATGTTTTGCTTATTTTGTGACAGTCAAAAGGACATGCAGAAGTTGAGCCCTGCCCCACTTTCCTTATGGTCAGATCCTCTCACCTTGTAAATTGCCCTTTTTGTACAAAAGATGGTTTTGTCTACTTGTAAGTGAATGTAACATACTGTCAATTTTCCTTGTTTGAATATAGAATTGTAACACTACACGGTGTGTACATTTCCAGAACCTTGTGTATATTTCCAATGAACTTTTTTGCAAGCACACTTGGAACCGTATGTATATAATTAACAAACCTGTGTATGCTAAAAAAAAAAAAAAAAGGCTGGAGAGATTGTTCAGCGGTTAATGGCACTTGCTTGCAAAGCCTGTTGACCCGGGTTTGATTGCCCAGTACCCATGAGAAGCCAGCTGTACAAAGTGGCCCATGTGTCTGGAATCCATTTGCAGCAGCAGGAGATACTGGCGCACCCATACACACACTCTCTCAAATAAATAAATAGAAGTATTAAAAAAAATACATCTAGAGCCGGGCGTGGTGGCGCACACCTTTAATCCCACCCAGCACTCGGGAGGCAGAGGTAGGAGGATCGCCGTGAGCTCAAGGCCACCCTGAGACTCCATAGTGAATTCCAGGTCAGCCTGAGCTAGAGTGAGACCCTACCTAGAAAAACCAAAAAGAAAAACAAACAAACAAACAAACAAAAAACATCCATATGGATGAGTCTTGTTTATAGCATTCAGCCATCACAGGGAAGTTTCCTCACATGGAAACTAAAATCCTGCCCCCAGGGAGCTGAGGAAGAGACTGACCCGTGCTGCTCAAAGACCCAGGATGCAAAGAGGCTGTAAGCCCTACCCAGTGCCATCCATCTTCTGTATCCACTTAAGTAAGTGTTTCCAGGGACTTGCTGCAAAGCACTAAGGTGGAACCTATCAAATTGGCATTTTTTTTTTTAAGAGCCCAGATCCGTAGACACCCAGGATTTGCCTCTATAGATTTCTAGTCTGAGTTGTTTGGAAGAAGGGAAGATTTACACCACGGTCTTCTCTCAGCGGCAATGTGCGTTTCTTCAGAAAATACACCTCCTTGGACAAGCTTCAGCATTTCCCTCATGAATCTGGAGCTCAGAGTCCTACGCTCACAGTGGCCGCTCACCCGGGCAATGGGTGTTTGGTGCTCCAAGCCTGTAGATGTGCACAGCCCAGACCCTCAAGGGAATTCCAGAGAGGGTCTGGCCCATCCCTCTGCTGGCTCCTGCCGTATCTGGTGATGTTCAGAGTGTTGGGTAGTAGTTGCCTATCCTGGGCTGGAGAGATGGCTTAGCGGTTAAGGCGCTTGCCTGTGAAGCCTAAGGACCCAGATTCGATTCCCCAGGGCCCACGTAAGCCAGATGCACAAGGGGGCACATGCATCTGGAGTTTGTTTGCAGTGGCTGGAAGCCCTGGCATGCCGATTCTCTCTCTCTCTATCTGTCTCTCTAATAATAAATAAGTAAAATAAAATATAGAAGTTGCCTATCCTACTACAAGCGTCCACAGTGGGTGATACATGTTAAATGAAACACCTCTTCCATCAGCTTCCTCAGAGAAGCAAAGGAAAGTTCCCGACTTATTTGGCACCTCCTCAGAGGTACAGAGAGGGTAGGTGACTTGCCTATGACCCTCAGCTCACTGATGGTGGGGAGATGACTGAGCTTCGAGTCTCTTTCTCAGGATGCACATGCCTCTGGACAGCAGGTGAGCATTTGCAGCTCAGGTGCCTTACACATGCACGTGCATGCACGCACACACACCCACGGTGCTAGGAAAGAGCCTAGGGCCTTGCACATGCCAGGCTAGTATCTATGAAAGAGAGAGAGAGTGTGTGTATATGTGAGTATGGGCACGCCAGGGCCTCCAGCCACTGCAAATGAACTCCAGATGCATGCAACCACTTTGTGCATCTGGCTTTATGTAGATTCTTGGGGAAACGAACCCAGGCCATCAGGCTTTGCAAAGCAAGCACCCTTAACTGCTGCGCCGTCTCCCCACATCCCCTCCTTACATTTTTCCGTTACAAGACATCATGACGCAGCCTTTTCCACACTGTCCAGCTCACTGGCCCATGCCTCCCTGCGGAACCTGTCAATGGGAGGCGGAGACTTGGCGCATCAATGCGTGGTACTCCCTGAGCTGACTTTGTCAGCGTAGTGGGTAGGAGGGGACCTCCTGCTGCAAAATAACACAACTCAAGCATGAGCAGGCTCGTACGTGAGGCCCTCTAGCTGCAGAGGAACGTGAGGGTTGACGGATGCAGCAACTGAACAGCGTCAGCAGGGATCCAGATGGTTTCTCAGTTTCCCCTCAGCTTGGCTGGGTGGGGGGGATGCTGCTCTGTGGGATATGCCAATCACAGTGGGACTGACTAGGGCAAAGAAGTGCTCAAAGGGAGGCTGGGTGACACACTACAGGCTCAGGCCTTTCTTGACGCCCCCCCGCCCCCAACAGGCCTAGGAGAGGCCACCCCTTCTACACAAGGGCCTGGTCAGCAGGCATCCGTGTTGCGTCATTTTCTGCTGTCATCTCATTGGCTGGGGCTTGGTCTCCTGGCAAATCTAACTGGCCATGGAGGCTGGAGAGGGTAGGCCAGCTGTACTCCAGACCAGTAGAGGAGAAGGTTTTGGGACAACGACCAGCTTTGCTTGTGGCAGAAGGAAGACAACGGATGCTTTGTAGGAATCCTTTGGACTGAGATCTCTGGAGCATGAGGAGAATCTATCAGAGAACGGGTAGGTGTCTAGCAGAACCAAAAGACAGGCAGTGCCGGAGGTCTAGCAGGGACGGGTGCAGGAAAATCATTCAAGAACAAGTCAGCTTTAATGCTCCAATCTCTGTACATCCTCGCCAACACTTGTTAGTACATGTAGTATAGATTTTAACCACCCAATTGGCTATGATGGAGTAGCTCATATTTTTAAAAAGTTTTATTTATTTAGTGCAAATACACTCACAGAGAGAGAGAGAGAGAGACAGAGAGTATGGGCATGCCAGGGTCTTTTACTACTTGCAAAAGAACCCCAGATGCATGTGCCACTTTGTGCCTCTGGCTCCACATGGAACTGAGAATTGAACTCAGGCCAGCAAGCTTTGTGAACAAGCACCTTTAACCACTGAGCAATCGCCCCAGCCCTGCTTATTTTATTTTTATTTTTAAAAATTTTACTAAGTAGAAAAAGCCGGGCGTGGTGGTGCACACCTTTAATCCCAGCACTTGAGAGGCAGAGGTAGGAGGATCGCCATGAGTTCAAGGCCACCCTGAGACTCCATAGTGAATTCCAGGTCAGCCTGGGCTAGAGTGAGACCCTACCTCAAAAAACCAAAAAAAAAAAAAAAAATAAATAAGTTTATTAAGTAAAAACTTTGTATGGACACATCGTGTGTTGGTACCATCATTTCCCTTCCTTTGAGGGTCATCCTCAGGGCAATGGCTGTTATTCCCCATGGGGATGTGGGTTGTTTTATTTGTTGGAGAGGCTCTCATTATATGGCCCAGGTTGGCATTGAATTCACTGTGTAGCCCAGACTGGCCTTGAACTTTTAAAAATATTTATTTATTAGAGCGAGCAAGCGATAGAGAGAGAATGAGAGTGGCTGCACCAGGAGCTCCTGTAACTGCAAATGAACTCCAGACATTATGCACCACTTTGTGCATCTGACTTTATGTGGGCACTGGAGAAAGGGAACCTGGGTTCTTTGGCTTCGCATGCAAGCATCTTAACAGCTGAGCCATCTTTCCAGCCTCCTAAACAACTTTTTTTTTTCTGTTTTGGTTTTTTCAAGGCAGAGTCTTGCTCTAGTATAGGCTGACCTAGAATTCAATATGTGGTCTCAGAGTGGCCTTGAACTCATGGCAACTCTCCTACCTCTGCCTCTAGAGTGCTGGGATTAAAGGTGTGCGCCACCACGCCTGGCTTTTCACTTCTTTTTTTTTTTTTGACAGCTTCAATAAGTATAGATAATAAACCGTGATAATTCTTACCTGACTCCCTTTCTCCCCCTCTCAAATTCACCCTCCATTGAATCCCTTCCTCTTTCTGATTAGTCTCTCTCTCTCTCTCTCTTTTATTTATTTATTTATTTGAGAGAGAGAGACATAGGCAAGGGGGGGGAGAGAGAGAGAAGGGGTGCGCCAGGGCATCCAGCCACTGCAAGCGAACTACAGATGCATGTGCCCCCTTGTGTATCTGGCTTACGTGGGTCCTGGGAAATTGAACCTGAGTCCTTTCGCTTTGCAGGCAAGCGCCTTAACTGCTAAGCCATCTCTCTCTTTTTCTTTCCTCTTCTCTCTCTCTCTCTCTTTTTTTTTTTTTTGGTTTTTCAAGGTAGGGTCTCACTCTAGCCCAGGCTGACCTGGAAGTCACTATGTAGTCTCAGGGTGACCTTGCACTCATGGCGATCCTCCTACCTCTATCTCCCGAGTGCTGTGATTAATGGCATGCACCACCATGCCTGGTGGCGGCAGTGGCGTCTTCTTCTTCCTCTTCTCCTCCTCCTCCTCCTTCTTCTTCTTCCTCTTCCTCTTCTTCTTTTTTGAGAGAATGGGCACGCCAAGGTCTTCAGCCACTGCAAACGAACTCCAGACATGTGTGCCACCATGTGCATCTGGTTTATTTATGTAGGTTTTGGGGAACCAAACCTGGGTTCTTAGGCTTCACAGGCAAGTGCCTTAACCACTAAGCTATCTCTCCAGCCCTCTTTTGGTTTTTTGAGGTAGGGTCTCGCTCTAGTACAGGCTGACCTGGATTTCACTATGTAGTCTCAGAGTAGCTTCAAACTCATGGCAATCCTCCTACCTCTGCCTCCCAAGTGCTAGGATTAATGGCATGTGCCACCACATCTGGCCATTTTGTGTCTCTTTTATTATTATTTTTTTATTTTTATTTTTGGTTTTTCGAGGTAGGGTCTCACTCTAGCCCAGGGTGACCTCAAATTCACAGTGATCCTCCTACCTCTGCCTCCCAAGTGCTGGGATTAAAGGCATGCGCCACTACGCCCAGCTTGTCTCTTTTATTTTGATGTCATATTTTCCTCCTATTATGAGGGTCTTGTGTAGGTAGTGTCAGGCACTGTGAGGTCATGGATATCGAGGGCAATTTCTGTCTGGAGGATTGCACTGTAAGCAGTACTACCCTTCCTTTGGCTCTTACATTCTTTCTGCCACCTCTTCCGCAATGAACCCTGAGCCTTGTAGGGTATGATAGAAATGTCTTTGTGGGGCTGGAGGGATAGCTTAGTGGTTAAGGTGTTTGCCTGCAAAGCCAAAGGACCCAGGCTCAATTCCCCAGGACCCATATCAGCCAAATGCACAAGGGGGTGCACACACAGTCTGAAGTTTGTTTGCAGTGGCTGGCGGCCCTGGCATGCCCATTCTCTCACTATTTCTCTCCCCCTTTCTTGGTTAAATAAATAAATAAATAAATAAATAAATAAATAAAAATATTTAATGTGCTAAACACTCCAGTGTCATTTTTTTTCAGCATTATGGTAACTTTTGGGTCATCCCAGTGGTCACTGCCATCTGAAAAGAGAAGCTTCCCTAACCAAAAGTGAGAGTAGCGTTAATATATGGGTGTAGACATTACAAAAGTGCTTACAGGGCAGTTTGGGGGACATAATATGTGCATTTAGCCAGACAACAGCAGGTGTTATACCCCTAGGGCTATGACCTGCCCAGCCATAGACTTTTTGAACAGGTTTTTATTTTATTTTATTTTTTTCAAGGTAGGGTTTCACTCTAGCTCAGGCTGACCTGGAATTCACTATGTAGTCCCAGGGTGGCCTTGAACTCATGGCTCCTCCTACCTCTGCCTCCCGAGTGCTGGGATTAAAGGCGTGCGCCACCCTCCCAGCTTGAAAAGGTTTTATTTAGTACCAGGCATGAATTTCCTCCCATGGACCTGACCTCCAGTCCAATTAGAGAGCCGTTGGTTTCCCCCATAGCACACATGCCCCTTTGGCTCCAGTTGGCACATTTGGCCTGGCTGGCCAATTGCTAGCCCTAAGCTAAACATTTTTTTTATTCATTTATTTGGGTGTGTGTTTGCATGGGCATGCATGTGGGCCAAGGTCTCTTGCCTCTGGAAACAAACTGTCAGATGCATGCTCTATTTCTTAAATATTTATCTATTATTATGTTTTTAAATTTTATTTTTATTTATCTATTTGAGAGGGAGAGAGAGAGAGAGAGAGAATATGAGTGCGCCAGGGCCTTTAGCCACTGCAAAAGAACTCCAGACACATGTGCCACCTGTGTATCTGGCTTACGTGAGTCTTGGGGAATTGAACCTGGGTCCTTTGGTTTTGCAGGTAAGTGCTTTAACTGCTAAGCCATCTCTCCAGCCCAAATATTTATTTTTTTATTTGTTTGTTTGAGAGAGACGGGGAAGAACAGGCAGACACACAGAGAGAGCAGACCTTGGGTGTACCAGGGTCTCTTGCCACTGCAAACAAATTCAGACATTCGTGCCATTTGGCATGTGGTAGTTTTTTTTTTTTTTTTTTTTTCAGGGCACTGGGAACTTGAAACTGGGTGGGCAAGCTTTGCAAGCAAGCACCTTTAACTGCTGAACCACCTCCCTAGTCCTGGCCTTGAACATAAGGCCTTCTTCTCTTAGCCTCTGTGACACTGGGATTATACCATGCCTGGTCCTTCTTTCCCTTCCTTCCTTCCTTCCTTCCTTCCTTCCTTCCTTCCTTCCTTCCTTCCTTCCTTCCTCCTTCCCTCCTTCCCTCCTTCCCTCCTTCCCTCCTTCCCTCCTTCCCTCCTTCCCTCCCTCCTTCCCTCCTTCCTTCCTTCCTTCCTTCCTTCCTTCCTCCTCCTCCCTCCCTCCCTCCCTCCCTCCCTCCCTCCATCCTTGCCTTCCTTCCTTCATTCCTTTATGTTTTTGGTTTTTTGAGGTACAGACTTGCTCTAGCCTAGGCTGACCTTGAATTCACTATGTAGTCTCAGGGTGGTCTCGAACTCTCGGCAACCCTCCTGCCTCTGCCTCCCGAGTGCTGGGATTAAAGGCGTGCGCCACCACATCCCGCTTCCTTCCTTCTTTTGTGCTGTAGATCAAACCTAGGGCCTTGTGCCATTGTGCCGTTGTACATGCTAAGCACATACATGTTCTACCACTAAGCTATACTTCCAGTCTTCATTATTTAGATTTCGTAGTCACTAGTGGTTTTGAACATCTTGTCATATGCTTATGTATGCTTATTTATGTACCTTCAGAAAAATATATTTTCAGGGCTGGGGATGTAGCTCAGTGGGTAGAGTGCTTGCATAGCATGCAATCAAATCTCTGCATTCGATTCCCAACAGTGCATAAACTGGGCATAGTGGTGGACACTTGTGAGATAAGGGCCGGAAAATCAGAAGTTCAAGGTCCTGCTTGGCTACCATAGTGAGTTCAAGGCCAGCCTGGGGTACATGATATGCAGTCACACACATACCAAAATTAAATGAATAAATGAATAAATGAATAAATAAAAACAACAAAACAACAGAAAAATACCCTTTAAAATAATTTGCTTAGTTAACAATTAGGTTATTTGCTTTTTTTATTGGTGAATTATAAAGGTTCGTGTGTGTGTGTGTGTGTGTGTGTGTGTGTGTGCAGGTGCATGCGCAGATACGAGGATAACTTTTGGGTTCATCCTTGACTGTCTGCCTCATTCTTTTTTTCTGCCCACCTCGCTTGAGGTAGGGTTTCTCTCAGTCTCACGCTGCTGTTCTTTGCTTACCCTCACTGTGAACTTCCAGGAAATTCTTCTGTCTCCATTTCCCATCTTGCAGTCAGCATGCTGGGATCACATAAGCCGGCCAAGGTTCCGGCTCGTTCCGTGGAGTCTGGGAATCAGACTTGGGTACTCCAGCTTGAGCAGCCATCTCCTTAGCTCCTTAGTACCTTCTTCTGCCTCCCTGTTTTATTATTATTATTTCATTTTTTTTTGAGGTAGGGTCTCACTTTAGCTCAGGCTGACCTGTAATTCACTATGGAGTCTCAGGATGGCCTCAAACTCATAGTGATCCTCTTACCTCTGCCTCCCAAGTGCTGGGATTAAAGGTGTGCCACCATGCCTGGCGCTCTCTCTCTCTCTCTTTTGCCTTTGGTTTTCTGAGGTAGGGTCTCACGCTAGCTCAGGCTGACCTGGAATTCACTATGTAGACTCAGGGTGGCCTCAAACTCTCAGCGATCCTCTTACCTCTGCCTCCCAAGTGCTGGGACTAAAGGCATGTGCTACCACACCCAGCCTTCTCTCTCTCTCTAAAGATTTGTTTATTATTATTTTTATTTATTAGAGACATAGAAGGAAATAGAGAGGCTAGTCACTGCAAACAAACTCCAGATGCATGTGCCACCATGTGCATCTGGTTTACCTGGGACATGGAGATTCGTACCTGGGTCCTTAGGCTTCGCAGACATGTGCCTTAACCGCTAAGCCATCTCTCCAGCCCTCTCTCTCTCTTTTTGAGGTAGGGCCTCACTCTAGCCCAGGTTGACCTGGAACTCACTCTGTAGTCTCAGTCTGGCCTCAAATTCTTGGTGACACTCCTGCCTCTGCCTCCCGAATGCTGGGATTCAAGTCGTGCACCACCATGCCATGCTCTCCTTTTGTTGAGAGAGGCTCTTACTTTAGCCCAGGCTGATCTGGAACTCAGTCTGTAGTACCAGGCTGGCCTTGAACTCACTATAATCCTCCTACCTCAGCCTCTCAAGTGCTGGGATTAAAGGTGTGTGCCACCACACCCTGCTTCTATCATCTTTACTAGCTACAGAAGGCAGAGACGTTTGTGGTGAAGGTCTATAATTCGTACCTTGCTACGTCCCTGAGGCTCTGAGCAATGTCTGGCACATAGTAAATTAAGTGCTTGTTAACTGACCAGAGTGTTTGGTGGCCATGTGGGAAGGACAGGGCTGGAGCAGAGGCAGAGGAGCAGCCAAGAGGCTCTGGTAGGAGTTCTGATAAGGGCTGCAGGTGGGAATGGCGACCCGTGGGTCTGTGAGGTGCCAAAGCTTAAGCTTTCCCTCACTGTGGGTGTCAACTGGCAGAGCCCCTAGATTCCACTTACCAAGCCCTGTTTGCATTTTGGAGGAACTCAGGCATACCGAAGGAATTCTGGGACAGATCCTAGCTCCCCCATCCCCCAGAGAACTCCCCCTGTGTCCCTTAGTGAGCGCTGTGGCAGGCTGAGGGCTTGTCGTGGTGACAGGGACGCACACAAGATGCTTTCTCAGTAGTCACCTTGCGGTTGGTAAACAGGTGGCTCTGGTCCAGGGCACTGCCAATTAGTTTATGTGTGGAGATGCTGGCTTAGTGGTTGATGGGAAGACAGATCTTAAAGGATCTTCTAGTTTCTTCTCCCAGAGTCCATTCTATCATTCTATATAGCTGTTTCCATGAGTTGTGTGCGTATCTTGGGAGGTGTTTTTTTGTTTTTTGTTTTTGTTTTTTTGTTTTTTCGAGGTAGGGTCTCACTCTGGCTCAGGCTGACCTGGAATTCACCATGTTGTCTCAGGGTGGCCTTGAACTCTCAGCAATCCTCCTACCTCTGCTTCTCGAGTGCTGGGATTAAAGGCGTGCGCCACCATGCCTGGTGGAGGTGCTTCTTTAAAAAAAAATATTTAATTTAATTTATTTATTTGAGAGAGGGAAAAAGGGAGGGAGGGAGAGAGAGAGAGAGGAAGAGAGAGAGAGAGAAAATGGGTGCAACAGGGCTTCCAGCCACTGCAAAGGAACTCCAGGTGCATGCGCCACCTGTGCATCTGGCTTTACGTGGGTACTAGGGAATTCAACTGAGGTCCTTTGGCTTTGAAGGCAAGCGCCTTAACTGCTAAGCCATCTCTCCAGCCTATTGGGAAGTGTTTTTTTTTTTTTTTAATATTTTATTTCTTTATTTATTTGAGAGAGAGGAAAAGGCAGAGAGAAAGAGAGTATGGGCACACCAGGGCCTCCAGCCACTGCAAACAAACTCCAGACACATGTACCCCCATGTGCATCTGGCTTACTTGGGTCCTAGGGAATTGAAGGGGGTCCTTAGTTTTCACAGCCATTTCCCCAGCCCATGGGAGGTGTTTTAAACATTTTTTAATTGTTTTTTTTTTTTCTGGTTTTTGTTTGTTTGCTTGTTTTGTTTTTTAAGGTAGGATCTCACTCTAGCCCAGACTGACCTGGAATTCACTATGTAGTCTCATGGCCTTGATCTCATGGCGATCTTCCTACCTCTGTCTCCCAAGTGTTGGGATTAAAGGTGTGTGCCACCATGCCTGGCTGTTTTTTTTTTTTTTAATTTTATTTATTTATTTGAGAGAGCAAGAGAGAAGGGTGAGGGGGGGAGAATGTGTGCATGCCACGGCCTCCAGCGGCTGCAAAAGAACTCCAGACACATGCGCCACCTTGGGCTTACGTGGGGTCCTGGGGAATCAAACCGAGGTCCTGTGGCTTTGCAGGCAAATGCTTTAACCGTTAAGTCATCTTTCCAGCCCCCATGCCTGGATTTTTTTTTTTTTTTTGAGGTAGGGTCTTGCTCTAGCTCAGTTTTTTTTATTGATATTTAAAATATTTTTATTTATTTTTTAGATCAGAGAGAGAGAGAATATGAACGAGTATGTAGGGCCTTCTTTCTGTTTCAAACAAACTCCAGATGCATGCACCACTTTTGTATCTAGCTTTATGTAGGTTATGGGGAATTGAACCTGAGCTGGCAGGCTTTGCAAGCAAGTGCCTTTAACCACTGAGCTATCTTCACAGCCTTACTGATATTTGTTTTGAGAGTGGCATTAATATGTGGGTATGAACATTAAGAAAAGTGCTTACAGGGCAGTTTGGTGAGCATAATATATGCATTTAGCCAGACAAGAGCAGGCATTACACTCCTAGGGCTCATGACTTCCCCGGCTATAGGTTTTGGATTAGGTTTTCAGTACCAGGCATGTATTCCCTCCCATGGAGCAGGCCTCCGGTCCAATTAGAGAGCAGCTGGATTCCCTGTTCAGTCATTTGGCCTGACCGACCGAACTCAAGGCTTGCCGTACCCACTGTTTTCACTGCTGATGACTTCTCTCTCCCATAGGGCCACATGCAGCGTGTCTTTTTCCAGCTGTCTGTCAGCTGGTCTACAGGGAAGAGGTTTTCAGCTCAGTAGCAGCTTGATTTCTCAGTGACCTTGCAGCCAAAGCATGTGGAGTCTTCAGCAATAGGGTCTTACCATCTATATCAAGAGCCTTGGCATTCATATATATATATTTTTGTTTGTTTGCTTATTTTGAGGTAGCATCTCACTCTAGCCCAGGCTGACCTGGAATTCACTCTGTAGTCTCAGGGTGGCCTCGAACTCATGGCGATCCTCCGACCTCTGCCTCCCGAGTGCTGGGATTAAAGGTATGTACCATCACACCTGGCTATAAAAATATTTCTTATAAGGGCTGGAGAGATGGCTCAATGGTTAAAGGTGCTTGCTTACAATGCCTGATGGCCTGGGTTTGATACCCCAGTAGCCACATACAGCCAGATGCACAAATGGGTGCATGCATCAGAAGTTCACTTGCGGCGGCAGGAAGCTCTGGTGCCCCCATACTCACTCTATCTCTGTTTGTCTACCTGTCTCTCTCTCTCAAATAAATAAACAAGTAAATAAATAAAAAATATTAAAAAGTATTTATTTGGGTTGGGGAAAAGGCACTTGCTTTGCAAGGCTTGCTGGCCCGGGTTCAGTTCACTAATGCCTACACAAAACCAGAAGCATGAAGTGATGCATGCATCTGGAGTTCATCTGCAGTAGCAAGAGGCCCTGGCACATCTATTCTCTCTCTTTTGCAAATGAATAAAAAATGAAAATTAAAAAAAATAGTGTTTTAGAATTTATTTATGTATTTGTATATATGTGTGTGCACACGTGTATATGTGTGTATGTGTGTGTGTGTGTGTGTATCTATGGGTATGCCAGGGTCTCTTGCTGCTGCAGAATAATGCCAGACACAAACACCACTTTGCATCTGGTTTCACATGGGTGTTGGGGAATCAAACTTGGACCAACAGCCTTTGTAGAGAAGTGTCTTTAACTGCTGAGCCATCCCTCCAGGCCCACTTTTTGTTATTGCTGGTTTTCTTTTTTCTTTTTCTCTTTCTTTCTTTCTTTCTTTTTCTTTTTCTTTTCTTTCTTTCTTTCTTTCTTTCTTTCTTTCTTTCTTTCTTTCTTTCTTTCTTTCTTTTTGAGGTAGGGTTTCACTTTATCCCAGGCTGACCTGGAACTCACTCTGTAGTCCTAGGCTGGCCTCGAACTTATGGTGATCCTCCTATCTCTGCCTCCCAAGTGTTGGAATTAAAGGTGTGAGGAGAGGCTGAGGTCAGAGGATTGCATGAGTTCAAGGCCAGCTTGGGCTATAGAGTGAGTTTCAGGTCAGCCAGGGCTACAGTGAAAACCTACCCCCCAAACAATTTCTTTTTTCTCTTTTGGTCTTTATTTTTTCAAGGTAGGGTTTCACTTTAGCCCAGGCTGGCTTAGAATTCACTAGATAATCTCAGGGTGGCCTTGAACTCATACCATCTTCCTACCGCTGCCTCCCAAGTGCTGGGATTAAAGGTGTGCGCCATTACACCCAGCTCATAGCGGCCCTTTTTTTCCCCCCTTAGAACTACACTTTAATATTGAAATAAAAGCAATAACAGTTATTTTTTATTAACATATTTTATTTATTTATTATTTGCAAGCAGAGATAGAGAGAGATAGAGAGACACGCACACAGAGAATGGGTGTGCCAGGGCCTCCAGCCACTGCAGACAATCTCCAGATGCACGTGCCACTTCGTACATCTGGTTTACATAGAACTGGTGAGTGGAATCTGGGTCGTTAGGCTTTTCAGGCAAGCACCTTAACTGCTAAGCCATCTCTCCAGAACCAACAGTTAATTTGTTTATAATTTATTTGAGAGAGACATAGTGGCACTTTTTACGTGGCAATTGATTCTCATTGTCAGAAGACTCTTGTTCTAGAGAACACACCACCAACTTGAGTAAAAACAGAACCAAAACAGTCTCTCGTGGTTAAAAACTATTTGCTTGCCTGGAGTCATCTGGACAATCTGATTTCATGCTGGTTTCCTCCATGCCGCTCATGAATCCTGGGAGTTCTGGAAAATCCTCACCTTTTGGGGACAGTGGCTGGTTGCAGCAGTCAGAACCTCTGAGTGTCAAAGTGACAGAGTCCAGACACAAGGCCTATCTTCATGAAGGGGAAGGCTTGTCCCTGAATGGCCCTGTGTGCTCCCAGTTTTGTCAAGAAAATGTCCTTGTTGGTATCTGTATGCCAAGTAGGGATGGAAGAGGAAGGGCCAAGCCTGACGTGGCTTTTGCTTAGGAAGTTCTCCAAGGCCCTGTGCACACTCTATTTTTTTTTTTTCCATCCACATGAGCCAGGAGGCAGAGGGACAAGGGGAGCACCTAGGCCCCCACCTTTATTTGGTTTTCATGGAGACAAGTACAGTTTAGGATTGGATAGCCTGAATAACTTCCATGGCACAAAGCCATAGACAGGATAATCTCTTTCCCCAGTCCCTGGTGTTGGGGTGCCTTTGGCCAGAGGAGTGCGCCCCGCATTGGCTAGTTGGCACAGCAACAGTTGCTCCCAGTTGAACCCCTTGCTATCTTTGATAACTGGATAGTCTAGGAAGACACAGGTTCTTTTTATTCTTTTTAGAATGCCTGTCCACACTCTTGCTCCTCAAAGACAGTAGAGGCCAAGAAACCCCCTCCAAGCAGTTTTTTTCCTAAATGGCAGCCAGCATGGGTCACTAGCATGGTTCTGAGCACTTTTGGGACCATGGGGAGAAATCTATTTTCCTGCAGTGGCTCAGTCATCAGTATCTTACAGGCACTCGCCTCAGGGTGTGGGTGACATTTGGAGCAGGGAGAAGCTTGCTTTTTTTTTTTTTTTTTGAGGCAATCTCAACAGACTGGCCTTTTTTTTTTCTTTTTTATTGTGAGAGCGAGGGGGCGTGGGGGCAGATTGGCACACCAGAGCCTCCAGCCACTGCAATTGAACTCCAGACGCATGCACGGCCTTGTGTGCATGTGCGACCTTACGTGCTTGTGTCGCTGTGTGTCTGGTTTACCTAGGACCTGGAGAGTCAAACATGGGTCCTTGGGCTTCGCAGGCAAGCGCCTTAACCTCTAAGCCATCCCTCCAGCTGGAGAAGCTGGTTTTTATTACCCTTCTGTTTCCTTCCGTGGGTGTGAACCCTCTGTGAGAGGTTTCCTCAGCTGGGGCGGCACCTGCCACGTCTGCCACGGGTCCCCGCACACAGGTGCTTAGGTACCGTGAGCCAGCAATGGCTTGGTGCCACCCCACGTGTAGAGTCCTTTCTTTCCTTTTTCTTTTTCTTTCTTTTTTTTTTTGGGGGGGTTTTTCGAGGTAGGGTCTCACTCTAGCCCCGGCTGACCTGGAATTCACTATGGAGTGTCAGGATGGCCTCGAACCCACTGTGATCCTCCTACCTCTGCCTCCCGAGTGCTGGGATTAAAGGCGTGCGTCACCACACCCGGCAAGTCCTTTATTTCTTATTGCCCCTTGGTGGGTGGTGACCAGTGGGTTCCTTTCTAGGATATTTATGAATATATAAATGACATGAGTTTACAAACCGGATGTGGTGGTCTGTACCTGTAATCCCAGCACACCAGAGGCTGAGTCAGAAGAATCACATGTTTGAAGCTGGCCTGGGTAACACTGCAATAAGCTGTCTCAGAAAACAAACAAACAAAAAACAACAAAACACGAATTTACAAAGAAAACCAAAGTCCTCTCAAGGACATACAGCAAACGATTGTGATGAAAAACTTTAAAAGCTTCTTTATGAATGCAGTGACGGTCATAGCTCATAGCAGATCCGATTGCCAGTGGGATTCAAAGTAGTGAGGGACAGTCCCCGAACGTCCTGAGGTATCTGCGACAGTTGTAATGTTGTAAGAAGACAGTTGATTGCTCTGGACCCCTTGCTTCCTACCCATGTATCCCATAGGTGGTACTTGTGGGTTCCAAGCAGGAATCCCTGAGGGACAGGTAATTTAAAAACAAAACAAAACAAAACAAAAACCACCTCCACAGGCTGGAGAGAAGGCTCAGTGGTTAAGTGTACTTCCCGAGCAAGCATGAGGGCCTGACGGGTTTAAGACCACAGAGTTCCAGTCTCCAGATCCCACATAAGCAGCTGGGTATGGTCACGTGCTCCTGTAACCCCCCGTCCTGCAGGGGAGCAGAGAGTTGAAGAGTCTGGAGCCTCATAAGCTCTGGAAACAGCAAAAGACTCCTGCTAAAAAAAAGGGGGGGAGCCGGTGCTGGAGGGATGGCTTAGCAGTTAAGGTGCTTGCCTGCGGAAGCCTAAGGACCCAGGTTCGACTCCCCAGTACCCATGTAAGCCAGATGCACATGGTGGTGTATGCATCTGGAGTTCATTTGCAATGGCTAGAGGCCCTGGTGAGCCCATTCTCTCTCTCTCAAATAAATAAATAAAAATGAAAATAGACTCTAGAAAAAATAAGATGAAAGCCAGGCATGGTGGTACACGCTTTTAATCCCAGCACTCAGGAGGCAGAGGTAGGAGGATCGCTGTGAGTTTGAGGCCACCCTGAGACTACATAGTGAATTCTAGGTCAGCCTGAGCTACAGTGAGACCCTACTTTGAAAAAGCAAGACCATGAAGAAGAGCCATGTAACAGTATACCCAGTGTTCAGCTCTGGCCACTGTGAGTGAGTACCCTTTGCCACAGACAAACATACACACACCCACACCACACCACACACATGCACATGCCACACCAAAAATAAAAACCTTCCACAAATGTGTATATAAAATTATATAAGCCAGGTGTGTGGCACACGCCTTTAATCTCAGCACTTGGGAGGCAGAGGTAGGAGGATTGCTGTGAGTTCGAGGCCACCCTGAGATTACATAGTGAATTACAGGTCAGACTGGGCTAGAGTGATACTCTACCTCAGGAAAAAAAAAAAAAATATATATATATATAGCTATATTTATCCTCATTCCTATATATCAGAGTCCTACCCACACACTCACTGAAGCCACCTCTCACCTCTCCAAGTGCACCTGATATGCACGTGGACATGTATGCTCCTGAGGGAGCCTCATATACTGGACATGAGTGCGCACACACACACACAACCATCACAGGCATGCCCAGAGAGACTGCGTGTGCGTGCATGCGTGCGTGCGTGTGTGTGTGTACGCGCGCACTCATGTCTAGTATATGAGGCCCCCTCAGAAGCGAACACAGAACTGACATCCATGCAGGTCCAGGGAGCTGGACACGTGCTAACATACATAGCTTCCTCCCCAGAGCTTCCAGTACCCATGTGCACACAATCAGGACCCAGGCGGGGTGGACGGAGCCCCTGGGCTCCGCACGGTCACTGGATGACAGCTAACATGGACAGAAGCTGTCAGATTTATGCCATCTGGACCCTGCCCCCAGATACCAAGGGGGCTCAGCCCGGAGGGACACGGATACTGTCTAAGACACAAGCCAAGGAGCTAACAAAGCCTTAATCTGGCCCCTCATGGGGCCAGGGATTTGGCTGAGACCGCGGTCCCCTTACGAGTAGGCTGCCAGAGAGCCTTCAACCTGCTCTTGTCTGACCCTCAGGGAGCAGTGGACCTTTGAGCCCTGCCACTGTGCTGCTAGAACACTCTCCAAAGAAAGCGTTCTTCATTGGTAATGAACATTATGTCTGCAGAAACGAAGGGCCCCACCTCCTATTCAGTTTATGTAAAATAAAACAGGCCATATGCTGCTGCTTTCAGAGTTTGGGTGTTTAGATTAAATGTTGTTCGATGAATATTCAAACCCATTTGCTCCCGAGTTGTCCTGCTTTCATCCCTCCCTTCCTCGACACCCCCTCCCCGCTGAAGCACCCAGGGTATTAAGCCATTAGAACGGAGTGTGAACATCCAGGCATCTGTCTTCCAACGGAAAGTTGGATATTAAAATGCCGGAGCAGATGACAGTATAAATAAAGACATACAGTGAGAGGCCGGGCTGGTGATTTTTTTGTTTGGTAATTAAGACTGAGGTGGGGGGTGGTTTGACTTGAGTCCTGTGTGATTGGGAAACAGAGGTGGGGAGCTGAGAGCCCGTCCGCCTCTTTTACCCCTCACTTTGCCTCAGCCCAGAGAGGGGCTCCGCGCTGGTCTGTCTGTAATTGGCTTGTTGACGAGGGCCAACTTGGTGGCGTAGTGATGTGAAATGGTCTCATTTTTTCTCCAGCCACTTCTCTCTGCTGAACTCTCAAACACTCTTGACACCAGCTGGAGTGGAGTCCACAGTTTCATAGCTATGTGGTTCAAAACCACAGGCTCGGGCTGGAGGCATGGCTTAGCGGTTAAGGCGCTTGCCTGCAAAGCCAAAGGACCCAGGTTCGATTCCCCAGGACCCACGGTAGCCAGATGCACAAGGGAGTGCATGCATCTGGAGTTTGCTTGCAGTGGCTGGAGACCCTGGCATGCCCATTCTCTCTCTCTCTCCCCTCTTTCTCTGTCAAATAAATAATAATAAAATATTTAAAAAACCCCACAGGCTCATTCAGGGCTGAAATTCTCCCCACTGGGGTGTGTGTGTGGGTCACATTTGGACTTGGAGGACTGCAGCAGTTTGGGCAGTGTATGTTCTGTCCTTCCTCTGCCCATCCAGAGCCTTGGCTCTGCTCTGGGGTTGGAGGCGGGACTTCCTGGGGTGGTGGTGGGAGAACTGAACCCCATTGAGGGGTGCAAGGTGACTTTAGTCTGGTCCTTGCTTCTGGACTGGTGTGGTAGCCTCCATGTAGACTACGAGGCTGGTGTCAGGGACAGAAGCTAGCTTAGGCTGGTCCCATACATTTCCCAGAATCCCTTCTTTAGTCTCATAAATGGTGCATGCACCTACTCTCCTTTTTAAAAAAAAATATTTTTTTTTAGAGAAGAGAGAGAGAGGATATAGAATTGGCAGGCCAGGGCTTCAGCCACTGTAATCAAACTCCAGATGCTTGCACCACCTAGTGGGCATGGGCGACCTTGCGCTTGCCTCTCCTTTGTGCATCTGGCTAACGTGGGATCTGGAGAGAGATCGAACATGGGTCCTTAGGCTTTGCAGGCAAGCGCCTTAACCGCTAAGCCATCTCTCCAGGCCCTAGTCTCCTTTTTGAGTGAGCCATTGCTGCTCCAGGGCTGACCTAGGGTTCTGGCCCACCCTCTAGCCCCTGTACCACCATCAGGAAGGGTGGTGGGACCAAGGGTGTAGAGGCCTCTCCCCTTTTCTTCCTAGGCCCCCACCTGGTGTGGGTGGGAGTCAGGTAGCTTTGTTAGGCAGTTAGGGTACTCCCCCACGAAAAAGACAGGGAGGTCTGCAATCTGAACTTTCTAGAGATCAAAGGATGATATGACTTCTTATCTCTTTTACCTAGTTCCCTAGACCTGTTTTTTCCATACCCTGGGCCCCTCCCTGGGAGGGAGGTCTCTTTTTCTAGAATTCAAAGCTAATCCTGATATTGTGGGTGGTCAAGTTTACACCCCAGAACTTGGCATCATGGCTAGGCCTCTTCCTGAGCCAGCCTCTAGCCCAGACCGATCAGCGTTCTCACTTGAGCCAGAAGGGGAACCCCACCACAATAAGGTTATAAACAGACGAGTGCGAGGGGACAAGGCTCTCTCTGGGCTGCCTGACCATCACTCCTGAACCTCCAGGCTCTGGTGAGTGTCCCCTAGGCTCTGCCTGGCTAGGCTGAGAAAGAAATCCCTTGACCCCTATGCCCACCTGGGCTCTCTGCCTCCCACATGGCAGGAGCTCTTTTACTTTCTTTTCTTCCCTATCTAACTTTCTTTTTATGGTTCTTTCAGGCTTACTACATGGGTTCTAAGACCATATGTGTGTATTCATTTTCCTTCCTTTGGGTATATATTGCCTTCCATAAATATAATAATTTTAATACTTATCCTTCTCAGTCTTATTCATTTTTTTTTAAATTTTTATTTATTTGAGAGAGACAGAGAGAGAGAGAGAGAATGGGCGCACCATGGCCTCGAGATGCATGCACCACCTTGTGCATCTGGCTTACATGAGTACTGGGGAATTGAGCCTCGAACTGGGGTTCTTAGGCTTCATAGGCAAGCGCTTAACCACTAAGCCATCTCTCCAGCCCTTATCCATTTTTTTTTTTTTTTGGTTAAAAGTAGGCACGAACCAAGGGTTTGGGGTTCAAGGACTTTCCTGAATGCCTAACACCCCGGTTCAGGTAGTCCGGCTGTGGACCTTTCCGAAGCGCGGGAGGCGGCCAGGGATAGAGCTTTTCTTCAAGGAACAAAGGAGCTGTCCTAGCCAGCGTTTCGCGGTCCATCAGGCTGGCCATCAATCCCACCCGAAGCACAGCTTGGGACCCGGCTGCAGACCCTCCAGTCCGTGCCATGTTTATAGGCGCCTGATAAATGAGCCTGTGGGCGGAGGCTTGAGGGCATCCGTGGAAAGTGGTTCTGAGCACGAGCCTCTAAGACCTTCCTGCGCACCCCATCCATCCTCTCCTGCCCTGGGACCAGGAGGATGTTGGCAGCGCCGCGACGTCGTGGTCCAGAGGTCTGCGGTTAGTCTGCAGAAACCCGTCAGGGTCTCTCGGGGAGCGGAGCCTCGGGGACAGTGTCTATTCATCTTTTCCCACCGGATTCTCATCAGATAGAAGGGCGTAGGTCAAGGTCAACCGCATTAGTCTCAGCACTGAGACTATTAAAGCCAAATTCCTGACCTTCTTGGGACCATGTTACAGAGCAACGCATGCATTATTTTAATCTCCACCCCTTCCAGAGAGGTGGGTGTTATTAAGTCCATTTTACAGATGAAAAAATTGAGGCCCAAGCAGCAAAACTTTTATCAACCCCAAATGTTTCTATATTGTTCCTTGTGTTTCCCTTTACTTTTAGTTTATTTCTCTCTCTTTCTTTCTTTCTTTCTTTCTTCTTCTTTTTCTTTTTTTGTTTAGATAGGGTCTCACTGTAGCCCAGGCTGACCTGGAACTCACTCTGTAGTTCCAAACTGGCCTCCAATTCACAGCACTCCTCCTACTTCTACCCCTCACCCAAGTACTGGGATTAAAGGTGAGTGCCACCGTGCCGGGCTGCTTTTATTTATTTTTATTTATTTATTTATTTTTTTAGTTTGGTTCTTCAAGGTAGGGTCTCATTCTAGCCCAGGGTGGCCTCGAACTCACGGCGATCCTCCTACCTCTGCCTCCCAAGTGCTGCGATTAAAGGCGTGTGCCACCACGTCCGGCTGCGTGTTTTTTTTTTTTTTAATCTTTTTTTTGTGTGTCCATGTAGGCTATGTGCGTATGCGTGTGCAAGCTTGTTTGTGTGAGCGCAGGAACACGTGTGCTGGGGCGTGAGTGTGGCAGTCAGAGGACAACCTTGGGTGTCAGTCCCCGTCTTCCACCTGTTTGAGGCCGGGTCTCATGTTCGCTGCTGCATCCCTCAGGCTGCCTGGCTTGCAAGCCTCGAGCGTTCTCCTGTCTTCACTTCCTGCCCGCTTGCTACTGCATCTGGCTCGACAGGAGTTCTGGGGATTTGAACTCGGGCCGTCACACGTGTGTGACAAGTGCTTCATCCACTGAGCCAGCTTCAGCTCCTGTCTACAGATCGACTGGCAGCAGTACTTGCCCAGAGTATGAGGTGGCTAGTCTGACCTCAGAGAGCCCAAGTTTAAGTCCAGCCCCAACATTTAGTAAGCTTGTCCTTGAACAGATCAGGAAAACCCAGAAGCCTGTTTCCACTTTGTAAATTGGGAATAATAATAATTTCTTTCTTTTTTTTTTTTTCTGAGGTAGGGTCCTTGCTCTAGCTAGCCCAGGCTGACCTGAAATTCACTCTATTGTCTCAGGTGGCCTTGAACTCATGGCAATCTTCTACCTCTGCCTCCCAAGTGCTGGGATTAAAGGCATGCACCACCATGCCCAGCATTAAAAAAAAAATTATATATATATTTTATTTATTTATTTGAGAGAGAAAGAGAGAGAGAGAGAGAGAGAGAGAATGGGCGCGCCAGGGCCTCCAGCCACTGCAAACGAACTCCAGATGTATGCATCCCCTTGTGCATCTGGCTAACGTGGGTCCTGGGGAATTGAACCAGGGATCCTTCGGCTTTGCAGGCAAACGCCTTAACCGCTAAGCCATCTCTCCAGCCCAGGAATAATAATTTCTAAATCACAGAGCATTTTTTTTTTCTATTTTTGGGGCCTGGCAATTGAACCTGACTCCTTAGCTAGGCAAGTGCTCTATGTCTTCCTCCTCACAAGGTGTTTTCTGTTCTTGGGACAAGATTTTCACTGTGTAGCCCAGGATTGTGTTCAGACTGTTGATCTTCCTGTCTCAGCCTCCTGAGTGCTGGGATATGAACCACCATGCCCAGCTTGTAGGGTACTTCCTCGCCCGCCCCAGGTGGGATCTCACCCTAGCCCTGGCTGACCTGGAATTCACTATGTAGTCTCAGGGTGGCCTTGAACTCATGGTGATCCTCCTACCTCTGCCTCCCAAGTGCCAGGATCAAAAGTGTGCACCACCAAGCCTGGCTGCCAATGCTTTTATGTTTTAGACAGGGGCTTGTCATGTATTTCTGGCTGGCCCTGAACTCTGGGTGATCCCCCTGCTTTAGCCTCCTGGAATTACAGGCACAAACCACTGTGCATGGCCTGATGTAGTTTAATGATGGATCTTGTCACAAGGAGATTATCCTCTGCCATGGGGAACAGCAATGTAAGAAGAAAGCAGAAAGATCAATGTTAGAGCGGGGGAGAGAAAGGAGAGAGGAGAAAATAAGAAAGGAGAAAGAAGGAAAGAGAAACAAGCCGGGCATGGTAGCACACGCCTTTAATCCCAGTACTCAGGAGTTCGAGGCCCCCCTGAGACTACATAGTGAATTCCAGGTCAGCCAGGGCTAGAGTGAGATGCTACCTTGGAAAACCAAAAAGGAAGAAAGAAAGAGAGAGGGAGGGAGGGAGGGAGGAAGGAAGGAAGGAAGGAAGAGAGGGAGGGAGGAAGGAAGGAAGAGAGGGAGGGAGGGGAGGAGGGAGGAAGGAAGAAAGGAAGGAAGAGAGGGAGGGAGGGAGGGAGGAAGGAAGGAAGGAAGAGAGGGAGGGAGAGAGGAAGGAAAGAAGGAAGAGAGGGAAGTAGGGAGGGAGGGGAGGAGGGAGGAAGGAAGAAAGGAAGGAAGAGAGGGAGGAAGGAAGGAGAAAGAGAGAGTGACAGAGCTAGAAAGAATTATACTTAGTGATTTGTTGCTGGCTTTGAAGGTGGAGGAAGAGACCAGGAGCCAAGCTATGTGGCGACCTCTAGAAGCTGAAGGAGATATGTCAGGCACTATGAGGTCATGGATATCCAGGCCATTTTGTGTCTGTGGGGAGCACATTGTCAGGAGTCCTACCCTTCCTTTGGCTCTTACATTCTTTCTGTCACCTCGTCCGCAATAGACCCTGAGCCTTGGAAGGTGTGATGGAGATGTTGCAGTACTGAGCACTCCTGTTACTTCTATCCAGCACCATGATGCCTTCTGAGTCATCCCAAGGTCACTGCCATCTGAAAAGAGAAGATTCTCTACCAAAAGTGAGAGTAGCATTAATATAAGGATATGAACATTAAGAGAAGTGCTTACTGGGCAGTTTGGTGAGCATAGTACATACATTTAGCCAGACAGCAGCAGATGTTACACCCCTAGGATTCATGACTACCCCTGTTTTAAGTTTTTCGGTATCAGGGATGTATTCCCTCCCATGGAGCAGGGCCTCCAGTCCAATTAGAGGGCAGTTGGTTTCCACCATGACAGACATGCCACTATGGCACCCGTTGGCTCATTTGGCCTGCACTGTTGAGTATCTTCATTGGTGATTTCTCTTTCTCCCATTGAACTGCATGCAGAATGGCTTCTTCCAGCTTTCCATCAGCTGGTCTACATGGAGGAGGTTATCAGCTCAGTTCCAGCAGGATTTCTCAGTGGCCTTGCAGCCCATAGGGTCAGCAATAGGGTCATACCATCTATTCCTGGTGGGAAACCAAGGGCCTCAGAATGGCCTATAATGTTTTGGGGGCATCAGGGACCTCCCTGGCCAACAACTCACTGGAAGGTATCCCATCCCTGGCACTGAAAATTTTCTAGCAACAATCTACGGCCCCCGAGTGTTCCATTGTGCATTGTCCAAAAAAGTAGGTTTCCATATGATTTATTTATATCCTCTTAGATTTTGATTAGCCCTCCCTCAACCTTTCCTTTACTCAATCTCTTCCCCTGACCTCACTTTGGGCCTTTTCACCCCCATTGATCTATTCTTCTACTTACATATATACAATACCCTCCTATTAAGTACCCCCCTCCCTTCCTTTCTTTTCCCTTTATATCTCTTTTCTAGCTTACTGGCCTTTGCTACTGAGTTTTCTTCCTACTCACACAGAAATCCAATCATCTATAGCTAGGATCCATATATGAGAGAGAACATGCGACATTTGGCTTTCTGGGCCTGGGTTACCTCACTAAGTATAATTCTTTCCAGATCCATCCATTTTCCTGAAAATTTCATAATTTCATTTTTCTTTACTGCTGAATAGAGCTCCATTGTGTAAATGTGCCACATCTTCATTACCCACTCATCAATTGAGGAACATCTAGGTTGGTTCCATTTCCCAACTATTGTGAATAAAGTGACAGTAAACATGGTTGAGCAAGTATCTCTAAGGTAGTGAGATGAGTCCTTAGGATGTATGCCTAAGTGGTACAGCTGGGTCATATCGTAGATCTATTTTTAGCTGCTCTCAGGAACCTGCGCACTGACTTCCACAATGGCTGGACCAGATTGCATTCCCAACAATGTAGAAGGGTTCCTCTTTTTCCACATCCTTGCCAGCATTTATGGTCATTTGTTCTCATGATGGTAGCCATTCTGACAGGAGTGAGATGGAATCTCAAAGTAGTTTTAATTTGCATTTACCTGATGGCCCACCCCTATTTTTTGGTCTTGCTCTAGCCCAGCTTGACCTGGAATTCACTATGTAGTCTCCGGCTGGCCTAGAACTCACAGAGATCCTCCTATCTCTACTGCGGTTAAAGGTGTGCACCATTGTGCCCGGCTTCTTCTGTCTTCACTTTCACCCAAATCCTCCTCATTTTCAGTCCTTGTCACCGTCATTATCTCATGGGATGCTCTCAACAGACCTCTGAGGGAGGCACTGTTATTTTGGCTCTAGAATGTTCAGGGATGCAAACTGGGTGTGGTGGGTTCTTTAATCCCAGCACTAAGGAGGCTGATATAGGAGAATCTGTGAGTTTACGGTCAGTTTGGGCTATAGAGTGCATTCTAGCACAGCCTGGGCTGGAGAGCCTTTTCAAAAACAAACAACTCCACCCCCAAGCAAAAAAACCCAATGAAAAGAATGTGCAAGAAGGAGGTCCAGGGAGGCAGTTTACTGCCAGCATCCATTCTGATTGGCCAGGGCCAGTTCCTCCCTAAGGGATCGTGGTTGGTTTAGTACTTCCCTTTACCCGCATAGCACAGATGAGAAATCTCCAATAGGCAAAGGCCACAGCCAAGGTCTCTGGACTTTGAGAACCAGTAAGCTTTACTCTCTGCCCAGGCTGGCCCTCTTTAAGGCAAATTAAATCATGCTGGCTTTAAAGACCCCATTACAACATCTCGGTTTCTTTTCTTTTTACCACCTCGGAAGGTGCCGTAAAAATATTAAAACCAAATGCCGTCATCTTTCAGACCACTGCGTTTATGAGATGTAGTTTTCAAATGAATAGAAATAATCGGAAACTCCCTCCCTGTTCCATTCTATGAGGGCATTTCAGATTTATACAATATTTCTGAAAGCTCTTATGATAGGGCATATGCACTTAGGGCATTAATGAAGTCGGCTCGGTGCTTGCTGGTCTCATTTCATGGAGCTAATTGTTAAGTGTTTTGCATACTTACAATTGAACTAAATTATCCCAAGCTAGTTGGTTTCAGGAAGTGTTAATTATATTTCAGTAAAGGAAAATCAACTCTAAAAAATCATCCACTTAGAGCTTATCTATTTATGAACATCTCATTCTGAAGCTCTTAAACATATATTTTAATGCCACGTGAATATTGTGATTAATATTTCTTTACCAAAGAAACCTTTATTCTTTCCTTGAATAGGCCCCTTTCCACCCCTGCCCTTACCCCATCCTTCTAGTTTTATTCAACAGCCTAGTCTGGAAGTTGAAAGGAACCTGCCTTTGTATTTCCGGCACCTTGAATCTTTAAGTTGGATGCCAAGAACAGCGTTAGCCCCATCCACCCCGACACCGACTACTGGTCCTCTGTAAATGACAGTAAGTAATTAACTTATGGGCGCTATCTAGGCCGTTTAGGACCAAGCACCTCCTTGCTCCTGGGATCTGAGGTTGTTCAGGGCAGGGCTTTTCACCTGGGACTCAGGACCGAGTCGTTGCATGACAAAGGATAGAAACTCAGGCCTCAGTGCAGGGGTGGAGATGTTGGGGAGGCCCCTGCATGCCCTTGTCTTCTTCCTCATTGGATCAGAGCCTGAATGAACACACAAGTGCTCTGAATTTCTTTTCCATCGGATGCACAATTTCTTCTCTATTTTGAGGTAGGGTCTTTCTCTAGCCCAGGCTGACCTGGAATTCACTAGGTAATCTCAGGGTGGCCTCGAACTCACAGTGATCCCTCTACCTCTGTCCCCCAAGTTCTGGGACTAAGGGTGTATGCCACCACACCCTGGCTTTCTATTTGTTTTTAGCCTTTTGTTCATGCAGTCCTGCATGCGTGCCTTCACTTATTCAGTACACATGCATTGAACTCGAAGACCCATTTCGTGGGGGCTCTGGGTCAGGGGCTGGACATGCGGAGCTGAGGCCCCTGCCCGCGGGGACTCTTACAATCTCACAATCCAGTTGAACCTCTGGATCCCTGGGGGACCCGTTCCATGACCTTCCTTGGATGCTCAAGTCCCAGGATTCTCGAGTTCCTCATATAAGGTGATGTAGTACTTGCTGATAACCTACCCTCATCTTCCCCTTTACTTGAAGTCATTTCTAGATTTACTGCTAATACCGAATGCAGTGCAGACGCTGCTATTGTGAACTAAAGTTTCCAGAAAAATGTCGCATCTGCTGCACCTACTTCCAGTGAGGATGAACGGACTGATAAAGCCCCTGTGATCACAGGGAGATGGAATGTTGCAGGTCAGAGCCAAATTACCCTGGGCTGCCTTTAGCCCCTTACCAGCCATTTATTGCCCACCTCTGTGTCTGACTAACATCCACGTGACTATCAGTTGATCAGGGGTGACCTTCTTGGAACATGCTGACAGACCACCAGCTTCTAGCAGCCCAAGGGCTAAGCGTGACTTCAGAGTGTCATCTAGAACCTATGGTGGAGATTTCCCCACTTTGCTATAACCCACCTACCTGGTGGTCGGCCAGTGTATTTGAAGAGTGCCTTTATTTATGACTTTCTTTTGTTTGATAACCACAAGACCTCCATGAAATCATCAACACGTAGGAACATGGGATTTGGGGTAACCTAAAACTATGTTCCAGGGCCATGGTCACTCATTTTACTCATCTTTGGCTCCAAAATAAACTATCTCTCATCCCTTTTGAGGTGAGAGAGCTGTGTCTTTTTTTGTTGTTGTTGTTTTATTTTTTTTTTTTTGAAGTAGGGTTTTACTCTAGCTCAGGCTGACCTGGAATTCACTATGCAGTCTCAGGGTGGCCTCGAACTCACGGTGATCCTCCTACCTCTGCCTCCCAAGTGCTGGGATTAAAGGCGTGTGTCACCATGCCCGGCGAGAGCTGTGTCTTTTGCATTGACACTATCCTGCATTACACAGCGATGACCGTAAGGTAAATGTCTGTGCATGGTCAGCACGGAGGCAGTTTCCTTTTTTCTTTTTGTTTTTGTTAAAGATTTTATTTTTATTTATTTATTTATTAGTGACAGAGAGAGAGAGAGAGAGAGAGAGAGAATGGGCCCTCCAGGGCCTCCAGCCACTGCAGACGAACTCCAGATGCGTGCCTCACCTTGTGCATCTGGTTTATGTGGGACCTGGAGAATCAAACCTGGGTCCTCAGGCTTCACAGGCAAGTGCCTTAACCGCGAAGCCATCTCTGCAGCCCCTTTGTAGTGCTTTCTACCCAAGGTTCTGAATCTTTGGATGCAAAAACCATCTGAGGGCTTGTTAAAACACAGGTTATTGGGATGCTGTGATGATCTTCTCGTTGCTGGGACAAAACATCCAACCAAGAGCAGCTGATCAGGGGAAAGGGTTTATTTTGGCTTACAGATTTTTATTTGCTTATTTATTTATCTCTCTCTCTCTCTCTCTCTCTCTCTCTCACACACACACACACACACACAGAGAGAGAGAGAGAGAGAGAGAGAGAGAGAGAGAGAGAGAGAATGGGTGCACCAGGGCCTCTAGCCACTGCAAATGAACTCCAGATATATACACCACCATGTGCACCCTGCTATAGTCAACTCCTGGGGTGTAGGAGGTTACATCTTGACATCGATATGAGGAGCTATTTATCTAAAATGGGGTCCTAGGGTGTTTAGGAATAATCCTGGAGCTCCAAATCTGAACTTGTGTCTGCTAATTAACCAAAGAAATTGGCAATCCATACAGAAGAGAATTAAAAATTATATTTATTTATTTGCTAGGAGAGAGAAAATGGGCACACCAGGGTCTCTAGCCATTGCAAACAAACTCTAGATACATGTCCCACTTTGTGCATCTGGCTTTAGGTGGGTACTGGGGAATTGAACCCGGGTCATAGGCTTTGCAGGCAAGCCCCTTAACTGCTAAGCCATCTCACTAGCCCAAGAGAATGACTTTTTTTTTTTCTTTTTTCTCATGGTAAGGTCTCGCTCTAGCTCAGGCTGACCTGGAATTCACTATGTAGTCTCAGGGTGGCCTCAAACTCATGGCGATCCTCCTACCTCTGCCTCCCGAGTGCTGGGATTAAAGGCGTGTGCCACCACCACTGCGGGCACAAGTCCGTTCTTGAGTAGTAGTCACCACACTTCAAGGACTGTTGCGCGGAGTCACGACCATTGACTGGAGCAAATACGGAACTTTCCCATCAAGGCACAAAGTTCAGGGAAAGGGAACCAACTGTCAGGTGGGTGTATCGGCTGGCTCCAGATTCCTCATCTCATGGGAAAGAGGTGTGTGGCAGAGGAGGACCAGAGAGGAAAACTAGTTCAAGGACAGGCTGTGGGTAAAGCCAAGTTGCAAGTTCCTTAGGCTCCAGTAACCTGAGAACACGCCGTATTCGTGTATATGGCTTCCCGAGGTTGAGAAAGCCTGTCCTTAGAGAGGTGTGGGGAACCAGTGGACACTAGGAAAGCAAAAGTGCCTCCATCTTAAATAATGACTCCATTTTGTAACAAGCTGTCTGTTCTGGAAAGTCACAAGATCTGCAGTTGTTTGCTAACCCATGCACCCACAAAGAATGAGGAAGTCGTTGTCTTGTGGCCTTGGGGGCTGGGGCCTTATCCTGTGTAACATCTTGTAGTTTTTGGGGCTGGGGCCTTATTCTGGTGAAACAGAACTGTAGCAATGCCTAAACTGCTGACAAACTTCCCTATTCTGCTGTATAAAAGGCACCCTGAGAAAAATAAAATTTGGCAGCTTGATCAGACTCCTGTCTTGCTGTCGGTTCCTTGTGTCTCTTGTCCCTTTCATTCCAGGTTTTCTGGGGTCCGTGCTCCCGTTGAAGCCCCGCTGGCCGGGGCAGAGAGGGGAACACAGCCTGTATGTACAGAAAGGAGGAGACCTACAGCCCTGTAAGTGACAGGAGGCGCATAGAATGGTCCTTGATCACCTCTCAGTCCCTGTGAGGCACACCCTTCTTTGTTTTTCCCACCTGGGTACCTTCATACTAAGGCTGCCTCTGTGGTCAAAGAAGCGATTGCTTTTTTTTTTTTTTTTTAAGGGGCGGTTTCGAAGTAGGGTCTCCCTCTAGCCCAGGCTGACCTGGAATTAGTCTCAGGCTGGTTTCGAACTCACAGCACTCCCCCTGCCTCCCGAGTGCTGGGATTAAAGGCGTGCTCCACCATGCCCCGCCCCGCACAAGGTACTTTGAACGTACTTCAGTTTCAGCAACCTCGAAACTCGCACTCCCCCAGTTCAGCCCGGCACTGGGGGCACCCCAAGTGCTCAGCCACAGATCGTGGCGTTGGTTGTCCCGATAAACGGGGGCTGATGGGGTAGCAGGGGCAGGAGGAGGGAAAGGACTTCCTCTCCACCCTTCCATTCCCTTGAAGGCGATGGACGATGGGTACCACAAAGATGTGTTCGGGCTCCCCTCAGCCCTTAGACACCTGGACTAGTTACGCCAGCCCCTAGCTAGAAGCTAATGTGTGTGTGTATGTGGGGGGGGGGGTTGGCGCTGTTCCTCGTGTCTTTTCTTGCATCCAATTAAAATTTATAAGCCACAGGTAGTGAGTGAAATCCCAAGGATTAATTTGCGCAGCGGAGTGTTAATCTGTGCAAAGTCGTGGGCGCTCCTTCAGCATCCAGCTAGATGGAGCTGAGGGACCCCCCCCCCCACACACCCATGGCTGTAAACGCTCTGATTGGTCTCACGGGGTTGCGGGTGGGCGTGGCTCCGCTTCCTCTGAGCCCTGGGAAAGGGCCGGGTCAGCAATTTGGCCCCCAGCTGAGCGAGGGGGGGGGGGACCCGAGACCCCAGCCCTCCTACTCATTGCCAGGGTTGCTTGTCTCTGACCAGCCTCCTCCAGTATTCTACACTGCGACCCCCTCGCCCCCAGGGCAAGACAAGGGAAAGGAGTGCTAATGAGCAGGCAGGTCCAGCTGACCCCCGGGGACTTACTTTCCTGGGCTTTGTAATTACAGCCTTTCCCAATTAAGAAATGATTCTGCATGCAAATTAATGATGTGCAGTGCGTACTCAGGCCAGCTGCCCTCCCAGCCTTCAAGACGGCCCAAAGAACAGGAGACAGGACATGCCCCGGATGAAGTTCAGGTCAAGACTCCATGTTGGACAGCGAATGAGTCTGTCGGTTTTCCGGTAGGCTTTGGAACCGGAGACCTTGGCTCAGGCGGACGTATTGAAGGTTCCATGGCCTGAGGGTTTCAACTGCAGAGTTCCAAGTCGTAGAGGTGACCCTGGAATCTGGAGGGCTTATATGTTGTGTCCAGAGCGTGAGGCAGTGGACAGCAGTGGGCAGCCATTTAATGTGATGGCTAAGGACTGGAGCCAGACGGACCTGAGCTCAAGTCCCTATTCTGTACTTGGCAGCCGGATGTCTCTAGGCATGTTTCTTTGTTCCCTTACCATGAGAATGGGGCTCAAAATATCTATCTACCGGCTGGAGAGATGGCTCAATGGTTAAGGTGTTTGCAAAGCCTAAGGACCAGGGTTCAATTCCTCAGAACCCACGTAAGCCAGATGCACAATGATGGTGCATGCATCTGGAGTTCATCTGCAGTGCCTACAGGCCCCGGCATGCCCATTCCCTCTCTCTCTCTCTAATAAATAAATAAAATAAAAATATATAAAAATTATCTATCTACAATGTGGAGTGGTAGCACAATGTATATGAGGTGTTGAGCTCAATGCTTGAAACAGCCTAGCCGCAAGGGTGGCTTTCAATAGTACTGTTACTAGCAATGAGAATAAAGATATCTTCAAAGGTCCTGGGTTCCAATTTTCATGCTTGCCTCCTTTGGTGTCTACCAGCTCTGTCTGCCCATGACAATTACATGTCTTGTCCACCTCTCCTGAGAATTGTGACAATGAGGAGAGATGGTGGGTGAGACAGCTTTGTTACCAATAAGCTGAATTGGAGGCCCCAGAATCCTCCAGGGATAACATCTTAGTTCATTTTCCGTTGCAAGCAAGCGCCTTAACCACAGAGCCATCTCGCCAGCCCTTTCTGTTGCTATAACAGAGACTTAAAGCTGGGAATTTTTAAAAAAAATCTTTTATTTTTAGTTGAGAGAGAGAGAGAGAGAGGGAAAGAGAGAGAATGGATGCATCAGTGTATTCAGCTGCTGCAAACGAATTCCAGATGCATGTACCACCTGTGCATCTGGCTTACATAGGTCCTGGGGAATTGAACCTGGGTCCTTTGGCTTTGCAGGCAGGTGCCTTAATCCCATCTCCTCTAGTCCAAGGGAATTTTTCTTTTTTTTTTTTTTGAAGTAGGCTCTCATTCTCACAGGCTGACTCTGTGGTCTCAGGGTGACCTTGAACTCACAGGGATCCTCTTACCTCTGCCTCTGCTGGAATTAAAGGCGTGCACTACCACACCCAGCTAAGGCTGGGAAATTTGTAAAGAAAAGGACTTTATTTGGGTTCACAGTTTGGAAAGCTGACATTGCCTTCTGTTTGGCTTCTGGGGAGGGCCAAGTGCTGCTCTGTGCATGGAGGGAGAGTGGGAGGGAAACAGGTACTTGACAAGATATGGAGGTACAAAGGAGCTGACTCAATTTAAAAAAATGTTTATTATTTGAGAGAGAGAATGAGAAAGAAGGAGGGGGAGAGAGAGAGAGAGAGAGAGAGAGAGAGAGAGAATGAGAATGAGTGTGTCAGGGCCTCCTGCCACTGCAAATGAACTCCAGACGCATGTACCACCTTGTGCATCTGGCTTAGATGGGTCCTGGGGAGTCGAACCTGGGTCCCTTGGCTTTGCAGGCAAGTGCCTTAACCGCTAAGCCACCTCTCTAGGCCCCCCCCCCCCACTCAATTTTTTTTGGGTTTTTTTTTTGTTTGTTTTTTGAGGTAGGGTCTCACTCTAGGTCATGCTGACCTGGAATTCACTATGGAGTCTCAGGGTGGCCTCGAACTCACAGTGATCCTCCTACCTCTGCCTCCTGAGTGCTGGGAGTAAAGGCGTGCGCCACCAAGCCCGGCTTTCCAACTCAATTTTTAACAACTTGTTCTTGGAAAATCTTACTCTTCCTTTCATGAGAGTGGAGCCCCAAGACTCTAACCAACTCTGTCTTTTCTTTTTTTGTTTTTTTGAGGTAGGGTCTCACTCTGGTCCAGGCTGACCTGGAATTAACTATGTAGTCTCAGGGTGGCCTCGAACTCTCTGCGATCCTCCTACCTCTGCCTCCCCAGTGCTGGGATTAAAGGTGTGTGCCACCATGCCTGGCTTCTTCTTCTTCGTCGTCGTAGTCGTCGTCTTCTTCTTCTTCAACTCCATGTTTCCCGCAAAAGCTGCCTCTAACCAACTCTTTTAAAAAATATTTTATTTTTATTTATTTATTTTGAGAGAAAGAGAGAATTAATGGACATGCCAGGGCCTCCCCAGCCACTGCAAATGAACTCCAGACAATGCACCACCTTGTGCATCTGGCTTATGTGGGTCCTGGGGAATCAAACCTGGGTCCTTTGGCTTTGCAGACAAGTGCCTTAACCACTAAGCCACACACTCCAGCTCACACATAGTCTATATTGATCATAATCCCCTCGTATTGCCTTCTTTTGTTCCCCTGCCCCATCCTCCCTTCCACTGACCCCCTTCTTCTTTTCAACTGCTCCCTCTTCTATTTTGATTTTTTTTTTTTTTTTTTTGGTCTCCTCCATCATCCATCATGACATGTTGATGGGCCCAATATTGTGCCGGTCTTGAAAGGTAATATGACAGCTGCTGTGAAGTCATGAATGCAATGGCCACTTTGTGTGAGGGCTCCTGTAAACAGTTATCATTTTATTGCTGGGACAAAAAAAAAAAAAAAAAAAAAAAAAAAAAAAAAGATCGGCAGCAGCTCATGGAAAGACAGGATTTAGTCCAGCTTGCACTTTCAAGCGGGGAGAAGTTTCATGATGGCGAGGAAAGCATGGCAGAGCAGGAAGCCTGGGCTACATCTCCACGTCAGCAGAAAGAATTATGAACTGGGCTTGGATCTAGGCTCTATCACCCCCGAATCCTTGGCCCCAGGGACACACCTCCTCCTCCTCCTCCAGCAAGGCTCCACCTCCCAAAGCCTCACAACCTTCCCAAATTGCCAACAGCTGGGGACCAAGTATTCAAAACACATGAGCCTTAGAGGGACGGTTCATTCAAACCGCTAAGGTTCGTTTGCTTCAGGACCTACCCAACGTCACGTTACTGGTACGTGGTGAAGCTAGGATTCTAGAATCCGGCGTGCAGGCCGCCCTTCCTCCACAGCGTTTACAGTGGAAGGAAGTCATTGGTTGCGAATTACCTGGGCAAAGAATGGGCATTGTCCTCTTAGGGCCCAGAGTGCTTTGCTTGCCTCTACTGACTGGGCAGAGGGCAGGGTCAAGGGTTCAAGATGTGGATCTGTTATTGCTGATGAGTCTCAGAGACTTCCTCTGGCTGGGACTTGCTGCTTCTTCCTAGTGGGGAGGGTAGATGCTTCTGGAAACCTGGGAGATGTTTTCCTCCCCACTTGGTCCCAATTCCCACTTCTCATTACCAAGTGCCAATCGGGTCAGACGAATGACTGCAACGAACATCCTCCCCCTTTGGAAAGCCCCCTCCCATCCCTTTAGGGCCAGTTCCAATGGTCCTCCTCCCTTCTGGGCAGATTTCACATCAGGCTCAGTGAGCTGCATCCCTTTGTTCACGCACAGCCAGACGCCAAGACAGAGACAAACACCGATTCCCTCATCGAGAGCAGGCCGGGCATTTGCATTCTCAGATATCATCCACCGGAGACAATAGGAGTCCGGCAATGTCTGGGGGAAAGCCCAGAGCTCTCCTGCCCTCATTTCTCACCGTGTAGATGGGCGGGCTTAATGGAGAGGTGTGTCCCATGGCTAGACTACAGTGTGCAGGCAGGAAGTCAACCAGACAAGGTCTGGAGTCAGGACCGGTTAAAGGCAGCTTTATTCTGGAAGGCGGGTACGCTCCTCACTATACCAACACCACCACCACACCAGGAAGGAAGCTTTACGGGTTGGCTGTGGAAGCCATGGACGCTGCCGAATCCCGCTATGTGGTGAGGGGCTGCAGGTGGTGTCTAGACGGGGCCAAGCAGGGGGCTCAGCGGGTTTAGGGATGCCTGCCCAGTTCAGACTGGGCACTGGGAAGCCTGGTTCAGGAAAGGCCAGAGCTGGAGTTAACAAGTGGGGAAGAGGAGGAGGCAGAGAGAAGCCAGGGCTGGGGACCCTGGTATTTTTCTGGCAGGGTCTCTCATGAGCCACAGAGTGAATATAGAGACTCACAAGTGCACAGTCGTCAGCAACCAGAGTATTGATTGATTAGTTGATTTGAGGGAGAGAAAGAGAGAGAGAGAAAGAGAGAGAATGGACACACCAGGACCTTTCAGCCACTGCAAATGAGCTCCAGATGCATGTGCCACCTTGTGCAGCTGGCTTACACGAGTATGAGGGGAATCGAACCTGGGTCCTCAGCTCAGGCTTCACAGGCAGGTGCCTTAACTGCTAATCCATCTCTCCAGTCCCAGAGCATATCTTTAAAAAGGGGGGGGGCATGCATGGCCTTACTTCATATACCTCAGAGGAGGTCGGGTCTGCAGGGCTGTGAGGGGTGGTTGATGCCAGTCAGAAGGCACCATAGGGTGATTGCTGTCTGCGACGTGCTGGTGGCAAGGATGTTCTCCGGGCAGCGCTGGCATTGTGGGCTGCAGAGTGGGTACCTAGCACAAGACCCACTGCTTCGTTGACTCAGCTGCTCTTACAACACAAATGGCCAGGAACATACCAACAGCGCCCCTTGGCATTGCTGCTTAGCCGTGAGAGATGGCTCCTTGCAAGGGATAGCTCTGTCACCAGAGTCACTGTTAAATGAACTTACCTGCACGGGAGTAAGGCGGGGTCGGCCTGCCTGTCCGCGGACACCTTCTCCCAAGCTTTTGAAAGAAACTGCCCTAAACAATTCCCCTTTTCCCACTTTCCCAAGACGACAGCCCTTAGATCCTATTAGTTAAGAGAGGAACTAATTTGTGTAATGGAAAAGTCACGGAGAGAGAATGTGGTGTAAATGTTAATCGTTTTTTTTTTAACTTCACATTATGTGATCCGTTAACATTAATATTTAATTTAGTGCAGTCAAAAGATTAATGCTTGTGTTTATTTCTAAAAAAAAAAAAAAAAGGCAAGGATGCTTCAGGCTGCTTTTCAGCTTGGATGAGCTTTGGGGAAAAAAAATAAAATAAAACAACAAGTCATCCAGCATAGATGAAATGTATTCATGCTGTAATAATACAAATACCCTCTCCCCCACCCGCTCTCCCTCTTCGACTCCTAAAAATAAGCCACAGGGTTCTAATGGGGACACTGATTAAATATTCGGCTCTGTAATTTATGCCCAAGTGAATCCCAACAGGAACCAGAGGCCCTGGAAATCTGTTGTGAAATAATTATCCTGAATGACATTGTAGAGATGGTCTGCAAGGGTGCTGTCAATAATGCATTAGCCCAAATCTGTTTGAAATATGGCAAGGAAATTACACGATCTTCATGGGAACCTGAAAGAATTATCAGTAAACAAATTTAATCAACTTGATGTTATGCATACCACTCAACCTCTTATTATCTGATCATCTGGGTTTAGAACACACAGGGGAATTGGATGACGTGGGATGCGAGGCTGGGGCTGCATGTGTGTGTGTGTGTGTGTGTGTGTGTGTGTGTGTGTGTGTGTGTGTACAGGCGTGCTGGACGGAATCAGCCTCAGGTCTTCGCGTTTCTCCTACTGTCTGCATTTCATTTGCATTTTCTCCCTCTGCCTGGTTGTTGGCTGTCAGCTCCTGCCCTAGCCTGCTCCTGGGACTCCCATTCATCTCCAGTGACTGCTCACCCTGCCTCTGGAGAACCCTTCCTCCTCTTCTGACTTCAAGGAAGGGTGGTCACTGGTCATCCTGTCCAGTAGCCCAGAAGCAAAGAGGTAGAAAATGCTGTGACCTGGCAAGGTGCTTTCCATCGTTCCACAGATGAAAGGTCCCCATGACCTTGGATTCTAAACGAAGTTCTAACACCTATTTGCTAGGTGATCTTTCCTATATGACTCCTGTGCTGTCTCTGCATCTTAGTGTAGTCACCTGAAAACTGAGGCTTAGGTGAGATGGTCTCTGTGATATGATATTTTGGTAGAAGGCTGAAAGCATCTTATGCATATAGTTACTAGTTTTTCCCCTTTGCTATGTCTTCCACATCCAAAAGAAAAGTCTTATAAAAACCAACTTAAGAGAGAAAGTTTTATTTTTTTTTTTTGAGGTAGTGTCTCGTTCTAGCCCAGACCAACCTGGAATTCACTATGTAGTCTCAAGTGGCCTTGAACTCACAGCAATCCTCCTATCTCAGCCTCCCAAGTACAGGGATTAAAGGTGTACCCCACCATATCTGGGAGAGAGAGAGAGAGAGAGAGAGAGAGAGAGAGAGAGAGAGAATGGGTGCACCAGATCCGCCAGCAACTGCATATGAAATCCAGTCAAATGTGCCACTTTTTTTTTTTAATCTGGATTATGTGGGTCCTGGGGAATTGAACTCTGGCCATTAAGCTTTATAGGCAAGTGCCTTATCAGCTGAGCCATATCTCTAGACCTGGAAAGTTTTATTCTTGCTCATGATTTGAAGAAACACAGACTTCCATAACGGGGAAGGCATGGTGGTAGGTGTGTAAAGATACTGGTCACATTGTAGTCAGTCAGTGTGTTAGTTACCTTTTTCTTGCTGTAACTAAATACCTGACCAGAAGCAACTTTGGGAAGCAAGGGTTTATTTTATTTATTTGAGAGTAAGAAAGAAGTAAATAGATAGATAAACAGAGGGAAGGAGAGAGAGAGAGAGAGAATGAGAGAATGGGTGTTCCAGGGCCTTTGGCCACCGCAAACAAGCTCCAGACACATGCGCCACCTTGTGCATCTGGAGTATGTGGGTACTGGGGAATCGAACCTGGGTCTTTAGGATTCATAGGCAAACACTTTAACTGCTAAGCCATCTCTCCAGCCCAACAAGGGTCTACTTTAACTTACAGTTCAAGGTTACGGTCCTCCATGGCAGGGAAGGTGTGGTGGCAGGAGCATGAGGCAGCTGGTCACATTCCATCCACAATCAGGAAGCAGAGAGAGATGAAAGCTCGTGCTCAGCCAGCTCTCTCCTTTTCATGCAGCCTGAGACCTCAGGACTGGCCTTTTTTTTTAATGTGAGAGAGTGAGAGCAAGAGAGCGAGAGAATGAGAGAATTGGGGCACCGGGGCCTCCAGCCACTGTAATCAAACTCCATACGCATGTGCCACCTTGTGGGTATGTGTGACCTTGCATGCTTGCATCAATTTGTGCATCTGGCTTACATGGGACCAGGAGATTTGAACATGGGTCCTTAGGCTTCTCAGGCAAGTGCCTTAACAGCTAAACCATCTCTCCAGCCCCTACTGAGCATTTAAACATAGCTAATCCATACTGAGATGCCCTTCATATGTCAAAAAAAACACAAGATACCAAGATCTAGCACAACAAAGTGTGTGGAAGTAGCTTATTTATAATATTGTGTTGACTATAACTTTTTTGTTTTTTGGTCTTTGAGGTAGGGTTTTACTTTAGTCCAGGTTGACCTAGAATTTACTATGTAGTCTCATGGTGGCCTCAAACTCAAGACGATCCTCCTACCTCTGCCTCCCGAGTGCTGGGATTAAAGGTGTGTGCCACCATGCCCCGTTAACTATAACATTTTGCATGTATTGAGTTAAATAAAATATAGTATTAGCATTAATTACACATTTTAAAAATACATATATTGTTTGGTTTTTCGAGGTAGGGTCTCACTCTAGCCCAGGCTGATCTAGAACTCACTCTGTAGTCCCAGACTGGCCTCAAATGCATATTAATCCTCCTACCTCTGCCTGGGATTAAAGGCATACACCACCACGCTTAGCTGTATTTCTTATGTAATTTCTTAGGCAGAGGGATGGTGGATTTACTTTCCTTGTAGGTTGAACATCAGTTAAAGATAACTGGAGAGACAGTAAATAGAGTAATAACCTTTCAATGTGTCCATCCTGGCAGCTTGTGGGCGTGCTGCCTTATATGACAAAAGGGCCTTCAGAGATCTGATTAAGGCCCTTGGGGTGCTGAGCTTACATTGGGTTGTCCAGCTGGGCTGAATCTCATCACAAGTCATGGAAAACTGAAACCTTTCTTGGCTCTGAGCAGAGAGGGGATGGCTGGAAGAAGAAGAAGAAGAAGAAGAAGAAGAAGAAGAAGAGAGAGGAGGAGCAGCAGCAGCAGAAGCAGCAGCAGCAGCAGCAGCAGCGGAGGCAATCAGAGGTGCTAAAGGAACTGGACCCAGAAGCTTCAGAGAGAGAGAGAGAGAGAGAGAGAGAGAGAGAGAGAGAGAGAGAGGGCTCCATGATCCAGGAACTGCAGATGGCATCTGGAAGCTGAGAACCACGGAGAAATGAATTATCTTCTGGAGTACATAGCTGATGTCACATGTTCACATCTTTCCAGAATTCTGGCCTAAAACAGCATGATAGTAATTTGTATTGCTTTCAGCCATCAAGTTTGGGGTACTTTGTCATAGCAGCAATAGGAGAATGAAACAGAGAAACACTGTGTGAGAGAGACGGTGGGGGAGAGGTAGTTGAAGAGAGAGAGCTGCAACCTTGCATGAGCTGCTCATGAGTTGAGTTGAATGAACACTTTATTTATTTATTTATTTTGTTTGTCGAGGTAGGGCCTTGCTCTAGGCCAGGCTGACTTGGAATTCACTGGGTAGTCTCAGGGTGGCCTCGAACTCATGGCGGTTCTCCTACCTCTGCTTCCCAAGTGCTGGGATTAAAGGTGTGCACCATCATGCCCAGCTGAATGTACACGTTAGAATACAGCTACACTTGAGCCATCTGCCAAGACCCATCCAAGTAATAATAGCTCCAGGCAAGTTTTTGGGATGGACCACAAGGGTAAGAGTTGAGGGGGATCAGAGAATGTCGGTATGAGCAGTTCCCAGTAGATGTATAGTGGAGTACCCCCTTCCCAAGAAGTTTCCCAGAGAGCTCATGCATGTCTTACAAGGTAAGTTCGGGAATTTAACACCTAGAGCTCATCAGATTTGGTAAAGAGAGACCCATGTAAGAGATAGGCTAGCCAAATAACGAATGGCCTCCAAATCTTAGTACCTTGTGCCTCTGAAGATAAATGTTTATGGTTCATTCTCCATGTCTGTCTCTGCTCATCCTAGTGGAATCCATGTGGTATGACTGTTGCAGCCAGGATCGCACTGTTGGTAGAAATCATCCAACCAAGAGCAGCTTGTGGGAAAAAAAAAAAAAAAAGATTTATTTTGGCTAGCAGACTCAAGGGGAAGCTCCACGATGGCATGAGCAGAGGGTGGACATCACCCCCTGGCCCATATAAGGTGGACAATAGGAACATGAGAGTGTGGCAAACACTGGCAAGGGGAAACTGGCTGTAACACCCATAAGCCCGCCCCCAACAACACACTGCCTTCAGGAGGCATTCATTCCCAAATTTCCATCAGCTAGGAACCTAGCATTCAGAACGCCTAAGTTTATGTGGGACACCTGAATCAAACCACCACAATGACATTTATTAGGTCAAGTCACACGACTCTATGTAGGGACAGAAAAGCATGAGCTCATTAAGTGAATGGAAGGGGCTAGACTTGGGGATATTTAGGGATCTCCACTGATGCCTGTCAATCTTCATTTCTGCCCCTTCCTCATGGCAAGACTATCGCATGACTTTCTGTATCAGTTACCATTCTCATTGCTGTGAAACAAATACCTGACAACACTTAGCTGAAGAGAGTACAGTCCATGATGGAGAGGTGCACGAGATGGCTCAGTGGTTCAAGGTGCTGTATTTCCAGTCAGGAAGCTGACAGAGATGAATGCTGGCGCTCTGCTTGCTCTCTCCTTTTTATTCGGTTCAGGCCTCTAAGGAACAGTTCTCGCCACATTTAGTGTGGGTCGCCTTGCTTCAGTTAACGCCATCTAGAAACGTGCTCACAGACATGCCAGGAGGTTTGACTCCTGGATAGTGATTCTAGATCACTGACAAATTTACAATCCATATTAACCACCACAGAGACCTAGCTAGCAAAGGAGGAATCAGGACACAACATTACTATGCGATTATGATTTTTTGTTTGTTTTTAGAGGTAGGGTCTCGTTCTAGCTCAGGCTGACCTGGAATTCACTATTGTAGTCTCAGGGTAGCCTCGAACTCAAGGCGATTCTCCTACCTCTGCCTCCCAAGTGCTGGGATTAAAGGCGTGTGCCACCGTGCCCAGTTTGCGATTACGATTTTTTTTTTTTTTTTGGTTTTTCTTTTTTTTTTGGTTTTTCGAGGTAGGGTCTCACTCGAGCTCAGGCTGACCTGGAATTCACTCTGTAGTCTCAGGGTGGCCTCGAACTCTTGGCGATCCTCCTACCTCTGCCTCCCGAGTGCTGGGATTAAAGGCGTGCGCCACCACGCCCAGCTGCGATTACGATTTTTAAGGCAGACTGGACTTTCATTTCTAAATACTAAAAATGAGCCGGGCGTGGTGGGACTTTCCCAGTGTCAAGAAATGAGTAGGCGAGATGTGCACCCAGAACAGTCATTTCTCAAAACTCTCTCCAACCAGCAGCAATTTCCCAGTGAATGATTTTTTGTTTTTGTTTTTGTTTTTTTGAGGTAGGGTCTCACTCTAGCCCAGGCTGACCTGGAATTCACTATGGAGTCCCAGGGTGGCCTCAAACTCACAGTGATCCTCCTACCTCTGCCTCCCGAGTGCTGGGATTAAAGGCGTGCACCACCACGCCCGGCTCCCAGTGAATAAGTTTTGAATGGGCAAGAGGCCATGACAGGGTGACATCACCTTGAGGAAGGCCTCCAGAAGGAAGGGGTGTGGTGGAAGCCAGCGGGTGTGTCAGGTGAAGGTGACGAGGGGAGAGTGTATCCAGGGAGTTTAGGGACAGAGAGTGGGCATGTCTGATTGGCACTGAGAGTGTGTAGAAACAGTGGGGGTGAGAGGAAAGGCAGGTGGGCACCAGATGGGGAGTGTTTGGAATGCCTGGCCGAGGACTTTGGCTTTGTTTCCTCGGGCCCTGGGAGGCCTCTTGGAGCATGGTCTGGCATGCTGAGGGAAGGAGCAGTTGGAAGCCGAAAGTCTGGGTAACTGGCTGCTGCTGGGCCCTGTGCTGGGGCTTTGCGCCCAGAGAATCATTATCCCCTTAGCTGATGGAAAACAAGGGAAGGTTTCAGTTAGGCAGAAACGTCTCTCAAAAGAAAGGCACGGTCAGGGCTGGAGAGATGGCTCAGCGGTTAAGGCGCTTGCCTGCGAAGCCTAAGGATGCAGATTTGACTCTGCAGACCCCACATAAGCCAGGCGCACAAAGGCGAGGCAAGCGCGAGGTCGCACATGCCCACTAGGTGGCGCAAGCATCTGGCATTCAATTGCAGTGGCTGAGGCCCTGGGGTGCCAATTCTATTACTCTCTCCCTCTCTCTAAAATAAAAAAAAAAATAAAATAAAAAAAAGAGGCATGGTCAGGGTTGGTGGAGAAACAGGAAGGTTACAGATGCAGCAGGCTAGGGAGGTGGCACAGGGGAGCAACTTTGGCACACGGCAAGCCTTGTTCACGTCTCGGCTTACTCTCAGCCTCTATGGGACTCTGGTCACATACTTGTGTTTTTCTGACTTATAACAAGCAAGCAACTCCCCAGTAACAGCACCACAGAGCCCCCATAAAACTGTGTTATAGAACCTGCAAATTTCCTCACACCAGGCTTTAACATGCTCCAACATGCAATCTCTTTAGTTTTCTGGCTTCCGTGAACCCCTTCCCTATAGGGGAATAGGGAAGCATAGCATGTTAATCGACTGGTTTCCTATTAGCTAAAACGTTCTCACACTGTTTTTATCTTCCAGCTGGGACTGGTTGAAGCAGACCCTTGGGGAGTCCATGGCTTTTTTTTTTTTTTTTTTCAAATAAATACTCATTCATTTGGCATTCCTTCCTTTTCCTTTCTCCAGGATGACCCCTGGGTATCGGGGATTTTATCATATTCTCAAGCAACAGGGACAGGGCATGTGATCTGTACAGCATCTTCCGTATCCAGAGGCCAGACTGGCCCGCTCCCTGGGGGGGTCACGGGGCCTTTTCTGGTCATCTGGGAGATGAGATGGTGGAGTCTGTGCTAATGGGCCATTTGAGCTCAGGGCAGAAGTTTCCATCCATGGTGGTCTATTTATTTGTTTATGTTTTGAGATAGACTCTCACTGTAGAGCCCAGGCTGTCCTAGAGCTCAGTACATTGCCCAGGCTGGCATCGAGCTCTCAAACCCTCCTGCCTCAGCCTCCCAAAGTGTTGGGATTAGAGGCATGATCCCACCATGCATGACTGGTCTCTTTCTCTTGATCTCAGGCCTGTTCCCTTGGTGTGGCCGCTTTGATCTCCTCGATGGAGAGTCATGGACTCACTGGCCATTTCCTTTCTGTCAGTTTCTCTCCTCCATGTTGGAAATTCCTGATGATGGTTTCCCCTAGATGTGTTGGAACTCGTGCTAGCAGACACGGGGAGTGGGCCTTCCGGTCTTTGGATGGCCTCAGCTTTTCCTTCAACGTAACGCACTCTTTGAGGTGAAACTGCAGCTGAGAGGAAGGTGGGCTACATTGGCCTGACCTCCGGCTTCCCCTCCCTTCATCCTTTCTTCCTTTCACATAACCCTTTGAGCCTGAACAGATGACACCTTGGCTTCGCTTTTGAGAAAGAATTCTACACCAGGCCAGGTGATTCAGAGGCGCCTATTTCGGGGGTAGACAGAAAAATCGGGCCTGGCCAATCAGATTCTTCCATTTCCCTGGCGAGTAATTCCTTCGCATGGGTCTGTGTTTTGTAACTTTTTCTGGGGAGGTGTAAAGAAACATCTATTTATCCCAACTAGGGCACTGACAGATCAAAGAAAGGCTTCTGTCCAAGTCCAGCTTGCTGAGCCAATGTATTTATTAGGGTTGCTTACTGGAGTAAGGCTGCGACATCTCTAAAGTGTCCCATCCCGGCGTCTGTGATGACTCAGGGAAGCTGTCCCACTGAAGATGAGGCAGGAGAATGACTACAGAAAGCCTTGAGTAAAGACAAACAAAATTAGCACGTGAGAAAAATAAGTTGGCAAAGAGACAGTTGAGTGTATTTCCTCCCAACGGCTCAGGTCCTTGTCACAGTGTGTCTGAAGGTGACCTGTGGCACATTATGACACGAAACTGCACACCCCTGGGTGGAGATTTAAGGTGCTAATGAGGCATGCAATGCATGAACTTGTACGTAGAGCTACATGTAACAGAGCGTGTGTCGGAAAGCCTGTGCTGTGCACATGAGCCAGAAGTCCAAGCTATGTGAAATGAAAGTCCCCAATCCTTGGTCTCTTTGCTCTGGCTGCTCTTCCTTGGAAGTGTAGCCTTCTGTCTTTTCTTTTCTTTTTACTTTATTTATTTATTTATTTGTTTTTCAAGGCAGGGTCTCACTCTAGCCCAGGCTGACCTGGAACTCACTCTGTAGTCTCAGGGTGGCCTCGAACTCACGGCGATCCTCCTACCTCTGCCTCCCAGAGTGCTGGGATTAAAGGCATGCGCCACGACCACGCCCGGCTCTTCTCTTCTTTTTCTTCGCGTGATGACGACGACGATGATGTGTGTGGGTGCACACGTGCCACGACAGGTATGCGGAGGTGCGCTGTCCTCTCCTTCCACCTTGTTTGAGACTCTGTTGTTGTTTTTGCCCATAGGAAGGCCAGACCAGTTGGCTCATGAGCTTTGCGACTCCCTTGCCTTTGCACTCCATTGTTGTAGGCACACAGGGATTATAGATATGTCGGCTTTACACGGGTGCTGGGCATTTGAAGTCTGGTCAGCAGGCTTATGGAGTAAGCGTCTTTAACCACTGGGCAATCTTCCCAGCCCCACAAGTCTATCTATTCTTTCTTTTTTTTTTTTTTTTTGTTTTTTGGTGATCAAACCATTTTATTAGACAAAGGTGGGGAGGAGCTGAAGCGATCAACATCCTTTGCAGGACAGATCTCCACGTTCTCCTTGTGGCTGAAAACTACCTTTTAAAAAAATATTTCATTTATTTATTTATTTGCATGCAGAGAGAGAGACAGACGAGGGAGAGAGAGAGAGAGAGACAGACAGAGATAGAGAGAGACAGAGAGAAAGAAGAGAGAGAGAGAGAGAGAGAGTGCCAGGGTCTCTAGCCACTGCAAACTCCAGATGCATGCGCCTCTTTGTGCATCTGGATTTACATGGGTACCGAGGAATCAAAACCAGGTTGTTAGGTTTTTCAGGCAAGAGCCTTAACTTCTGTGCCATCTCTCCATCCCAAGCTATCTTTTGTTAATAAATTGTCTCTGCTTCTATTGCCACTATGTGGTCTCTGCTCAATTCCTTGTTCGGGGACACAGAACCTAGAAAGCTTTGGAGATGCCTTCTGAACCCTGATATCGGCTGGTACGAGAGTCCAGACTGTCACCTCATGTATATTCCAGCAGCCCTAAGACCATGTGTAGGAAGGAGCAGGAGGGAGAGGTGACTGAGATCTCAGATCAGGGTCTGGTGATCCATCCTCCTCTTGATTGTCATTGCCACAGATCTACCCAGCACTGTATTGTCCTTTTTTTTTTTTTTTTTTTTTTTTTTTTTTTTGCCATGGCTGTGGGCCAAGGTGTTCTGGAGGTCACTCAGCATCTGCTAGAGGAAAAAGCAGGGGAAACTCTCCAACATATTGACATAGACAATGACTTTCTGAATATAACCCCAATTGCACAGGAAATAAAACCACTAATCAACCACTGGGATCTCATGAAATTACAAAGTTTTTACACAGCAAAAGACACTGTGAATAGAGCAAAGAGACAACCTACAGAATGGGAGAAAACCTTTACCAGCTATACATCTGACAGAGGATTAATATCCAGAATATACAAAGAATTCAAAACACAAAACAGTAAAAAAAAAATCAAACAATCCAATTAAAAAATGGGCTAAAGAACTAAATAGAGAGTTCTCAAAAGAAGAAATATAGATTGCATATCTAAAAATCTAAAAAAAAGTTCTACATCCCTAGCCATCAGGGAAATGCAGGTTAAAACTACATTGAGATTCCATCTCACTCCTGTGAGATTGGCTACCATGATGAAAACAAATGATCATAAAGGCTGGTGAGGATGTGGAAAAAGAGGAACCCTTCTACACTGTTGGTGGGAATGCAGTCTGGTCCAGCCATTGTGGAAATCAGTGTGGAGGTTCCTGAGACAGCTAAAAATAGATTTACCATATGACCCAGCTATACCACTCCTAGGTATATATCCTAGGGACTCATCTCATTACCTTAGAGATTCTTGCTCAACCATGTTTATTGCTGCTCTATTCACAATAGCTGGGAAATGGAACCAGCCTAGATGTCCCTCAACTGATGAGTGGATAATGAAGATGTGGCACATTTACACAATGGAGCTCTATTCAGCAGTAAAAAAAAAAAAAAAAAATGAAATTATGAAATTCTCAGGGAAATGGTTGGATATGGAAAGGATTATACTAAGTGAGCTAACCCAGGCCCAGAAAACCAAACATCACATGTGCTCTCTCATATGTGGATCCTAGCTACAAAGGATTGGACTTGTGTGTGAGCTGGAACCGAAAATTTGTACCAGAGGCCAGTAAGCTAGAAAAAGGTTATAAGGGAGGGAGGAGAGGGAAGGAATTAAGGGGATGGTATTTTATATATGTAAGTAGAAGAACAGATTACAGGTAGTGGAATGGCCTAAGCGAGGCCAGGTGAAGAGATTGTGTGAAAGAAGGGTGGGGGGAGGGTCAATCAAAATTCAAGATATTCTGAATAAGACATATGAGAGCCTACTTTTTTTGCACATCCAGAAGCCATAGATTGTTACTAGAAAATTTTTCAGTGAGTTGTTGGCCAGGGAGATCCCTGTTGCCTCCAAAACATTACAGATTATTGCCAAGGCCCTTGGTTTCCCATGAGAAACAGATGGTAAGACCCTATTGCTGAAGACTTCACGTGCCTGGGCAGCAAGGTCACTGAGAAGTCAAGCTGGGGCTGAGTTGAAAACCTTCTCCCTGTAGAGTAGCCCACTGTCAGCTGGTAAAAGCTGCACTGCATGCAGCCCTATGGGAGACAGAAGTCATCAGTGGTGAAAACAGTGGACACTGGAAGCCTCAAGTTTGGCCAGACAGGTGCCATAGTGGCATGTCTGCTCTGGCGGAAACCAGCTGCCCTCTAATTGGACTGGAGACCCGCTCTATGGGAGGGAATACATGCCTGGTACTGAGAGCCTAATCAAAAGCCTATGGCAGGGGAGGTCATGAGCCTTAGAGGTATAAAGCCTGCTCTTGTCTGGATAAATTCATATATTACTCTCACCAAACTGCACTGAAAGCACTACACTTAATGTTAATACTCATATATTAATGCTACTCTCACTTCTGGGTAGAGAAGCTTCTCTTTTCAGATGCCGATGACCACTGGGATGACCCAAAAGCCAACACAGTGCTGAGAAGGGACGGAGGAGTGCTCAGCACTGAAACATCTCACACCCACCAAAGCTCAGGGTCCACTGGGAAGAGGTGGCGGAAAGAATGAAAGAGCCAAGGGAAGGGTAGGATTCCTTACATGCAACTTCCCAGACAAAAACTGACCTCGATATCCATGACCTTGCAGTGCCTAGCAATACCTACACAAGACCCTCATAATAGCAGAACAAAACGATGACATCAAAGTAAAAGAGAGACTAACAGAGAGATGGAGGGGATATGATGGAGAGTGGAGTTGTGAAGGGGAAAGTGGGGGGGGGGAGAGAATTATCATGGTTTATTGTCTGTAAGTATAGAAGTTGTCAATAAAAAAATTATACATTAAAAAAGTATGAGGCTTCATCGTAAACACATGAGGCTATGGGGTACATATTATAATCCAAACCCTCATACCCACTGACTCCTTTGCTCAAAGCAGCCTCTTTCTTTTCTTTTTGTCCTCTTCCCCTTCTTCCCCTTCCTTTTATAAAATTTATTTTAGGGCTGGAGGGATGCCTTGGCAGTTAAGGCATTTGCCTGCAAAGCCAAAGGACCCAGGTTTGATTCCCCAGGACCCACGTTAGCCAGATACACAAGGGGACACATGCTTCTGGAGTTCGTTTGCAGTGGCTGGAGGCCCTGGCATGCCCATTCTCTCTCTCTCTTCCTCTGTCAAATAAAATAAAATAAAATAAAATAAAATAAAATAAAATAAAATAAAATAAAATAATTGAAAAACATTTATTTATTTATTAAAAAAAATTTAAAGAATTTTTATTTATTTATTTGAGAGAGAGGCAGATAGAGAAGGGGGGGTGGAGAATGAGAGCACCAGGGCCTCCAGCCACTGCAAATGAACTCTCGACACATGAACCACCTGTGCATGTACCTTATGTCTGTCCTGGCGATTCGAACCTGTATCCTTTGGCTTTGCAGGCAAGCACCTTAACCACTGAGCCATCTCTCCAGCCCCCCCTTTCTTTTTAAAGATAAGTACAATCTGAACTCATACTAAAAACAAAAAAAAGGGATCTCTGTTAGCTGGACCATGCTTCTGCCCTTTGATATATGACAGTTTTCTACCATTTTGTTGAGGAGAGTGAGATCTGCCCTCACCTCTCTTGCATCTATGACATCACAAAGAGCATAGTAGTTTTTTGTTTGTTTGTTTTTACCAGGTAGGGTCTCACTGTAGCCCAGGCTGACCTGGAACTTACTCCATAGTTCCAGACTGGCCTTGAACCTACCTCGATCCTCTTACCTCTGCTTCCTGAGTGCCGAGATTCAAGGGGGCACATCGCCACTCCAGGCCATGGCTTTGAAGGCTGCCTGTTCCACTATCCACTATAGGGAATATATTCCACTATAGGGAATGTCACTGCTTCTCCTTACACTCTTTTGTCTAGTCTGCCCTCAAAGCAGGAAATGATCAGGGGCAGAAGCGGGAAACGCAGAGGAGGTGCCCTTGACTTTTCCTCCAGTATGCTTGAGTGGCCCATCCATTTAAACATCCATATGTTGGAGGAGTTCTTTCCTTCTTCTTTCTTTCCTTCCTTCCCTCTCTCTCTTCCTCTTTCTCTTCCCTCATTCTTTCTTCCTTGTGACAACTTCCCTGCCTGTGCCTCCCAAGTAGTGGGGCTCTTCGTTCCTTTCTTCTCTCCTCCCTCCTCCCTCCTCCTTCTTCCTTCCTTCCTTCTTAAAATTTTTATATGTGTGTGTGGCTTGTGTATACATGTTCGTATTTATGTGTACATGTGTGTCTGTGTGTGTATGCATGTGCAAGCCAGAGGTTGACGTTGGGTACCTTCCTTGATTGTTCTCCGTTTTATTTACTGGGACAAGAGTCTCTCACTTGAAGCCAGAGCTTACTGACTAATTCTGGCTAGTCTGGCTGGCCAGCCTGCTTCCCCCCCCCCCCCCACCGCACCACGGGGGGATTTTCTGTATCCACCTCCTGAGCACTGAGGTTATAAGTGGACCACCATGGCCACCCAGCATTTACATAGGTGCTGAGGATCTTGACTCCGGTCTCATGCTTACACGGCAAGCTTCTTTTTATTTCATTTCATTTTTATTTATTTATTTGAGAGAGAGAGAGAGAGAGAGAGAGAGAGAGAGAGAGAAAGAGAGAGAATGGCCATGCCAGGGTCTCTAGCCACTGCAAACAAACTCCAGAAACATGCGCCACCTTGTGTATCTGGTTTACATGGGTCCTGGGGATTGAATCTGGGTCTTTAGGCTTTGCAAGCAAGCACCTTAACCACTAAGCAATCTCTCCAGTCCCATGACAAATTTCTTGATCCACTGAGCCATTTTCCAAGCCCACGCTGAGGTTTAGTTGGGAAGAAAAGTAAAACATATACCATATATATATATATATATATATAATTTTTTATTTTTATTTATTATTTATTTGAAAGTGACAGACAGAGAGAGAAAGACACAAACACACACACACACACACACACACACACACACACACACACACACAGAGAGAGAGAGAGAGAGAGAGAGAGAGAGGGAGGGAGAGAATAGGTATGCCAGGGCCTCTGGCCACTGCAAACGAACTCCAGATGCATGACTAACATGGGTCCTGTAGAATAGAGCCTTGAACTGGGGTCCTTAGGCTTCACTGGCAAGCGCTTAACCACTAAGCCATCTCTCCAGCCCAGATTGTATATATTTTATGCACCTTATCTCATTTGATTCCCACTATAGTCTTTTTTTGTTTTTTCGAGGTAGGGTCTCATTCTAGCTCAGGCTGACCTGGAATCCACTATGTAGTCTCAGAGTGGCCTCAGACTCACAGCGATCCTTCTACCTCTGCTTCCTGAGTGCTGGGATTAAAGGCATGCACCACCGTGTCTGGCTAAATTATAGTCTCTACTAAAAAAAAATAAAAAAATTATTTATTATTTATTTGAGATAGAGAGGAAAAGAGAGAGAGAGTATGGCCATGCCAGAAACTCTAGCCACTGCAAACAAACTTTATATGTATACACCACCTTGTACATTTGGCTCACATGGGTCCTAGGGAATCGAACCTGGGTCCTTTGGCTTTGCAGGCAAGCGCCTTAACCGCTGAGCCATCCCTCCGGCTCCCAGTGCAGTCTTTTGAGGTGGACAGTGCTATTATCCCATGTCACAGAGGAGGAAGCTGAAGCTTAAGCTACTTAGAAGTTCAGAAAATGAGAAAGTGACAAGGCTCATGTTCAAGCCCCAGGGTTCAGGCTTTTCTATTTTGAGACTTTGTCTTGTTTCTTTTGAATTTTATTTTAAATTTATTTATTAATTTGAGAGAGAGAGAGAGAGAAAGAGAATGGGCACACTAGGGCCTCCAGCTACTGCAAAGAAACTCCAGACACATGCACCACCTTGTGTGGGTCCTGGGGAATTGAACCTGGGTCCTTTGGCTTTCCAGGCAAGTGCCTTAACCACTAAGCAATCTCTCCAGTCATTTTTAAAAAAGTTTTAAATTAATTAAGTAATTTATTTGAGAGAGAGAGAGAGAGAGGGAGAGAGAGAGAGAGGTCTTGGTTTTCTGTGTGCCAGTGTCCTGCACACACAGCAGGGGTCAGGCGAGAAGGGTTAGTAGGGACCGAGGGAGCATCTTGCTATCACACCCAGGAGTATATTAGAATGCCTTTTCCACTTGCGTTCCTTTTTGTCCAAAACAATTTTACATGACTCTGGGTATATAGGTACATAAAATAGGTAGTTCACGGGTGGGGAAATGGCTCAGGGGTTCAAGGCACTTGCTTGCAACACTTATTGGCTTGTGTTCAATTCCCCAGGACCCACATAATAAAGCCAGATGCACAAAGTGGTGCATGCATCTGGAGTTCGTTTGCAGTGGCAAGAGACCCTGGCACATCCATACTGACTCTCTCTCTGTCTTCTCATAAAATAAGTAAATAAATAGCTGGGCCTGGTGGTGCACACCTTTAATCCCAGCACCCAGGAGGCAGAGGTAGGAGGATTGCCTGAAGAAGTTCAAGGCCACTCTGAGACTACATAGTGAATTTTAGGTCAGCCTGGGCTAGAACAAGACCCTAACTCAAGAGAGAGAGAGAGAAAATAAAAAAAATTTAAAATAGGTAGTCCAACAAGCATTTACTGATAACAAAATTCTTAGGATATTTATTTGGGCTAGAGAGATGGCTTAGCAGTTAAGGTGCTTGCCTGCAAAGGCAAAGGACTCAGGTTCAATTCCTTAGGACCCATGTAATCCAGATGCACAAAGTGGCACATGTGTCTGGAGTTTGTTTGCAGCAGCTAGAGGCTCTGGTGTGTCCTTTCTCTCTCTCTCTCCCTCTTCCCTCTTTCTCAAATAAACAAAAAAATAAAATATTAAAAAACGAAGAAGAAATTTATTTTAAACGAGTTCTTTAGGGGCTGGGGAGTTGGCTCAGTAGTTAAGGCACTTGCCTACAAGGTCTAACGACTTGGGTTTATTCCCCAGTGCCCATGTAACCCAAACAAAGTTGTGCGTACATCTGGAGTTTGTTTACAGTGGCTAGAGGCACACCCATTCTCTCTCTGTCCCTCTGTGTCTGTATCTCCCTGCTTGCAAATAAATAAATAAAATATTAAAAAAATAGTTCTTTGGTATACATATAATTTTACCGTTTATTAAAGATGAAAGCCAATTTACATACTAATGAGATGAATGTACTTGCTTAGTTTTACATGCAGAATTAAATCCTGACTGAATGCTGAATGCTTTAAGATGTAGAGCATCTTCAATATTTTCCAGAGTTGATTAGTGTAGGAGTCACTTTCCTTGCAGCTCTGACATGGTGGCTCACAAAAGCAACTTACAGAAGGAAGGATTAATTTTGGCTCACAGTTTGAGGATTCAGTCCATCATGGTGGCAGGAGGGTGAGGCAGCTGTTCACGTGTATCCACAGTCAGGAACCAGAGATAGAGAGAGAGAGAGAGAGAGACAGAGAGAGAGAGAGAGAGAGAGGGAGGGAGAGAGGCTTTGCAAGCAAGTGCGTTTAACCACTGAACAATCACTCCAGCCCTTAAGTAGTAAGTTTTAAAAATCAAACATACTAATGCAATGCAATGCAGTCCAAACACATACTAATTTGATACTTTCATGCTGAGGTATGACGGAAGGAAATTGTTAAAAGTCTTTGTTTTCTATAATTAAGCCAGCGGAAAACTTTACACAGTGAAAATACTGTCGTTCATAACTTGCCCCGAATCTGAGCTGTTCGGGCAGAGGCCATTGCTGTTGTGTCTCGTGACGGCATGCACGGTGCAAACATTCAAGTTGTGTGTTCAGGACCAAGGCTGTGGTGAAGTCGTGTGCCGTCACCCCAGCCAGCCCTGCCAAGGCCACTTCAGATCCATTATGCATTTGATTTTTGACTTAAGTATGGGTCATTTCATGTTCAGAAACCTTTTCTCTTTTTTGGTTTTTGGAGATAGGGTCTCACTGTAGCCCAGGCTGACCTAGAATTCACTATGTAGTCTCAGGATAGCCTTGAATGCACAGTGACCTTCCTACCTCAGCTTCCCAAGGGCTGGGATTAAAGGCATGTGCTATCGTGCCTATTTTTAATAAAAAAAATTAAAATTTTTTATTTCATTTATTCACTTATCTGCAAGCAGAGAGAGATAGAGAGTGAGAAGAGAGACAGACAGAGAAAGAATGGGCACACCAGGGCCTCTAGCCACTGCAAACAAACTCCAGGAGTGTGCGCCCCCTTGTGCATCTGGTTTATGTGGGTACTGGGGAATCAAAACTGGGTCCTTAGGCTTTGTAGGCAAGCACGTTAACCACTAAGCCATCTCTCCAGCCTGGTTTATTTATTTTTATTTTATTTATTTGAAAGAGAGAGAGAGAGAGAGAGAGAGAGAGAGAGAGAGAGGGTGCACCAGGGCCTATAGCCACTGCAAATGAACTCCAGATGCATGCGCCACCTTGTGCATCTGTCTTACATGGGTACTGGAGAATCAGACCTGGGTCCTTAGGCTTTGCAAGCAAGTGTCTTAACCACTAAGCCATCTCTTCAGCCTGGTTTATTTATTTTTAATTCAATCAATCATTCTATTGATTGATTTTTGCAGCACTGAGGATTGGATCTAGGGCTTTGTGTACACTAGGCAAGTGCTCTAGCACTGTGCTATATTTTCAATATATATATGTTTTCTTTTTTTCGAGGTAGGGTCTCACTCTAGCCCAAGCTGACCTGAAATTCACTATGTAGTCTTAGGGTGGCCTCGAACTCACAGCGATCCTCCTACCTCTGCCTCCTGAGTGCTGGGATTAAAGGCATGCGCCACCACTCCCCCCCGGCTTATATATTTTTGATACATGGTGAACTTATCTCAAGAAGTCCATCTCAATGGATGTTAGAGCTTGCTCATTCTTGCTGCTACCTCCTAGCTGATCTGTGACACCCAGACTCTGCTCATGTCATGCTTCCCTTGTCCTTGTGAAACGTCCCCTCAAAACTATGACCTTAAATAAAGTCTTTCCTCCCATAGGCTGCTATTGGTCAGGTGTTTTGTCCCAACAATGAGAAAGCAACTACAACAGTTACTTTTCCTTTTTGGTCACAAGGATGCTTAGTTTGCAGCTCTATAAAATGGGTTATTTTACCTCTCTGCAGGTCAGCCATTCCCCTTGCTTTAATATTTCCTCCATTTTCGTCCTTCTCCTGTTCACTGTGTCCCTGTCGTTGGATGTCTCCATTCAAGCTGCCTCCCCCTTGAACATAATGAACTATTGGATTGGGGCATAGACTGAGCAATTCTAACAGGCAGATGAGCTTGACAGTACAATGTACTGACAGAGTGATAGAGATTAGAGGCAAGGTAGCAAGTTAGTCTTCTTGTACAGCTAGTTAGACCCTAAAGAAAACAGATGTCAACTTTCCCTGGCGCGACTGGAAGGCAGCGCCGGTCTGATTCTAAACCTGGGGCTGGGGAGATGGTTCAGGGTTCAAGGCGCTTGCTTGAACCTAAACCCAGTTCATGGTGAAAGACAGACTGATTGAGAGGGGGAGGGGACAAGATGGAGAGTGGAGTTGTGAAGGGGAAAGTCGGGGGGGGGAAGCAAGGAATTATTATGGTTTATTGACTATAATTATGGAAGTTGTCAATAATGAAAAAAAAGAAAATTTAATTAAAAAAAAGGTGGTGATCAGAGACAACTTCCTGTTTATTCCTTCAGGAATTTTCTCTGCTCCCACCCTCCTTTCTGTGTTAATGCTCTGCTCCGTGACCCACTGGCCAATCAAGGTCTTTCATATACATTTGGACTTGCCCAAGGAGACTCATCCCAACTGGATGTCTAATTTATATTTCTAAGGTCATAAGAAGACTCAATCCAAGTCACCATGGGATTTACTTGCTCAGGATCCCTCCTACCTGGGGAGCTTTTCTGTTTTACTTTCCTAAAATAAATCTTTATTTTTGTTTGTTTTTTGTTTTTTTTCAAGGTAGGGTCTCCCTCTAGCCCAGGCTGACCTGGAATTCACTATGTAGTCTTAGGGTGGCCTTGAACTCACAGCGATCCTCCTACCTCTGCCTCCTGAGTGCTGGGATTAAAGGTGTGCGCCACCACGCCCGGCAAATAAATCTTTTTTAAAAATTTAATTTATTTTATGAGAGAGGGAGAGAGAAAGCAAGAGAGAGCTAGTGAGAGAGAATTGGCACTCCAGGGCCTTTAACAACTGCAGTTGAACTCCAGAGCGTACGCCACCTTGTGCACCTGAATTATGTGGGTCTAGAGCGTCGAACCTGGATCCTTAGGCTTCACAGGTAAGTACCTTAACTGCTAAGCCATCTTTCCAGCCCCAATAAAGCTTTCATAACTTACCCTTCTATGTGTCTACATTTGTCAATTCTTTGCTAGGCATTAGACAAGAGCTGGAGAGCCACTGGCTTGTGGAATTCAAGTGTCTGGCACTCTGACCCCTCAGCTATATCCACCCAGAGCCCAGAGGCTCTTCATTGATCTCAATGCTGCTCTCAACCATAGGAGACCACGAGCTCACTGTTATCAGTGTGTGTAAGGAGATGCTGGAGGACAATTTGACTTTAAGATCTTGTCAGCTCTGAGGTTTACTGATAAGAGATAGAAATAGATCATTGTTTTTCAGTGTTCATAGCTATCTCTCGACAAGCTTCACATGCTTATAATAACATCCTTATTCTCCCAGGCCTGCGACACTGGCTATCCAGTCTCTGAGGCCAGGGGACGCAGGCTGCCTGGTGCTAAGGTTGCAGAGCCCAGGGCGTTCATAGCCTGGGACTGGTGGTGGATGGAGTAAGCAGATACGAGGGTCTTGACTGGTAATAATTCATTACAATTTGAAACAAACCTGATAGGGATGCTCTCATTCTGAGAATTAATTAGTTTACGCTTCGTCAGCCGTATTGAGCAGAGTGTAAATGGCCCTTCTGAGTCCATAGCCCTCCAGTGAGAGGAATTGGCATTCCTTCCATCCAGCCAGCCAAGGGAACAGAGAGCTTCCTGCCAGGAATGAGCGGGCGGAGGGGGAGGGATGGCCAGCCAGACCGAGGAGACTGAGGTGCACGTGTTTCTTACCAGCTGTCTTCTTCCCAGCATCCTCTTCCTCTGCTGTGTGAGGACCCTTCACTTCCCACCTCGGGTCGGTGCTAGAGTGGAGTTCCTCCGGCTGAGGTGTGTGCGTGCGTGTCAGGGCGTGAGAGAGTCCATGTGGACCAAGGCTTAGCCAATCTCTGCACCGCGTTGGATCAGGACTGTGTATGCTTGGCCCAGTGTTGTGAGGCTTGATGAGACATTGCCTGGGAAGTGAAGAAAAGCCATTTTATGAGTTTTCCCGAATAGCATGTGAGCTGCAACAGCCAGTTTGGGTTGTCGTGTTTTGCTCGTGACAGAATCTGGCTATGTACCCCATCCATGCTGGCCTAGAGCTCCTGGGCTCCAAGGGTCCTCTCTTGCTTCAACATCTCACCTCAGCCTCCCGAATGGCTGGGACTACAGCTGTGCTACCGAGCTTGCTCCATTTTTGTGACCCTAGCTCCTAAGCCATAGAGCCACACTGATAGCCCAGCCCACATGGGGCAGAGATAATTGTCCCCATTGAGTTCTGGTCACACTACAGCTGTGTAAGTGAAAGCAAGGCTGCCGTTGGGGTGACTTGTCACATAGCACTGATGACTACAACGCTTCATCTCCTCACATTTTGGACTCTAGATGAATTATCTGTCATTGCCAACCTGATTAACTTACTTTGAATTAATTAAATTAAATTGACTAAACTAAGGGTGTGTGTATGCGCCAGGCTTTCTTTTTATTTTAAAGTTTTTATTTATTATATATTTATTAGAGACAGACAGAGGGAGGGAGGGAGGGAGAGAGAGAGAGAGGGGGGGGGGGGATGGAGGCACCAAGGCCTCCAGCCACTGCAAACGAACTCCAGATGTGTGCACTCCCATGTACATCTGGCTTACCTGGATACTGGGAAATCAAACCAGAGTCCTTAGGCTTTGCAGGAAAAGTGTCTTAACCACTAAGCCATCTCTCCAGTCCGACCTACCAATTTTTAGTCAGTTTCTGTGTTCTAGAAATGTGAAGTTGCTCTCCATTGTTATTCTACCATTATCTCTTTGTTGAACTGAGTTGAATACCTTTTAACTCTTTCCCCCTTCATTGTATAGAGTTTCATCAGGAGAGGGAAGAGATGCCTGGCTCATCGTCAGAGCTGTAAATGCACACCGTGTTCTCAACTTCTTTGACCTGAAGAGGACTTTAGAGACAGTTGGGTCCATTTGAAACAGGAAACCAGCGTTCAAGGAGGTGATTGCAACTAACGACCAGTGTGCAGCATTCTGAGGACAGACAGTATGCACACATTCTGAGGACAGACAGACTGGGCTTGAACCTGGTAACCGCTTTACCACTTGAGCTATCTCCCTAGTCCTGATTCTGTTTTCTTACTTCTAAAATGAGGATAAGATTAGGATTTATCCCTCAAACCTTTGCAGAAGCCCTCTTGTGGGAATGAACTATAAGATCAAACTGTAGGAATGAACGCCGTGAGTTCGAGGCCACCCCGGGACTGCAGCGTGAATTCCAGGTCAGCCCGAGCTAGAGTGAGACCCTTCCTCAAAACAACAAAACAAAACAACAACAACAAAAGTTAATCTTGCAGCTGTGTAATCCACCTGCCTGAAACAATGCGACTTGGTTTCCCCTGCCTTGCTATAGTTTTGGCCTGAACAGCGCAGAACAGCAGTGTTGACGGGCAGTGTTTGGAGATGCTCAGTGATCTTAAGCTCTTTGTTGCTTGGCTCAGGGGCCGGGCAGGGCTCTTGACTCAGCAAACACGCCTGTGTAAGAAGTGCTGATCGTAGCGTTGACGACAGCAAGGTCAGGAACAAGGGGTCCACAGATTTGTCAAAGGCAACAGACAGGATTAGTGTGTGTGTGTGTGTGTGTGTGTGTGTGTGTGTGCTGGAGCATCAGAGCCCAGCAGGTCATACCCCCAAATCCTTGCCTTTCACAACTGGTTAAGGACTCTCTAAGGTTGAAAGCTCCTTACCCTTTGCTCACACCATATACTACCTGTTCACAGATTACTGATCTTGTCTGTTCAATAAAAATGCCAATGAGTACCTGTGATAGTTAAAGTGTTGTCAACTTGATCTGTTTGGTAATCCATAGAAATCCCTTTCGGGTGGGTCTGGGAGGTTGCTTCCAGGAAGGATGAACTGAAGGAGGAAGTCCCTCCCCCAGAGTGAGCCCTTCCTCCAGAGCGGGCGCCCCTCAGAGGGGGACTTTATATAAGGAAGCTCTGGGTGAAGAGAGCCCCTTCCTTCCTTCCTTCCTTCCACGTGGCTGCCGGAGCTGGTCGCTTCCTTCCAGTGTGGATTGAAGACCAGCGTGGACTGAAGACCGGCGTCCACTGAAGACCTGCGTGGATCGAAACCCAGCAGCTCCTCAGGAAGCCTCCAGGCCTTCCGGCGCCATATGCAGTGCCAGGTCGGGACTGCTGAGGCATCTGGCCACGTGGACTGAGCAGTCACCAGGTTCCTTGATTCCCGGGCCTGCAAATGCTATTGGACTACCGTAAGCTAATCCAATAAATTCCCTTTTAAAAATAATTCATTCTAGCCGGGCATGGTGGCGCACGCCTTTAATCCCAGCACTCGGGAGGCAGAGGTAGGAGGATCACCATGAGTTCAAGGCCACCCTGAGACTCCGTAGTGAATTCCAGGTCAGCCTGAGCTAGAGTGAGACCCTACCTCGAAAAACCAAAAAAAAAAAAAAAAAAAAAAAAAAAAAATAATTCATTCTAGCAGTTCCGTTCCTCTAGAGGACCATGACTAATACAGTACCTGTATGCCGGGGAAGCCACCGCCATCGGAGCAGGAGAGCAGCGGCGACAGCAGATGCAGCGGGCTTACTAAAGGCCTGAACTCCGCTTTTCTTCGGTTTCCTTTCCCCTCAGGCTGCTGCTAGAGGCACTAGCCCACTCCTGGGATGGGGGTACCAGGGTTAGCTCCCCACCTCTCAGGCTCTGCTCCCAGAAGCAGTTTGCTCACTTCTGGAGAGGAAAGTTCCGGAAATGAGTCTTCTCTAAATTCAGGGCTATGTCCCCCAGTTAGGCCTCTCTTGTTTCTCTTTAAAGAAAATATTTATTTATTTGATAGAGAGAAAGTGAAAGAGAGAGAGAGAGAGAGAGAAAGAAAAGAAAAGAAAAGAAAGAAAGAAAGAAAGAGAAAGGAAAGAAAATGAATGGGCTCACCAGGGCCTCCTGCCTCTGCAAATGTACTTTAGACACACGTAACACTTTGGATATATGACCCTATATAGGTACTGGGGAATTGAACCCACATCTGCTGGCTTTGCAAGCAAACACCTTTAACTGCTAAGCCCAGCCCACTCTCTTGTTTCTCACTGCTGCCTTTGCTGAGAATTAAGTCTTTATTTTATTTATTTATCTATTTATTTATGAGGGGGGCGGAAATGGGTGCACCAGGACCTCTAGCCACTACAAACGAGCTTCAGACACATATGCCACCTTGTGCATGGGCACTGGTGAATAGAACGTGGGTCTTTAGACTTCACAGGCAAATACCTTACTGCTGAGCAATCTTTCCAGCCCCCCAGTTTTTTAAAAACAGGTCATTCTCCTGTCAGTTTTGGCCTTAGGTGGCAGACTGGTCCGAAGGCATGAAGATTCCCTCTGTGCATATCCAGCAGCTTTGGACTGAGGACTGGTCTGTAGCTCCCACTGCTCAGGCCATGGATTGCGTAGGAACAATCACAGAGTGGTCAGAAGCTGTTGTGCAGACACTTAGGCAAAGTGAAAAGGTGGTAGAAATGAACAGTTTCTTTAAAAAAAAGTAAAAAATAAAAAGAAATTTAAAAAAGGAGGCTCTAGCTTCCCACTCAGGATCAGAGGAGGTATTTATGTAAAGATCCAGATGACAGGGCTGGAGGGATGGCTTAGCTGTTAAGGTGTTTGCCTGCAAAGCCAGAGGACCCAGGTTCGATTCCCCAGGACCCACGCTAGCCAGATGCACAAGGCGGTGCACACGTCTAGAATTTGTTTGCAGTGGCTGGAGGCTCTGGTGTGCCCATTCTCTCTCTCCCTCTTTCTCTGTCAAATAAATAAAATAAAATATTTATAAAAATAGAAAAATCCAGAATACATAAAATAGCACTGAAATATCTCATAAGCATTTATTTCTTCACAGGGTGCTCTGAGTCATCAAGGTCACACAGCTAGTAAGAGACCGTGCATTTCCAGTAGGGCCAGATCACTGGTGCTCAGAAAACAGAAAAGGCACTGGTGATCTTGTGGCTCATATGCCCCTCTGGATTAGGTTTTGTGTTCATCCCCTGGGGTCTGTGGCTGCGGCTGTTGGTCTACGTTCTGGGCATGACTCCCAGGAGTCCCATCCTGTACCTTCTGCAGGTTTCCACTGAGAACCAGGAGACAGGGCTCGGAGCTGCTCCTGACGCCTCCACATTCCTCTCTTACCCTCCTAGACTGTGTGGGGCTTGCGGACTGAAGAAATGGTGAAAACGGCATCTCTGGGTTGAGTGAGAGATTCTGTCACAAGGAAACAGGTGGATGAGCAAGAAGAGGTGAAGACTGGACCTTCTCCTGTAGTGCTTGCTTACCAAGCTCAAGGCCTCAGGTCAAGTCTTCAGGACTGACAACCCAAACCCACACATGTTTCTATGCTGAAAGGAGTGGTCTTAATGATGTGGGGAGACAGGAGAGGTGTCTGAGGTTGCATCCATGAGTACGCAAGACAGGAGCCTGGTGCAAAAGGGGAGGCTGGCTATCACTAGGTGTTTTGTGGACAAGTCCCATTCACTAAGACAGAGGCAGGTATTCTTGGGGACGAGCACTGTGGTTTTGTCCATACGAAGTCTGGTTTTCCTTTTCTTTTATTTTTTTTTATTTTATATATTTATGAGAGAAAGAGAGAGAGAGAGAACGGGTGTGCCAGGATCTCTAGCCACTGCAAATGAACTCTAGATGCATGTGCCACCATGTGCATCTGGCTTATATGGGACTTGGGGACTTGAACGTGGGTCCTTAGGCTTCGCAGGTGAGTGCCTTAACCACTAAGCCATTGCTCCAGCCTGGAAGTCTGGTTTTCTAGTGGCCCTCTGAGGGGCGTGGGACAGGCTGGGTGACCCCTCTGAGCCCCCTGTATTGGTTCTTTCACAAGACTCTGGTGATGCTACTTCATAGAGGTGTTGAAAATATAAACACAAAAAGAAAGAAAAAAAGAAAATATAAACAAGCTGAACCCTCAGGATGAAAATAAAAGATGATTTCATCAGCAAATGGCAACCATGTTTACCATTTCAATGTATTTTTCTGCAGTCTTTCCTCCAAGTATATGCATAAATGCTCAAAAGCAGCATTATGCTTCAGGAACTGTTCTATAATATGCTTTTAGCAAACACACACACACACACACACACACACACACACACAAATTTTCCATGTCATTATGTGGTTTTCTATAACATCATTTAAAAAAATTCATGCAGGTCATTCAAGTACGTGGGCTTGTACTCTGTTTAGCCAATTCATTGTAGACATCATGTAAGGGATTCCATACTGTTTTCCATTATAGACAGCACTGTTATCAACTCCCTAGTGGCTGTGTTTTTACCTGTATTCCCTTTGGGAAATTCCATGTGCAAGGAAGTTTTAGCCAAACTGTGGACGAGTTGTTTCAAGTGGAAGACAGAAGTAGTGGATGTGGATGAGGATGGCGCAGACAGGCTGGCAGAATAGTGGTGCCCACAGGTGCAGATGCATGCCTGCATTCTTCTTGGATGCAGTATTCTGGGAGCCAGAGATAAGTTCTACCTATAGGACATCACTCCACCAATTAAAAAATTTTTTAAAAAATATATTTTACTTTTATTTATTTATTTATTTGAGACAGAGAAAGAGAGGGAGAAGGAGAGAGAGGATGGATGTGCCAGGGCCTCCAGTCACTGCAAACAAACTCTAGATGCATGCGCCACCTTGTGCATCTGGCCTACGTAGTCCTGGGGAATTGAACCTGGGCCCTTTGCTTTTGTAGGCAAGTGCCTTAACCACTAAGAAATCTCTCCAGCCCCCCCCCCCCATTTTTTATTATTGACAACTTTCATAGTATTAGAGAATAAACCATGGTAATTCCCTCCTCTCCCCCACTTTCCCCTTCACAACTCCACTCTCCATCATATACCCTTCCCCTCTCAATTAATCTCTCTTTTATTTTGATGTCATTATCTTTTCCTCCTATTATACCAGTCTTGTGTAAGGTAGTGTCAGGCACTGCGAGGTCATGGATATTCAGGCCATTTTGTATCTGGAAGAGTGCATTGTAAGGAGTCTTATCCTTCCTTTGACTCTGACATTCTTTCTGCCACCTCTTCTCCAATGGACCCTGAGCCTTGGGAGGTGTGATAGAGATATTTCAGTGCTGAGCACTCCTCTGTCACTTCTTCTTAGCATGATGGTGCCTTCTGAGTTATCCCAGAGGTCACTGCCATCTGAAAAGGGAAGCTTCTCTAACCAAAATGAGAGTAGCATTAATATATGGGTATGAACATTAAGAGAAGTGCTTACGGGGCAGTTTGGTGAACGTTATGCCCCTAGGGCTCATAACTATCCCTGTTGTAGGTTTTCAGTATCAGGGATGTATATTCCCTCCTGTGGGGTGGTCCTCCATTCCAAGTAGAGAGCGGTTGGTTTCCCTCATAACAGACATGCCACTATTGCACCTGTTGGCTCATTTGGCCTGGCTAGTCCAATTTAAGGCTTGCAATGTCCACTGTTGTTTATCTCCACTGATGACTTCTCTCTTTCCCATGGAGCTGCATGCAGCATAACTTTTTCCAGCTTTCTGTTAGCTGGGCTACACGGAGGAGGTTTTAAGCTCAGATCCAGAAAGATTTCTCAGTGACCTTGCAGCCCAAGCATGTGGAGTCTTCAGCAATAGGGTCTTACCATCTCTTCCTGCTGGGAAACCAAGAACCTCAGCAATGGCCTGTAATGTTTTGGGAGCATCAGGGACCTCCTTGGCCAACAATTCACTGGAAGGTATCCCGTCCCTGGCACTGAAAATTTTCTAGTAACGGTCTATAGCTTCTGGATGCACCATTGTTCAAAAAAGCAGGTTTCTATGTGACTTCCCCTGGATCTGTAAGCCTGAAATAGACCCCTTCCTCCCATAAGCTGTGTCTGGTTGAATGTTTGTTTTAGCATGTCTGATTGTATCACTGGCCATTGGTGACCATGGTGATTTGTTTGTGGGATTTTTTTTTTTTGTTTTGTTCTTTTGAGGCAGGGTTTTGCTCTAGCCCAGGCTGACCTGGAATTCACTATGTAGTCTCAGGATAGACTCGAACTCGTGGTGATCCTCCTCCTCCAAGTGCTGGGATTAAAGGTGTGCGCCACCACACCCGGTGACCATGGTGGTTTGAATGTAATACTCCCTTAGCCTCAGGTGTTTGCGATTTTGTTTCCTACTCAGTCCCCACCTAGAAGAGTTCTGTGGGAGGCGGAGCCCTGCTGGAGGGGTGCATCATCAGGGGCGGACATTAGGGTGGAGTCAGGCCCTGTGTGTTCAGAGCCAGTTTGAGCTCTGGCTGTTCTCTCTGTGCTCTGGATGTATGATGAAGTGAGCCAGCTTCTTCTGCCACGATGAAGCTTCCCTTGGAAACTGTGATCCTAACATAAACCCTTTCTTCCCATAAGCTGCTTCTGATTGGGTGTTTGTTCCAGCAAGGAGAAGACGACTGTGATAGTGACCAATTTAACCTTCATCTCCTTTCCCCTCCCTAGAGGTTGGAAAATAGGGCTAAAAGTCCCAACCCTTTAATCTAGCCTTTCAACTCTGAAGCTACCTACAGATGCCACCCGCATAATGCTTTTTTTTTTTTTTTTTTTTTTTCAAGATAGAGCCTTTCCCTAGCCCAGGCTGACCTGGAATTCACTATGTAATCTCAGGCTGGCCTTGAACTCATAGCAATCCTCCTTCCTCTGCCTTCCAAGTGCTGGGAGGATACAGGGACCCAAACAAAATTGGTGTACAGTCTGAAACAGGACAGTCGCAACTGAGCATACAAGAAGGCACATCAGGGGCTGAGGATGTAGCTAAGTTGGCAGAGTGCTTGACTAACACAAGGCCCTAGGTTTGATCCCCAGCTCTGCACTGTATAAACTAGGCACAGTGGCACACATGGCTGGAACCCCACTACTTGGGGTGGAGTATGGACAGAGGGAAGATCAAGGTCAGCCTAAGCTAGAGACCCTGTCAAAGAAGTAGAAGGAGGAGGAGGACAAGAACAGAAAAACAAAAGGAGGAGAAGAAGGAAGAAAGAAGAAGATGAGGAAGAAAGGATGGGGAAGAGCTATTACTTCAGAGAGTCCAAGGATTTTAGGCAGGCAACAGTAGGATCAAATATATATTTTACTATATCACACATTTAAAATCTTCCAGTGTCTAACAATATACTTTATATACCCAACATATCCAAACACTCTAATTTTAGTATGCATTCACATACAAACACATAATAATAACTGAGATATGTTAGTTTTCTTCTCTTTTTTTGAAAAAAGAAACAACAACATGGGCCTGAAGAGATGGCGTAGTGGTTAAGGTGCTTGCCTGCGAAGCCTAAGGACCCAGGTTCAGTTCCCCAGTACCTGTGTAAGCCAGATGCACATGTGTCTGGAGTTCATTTGCAGTGGCTAAAGGCCCTGGTGTGCCTGTTCTCTCTCTCTAATAAATAATTAAAAATAAAAGGGAAAAACCCAACACATTTTCTGTGATACAGTGTGTAATCATATACTGGTACAATGTATAATAATCAAGTCAGGATAATTAGCATTACCATCCCTCCAGCCCTGCTTCAGTTTTTTTGAAGATATTATTAAAATTTTTTTTATGAGACAGAGAGAGAGAGAGAGAGAGAGAGAGAGAGAGAGAGAGAGAGAGAAGTGGCATGCAGGGTCTTCAGCCACTGCAATTGAATTCCAGACGCTTGCACCATTTTGTGCACATGTGCAAACTTGTGCATGTGTCACCTTGTGTGTCTGGCTTACATGGGACCTGGAGAGTCAAACATGGGTCCTTAGACTTCACAGGCAAGTGCCTTAACTGCTAAGCTATCTCTACAGCCCCTTATTTTTGCTTTGAGACAGTCTTACTATGTAGTTCAGTAGCCCAGGCTGGCCTCAAACTTGGAATATTCCTGCCCCAGCCTCTCTAGCACTGGGATTGCATGTGTGTGCCACCATGCCCAACTTATTTTTTTGTTTTTTGAGAAATAATCTCATGAACCCAAGGTTATCTCCAAAGTTGGTATGTAGCTGAGGATGACCTTGAACTCCTGGTCCTCCTGCCTTCAACCCCCAAGGGCTGTGATGACAAGATATACACCATCACACTGAATTCTTTTTTCCTCTCCCCTTCCCTTTCCCCCTTGAATTCTTAAAAATTGTAAATCAAGCCCTGCATGGTGTGCATGCCTTTAATCCTAGCACTAGGGTGGTAGAGGCAGGAGGATCATTGTGAGTTTGAGGCTACCCTGAGACTACAGATTCAGTTCCAGGTCAGCTTGGGCTGGAGTGAGACTCTGCCTCAAAAAACCAAAATAAATAAATAAATAAATTTTTAAAAATTGAAAGGCATTAAAAGATGGTACTATAAAATTAGCTTCTCAGTTGTAGTAGCAGCAATCCAAGTGCCCAGGATCCTCACTGGCAAGTGACTGCCAATGCTGGATAGCACAGAGCTACGCCAGATACTCAGAACGTGGTCCAGACACCGGCGGCAATGGTATCCCCTGGGAGCTGACTGGGAAGCGAGACTGTGAGATCCCCCGTTGTCCCCCAGACCTCCTGAGTCCGAATTTATATTTCAGTTAATCCCCAGGATGGTCCCTCTCCAGGCTTCAGTTTGAGAAAGCCTCGTCTGGATTTTAGGCCATGCTTTCAGGGTGTCTGGAAAAATGAATAGATTTTGCATGCAAAATGGAAGCTGCTAGGAAGCCACGAAAACACTGAATATTTCAAGGACTATTGTGTGGGGGATGGGGAAGATGGAACCCCGGTGGAGAAGCTAGGACCACAGATGGGGTACTGACAGCTGTTACCCCACTTAATCCTCGTGACAAATGACTAGGGACTGGAAGTAAATCAGATAATCCTGCTTTAAGACTCGCCTCAGTTTATTATCTGTAAAATGGACAAGAAATATCGGCTGCCTGGGACAGACATGAACCGTACTTACTGCCTCTGCTACAGCATTTCTGGGCTCCGCTCTCTATAACTTTCTTTTAAAAGTGGCCCAGACTGCCTTGGGAAGGAGAGCTATCCCTGATTTTAGCAGGCTTGTGGTTTGAGGTGACAGGTGGCATTTTTCAGCCCACACAAATGAACCCAGCCTCTGGACTCCTTCATCCCATTGAAGGCTTGTTTCATTTATTTATTTATTTTCTTTACAGCTTCCAATTGATTGGGATCGAGCTATCCTCAAACCTTTTCATCAAGAGAGTGAAAACAGAGGCCAGGAGGTCTGTTCTATCCTCTCTCCCTCAGAAGGCGGTGCTGGGTGTCTGGCCACTTCCCTACCACTGGGATACAATCCAACCAGAGAGGTAAGGCTGGTAACTTGGTCTACAGAAACCTTTTGCATCTCTCTGCAAAAGAGCCCATCACAGGCTCGCTAAGCCACATCTGTGCTTCTGTCAAATAAACAAAGACTATCTACTGCTCTCAGGCAGCCACTAACATTAGCCGAGTAAGGGCTCTTTGGGGACTAGGCAAAGGAGGTTCACATTCGAAAATGAACTTCTGTCCGTGGATTTATAGCGCCGCTTTTCTGATGGAGAGGGGGAAATATTTTTTCTCTGGGAGATTAGGATTTACTAGTGGATTCAAGTGTAACTTTGGAGAGTGGCAGAGGTATTAGACGTGGTAGTATCACAGTATTGTTTTATTGGCAATTAGATTTCAAACTGGCACGAATGTATGAAAATAAGTCTCAATTATGGGCCCGTGAAGTTTCTCCACCATCTGTTAACAGTTTGCTCCTTATGCCATAACATGTGTACCTTTGGAGGGAAAATGATTTAATAGACCAAGAGAGGAGGTACGGCTCACCAAATCATGCTGGAGTTTATAGCTGGTGCCTGCACTTCGGATTTCTGTTGCAGGAGGAGCAAACTTAAGCCTGTGCGCATGTGTGAGGAATACACACACGCACACACACACACACACACACACCTCTGTGTACACACACACATACGCACACACATCTTCGAGGGCCTCAAGGGGTCATAGAAGGAATTTTACTCCAATTGTCCCACTTCACAGTTGCAGAACATCAAGTCCAGGGCATCCTGTGACTTGTCCCATGAGGCTGGAGCGATGGCCAGTTGGACAGTGGTGCTGTTGTCCTCTGAGACACTCACAGCACTGGATTCTGTGGTGTAAACACTCATGGATGGCTGGTTTCATGACACCTAAGTGAAGTCCCTAACCGTGGGTCTACATATTCACCTTGCATGAGCCCGTCGGAGCAGGCTCCAGAGTCTCATTGGCCAAGGCACGAAGGTGCTGCATGGAATTAGTGGTGCATCTGCCTAGAACCTTCTTTCCCTTCTGGTAACAGTGCTCTGATCATTCCCCAGGTTAGCTCTGGTGCTGTGAGTGAAACGTTCCCCGTGGCTTCATGTGATTTGAATACTTGGTCCCCAGCTGGTGGCAATCTGGGAGGTGGATCCTTCCGGGAAGAGGTGTGTCATTGGGGGTGGGACCTTGAGGTTTTTTTTTTTTTTTTTAGCTCAGCTTGCCAGTGCTAGCTAGCTTACGCTTGTTATTTCCCACCTGCTGTGTGGCAAGATGTGATGCCCAGCCTCTGCCCTACTGTCCTTTCCCTGCCGCAATGAAACTTCCCCCTGCGAAGATAAGCCTTTCCTCCCACGGCTGCCATTGGTTGGGTGTTTTGTCCTAGCGGTGTGAGGTAGCTACAGCAGTACCCTATGCCTGGCCCATTGGGCTTGCAGAGGGTGACCTCATCATTATCTCCAAAGAGGGCTCATGACCCAGCACCAGGTCACCCAGTGTACCCGGCCTCCCTGCAAACTGGCTGAATAGGGATTCTGGTGACCCTGTGTGGTTCTGATCGTCACGCCCAAGATTGATGGGGATACAGTTAAGGAGGTCAAGAGACAGGGAGGAGGGGCTCCTGGACCTATCCCTGCTGCAAGCCTTATTCCAGGACCTTTTGTTTAGGAGAACCCATAAATTCTCATGTCTCTTTATTGATATATCACTCTCACAGACAGGGTCCTTAGTGACAAGTTTGTCCCTGGGGTTTATGCTAGTGTGTATCTAGGATCTTTGGGACTTACTGATTGGCCAGAGTGTGGCTTTCAGCAAGCATGAACCCTGTTTGTTTCTGCCACTTTTTTTTTTTTTTAACATTTTATTGACAATCTCTGTACATATAGACAATATACCATGATCATAATCCCCTCCCACCACCTTCTCTTTCCTCTCTTTAAAATCCCCTCTCGGGGCTGGAGAGATGGCTTAGCAGGTTAAGTGCTTGCCTGTGAAGCCTAATGACCCTAGTTCGAGGCTTGATTCCCCAGGAACCACGTAAGGCAGATGCACAAAGTGGCACATGCATATGGAGTTCGTTTGCAGTGGCTGGAGGCCCTGGTGTGCCCATTCTCTCTCTCTCTCACTGTCTCTTTCTCTCTCTGTCGCTCTCAAATAAAAAAAAAAAAAAAATAACACCCTCTCTACTGAATCCCTTCTTCTTTCCAACTAGTCTTTCTTCTATTTTGATGTCATCATTTTTTTCCTCCTATTATGCAGGTCTTGTGTAGGTAGCATCAGCCACTGTGAGGTCATGAATACCACAGCTACTTTGTGTCTGGAAGACAGCATTGTAAGCACTCCTCCCCTTCCTTTGGGTCTTACATTCTTTCCAGCACCTCTTCTGCAATGGTCCCTGGGCCCTGGAGAGTGTGATAGATATGCCTCACTTAGTGCTGAACACACCACTGTCCCTTGTTCTCAGCACTTTGGTGAGTTGAGTCATTCCAGTGGTTACCTCCATTTCAAAAGAGAAGCTTCTTTAACCAAAAGTGGAAGTAACATTTTAATTTAATTTAATTAATTTATTTATTTTTGGGTTTTCAAGGTAGGGTCTCACTCTAGCTCAGGCTGACATGGAATTCACCATGTAGTCTCAGGGTGGTCTCGAACTCATGGCGATCCTCCTACCTCTGCCTCCTGAGTGCTGGGATTAAAGGCGTATGCCACCATGCCTGGCTGGAAGTAACATTAATATATAGGCCTAAACAAGTATTTGTTTTATTTTATTTAGAGAGAGAGAGAGAGAGAGAGAGAGAGAGAGAGAGAGAGAGAGAGAGAGAGAGAGAATGGGCATACCAGGGCCTCTAGCCACTGCAAACAAATTCCAGTTGTATGTGCCACCTTGTGCATCTGGCTTTTGTGGGTGCTGGGAAACGAAACCAGGGTCCTGAGGCTTTGCCAGCAAAGTGACTTAACCACTAAGCCACCTCTCCAGCCCTAAGTATTTAGAGGACAGTTTGGTGGGCATAACATATCCATTTAGTAAGACAACAACGTTAGTTCTCCCCCCCCCCCAGGGTTTATGACCTCCCCAGCCATAGGCTTTTGATTAGGATTTCAGTACCAGGCAGGAATTCCCTCCTGCGGCCTCCAGTCCAATCAGACAGCAGTTGATTTCCCTCAAAAGAGACATGCCACCATTGTGTCAGTTGGTGTATCTGGCTTTGGCAGGCCAAATATAAAGCTCGTTTGTTATTTCGAGGTAGGCTCTCGCTCTAGCTCAGGCTGACCTGGCACTTACACTGTGGTCCCAGGCTGGCCTCAAACTCACAGCAATCCTCCTCCTTCTGTCTCCCAAGTGCTGGGATTAAAGGGGTGTGCCACTATGTCAGACCACCTTAATTTTTTTAGAAAAATATTTATTTGCTGAGGAGGAAGAGGGAGAGAGAGTGAGAGAGAAAGTGAGAGAAAGGTAGAATGTGTGTATGTCAGGGCCTCTTGCTGTTGCAAATGAACTCCAGATGCATATACCACTTTGTGTACCTGGCTTTACCTGGGTACTGGGCAATTGAACTTGGGCCAGCAGACTTTGTAAGCTAGTACCTTTAACCACGGAGCAGTCTCCCCAGCCATCCACCTTGTTTATTTATTTAGTGCATGTGTTCTGTGCATGTGGCGTGTGCGATGTGCGGTATATACACATTATGTACAAATGCGTGTCCTCCATGCATGCGCCTGCACAGTGCTCTTACCACTCATTGGTCTCTCCCTCAAATCAGAGCTGCCGTCCAGTCCAACAGTGGGCCCCGTGAGTCTCTGATCTCTACCCACTGCGGACAAGGATTGTAGACGTGCATGGCCATACACACTTTTTACGTGGGTTCTGGCTCATCAGACTTGGTGATCTCCAGCCCTGGAGGCCCTCATACTTGAGCAGCAAGCTGTGTTAACCACTGAGCCATCTCCCTAGCCATCCATTTTATTATTGTTATTTGATTTTTTTAATTTTTAAAAAATATTTAAAAATGTATTATTTATTTATTTGAGAGAGAGAGAAAGAGAGAGAGAGAGAGTGAGGCAGATAGAGAGAAAGAGAATGGGTGTGCCAGGGCCTCCAGCCACTGCAAACGAACTCCAGATGCATGTGCCCCCCCCTGTGCATCTGGCTTACGTGGGTCCTGGGGAATCGAACCGTGGTTCTTAGGCTTCACAGGCAAACGCCTTAACTGCTAAGCTATTTTCCCAGCCCTATTATTTGTTTTTTTCGAGGTAGGGTCTCTTTGTAGCTCAGGCTGACCAGAAATTCACTATGTAGTCTCAGGCTGTCCTCGAACTCACAGCGATCCTCCTACCTCTGCCTCCCATGTGCTGGGATTAAAGGCGTGCACCACCACTCCTGGCTACCTTATTTTTTTGGGACAGGATCTCTTACTGAACCTAAAACTCATAGACTTGCCTAGACTAGCTAGCCAGCAAACTTCGGGGATCTCCCTGTCTCTGCCTCTTGAGTGCTGGGATTGCAGGCATGTGCGGCCACAACTGGCTTTTCCATGGGTTCTGGGGATCTGAACTTGGGTCCTTATTGTCTGCAGAGCAGTTTCCCTAATCCTGTCTCTCTTACTGCTTGTGTTTAGAAAGCACCCACATTCAGTGGTGTTTTCTTCTTGTTTTGAGTTTATTTATTTTTACTTTTTTATTTGAGAGAGAGAGAGAGAGAAGGAGAGAATGGGCATGCCAGAGCCTCTAGCCACTACAAATAAACTCCAGATGCATGCACCACCTTGTGCATCTGGCTTATGTGGGTCCTGGGGAATCGAACCTGGGTCCTTAGGTTTCCCAGCAAAGCACCTTAACCATTAAGCCATCTCTCCAGCTCCCTTGTCTTGATTTTTTTTTTACTGAGCTTTTTAAAAAATATTTATTTTTATTTATTTATTTGAGACACAGAGAGGGATATCTATCTATCTATCTATCTATCTATCTATCTATCTATCTCTTTCTCTCTATCTCTCTCTCTATCTATCTATCTCTCTATCTCTCTCTCTCTCTCTCTCTCTCTCTCTCTCTATCTATCTCTATCTCTATCTCTATCTATCTATCTATCTATCTATCTATCTATCTATCTATCTATCTATCGACACAGAGAGAGAATGTGCGCACCAGGGCCTCTAGCCACTGCAAAGGAACTCCAGACGAATGTGCCACCATGTGCATCTGGCTTATGTGGGACCTGGAGAATTGAACGTGGGTCCTTTGGCTTCACAGGCAAGCACCTTAACCGCCAAGCCAACTCTCCAGCCCTTGATTTTTGATACAATGCTAAGAGGTGAGTCTCTGACAGAATCTCACTCCAGACATCCAATTTCCTGACTGTCTTTACTGAAGCATCCATTCTGTCCTCCAATGATTGGTTCAACACTCAGTTCTCTCATGCACCTATACCTGCTCCTGGCTACATATTCGGTCCCACTGACCTATTCTCACCCAACCCTGTTGTTTAATTTTGCAGATGTATACATGAGTTTTCATAGCTGCTGTGTTTGATTCTCCGCCAGTATGCTGCTTTGTTCAATATTTCCCCCATTCTTCCAGATGAAACTTAGACTCATTCTTTCCATAGGAAAATTCCCTTAGGCTCTTTATTAGAATTGATTCAAGTCATGTGCTGAGTTGGGAAAGTGAACATTTCCTCCAGAATCACCTCTCAAGCCTAGAAACATGACATGTCTCCCATGGCTTAGGTCTTGTGACTCCTTCTGCAAAAGTGGATAGTGTTGGGCTGGTTTAGCAGTTAAGGCACTTGCCTGCAAAGCCCAAAGACCATGATCGATTCCCCAGGACCCATATGCGCAGGGTGGCACATATGTCTGGAGCTCGTTTGTAGCGGCTGGAGGCCTTGGTGCGCCCATTCTCTCTCCCTATCTGCTTCTTTCTCTCTTAAGTAAATAAATGATATTTTAAAAAATCGGATAACATGATTATCTTCTGGGAGGGGTCCTTGCTGGGTGGCTTTTATGTTTTGCTGTGTTTATGGATGGGAGAGTTAAAATTCCCCATCTCAGCTTCTCTCTTCAGTCTCTAAGACTTTATTTTCATCAAATCTGGGCTGATCTGAGGGAGGCAGACAGCGCTAAGTACACCCTCTCCCAATGATCCGGAATTTATGTTTGCTCTGAATCGACGCTTCTGAGCACCCCTGTCCAGAGATAGAATGTAACACTGACCCCCACACAGACCCCAGGGCCACTCATTGCTCTGCCCTTGGCGAATGGTATGCCTTCGTGTGGTCCCGTTGCTTCTCAGACTCCCATTTCCCTCACTTGCAAAAGGATGTCGACTGTTTTCTTCTTCTCTTTCTGTCGTGTTGATTCTAAACACCTCCTTCTCTTGGAGAATCTGAACTCCTTGAGAGCAGAGGCTACCCCTTCACAGCTTCCTGTGAACACATGATCACCTCATGGTGGTGGTTCCGTTGGCACCAGGTGGTACTGATGGCAGGCCCTGACCAGGGGACCCCCCATCTCAGACCATTCAAACTACAATACATTTTGCAATCATCTCAGATGTTCCTCTGCCTTAAAATATGAAGTATGAACAGTTGTTGAGGAGATTAAAGCAGTCAAGGCTGATTGGGTTCTTGGTGTGTGTTACGGATCAGGTGATCACTTTCCACGAATCATCTCATCAGATCCCATGCTCTCCTAAGTGAGAAAGGTACCCGCCTCATCTTGGCTCAAAGAAGCTGAGAAGTCCACAGTGATTCTAATCAAAGTGCTCCCAACTGGCCACACCATGACCTTCTCTCCAGTCACCCAGTGGGGGTTCCGACAGTGCCCCCGCCAGGGAGGTGATCCAAAAGGCTAGTCTGTCCCTCCTCTGCTCTGGTCACGGGTCCTGCTTTCAGCAGTCAAACCACAAAGCCACTGGTCACTGCAGGCTGCCTTTTCCTTTTTCCTTCCAGTGTTAGCTTCCTCAGATCTGGACTGCGACCAACCTCTTGTCACTGTGGTGTTAACCTCCTGCCCATGGAGACCCTGTCCCCTGCTGCCTCTTGTCCTCCTGACAAGAACTAAGCCTGGAGTGGCTGTGGCAGACCTCTGTCTGCTGGGCAGGGTACTGAGTATGAAGGGGGACAGAGAACAGAGGCAGATGGCTTGAAGCCTTCTGGAACAAGCACTGGAAGGACCGGAGAGACGGCTCAGTGGTTAAGTGTTCAAGTGAGAGAAGTTGAGGGGCTTGAGGCTACCTGAGTTCGAATCTCCAGCAAGCTACACAAATAGCTAAGAGTGGCCATACTTGTCTGTACCACTGGTTCCGTTTGAGGGCAAAACCCGGTGTATGAGTCATGGTTCTCTAGAGGAACAGAACCGAGGCAAGCGCAAGGTCGCACATGGCCACTAGGTGGTGCAAGCATCTGGCGTTCGATTGCAGTGGCTGAGGTCCAAGCGCACCAATTCTCTCTGTCTCTCTCTCTCACTCTCTCTCTCTCTCTCTAAAAAAGAAAGAATTAATTGTATTAAAAGGGAATTTATTGGATTTGCTTACAGCAGTCCACCAACAGCAATCTGCAGGCTTGGGAGTCTCTGTGGCTGGATGCCTCAGCAGTCCCAATCCAGCACTGAAGGTCTGGAGGCTTCCTGGAGAGCCGCTAGAAGGCTGAGGAAATGTGATTCCAATGCCAATGAAGGATGTCGGAACTGGACATATGCATGCGCAAGGGACCGCGCTCACCAGTAAGCAGCGCAGGTGTCGAGGTGGTGGAGGTTGGGTAGGGCGATATGAGTTTGTGTGATTTGGCCGGGAGATGAGAGTACAATGACTGTCCCTCTATGTGAATTTTGCATCCATGGATGGAGGGAGTTAGCCTTGGATTGGTACCCATGTGTGTGGAATAGGCATTGACTTTTTTTTTTTTTGGTCATGATTCCCCCAAATAATGAAGCATAACAACTATTTATATAGCGTTGCATTGTATTATGTGTCAGTTATCTACAGACAAGTCTCGGGATAATGTGGATGGGTATTCATTGTATGTAAATACAATGTCACTTTATCAGGAGCCATTGGATCTTAGTATCCTGGGGGCAAGTTTCAGAAGCAGCTCCGTGGGTGCCATGGGTTAGTAGGGGTAGATGTGTGTCAGCATACATGACTGAGAATTTAGGTGCTCCTGTGTACGCACTTAGCTGTGTTGTACGTACGGATGTGTATGCGTATGAGAAAGCCCATACGTAAGCCGGGCGTGGGGGCGCACGCCTTTAATGCCAGCACTCGGGAGGCAGAGGTAGGAGGATCGAGGTGAGTGTGAGGTCACCCTGAGACTACACAGTGAATTCCAGGTCAGCCTGAGAGCTAGAGTGAGACCCCACCTTGAGAAGCAAAAAAAAAAAAAAATAAATAAATAAAAAGCCCACATGTATTTGAATGCATCTGCATAGCATTGCACAGATGCGTGAGCATAGGTGACTCGGTCTGCGCGGATGTGAACGTATGTGTGTGTATGTATTCATGCCCACTTACTTATGGGTGTGGGTCTGGTGTGCGCACCCTGTGTGTGTGTGTGTGTGTGTCTATAAGCCTAAGTGCTTACATTGGTCTTAGCATCTGTATGTGTGATGTGTGTTCGGGAAAGGGCCTGGGCTCTGGGGTTGGGAGACTTCCCTTCACCCCTGACAGATGGCTCAGCAAATGAGGCCCCGCTGCCACCTCCCTAAGACCTGCTTCCTCCCTCCAGTCCCGCTGGCGCCCCAGCTCCTGTTCCTGCTCCAGTCTCCCTTGGTCCCTGCTCTCCCCCAACCCCCCACCCGGCTGCTGTGACATCTGCCCCTTTGGCTGGTGTGTGGGGAAGGTGGGGTTAGGGAACGACTGGAGGAGAGGCAGACCGGACCCACACTTGCTGTGGCAGGGGAGGAAGCGGGCGGGGCGTGCGTGTTGTTCAGCCTGTGTGTGTTGCATATGCATGCACCTGTGTGTGCTCGTGTGTGTGTGTGTGTGTGTGTGTGTGCGTGCACGCGTGTGCAATGTGTGTCTAGAGACCGCAGCAGGGGAGGTGCAGCCAGGCATCCCCTCTCCTATGCCTGGGTGGCAGGCAGCCCAGAGTAGCAGGCTTGTACTTTGCAGACAAAAATGCCAGATGGTGAGGATAGGGGGGCTCCCGGCCTGACTGCCAAGGGCAAGGAGGCTTCTGGGCTTTGGAGAACAAGCCTGTGAAGTACACAGGGCCTGCTGTGGATTTTTTTTTTTTTTGAATGTGAAAACATCACGTTTTTCGCAAATTTCAGAATGTATTTATCTTTGGATTTCCATCAGCTTGTTAAAAAATCTGGCCTTCAAGCTTTAGATTTTTTTTTTTTTTTTGAAGGTAGGGTCTTTCTCCAGCCTAGGCAGACCTGGAATTCACTATGTAGTCTCAGGCTGGCCTTGAACTCACCGTGATCCTCCTACCTCTGCCTCCCAAGTGCTGGGATTAAAGGCGTGCGCCACCATGCCTGGCTCAAGATATATATATATATATATATATATATTTGTTTTTGTTTTTCGAGGTAGGGTATCTCTCTAGCCCAGGCTGACCTGGAATTCACTATGCTAGTCTCAGGCTGGCCTTGAACTCACCGTGATCCACCTACCTCTGCCTCCCGAGTGCTGGGATTAAAGACGTGCGCCACCATGCCTGGCTCAAGCTTTAGATATTTTGATACAGGAGAGTACAGGTTCCTGTAAGGAAGCCAAAGTGTCCCAGCCCCAACAGAAAATATTTACCTGTGAGTTGTAAAAGCAACTGCAAATGGGACAGACAGTGACATTGGGTGTTTGAATTGCCAGGGAGCCCCAAGAGGTGGCTCTGTTCTCCCCCCCCCTCAAAATAGGATCCATTGTCAGTAATTGCCAGGAGGCGTGTGTGTGTGTGTGTGTGTGTGTATGTGTGTGTGTGCATGTGCATGTGCAAGCAGGGGAATTGATGAAGCTTGCCCAGGTACCAGGCAGGCAAATGTCAGGCCCAACTCTGTCCAGCCAACCCTGCAGTCCTACGTCTCCATTGAGTAAGTCCAGTGCTTTGCCCCAGACCAAACAGCACTCCTGTGGGCTGGGAAAGGAGGGCGCCTGGCTGTTTCTTGCATGGGAGCAGAGCAGGAATAGTGGGCAGATATGAGGCGGCCTCTCATAGAAACAGCCAGGCCTCTGGCCTCCATGCCCTAAGCCCAGCGTGCTGGATGCTGCCACCAGACTCCCAGAGCCTCTAAACCCCTCGATGGCTTCGTGCGGAATGAAGACTAAATTCCTTAACAGGGTGGTCCGGGCGCTGGGTACTATCATCTGCCGCGCTCCCTTGGAGGTTGATCCATCAGGATCACCCGATTGCCTTTCTATGTTTCTAATGTGCTCCCAGCTCTAAATGCTATGTGGGTTTTATCATTTGAAGCAGACAGTTTTTATTGGCAGGCTATCAGAGCAGCGCGGGCTAAAGCAGGGAAGGAGACGTGTGAGCTGCGGGCTATTCAGGCCGCCTTCTCTTGACAGAAGGCCCACCATGCCCCTCTCCTCTTCCTGTCCAAGTTCCCTCTGTCCTGGCTCACAGAAACCTCCTCTCCCCCCTTTCTATGCTCATACCCCTCCCCTATTTTCTGGACAGAAAAAAAGCCTCGTGTGATTCCTGCCTGCAGTGATGACTTTCTCTCCCTGAGGTCTGGGGAAACGGCTAGGGAGTGTTTTGTCACCCTGGCACCATCGTGGCTCTTGGCAAGTGATCTGTTTGCCAAACTAACAAACAAAAGCCTTGAGTTCTGGCTTCCTCTTGGCACAGAGCTGTCATGATTCCTAGCTTGGAAACAAGCGGACCTGCTTGCGTCCTTGCGACCGTCTCATCTCTGTCGTCGTAGATGTGTTTGCGGTGAGCGTGCCTGCGATGGGGGATGACGCTCACCTGCCCGGTGGGCGTGGGCTCTGCATGTAAAGAGAACAGAGCCAAGATTCACTCAGAAGAAGTTAGCCTTCCGGGCTGGAGAGGTGGCTTAGCGGTTAAGCGCTTGCCTGTGAAGCCTAAGGACCCGGGTTCAAGGCTCGATTCCCCAGGACCCACATTAGCCAGATGCACAAGGGGGGGCACACAAGTCTGGAGTTCGTTTGCAGTGGCTGGAGGCCCTGGTGCCCCTATTCTCTCTCTTTATCTCTCCCTCCTTCTCTCTGTCTGTTGCTTTCAAATAAATAAATAAATAAATAAAAAACAAAAAATAGAATTTAGCCTTTCATCCTGCGCCCAGAGCCTTATCTTCCATCTCCCGCCATCTTGAACATGACCATGCTCGGCACCGTCTTGCATGTGGCCTCGGCCCAGCTTGGTTTATTACCCTCTCCTTCTCCTTGCTACACTTCGTTCTGGTCAAGTCCACGTTTATCCTCATGAGAACGGCAGACGGGTGCCGGGGACGGATGAGTGGCGGAGTTGGATGCTTATAGCCTAGAGCTCACATCCTAAATGGGAGCTGTGAAAACGGACCCCGAGAAAGCTTTGCTAGTACATCAGGAGTGACAGGAGCGAATTTTCTGTTGAAACACAGAGAGGGAGACCTTCGCACCAGAAAACCTATCCATCCTTTAGGGTCGAGCTTAGAAGCCCCTTGCACTATAAAGCCTTCTTCGGTCTTCCCCAGAGCAGGAGCTGGGGAGGGGCTTTCAGAGATGTGAGGGGCACCCGCACAGGCATGGAGCCTGAGACAGCACCGTGTATTTGGGGTGTGGAGAAGGATCTGATGAGGCCCGTCAGTGTGTGTATTTGGAGGGTGTGTGTGTATATGCGTGCATGTGTAGGAGAGGGGGTGATGGTGATATACCAGTTATAGTCTCATTACTTGGACCAAAAAAAAAAAAAAAAAAAAAGAAAAAGAAAAAAAAAATTCGACCAGAAGCAGTTTAGGTAAGGAAAGAGTTTGGTTGGGCACAGAGTTGGAGAGGGAAAACATGGCTGGAGCGGGATGCTGACGTCACCTCAACAGGAAGGAAAGCAGAGAGGGGTAGAGGCGGCTTCCTCAGCCTGCTCTCTCTCTCTTTTCAAAAAATTTATTTTTATTTATTTGAGAGAGAGAGATACAGAAATAGGAAGGTAGAGCAAGCAAGAGAGAGAGAGAGAATGGGCACGCCAGGGCCTCCAACCACTGCAAATGAACTACAGATGTGTGCGCCCCCTTTGTGCATCTGGCTTACGTGGGTCCTGGGGAGTCGAACCTGGGTCCTTTGGCTTTGCAGGCAAAGCGCCTTAACAGCTAAGCCATCTCTCCAGCCCTGCTCTCTACTTTTTATATGGTCCAAGACCCCAGCCACAGTGAAGACTGGTCTTTCCACTTCGGTAAACCTCATAGCTAATCCTTTACAGATGATTCACGGTCATATCAAGGTCAAGCTGACAATCATTATAAACCCTCAGGTAATGAGGTTTGAAGGCAGGTTGACTCATGTCCAGAAGAACATTGAGAACCTTGAACGAAGTCTTCCCATGATGCAGTGCAGCCACTTCTGGGGCTTCCCGTAGATCTGCAGTTTGGAAAGACTCCCTCGCTGTCTGTGTGGAGGCCTGGGCTGGGCACAGGAAAGACATGTGTGGTAAGTGGCATGGGAACTTGGTGACCACTTGGATGTGTAAGAAGGGGAGTGGATGTGGGCTTACATTTACTCATGGGACAAGATGAGGGTAAGTGGTTATAGGCGGTAAGTCGGCCCCTGAGAACCATCAAGCCTACATTTCTAAGTTGTTTTAAATTTTTATTTATTTTTTTGAGAGCGAGAAAGAGGGGAGGGAGAGAGAATAAGTGCTCTAGGGCCTCCAGCTGCTGCCAATGAATTCCAGATGCATGTGCCCCCTTGTGCATTTGGCTTACGTGGGTCCTGGGGAGTCAAACTTGGGTCCTTTGGCTTTGCAGGCAAGTGCCTTAACCACTAAGCAATCCCTTCTTCTTTCTGCTTCCTCATTGTCATTGCAAGATGGCTGCTGGGACCCCAAATATATTGTCCACATCCTAGGCAGCATGAAGAGGAATGGCATCAGTTTTTGGTGTCAGAAGAGGCAGATAAATGGTCCCAGTTATTTTCAGTGGCTTTCAGCATGTATCGCTTTGGTTAGGCCTGGATCCCAAGCCACTTCTCCATGCAAGGGAAGCTGACATTTTGGGGGTTAAGATAGTCGTGATTGATCAGAACTATCGCAGCCCATTTCCTGTGCCTGGGCACAGTGGTCTGACCCAGCAAATCAGGGATCTGTCAGCTGGGAAGTGGAAAAGGAGTCTGAGAGTGGGAGGGTGAACTTGGAAGCCACCTGACAGAGCTGCGATGTTCTGGTAAGGGTACAGGGCAGGGGGGACTCCAGGCTCTGGTGCTGCTGTATGGAGATGGCCTTCAGCCGTGCTGTAGGGGACACGAGTAGATGTGTGTGGTGAAGAGATGATGTTGTTTATTTATTTATTATTTTTGTTTTTTCGAGGTTGAGTCTCACTCTAGCTCAGGCTGACCTGGAATTCACTATGGAGTCTCAGGGTGCCCTTGAACTTACAGTGATCCTCCTACCTCTGCCTCCCGAGTGCTGGGATTAAAGGCATGTGCCAGCACGCCTGGCTTATTTATTTATTTTTTGAGGTAGGTGTCACTCTGGCCCAGGCTGACCTGGAATTCACTGTGTAGTCTCAGGCTGCCCTTGAACTTACAGTGATCCTCCTACCTCTGCCTCCTGAGTGCTGGGATTAAAGGTGTGTGCCACCACACCAGGTGGATGTTAATAATAATAATATATATATATTATACGATAATATATATACATATATATAACTAAAATGTCAACCAAGCATGGTGGCTTAGTGGCTCCAGGTCTGTGTGGCTTAGAATAAGACCCTGCCTCAAAAAAAAAAAAAAAAAAAAAAAAAGCAAAGATCCAATATCACCTTGGGTCACTCTGCCTGTTAGATAGGAGTTTCTTGAGCCTAGGGTTTCTTGAGTCTTGAATTTTTATTATATTATTAACATTATTGGTTTTTTGTGTGTGTGTGTGTGTGGTGATAAAACTATGATCTCCTGCATGCTGGGCAAGCAGTCTGCTATTGAACCATACCTCTAGGCTATTGATGTATTTTTTAAAAGCAAAAGTGACCCTACGAGTTTTCAAAATTCCTGAGTGGCTTGGAAGTATCTCGGGTTCTGAGCTTCAGCCAAGTTATTCAGTCGAGTGACAGCTGAGGGTCTCTTATGTGACTTTAAAAAAAAAATTGCCCAGAGATGGGGCAGAGGGACAAATATAGAATCTAGCCCTTTTTCCTTGTTCTCTTCTTCCTCTCTCTCTCTCTCTACACACATACACACACACACACGCACATCAACCAAAGTCAGTCACACATCCACATATCACACTCACACACACTTCCAAACCCTGTCAAACATACTACACACACTCACATTCACACACATATTCTCAAACATGCTGTCAAGCTTACACATCCCACATACCACACACATTCACACAATTACATTCTCACATACTACACACACAATCACATTCACACACACACACACAATCACATTCACACACACACACATTCACACATACTCTCACACACATGCACTCATGGCATGCACCATTTTCTCAAGGCATCTGTGTGCATCAAGATGTCTGCATTGTGAAGAAGTGATTTATACTGCAAAGACACAACCAATAAATTAAGATAAAATCTTCCTCCTTTCCTGGAGGGAGGAACACACGTAAGTCTTGTTAGTCATGCATGGCTTGAGTTTGGAGGGACTCCAGAAGCTCCGCAGACATGCTCCACCCTTCCCCAGCTGCCTCTGGAACGTCACGCTGAGTTGAACAGTGGCCCTCTGGTGAATGTCACCCGCTTCTGTACAAGCCTGCTCCTCACATGGGGCTAGGGCCAAACGGTGGGGTCTTGTTGAGGAAAAATGGAGGTGAGCCAGTATCTACTCATCTGCCCAACCCACTGGGCTGCTGAGGGCCTCTGGATTAGAGACGCGGCTTCCACGATCTTGGTCCCTTCTTAGAGAGGACAAAGCGGAGGGCCGGTGTCTGGCATGACAGCTTCTCAGGGGCAGACAGTAGCCTTGAGACGCTGGGCAGGCTGACAACAAAGTCTCGGGAGGAAAGGGGAAGCTTTGGCCCGGGGAAGAGAGGGCCCTTGGTCCTGCTGGTGGTGATGGGAACGCAGGCCTATGCAAACCCCTTGCTAGAAATCCCGTGCATCGATGGAATCTCACAGACCACATTGGAGACAGTTCCCCAGGGCCTCGGTGCTGATGTGCTGGCCTGGGAGCCAGGAGGCCTGCCTTGCATCTGGTTCCTTAACTGATACATGGTGGATTTGAGTAGTAGGTGCCTTGTTTTGTATGTTGCATCTTCATCTCTGTGAAAGGCAGCGATGAGCTGGGGAGGACTTGTCGGTGTTAGGATGCTTGACTCTTATTTTATCATATACATATACTTTGGGTTTTCGAGGTAGGGTCTCACTCTAGCTCAGGTTGACCTGGAATTCACTATCTAGTCTCAGGGTGGCCTCAGACTCACAGTGATTCTCCTACCTCTGCCTCCCAAGTGCTCGCTCTCTCTCTCTCTCTCTCTCTATATATATATATATATATATATTTAGACACACACACACACACACACACACACACACACACACAGAGAGAGAGAGAGAGAGAGAGAGAGAGAGAGAGAAATTGGTTCACTAGGGCCTCAGCCACTGATATTGAACTCCTGAAGCTTGCGTCACCTAGTGGGCATGTCCGACCTTACGCTTGCCTCACCTTTGAATGTCTGGCTTGCATGGGACCTGGAGAGTCGAACATGGGTCCTTACGCTTCATAGGCAAGTTCCTTAACCGCTAAGCCATCTCTCCAGCCCAGATGCTTGACTCTTTACTGAGCATCTGTGAGGGACACCACCCAGGATGGGCTTGTGGCTTGGGGTGGGGTGTCTCAGGCAAAGCCTCTGCCTTCCCGGAGCAGTGATACCGGCTCCTAAGATCAAATGTGAGCAGAGACCTGCAGGAGGAAGGTGTTGGGAGACCAGCATGCTGAGAGTGTCAATGACGCTAGGACGCTAGCAGTAGAGGAGGAGGACTTCTTTGCAGTTGGATGTGGGAAGGATTGCGGGGCTACCTGGAAGCAGGAGCCTTATGGTAAGGGCTTTGCTAGCAGGGAGGAGAGAAGGGGAAAGCTTCCATTTCCAGGTGAGACCAATTATTTATCTTGGGACCCAAGAGAGAACTATGACTCCTGGGATGCATAAAGAGGGCAGACTGGTCATGGAGGCCACCCCAGTCACTTTGGAAGAGCCCTAAGCTTTGCTTCCCTCTGCCTGGATGCCACCCTCAGGCAGCCACTCCTGAAACTTGGAAGTGTTTCCCGGGTGTTTTCACCCGCATAGTGACTTGGGGCCAGTGGTGTGGCTGCTGCGGACTCCCTTTCACATCCCTAAAATGAAGACGATAGCTGTTGTGGTATGAATGTGAAATGTCCCCTGTCTCATGTGTTTGGACACTTGGTCCCCAGCTGGAGGCTGTTTGGGAAGTTTGTGGAACCTTTAGGAGGTGGAGCCTTGAAGGAGGAAATGGGTCCCTGGGGGACAGGCCTTGAGGTTTCATAGACCAGTTCCCACTCCCTGTTTGTTCTCTACTTTTGTTAAAACATTTTTTTTTGTTTATTTTATTAACTTATTTATTTGAGAGCGACACAGAGAGAAAGATGTGGATAGAGAGAGAATGGGTGCGATAGGGCCTCCAGCCACCGCACATGAACTCCAGATGCATGCGCCCCCCCCTTGTGCATCTGGCTTATGTGGGTCCTGGGGAATCGAGCCTCGAACCGGGGTCCTTAGGCTTCCACAGGCAAGCGCTTAACCACTAGGCCATCTCTCCAGCCCTGTTCTCTACTTCTTGACTGTGGCTGAAGTGTGACCAACCAGCCCCCCAGCTCCAGCTGCCATGTATTCCCCACTACGATGGAATATATCCTCTTAAAACCATACCCAGAATAAGCCATTCCCTTCCTTGTGCTGCTTGGTGATTTTTTTTTAAATTTATTTTTATTAGTTACGGACCTGTTTGTTGGTTTGAACGTAAAATGTCTTCCATAGCTTCATGTGTTTGTGATTAGGCCTCATGCTTAATCCCCAGCTGGCAGAGTCGTTGGAGCATTGCTGGAGGAGGTTATGTTGCTAGGGGCGTGCCTTAGGGACATTATAGCCCAGCCTTGCTTGTCACACACAGCAGGGCTCACTCTCTTTACTTCTTCCCTGCTACTGTGAAGATGTGACAGCTGCTGTCTACTCCTATCGTGCTTCTCCTCCTTGATGAAACTTTCCCTCAAACTGTAAGCTGGAAACAAACCCTTCCCTCCCATAAGCTGCATTTGGTTATTGTGGTGGTTTGATTCACGTGTCCCCCATAAACTTAGGTGTTCTGAATGCTAGGTTCCCCAGCTGATGGTAATTGGAAATTAAAGCTTCCTGGAGGCACTGTATTGTTGGGGGAGAGCTTATGGGTGTTATAGCCAGTTTCCCCATGCCAGTGTTTGGCACACTCTCCTGTTCCTGTTGTCCACTTTATGTTGGCCAGGTAGTGATGTCCACCCTCTGCTCATGCCATCATTTTCCCCATGTCATCATGGAACTTCCCCTCAAGTCTGTAAGCCAAAATAAACCCTTTTGTTTTCCCCAAAGCTGCTCTTGGTCGGGTGATTTCTGCCAGCAATGCAAACCTGACTGTAACAGTAGCGTTGGTACCGAGAGTGGGGTTGCAGCTAGACACCTGACTGTGTGGCTTTGACCTTTTGGAGATGATTTTCAAGAGGAATGTGGGACGATTTGAAATCTTGGCCTAAGAGATGCCATGCAGTTCTGTAAGTACAGCTTGATGGACTATTCTGGTCAGAGTTGAAAGACCTGAATGCAGTAAGAACTATGGACTGTGAGGTTTGGCTTGTAAGAAAGAGCTTTGCCTGGACTGGGCAAGAAGCAGTTTGTGTGAGAGGCTTGCTGTTATGCCATGTCCTGAGAACTTGTGCAGGGTTTCAGAGTGTAGAAATTGACTGGTGTGTGCCAAGGGATATGGCACAGAAAGAAATCTTTGGGCTAAAACTGCCACCTGTTCAGCTGCAATTGAGAGATTACAACCATTGAGATAGGGGCAGCTGACCTGCACTGGGACAACAGAAAGACTACAGAGTCTTTTGAAGGAGCCTGAATGCTGAAGGAGTGTCCTATTCTTCAAAGTCTGCTTTATTCCCCACTGGATTAACAAATTGGCACCCTACCTGGTATTGTGGAGCATAAGGAATGCAGGAAAGAGAGGGTCATTGAGTTTGTGTTCTGGAAATGGCCATGGGCAGTGTGAAGCAGGTTTGCTGGATGCCTGCATGGAGACCCAATGGAGCCATGAAGATGAACTGTGGATTGCAGTGGAGACCCAGTGGAAATGACGGGACCATGAAATGGCTGCTAAGGAGAGCTCCGGCCCCAGATGAAGTTTTCCAGGACTGTGAGTAGCCTAGCTGGAGGGGTGGTATTGGAACTCCAGAGACTTGTTGCTGCTTAGAATTATCAGACTTGGAGAATTGTTACTGAATGGAGTTGCTGGACTTGAAGCTACAGAGTTTGATGTTTGCCCTGGTTGCTTTAAATCTTGTATTGGTTGAATAGTTGTTTGCTATGCCCAATGCCATCTTTTGCAGTGTGAATGTTTATTGTGTGTCATTATGGGATTTTTGGAGATTTTTTTTTTTGGTATTATGGCTCAGTGAAAAGATCTTGGACTATGGGAATGTTTGAACATCCTTAGGATTGATAAAAACTATGGGATTTTAAAAGTTGGACTGAATTCACTGCATTTTACATCATGGATGATTATCAGTTTATGGGGGCCAGGGATGGATTTTGGTGGTTTGATTAAGGTGTTCCCCATAAACTTAGGTGTTCTGGATGCTGGGTTCCTCAGCTGATGGTAATTGGAAATTAACACTTCCTGGAGGTGGTGTATTGTTGGGGGAGAGCTTATGGGTGTTATAGCCAGTTTTCCCCAAATCCCATGCCAGGAACTCTCCTGTTCCTGTTGTCTACCTTATGTTGGCTATGGAATGATGTCCACCCTCTTCTCATGCCATCGTTTCCCCCTGCCATCATGGCGCGTCCCCTCGAGTCTGTAAGCCAAAATAAACCTCCCCCCCCAAAAAAAAAACTGCTCTTGGTTGGGTGATTTCTGCCAGCAATGGAAACCTGACTGCAACAGTTATTTAGCCCTAATAATGAAAAGCTAACTGTTACAAGATGCTTGCTGTCAGGTCACAGTAAGACTGGAGTAGCTAATGCAGTCGCCTAGTATAATAGGCAGGTAGGTGGATAGCTGGATTAAATGAGTTAATGCCTATAAATGTTTGGCACGGTGCCTGGTGTGTGATGGATAGAGCACAGTAAACACTGGCTGCTACCACGTCATTAATACTGGGTGACATTACTGAGAACTCACTGTCCTCAGGCACTGCGCCTTACATTCTCACAAGAACCACCACATTCTATTAATAGCTCTGTAAGGAAATCATCTCTGCTTTATTCCAGATCCAAGGCACAGACAAGTTAGGTAACTTCCTCAGGGCCACACAGGTAGGCAGTGGCGGAGACACAGATTGAGCTTGGGCATCTTTGTCTTGCCCACCCTGATGTCTTGGCATGAGTGTTACCACTGAGCTTTAGAAAGAGGACTGCAAGCCGGGCATGGCGGCACACGCCTTTGATCCCAGCACTCGGGAGGCAGAGGTAGGAGGATCGCCGTGAGTTCAAGGCCACCCTGAGACTACATAGTGAATTCCTGGTCAGCCTGGGATAGAGCAAGACCCTACCATGAGAAAGCAAAATAAACAAATCAACAAGCAAACAAACCATGAAACTAAGAAAGAGGACTGCAGGTCTCAGTGGGTTCTAGGAGGAGAGAGGCGGGTGGAAGAAACATTCCAGGCATTTCCTTGTCCTTAGCCAAAGCTTGGAGCTCTTGCAGGATATACTGATCCAGGGATCAGGAATGCCATCTGCCTATTTGGGGAGGTGCAGATTTACTGTATGGGTGCAAGGTCAGGCTGTGTGGTTTACACTGGGCTTAGGATAGGGGTGAAGAAATGACAGAGACGGTGGTGGAGATGAACTCTGGACAGGTCAGAGGCAAGTGTGCGTCATATCTGTGAGGACCCATCTGGCTATCTTTGCAGCGTGGTGCACATAACTATCATTGGTCATTATAAGATGGTGGCTTCAGACTTCTAGAATTGTCAGGCCCCTGGGGAGTCCCTGAGCTCCGTCGTTCTTGGAAGCCAGTCTCCAAAGTTTCATGATCTGATATGCCTTGCTTTGGAGAAGGTGGGGGAGAAGGGTAAAGGTGCTTGCTGTGGAAGCATGAGGACCCGGGTTTGAACTCAACACCTGTAACATCTGGGCATGGTGATGCGCACCTATAATCCCTGCTCTGGGGAGACTGAGACAGGAAAATACTTAGGGCTAGCTGACCAGCTAGGTCTAGCTTAGTTGGTAAGCTCTGGGTTCAGAGAGACCTTTGTCTCAAAAGCTAAGGTGTTGGGCTGGAGAGATGGCTTAGTGGTTAAGGCACTTGCCTGTGAAGCCTAAGGACCCATGTTGACTCTTCAGTCCCACAGTAAGCCAGATGCACAGAGAGGCAAGAGCCAAGGTCATATATGCCCACTAGGTGGCGCGAGTGTCTGGAGTTCGATTTCAGTGGCTGAGGCCCTGGTGCTCCAATTCTCTCTCTCTCTCCCTCTAAAGTAAAGAAAAAAAAAATAAGGTGTAGGGTGATCGAGGAAGATGGTCCACATCAACCTCTGGCCTCTACATGCATGTTCAAACAAAACACAAGCCCTGGAAACAATAGCAGATGCCGTCAAGGCCTGGCCTAGCGTCCCAGACCCCGCCATGTTCCCACGCTGGAATAGATTTATGTTGTCAGGATCAGCCCCTGTGCCTGAGGGCTTTCTGCGAATGCCTGGAAAACAAGCAGGTGATGGATGGCTTCTAACACCCCTCCCCTGCTTGCGGGCGCAGGCTCAGCCCCTGAGCTACAGGCAAGGTGTCCACACAGGCCAGCTTCTTCCCTCTGAGATGGGGCTGACTCTGGCGCACGCTTCTGCCATTGCCCAGGGTTTCTGGGGTCAGGGCACGGATTAAGCTCCAGGTACCCAGAGCAATCACTTGCTTGGCAGCTTCTGTTTACTGTGGCTTTCTCTATTGCATCCCCTTCTTCATTCCTTTACCGGTTTCCTGGGGTCCCATTTCAAGTCCTCTGTCGCCCTGCATTGGTTGTAACGGGCACTCAAACAAGATGCCTGCTCTGGAGGAGCCCTGAGGTACTTTGAGAAATCGCAGCCTGAAGGGACCTCGACCGGCTTGAGCTGGTATCATGAGGGACTTCTGTAGTCTACTAGGGCTAAACCACAAACCCTCCATTCCGTAGATCCAGGGGCTGGAGGGCTGAGTTGAACATACCAGCCTCTGAGTTAGGTTCAGGTGAGGTCCCTCTTTCAGGTTCATGCGGGGAGTAGAGAGTGGAAGGGGTCCTCTCCTGTCCCTCCTTAACGGGACATTAATCCCAGCATAAGGGCTTCATGGGCCTAATTACCTTCCAAGGGTCCCACGTCCAAACGCCATTGCATTGGGGATCAAGACTTATCGTATGTGTTCATTTGTGGGGGAGGGAGAGACAAACATTCAGTGTGTAATGTGAGGACATCTGTCTGCTATTAACACCTTGTGAGGCACCTGGATCTGACCACCTTGCAGCAGGACTCAAGAGTTATCTTAGGAACCCACGGAGGTCAGCAGCAGTGACCTCTGTTGGCAGAGCAGGGCTAGGGCTGATGCCTCTCCACATGTGATAAAAGGGTACCCCATCCTCCAGGGTCCCTTGTACTCTTCAAGAGCTGCATGAACAAATAATTAAATAAATAAATAAAACTAATAACTAAGGAGCTAATGTATTGTGAAAATCCCGAGTAAACTGGAGAAGATTATGCAGAACACGCTGGGTGAATTATCTCAATGGTGGAAGGGACGGGGGCCAATGCCAGGACCCCTGAGCTCACTGTGTTGGGTCTGAGTACTTACTGTAGGGGACAGGGCATGGGAGTATTTTTACCTACCAGGTTTCCCAAGAGGGGACCCTCCCTCCTCCTGGCTCCATCACAGCCATTGCAGATCTGCAGTATTCACCAGGGGAAACACAGGAACGGGCCCGACATGGACGCATCCATCTTGGAACGTCCTTATCTCATTTCCATGGTCACCGGAGACAGCCAGGGAAGATAAGCAGATGTTCCAGCATTCCCCCTCGCTAGCTGCCTGCTCTATCTTTTTTTTTTTTTTTTTTTGTAAATTGAATTTAGAAGGCCTGTTTCTTAGCAACAGCAGCAGTCAGAGGATCCAAAGTCCTCCTCAGCCATTGCGGTGCCCAGAGGAGCCGCTCCATACAGGCCGTAGATAGTCTCCCATACTGGGGTTGATCCCCGTGCCACCATGAAGCCAGGCAATCCAGACGTACAATTAAGCGGGGAGAGGGTTTCCATGAGACCCAAGGCGAGGAGGAGGACCGTCGAGGACCGTCGTTGGCTCGCAGGTACCTGTCCACGACGTGTGAAGCTGGGGTGGAGGACTGAGCGTGCCTGCTCCAGCCATGACCCCAGGCAGCCATCGTCTTGGTAGCCTTGGATGAGAATCTCAGAGAGCTCAGGTCTGGTTCCAGCGACACCGTGGCGGTGCCCTTGGGCATCACACCTTTCTGAGCATAGCTTTCTACACCTGTCACATACTCAGGAATTCTCCTCACCTTGCCAAGCTGAGGGACAAACGAGACAGGGTGTGTGGTAGTTCTTCAAAAGGCTTTCCTGTGAAGCCTAAGAACTCGTGTTGGAATCTCAGGTCCCAAGTAAGCCAGACACAAAGTGACGCAAGCGTGCAATGTTGCACATGCGCCACAAGGGGGCACATGCATCTGGAGTTCATTCACAGCTACTGAAAGGTCCTTGTGCGCCCATTCTCTCTCTCTCTCTCCCTCTCTCTCAAAAGTAGAATAATATTAAAAAAGGCACTTGAGATAATGGTTATGTCAGAGGTTCCAAACTTCTCTTCTCTGGTCTGCATAGCTTCTTCCCCTCTTCTAGAGAGCAAAAAAGAAGAAAGAAAGAAGGAAAAAAAAACCTAGATTCTGGGAAGGGCTCACATCTCCTGACCTGCATGCAGTAAACTCTAAGTGGAGATGTCTCCAGGCTTGTGGAAGGGGAAGAGGAGGAAAAAAGCTGCCTGTCCAGACCTGGGGTCACAGCCGCAAAGGCACTTTGGAACCACAGAAAGGCAGAATCTTGGGTGTGAAGGGCCCTGAAGGCTTTTACGTGCATATCCACTAGTTCCTGGATCCCTGACTGCTTCTGCTGAACGCTGATGGCCCACAGGTCATCATGGGGTTTTGTAATTTGTGGAATTAGTTTGCTAGTAGCTACAAATTAGGATTTCACATGAAAGTTCCATTTCCAGCTCCTTTGAGTAATCATAAGGAGCCACTTACACCACATTTGTCTACAGCTGAGCAGGTACGGCTCCATTTGCACTCTTGAGCTTTGCAAGCAAGCGCCTATAACCACTGAGCCATCCCTCCAGCCTGGTCACAGCCGTTATACTCCCGGATGCCTGCTGGTAGAGACTCTTTGCTCATTCCTTATCTAAGCTGGCCCTCATAAGTCCCTAAGTTTGAGACCCTTGCTTTACCAGCAACCCCTTGTATGTCTGTAAGATAGAGATGCCTACAAAAATCTACCTGAGAGCTGGAGAGATTGGCTCAGTGGTTAAGGCACTTGCCTGCACAGCCAAAGGACCCAGGTTCGATCCCCCAGGATGCACATAAGCCAGGTGCACAAGGAGGTGCACATGCATCTGGAGTTCGTTTGCAGTGGCTGGAGGCCCTTGCATGCCTATTTTCTCTCTCTGTCTGCCTCTTTCCCCCCCTCTCTTCCCCCCCTCTTCTCCCCTTCTCTTCCCCTTCCTCCATCCCTCTCATAAATAAATAAATAAAAAATAAAAAAATCTACCAGAAATCACGATGATGATGAAGATGAAGTAAATCCATGCATGTAAAGTGTCTGACACAAGACAGGAGTTAAAAAAAATACTGGGTTTCACACACACATACACACACACACATATATATATATACCACACTTTTTGGTTATTTATTTATGAGAGAAAGAGGAGAGAAAGGGCATGCCAGGGCCTTTAGGCACTGCAAATGAACTCCAGACTCATGGGCCACCATGTGCAACTGGCTTATGTGGGTACTGGGGAATTGAACCTGGGTCATTAGACTTCACAGGCAAGTGCCTTAACCACTAAGCCACCTCTTCAGCCCCACACTTCCTTTCCAGTTGATGGGTCTGGGGTCTGAGAACTGGCATGTGTCTGGAAACTGGGTGAGGACTGTTTCTTTCTCACTGGGTGAATCTAAGCTCAGCCTTCTGCCCACCCGTTCTTCATCCCCTTTGACTTTCCATGTTACGGAGGCCCCATTGGATCATGACAACCCCATGTTGTGTGAAGTACTTCCACGGCTTAGGCGCCAGCAAATCTTTCTGGAAAAGTTCCAGCAGTAGATAATAAATATTTTAGGCTTTGCAGCTATAGGGTCACTTCCACAATGACTTCATTTTGCTACTCTAGTTCAAGACCAGCTGCAAATGGTATGTAAACAAATGGGCACAGCTGGCCAATAAAACTTTGATTTTCAAAACAGGTGGTGAGGGCTGGAGAGATGGCTTAGTGGTTAAAGCGCTTGCCTGCAAAGCCTAAGGATCCCATGTTTGACTCTCCAGATCCCATGCTTGCCAGATGCACAGAGGTGAGGCAAGCGCAAGGTCGCACACGGCCACTAGGTGGTGCAAGTGCTTGACGTTTGATTGCAGTAGCTGAGGCCCTGGTGTGCCAATCCTCTCTCTGTGTGTCTCTCTTCCTCTTTCTCTCTCTCTAAAAACAAAATAAATAAAAAGTTGGTGAGCAGGCTCTGCTGGCAGGTCATAGTTGCTGACCCCGGTGAGGAGGCCTGCTGCCTTCCAGACATCCCAACTTTGATTCCCATAAAGCAATGATGGCCACTCTGCTGGTTTATTTATTTATTTATTTTGGAAGCAGGGTCTCACTCTAGCCCAGGCTGACCTAGAACTCACTCAGTAGGAGCCCAGGCTGGCCTTGAATTCATAGTGATTCTCCTACATCAACCTCTTAAGTGCTGAATGCTGGAATTACAGGCATGCACCACCATGCCCAGCTCACTCTGCTTCCTCCACCTCATGCTGTGGACTTGGACCAGGGCCTTGAACTTGCTAGGCAAGCTCTCTTCCACTGAGCTAAATCCCCAACTGCCACTTTGCCTTTGAGAGTCAGTGCCATCTATCTCTGCCAGTTTTTCTTTTTTTATTGATGATTTTTATATATGTACATAATGTATTTTGATTATAGTCTCTTTCTATCACTCTCTTGCCCCCACTACCCTATGCCCCCTTCATTGAACCCCTTCCTCCCTCTAACTTTATTTTTTACTGTATTTTTATTTTTACTTACTTTTTATTTGAGAGAGAGAGAGAAAGAGAATTGGCACGCCAAGGCCTTAGCCACTGAAATCGAACTCCAGACACTTGTGCCACCTAGTGGGCACGTGCGACCTTGTGCTTGCCTCACCTTTGTGTCTCTGGCTTGCGTGGGATCTGGAGAGCCGGACATGGGTCCTTAAGCTTTGCAGGCAAAGGCTTTAACTGCTAAGCCATCTCTTTAGCCCATCTTTACTGTTTTTTTTTTTAATTTTTTAAAAAATTTATTTGCAAGCAGTAAAAGAGCAAAAAGAGAGTGATAGAGAGAGAGAAGAGAGAGAGGGAGAGAATGGGTGCACCAGGACCTCCAGGTGCTGCATAGGAACTTCAGATGCATGTGCCACTTGCATCTGCCTTTATGTGGGTACTGGGGACTTGAACCTGGGTTGCTAGGCTTTGCAGGTAAGCAGCTTAACTGCTGAGACATCTCTCTAGCCTACTCTTTACTTTACTTTTTTTTTTTTTTTTTTTGGTTTTCAAGGTAGGGTCTCATTCTAGCCCAGGCTGACCTGGAATTCACTATGTAGTCTTAGGGTGGCCTCAAAGTCATGGAGGTCCTTCTACCTCTGCCTCCCGAGTGGTGGGATTAAAGGCGTGCACCACCATGCCTGGCTTCTTTACTATTTTTTTAAACTTTATTTTTTTTTCTTTAATTTTTTTTTTATCAGCAACTTCCATGATTATAAAAAATATCCCATGGTAATGCCCTCCCTCCCCCCACTTTCCCCTTTGAAACACCATTCTCCATCATATCTCTTCCCCCTCTCAATCAGTCTCTCTTTTATTTTGATGTCTGATCTTTTCCTCCTATTATGATGGTCTTGTGGAGGTGGTGTCAGGCACTGTGAGGTCATGGATATCCAGGCCTAAACTTTATTTTTATTTATTTATTTGGGAGAGAGAGAGAGAGAGAGAGAGAGAAAGATGCAGAGAGAGGAAGACAGAGAATGGGTGTGCCAGGGGCTCTAGTCACTGCAAACAAACTCCAGACACATGTGCTGCCTTGTGCATCTGGCTTGCGTTGGTCCTGGGGAATCGAACTGGGGTCCTTTGGCTTTGCAGGCAAAGGCCTTAACCGCTAAGCCCTTCGCTCTTTACTATTTTTTTTTTTTAAAGGTGTTTGGAAAAGTTTATTGCTTTCTTTTCTTTTCTTTTTTTTTATGTTGCTAATCTCCTTTACCTTTTCTTTACTATTTTGATGCTTTCATTTTTGCCTTCCTTCATGATAATATGTTGATGAGCCCAATATTGTGCAGGTAGCAATACGGTAGCTGCTGTCAGGTCATGAATGCAGCGACCACCATGTGTCCAGAATGCATCCTTCCGAAGCTCTCCTCCCCCAACCTCTTATTCTTAGGTTCTTTCCACTGCCCCTTCCGAAATGGTCCCTGGGCCCTGGTGAGTGTGACAGAGCCGTCTTTTTCAATGCGGACCATTTAACTGTCCCTTCTTAGAACGTTGACGAGTTTGGGTCTGCCAGCAGGCCCCGCCATCTGTGAAAGGAAGCTTCCTCTTCCCTTCTGCGCATGCTCAGCATTCCAGCTCGCCAGCGGGGAGCAGTGATACCCAAGCACCTCTCACTCTCAGCGAGGCCAGCCTCGCCTCCCCAGTGCGCCCCTCACTCCGGAGAAGATGGAGTGCCTCTGCATTCTTGCAAGGACTGGAGGGTGCGGATGCCCGCATCTCAGCCGTCTGCACCTTGGGCCTGCATCTTTTCTTACTGAGGCAAAATTCACATCATGTGAGATCAAGATTTTTTTTGTTGTTGTTGTTGCATGTGTGTATATGTGGAAACCAGGGTTTTCCTCAGTGGCTCTCCGCCTTGTTCTTTGAGATGGGGTCTCTCGCTAAACCTAGAGCTCACCCATTCATCTAGACTAGCTAGCCAGCGAGCCTCAGGGATTCTCCTGGCTCTGTTACCTCCCCAGCTCTGGGATTACACAGGTTTTTCTCCATGTCTAGCATTTTTTATTTTTTATTTTTTGGTTTTTCGAGGTAGGGTCTCACTCTAGCTCAGGCTGACCTGGAATTCATCTGTAGTCTCAGGGTGGCCTCGAACTCACAGCGATCCTCCTACCTCTGCCTCCCAAGTGCTGGGATTAAAGGCGTGACCATGCCCGGCCCTTCATTACTTTTTTTTTTGTATTTTTTATGAGAGAGAGAGAGAGAGAGAGAGAGAGAGAGAGAGAGAGAGAATTGGTATGCCAGGGCCTCTGGCCACTGCAATTGAACTCGAGACGCGTGAGCCACCTTGTGCGCATGTGCGACCTTCCATGCTTGCATCACCTTGTGTGTCTGGCTTATGTGAGATCTAGAGAGTCAAACACCAGGCCTTAGGTCTCACAGGCAAGCACCTTAACTGCTAAGCCATCTCTCCAGCCCACCTCCTTCTTGTTATAGGTGAACAATACTTTATTATGTCTATCTCATGTATCGGTGTATGTATGCATCTGGAATGTGTTATTTCTCTAGCATTTGCCTACCTGTCATCTATATGTCTATCATCTACCATGTACGTACGTATGTATGTATCTAATCTATCACATATCTATGTACCTTCACTATCTATCTATCTATCTATCTATCTATCTATCTATCTATCTATCTATCTATCTATCTAATCTATCTATCTATCTATCTATCTATCTATCTATCTAATCTATCTATCTATCTATCTATCTATCTATCTATCTATCTATCTATCTATCTATCTATCTAATCTATCTATCTATCTATCTATCTATCTATCTATCTATCTATCTATCTATCTATCTATCTATCTATCTATCTATCTATCTATCTATCTATCTATCTAATCTATCTATCTATCTATCTATCTATCTATCTATCTATCTATCTATCTAATCTATCTATCTATCTATCTATCTATCTATCTAATCTATCTATCTATCTATCTAATCTATCTATCTATCTATCTATCTATCTAATCTATCTATCTATCTAATCTATCTATCTATCTATCTATCTATCTAATCTATCTATCTATCTATCTATCTATCTATCTATCTATCTATCTATCTATCTATCTATCTATCTATATCTATCTATCTATCTATCTATCTATCTATCTATCTATCTATCTATCTATCTAATCTATCTATCTATCTATCTATCTATCTATCTATCTATCTATCTATCTATCTATCTATCTATCTAATCTATCTATCTATCTATCTATCTATCTATCTATCTAATCTATCTAATCTATCTATATATCTATCTATCTATCTATCTATCTATCTATCTATCTATCTATCTATCTATCTATCTATCTATCTATCTATCTAATCTATCTATCTATCTATCTATCTATCTATCTATCTATCTATCTATCTATCTATCTATCTATCTATCTATCTATCTATCTATCTATCTATCTATCTATCTATCTATCTATCTAATCTATCTATCTATCTATCTATCTATCTATCTATCTATCTATCTATCTATCTATCTATCTATCTAATCTATCTATCTATCTATCTATCTAATCTATCTATCTATCTATCTATCTATCTATCTAATCTATCTATCTATCTATCTATCTAATCTATCTATCTATCTATCTATCTATCTATCTATCTATCATCTACATGTTTATTTCCTTTTGTTATCCCCTCATCCATTGATTGACACGTTTTGGCTATTATTTTTAGTGCTACCATGAACACTTGTGCACATACACTCGTCTGAATATCTGTCTTAAGTTGGTTTTGGTAGCTAGGAATACTGGCACACACACCTGTAACCCCAGCACGAGGGAGGCTAAGGCCAAAGAATTGAGAGTTCAAGGCTACTCGGGGCTACATTGTGATTTGTAGGCCAGCCGTCATGTTATTGGGGGGAATAAGATCAAAATACTTTATATACATACATGAAAGCATCAAAAAATAAATTTTTAAAAAAGTTAAGAAGGAAAGAAAATATTCAAAAGGCCAGCAGCTATGTGAAAAGAAGCTCAGCCACCATTGGTCATTTGGGGCTTCTATCATCCCACAGGAAGGGGCGGGCCCTTGCAGCAGGCTCTAGGGCCTCAGGCAGATTAGAAATTTAAGGGGCTCAAGTGTATCTACTTAGCTATCTCTGTTAAATTCCAGGGTTCCAGTTCTTCCCATCAGGACCTTAATTTTGCTGTGTGAAACTTGCTGGCCCGAAAAGGCAACTTTTCTAACGTCCTGCTCCTCTTGCAATTATGGTCTGTGTCTGGTCTCAGCTTCATCTGCTGTCCAACTGCAGGAGGTGAAGATCTCTTTAAACACATTCAAGGAGCCCCCCCACCTCTCACAGTGGCTTTAACTCAGCGATTGATTGCCTAGCGGGTCATTTTCTCTCTCCAAAGCATGGAGTGTTTGGCAACAGCTACCCAAGTGGAGAGTCCTGGTGCCTTCTCTCCCATCTCTCACAGACTCTGGGGCTATGCATACCTGTCTCCCTGGAGCCTGGCCCAGGCCCACCTGTGAAAGTTACAGCCATGGCATTGTTCTCACGTGGCTCTGGACACCCACTTCTCCGCTTGCTTCCACACTAAGTGATGCTCCTTGGAATTGCCCTCTTAGATCGACTTCCTACGATCACCTGGGCCCCTGCTGTCTTAGGTTGGTTCTCTGCACCCGAGAAGGAGTTCAGGCCGTGCTCCTCAGAACAACCTGTTAAAGAGGAAGTGATTCAAGACAGGCGCCAGGACGGATCTGAGCACCACAGTCTGGGTTTGGCACCGTCATAATGTCATCTGATGGACTTTTTTTATGTTTTTAAAATACTCCTATTTATTTATTTATTTTTGAGAGAGAGAGAGAGAATTGGTGCACCAGGGCACCAGCCACTGCAATCGAACTCCAGACATTTGCACCACCTTGTGCACCTGGCTTATGTGGGTCCTGGGAAATTAAACCTGGGTCCTTAGACTTCACAGACAAGCGCCTTAACCGCTAAGCCATCTCTCCAGCTGCATAAACAATTTTTCAATATTTTTAATTTTTTTTTCATTTATATATTTGAGAGAGAGAGAGAGAGAAGGAGAGAGAAAGAGGCAGATAGAGAATGGGCACGTCAGGGCATCCAGCCACTGCAAACAAACTCCAATGCGTGTGTCCCCTTGTGCATCTGGCTTATGTGGGTCCTGGGGAGTTGAACCTGGGTCCTTTGGCTTTGCAGGCAAATGCCGTGACCTCTAAGGCATCCCTCCAGCCCAGTGACTGTCTTCTTCTTTTTTTTTTTTTAAACCAACCCACTAGCCCTATGAGAGTTTTGCTTCCTTGCCTCCTCTGCACCACCTGGTATGGTAGTCTTTGACATGTTAGCATTGTGGCACATGCTCGGGATGGGCATTGAGGGTAGAGCCTTTGAGTTGTCTATTGGGTTGGACCTAGGATATGAGACAGAGAGGAGATGAGTAGCCCACAAATATTGAACAAACGTCCTGGCACGATTCTAGGGCTGGATGGAGAGTGAAGAACAGGACCCAGATGATCTCTTTTCCTTCCATTCCACGTCGGGTTGAGGAAGCCTAGGCCTGCATGGGGCTTTGGCGGGGCATGAGGAGGCCAAGACAGCAAGTGCAGGGGATGAAGGCGGTGAAGACAGTTGTGCAGAGGGTAACATCAGGCTCTTTGGTGTAGGAATTGGCTCACCTGGTCTAGATTCCCCTGGCCAGGTCACGTCACTGCACTGAGCAGCACTTTTCTTTTTTAATCCACAGAGTGGGAGTGAGATCTTACTAACGCGTGACCAGATCCAGAGGTTTCCTAGTTTGACTCTAGCCAAGATACTGAATTCACTGGGCTGGAGAGATGGCTTAGCGGTTAAGCACTTGCCTGTGAAGCCTAAGGACCCCGGTTCGAGGCTTGATTCCCCAGGACCCACGTTAGCCAGATGCACAAGGGGGCACACGTGTCTGGAGTTCGTTTGCAATGGCTGGAGGCCCTGGCGTGCCCATTCTCTCTCTCTCTCCCTCTCCCTCTTTGTCTGTCACTCTCAAATAAATAATAATAAATAAACAAAAAATTAAAAAAAAAAGATACCAAATTCACTCCCTCACTTGTAGTCTCCGATATCCTCAGAAGGCAGCCCCGGGGTTCAGTGGCATTACATTCCTACCCTCTCCTGCTGCCCCCTAGGTGCAGACTCAACCTGCGGGCCCCAGTGCAGGCGAGGGGAACAACAGGCCTGCTGGCCGCTTTTATTTTAAGAGCCTCCCCTGGAAGATGGCTCAGACTCCATGGGGAGCTGAAGTCAGGCTATATTTAGGAGGCACAGCTGCGTCCCACTATGTCTCCTGCGTCACTGGGTTTGAGTCCTCCTGGTGTTCAGAGTGAACACATCGCTGTGTGAGTGTGTTTTTTCCCCCTCCTGTCCCCCGACCCCCAGGAGCAGCAGGCTCTATTGCTTCTGCACCATTGCTCTGTGACGAGGGGCAGGAGGGGCTCAACCTGCCAGCAACTCTGGTTTCTGCCTCACTGTGGCACTCACAGCTGAGATTGTGGCTCTTGTGGGTGCCCCGTGTGTAGCCATAGCAACCACCATGAGCACATTGGCTTCATATTTCTTGTTTACCCAAATGCTCTTCCAACCAGCACTGACCGCAACCTCCAGATGGGTCTGGGATGTGGCACCTTCAGTCACGGTCCTCGTGTTCTGGGCACGGGAACTGGGGGACAGAGAAGTGCTGCACTTTTCTTAAAGACATCATGTGGGTGAGGACATGAATCAGGTTGTGGTTGTCACATTAAATGTGCAGGCATGGGCTGGAGGGATGGCTTAGTGGATGAGGCGTTTGCCTAGAAAGCCAAAGGACCCAGGTTCGATTCCCCAGGACCCATGTTAGCCAGATGCACAAGGGGGCACTTGTGTCTGGAGTTCACTTGTAGTGGCTGGAGGCCCTGGCGTGCCCATTCTCTCTCTCCTTTCTTTCTCTCTTTCTTTCTTTCTTTCTTTCTTTCTTTCTTTCTTTCTTTCTTTCTTTCTTTCTCCCTCTTTCTCTGTCAAATAAATAAATAAAAATATTTTTTAAAAATGCACAGGCACGTGGCCCTTGGCCTAGCTTGCTCTTCTGTCTGCCTGCATGCATTCAACTTCTCCTAGGAGGCCCCAGAGTTCTCTTAGGAAGCCCTCTCTGGTGTCTCCGGATGACTGTGATTCACGGGCATTTTATAGTGCAATGCGAAATACGACGGGGGGGGGGGGGCAGAATGGGGCAGAGCACCATTGCAATAATCATCGGGCTTCTCTCGCTGCATCCCAAATTTCTTCCCATCATTGCCCAACTCCCTGCCTCAGCTGCTCTAGGCTATACCAACACATAGTAGGTACTTAGAAAGGTCTGACTATGTTGTATTCCAACCACATTCCCTCTCCGGAAGGTCCCCAGAGGTCCCCAGAGCCTGCACAGTGCGCTGGAGGTGCAGGTCCTAGGGAGGAGGGAGGGTACGGGCTCAAGGCAGGGGTCTACCAGGATGGCCCTTTGTAACTGGCCTAGAAGTAGACAATGATAGTGGGCATGCAGCCAGGACCCATCCTACTGTTGCCAAGGCAATGGGAATGGAGATGAATCTGGCACTGAGAAAGGCTGTGTTAGCTTAGTTCTAGGTGGTGTCAAGTGGACTATTTTGCTATGGGGAGGACTTCATGGCCTATGGCAAGATGGTCACGTGGGCCTTGGGTTGTGAGCCGTGCCACTTGGGCTGGCCGTCACATGGAGGTCAGTCTTGTAGGACGCAGTCTGGCCTTATTCTAGGTCTTCAGGGGAGTGACTTCATCTGCAGAGTAGGAGAGGGAGCATCTCTGGATGGTTCTGTGTCCTCCTGGGGATGGGCAGTCACTGCCGTGGCTCCGTCTTGCTCCTCAGTACTGTGAACACTCTGGCTTGTGGACCGTGGGTCAAAGGAAGAAGCTTGGGAAAGCTGGTGGCAACGGTGTGCAAAGATATTGTTGTCATTCATGCTCCATTTATGCCACATTCCAGGAGGAAAGTCCCACTTGAGACTTCAGTTACCTTTGCGCCTCAATAACATGGGGTAAAGATTTGCAGAGAGGTTTAATGGACATGCTTAATGTCACCTTGTTTAGCCCCACAGTCCTGCTTTACAACCTTTGTTTAACAAGATGTGCATATAACTGGATTTTTTTATTTTTATTTTTTTTTTGAGGTAGGGCTTCTAGCCCAGGCTCACCTGGAATTCACTATGTAGTCTCAAGGTAGCCTCAAACTCATGGAGATCCTCCTACCTCTGCCTCCCAAGTGCTGGGATTAAAGGCGTGTGCCACCATACCTGGCTATAATCTGAATTTTTTAAATATAGTTTTTATATTTTTATTTATTTATTTGCAAGGGGGGAGGAGAGAGAGAGAGAGAGAGAGAGAGAGAGAGAGAGAGAGAGAGAGAGAGGAGACATAGAGAGAATGGGTGCTCCAGGGCCTTTAGCCACTGAAAATGAACTCTAGATGCATATGCCACTTTGTGCATCTGGCTTTATGTGGGTACTGGGGAATAGAACCCAGGTCGTTAGACTTTGTAGGCAAGCGCCTTAACCACTGAGCCATCTCTCCAGCCTGAAATTTTAGTTAATTAATTAATTTTATTTTGAGAGAGAGAGAAGAGAGAGAGAGAGACAGAGGGAATGGACATGCCAGGACCTTCAGCCTGCTGTGAACAAACTCCAGATGCTTATGCCCCTTTGTGTGCATGTGAGACATTGTGCACTTGCTTCACTGCATCTGGTTATGTGGGACCTGCAGGTTTGAACACGAGTTCTTAGGCTTTGCAGGCAAGCACCTTAACTGCTAAGCCATCTCTCTAGACCCCCCAATTTTTAAAAATATTTTTAAAATTTTTTTGTTCATTAGTTATTTATTTATTTGAGAGTGACAGACAGAGCGAGAAAGGCAGGTAGAAAGAGAGAGAGAATGGGCGTGCCAGGGCTTCCAGCCACTGCAAACGAACTCCAGATGCGTGCGCCCCCTTGTGCATCTGGCTAATGTGGGTCCTGGGGAATCGAACCTCAAACTGGGGTCCTTAGGCTTCATAGGCAAGCGCTTAACCGCTAAGCCATCTCTCCAGCCCCCCAATTTTTTTTTGTTTTTTTCGGTTTTTTGAGGTAGTGTCTCAATCTAGCCCAGGCTGACTTGGAATTTACTATGTAGTCTCAGGGTGGCCTCGAACTCATGGTGATCCTCCTACCTTTGCCTCCCAGTGCTGGGATTAAAGGCATGCGCCACCACGCCCGGCTCCAATTTTTTTCAATAAGGAAAATTCCATTTGTTCATTGGTTTTGCTCCATTCCTCAAATTTGAGGTAGGATCTCCCTCTAGCTCAGGCTGACCTGGAATTCACTATGTAGTCTCTCCTACTTCAGCCTCCCAAGTGCTTGGATTAAAGGTATGCATACCACCATGCCCAGGAGAGAGAGAGAGAGAGAGAGAGAGAGAGAGAGAGAGAGAGAGGTAGTGGGCGATGGGCACCCCAGGGTCTTTAGCCACTGCATTCCAGATGCATGCAACACTTTCCACATCTGTATTTAGGTGGCTACTGGGGAACTGAACTCAGGTCCTGAGGCTTTGCAGGCAAATCTTTCGACTGAGCCATCTTTTCAGCCTGCCATGGGTTTTTTTTTCTTCCCATGATCATTAAGAGAAGTTTAAGGCAATATGGCCAATGGAAACTTCTCCATCCTATAGCCAAACAGTGAACGTCAATCAGCAAACCCTGAGAGGTAGCAAGAAAGCTGCTCTGAAGGGAGAGAGGGACGAATCTTCAGGTGAAACAAGAACTTTGTAAGAAGGGGGAATAATGGCTTTCTCTAAGTTGAGTTTTGCAAACTCAAATTTTTATATGTTGGAGATTAAACAGTGATGCCAGGTATATCTGTGTGTACATATGCTCCTCTGTGTGTGTGTGTGTGTGTGTGTGTTGATGTGTGGGTCTGTGTGCACCTGCTGTCTGGATTTATACATGACTTTCGTTTAGTTAGTTGAGTTTTTAAAAAGAATGATTAGGGCTGGAGAGATGGCCTAGCGATTAAGGTGCTTGCCTGCGAAGCCTAAGGACCATGTTCAAGGGTCCAGATTCCAGGCAAGCCAGACACACAAAGTGAGGCAAACACAAGATGGCACATGCCCACTAGGTGGCATAAACATCTGGAGTTCCATTACAGTGGCTGGGGCCCTGACACACCAATTCTGTGGTTAAGCGCTTGCCTGTGAAGCCTAAGGACCCTGGTTTGAGGCTCAATTCCCCAGGACCACATAAGCCAGATGCACAAGGTGGCATATGCATCTGGAGTTTATTTGCAGTGGCTGGAGACCCTGGCATGCCCATTCTCTCTCTTAAAAAAATTTTTTTTTGTTTATTTTTATTTATTTGAGAGCAACAGACAGACAGAGAGAGAGAAAGAGGCAGAGAAAGAGAGGGAGAGAGAATGGGCACACCAGGGCCTCCAGTCACTGCAAATAAACTCCAGATGCATATGCCACCTTGTGTATCTGGCTTATGTGGGTCCTGGGGAATTGAGCCTCAAACCAGGGTCCTTAGGCTTCACAGGCAAGTGCTTAAGCACTAAGCCATCTCTCCAGCTCTCTCTTGCTCTTTTTTTAAAATAAAATAAGCCAGGCGTGGTGGCGCACGTCTTTAATCTCAGCACTTGGGAGGCAGAGGTAGGAAGATTGCCATGAGTTCGAGGCTTCCCTGAGACTACAGTGTGAATTCCAGGTCAGCCTGGGCCAGAGTGAGACTCTACCTCAAAAACAAAAACAAAACAAAACAGAACAAAAAAAGAATATTTACTTCTTTTATGAGAATAAGGACCAGCAGGGATTGATTTTGGAAGTCTCTGAAGGTTCTAGTCATCTGGAGGTCTTGTGTTTTGGTGAATCCCAGTTTCCCAAACTTTTAGTTTGCACAAATACATTCAATGAATGCAGTGATCACACACTTACTGTGTTCCAGGCACTCAGGCCTCAGGGGAGGACGGCATTGACGACCTCCAGGAGGTTGGAGCTTACCAGACATGAGAAGACGGAAAGACGGTGGCAAACCTTTTCTAAGGGGATTCCTCAGAGGGCAAGGATGATTCGGGAGGGGGGAGATAGGGCACCAGGAGCTGAGAGTCCAGCCCGTCTTAGGAAGGACGCAGCAGTTAAGCCCACTTGGGACACGAGGGCTGTGTAGACCTTCCCCAAGACTTTGGGAGAGGGTGCTCCTAATGCTGACCAGGGCTGGCCCTTGCACAGGAGGGAAGGGCTGACCAAGTGCCCTTCGGTGAGGAGGCTGGAGAAGGAAGTGGCTGCAGGTTTCCTCTAGTCATCTGGCAGATGCCACTACCTGGGGCTCGTTTATAGAAGGTGTTCCCTTAGCGAGGCTTTTCCTGTGTGTGTGTGTGTGTGTGTGTGTGTGTGTGTGTGGTGCCATGCTCTCTGAGGAAACCCCCCCCCCCTTCTGCCCATAGTGCATGTGGGTCCTTTTACTCCTCCGTGGTGGGGACACATGCTGCCCTGGAGCCTGGAAGACACACTCTCAGCATGCCACTCTGCGGCCCCACGGAGGCCCTGTTCCAAGAGCACTGGAAAAGTAATCACAACAGTTTTTATTAGCAAAAGAACAGCAGGATCCCTTCTGCTGCCCATATGGACGGATCCCGATGGGTATTCATGAAGCAGTTTGCCGCGGGAACAGCCGTGCTTAAAACTCCTCGTCCAATTACCTTTGAACTTGCTGGTTTTTTTTTTTCTTTCCCCCTGCAGTGGCTGCTGCTGTATGCAAAACATCTCATATTCTGTTTCTCCCGGGGAGGGAGGTGTCTCACTTCTTCCCTGTAGGCTGAGTAGTGGAGAGAGGGAGACAGGACCCATTTTGGGGCCTGGTCACTCATTATCAGGGTCACAGTGGTTTATTAAGTCTTTTTTTTTTTTTTTTTTGGTTTTTTGAGGTAGGGTCTCACTCTAGCCCAGGCTGACCTGGAATTCACTATGGAGTCTCAGGGTGGCCTCGAACTCACGGTAATCCTCCTACCTCTGCCTCCCGAGTGCTGGGATTAAAGGCGTGCGCCACCACGCCCGGCTTTATTAAGTCTTTATCTCGTATCAAATCGCTCAGTTGACTGAAGCCAGCCACAGCTTCCGGAAAGGCCCCTCGAGTCTGTTGGGATTTAGGAGGAAGGGAGATTCTGCAAAGGTCCCCAGTGAATTGCTTACTGGCGTGCACCCCGCTTTCTGGCCGTGTCTGCATGCTGTTCGGAGAGCAGCACCACCTGGCCTGGGTTCTTATAGTCATTCCTGATTCCACACACCCTTCCCATGGTACCTAGTGCTGTGCGGACGGTGTACTTGATTCCGGGAAAGAAAGTGGCAGTTTGGTGTTTGGAGGACAAAAATGGATGAGGGCTGCTGGAGACAGACAGCTCAGTTGGTAAAGTGCTTGCCTTGCAAGGCGAGGACTTGAGCTCCATTCCCAGCACTCATGTAACAGTGCCAAGCACAGTGGCGCATGCCTGTAAGCCCAGTGCTGGGGAGGCGGAGAGGGTGGAGACTGTCTAGGGTTCACTGGCCAGTCTCGCCTCATTAGTGAGCTCCATGCCAGCGAGAGACCCTATCTCCAATAAAGGTGTACAGTGCTGCAAAGCCTAAGGACCCGGGTTCGATTCCCCAGTGCCCACATAAAGCCAGATGCACAAGGCGGCACATGCGTCTGGGGTTTGTTTGAAGTGGCTAGAGGCTCCTAGTGTGCCCATTCTCTCTCTCTTTTTCCTCAGTGTTTAGCTTTTTAAATTTTTTATTTTATTTATTTGAGAGAGAGAAAGAGGGAGGGAGGGAGGGAAGGAGAGAGAGAGAGAGAGAGAGAGAGAGACAGAGAGAGAGAGAGAGAATGGGAGCGCCAGGGCCTCTAGACACTGCAAACGAGCTGCAGACGCATGCGCGCCCTTGTGCATCTGGCTTATGTGGGCCCTGGGGAATTGAACGTGGGTCCTTAAACTTTTCAGGCAAGAGCCTTGACCACTAAGCAATCTCTCTAGACCCCTCATGCTGGCCTCTAAAGGCCCAGGTGTGAGGCCTAGTGGAACTTCCTGAGCCTAGCTAAAGTTTGGTGATCTGCCTCTGGCCAGACGTGACTCAGCAAGACGCCTAATGGCTTCTTACCTGCTACCTCCACATGGGAGTTAGAATTATCATTTCAATAGTCACAGTTTACTATTGGCCCTTACCTTTCCCCACCATCCTACAATCCCCGCCTTCACCCCCAACATTATATAGGCAACTGTTCATAGCAATAAATCGAGTTCCTGCTTCTACAAGACTCCCGACTCAGTGTGGTTTTTCTCCGGTGGCCAGGAGAGGTCTGAGTCGTCGGACGCTCATCTCCTCCTCAGCCCCTCGGGAGGAACCAGCGGGCCTGGTCCTTCCCTCGGCACTACCTGCCCCCGCCGGCGGAGCCCGGCATCTGGCGCCTAACGTGCGGCTCTTGGAATCCGGCAGACTAGTGCCCCCTGAGAGACATTCGTTGAGGAGGTCAATCGGTGTACATATGCGGGTGAGCGTACCCCTATAAGTAGTCTTTATATTTAATGTGCTAAACTTTGCTTCTATAACCTGTACTTGTTGATCAACGTCTCTTTGTTCTCTTTCTCTTTCCTTTCACTTTTAGTTTGCAGACAAGCTACATCTGCGGCTTTTGTACAGCATGTTTACATATCTTTTGGATCCTTGTGGTTGTATTGTACTCATGTGTATGTGGGTTGCTATTGCCCTAATTTTATGGACATTTTTCTCTCAACTTTATAATGTGGGACAGTCTAACTGTAAATCCAATCCTGCCTTAGAATCTCTCAGGGCACTCCTAAAGAGTAGAGGGCTTAATTTGACTGATAATCAGGCTCAACAGACCTGGGATTGCCTTCTCAAACTGGCGCCATGGCTGCCGGAAGGAAATCTCTTTGATTGGGACACGTGGGATAGGGTAGAGGCCCTTGTTTGTCGGGCACATGTGGAGAAGGGTCAAATACCCCCCTCAGGGGTCCTCCCTATGATCTCAGCCCTCAAGGCCTGCTTCCCTCCAAGGCCAACCAAACATAAACAAAAGACAGAAGAAAAAGATAATATACAGCCTAATCCAGCTACTCCTCCTGGAGATACAGCTTTAAAAAAACCCCAAAAGGATGCATCTTTATGCTCCTCACTCGATCCCTTTGAGAGTGCTCCCTGGCCTTCCGGGGGACCTCCTCCACCTCCTCCATCAACTAACCCTTTCTGGACCCCCTCGGCCCCTCCTTCATATTCGGCCGCCGAGACCCCCTCAGCCCCTCCATATTCGGCAGCCAAGCCGTCAGAAAATAAAGCTACTTTTTTATTTCCCGTCAATCTAAATCCTGGGGGCAATCGCCCTGCTGCCTGGTATCCGTGGGAAGCTCAGGACCTTAAGGAGCTTAAAAAAGCGGTCTCGGAGGATGGACCCAACTCTCCTTGGGCTGAGACCCTATTACAGGGCCTTGCCCATCAACCTTGTACAACCCAAGATTGGAAAAATCTAGTCAGGGCTGTCTTGTCAGGTCCCCTATACATTAAGTGGTGTGCCTTTTTTAGAGATGAATGCCATGCACAGGCAGAACGAAACCAAAATCAACAGCCCCCTGTGCCGATAACTTTTGGGATGCTCTCTGGTACCTCTGATCAATATGCTACAGGCACTCAACAGGCGGCTATACCTGACCCATATAGGGACCAGGTCAGGGCACTGGGCTTGGCGGCATGGAAAAAGCTTGATGAGGGACCCTCTGAAACTCCCCTTATGAGTATTACTCAAAAACCATCTGAGGATTTGGCTACATTTATAGATAGGGTGGAAAAAAGTCTCCAAAGAAAATTTCCCCCAGGGGCATTACGGGATCAGTTTACTAAAATGTTGGTCTGGGATGGGATGACGGCCGATCACCGCCTCGCCTGTGCGGGTCTCAAGGACAACTCCATGAGTAGATGGATTGTAGCCACCAAGGACGTTGGCACTATCTCCCATCAGGCTAGGGCCATGGCTGCCGCCCTTCAGGAAAATAAACAGAGAGATTTGGCCAATACGATCTGTGCATTACAGTTAAATTCTAAAAACTTGACATGTTTTGGATGCGGGGACGAGGGCCACTTTAAAAAGGAGTGCCCCAACAGGACAAAGCCTCCTCCGCGCTCTGGGGGGACGACCAACGCCCCTCACACCCTTTGCCCTAAATGCAATAAAGGGTTTCATTGGGCTAAGGAATGTAAATGGAAGTTTAACATACAGGGAAAGCCTTTAAACTCCTCCAGGGGCTTCCCCCAGCCCCGTTAAATAAGGGGAAAGAGACCATCAAAGCCTATTGGACCGTCCCCCTGGTCTCCGGCCTTAGACCCAAAATTATTTTGAATATTGGCAATAAAAAATTCAAACTTCTCATTGACACTGGAGCGGACCGAACGGTCCTGAGAAAGGAGGAAGTGCCCCCCTCCTGGCAGCTTGTGCCCGGTCCTCCCCTACTGGGAATTGGCGGGCAATCCACCTCCTGGGAGACTGCCACGTGGCTCCCTTGGACTGACCCAGGTGGGGACAGGGGAAAAGTCCGCCCTCTCGTGGTGACTGGGCTCACTGCTAACTTACTGGGGCAAGACATCCTTGGAGATGCTGAGGCTTTCATCACTACTGACCATAAGGCCTTTTATAATGATTTGTTAGATAAAAAAGAATATCAACAACAGTCTGAGGAAGGGAGGGAATATCATCCCAATTATAGAGATGACCCTTACTTTGAGCAACTCAGACAAAAGTACTCCAATAAACACCCCCAATTCTAAGGGCCACTGCCCAGCCCCCCCCATTTAAAATCCAGTGGAGACCGGGGGATCCTGTATGGGTTGAGCAGTGGCCTCTCCCTTCTTCTAAGTTACACCAACTCCACATACTTATTGATCAACAGTTGGAGGCCAGACATATTCGTCCCTCCACTAGTCCCTGGAACTCTCCTGTCTTTGTCATAAAAAAGCCTAATGGGTCCTGGAGATTTTTACATGATTTAAGAAAGATCAATGAACGCATGATCCCCTTCGGAACTCCCCAGAGGGGACTCCCATGGATCCCAGCTATTCCCAATATATACCATATTACTATCATTGACATTAAAGATTGCTTCTTCTCTATCCCTCTCCATCCAGGAGACATGGAAAAATTTGCATTCTCTGTACCTGCTGTTAATTTTTGTGGCCCAGATAGGAGATTTGAATGGACTGTCTTACCTCAGGGCATGGCAAATAGCCCACCCATTTGTCAATATTACCTGTCATCCATTTTCTCTTCTCTTATCAATCTCCCTGATACCCTGTTTTATATTTACATGGATGATATTATTCTTGGGTGCCTAGATTCCTCCACACTCCAGGACCTTACCCACCAATGTCTAACTATCCTGCATACTCACGGCTTTAAAGTAGCTCCAGAAAAAGTTCAAACTGTGCCTCCCTTTAAGATCTTGGGCTCGATCCTTACCCTAGATACAGTTTCACCTGTTAAACCACAACTTTATATTCAGGATTCTTACACCTTGCCTCAACTCCAGAAGCTTTTGGGAGAAATTAATTGGATGAGGCCTTGGATACCCATAACTACTGAAGAGCTGTCCCCTTTATTTGACCTCCTAAAGGACCTTAACTTCTCCTCTCAGGTAATTTTGTCCCCTTGTCATCAACAAATTTTTCATAAGGTACAACAGGCTATAAATACTGTGACCCTAAAGAGGTTCAATCCTGATTTGCCCATCTCCCTCTACATTTTCTCTGGGGAAACATTATGCACTGCACTGTTGGCCCAGGAAGGTGAACCCATCCAATGGGTCCACCTCTCAATCGGTGGGGTCCCCAGAGTTTATTCTATAACCAACCAGGTTGCTGATTGCATTATCAAGGGCAGAGACACCTCTGTCCGGTTGTTTGGCACAGAACCTCACCTTATTGTCACCCCCTTTAAGATAACAGATTTCACCTGGCTTCAGAGAAATAATAATAGAGTTGCTATGGCTCTCGAGGGGTTTCTAGGTAAAATTGATTGCCATTATGGCCCCCACAAATGGATGAGTTCTTTCTCCAGATTAGAATGGAAGCCCCCCAGGCTTTTTCTGTCTCAACCTAACCCTGACTTTCTTACCGTGTTTACTGATGGAGGGCACCTGGGGGCTTCCCTAGTCGTTTACCCTCCCTTAAAACAGGAAAAAGAGCCTATGCCCATAAAGTCAGTCTCTCATGAGGTTGAGGGGTCAGCACAATTCAAAGAACTATTTGCTGTCGTTCTAGCTTTGGACACTATTCAAGAGCCATTTAACTTATTTTCTGACAGCCTTTATGTTGTTAATTTATTACCCAACCTGGTTGAGGCCCATATTAGACTGGACTCCAACCCTATATCTCCTCTGATGATTCAAGCTCGTTCCCTACTCAAACAAAGAATTAACCCCATTTTTCTTCAACATCTCAGGGGTCATCAAAACTTACCGGGATTTCTTTCTCGAGGAAACAATTTGGCTGATAAAATGGCTTCTATGCCTCAATGTAATACTATTACAGAAGCTACACGCTTCCACTTATTGACCCATGTCAACTGGAGAGGTCTCAAGCACAGGTTTCCACAGGTACCAGTCAAGGACCTTAAAAAAATTGTCCGGACTTGTAAGTCCTGTCAGCCCTTCCTCCAAGTACCCCCCCTTCAAACTACAGGAAGCAATCCTAGAGGGCTACGCCCTAATCATCTGTGGCAAATTGATGTCACACACTATTCTCCATTTGGGAAACTTAAATATATTTTTCTTTCAGTTGATACCTTTTCCCGTGCCTGCTGGGCATCAGCACATGCCGGGGAAAAATCTAAACATGCCATTAGTCATATGCTTCAATGTTTTGCCACTCTTGGGCTGCCTGATCAAATTAAAACAGATAATGGCCCCTGCTTCGTAAGCAAGGCCTTTGTAGATTTTCTCCAGAACTGGAAAATCTCACATTCTACAGGCATCCCATACAACCCCCGGGGCCAAGCTATCGTTGAAAGATATAATCAGACTCTCAAGTCTCAATTACAAAAACAAAAGGGGGAATCCTTACCCCCACACGACCAACTAAAAAAGGCATTATTTACCCTAAATATTTTAAACTTTTCTAAAGAAGATAAACAACTCTCCCCTTTTCAAAAACATTGGTCCTCATCCATTACCTACAGTTCTATCTGGGTAAGATGGAGGGACCCATTGACTGGGGCCTGGAGAGGGCCTGATCCACTCCTCACAGCAGGGAGAGGGTTTGGATGTGTCTTCCCTCAAGATGAAAAAAGACCCATTTGGGTACCAGCGAGAGACCTAAAATATTTGTCCCAACAAGAGGACACTGACAGTCACTTCTCTAGGGAGTGTCCCACCCCTGAGGACTGTTCCTAAAATGGTCCTTCACCCTAATAAACTAAACAATTCCCTCCCTTGTGGAGGATTGCTGGCTTTGCCTCCAATCTGGGCCTCTCTGGCTGCTTGCAGTACAGTTGCCTGTACGACCTTAAAACATTACTCAGCCACCTTCCCCATCCCCGTCCAGCTTTTCCCAATGTTTCCCCTGGAACTTGCATTTGGGCCCCGCCTTCCCCTAATAATTCCAGTATAGATGTGGGATACATTCATCCTTCCTTCTGTACTTTTAACACAGCTGATCCCAATGCTCAATGCTGCCCACCTTCTGGAATGGTTTATGTTTGTGGAGGCGGGATGGCCTATGACTTTCTGCCCACCAATTGGACGGGCCTTTGTGCCCCAGCCACCTTAATCCCAGATGTAAATATCATCCCTGGAAATGAGGCCCTCCCTGTATCAGAGGGAGACCTATCTTCAACAACAGCTAGATTCCCTGGCTGAGGTAGTCCCACAAAACAGGAGAGGACTAAACCTACTAACGGCCGAAAAAGGAGGCGTATGTTTGTTTTTACAGGAAAAATGCTGCTTTTACGCCAATAAATCAGGAATCATCCAGGACAAGATTAAGAGGCTCCAGGAAGACTTGGAGAGGAGGCGGCGGGACCTCCAGGACAACCTGCTGTGGACGGGCTTATATGACTTCTTACCCTACCTTCTGCCTCTACTTGGGCCCCTCCCCCTCCTTCTCCTTCTCCTCACTGTCGGGCCTTGTGTAATTAATAAGATTACACAATTTATTCACCAATGGCTAGAGGCAATAAAACCTCATCAGGTCAAAATACAGGCTGAAAACTCAGGAATTAAGTTCCTCAGATGACCCACTGCCACCTCCTCTGCCCTCCATGTGACCAATGACGGGTAAGATCCCCATAGGGGGACAACCTAAGACAGGCCATGGGGTGGGTTCTCACCGAGCTAAACACATGGTACCCAGTGACGGGTAAGATCCCCAGAGGGGGACAACCTAAGACAGGGGCCATGATGAATGCTCTGAGCTAAACACCTGGTACCCAATGACGGTTAAGACCCCCAGAGGGGGACAACCTAAAACAGGGGCCATGGTGACTAATGCTCTTACAAAAACAAAAGGGGGAGATGCTGGCCTCTAAAGGCCCAGGTGTGAGGCCTAGTGGAACTTCCTGAGCCTAGCTAAAGTTTGGTGATCTGCCTCTGGCCAGACGTGACTCAGCAAGACGCCTAATGGCTTCTTACCTGCTACCTCCACATGGGAGTTAGAATTATCATTTCAATAGTCACAGTTTACTATTGGCCCTTACCTTTCCCCACCATCCTACAATCCCCGCCTTCACCCCCAACATTATATAGGCAACTGTTCATAGCAATAAATCGAGTTCCTGCTTCTACAAGACTCCCGACTCAGTGTGGTTTTTCTCCGGTGGCCAGGAGAGGTCTGAGTCGTCGGACGCTCATCTCCTCCTCAGCCCCTCGGGAGGAACCAGCGGGCCTGGTCCTTCCCTCGGCACTACCTGCCCCCGCCGGCGGAGCCCGGCACCCTCACTCTCTCTCTGTCTTAAATAAATAAATAAATAAATAAATAAATAAATAATAAATTAAGAAAGGTGTATAGCATTCCTGAGGATGAAACCTGAGGTTGGCCTCTGGCCTCTCTGTATGCAGTTGCATATACTCACGCACACGCACACCAAAGTCACTATTAAAGCCTCCTCGGGTAGTAGGTGCCAGACATAACTTCATTGGCTTGAGGAGGACTGAGAAGGAGGACAGACAGCAAGGAGGGTCGTCTCAGAGCCGCCTGTGACAATGCACAACAGGAGGAGTGTTCCTCCAGGCAGACGTCCAGCCAGACAAACAGCTTTCTCAGCAGGCCCTTGGGTTCCAAGCGAGTCTGTCTTGGTTTCCAGCGCAGGGAAGCCCAGGGGCCGGCTGCTGCCGCTGTGCCTGCTGTGTTGACCAACTTCCGGCCGGGAGATCTGTGTTTTCTCTGGAGGAGCCGTCTTCTGCGTTCAGATGGAGTGGTTGATTGGGGCTGGCTCCCTTCCTCTGTCTCCAGGAGAGGGTGTGGGTTCGAGGCCTGGCCCAACACAGTCTTGGAGATCTTGTTCTGCTCAGGGATGAGTGTGCTTAGAGCAAGAAGAGGCGGACTTGGAAGTCTCATTATGAAGGGCTTCTGAGCGGGGTAAAGTGAGCGTGGAGGTGTGGGGTGGCCACGTCAGTTCAACATGGCTGAGGCCATCTCTGGCCATTTGATACCAGAACTGATAGATCCTCTTTCGTGCTTAGGCTGGTGAGACAACCTTCTAGACTGCAGATTTGTCTAGACGATCCTGTTCCCAAGAAGCCTGCACTTTCAGGCTGTTTCTGGCTGTTTTCAATCCATCATCTACAACTTGCCCCTCATGGTCAGGGTGGGGCTTCCAGGGCTGGCTGGAGCGGAGTCAGTCTCTTCCTGGGCGTGGCGGCACATATGGTCATGTCAGATGGCGCTGGGTACAATCCTGGCTCATTGGAGCATCTCGTTAAATCGTGTTAGTAACCCTCCAGCACACATTTCTGGGGCTTCTGTTTCCTATTGCTGAAGGCAGAACCACCCCAGCGTTTAGTCTGCAGTGTGAGCTTTGGAATCAAACGGACCTGGGATTCTTGTGGCCCCGCCATCTTTAGCAGGGATTTGGGCAAATCATCGCCCTCAACTCGTTGGGAAAATGACCATAGTGCAGCCCCTCCCTCCCACAATGGATGTTATGAGGACTGAGAAAAAACTCCTGTATAGCAAAGCTTAGCCTGGCCTGCTTTTATTATTTCTAGAAACTTCCTCAAACAAGCTTATAAAGCTACCAAACTTGTGTTCCATTGCATTTCTTTTTTTTCTTTTGTTTTTCAACGTAGGGTCTTACTCTGGCCCAGGCTGACCTGGAATTCACTATGTCGTCTCAGGGTGGCCTCAAACTCACAGCAATCCTCCTACCTCTGCCTCCCGAGTGCTGGGATTAAAGGTGTGCAACACCATGCCTGGCCACATTTCTTTTTTTTTAATATTAAAATTTATTTATTTATTTATTTGAGATAGAGAGAGAGAGAGAGAGGCAGACAGAGAAATGCAAATGAACTCCAGACACATGTGACACCTTGTGCATCTGGTTTGTGTAGGTCCTGGAGAATTGAACCTGGGTCCTTTGGCTTTGCAGGCAAGTGTCTTAACTGCTAAGCCATCCCTCCAGCCTGTGGTAATTGATTTTTGTTGAGACTGAAAAGCCAGTCAGTGGGGAAAGGATAGTATTATTTATTTGTTTGCTTAAATTTTTCTCATGTCAGATGGGTAATGTGCCAAAGTCAAGGATAGACTTTTAAAAATTTAATTAATTTATTTATTTTTAAAATTTTTTCTCATGTTAGATGGGTAATAAGCTGATATAACAAGGATTGTGGGAGGCACATGTCATGAAAGGGTGTGGGCACCCAACCATGATGCTCATGAACCAATAAAAGGATTTAAAAAATTTTTTTTTGAGGTAGGATCTTACTCTTGCCCAGGCTGACCTGGGACTCACTCTGTATTTCTAGGTTAGCCTTGAACTCATGGCAATCCTCCTGCCTCAGTCTCCTGAGTGCAGGGATTAAAGGTGTGTGGCAACACGCCCAGTTTATTTTATTTTTCAACATATATATATTTACTTTTTATTTATTTATTATTTATTTTAGAAAGAGAGAAAGAGGCAGAGAGAGGGAGAGAGATGGGCATGCCAGGGCCTCCAGCCACTGCACATGAACTACAGATGCATGTGTCCTCTTGTGCATCTGGTTTATGTGGGTCCTGGGGAATTGAACCTGGGTCCTTTGACTTTGTAGGCAAACGCCTTAACCGCTAAGCCATCCCTCCAGCCCCTTTAACATATATTTTTTAAAAATATGTTTTATTTATTTATTTATTTATTTGATGTAGAGAAAGAGGGAGGGAGGGAGAGAGAGAGAGAGAGAGAGAGGGAGAGAGAGAGAGGGAGAGAATGGGCGTGTCAGGGCCTCCAGCCACCCCTTGTGTATCTAGCTTAAGTGGGTCCTGGAGAATTGAACCGAGATCCTTTGGCCTTGCAGGCAAATGCCTTAACCGCTAAGCCATCTTTCCAGCCCCAACATGTTTTTATTTATATAGTTGTGAGCAGAAAGAAATACTAAGACAGAGAGACAGAGACTGGGCACACTAGAGCCTATTGCCACTTCAAAGGAACCAAATGCATGTGCCACTGTATATATGTGGTTTTAAGTGAGTACTGGGGAATTGAAGCTGGGCCAGCAGGCTTTGTAAGCAAACACCTTTAACTGCTGAGCTGTCTTTTTAGCTTGATAGTCTTTTAACATTTTTTTTTTTTTTTTTGTAGGCTCTCGCTCTAGTCCAGGCTGACCTGGAATTCACTATGTAGTCTCAGGGTGACCTTGAACTCACGGCAATCCTCCTACCTCTGCCTCCTGAGTGCTGGGATTAAAGGTGTGCGCCACCATATCTGGCTTCTCCTCTCTTAAATAAATATATAAATAAATACAGTATTTACGAAAGAAGGGAAATGCAAATTAAAGCCACAAAGAAACACTACTGTGTATCCTCAGGGTGGCTAATACTAAAAAGAGCCATCAAACCAGGCACTGATGACGATACAGGGAACTGCAAGTCTCACACTCTGCCACTAGGTGGAAGCAAAACACAGCAGTGCTTTGAAAACAGCTCGACACTTCCTTCCCAAGTTAAATGTGCACCTACCAAGGCTCTCCAGCCAGCGCAGAGAAAAGTATGTGTCCATACAAAGACTTGTACACACGTTTCTGGGAAAAGTTTTACTTGCAACTGCCAGTTTCTGGAAACAACCCAAATACTCATGAGCAGGTGACTAGACAGACAAATTGTTCTCTGCCCCAGGTCAGTGCTAGAAATAAATCTCAAAATGGCTGGACTGGGGAGATGGTTTAGTGGTTAAGATGTTTGACTGTGAATCCTAAGGCCAGAGGTTTGATTCCCCAGTACCCACATAAGCCAGATTCACAAGTTAGCACATGTGTCTGGAGTTCCTTTGAAGTAGCTAAAGGCTCTAGCATACCCATTTTGTCTCTCTAGCTGCCCCCCTCTCTCTCTTTTGTTTTTTCTTGAGGTAGGGTCTCCCTCTAGCCCAGGCTAACTTGGAATTCACTCTATATTCTCAGGGTTGCCTTGAACACATGGCAATCCTCCTACCAATGCTTCCCAAGTGCTGGGATTAAAGGCATGTGCCACCATATCCAGCACCCAGCTTTCTCTCTCTCTCTCTCTCTCTCTTTTGGTTTTCTGAGGTAGGGTCTCACACTAGCTCAGGCTGACCTGGAATTCACTATGTAGTCTCAGGGTGGCCTCAAGCTCTCTGCGATCCTCCTACTTCTGCCTCCCAAGTGTTGGGATTAAAGGCATGTGCCACCATGCCCAGCTCTCTCTCTCTTAAATAAATAAATAAATAAATAAATATATTTTTTAAAAAGGCTATGATATAAGAGCAAGAAGAAGGAGTGATGTCATATGCTTCCATCTACATCGAGTTCCAGGGAATGCAGAGCTGGGGAGTTAGTTCAGTGGTTAAAGATGCTTGCAAAGCCTCCCAGCCTGGGAATCAATTCCTCAGACACCCATGTAAAGCTGGATGCAGAAGGTGGTGCAAGCATCTGTCATTTTGTTTGCAGCGGCAAGAGACTCTGGCGTGTGTTTTCCCACTCCACAAATAAATTTAAAAAATGCAAAAAAAAAGGAGCAAACTAATATATAGGAACAGAGAACAGATCAAAGGCTGTCTGGGGGTGAGGGCAGGGGGCTGGCAGAGTGGGCAGGAGGAAATTTCTGGGAATGATGGATAAGTTCATTATCTTAATTGTGCTGACGGATTCTGGGTTGTCTGTATATGTCAAAGCTTATTAACATGTGCACTTTAATTATGCGCAGTTCATTGCATGTCAATTACACCTTGATAATGTGGTTTAAGGAAAAGAGGCAGAAGACCTGGCTCTCTCCCCAGCACCTGGATCAGAAAAGGCAGCCTCACCTCAGACCGAGGCTGGCCTGTGTGGGAGAAGGACTCCACGGACTGGACGGCTGGATTCACTGTCCCTGTGCTGTGCTCTTTCCCAGCTGGGCCCCGTCATCGCCTCTGTCAGGGCATGCTCTCCTCATCCTCCTCACCCACTGAGGTGAGGACCCTACTTGTCCTTCTAGATACAGGGCAGCTATTGTCAGCTCTACGAAACCTTCCAGGACCACACACCAAACAGTGTCATCTCCGTCTTTTGCATACGAACCATATTTCTTCCTTTTTTTTTTTTCTTTCAAGCTAGGGTCTTGCTCTAACCCAGCCTGACCTGGAATTCACTATGTAGCCTCAGGGTGGCCTCGAACTCACAGCGATCCTCCTACCTCTGCCTCCCGAGTGCTGGGATTAAAGGCGCGCGCCACCACGCCCGGCCCGTATTTCTTTTGTCCCTAACTCTGGAGATTGTACATGATGAGTCTTGTTCAGCGGGGGGCACATATGCGAGGCACTCAGTTAGCATCAACAACTGCTCTCTTTCGGCTCTCCAGAGGCTTCCACGGGTAAGACTTTTCTCTTGGCCATTTTCCTACCAATGAAAGCATGCAAGCTTCTCTTTGCCTCTATCCAATCCACCACAAAGTGCCTGAAGTGCTCTCCAAATTATGAATCAATCTACTCTGGTCTGTCAGTCTCTCTCTCTCTGTCATCCAAGTGCTAACCAGGCCTAGTCCTGCTTAGCTTCTAGGAGCAGATGAGATTGGACATATTCAGGGTGGTATAGGTGTGGACTGACCCTCACTGTCTCCACTCTGTCTCTTTCTGCACGTACACGTGTGTGAGTGCAGATGTTCAAGTGCCCCCATGGGCATGTGGAGGTCAGAGCACGATGTCAGGTGTTGCTCCTCACCTTCCGCTTTGTTTGAGGCAGACTCTCTGGTTCATTGCTGCAAAGGCTGGGCTAGCTGGCCTAGGAGCCTCAGGGCGGTTTTCCCTCCTGTCTCCACCTACCTCTTCACCCTAGGTGAAATGAGGTTACAGATGCTAGCACTCACAGCGTTGACTTTACGTAGGTTCTGGGGATCTGAACTCCGGTGCGCACCCTTGCACCATTGCACAAGCATTTTATCTACTGATCTGTCTCCCCCGCCCTCTTCTCTGGTGTCAGTAGTAACATCCTTGTCACCACCGCAAAGTTCTGTTGTTGGTTTTTCCATGTCCGTTCCTCCCCTGTCCTATGCAGTCTCGTCTCAACTCAGCGCCCATAGGATCCTCCCAAGGGTTCCGCAGGGCGCTTCTTTTCTCTACATTCTCCCGGGGGGCTTCCAATGAAAACCAAGCCCCTTGCCAAAGCCTTCAGAGCAGGCTCTGGCTGAGCTCCAGTTGAGTTGCCGGACTTGGTTGTGACTGGTCTGGCTGGGCTCGCTCTCTCTCCATGTCAAGCCTGCTCTGACTCTCCCACCTCAGGGCCGTGACGGGGGTCTGTCCTTACCTTGAAGCTGCCTCTCTCTCTCACAGCAGTTCCTTCCTCTTTGATGGTCGCTCAAAGCACCCCGCTCTGTTCTTTCTCAGCGTTCATTCCTGCTTGCAGGTTTGCGGTGTGCATGGGTTTGTTTTACTGAAGCAACGGTTGTCTCCTCTGCTCAGCTGGGAGCTCTGTGTTATGTCCCTAGCACTGGATGTTCAAGAACTACCCGTTGAATGAATGAATGAACAAATGAATGGAAGAGTCATAAGGAGAACTCCGAGGGACTGGCTTTCTGCTATCTTTGGTCCTCATGACCTTGGAGCATGAGAATGCATTCTTCTCTCTCTCTCTCTTTTTGTGTTAGCGACTGTTTATTGTGTGCCTAACATTACAGATAGTAATATTTAAAAATTGAAATTTGTGCTGGGTGTGGTGGTGCACGCCTTTAATCCCAGCACTGGGCAGGCAGAGGTAGGAGGATCAGTGTGAGTTTGAGGCCACCCTGAGACTGAATTCCAGGTCAGCCTGAGCTAGAGTGAGACCTTACCTTGAAAAACCAAAATAAATAAATAAATAAATAAATAAATAAAATAAATTGGTATTTATTTATTTGCAAGCAGAGAGAGAGAGAGAGAGGGAGAGAGAGAAAGGGAGAGAATGGACACGCGAGAGCCTCTAACAACTGCAAACAAACTCCAGATACTTGTGCCACTTTATGCATCTGGCTTTATGTGTGTACTGTGGAATTGAATGGGGGTCGTTAGCCTTTGCAGGCAAGTTCCTTAACCACTGAGCCATCTCTCCAGCCCCAAGGATCTACTTTCCTATCTTCATTGTACACTTCTGAAATCAGGCTTGTTCTATTACTGTTGTAGTATTTTTCTCCAAAAAACAACTGTTGCAGTCAGGTTTGCATTGCTGGCAGAAAACACCTGACCAAGAGCAGCTTGTGCATGAAAAAGGTTTATTTTGGCTTACAGACTTGAGGGAGAAGCTCCGTGATGGCAGGGAAAACGATGGCATGAGCAGAGGGTGACATCACCCCCTGGCTAGCATCAGGTGGACAATAGACATAGGAGAGTGAGCCCTACACTGGCAAGGGGAAACTGGCTATAACACCCACAAGCCCACCCCCAACAATACACTGCCTCCAGGAGGTGTTAATTCCCAAATCTCCATCAGCTTAGCGTTCAGAACACCGAAGTTTATGGGGGACACCTGAATCAAACCACCCTAACTACTAAGTTAGAAATTCAGTCTTCTCACCGACTGCAGGCTGTGGTTACAGGACATCAAGAGATCATACTGGAACTGAGATGGAAGCCAGCTCCCTATTGGCTAGCTCTTGTAGTGCTGGAAAGTACCACGCAAGCTACCGGGGTGTAATGGTCACTACCGGTGTGAATAAGCAATGGGTCCTGCAAAGGACAAAATCAACCAGCCAGGCAAGACGCACACACCGGCGCAATAGTGGCATACAGGCTACGGGGGTAATCAACTGCTCTCTGACTGGACATGAGACCCACTTAGTGGGAGGGAATTCGTATCTGGTATTAACATGCCCTCTAAGACTCAGGGAACATTGCAGAAGAGGGCGTGGACAAAAATGTAAGAGTCACGGGGTGGGAAGATGTACTCTGAGCTCTTCCCCCCTTTCACTCCCCTCAGACCCTGACTGAATGCACAGTGAATACCCATAACTACAATGAGGCCCTCAGTGCAGTGGAGGGGGAGGGAACGTAAGAGTATAACCCTATGGAGGCCTGGCACGGTGGCACATGCCTTTAATCCCAATACTTGTGAGTCAGAGGTAGGAGGATCACTGTGAGTTCAAGGCCAGCCTGAGACTAATTCCAGGTCAACCTGGGCTAGAGTGAGACCCTACCTCAAAAAAAAAAAAAAAAAAAAAAAAAAAACGAAATAAAAAAAAGTGTAATCCTATGGGAATATGACTAATTCTCAGTATGTTCATATATTAAAGTTCTCAATTAGAAAAAAGAACTTCAGTCTTCTAGTGGGATACATTATGTCTGCAAACTCAAGTAATAGGCAAAGCTTTGTGTTGTATAATCAATGACACCTGGCTAGGTAGGGAGAAAGAAGATAGATAGGCAGGGGACATAGGAGAGGAACTGTCTACCAGCCAAAGTCATCATCTTAATAACTGATGTAGCACAGAAATATGTGTTGTGAAGGCAGAAACATATGGACATGTGGTATTTTTTTAAAAAAAAATTTTATGGACAACTTCTATACTTACAGAAAACCATGATAATTCCCTCCCCTCCCCCACTTTCCCCTTCACAACTCCACTCTCCATTATATTTCCTCCCTCTCTCCATTAGCCTCTTTTTACTTTGATGTCATCGTCTTTTTCTGCTATTATGAGGGTCTTGTGAAGGTATTGCTGGGCACTGCGAGGTCATGGATATTGAGGCCAGTTTCTGTCTGGGCAGTTGCATTGTAAGGAGCAGTACCCTTCTTTTGGCTCTTGCATTCTTTCCGCCACCTCTTCCTCAATGGACCTGAGCCTTGGAGGGTGTGATAGAGATGTTTCAGTGCTGGACACTCCTCCGTCCCTTCTTCTCAGGACTGTGGTGCCTTCTGTGTCATCCCAGAGGTCACCACCATCTGAAAAAAGAAGTTTTCTACCCAAAAGTGAGAGTAGCATTAATATATGAATATGAACATTAAGTGTAGTGCTTATAGGGCAGTTTGGTGAGAGTAATATATGCATTTATCCAGACAAGAGCAGGTTTTATACCCCTAAGTCTCATGACCTCCCCTGCCATAGGCTTTTGATTAGGTTTTCAGTACCGGGCATGTATTCCCTCCCATAGAGTGGGCCTTCAGTCCAATTAGAGAGCAGTTGGTTTCCCCCAGAGCAGACATGCCACTATTGTACCCATTCGGTCATTTGGCCTGTCTGGCCAAACTTGAGGCTTCCAGTGTCCAGTGTTTTCACCGCTGATGACTTCTGTCTCCCATAGGGCTGCATGCAGTGCAGCTTTCCCCAGATTTCAGTTGGCTGGGCTACAGGGAGAAGGTTTTCAGCTCAGCCCTAGCTTGATTTCTCAGTGACCTTGCCGCTTGGGCATGTGAAGTCTTCAGCAATAGGGTCTTACCATCTGTTACTCGTGGGAAACCAAGGGCCTTGGCAATAGCCTGTACTGTCTTGGAGGCAACAGAGACCTCCCTGGCCAACAATTCACTGGAAGGTATCCCATCCTTGGCACTGAAAAATTTCTACTAGCAATCTATGGCTTCTGGATATGCCATTATCCAAAGAAGTAGGCTTTCATATGTCTTATTCAGAATAACTTGAATTTTGATTGACCCTCCCCCCACCCTTCTCTTACTCAATCTCTTCCCCTGGCCTCACTTAGGCCATTCCACTCCCTGTAATCTGTTCTTCTACTTACATACATATGACACCATCCCCTAAAGTCCTTCCATCTCTTCCCTCCCTTATAGCCTTCTTCTAGCTTACTGGCCCCTGGTACCAATTTTTGGTTCCAGCTCACACACAAGTCTAAACATTTGTAGCTAGGAACTGACATGTGGTATTTTAGTAGGGTGCCAGGTAGAGAGAGCTGTTGGTGCTTGATCTGGTATGTGCTGGTAACTGCTAGTCTATCCTGGCTTTTATGGGAAAAGCCCCAAATTTTAGTGTTTGCTAGTTTCCTTGGTGTCCATGCCATCACGGTCCATTTCAGACCATCTCCATGGTACTGCTGAACCACTGTGTTGGAAAGAGATATGTGGTAGCTCCTATTGTGTAGGATTCCCATCATACAGGCATGGCAGCCCTGAACAAGCTCAGCCAACCTGATCAGAGTAAAACCTAACAAGATAATCCAAGTATTTTTACCTTCGCTTTTAGTATTATTGAATTGCGAGTAGTGGCTGGATTGTACAACTGGCTCGCACACTTTCTGAAAGTTTAACAGTCGTGTATGTGGTGTGTGTTCATGTATGCACACTCATATGTGTGTGCAAGCATGTGGAGGTCAGAGGTTGACGTCTGATGTCTTCCTCACCACCTCATCTCTATTTTTTTTTAAAAAAAAACTTTAAGAAATTGTCTTTATTTATTTATTAATGTGTGAGAGAGAAAATGATAATGGACGCACCAGGGCCTCTAACCACTGCAAATGAACTCCAGACACATACCCCACCATGTGCATCTGGTTTACATGGGTTCTGGGGAGTTGAACCTAGGTCCTTAGGCTTTGTAGGTAAGCACCTTAACCACTGAGCCATCTCTCCAGCCCTGCCATCTCTACTTTTTTTTTTTTCGAGACAGGGTCTCTCACTGAACCCAGAGCTGACTGACTCAGCTAGACTCGTCAGCAAGTGCTGGGGATCCTCTGCCTCCTCAGTGCTGGGATCATGGGTATGTACCACCATGCTTGGCCTTTTCGTGAGTGCTAGAGATCTGAACCCAGGGCCTCATGGTTGTGTGGCAAACCCCTGACCCACTGAACCATCTCTCCAGCCTCAATAACACCCTCTTGAGAGCTGTTTCCAGACCACGGTGACTAGAAAAAGACTGTTGGCTCTGCCAGTGCAAATGTCATATCTCTATTTGCATTTCGGGGACTTTAAAAAACCCTTTTTGTTGACAACTTCCATACTTATACAGACAACATAATATGCTCAAATCCCTCCCTCCACTCTTCCTTCTCCCCCTTCCTGAGTCCTCTCTCCACTGAATCCCTTCTTTCCAACCAGCCTCTCTTCTATTTTGACGTGATTTTCCCCTCCTATTATGCAGGTCTTGTGTAGGCAGCCCCAGCCACTATGAGGTCATGAGTACCACGGCCACTTTGTGTCTGGAAGATAGTATTGTAAGCACTCCGCCCCTTCCTTTGGCTCTTGCATTCTTTCTGCCATCTCTTCCACAAAGGTCCTTGGAGGGTGTGGTAGGCATGTCTCATTAGTGCTGAACATTCCACCGTCACTTCTTTTCAGCACATCGAAATGAGTTTTGTGTCTCCCCAGTGGTCACCATCATCTGAAAAGAGAAGCTTTTCTAACCAAAAGTGAGAGTAGCATTGATATATGGATATAAACGTAAGTATTTCTAGGGCAGTTTGGTGGGGTATACTAGACAACAGTAGTAGTGCCCCCCCCCCCCGCCCCGCGCCAGGGCTTACAATTTGTAAAGTTGTAGGGTTTTCATTAGGTTTTCAGTCCTAGGCAGGAATTCCCTCCCATGGAGCAGGCCTCCAGGCCAATCAGAGAGCAGTTGGTTTCTCCCATAACAGTCATGCCATCATTGCATCAGTTGGTACGTTTAGCCTGGCTGGCCAGACTTAAAGCTTGCAGGGTCCACTGCTGGTTAAGATTGTTGGTGACATCCCCATTCCCTACATTTCTGCAACTTTTGATTAATTACTCTTTTGCTTATGACCTGTAGCTGGCCATACCTGATACCCATTGTGGCCACCCACGCAGTGGATCAAGCCTAGCTTGGAAGGAGGAAACAGCATTGATAAGGAATAGTCACACTCAGGATTTCTGTTTATTTTATTTTATTTATTTATTTATTTATTTATTTATTTTTTGAGGTAGGGTCTTAATCTAGACCCAGCTGACCTGGAATTCACTGTTTAGTCTCAGACTGGCTTCGAACTCACAGCGATCCTCCTACCTCTGCCTCCCTGGTGCTGGCATTAAAGGCGTGCGCCACCACAGCCGCCTCATACTCAGGACTCTGAAAGAAAGGAAGGCTGCATTTCTTCTCAGGTCAAGAGAGAACCAACTTCAAAAGAGGGCTTGTCCCCATGTGCCAGGTTGCCTGCTCATCTTGGCCACCATCCTTACCACTCTGTTGGCAAAAGTGCTTGGCAAACGATTCTCTGCAGAGCACAGAAATCCCTCCTGCCAAATCCAATTCCCTAGCTAGTGGTAAACATCACCGCTGGCTCCTGCGAGCCAATCCAAAGCAGGACCCCGGAACTCTGAGCAGCAGTGTGTGTGTGTGTGTGTGTGGGCGGGGGGAGCTGGAAATTTACAGTCCTTAGAAGCCCTGCAGGTATGGGAATCACAAAGTTATCAAATGAATTAAGGGACCACAGAAAGGCCATGGGGTTTGCTGGGCAATTGTCTGGTTCCAGGCTCTCTTAACAGAAGATCTGCCATCATGCTTTTATTTTAGGGGCATCTGCCTGAGAGGCTCATTCAGGGAGAGAGGAGAGGGGAGATCATTGGCAAAAAGGACTGACCTTTTTTTCCTCTCTTTTTTTCCTCCCTTCCTTCCGTCCTCCCTCCCTCCCTTCTTTTCCTCCCTCCCTCCCTCCCTCCCTCCCTCCCTCCCTCCCTCCCTCCCTCCCTCCCTTCCTTCTTTTCTTTCTTTCTTCCTTCCTTCCTTCCTTCCTTCCTTCCTTCCTTCCTTCCTTCCTTCCTTCCTTTCTCTCTCTCTCTCTCTCTCTCTCTCTCTCTCTTTCTTTCTTGTTTGTGTCCAGAGTGGGGAGAAGGAAGGTTAGGCTTAGAAGATAGCACACAATGTAAAGATAGAGACTTTGGGCTGAGGATGTAGCTCAGTGGGTAGAGTGCCTGCCTAGCATACACGAAGCCCTGAGTTCAATTCCCAGCATTGCATAAAATGGATGAGATGGTACACGCCAGTCATGCCAGTCATTCTCACACTCAGGAGGTGGAGGCAGGAAGATAAAGAAGTTCAAGGCCATTCTTGGTTATGTAGAGAGTTGGAGCCTATTCTGGGTTACATGGGACCTTTTCTCAAAATAATAATAATAATAATAATACTAATAATAAAATAATTAAATAGATGAAAAGAATAGAGACTTTGGAGCAAAATGGTTTTCCCCCAGCTCCGTTCAAGTTTTGGCTTTACCATGCTCCACTTGCATGAGCTTATATGGCCTTGGTCACATCTGAGACCGTCTCGGAGCTATGGGCTCCTCACCTATGAAAACAGGAACAGGGATATCATCACGGATGCTGCTGGCGCCTCATCTGTGTTGCTCTCACCGTCCCTTCCGTCTGGGTGACTTCTGACAGGCACCCGTGGCTGCTTGTCTAAGGGCTTTCTGGCTGCTTTGATAAGGGTCAGATTCATGTCAGTTGTTGTCCTCACAGGGAGTCAGTCCCCCAGCTCCCCAGCTCCCCGGTGGGGTGGCTGAGGCAGGCTCCTGGATCCCCAGAGAGCCCCAGAAGATAGAGCATGTGTGTCCCTAGTCATGGAGTGTCCCCTAGCACACCTCTCTTCAATTCCTTCCCATCCTTCATTGTTTCTCCTTCTCATTCCAACTGGTATTTCCTGGGGCCACATCCCAGATATGGATGCTTGCACTTGATTATTATTATTATTTTGCTTCTTCAGGGACACCTTCTGAAAGAATCAAATCAAGAAAGTATGTATGGGCAGGAGAGATGGCTTAGAGGTTGAGGCACTTGCCTGTGAAGCCTAAGGACCCAGGTTTGATTCTCCAGGTCCCACGTAAGCCAGAAGCACAAGGGGGCACATGCATCTGGAGCTCGTTTGCAGTGGCTGGAGGCCCCTGTGTGCCCATTCTTTCTGGCTCTTTCTTTCTGTCTGCGTGGTAGCTTGAATAGATGGCCCCCAATATAGTCAGTATTTTATCAGTCTGTAGTTTGCATCTGCAGCCACCTGGCTGGAGGCAGTGTCACTGGGTGGATCTTAGGGTCCAGCCCTAAGGTGTGGTGGTGGGTTTGAGACTCCAATCTAAACATATGCAAAGTGTCTAGTTCTGCCTGGAGTTCCCGAAGTATGCTGTGTGGCTTTTGGCTTCTCTCTCTCTGTTTGGAGCTGTGAAAGCAGGCCAGCTTCTTCTGTCATTGTGGAACTTACCCTGGATCTGTAAGCTTCAGTAAATATCCCTTCCCCCATAACTGTGCCGGGTTTGGAAGTTCTTCTCAGCGGTCTGCCTCACTGTCTCTCCCAAGTAAATAAATAAATACAGTAATTAATTAAAAAAAGAAAAGTATGTATATTATGGGAGTTTGAGAATTAAAATGTTAGACATGTAAAACACTTAGGGGGAAAAAAAAAAGCATGCAGTGAGCCACACCTAGTAGACATTGGGTTCTGTCACTGTTTCTGTCTTCCTGTTACCTTCTCAGGAAGGGTCAGACACAGTGAAACCGTCTTCTATGGCTCCCCTTCCTGACTTCCCATGAGCCGCTGGTGTCCAGCGCACGTGCGGAAGGGGTGTGTGACTATCCACTTGCCGAGCCATCTCCCCTGGTGCGGAGCTCCCTGTCTGTGGGGTAGAAGTGTGGCCTCCGGGAGTTCTTTTGGGGGCTAAACAGACTCGAGGATTAATTAGCTAATGCCTGTGGAGTGCCTGGGAATGTCAAGTGCCGAGTGTGAAGAGCCATCGAGATGGCTTCCCCTCTTTAAGCCCTCCACGAGAGGTGCGTCGATTACCACGTGTGGAGGAGCTGCGGTGGCATCTCCAGTTGGGGCTCTCATCCAGGCAAATATTTACGGTCCCCATCAGGCACTCAGGGCCTCCCAGCTGCCAGCTCCCCAGGGGCCTATGGCTCCCAGTTCTGCCCCAGGTTCAGTGGACAGTCTTGAGGCTTGGTTCTGGGCTGAAGGCCCTGGCGAGGTGTCCTCTTGAGACATGTGCCGCCCAGCACCCTCGACCCCAGACCATCTTGTCTTCTGGCCTACATAGCCGTGGCTGGAAGTTGCTCAGGTGGCTTTCTTCATCATCTCTCCAAGACAGGGATCTGAAATCATCTTCGTCGCTCCTGAGAGGCTCGTTGATGGTGACGTCACCATCCTCCCTGACATTCGGGCATCTCGGATCATCACTCCCAATGTCCAGGCACCTCTTGAGCTGGGCCTGCTGTGGTATTCACAGTCTCCTCTCCCCACCCCCATTGCCGCTGCTCTGCCTCGGGCTGCTGCCATCGCTCTGGTCTCCTGACTATTCTCCTAACCCCGGTCTGTTATAATCCACAGAGACTCATTCTAAAATTTCTCATGGATTCTGTCTCTTAACAAGCAGGGCCCATCATCATTTGGTCCTAATTGACCATTTTCAACTTAATTCTAACTTTCTATCTTTACTTATTTGCAAGGAGATGAGAGAGAGAGAGAGAGAAGACACACACACACACACACACACACAGAGAGAGAGAGAGAGAGAGAGAGAGAGAGAGAGAGAGAGAATGACAACGAATGGGCACAGCAATGCCTCCTGTCACTGCAGAAACAACAGACGCATGTGCCACCTTGTGCATCTGGCTTTACGTGGACACTGGGGAGCTAACTGAACCCAGGCTGTCAGGCTTTGCAAGCAAGCACCCTAACCACTGAGCAATATCTCCAGGCCTCCAAATTTCTTTCTATGTTCTTATTGCTCCAGCAACCTGAACTGACCCCCAAGTTCATGACCACTGCCTTAATGGACCGTCCTGATCCAATGGACTATGACAGCCCCCACAGCCCCACTCTCCACCTCTGCGTGTATGTTGAGAAAGCAGATAAGTTCTTGTCTCACCTCTCATAACAACGTGATCCGTGTCCTGGGAGAGGCGTGGGTTTGTATTACAGCGATGAACCGGGAGTCGGCCTCGTGCCTTCTGTATTGATGCTGTGTCTGTCTGAGATGTTTCTGACAGGCGAGTGGGACTATGAGAAAGTTAGCTCCCTGCCCCCCAGCAGTGAGGAAGATTGTGTTTAGCCCCAGAGTACCTGCTGTCTGGCGGTTATGTAACTACACGTGCGTAGGAGAGTTTGTCTTTTCTCCCAGCCTTCAAGGCACTCCTTGTATCTAATATTTTCCCTCAGTGCCAGCAAATATTAGTTGTTTGATACTTGTTGAAATTATGTGAGCTTATGCCTTCTGAGCCCTCTCCGTATATGATGAAGACATGGTATCTTTCCCATAGGTTATTGTTATAAGCTGGGTTGATGGGGGTTTATGAGACAAGGTGTGCTTAAGGTTCACTTCCAGGTCCCTGGATCCCTAGGCTGAAGTTCTTGGAGACAGTCCTTGCCAAGAGGGTTGTATCAGGGAGGCAAGATGTGAAGACGGAGGGCCCCCCCCCGCCCCAAGTCTGGATGGACAAGTAGAAGATGACTGGGGACGAGTGACTGTTCTTTGTCTGCTCAGGGCTGTGAAAGATGGAGTCCTAAACCCACCATTTGTTCCCGATGGGTTGGCTGGCAAGGGTAGTGAGAAGGTGGGATCGAGCAGACTCTGTAGGAATACTAGCCTCACCTCTGGAGAGGGAACCAGTCTGTGGTGCACAGATACTAGATGACATGACAGCCAAATAGCAACAGGCTCAGTTTTAGGTGTTCCTATCTTTCTTCCCTTCCTTTCCCCTCCCCTTCCTTCTTTTCTTTTTTAAAAATATTTTTATTTATTTATGAGAGAGAGAGAGAGAGAGAGAGAGAGAGAGAGATTAAGCATGGGTGTGCTAGGGTCTCTTGCCACTGCAAGTGCACATGCCACTTTGTGCTTTACGTGGGCACCTGGGAATCAAACCAGGGCCATCAGACATTGCAAGCAGGTACCTCTAACCACTGAGCCAATCTCTCTAATACCCTTCTTTTCTTTTCTTCCTTTTTTTTTTTTTTGTCAAAGGAACCATAGTATGGGATACCTTATCTGTCCAAGCCCAGGAGCCCTGACTTGCTCGACTCCTCTGGGATTGTGTAGGGCAGAGCCCTTAGAACCCAGTCAGCTCTGATGATAACAAGCAGGAATCAAGCTGGGGCTGTTGGTTCTTAAGGTCCTCTGATTTCTTTTGTTTAACCTAATAGTGTTACTAAAGAACTGAGGGCTGGGCATGGTGGTGCAAGCCTTTAATTACAGCCCTCAGGAAGCTGAGGTAGGAGGACTGCCATGAGTTTCAGGTCGGTCTGGGATAGAGTGAGCCTCTGCCTCCAATAAATAAATAAATAAATAAATAAAATGAAACCAAGCTAACATTTTAAAATTGTGAGTTTGCAGACAAGTTTACACATCTAGTTCTTTGAAAAAAAAGTTTGGAAGCCCTTAGAAGACTGGATTTCTTATTTTTCCAGAACAACAGATGGTATGCTCAGCCTCAGCAGTGGCTGCTATAGACAGATGAGGCGACAACAGGCTTTGTGAGAATCACCTGGCTTGTGTCACTCATTTACAGTCCTGACCTGTGGCCTGGTCTTTGGTCATGGTTAAGAAGAGCATCATTGAAACAGTGGAGAACCTTCCAGATGAATTAATGACACCAGAAGATGTCATCCAGCGGAGTCACAGAATGCCAGATAAGGAGTAGTCCTTCTAGAACTTTCTTCTCTTCTAGAACTTTCCTCCTCTTAGCTGAGGCCCACAGCCAGAAAGAGATGTACCTGAGCTCCACATCCATGGGTGGATGGCAGCACTGAGACCAAACCCTAGACCTCCTTCACAACATCCAGGGGTCTTACTTGCTACAGACAGTGCTTTTTTCTAAACATTTTATTGACAATTTTTAATATTTTACTTTTTAATATATTTCTATCTTACTTGTTTATTTGAGAGAGAAATAGGGAGAGAGGCAGAGAGAGAATGGGCACACCAGGGCCTTTGGCCACTGCAAATGAACTCCAGATGTGTGAGCCCCCTTGTGCATCTGGCTTACATGGGACCTGGGGAATCGAACCTGGGTCCTTTGGTTTGCAGGCAAGTGCCTTAATTACTAAGCCATCTCTCCAAGCCATATTTTACTTTTATTTATTTATTTATTTATTTATGAGAGAGAGAGAGAGAGAGAATGGGCACACCAGGGCCTTTGGCCGTTGCAAATGAATGCCAGATGTGTGAGCCCCCTCGTGCATCTCGCTTATGTGGGTCCTGGGGAATTGAACCTGGGTCCTTTGGCTTTTCAGGCAAGTGCCTTAATCACTAAGCCATCTCTCCAACCCATATTTTACTTTTATTTATTTATTTATTTATTAGAGAGAGAGAGAGAGAGAGAGAGAGAGAGAAAGTGAGAGAGAGAATGGGTATGTCAGAGCTTTCAGCAGTTGCAAACAAACTCCAGATGCATGTGCCATCTTGTACATCTGACTTACATGAGTGGTGGAGAATTGAACCAGGATCCTTAGGCTTCACAGGCAAGCACCTTAACCACTAAGCAATCTCTCCAGCCCACAATTATTTTTGCTTTTCAATTTTTTTATTAACAACTTCCATGTTTATAAAAAATATCCCATGGTAATGCCCCCCCCCACTTTCCCCTTTGAAACTCCATCCTCCGTCATATCCCCTCCCCCTCTCAATCAGTCTCTCTTTTATTTTGATGTCATGATATTTTCTTCCTGTTATGATGGTCTTGTGTAGGTAGTGTCAGGCACTGTGAGGTCATGGATATCCAGGCCATTTTGTGTCTGGGGGGAGCACATTGTAAAGCCTTCCTTTGGCTCTTACATTTTTCTGCCACCTCTTCTGCAATAGACCCTGAGCCTTGGAAGGTGTGATAGAGATATTGCAGTCCTGAGCACTCCTATGTCACTTCTTTCCAGCACCATGATGCCTTCTGAGTCATCCCAAGGTCACTGCCATCTGAAAAGAGAAGATTCTCTACCAAAAGTGAGAGTAGCATTAATATAAGGGTATGAACATTAGTAGAAGTGCTTCCTGGGCAGTTTGATAAGCATAGTATATACATTTAGCCAGATAGCAGCAGACATTACACCCCTAGGGCTCATGACTACCCCTGTTTTAATTTTTCAGTATCTGGGATGTATTCCCTCCCATTGAGCAGGCCTCCAGTCCAATTAGAGGGCAGTTGGTTTCCACCATGACAGATGTGCCACTATTACACCATTGGCTCATTTGGCCTGGCTGGCAAAATTTAAGACGTGCAGTGTCCACTGTTGAGTATCTTCACTGGGGATTTCTCTCTCTTCCATTGAACTGCATGCAGAATGGCTTCTTCCAGCTTTCTGTCATCTGGTCTACATGGAGGAGATTATCAGCTCAGTTCCAGCAGGATTTCTCAGTGGCCTTGCAGCCCAAGTATGTGGAGTCTTCAGCAATAGGGTCCTACCATCTATTCCTGGTGGGAAACCAAGGGCCTCAGCAATGGCCTATAATGTTTTGGGGGCATCAAGGACCGCCCTGGCCAAGAACTCACTGGAAGGTATCCCATCCCTGTCACTGAAAATTTTCTAGCAACAATCTATGATTCCTGGGTGTTCCGTTGTCCATTTTCTATATGATTTATTTATATCCTCTTAGATTTTGATTAGCCCTCCCTCCACCTTTCCTTTACTCAATCTCTTCCCCTGACCTCACTTGCAGCCCACAATTTTTATTTTTATTTATTTATTTACTTTTTGGTTTCTCGAGTCCAGGCTGACCTGGAATTCACTATGTAGTCTCAACGTGGCCTCGAAGTCACGGTGATCCTCCTACCTCTGTCTCCTGAGTGCTGGGATTAAAGGCGTGTGCCACCACGCCCAGCTCTAGCTCTACAATTTTTTAAAAAATATTTTTTATTTAGTTGCAAGCATAGAGGATAGACAGAAGAGAGATAGAGAAAGAGAGAGACACACAGAGAGAATGAATATGGGTGCAGTAGGGTCTCTAGCCAGTGAAAATGAATTCTAGATGCATGGTCCACCATGTGCATCTGGTTTTATGTGGGTATTGGGGAATCGAAGCCAGGTTGTTATGCTTTGTAGGTAAGCTCCTTAACCGCTGAGCTATCTCTTCAGCCCAAAAATTTTTATATATGCACATAGTGTCTTTTGATCATAATCCCTTTCCATACCTTCTTTTGTCCTCCCATCCTCCCTCTAAATAACCCCTTCTTTCTATTTCCTTTCTACTTTGATGTCTTTTTTCCCCCTCCTCCATCAGACATGACCAAATGTTAATGGGCCCAGAATTGTCACGTACAGGTAACAAGAGCTGCTGGCCAGGTCACGAATGCCATGGCCTTTTCGAGGGCAGAAGACAGTGCTCAGAAGCACTCCTCCTCATCCTCTGGCTCTCCCGCTCTTTCCATCCTCCCTTCCGTAGTGTCCCCTGAGCCCCGGAGGGAGGGAGTGATATAAACGTCTCATTTAGCTCTGAGCACTCAACACTCGTTTGTTCTCAGCACTTTGACAAGTTTTGCGTCTCCCCTGTGGAGACAGTGCTTCTTGTCCCCGTCCCCTATTTCCTTTGTGTTTCTCATTCATGGCCATCGGCTCCCTTGCAGACCTGTGTGGATCCAAGGAAAGGCTGTGACGGGGAGGGCTGCGGAACAAAGGGGAGAGGGGGGCCCACGGTTGCTCGGGATAAAGGCTGAATGCAGGGGCGTTCAAAAGCCACCAGGCACTGAGCGAATTAAGCCATGCCTGTCTCCGTTGCCTGGGTACTCTTTAATGGCCATTGTTCAGCCAGAGCCTGGGGCCAGAATGAGCCACTGTCTTTTCAGGTAGGCAGCCAGAGCCGGCTGGGCCATGAGAGAGGGAGCGGGAAGAGGACGGAATATTCCAGTTTGAAAACAGCAGCTGTATAATAAAGCCGGGCTGGTTTGTCTCTGGGCCCCGCTGTCCCTCATCCTGTCTCCGAGTAGCAGCTTGAATCAGTTCACTGCGGCAATGGTCCAGGCGATGTGACTTGCATCCCCACCAGCTACCTGATTGCGGTCCCTGGATGTGTGAGGCGCCGGATGTGCCTGGCATACCAAACTGACTGCCCGGCTCTGCAGCTGCTTAAAGGGAAGCTTTGCGGGAGTGGGGGGGGGGGCTGCCCCGCCCTGAAGACAGAGCAGGGTGTCCTTCAAGGCCAGCACTGGCCTTTTATCTTTTCCAAGACTCCGGGACAGTCATGGAAATCCTGGGACCACTTTTGACAGGGCCACCGCACTGCCTCAAAGATGTCCTGTGGCCCTTGGCAGACAAAGGCTTAAAAGGAATTGCATGAGGTCCAAACGCCGCTGCGAGTCATACGTTATTTTGACACAACAGTGAACGCAAATTTGCTTGAAGCGAGGAGCCTGGGTCCTGGAGAACGGCTCTAGCAGAATTCAGTTCTGTGCAAACCGTTCTCTCTCCCTCTCTCTTCCTCTCACAGAGGGGATTCCTAGCTCCCCACCATCATGCTCTGCTCTCGCAGCTGGGGGCTGCACCCATTGGAGAGGATGCATCTGCCCGCCTGGGCCAAGTAGGACAACAGCATGCGGGCTTGCATAGGAGAAGATCCGGCACACAAACAAACAAAAAAACCCCCCTCCAAACGGAGCGCTAGGAACGGCAATCCTTCCAAAGATGGTGGCGCGTATCCTCCCCTGACAAAAGACTGATTTGAGCTCTCCCCGGAGGTGGGATGCAGCCAAAACATCCATTGCCTTTTATCTCCCCGTTGCTTTGAGAGGGGAGCTGGCTGATGCCGAGCGAGCGTGGTGGGGAGCCCTGGCGAAGGCACTCTGGAATGAAAGCTATAATCTCCAACCCCCCCCCCAAAACCAAGAGGGGGTGGCGGCTTTTCATCCTGGAGGCATCTGAATGGGAGCAGGGAGCTCCGAAGGATGCCACACAATGCTGCTCAATATTGCCTCTCCCTGGGAGCCCAGAGCAGGCCATGGGCACACGGCATCTTACTTTGAAACCAAGCCTCCAATCCCCGATTTCAGTAAGAAACATAATCTCACCCAACACCGAGAGCTGTCGCTCAGAGACTCCATTGACAAGGCCCTTGAAGAAAGTCCCCAAGCTCTTGGTTTATCAGGACAGGCAGCTTAGGACTGTTTCCTGGGAAGAGATGTGCTAGAGAGGAGGAGGGGGGATGGGAGTAAGTGGCTTTGAGAATCTGAACAGTGGATAGATAGATAGCTCAAGGGGTGGGTCTATGGCCCGTGTGCACGAAGGAGCTGGGAGGTGGGTGAGGTGTCAGGCCCCGGGATGCTCTAAGAAGTCATTGTAGCTGGAGGGCGGGATGGGTGCAAGGCCAGGTCTGCCACTGTTTTGGAGACATTGTTTCCAGTACCTGCGAAGTTCATCACCACAACCTTCCTCCTCCCTGCCCCTTTCCCAGGGCCAAGTGGCTACTAAGTCCCTGTGGACCAGATTTTCCTAATGAGAATGGAGGAGGCTGGTGTGTGATGGAGTATATCAAGCCTTCCTTGCCTAGGCTCAGGAGTCTGAATCCAGGCTCAACCTTACCTGTCTGGGGCATTCTGGCCATAGTCCTGCCTGGATAGGGAGATCCCAGGTGCCTATGGGCTAATGGAACTCCCCATAGGATTAATGGAGCAGGCCTGGAGCCAATGGTCTCAGCAGGAGGCTTGAGGAAAGTTCTCTTGCCACTTAAGTAGTCTTTAATCTATGTGTAGCTTACTCATCCATAGCCTCTGTTTTCTCCATCCGTAAAGTGGGTTTTAAGACCAACTGAGATGAAGGGCAGGCAGACCATGTTTGGCAGGTGGGATCTTTCTGTACAGGATGACCATGTTTCTATTGTGGTGATGGAAGACCCCTGTCTCACTTATGACTTGTTGGACACGACACACAACTCTGCTTCTGGCTGTCATTTTTTTAAACGTTGTACTGAGAACTTCCATGCATATAGACAATATAACGTGATCACAGTCCCCTCCTATTGCTCTCCTTTTCCCTCCCCCTCACTGAAGACCCTCTTCTTTCCAGCCAATCTTTCTCTGGCTAGCATTTAAAAAAAATTATTTAGGGCTGGAGAGATGGCTTAGCAACTGAGGCACTTGCTTACGAAGCCTAAGGACCCACGTTCAACTCTCCAGATCCCACGTCAGGCAGACGCATGAAGGTGAGGCAAGCACCAGGTGGCACATGCCCACCAGGTGGTGCAAGCATCTGGAGTTTGGTTGCAGTGGCTGAGGCCTTGGTGCACCAATTCTCTCTTTCTCTTACCCTCTCTAAAAAAAATTATTTGTTTATGAGAAAGAGAGAGAGAGAGAGAGAGAGAGAGAGAGAGAGAGAGAGAGAGAGAATGGGTGCTCTCTTAGACTTCTCAGGCAAGCTCCTTAACCACTAAGCCATCTCTCCAGCCTGGCTGTCAGTTTTGATCATCAGCTCTGCCCTGCCTTGCCTCCTCCTCATGTTCTGTTCAACTCTGCCTCTCTCCATCACGTTCCTTCCCAAATCTATAGTCCTGACACATGTCTTGTGTGGCTTGGGAAAGAAAAGGCTATCAGTGGGAGCTGGAAGGCTGCCTGGAGGAGGTGTACCTGAGGGGTGGGAAGGCTATGGAGAGCAGAGGGAGGCAAGGAGAGGGAAACGGCCCAGAGGAAGAAGAGAGTAATGAGGAGGCCAGGAAGCCAGTCCGCGAGGAAGGAGGCAAGGTGCACGGCCGTCAGAAGTGTTGAGGGAAGAGGAGAAATTTTCCTGGATGTCTTCGGGCTACCTGGATGTCACTGCCCTTTGGAAGAAGCCCCTCTGGGAAAGACGGGATGGGGGCAGGTGTGGCCTGACTCTGTGTAAGGTGGAGCTGCGAAGCCCTAGAGATGGAGTGCCGACCAGCACCTTCTGCCTAGCAGAGAGAGGGCAGGGCCACACAGCAGGGCCGGGCTGGGGGAAGGCGGCCTGGAATCCTTGCTCGGGATTTTCTCCCATTCTCCAAGCTAGCACACATGCAGTTACCTCCACGCCAGGCTCTGCCCTCCCCCTGGATGTGGGTCCCACACCACAGTCACCACGAGCTTCGCATTGCAATCATTCCGCAGTCAAAGTAAGATCAGGCATGCTTCTGACTGTGGCTGGGATCTCCTCCTACCCAGGGCGAGGTGGGCTCAGGGATGAGCCCAGGTGGGAGACGCTCCTACTTCCTGTGCCCGCCTTGCCTTGGAGGAGTGGGACCCAGCTGCCCCACCCCACCTTCTTCTGCATCCTCATCAGAGCGGCGGGGTGACCTCAGCTTTGGTTAGTACCCTCTCCCCACCCACAGGGTTAAGCCCCATGCCGCTGTATGCCCAGGAACAGAGGGAGGTGGGAGAGGAAGACCCCCAGCCCCGGGCCCCGCTGTGCTCCGCAGCGCCAGGTGGGAAGGGCTGCCTTGTTTGGCTGGCTTCCACTCCATATGTGACGCGCACTGCAGAGCTGCAGAGAGACATCCATCACAGTCGCTCCTCCGCCTGCCTTCCCAGCCTGCTCCCAGAGAGGGGCTCCACCTGGCTTGTGTCCTCCGGCTCCCGGAATTGAAGGGGACAATATACGGCCGTGACCGTGGTGATAATAACAGGAGCCCCACACACTGAATGCTTAGCGTGCTCTCGGAAGACCAGAGCATTTTTTATTTTATTTTATTTTATTTTATTTTATTTTATTTTATTTTTTTACAAATTTCATCCCATTGAACCTCATAACCACCCCTAGGCACCATCATTGCTGGACCTGGTATCCAAGGACACGCGCCTTGGAAGGCACTCGAGTTGTCCTGAGCCCGGATCTCCTCCAGCCCTTCTCGTGATGGGGGTGTGGGAGGGCAGAGCAGGGCAGGGTATGCACTCAGCAGGGAGCAGGGGCTGGAACACCACAGAGCATTAAAGCTTTTGTTCAGAGGACAGCACTGGCCGGGGCCAATCTGAGGACCCCACGGCAGGGCAGTGTGAGCAGAAGGACAGCTGTCCCTGGGTGGGTGGGGGACACACTAGTACGTGAGCCAGCCCAGGCTGTGATCCTTCCTCTCTCACACCCCCTCTGTTATCAGCGGCTGCCTTTCCAGCCCTCCCTGAGAAAGACTCATGCATTTGGAATCCATCTCTCTTCCGATGTCACAGTCCCTCTTCTGAGGTGTGTGTGTGTGGGTGAGGGGGGTGGTCCCCCAGTCTCCGGCTCCAGCCTCATCTCAGTTCTCCCCAGGGAGGTCAGAGACTGTTCCAGAAGAGCTCGAGTCTTCTCACTGGCTCCTCGGGCTGAGAGCTGAGTGATACCTCCTCGGTTGGCACAGAGTTCACATTCGTGGCTTGACCCCTGTCTTCACGTGGGGTTAGGTGACCACTGCAGGAGTGACACCCAGGACCCCTGAGCGATCTCCTGCTGGGTCATCTCTAACTGGCTGGAGCCCACGTAGGACCTGAAACATTTGATCACCTCATTTTCAGATGAGGACATAAAGCCGAGGGCAGCAAAATGGGGAGCCCAAGGCCACCAGGGGTCAAGGGACAAATGCCCTGCTCCCCAGCTTTGTGTGGGGGGGAAGCTAGCCACTGGAAGACCACATATGGCAGGCAGTGTTTTCTTTTCTTTTTCTTTTTTTTTTTTTTTCCTCTCATTGCCTGCTTGTTGCGTTTCTTAATTTAAAATGGGAAATTTCCTATTTGGCGTGCCATCAATCATTTTTGTGAGCCGGGCTCCATGGAAAGCACTGGAAACATTTATATTTGCGGCTCAAACTGTTGAAAATGTACAACAATTTAAATAATATTAACATTTTAACGGCCTCCACTCAGGGCTCTGAGAAATTAACTATTATCTCTTAGAGTGTTTGTTAAAATTCAACAGTGAGTCAGTGGCAAGCCCTGTGGGTGGCACATGTGTTAGGGAGGTTGGAAGGGGGCCCCCGTGCGAAGTCTCCTGGGGCTGGTCCCGCCAAGGTCTGCTGGCAGCTCCAGAAAACCCATACCCTTGACAACAGGGGTGACCCCCTGCAGAAGAGACTGTGATTTCCGCTGCCTGGGGTGGAGAGTCCCCCTGAAAGTGCTGGAGGCTTGTGACTCTGTCCCGTAGCAACCCCAGTGATGGGGGGGCATGACCAGAAAAATGCACACTGTGCTAGGACAAGGGGTACACCTGAAAAGGGAGTGCCAGTGTGCTGGGGACACAAAATTAGGAATATCCTGGAGGAGGAGGAGCAGGAGGTGACATTTGAGATGTTGCATGGCGTCAAGCAGTCATGGGATGAGACACCAGACATCTTTAAGGCCTGGCCTTGATCTAACCTTCAGAGTCAGGAGGGTCTGCAGGCGATGCCAGGAAGAGAGGGAGAGGGCACTGCTGCCCAAGTTCTGCATGTGGGGCTGTGATGGCTGCACACTCTGTGGAGGAGAGGACGCTCTTCTGGGCAGCTCGGTAGCCTAGAGGTGGCTGAGTTTAGACAAGCCAAGACTGAAGGGAAGCACGAGATTATCCCCATGTGATGGGTGGCAGGGAAGCTGTCCTCAGGTCCGCAGGGAAGGACTGGGTTCCGTGCATGGATGTTGTGAGATGATGGAGGGTTTTCTGCCTGCACTTTCTTATCTATTCTTCCTTATGCTCCCAGAAGCCACCAGAGCACAGAGCAGACATCAGATGAGTGAGACGAGAGCCTCTCCATCACTGGGGTGCTGAGTTGATGCTGGGGGAGAGATGGATGGGATCTTTGCTTGTCTTCCTGTGGGCCGGGCCCTGGCTAGGCATCCCCTCCTTACACAGACTCTGCCTGCCTGACACCCTTCAGGGATGCTGTGGGCTGATTTGCGCCGCTGTCCCAGTGAGCCCGCTGAAGACCTCACCCTCAGCATGTGACTGCGCTTGGAGAAAAGGCCTGGAAGGAAGGTCAGGAGGTTAAGCGAGGGTAACACCGCTCCAACGGGACTAGTGGTGTCTTTGCAAGAAGAAGAGAGACCGGGAGATGTCTGCCATTCAGAACGGCCATGTGAGGCCACAGGAAGAGGACTACTATCCACAGCCTGGTGAGAAAGGCATCTTAGGAAGCAGCTGCAGGCTGGGGAGGATGGAACAGTAAAGTGCTCGCCTTGTAAGCATGAGAACCCAAACTACATCCTCAGATGTAACACACCTGTAATCCAGTGCTGGGGAGGTGGAGGCAAGAGGACCCCTGGAACCCATTGGCCGGCCAGTCTAGCCTACTTGAGACCCCATCTCAAAAAGAGGTAGATAGTGGGGCTGGAGAGATGGCTTAGCTGTTAAGGCACTTGCCTACAAAGTCAAAGGACCCAGGTTCAACTTCCCCAGAACCCACGTAAGCCAGATGCATCAGGTGGTGCATGTGTCTGGAGTTCATTTGCAGTGGCTGAAGACCTTGGTACATCCATTCTCTCTCTTTCTCTTCCTCTTTGTCTATCTCTCTCATAAAAAAAATTAAAAAAAAGAAGTATATAGTATACCTGGGGAATGACATCCGAGGTTGCCCTCCGCTCTTCGCACACACATGCACCTGCACAAACACACACAGGCACAACGGACATGTACAAAAACAAAAAGTCATTTATTTGTAAAAAGTAACCAACCCCAATGGCACCTTGGTCTTGGCCAGTTGGACATCAGAGCAGGCTCGGGACATCAGCTCAGGTTCCCCAGAGGTGGCAGTGGTGCTATGTGCAGAAGAACAAGAAGGAGCTAGTCAGGAAGCGTGGGGTGGGGGTGGGGGCGGGGGGCAGAGGGGACAGTGTGTATAGACACAGAGGTACTCAGGACACGGAGGGTTTGATGGAGCCAAAGGGGTGAACGGGGTGGGAAGGGAGACTCTGAGGGAGAGAGGCGGCTGGGAGACAGTGAGACCCTTCTGTGTCTTTCGGGGAAGGCTATTTAGAGAGTCCCTCCTGCCAGAGGACTGTGTGATTAGTGAACGACTTGTTGCACTGACCTCAGGCGAGTCACTTAACCTCTCTATCACAGTGCTCTTATTGGTCAAGCAGGAGCCTTGTCCTGCCTATCACGTGGACGCTTTGCGATGAATTCAGTGAATTGATGCGCATGGTCTGGAGGAAGCCCCACAACAGTGCCAAAGAGACAGCAGGGTGTCATGAGTGGAGAAGCACCCCAACTTCTGTCAGAGAAGCGTGGAGTCAATTGGAGTCTTGAGGGCTGTCGGGGTGTGTGTGTGTGGGGGGGGGCGAAGTTGGCTGATCTCTGAAGCTTGTCACAGAGATCTGTCTTTTCATTGTGCTTCTTTCATATCACCGTGGGCTCCACGAAAGAAGGGGAGAGAGGCTTTGATATGTCTAAATATTTCGCTCCCACCAAGACGGAGGAATTCCAAAGCGGAGCTATTATTAGAGTCAGAGCCTTTGTGGAGCAGAGGCTGTCAGCTTGCATAAACAGCACCCCTCTTCCCATGCGTCCAGCCGGCCGGGCACCACAGGTTCGAGCAGTGAGCGGGTGATCCACCCCCACTCCCACAGTGCGGATGAGCCGCCCCGGCATGGACCCGAGAGGCAAGAGGGCCAACTTCTCATCCGCACACTGCATCCCCCTATGCTGGGCAACCCTGAAAGACAACATAGCACTTATTGATGACGAGACCCTTTATGAGCAGGGAAAATAAGATGCCATGTGACAGAGACCTGATGTACCCAAGAGGCATAGGCTGTGGGCACCCCTAGCCGTGATAACACCAGTGAGTCTTCTGTCTGGGAATATGCATGAGCGCAGGCTTTCAAAAAAAAGTCAGAGTTTTCAGGGCTGAAGTAATGGCTCAACGGTTAAGGTGCTTATCTGCAAAGCCTAATGACCCAGGTTCAATTCTCCAGTACCCACATAAAACCAGTTGCAAAGTGGCACATGCATCTGGAGTTTGTTTGTAGTGGCTGGAGGCCCTGGCATGCCCATTTTCTCTCTCTCTCTCTCGGCTTGTAAATCAATCAATCAATAATTTAAAAAAGTCAGATGGGCCTGGGTGTGGTGGTACATGCCTTTAACCCCAGCACTTGGGAGGCAGAGGTAGGAGAATTGCTGTGAGTTTGAGGTCAGCCTGAGACTACAGAATGAATTCCACGTCAGCCTGGGCTAGAGTGAGACCCTACCTCAAAAAAAAAAAAATAAAGTCACATTATCAGTGCTAGAGAGGGATTTTTGGGGCTGGCCAAGGACTGTCTTCAGCTAGCTCCCAGAAGGTGTGCCTATAGGTGCCTCAACACTGGCCCTCAGGCCTCCTCATCTCTGCAGCTCTGTGGAGACGGAGCCATGGCTCTGGCCTTGTTGCCCATAGGAATCCTTCAGAGGAACTTTAAAGCACTCTTGTGCCCCAGTGACACTGTGAGCAATCAAGGGAGCATCATGTGGTGGTCCCTGGCCATCAGAGGGTATTTGTTTGAAAGCACCTCAGTGATTTCTTCTGTCATCCTAGGGAGAATGGCTACTTCAGAGTGGCCATTTGATCTCCTGCGGGATGCACGACAATGCTTAGGGCCATTCCTGAATGTTACACCTGCAGAAATCTGAAGGCACCTAGCTGGGAGACCCCAGGGATGCTGGGAGATTCTGGGGAAGCAGGGAGAAGTCTGGGATGCAGGGAGAGTTTGGGGATGGAGGGAGAGGTCAGGGATGCAGGGAGAGGTCAGGGATGCAGGGAGAGGTCAGGGATGCAGGGAGAGTTCGGGGATGGAGGGAGAGGTCAGGGATGGAGGGAGAGGTCAGGGATGGAGGGAGAGGTCAGGGATGGAGGGAGAGGTCAGGGATGGAGGGAGAGTTCAGGGATGGAGGGAGAGGTCAGGGATGGAGGGAGAGTTTGGGGATGGAGGGAGAGGTCAGGGATGGAGGGAGAGGTCAGGGATGGAGGGAGAGGTCAGGGATGGACGGAGAGGTCAGGGATGGACGGAGAGGTCAGGGATGCAGGGAGAGGTCAGGGATGCAGGGAGAGGTCAGGGATGCAGGCAGAGGTCAGGGATGCAGGGAGAGGTCAGGGATGGAGGGAGAGTTCGGGGATGGAGGGAGAGGTCGGGGATGCAGGGAGAGTTTGGGGATGGAGGGAGAGGTCAGGGATGCAGGGAGAGGTCAGGGATGGAGGGAGAGGTCAGGGATGCAGGGAGAGGTCAGGGATGGAGGGAGAGGTCAGGGATGCAGGGAGAGGTCAGGGATGCAGGGAGAGGTCAGGGATGCAGGGAGAGGTCAGGGATGGAGGGAGAGGTCAAGGATGGAGGGAGAGGTCAGGGATGCAGGGAGAGGTCAGGGATGCAGGGAGAGGTCAGGGATGGAGGGAGACCGAGGGACAATGCTGCTCCAACAGTGTTCAGGAGATTCCTGCCTGTAGGTGTGATCCTGCCCAAACCTTGGGGCAGGGTTAAGATTCCCAGCCCTGGTGAATGGTGGGGATCAGCTTGATCCTGACTTAGCCTCGCCTTGCTTTGCACACAGAGCCCTTCTGAATAAATCCCCTTCCAGAGTGCCAAGGAATTCCCTGGTTGTGAGCTGCTGTGTGCCTGGTGGCCACCTGGGCTTCCTGCCACAGCCAGTGGCAATCTCTGCCGCAACTGTGAAAGCCACACGGCAGATGAAGGCCACCTGTTCCTAGGTGACAGGAGTGAGGGTTGTGGTGGGGCTAGAGGGCTGTGGAGACACCGAGAATTCGAGAGATATGATTCAGTTGTGTAGTGGAGCACCCACAGTAAAAGCTCATTTCCCTCTCGTGCAAAGATATCTACTGGTGGAGGTCCACGCTGAATGGACTGTGAGATCCAGTGACCCAGCTCCCTTCCAGGTCTTTGATCTTCCTTGATTCTACACACAGCCACTGTGCTGTGCAGTGTCAGCCTGGCAGAAACCCCAGGGCTCCCGGGTCTTCTTTTGGCTCCTATGACAGACAACCTGTGAGGAACACAGTGTGGGTCTTATGTTGGTTCACTTTGCAGATGACAAAAGTGAGTACTGAGACTGTGTCTGTGTGTGGATGGAGGGCTTGATTCAGGACTTGCTACTCCCGGGTGATCTTTCTCCAACAGAGAGATGAAGGAGGACACCTTCTTCTTCATCTAAGCAAGCTATTTTCGCCTCAGCTCTGTGAAATTGCAGTATCCCTGACCTCTCTCTCTGCATCCATGGCCTCTCCCAGCATCCCTGGCTTCTTCCTGCATCCCTGGCCTCTCCCAGCCAAGTGAAGATTTCAAGGCAGGTCCTAAACATATGGTGTTTGCACTCTGAGTTGAAGCTATGGCCAAGCCAGATGACCTAACATGATGCTTTTCAATGTCTAGTCCAGCAGCACTGGAATACCCAAGGGGATGCAGACCCCTGAATCAGAAGACCCAGGAGTATGGCTTAGCATCTCTGCACATATGTATGCATGACTATTAGTGTTATTACTGTCTTTGTAGATTTTATTTATCTTTCCCCTCCCCTAGGAAAGAGACTGGGCTGCTCTCAAACTCATTGTCCTCCTGCTTCAGCCTCCTGAGAGCTGTGATTACAGTGTGTAGCACGCTTGCTTGTGATAGCATCTGTGTTTTTCTGTTTTCTTTTGCTTTTTTTTTTTTATGAGAGAGAGAGAGACAGAGAGAGAGAGACAGAGAGAGAGAGAGAGAATTGGGTGTCAGGGCCTCAGCCACTGGAATTGAACGCCAGACGCTTGCGCCACCTAGTGGGCATATGCAACTTTGTGCTTGCCTCACCTTTGTGCGTCTGGCTTATGTGGGACCTGGAGAGTTGAACATGGGTCCTTAGGCTTTGCAGGCAAGAGCCTTAACCACTAAGCCATCTCTCCAGCCCAGTATCTGTGTTTTCACAAGTCTCTGGGGATATTTTGAAGACCATCCTATGAAGTATGACATCTGGAGGCAGCTTTGTAAATCCTGGGACCAGAGTTGGAGGCACCATGGGTGTGTGTGTGTGTGTGTGTGTGTGTGTGTGTGTGTGTGTGTATGTGTGTGAAGGGTAGAGGATACAGTGAGACCCAGGAAGGAGTTAGAATCCCAGACCTTGATGCTAATCTCTACCAGATAGAAAAAAGGGACTCTGAGTCACTAGCTAGAAGAACAATGTCAGGAGGTAGAATCCTGGTGGGAGAGCAATGGGGTCCGAGGGTAGTTTGAATGTGGAATGTCCCCACAGCCTAAGGTATTTTGAATACTTGGTCCCCAGCTGGTGGTAGTTTGGGAGGTGCAGCCTTACTGGAGGGAATGTGCTTTGGGGTGTTATAGCCCAGCCTTCACCTTGCCAGAGCTCAGCTAACTTTCCTGTTGCTTTCTGACAGCCTCTGCTCTACCATACTTCCTCTGCCATCATGAAGCTTCCCCCTCAAGACTGGACACCAAAAGAAACTCTTTCCCACCAGCTTCTTTGGGTGGGATGCTTAATTCAAGTAAGACAAACATGACTATAACAGGACTCCAAGTTGATGGCCACTTAGTTCCTCATTCTGCCAGGAGCCCTGTGTCTCTTGCCAAAACTTCTGATAGAATACACAGGATTTCTCTGTCTCACAGTCTTCTCTCTCATCTCTTAGAGATGTCCTCATGTATCTGGTGCATGCTGAGGGAAAAGGAGAAAAAGAAAGGAACCACCAGAATGCTCCTAATGTGCCAGACATGGCAGCTTGGAACTGGCAGACTTCTCTTTCACCCACATTCTTGGTAATGTGCAAGGGAGGCTGGGAAAGTGGTCGAGCTGGACAGCCTGTGCCCAATGCTTCTTACCATGTTGCAGCTGCTAATTTCTCCAGTCCATCCAAAGTCCTGTGTTCCTCCTGCCTCAGCCTTTGCAGATGCTGTTCCTTCTGTCTGAAATGCTGTGGCGGAGCCTCCTCTTGTTAACTGCCCCAATCCAGGCCTTCCCTGAGCAGTTATGAATACCCAGGGCTCTCTGCTATTCTGCCTCTCTCACCTATTTGTTTCCATCTCCTTTGAGCCAATCTGCATACACATCTTCAGTGACCCATCAATTCTTTGGTCTGCTATCCCAGTGGCTCTAACTCAGACCAATATCATATTACCATCAGCATCTGTTTCAGCATCACAGTCCATATCAGCTTCAAAATCAGCATCACAATCCACAGCAGCATCACCATCCACATCACCATCCATATCCGCATCAGCATCACCATCCACATCCACATCAGCAACACCATCCACATCAGCATCACCATCCACATCCACATCAGCATCACCATCCACATCCACATGCGCATCACCATCCACATCCGCATCAGCATCACCATCCACATCCACATCAGCATCACCATCCACATCAGCATCACCATCCACATCACCATCCACATCCACATCAGCATCACCATCCACATCCACATCCACATCAGCATCACCATCCACATCCACATCCTCATCCGCATCAGCTTCAGCATCAGCACCAACATTAGTATCAGCATCAGCACCAGATTCCAACTCACATTCAGTGCTAGACTCAGCTTCTTTAGCATCGGCATCCACGTCAGCACCAGTGTCAGCGTCCTCATTCACTTCAGCGTCAGCTTCTTAGCACCGCCGTTGCATCACATCAGCATTAGCAGGATTCTTGTTAGCAGTGCAAATTCCTCAGCTTTACCTCAGGCCTCCTGAGTCAGAGACTATGCAGCAGGGACTTTAATTTTTGTGTATATATTTGCAAGGAGAGAGAGAGAGAGAGAGGGAGGGAGAGAGAGAGAGAGAGAGAGAGAGAGAGAGAGAGTGCATGCCAGGCCTCTAGCATGTGCCACCTTGTGCAACTGGCTTTACCTGAGTACTGGAAAATTGAACCTTGGTCATTAGGCTTTGCAGGCAAGCACCTTAACCACTGACCCATCTCTGCAGCCCCACAGGGGACTTTAAAACCCACCAAGTGATTCTCACATACTGTAAAATCAAGAAATGTCTGTCTGAGCTGGGTGTGGTGACATAGGTCTGTATTCTGAACTATTTGGGAGGCTGTGGCAGGAAGGTCAATTTCCTATCCTGCCTGGGCTACACATGAGGCTATAGGGGACACTTTACCGCCACATTCACCAGGTGGGATAGAGTTACATTAGGAGAGTGCCATCCCCAGCCTGGTGGCCCAGGGAGGCTATATATGCAGTTGGGTGAGTGAGAAGTAGCCCAGTGCCTGCTGGGCCTGGCTTCCCCAGCTTATCAGATCAGCCTATTGGCCATCACAGGATGCTGTACTTACTGGACCTGTGCTTGGTGGCACCCACCTGCTTTGTGAGGTTGTCTTCATCTGTGTTCTGTCACTATAATTGAATGCCATGGACTGGTACCTTATAAATCACCCCACAAATACTTTGTAAAGAAAATAGTTTTTTTTTTTAAAAAAAAATTTTAAAGACAGAGAGAGAAAGAGAGAGAGAGAGACTGACTTGACATGCCAGGGCCTCAGCCACTGCAATCAAATGCCCGATGCTTGTGCCACCTAGTGGGCATGCGGGACCTTGCACTTGCCTCACCTTTGTGCGTCTGGTTTACGTGGGATCTGGAGAGTTGAACATGGGTCCTTGTGCTTTGCAGGCAGGCACCTTAACTGCTAAGCCATTTCTCCAGCCCAAGGAAAGATGTTTTATTTCTTGCCATTCTGAGGCCAAGCAGACTGACGAAGGCCTTCTTGCTGCCAGGAGCCCTGCAGGGTCATCGCAAAGTGCCTCAGGGAATCACACATGGCAAGACAGCAAACAAGGTAACATGGAGACCATGCCTTCATAACCTCCAACATTAGCCAAGGGCCTCACCTCCCACCCACACATGAATGTGGACATCAGGTTTCCAAGACATGAAACTTAAGGACATTCCCACACCATAGCAGTGATGCAGGTTGGCAAGCAGGACTCTTTGCCTGTGGAGAGGCCCATGGGGAAGTTATTCATTCATCCCTGCTGCCCCCAGTGAGCTCACTGACCTGTGGTGAGAGATCTATTGTATGTCATCTTCTGCATCTCTGTGTCACCCTTACACACACACACCCACCCACGTGACACTGGGAGATGGGCGATACAGAACAAGGTCTGCCTCTGCCCGAGGGTGGGGGTAGGCTGGTACCAGCTATGGGGCTGTAAGGAAGATCAACATTGTAAGAACCCTCTCTAGGGGCTGGAGAGATGGCTCGGCGGTTGAGGCACTTGCCTAAAAAGCCTAAGGACTTAGGTTCGATTCCCCAGTACCCACGTAAGCCAGATGTGCAAAGTGGTACATGCATCCGGAGTTCATTTGCAGCGGCTGGAGGCCCTGGTACACCCATTCTCTCTCTCTCTCAAGTAAATAAATGAAATATTAAAATTTAAGAATCCTCTCTATTTTCACCCCGTTTTACCATACATTTGAACTACCTGTGCTGCCCCGTGCTGTCACCCACGCGCACACAGATATGCAGCGTTGGCTAAGCCCCTGGGCCAGGCCTTGTGGCGCTCACCCGTGTAAGGCGCTTCCTTGATCTCGAAAGAGGTTGTCAAAACAACTGGGGCCAGACTCCAACCCTAGCTGCATCATGTCTGGTTCATAGCATTAAAAAAGCTTTGATCTGGGGGCCAGAGGGTGACTGGGAGGGTAAAGTTCTTGTCTTGCAAATATGAGGGCCTGAGAGGTCGATCCCAGTACCCACGGAAAATGCTGGGCATGGTGGCACATGCCTATGATTCCAGTGCTGGGGAAGTGGAAGACCCCTGGAGCTCACTGGCCAACTAGCTGGTAAACTTAGGCCAATGAGAGACCTTGTCTTAGAGGGACATAGAGGGCAAAGCTTAGGAGCAACACCTAAGGGCATTCCTCCGGCCTCCACATACACCTGCATAAGCATTGTGTACATGCAGCTGCATTCACACATGTGCCATGTACATATGAACACACACACACACACACACACACACACACACACGTTTTGATCTATGTACCAACAAATTACAAGTTAGAAGACTGAGTATTAAAATTCCGGAATTTTTCGCCTCCTTTGGGAAAATGTGGGAAGTTCCACACGCAGTGACTGGCATCTCTGGCACTGGGGGAGCTGGGTGGTTGCTGTGTCCTTTGCAAGAGTGAGCGTTCTCCAGTCTGCCATTCCTCCTGCTGGTGGAACCATCTAGAATCTTCCCGAGCCCAGTAGACTCCTGGCTTTGTGATGCCTAGGTTTTTCTGGTTCCTGTGGAATTGTCTTTGCAACGGCTGTAAAATGCCGTCTGTGAGGTGTCCACAGAAGAGAGCATGTCACAATGTCGACACGAGTGACAGTCACAGAAGAAATCAATCATGTACAGACGTTGACATTTGTTACAAAGTGTCTGGTGGCACTCGGCACCACATCTCATTGGGACACCTCCGTATGAAGTGACAAAAGAATTCTCCCCACAAAACATGGCAGTAAGATATGCCTGTTTCAACTTTTCCCTGGTGTTCTGGTGTTCTAGGGGCGCAGTCCAGATTCCAGCAAGCAGCAAAGGGCGAGTGAAACTGGCACCCAGGGGAAGACACCCCAGGAGGACAATGTGGGTGACACCTGCCCTGACATCTCTTTATGTATTTAAACAATCTATCCATCTATCTATCCATGCATACATCTATTTATTTTCTTTTAAAATACTTTTTACATTTTTCTTTATTTTTAAGTATTTTATTTATTTATTTATTTGAGAGAGAAAGAGAGAGAGAGAGAACCAGGGCCTCCAGCCACTGCAAACGAACTCCAGATGTGTGCGCCCCCTTGTGCATCTGGCTAACGTGGGTCCAGGGGAATTGAGCCTTGAACCAGGGTCCTTAGGCTTCACAGGCAAGCGTTTAATCACTAAGCCTTCTCTCCAGCCCCCTAAAATATTTTTATTTATTTATTTGCAAGCAGAGAGAAGATAGAAAGGCAGAGGGAATGGGTGTGCCAAGCCCTCCAGCTGCTGCAAACTCCAGATGCATGTGCCACTTTGCACACCCAGCTTTATGAGGGTATTGGAAAATTGAACCAGGTCGTTAGGCTTTGTAGGCAAGTGCCTTAACCACTGACCAATCTCTCCAGCCCTAGTTATTTCCTTTCTGTTTATTTATTTGAGGCAGGAACTCAATATGTAGCAGTAGCAATTACTTTTGCATTGCTGGACAAGATACCTGACTGGAAGTGAATTATGGAAGAAAAAGGTTTATTTTGGCTTACAGTTTCTGAAGCAAACCCAACAGACTGGCCTGTTTTTATGAGTGACTGAGATAGAGAAAGAGAGAGAGAGAGAGAGATAATCGGTACTCTAGGGCCTCTAGCCACTGTGATCAAACTCCAGACATGTGCATCACCTTGTGCACATGCGCGACCTTGTACATGTGTCACCTTGTGTGTCTGGCTTATGTGGGATCTGGGGAGTCGAACACGGGTGCTTAGGCTTTGCAGGCAAGCGCCTTAACTGGGAAGCCATCTCTTCAGCGTCACTGACAACTTTTGATGCCCTTAGGGAAGCAGAATCCTCCAGGCTGAGGCTCAGCGGTCTTTTATTCCAGGCAGCTTTCTCCTTCTCAGCTGCAGCGTAGCTGTGGCCGGCGGGGCAGAGCTCCGAGGACAACTCCTGTCCTGTTTCTCTATCTGAAGCCATCCTGGTGTGGTGATGCTGATAGGAGGAGAGAAAGGAGGGGATGAGAGATCCCAAGGGATACAGGAAGAGAGAGGATGAGGGTCCCCTGGGTGCCAGGAGATGTGTCCAGACCGGAGTGGAGTGTGGCTCTTTTGTAGATGGTGGGACCCTATGCCTCCCATAGCAATCTGGTAGGGAGAGCTGGGGGGGTTTCCAGCCACTCTGAAGATTCCCAAGCCCAGTGTGGGGCAAAGACAGAATGTGAGATGCCTAAAGGGACCAAGCCTGGAGTCAGTGGTTATATCTACAGAGTGCTAGTGGCTTCGTGGAGAAGGTAGCATGCATGCTGGGCTTTGAGGGTGGGTCAGGAGCTCCTCGTGTATGTGATAGAAGATTCATGCACATGGGTTGTCATGTGTGTGCAAGAGGAATATCTTGTATTTCTTTTGGACATCCCGGGATTCTGCATGGCACCGATTCAGGCAATCATCTTCCCTTGAGTCTAAGTTGGCAAGGTCTGGCTGCCCAATTAGAGGTAAACACCAAATGTGTATTGAGTACCACTTTGTGATAGGCAATATGCTATCCTGTAGGGACTGAGAGATGCATAAAACACAGTCCCTGTTCCTAGGAGTGCACAGCCCAGGTAAACAGATGGTAATCTTGCATGACAAGATAACTAACTGATGAGATTAAGGGACAACACACACATCCTCTGCTTGCAGTGAGTAATCGGGGAAGGTTTCCTGGTGGAGAAGCGCTCTTGGGTCAGGGTTTAACACAGGGCTTGGCTGCGGAGAGGTACAGTCTAAAGGTGAGCCGTGAAGCTCGGGTTGCCCAAGTGTCAGGCTGGGCTTGGCTGATGCCAAAGCCCCGAGTGCCAGCCTGCTTGGATTTCAGGCTGTCACAGGGCTCAAAGCCACCACCTAGCTTCTGGCCCCCCTCCAGCCATGGACAGATGGCGCAGGAGGTCACATGACTTTGCGCACACCCCAGATTTGGCCAGCACTGAGCCTCGTCTTGATGACATGGCTCCCGGGACCTCCAAGGACGGCAGGGGTAGTGTGAATGCTACTGAGTGTGGGACAGATGCCGGGGATGACAGTGACAACCTTTGGAGCCGCTCAATGCAAGCAGTCCCTGTGCCCTGTCCAGATCTCAGGTGTTCCAACGAGAACCTGGCCAATGTCACGGGCTGCAGCCTCACTTCGTGGTTACTAAGTTAAACGGCTGCTCCTGTGGAGCTCCTGGGGAAGCCCTCGTTCAGGTCTCACACCCTTCATGTAAAGACATCAAAGAAGCAGGTTCCTGGGGGTGGGGTGGGGAATTGGTGAGGGTCAGGGAGAACCTGTAGGTCTGGCTGGTCCCAAGAGAAGGCAGAGGCTCTGGGGACAGAAGGAAGTGTGAAAGATGTCCGTTCCCAGCTGTGTCCATCTGCGGCTGCACAGTGTGACCTTACTTGGAACCAAGGTCATCGCTGATGCAATTAAGGTAAGAATCCAAGGTGAGCTCATTCTGCACTGGGCCACCTCCCCAACCCAATGCCAAGTGTCTCATGGGAGACAGAAAAGACCTGAGACCCCGAGAGGGAGGTGGTGAGAAGACGGAGGCTGGGGCGATGTGGCCACAAGTCAAGGGACTTGGGCAGCCATGAGAAGAACCTGGAAGAGGCTAGGGACAGGGTCTTCCCTGAAGCCTGTAGACACCTCCATTTCGGATGGAAGCATGAGAGTTCATTCGCGATGCCTTTCGCCAACGATGTGTGATGATCCTCTGGCAGCCCCTCCCCCCAAAAACGCTCCTCACAGAGGGAGCCCCACTCCCTCTGCTCCACCAGGGCCCACACTCTGCCTGGGTCCCTTTTGCAAAGCTCCGCTCTTCCTAGTTTGCCGCACTCACCCCTCCCCTCCCTGCCCCATCTATATTAGAATAAGATTGAATTTTCCAGCTTGGGTTACTAAGCTTTCAGATCTAGAAACTGAAGACATTTATCAGCTGTCATGGGATGTCGTAAACAAGGGGCTTTAAAAACCATGTTTGCTTTTTAGGGTGATAATACTTGGAGGTGAAACTGGGAGGGTTATACATAATGCATGCATTTTAATGGGCCGCGCACTACAGCCCTCTTTAGTCAGAATGATTCGTTTTAATGTTCAAAATAAATATCAGAGACAATTTGCCAACAAAGCTGATTTTTCTCCGCCCGCTATTAACTTAATCTTTATACCTCAGTCTAATGATGGGGGACTGGGGGGGGGGGGCTTGGGAAGGACTTTGTATTGCAAGTCAGCGGGAGAAGCAGTTGGCATGGTCACAAACCGTGGGGCATCAGGGTAGGGGTTATGCCCGTCTTGATTTGTGCACCAGTCTTGATGTGGTCTAGTGTCCTAGAGTAATTATTTTGAATATGAATCAATTGATGTTGTCAATATTCAAATGAATTTTTTTTTTGTTTTTTTGAGATAGGGACTCACTCTAGCCCAGGCTGACCAGGAATTCACTATGTATTTTCAGGGTGACCTTGAACTCACGGCAATTCTCCCACCTCTGCCTCCCGAATGCTGGGATTAAAGGTGTGTGCCACCATGCCTGGCTGGCTTCAAATAATTTTTAAGTGTGTGTGTTTGTGTGTGTGTATGTATGTGTACACATATGTGTGTATATGTGTGGAGGTTACAGGACAGCCATGAGGGTGTTGTCCTCAGGAGTGTTGTCCATTTCTTTTTTTGTTTTTTGAAGTAGAGTCTCACTTTAGCCCAGGCTGACCTGGAATTCGCTAAGTAGTCTCAGGGTGGCCTCGAACTCATGGCGATTCTCCTACCTGTGCCTCCCAAGTGCTGGGATTAAAGGCATGTGCCACCATGCCCAGTGTTCCATTTCTTTCAAAAAAATATTTATTTGACAGAGAAAGGTGGGGGAGAGAGAGAGAGAGAAAATGGACACACCAGGGCCTCCAGTCACTGCAAATGAACTCCAGATGCGTGTACCCCTTTGTGCATCTGGCTAATGTGGGTCCTGGGGAATCGAACCTGGGTCCTTTGGCTTTGCAGGCAAACACCTTAATTACTAAGCCATTCCTCCAGCCCATTGTCTATTTCTTTGAGGCAGGGTCTCTCACTGGCCTGGAGTCCACCAATTACTAGCTAGTGAGCTCCAGACACCCTCCTGTCTCTGTCTCCCCACCACTGGAATTACAGTTGCACCCCACCCTGCCCAGCATTATTTACATGGGTGCTCAGGATTGAACTCAGATCCTCAAGCTTGCAGAGGCAAACACTTTACCCATTTAACTATCTTCCAGGCCCCAGTAAGAATGCTTCTGATGGACCAAATCAAAATTTCCTGTGGCTTAGTTAAACCATGCAAAAGTTCCTGGTTTTTATGACTGTGCTAAAATACCTTTTACGGAAGGGAAAACTTGAGACCATTTGAGCTCAGGTGCATGGCTTAGGGACACTAAACTCTGTGGGGCCAAGCCCCAGGCTCTGTTTAGGTATCTTATCTTGGAGTGTGGCCCCATGTGACTCTCCCCTCTGAGCTTTAGGAGTTTGTGTGATTCCTGCCTGCTCTTGCGTCTCCAGTCCCAAGGGCTTCTTGCTGGGCAGATCTGAAGGACACACCTCCACTAGCCCTTCCCTTGGCTTCCTGGGGTGATGGCACTCCAGAAAGGACCCGTAGGCCCTCTGCCTGGTCACCGACTTCACCATTCACCCTAGACCCTACTTAACCACCCGCCTCTAAGTAATTTTGGAAAATCCACACGGGACTAGTGAAAGAGATTGGGTGTACCATCTTGGTGCTTACTAAAGGTGGGTGGGGGCGTAGGGTGACTGTCACTCAGAGCCACGCATCTGACTTCATTTATTTCTGTCCTGCAGCTGCTGGTGAGCAGTGGTACTGGGGACGAGTGGGGGACTCAGAGTTGTACCCAGTACAGCCAATTCCAAAGCCCAGAGTTCCCTTGCTAGCGCTGCCAGACTATCTCATGCGGCCCTACCAGAATATCACTGATGGGGTGATTTGTAGTGACAGGCAATGCCCTTGAAGGTGGGGCAGTCCAAGATTAAGGCAGGGCACATGATGAAGGCAGAATCACCCACGGTGGTGGCCATTGGGAGGGGACAGTGTTCACGAGAGAAAGGGATGGGGCTCTCTGGCTCTATAGAGGTGTATTTTTCTTGTGTGTTCCTGGGGATCAAATCTGATAACTTCATTGTGCTAGATAAGCCATCGCTGAGCTATAAGCTGAGACCCAAGAACTCGCTTTACAGACAGTCTGTTCTTCCCGTAACTAACCGCTTGAGGATAGAGATCAGCCCGCAGGAGGACACAGCCCCCCTGACCTGGGCACCTTGTATGAGGCCCACCTCTCAACACAAGGCACTGGGGGACACTTCCTGCACAAGTGCTTTTATAAATGTGTCTATGTGTGTGGACACACGTGTGTGGGTGTGCATACATGTGTGTGGAGTCCAGAAGTCAATGTCAAGTGTCTTTCTAAATTGTTCTCCCCCTTATTCTTTAGGACAGGATTTCTTTTTCTTATTTTGGTTTTTTGAGATAGGGTCTCACTCTAGCCCAGGCTGACCCGGAATTCGTAATGTAGTCTCAGGGTGGCCTCGAACTCATGGTGATCCTCTTACCTCTGCCTCCCAAGTGCTGGGACTAAAGGCATGCGCCACCATGCCTGGCTGGACAGGATTTCTTGATGAGCCTAGAGTTCAATAATTTGGCTAGATTATCTCACCAGCCAGCCCCAGAGAGCCTCCTTCTCTTCCTTCCCAGTGTTCGGATTATACGTGAGTGCCATCACACCTAGCTTTTTATTTTATTTTAATTTAATTTAGCTTTTTTGGTTTTTCAAGGAAGGGTATTGCTCTAGCCCAGACTGACCTGGAATTCACCATGTAGTCTCAGGCTGGCCTCAAACTCACTGTGATCCTCTTAACTCTGTCGTCCAAGTGCTGAGATTAAAGGTGTGTGACATTTTTTTTGTCACACCCAGCTTTTAAAAAATATAATTAATTAATTTATTTATTTGAGAGCAAGATGGAGAGAGAGAGAGAAAATGGGCACACCAGGGTCTCCAGCCAATGCAAACGAACTCCAGATGCATGCGCCTCCTTGTGCATCTGGCTAACGTGGGTCCTGGGGAATTGAACCTTTGGCTTTGCAGGCAAGCACCTTAAGTGCTAAGCCATCTCTCCAGCCCCACACCCAGCTTTTGATGTGGGTGCTGGGATCCAAACTCAAGTCCTCATGCTTGTGTGGCAAGTTCTTTACCCACTGAGCCGTCTCCCCAGATCGGCCGGCAGTGTGTGTGGACGACACATTGAAGTCGTGGCAAGCAGGGAGCTTTCTTTTCTCCTGAGCCCGGGGAGTTTTCAGCAACTGGCTGGTGGGCTGCGGGGCTGAGAAGGGCTTTGGGAGTGATCTCCTCTGGGAGCTGCTGTGGAATAGGGCTCGGCGGCCTCCCTGCCTTCTGGTTTAGGGTGAACCTCTGTCTGGGGGAGGTAGAGCCTCTTTCTGACAGCTAAGGAAGAGAGGAAAAACACGAATCTGAAAATTTTTAGTTTTTATTTGTTTATTTTATAGAGAAATAGAGAGAGAGAGAGAAAGAGAGAGAGAGAGAGAGTGAGTAAGAGAGAGAGAAAGAGAATGGGTGCACTAGGGACTCTAGCTGCTATAAACAAACTCCAGATGCATGCACCACCATGATCTGGCTTTACATGGGTTACTGGGGATCGAACTTGGGTCCTTAGGCTTCGCAGGCGAGTGCCTTAACCACTAAGCCATCTCTCTAGCCCTGACTTATTCTTTCTTTTACTTATTTAGCAAGTGTCAAGTCCTTAAGAATCTGGCCTTCTGCTACATGTCAGGATAAATTCACCAAAATTTGGGACAACTGGTAAGATGGAATTTCCATGCCCTGACTGTTTTGCCTGGCAGTTATGGCTGGCTCTGAGCTGGGACCACCCTGCCCAGCATCATCTTTCTATGACCTGTGCTGCTTATCTATAGAGGCCCCCTTGGACCCAGCAAGCACACAAGTCTGAGCTTCAGTTTCCTCAACTGTGAAGTAAAGGGCTAGGACACTAGCACCAAGAAACTATGCAAAATACCTTTGGAGGGCTGAGGAGATAGCTCCGTGGTTTAAAGTTGCTTGTTTATAAAGCCCTATGGTTCAGGTTCAATTCCCCAGTACCCATGTAAAGCCGGATGCACAAAGTATGGTACATGCATCTGAGTATGTTTGTAGTGGCAAGAAACCCCGGTGTGCCCATAAGAGAGAGTTATCCTTTTGTTCACTGTGAGAAGAAAAGAGAGCTTTCCATTCAGGTTGTTGTGGTGGTGATGGTTGTGGTGTGTGTGTGTGTGTGTGTGTGTGTATGTGTGTGTGTGTGTCCCTTTCTCATGCTGGGACAACCAGAGGGATTTCCAGGCCAGTAGGTGACAGCTGCCTCCCAGGGAGTGGCACCCCACTCTCCTACTGAATGACAGAACTGCTCTGGTTTCCAGGAACCTCAGGGAGAACGGGGATCCCACGTCCCAGGCCTGAGCTTACCAGACGGGCCTGGCCAGGGGCCTCTGGGGCTCAGGTGGGCCTGGAGCGCAGTGAGCAGGGTAGGCTGGCAGCTCTCTGATCCACCCGTTCAGGCCTTGCTGAACACCCAGCCCCACCCATGTCCTTGGAGCCCACATGGCAGGAAGCCAGAGTCACCCTGACCCCTCTCCTCTCTAACACTTCCAGAAGAAGCACTGTGGTAGGAGTACCTTCTGGATCATTTATATATATATATATATATATATATTTAGCATATACGTACTTGTGAGTGGTGTGTATTTGTGTGTATGTGTGTTCGTATACATGTGGGCACACGTGCATATGTGTGTACACGTGCATGCGTACACGGGTGCACGTGTATATGAATGCATGTGGGCATAGAGGCCAGAGGCCAACATTAGGTGTCTTCCTCTCTTGCTCTTCCATCTTAGTGTTTTTGTTTGTTTGTTTGTTTGTTTGTTTTTTTGAGGTAGGGTCTCACTCTAATCCAGGCTGACCTGGAATTCACTATGTAGTCTTAGGACAGCCTCAAACTCATGGTGATCCTCCTACCTCTGCCTCCCAAGTGCTTGGAAATAAAGGCGTGTGCCACCACGCCTGGATTCCATCTTAGTTTTTTGAGACAAGGTCTCTCTTTCTGAAGGTGGAGCTCACCCACTTGGCTGGACAAGCTGGCCAGCAAGCCCTGGACATCTTCAATCTCCATCTATCTACCCTGGGAGTACTGGTGTCTGGTGAGAGAGAATGGGCCACACTCAGCTGTTTTTAATTTTTTTTTTAAGAGAAAAGTCCTTGATTTAATTAAATAAAATAATTTGATTTTTTTCCTTTTTATGTTTCTTATTTTTCTTTAGTATGTATCCCCCTTCTATAACCTTCTCTTGTCCCCTCTCCCCTGCCACTGAACCCCTTTTTCTTCCAGCTAGTCCTTCTGGTACTTTAATGCCTTTTTATGCCCTCCTCCTCACCCACAGAATGTTGATAGGTTCAATCTGTGCAGGCAGAGACAGCCACTGGATCATGTATACAAGGCCACTTTCCTGTCCAGAGGACGACATCCCAAAGCACTCTTCCCCATTCCCTGGCTCTTACATTCTTTCCAACCCTTTTCCACAATGTTCCCCCACCTTGGAGGATGTGATATAAATGTCTCCTTTAGCGTCGAACACTCAATAGTCACTTCTTAGCACTTTGATGAATTTTGAGTAGCCACTGCAAAAAAAAAAAAAAAAAAAAAAGAAGCCTCTTTGAGCAAAATTGAGTGCACACTAATCTGTGGGCAAAAAACATAATTATGTAGAGGGCAATTTGATGGCCACAACATACCAGTTTAGTAGCATCTTTCCTCATAGGGCTTATGAGCTTTCTAGCCATAGGCTTCTGACTAGGTTTCCAGTACCAGGTGTGAATTCCTTCCTATGGAGTGGGCCTCAAATCCAATCAGAGAGCAGTTGGTTACACCCATAACATAATGGTGATTCTGCTATTGCACCAGGGGGCACATCTTGCCTGGTTGGTCAGTTATGTAGCTCACAGGGCCTACTGCTGGGTAATGCTTGAATTTTTTTCAGTATTATTTATTTATTTATTTGCAAGCAGGGACAGAGAGAGAGAGAGAGAGAGAGAGAGAAGAGGAGAGGAGAGGAGAGGAGAGGAGAGGAGAGGAGAGGAGAGGAGAGACAGAGAGAACAGGCATGCCAAGGCCTCCAGCTACTGCAAACAAACTCCAGACACAGGCACCACCTTGTGCATCTGGCTTTGTATCGGTAATGGGGAATTGAACCCAGGTCATTAGGCTTTGCATTCAAGCACCTTAACCACTGAGCAATCTCTTCAGCCTCCAAAATTTTATGTGGGTCCTGGGAATTAGAACTCATGTCCCCATGCTTTTGTGGCAAGCACTTTCCCCATGAAGCTATCTCTTCAGCCCCTAACTAAGATTTTTATTTATTTATTTATTTGACAGAGAAAAAGGGAGAGATATAGAGATAGAGATAGAGATAGAGATAGAGATAGAGATAGATAGATAGATAGATAGATAGATAGATAGATAGATAGATAGAGAGAGAGAATGGGCACACTCACTGCAAACGAACTCCAGATGCATGTGCCCCCTTGTACATCTGGCTAACGTGGGTCCTGGGGAATTGAACCTGGCTTTGCAGGCAAACACCTTAACTGCTAAGCCATCCATCCAGCCCCTAACTAAGAATTTTATTCTTTTTTTTGTTTTTGTGTATGCATACTATGTATGGCATGTGTATATGGTATGGACGGTGTGTGTGTGTGCTGTGTGTATGTGGTATGTGTGTGGTATGCTTTGCATGTGTGTGTGGTATAAATATGTATGAGTATAGACACGTATGTGTTATGTGTGGTGTGTGTGCGGTATGTGTGGTCTGTGTATGCGGTACGTGTTGTTGCATGTGTGTGTGGAATGTGTGGTGTGTGTGCGGTATATATGGTGTGTGCACATGGTATATGTTGCATGTGTATGTGGTATGGGTGGCATGTATATGTGGTATATGTGGTGTGTATGTGTTATGTGTTATGTGTGTGGTATGTGTGGCGCATGTATGTGGTGCGTGTTGTGTGTGTGGTGTGTATATGTGGCTTGTGTATGTGGCATGTGCATGTGCTGATGCAGTGTCCTGTGTGCTTGCCTGCAGTGGCTCCCCTGTGTGTGGCCAGACAAGACCTTCAGGTGTCACCCCTCCTCGTTCATCTGCCTCTTCTTCCTGGTGATGGAGTCTCTCGCTGACTCTGGAGCTTGCTGGTCTCAACCACAGTGAGGCCAAAGCGGCCTCTGCTCCCCACAGGACCGGGGTTACACGTGTGCATGGCCACGCCCAGCTGTTTACCCGTTTGCGTGGCTTCTGGAGCTTTGAATTTGAGTAGTCTTAGATTCTCCTCAGGCCCCCCTGCTTGCACAGTAAGCACATTTGACTGCTGAGCCAGCACCCTGATGTACACTTCCTTTTTTTTTTTTCTTAAAGATAGGTTATCACTCTAGACCAGACTCTGTAGCACCAGGCTGGCTTTAAACTCACAGAGATCCTCCTACCTCAACCTCCTGAGTGCTGGGAGTAAAGGTGTGTGTCACTAAGACAGGGCTCTTGATTCACTTTAAAAATTATTTATTTATTTGAGAGAAAAAAGCATCTAGAGAAAGAGAGAGAGAGACCTCTGGCCACTACAAACGAATTCCAGATGCATGCAGCACCTTGTGCATCTAGCTTTACGTGGGTACTGGAGAGCTGAACCTGGGTCCTTTGGCTTTGCTGGCAAGCATCTTAACCACTGGACCATCTCTCCAGCTCCTTGATTCATACTTTTTTTAAAAAAGATTTATTTATTTATTTATTTATTTGACAAAGGAAGAGGGAGAGAGAGAGAGAATGGGCACACCAGGGCCTCCAGCCATTGCAAATGAACTTCAGACATGTGCGCCCCCTTGTGCATCTGGCTAACGTGGGTCCTGGGGAATCTAACCTGGGTCCTTTGGCTTTGCTGGCAAGCGTCTTAACCACTGGAAAATCTCTCCAGCCCCTTGATTGACACTTTTAATGCCAACCTCCACTCTGGCTTCAACATAGGAAACTACAGCTCAGGATTGGTTGGTTTTTCTCTCCCAGCTCTGCTTTGGTGCGAGGACAACTACCTGGCCTGTTTCCAGGAGAGTAGCCACCAGGGCAGCCTTTGTAACCAGGCTTCTGCTCCATCCCGTCCCCATCCAGTCTGACTGGGCCCTGCTGGTCACACAGAGCACTCTGGTTCAGTGGGTGCTTGGCCTCCACCCAGCATCTGTCTTTCCTCTTGGCTCCTGATCCAAGTCTCAGTACATCCTAGCGAGGGTGCTAAGGTTTGATTGTGTGCTCTAAGGGTTCATGTGTGGACGTTTGGTCCCTAGTGTCGAGGTGGCATGAGGATCTGGAAGTGGTGGCACCTCGTGGGAGATGGTTCGGTAATTGGCAGCATGTCTTTGGAAGGGATTAAGGAAACTCTCACAGGACCCTGGTATGTTCTTAGGAGAGTTGCTGTGAAAGAACCAGACTAGCCCGTCCCTGATGTCTGGCTTCCCGATGTCTCCATGTGATCTCTCTCATACCTGCTCAGACCATGAGACTATCTGCCACACGATGCCAGGAAACCCTCGTCAGAGCTGAGCACGGTTTACTTACTATGCTCCTAAACCTCCAACACTATGTGCTGAATAAACCTCTTTACTTCATACTGCGTCCGGCATAATGTTATGGTGATGGAAATTCGAGTAGATACAGAAGGCATCAATCGCTTCACACTTTAGGTCTAACCTCTAGAGACCCGAAAGAAAATGTAAAGGTTTGGGATCCTAGGAGATTTGGCTTTAAAGCTTAGCTCTGCGTCTGAAACTTGGTCGCCCACTAAGCTTTCCTGGCCCTTGGGTTTCCCATCCGAAACGCAGGTATCGAGGCGTTCATCTCAGAGAGTGGCAGCAACGTTGGTGAAGTGACATGTGTGGCACTGGACCAGCACTGTCTACAGACTGCGCCTGACAGAACTCGAGAGCAAGAATTAGGAAAGTGTACTGTGGCAACTTGACCTTACGGCGACATTTTAGTTTATTTCACAAAAAGTATCTCTAATGGATTGGAAAATAAACCAACTGGAAATGAAAAACTAATCCTTCTACACGGAGAGTTTGAGAAATCTTGTTCAACATAGATGTATCAAACAGTGGTCCTCCCTCCCTCCCTCCCTCCCTCCCTTCCTTCCTTCCTCCCTCCATCCATCATGAATTAATCCCTTGATATGGATGCTCAGAACGGGGAAAGATTTGTTGCCCAAACTCCTTCAGGAGGTGAGCAGAGGCAGGTTTTCTCAGTAAATCTCAGTAATTAGACCCCACATCACATTATATGTGGTGGGGCCAGAAGTCTCTCCTCTGATTCCCTTGTGTACCCTGATTTTGCCTCATTTCTATCATGGAAACCCAGGCAAGAGTTCCTTTCTGTCTGTCCTTCATCTTCCCCAGGCTTAAAGGCAGGAGTTTGTCCACCCCCACCCTGACTCCACAACCCACCCCCAACCCAATTTCTTTTTATTATAAAAACCGGGAAAATGACAAGTAATTGCTTGAAGACGTTAGAAAGATTACATCTTGTTTTGCAACTATCAGCTTAAAAATAATGTTTAAGAGATTATGAATGGGTGATTAACTATTTTTTCCATTACTTCTCTCTCTCAAAGGCAAAACCACAATGAATATGATGTGCACAGTAACAACGCAGGGCTCACTTGAGAAAGGCACGGGAAAAAAATCCCTGCCCAAGGAGGAAGTTGGAGGGGGTCTTTGGGGAGTAAGCTCTATTTCCAGGTCTTGGAGAACACTGAGCTAATGTCCCTTCCTAACGGGAACAGCTAAGAGGACTCCAGTCGAATTCCCTATTTACTGCTTTTCCTGACTCAGTTTGTTTTGGGTGAGAGCAGCCTCCAATGCAGTTCTATTGCGCCATTTCAGGGGACGTTTTACATTTAAAAGGAACAATTTTCATACCTACATTTGCAGTACAGTATGAGCCATAAATGTGATTTAAGCCTCTCTTTATAATAGACTCTGCAGGCGATCGCACAGGCTCCAGAAGTGGTGGTTGTGAATGGGAACAGCTCCCCTTTTTTTTTTTAAACAAAATTTTTCCTTTTAATTAATTAACAATTAATTAATTTTCTTGTTTGTGGTACTGGGGACCGAACTGAGACCTGAGGCATGAAACCATGCTATCATGGAGTTGCAGTCCCGGTCTTTTTAACTTTCTCTCTTGAGAAATGTTCTCACTAAATTCTCAGGCTGGCCTTGAACCTACTCTACAGCCCAGGCAGGCTTTGGACTTGGAATCCTGTATCAGGTCTACGCCATTGGACCTAGCAGAGAGTTTTCCTTTCTTTTTATTTCTTCTTGAAGTTAATTGAATAGTCGCTGGGGTAATCAACTGAGGTGTACATTTGCCTTTTGGGGACATCGGGGATGTCCACTTCTGTCCTCCACAGGGATGTCTGGAAAGGTCAGTCTTTGGGCACAGAGGCTCTTGGGTGGGCCTGGCTGTTGCTGCGTTGAAGTTCAGGGCTACCTGCCCCTCCTGCTTCTTCCAGCCCCGCTTATTCATCTGCAATGACAGCTGTAGTGGTGACAGTCACCCGCCTCCTGTCTCAGCACTGTTCAGAATCAGCAACGCCAGCATACCAAAGAGCCTGCTGGAGCTGCGAAGTCCTTGGCTCTGCCCTGACTCTGAAAGCAGAAGTGCTGCCGCACCGCGGGGGGCCCAGCGCCCTGCGTCCCAGGCCGGTGGGTGGTTCGGGTGGATGCGTCTGGGCTGCAGAGCCGGGAGGGAGCCCATCCAGGTCAGAGCAAACCGCTCAGAGCCCAGGGGTGCTCTTAAGCCAGTGGTTTCTTGTTTTTGGAGCTAGAGGCCCACCAAGTGTTTGGACTCAACTTGACAGGTGAGCAAAATAGAAGGACCGGTCTTGAACATCACAGACTAGGGTAGAATGTTGGTAGCCTGGGGTGTGTCCTGCGACAGTGAGGAGGAGGGTAACAGGGGCCCTGCTCATTCACAACTGCCCGATAGATGGATGGAGAGAGAGAGAGAGAGAGAGAGAGATAGATGTCTGAGGCCCATGTGTACAATTACTGCTCCTTTATCAGTGTCGAGCAAAGGCACTGGCCTGTGTGTATATGTGTGTGTGTGCACGCACGTGTGTGTGTGTTCATGCATGTGTGTGTTCATGCATATGTGTGTCGTATGTATGTTCGTATGTCTGTGGGTACACGTGTGTGCAGGTGTATGTGGATGCCAGAGTTCTGAGTAGGGTGTCTTCCTCAATCTCTCTCCACCTCATTTATGGACACAGTCTTTCACTGAACCCAAAGCACACCCATTGGGCTGCTTTAGAGCTGGTCATCTTGCTCTGGGGATCCTCTGCCTCCACCCCCACAGCACCTGGACCGGACCGTGTGTGCACACCACCACACTGACGCATGTGAGGGTTCTGGGGACCCGAACTCACATCCTCATGCATACAGCAACAAGCGCTTTACTGAGTGAGTGACTACCCCAGTACCACTGAGGACCAAAGATGGCCCTGGAGAGACAGAAGTCTGGAGACCTTCACAAAGGACTGGGTGCCCAGAGTGCAGAGTTGGGCAGCTGTCTTCAGGAATGGAGGCAAGGGAGGGCGCCCCCACTCGGCCAAGGGAGGCAGTGCAGGCAGGCAGAAGCCACTCCCACCCACCCCCATGTGTTCCTATGCACCAGGGAGGCTGCTTCCAGGTTTGGAAGGGCGCCATGGGGGTCAACATCCCAGGTTCTGTCCCTGCTGTTTTTACCTACAGCTGACCTTCTGGTGGCCTGGTGCCCCAGCACAGAGGGGTAACTTTGAAAAAGAGTCCTCCTTTTTTTGTGTGGATATGTGGCTCCCTGCTGAGAAATGTCTCCATGGGGGTCGGGGTGCGGGTGCCAGTGGGGGGGGGGTGGGGTGGGACATTCATTTTAAGAGGAAGCAGCAGAGGCTGAACGCGCAGTTTTCAAATTGTTGACTATGATATTAAGTAACAATCAAACTCCTGTCCAATGGATGTTATTAAAATTAACTGTTTTAGCACTACATTTAGAATCAAAACCAATCTGTCACTCCCAAATTGGTTTCTTTTAACTGCTATTTGCGGGTAAAATGAACAGTTTTAACAATTACATCTCCAGTGCAAATCATAAACTTGATTTACAGGAAAACACTTCATTTACAGTACTTGACTGTATGGCAGACCTGCCAATTATCTGGTGGTAAATTTCCCCACTTGGTGACAGAGACGGCCATTCTGCCCCGGGGAGCCTCCCTCAGCTATGGGCTCGGGTCCCCCACCTGGGGCAGTGGAGCCTGGCTGGGCCTTCCTTTGGAAAGAGCTGGGCTCTTGGAAAGCAGGTGACTATCCATCTGGAGCTGAGTGCTGAGGGACCTTCTGCCCCAGGCTGTGTCAAGTTGTGAAAATGTAAATGAAATATTGGAGCTAGCTATTAAGGAGGGAAGCTCAGAATATTTGGGCAGGCAGATCTTCAAGACAGTGAATCATTCATCCGCCCGTCAAGCTCTGTTTAAGCAGCCATCTCACGAGAGGGAGGAGGGGCCCGCGCCAGGCTGTGATGCGTCCACCACCTAAGCCGGGGGGCCCCCCCCTCCCCCGACCCCCAGCTCTTAGTGCCAGTTTGTGGTTTGATAACTCTCCTCTGCAATGGCTGGCTCTTAAGGAGCTTAGGGGAAATAATTACGCTGGGGAAAGGAAACAAACTGTCCAGAAAGTTTGCCGGAGTTCCCCTGGAGTGGGGTCTTGAAGACCGAGTAGTTTTTCAGGCACGGAAGGTGAGTAAGAGGCTGTCACGGTAACCGTCACTGGTAAACTCATGCCAGGTAGGTATTCTCGGTGGGTGGGTGGGTGGGGTGGGCATGATCTGACCCTGGCAGGAGGGTAGGAGGCCCCTGAAGCCAGGATGCCTCCTTTGAGAAGTTTCAATTCACACGGCTGTCCTTACCTGTTGGCGCCCTTCCCTAGCTAAGCAGGTGAAATGACACGAGCGGTCTTGACGACATCTCCAGTGCAAATCAGAAACTTGATTTACAGGAGAACACTTCATTTACGGCACTTTAAAAGCCCCGGCGCTGAGATGCCTCATGCCAGTTGGCAGCCACTGGAAATGGAAGAAGTCCTAGGCTGGGGGTTGGGAGGTGGTTCCTTGGTATTGTGAGAAGTCAGGAAACATATGCAAACCACATGCAAATGAGATGCAAGCCAGCACCTGCCGTGTATTGTGAAGACAGCCTCGCTCTCTCTGCCTCTCTGCAGCAGGGAGGTGAGCAGGGGCAGTGTGGGGGGGGGGAGAGGGGGGGGCCTCTGGCTGGGGTTGTGAGGACATCATGGGCTACATAAGAAAAGGTGCCCCAAGACTTCTTCTTGGAGTAGGAGGCATTCCCTAGGGAGAGGGAAGGACCACAGTACGGGGTCCCTGAAGGGCAGGATGAAGCCCAAGACGGAGGCCACTCTCAAGGGGAGTCTGGCCTCAGGACTCGGAGGCCTTCATTCCTATCAGTGGCAAGAGGTTGTGCGTGGCAGGTGTCTTGGGTCTCACCCCTCTGCCCAGACCCTTTGCTTCTGTCAGGGTCTTTTAGAATCAACATTGGAAATCCAGGTTTTTTTTAAAAAATTATTATTATTATTTTTATTGTCGGCCTGGTGGCTGTCCACTTCTGCCTCCCCCTGTGCCCTAGCAGCTGGGTTCTGGCTCAGAGGTGGCAGTGTCCCAGCCTGGGCACCTCCCAGTGTATTCAGAGTCCAACCCTTGCCCTCCCTGCCTGCCTTAGAGCTGTACTCAGAAGCTTCTGCGGGTTGGGGTCCCTGGGACCCCAGAGGGTGCCGAGGGAAGTCCAGGGTGTGAGTGAGAAGAATTTCCCAGTCAGCTCTCTCCTTCCTCAGGATTTCTACCAAGGAACAAGAGGGTAAGGAACCTCAACCGCAGCTGAGAGGAATGAGATGGGAGGGCTTCTGGAAGCTTCCAGCCCTGATTCTGCCGAATTGGTCGTGTGGCCTCAGACAAGTCCCTTCTCTGGCTATGACTCTGTGTGCCTTAGAAGATGACCAGACACCTCCCGGAAGACCCTTCTCCAGCTGAGAGTCAGCCCGCGGGCCTGGTTGCAGGTGCGTCGGTGTGTGTGCGTGTACCCGCCGGTGTGTACGTGCGGAGCCGAGCCCCCCGGACGAGGGGCTGCGTGACGAGCATAGTGAAGGGCTGAGGTGGCACTGCCACATTCTGCCTCCGAATCAGCACTGCAGACTCAGGCTCCTGCACAGAGAGGCTATGGGGGACGGCGTGGGCGTCGGGGGAGATGGGCAGGCTGTAGGCACCAGGTCGGAGATGAAGGAAACGGACACCGAGCCTGTTCTAGCTGCCATTTTGACCCTTGCCAGGCTTTTGTTTGCCCCTCCGTCCCTGCCTCCCCCGCTCCTTCCCTGACCTGTTTTTTCAGCAGGCCTGGCTCTCTGTCCCATGCCCGGCCGCCTTATTCTATTATTCCTCCCTCTCCGTGCCCTCCTGTGCTCCCCGCTTGGATTCAGTGGCCTGCCTGGGTCTGGAAGCAGCTTTCTCGCCTCATACCCTTCTGTCACCTTCCCAGCCGTGCCTACGCCCTCACCACCTCCCAGATGCCGAGCCCTGTGCACTTTGGGGAAACTGAGGAAGGATCTCAACCTACTGAGGGTGGAAGGGCAGGAGAGGAGAGGAATCAAGAGAAGCCAGCCTTCAGCAGGTGGCACTGTTGGGCGACTTTTGGTTTTCATACCAAAAGAGAGAGAAAAAAAAAAAACAAACCTGAAATCTACTGGCATTTGAGAGAGCTTTTTATTTTTTTTTAAATAAAAATAATGACTCTCATTTCCTGGGGATCATTAAACAAGGTGCAGTGTTTGTGCGTGTGGTGTGTGTTATGAGGATGTATGTGTTTGCATGTGAGTCTGTGGGGCTAGAACATAGGTGTGTGTGTGTGTGTGTGTGTGTGTGTGTACACTTGCCAAATCCTCTGGTGACTGTGTTTGTGCACTGGCACGATCCGTGTGTGCAGATGGGAGGGTTTGTGTGTGACCACGTGCGTGTGGCTTTCGGTACAGACGGGCGTGTACCCGTGCAAGGCGTGTTGCACTCATGCCTAGTACTCACGCACGTGTGTGCAGCAGTGAGTTTGTAAGCTTGCGGGCGTCGGGGAGGGGCTGTGTGGGGAGCACAGGTGGGCACGTTTGCGACCACTGGCTGGTTTCGTATAGTAGATGACAGGGAGAAGCCACAGAATCAAGCCTCGAGGTTTAACGTCTGGCTTCGCACAGCTGTGTGATTCAGATCTAGTCAGTCAATGTCTCGGAGCCTCAGATTCGTTGCCTGAAAAAAAAAAAAAAAAAAGACAATGCTAGTATGAGCTTCCTTCTGGATGATCGTGAGGATTAAACACGAATATTTGTGCCTATCCTGGCATTGGGCACAGGATAAGAAATCCCCATATTTGAAGCCATGTTGTGTGTGTTTGAGAGTGTTTGGGTCCAATGCACTGCTGTCTACTTTCACTGCGTGGCTGGGCCTGGCTTGGACCCCCTGCCCCTGTGTGTGTGTGTGTGTGTGCGCGCGTGTGTGTTGAGATAGGGTCTGGCTCTAGCTCAGGCTGACCTAGAATTTACTCTGTACTCTCAGGCTTGCCTTGGAATCACAGCAATCCTCCTACCTTGGTCTCCAGAGAGCTGGGATTAAAGGTATGCCCCAGCACACGTGGCCAGTGTGTGTTCTTAAGGGACAGAGCTAGGGCCAGAATGTCCTCGTGGTTGAGAGCCAGCTGGGACAGACCTCAGGGGTCACTGGCTTTAGTTCCTCATGCAACCAAAGAAGAAGAGACGAGAAGGCAGTCCGGAGGGGCCAGGCCCTTAGCAGGTCAGGCCTGGCATGCAGTGTCTGAGGGCACCAAGCCACGTGACTCCTCACTGGCAGTGGAGACAGGTGAGCAGGGTGGCTCTGTGCTCCGTGATCGCTGTCCCAGCCCCATCATCACCCAGTTTTGGCTCTTTGTTGGGGCGGCATATGTCTGTTCAGAGCAGCTTGCTATCATGCTCTGGGCACTCTGGGTCGGCCTGAGAAGACCTGTGGTCCCACACACCTGGCTGGGGCTTCTGGACATACACATCTGTCCCTCTGTGGTCAGTGGCCTCTTTCTCCATGCAGTATCTTGTCTTCTGGGGCTTTCCCAGGTGAGTTGGCCCTTTCTCACAGGGTGGGCTCAAGGTAGTGGCACTTCAAAGTCATTATTTACTTATTTGTGTGTGTATGGGCACACCGGGGCTTCTTGTCACTGTGAACTTGCACCACTTTTGGGGGGTCTAGCTTTACATGGGTGGCTAAGGAATTGAACCTGGGCATTCAGGCTATGCAAGCAAACACCTTTAACCACTGACCCATCTCCTCAACCCCATGGTGGCACTTTTTTTTTTTTTTATTTTCAAGGTAGGGTCTCTCTCTAGCCTAGACTGACCTGAAACTCACTCTGTAGTCTCAGGCTGGCCTTGACTCACAGAGACACTCCTACCTCAGCCTCCCAAGTACTGGGATTAAAGGTGTGCACCACTGTGCCAGGCTCATAGTGGCACTTTTTATGTGGCAGTTGATTCTCATCGTCAGAAGGCAGAAAATGGAGCTGGTGAAGGCCATGCCTTGGACTTATAGTGTCACTCCCCAGCCCCGCCATCTTCTATTGGACAAAGCTATCGTGGACCCACTTAGGTTCAAGAGGGCTGAGAAAGACGGACCCATTCTTCCCTAAGGAGACAAAGGCCATGGGGCTGGAGAGCCTGTGGGATGGTGTAGTGGACTGCTCTGGAAAATGAATGTGGCTTGATGCTATTGTACAATGACATGCAAAAGCCAGTTGTTGTCTCCTCTCTAGTCCTCTGCACAGCCTCCTGTGGCTCTTTGCTCACCGGACCCCAGGCAGCCTCTTTCACTGTTCACACGGGCAAGACAGTGTGATGGTAATGATGTTTCCTCATCATACAGAACTCAGCCTGCCACACGCCGGATTCTCAGCGGTTGTATTACTGTCTGCATCCTTCTCTTCCCCTCATAGATGGAGAAACTGGGTTTCAGAAAAAGTTCTGGCGTCCTCCTAGGGAAATGTCAGACGTAAGCCTAGGAGGCAAGCCTTCTCCCTCCAATGACAGAGTCGCCCCCTCTGAGGCTCCGCAAGGCCAGGAGAAGGGGCAGAGGGGTGGGGAGGAAGAAATGATACAAAGAGGACAGGGGAAATCAGATCTGGTCTTAAGTCCTAGTTTGGACCCAGAGGCCAGTGGACTCATGCCACCCTCTCCCTGTATCACTGGTACTTCTGTCCAGCAGCTGACCACTGTCTCCAGCTCCTGCAAGTGAGTGTGGGGGAACTCTAGAGTCTTAGCTTTCTAGACTTAGGTACCCCCCCCCAAACTGCCCGCGGAGAGGCTGCCATCTCTGCCATAGGAGGGGAAACTGAGGCTCAGAGGAGGCTCTACTTCAGCTTTTCTAACTCCTCCTGGGTCTAGGTGCCCCAGTTCCACTGGCTGTCTACTGTCCAGGCCCTACCACTGTCCCTTATCCAGGTTTTCCTGCTGCCACTTCCCAGAGGCTCACCTTCTCCTCACGCCCACACCGTTGCTATCACGGTCTATAGGCCAAGCACCCCTCATAAGATTCCAGACCCACCTCCTGAAGCCCTGGCCCTATGACGGCCTGACTGACTTTGACGAAACCCTTCGGCGGCTCTGTTGTTTGGCTTCTCCTGCAGTGAGTGCTCTAGAGTGCTGTCCTACAGATGTTTTGTGACCCCAGGGCTTCATATTCAAGTAGTTTTGGAAACATACTTTATGTTTTTATTTTTGGTTTTTTGAGGTAAGGCCTCTAGCCCAGGCTGACCTGGAATTCGCTATGTAGTCTCAGGGTGGCCTTGAACTCATGGTGATCCTCCTACCTCTGCTTCTGAGTGCTGGGATTAAAGGTGTGTGCCACCATGTCAAGCTCTGGAAACATATTTTAATATTTATTTATTTGAGAGAGAGAAAGAGGCAGAGAGACAGAAAGAGAGAGAGAGAGAGAGAGAGAGAGAGAGAGAGAAAATGAGTGCACCAGGGCCTTCAGCTGCTGCAAATGAACTCCAGATGCATGCACCACCATGTGCATCTGGCTTACGTGGGTCCTGGAGAATTGAACCTGGGTTCTTTGGTTTAGCAGGCAAACACATTTAACTGCTAATCCATCTCTCCAGCTCTGGAAACATACTTAAAAAAAAAAAAAGTGGTGCACACTTTTATTCCCAGTGCTTGGGAGGCAGAGGTAGAGGATCACCATGAGTTCAAGGCTATCCTGAGTCTACATAGTGAATTCCAGGTGAGCCTGGGCTAGAGTGAAACACTACCTCAAAAACCAAAACCAAACCAAACCAAAACAAACAAAACAACAACAACAACAACACTTTAGTTGGGCTGGAGAAATGGCTTAGCAGTTAAGGTACTTGCCTGCAAAGCCTAAGGACTCAGGTTTGATTCCCCAGTACTCACATAAGGACAAATTGGTGTATGCATTTGGAGTTTGTTTGCAGTGGCTGGAGGCCTTGGCTTGCCTATTCTTTTTTTTTCACAAACAAACAAACAAACAAACAAACAAACAAACAAACAAACAAATAAAACATATTTTAAAAACTTTCATTGATGATTTTCTTACATGTATGTGACTTTTGATCATCATCCCCTTACCTTCTTTGGTTCCCTTCTCCATCCCCTTCCGCTGAATAACTTCTTCTCAACTAGTCCCTCTTGTATTTTGATGTCTTTTTCTCTCCCTCCTTCATACATGCTGAAATGTTGATGGGCCCGAGATTGTGCAGGTCTCGCGCAGGTAACAACAGCCCCTATAAGGTCATGAATGCAGTGCTTACTTCATGTCCTTCCCATCCTCTGACTCTTACATTCTTTCTGCTCCTTCTTCGGCAAGGTTATCTGAGCCTTGGAGCAGTTGGAAAACAAGTTTTTTTTTTTTAAATTTATTATTTATTTATTTATTTGAGAAATACACATGGGGAGAGAGAACAGGCGCATCAGGGCCTCAGCCACTGCAAACGAACTCCAGATGCATGCACCACCTTGTGCATCTGGCTTACGTGGGTCCTGGGGAATCGAACCAAGGTCCTTTAGCTTTGCAGGCAAACGCCTTAACCGCTAAGCCATTTTCTCCAGCCCCACAAGTTTTTTTTTTTTTTTTTAAATCTTTCTCACTGGCCAAGTTTAGCTGTGGTATCCCCCCCACCCCATGGGATTCTACATGTTAACATCTCCCCAGGTTACACTCTGTTTAAACAATGAGTTCTACGGATGGGTGTCTAAATGTCTGCTCTTGGCAATCAAAAGGGCTTTATCATCAGGTGCCAGCTCTGTTTTCCATTTACTTTTCCTTGAGCCCCAAAGAATTCTAGGCCCCCTTGTCCCCCCCATTTAACTGGTTCCTCCAACTCAGCTAAAAAGACAGGCCCTCCAGGGACCCACTTAGCCAGGTTCTGTTGGCCATGTGCTGACTGCTGTCTCCCTCGGCAACAGAACCCTGGGTGAGTTTCCTTCCCACATACAACTCTTGGCCTCAAACCTCCCCGCAAACTCTTCAAAGTAAGGATGTCACTTTGCTGTGTCTCCTGAGACCCTCCTCAGCCTTAGCATGGAAGTGGACGCTTGCGCTTTCTTGGCTGCAGTGGTGGACAGCCAGCGTGGGGGATGAGGAGGGGTGGGCTCTCTTTTCCTTGGAACTGCTGGCCTGGCTGGAGTTTCACCCTGAGGTGGGAAGGGACGGTGGCCTCTTTGCTTTGGCATAGAAGTCTCAGGCTCTCCACTGGCCCCCATCTGCCCCTCTACTCAGAGGGACTTGGATGTGAAATTCTCTTTTTATTTCCCCCCAGGCGACATGATAGGAACCGGGATCTGGGTATAGCTGCCAAGACTCCAGGTATACTCAGGAACAAAGACTTTAAGTGGCTATTTGGCAGATTCAAGTTCAGATCCAATTCTCAGACTTGGAGGCCCTCTCTGTCGTGTTGAAGGGACTTGGGAGTGACTGCACCTCCGTGGACGGGGTAAAACCACCTCTTTTTTTTTTTTGGATTTTCCATACTTCTGATGCTGATAGTTCTCCTGGGTCTCTCGGGGAGGAAGAAGCAGGCAGACCCAGGGGACGAGGACTGTGGAGAGACCTTGTACGGTGGGGACAGGCACTACTGGCCTTTCTGGCATCCTGTCCCGCCCAGCTATGGGGAGGGGGGGCTGGCCCAGAGGACGGCTCCACCGGCTCTCAGAGCCCTTCTGGGGCCACTTCTCTGCTCACATGCCACAGTTATTTTTAGCAGGGGGATGTGAGGAACATGCACAGAGAAACGGAGTGGAAAATCTGACACTGGGCCTCGGGGGAGGGAGACCAAGCTCCTCTACACAGCCGCCCACGTGTCCTCTCATTCGCGTCTCGCATGCTTCTCTGTGCCGCCTGCTTCAGGCTCTAGCAGGCGCCCAGGAGTGGACCCAACTCGGATTTGGGCAATGGCTCCTCAGTATTGCTGTGAGGTAAGGGTGGTAACTCAGGCCCAGAGAGGGCCTGAGGTCACAAAGGGAGAGAACTGCAAAGCCGGCACACAAGAGCGTTTGTTGTCCCTTCTGTCCTTGGGGGTCCAATGCAGAGCATAATGTCTAAGAAGCCTACATAGCAAAATAAAGTGGTAGGAGGGGTGCTGGGAGGAGAGACAACTCCTGGCAATAGGAGGGGGCTAGTAATGTAGTGGATATTGATCTAAAATTACATTATGATTCCTCCATCTGCTTATAAAAACAATACATGTTCTCTGTAAAAAAAAAAAACAACAAACTTAGAATAAGTAAACAGAAGAAAATTAATGACACCCATAATTTCAACAGAGACAAACCCATAAATATTTTGGAATTTTGCTGGACATGCTGCTAGGTATTTCCTTTGTATTTTTTTTAATTTTTTTGTTTGTTTATTTATTTATTTGAGAGCGACAGAGAGAAGGAGGCAGAGAGAGAGAGAGAGAGAGAGAGAGAGAGAGAATGGGCACGCCAGAGCTTCCATCCTCTGTAAATGAACTCCAGATGCGTGTGCCCCCTTGTGCATCTGGCTGACGTGGGTCCTGGGGAACTGAGCCTCGAACCGGGGTCCTTAGGCTTCACAGGCAAGCACTTAACCGCTAAGCCATCTCTCCAGCCCTTCCTTTGTATTTTTAAATCAAGTTTCATGTACTTTCTATAATATACATGGCATCTGAGCACATCTGCACGAGTTACTTTTACTTGTTGCTGTGACCCAACACCTTACGGGAAGCAGTTTCCGGAAGAAGCGGGTTTCTTCTGGCTAAGGGGATGCAGCCGATCATGGCAGCGAAGGCAGGGCGGCAGGAGCAGGTGCTGGCAGGTCACTCCGCAGCAACAGTTAGGAAGCAGAGGGCAAACCGGAAATGGTGCCGGGGCTCAAGTCCCACTCCTAGCGACCTAGTTCCTAAAGCAAGGATCTACTTCCTAAAGGTTCCACAACCTTCCCAGACGGTGTCACCAGCCGAGGACCAAGTGTTCCAACACATGAGCCTATGGTGGCAGTTCACACTCAAACCACAATATTCTGTCCCCGACCCCCATAGACTCGTGGCTGTCTCATGAGGCAAAATGTCTTCAAAGGTTCCTATAGTCTTTCGTAGTCCCCAGGCTGTCTTGCTGGGTGTGGTGGCCCACACCTTTAATTCTAGTACTTGGGAGGCAGAGGGAGAAGGATTGTTGTGAGTTCGAGGCCAGCCTGAGACTACATAGTGAATTCCAGGTCAGGCTGGGCTAGAACAAGACCCTACCTCCAAAATAAATAAATAAATAAATAAATAAATAAAGTCCAAAGTATCTTCCGATACCATAGCAATCTCTTCACTGTGCACCCATATAAAATCAAAAACACAAGCTACATACATACATACAATGTGCACAAATATTTCCATTCCAAAAGAGAGGAATAAGAGCCAGGCAAGAAAAGATGGGACCAAAACAAGACCGAAACCGAGAAATCCTGCAGCTCTGTGTCTTGGAACTTGTGGCAGAGTCATCTGGGCTCCAGACGGCTTGGGTAGACCCACACCTCCAGCTGGGTTTGCCTGTGCCATGCGCTGCCTCTCCCTTGGACCAGCTGTACCCTGCAGCTTTCCTTCTCATGGTGCTGGTGTCTCCAACATCCTGGAGTCTCCATGACAACATAGGTTTCATCTTCACCACATCCCAGTGGCCTCTGAGGACCTACTTGCAGGTGATTTGATCCTGACACACATTGTCTGGCCTTAATGACTCTTCGAAACTGTGGAGGAAGATGCCATGACCTCCCCGTGTATGCCTGTGAAACCAGTACCATGTGGATGCTGCTGCCAATTTCTGCTGCCAGCTCAGGATGGAGCCCGGCCCCCCCTGGAGTGACGCTGTAGCAGCACCGGTGTGTCTGGTTGCTGAATCTGTGAAAACACTTTCCTAATGTGTGTGTGTGTGTGTGTGTGTGTGTGTGCAGATGAGAGCCCCCTGTGTGCTCCCATGTGTATGAGGCTGAATCACAGCGGTGAGTAACAATCGTGACACAGACTTAATGCTAACCTGCCTTGTAAGCTCCTCATTTTAAATTTAGACTCACACAAGTTCCCAGGACACGGAAGGATGTGAACAGATGCTTTACCAGAATACAAACTCAAATGGCTTCTTGCACAGTCCGTGATAGAAGCCCTGTTCCCCTCTAAAACTTCATGAGCCCAACCTTTTTCTCCACTTTCTGGTTTTCCAAACTCCCGCTAGAAGAGTTCCTTCTTAAGCTATGTTTATGGAATTGTAGGGGTTCTCTAGCCCAGAGTTCCAAACTCTTCCACATTTCTCCCCCAGACAAGTTCCAAAGGCCTACAATCAACATGATCAGATCTGTCTGTCCAGGAGGCACCAAATTTCTATGTTAGTTGCTTTACTCACTGCTGTGACCAGATACCAGACACGAAGCAGCTTGACAAAGGACAGGGGTTATTCTGGCTCTCAGTTTCAAGGAGATGCCATCAGTCATGACCAGAACGTATGGCAGCAGAAGTGGGAAGCCAGCTGGGCACATTGCAGACACAGTCAGCAAGCAGGGGGTGAACAGGAAGTGGTGCTGGCATCTAAGACCTTAAGTTCCACCCCAAACCCACCCCAGTGATGCATTTCTTCCGGCAAGGTTCCACCTCCTAAAGGTTCCACAACCTTCCCACACATAGGGGAACCCAATCCATCTGGAGACCAAGGGTTCAAACACATGAGTCTGTGGGACACATCTCACATTCAAACCACAATGTTCTTGTTAGGAAAATTCTAATAATAGGCATCAAACTGAAGCCTCCCCATCCCTCCCAGCACTGGTTGCCCCTTCTTGAAGAGCCTTAAAATTTTTTTTTCATCTATTTATTTTCAAGGAGAGAGAGAGAGAGAATGAGAATGAGGGAGAGAGAGGGAGAGAATGGGCACACCAGGGCCTCCAGATGCAAGTGCTATTGTGCTGTCTGGCTTTATGTGACACAGCCCCACATAGTCCCAGCTAGCCTTGAACTATGCACACTGAGGATTATCTTGAATTTCTTCTCTTTTTTTTTTTTAAAAATATTTATTTATCTCAGATGGAGAGAGAAAGATAGAGATAGATACCTCGATACGGGCATGCCAGGGCCTCCATCCACTGCAAAAGAACTCCAGACACATACATCGCCTTGTGCATCTGGCTTACTTGGGTACTGGGGAATCAAACCTGGGTCCTTGGGCTTCACAGGCAAGGACCTTAACCACTAAGCCATCTCTCCAGCCCTACCTTGAATTCCTAATCCTCTTTCTTCTACCTCTGTAGTGCTAGGATCACTACAGCTATGCGCCACCATGCTCAGCTTACACGGTGGCTAGGACTAAGCCTAGGGCTTTCTGCATGCTAGGCAAACGCCCTATCAAGTACGGGTGCTTTTATCTTCAGTGTATCTGGGGGTGTTCCCACACCACATTTATTGCTCTGTCCTTTGATCTTGACCCTTGACTGCCAGTCTTGGGGTTCTCAGTGTCAACATTCACAGCACTCACTCACCCGTTGGAACTACTGGGGGGTGGGGGGGAGACCCTGGCAAGATCTGCTGCAGTCTATTTAGCCATCCTCTTGTGATAGGCCTTTCGGATCGCTTCCACTGCGTTTGGCTTGCGTGCCTCCTCAGTGAGAATGCTTCTCCCGGTCAAGGTGGAGACGAGAAATTGCTGCTAGTCGTTCTCCTGTGGCACACTAAGGAAGTGGGAGCACGTTGGAGTGCCGCCGTGAGAACCTGCCTCTCCACTCGTCCATGGTAAAAAGAGGGCAGCTCTGAGAGCACTTCTCAGACCGGTGCCCAGAGCACTGTGTGCCACGAGAGCCTCCCAGGTGCACAGAGGAGAAAAGACATCAAGGTGGGTGTAACAGTGAGTGTATTCAGGGTACAGTCTGTTACGAGGAGAATTTCACCAGCACCCATGAGTATCCTGAAGCCAAGAAAACAAGTATGTCTTCGTTAAGCCTGGCTGTTATTTTGTTTTCCAGTTGGAGAGCTTCAGGGTAGGAAGCACACCATGCCCTTGCCCTTGCAGCTCCAGTAACCCACTGGTCCTAATTCTACCCGCTGGCATCTGTGGTGTATTGACTTAAGGCTCCCACCTGTTGCAAGGGCTTGTGGCAGGTCAGAAGTGTGGGATCTCAACCCCGTTCCCAGACGCCAATAGCCTTCAGCTCATGAAAATGTTCTGCTCTGATCCCAAGTTTCCCATAAATAAGGACAGGCTCACCTTCAATGCAATTGCTGACTTGCTAACACACCTAGCACATCTGCCTACATCCCGGCGTTACTCCCTCACGCCTCCTCATATGGAGGTCTGCCTACATTTGAGTCTTGGGTCTACTGCAGGGGTTACCCAGGACTCAAGAACAATCAGTGATCACTTTTGAATGATTTCATGTGAATATCCTCTGTATTCCTCAGACAATTCTGCATGATTGGATGACATAGGTTGTGTGTTTTTCTGGGAAAGACATCCTTGCAGGTGTATATCTTCTCAGACATAAAGCCACTGGGCCAAAAGGCAGCCCCCATTTTTCTAAGGCTTACATGAGTGCCTCGATGTTCTTGTTTTGTCTAGGTCTAATGCCTCCTTGCAGGGCTGGAGAGATGGCTTAGTGGTTAAGGCACTTGCGTTTGAAGCCTAAGGACCCAGGTTCGATTCCTCAGGACCCACGTAAGCCAGATTACAAGGTGGTGCGTTCATTTGCAGCAGCTAGAGGCCCTAGTGTGCTCATTCTCTATCTTTCTTTTTCTCTCTCAAATAAATAAGTAAATAAATAATACCACTTGTAGCCCTCACAGGGGAACCAGTCAGAAGTGTTCTCTGGGGACACAGAGGTGACAGGGAGAGGTAGTATGGAGGAGAAGCTGAGCGGGACCCAGGGCAACAGCCAAATAAATGCCTCTCTTCTAGCCCGCAATGAGCCATATGTAGCTTGGTGGCAAGGGGCATTTCTTCTCCGGTTCTTATCTTACTCACCCCTCCTCAAAGCCTACCTTGCCTTCTCCTGTCCCTGTGATCCCATCGGGTGTCTGCATGGAATTTCATCCTAATTCTTTTTTTTTTTTTGAGGTAGGATCTCATTCTAGCCCAGGCTGACTTGGAATTCACTAGGTAATCTCAGGGTGGCCTCGAACTCATGGTAATCCTCCTACCTCTGCCTCCTCAGTGCTGGGATTAAAGGTGTGCGCCATCACGCCCAGGTCACATCCTAATTCTGTTTGGTTTGAATCGCATCCTGTGGGTGGTAACCATCTACAAGAGTCAGGGTTACTTAACTGGTCGAATGCTTGCCTAGTATGCATGAAGCTCCAGGTTTAATCCCAACACTGCATCTAACTGGGCATGATCACACACACACACACACACACACACACACACACACAGGAGGTGGAAGAAGGAGGATCTGAAAGTTCAAGGTCACCTTCAGGTACATAGTGAGCTTGATCTCCATGAGACCCTGTCTCAGAAATAAAATAACATAAAATAAAATAGAGTTATTGTTATACATAGAACAGTTGACATGCTTGGCTCTTAATAATTGATTCAGGAGAGCCTGGGAACGGGGGCTTTGGTCACATCTTTGCTGCTGACCCATGTAGAGAGAGACTGTGAGGCTCAGGGAGAAGTCTTGAGGTGGACTTGAGTGGTGGTGATCAAGCCAGAGGTGGTCTCTCTCGCATCTTAGCTTTTCCTTTTACCCCTTTTGCGGGGAGTTTCTACACCATAAGCCCAGAGGCTGGGCTGTCTACATTCTGAGCAGAGCGGAGAATATATCACTGTGCCCTTTTTTTTTTTCCCCATCCTTGCAGGTGCAGGTTTCTGGAGACAAATATACCCTCCATCCCAGCCCCTCGATCTGTCTAAACACAATTTGACATGCGTTGCTATTAGCTTAGCACCTTATCAAATAATGCGGCTTGATCGAGATAAAAGGTTTTACAACCCTGGCTGCCTTTGTTTCTGCCTGCATTCACCCGCCGAGACAGCTAATAATTACCACCAAAGACAAAGAGAAATCTATACGCGCTGCTTCCAGCTTTCCCGCGTGCATGTTAAGCAGAGGCAGGAGCCCCGGGAACTGGGAGGAGACAGTCCCAAGCACAGCCCTGGCTGGGCCTTGCCACCTGCTGGACAAAGTGGCCCCTGTGGGTTTGTTTGGGAGTCTCGGCTCCCCCTTGGTTGCTAGAGCAGCCCTGAAGTTTAATATTGGCTAATCTCAGGGATGGAGACAGACGTGGGAGGCTAGACCCAGAGCTCCCGCCCTGTGTGTCTCCTGCATATATATATATATATATATATATATATATATATATATATATATATATATATATACCATGACCATATTCTTCTTGCCACACCTTCTGAATCCCTTCGTTCCAACTAGTTTTTCTTCTGTTTTCATGTCATTTTCCCCTTCTATTATGAAGACCTTGTGTAGGTAGCATCAACCACTGTGAGGTCATGAATATCAAGGCCACTTTGTATCTGGAAGACAGCATTGTAAGCACTCCTCCCTTTCCTTTGGCTCTCACATTCTTATCTGTGTCCTCTTCCACTATGTTCCCTGAGCCTTGGAGCGTGGGATGGAGATGTCTCACTTAGTGCTAACCACTGCACTGTCACTTCTTCTCAGTCCTTTGGTGAGGTTTGAGTCTCCCCAGTGGTCACCACCATCTGAAAAGAGAAGCTTTTCTAACCAAAAGTGAGAGCAGTATTAACATATGGGCATAAACACAAGTGCTTAGAGGACAGTTTGGTGGGCATAATATATCCATTTGGCCAGACAACAGTAGTAGTCCTCCCCTCCTCCCACCTAGGGCTTATGACCTCCTTAGCCAAAGGCTTTTGGTTAAGATTCAGTATCAGGCAAGAATTCCCTCCCATGGAGTGGGCCTCAAGTCACATCATAAAGCAGTTGGTTTCCTCCATAACAGACATACCACCATTGCAGCAGTTGGTGCATTTGGTCTGGCTGGCTAGCCATAGAGTTTGCAGAGTCCGCTGCTGGTTAGCACCGTTAATGACTTTTCTCCCCCAAAAGGCTGCACAGCTCTGTCCAGCTAGTCAACAGGGAGGAGAGAAAAATCCTTTTCATTGCCGATTTAGACAGAATCTCTTTAAGATCTCACCTATGGGGAAACTGAGGCCCAGAGTGGGGATGAGATTATCCTGAAGTGATGCAATCAGCTTGGGAATGCTGAGGCTGGAAACCCAGGGCTGTGAGTCTCAAGGCCAAGGCCATTGCTCTCCTGGCCTCTACACTGCCATCTCTCTTTCTGAGAGCAGCCACGTGGGAAGGGAGCCCACTTCTAAGCAAGGTGGTCACGACTGAGCTGACTTGTATCTTTGCATACCTGTAATCTTAGCACTCGGGCTGATCATGGGTTCAAGGCTAACCCTGGCTACATAGAGAATTCAAGTCCATCCTGAGCTACATAGAAAGACCCTGTCTCAAAAATGTAGGGGTTAGCTGGGAGTGATGGCATACACCTTTAATCCCAGCACTTGGGAGGCAGAGGTAGGAGGATCTCCATGAGACTACATAGTGAATTCCAGGTCAGCCTGAGTTAGAGTGAGACCCTACCTCAATCCCCCCTGCCAAAAAAAAAAAAAAAAAAAAACACAAGACATAGGGGCATTGGGGCTGGAGAGATGGCTTAACAGTTAAGGTGCTTGCCTATGAAGCCTAAGGACCCATGTTTGACTCTCCAGATCCTACATTAGCCAGACACACAAAGGTGAGGCAAGTGCAATGTCACACATATCCACTAGGTGGCGTAAGCATATGGAGTTCAACTGCAGGGGCTGAGGCCCTGGTGTACCAATTCTCTTTCTCTTCTCACTGTCTCTCCCTCTCTCTAAAATAAATAAAATAAATAAATAAAATAAAATAAAATAAAATAAAATAAAATAAAATAAAATAAAAGTTACAAAAAAAGTAGGGGCAGGGATATAGTGGCAGAGGGCTTTCCTAGCATGTGCAAGGCATCAGGTTCAATCTCCACTGCTGCAGAAAAAAATGTCTCAGGGCAATTTAGGAGTGGACACGAGAGCCTGCTGACCTGTCTGTTACATCTAGTCCAAGACCTGCCCCAGCATGTGAGGGGCTTTTGTGGAGGTGTCCTACGGCCATTAGAATGGACATCAAGGTTGTGTTGCCCCTCACCCTGAGCAGGCTGACCTCCGAAGAAGCCCACCCCTTGAAGTTGACGGCCTGAGCAGGTGGGCTTGTCTGGAAATGGAAAATGGGGTTTGGGCCTGGAATGTCCCTGCTCAGAGCTCACAGGCCTTCAGGCAGTTCCTTTTGCCAGTGGTCTTAGATTGCCCCTGGCCTCACCTTAATTATGCAGCGGAGAAGGCAGAACGCTCTTCCTGGTGTCTCCCGACCTCCTGGGGGAGGGACGTCTGCGAGGGATTTGATGCTGTGGTTATGACTTAGCTCTTTGCAAAGAGAAATACTTGCTCCCCTCATAGGCAACTCTTGTAAATGCCGTGTGTGTGTGTGTGTGTGTGTGTGTGTGTGTGTGTGTGTGTATGGTGGTGGGGTTCATAGGACCCCTGGCTGCTCAGGAGAGGTGACAAGAGAAGGCTCTGTCCTGTGGGTAGCCTGGGCACCTGCAGCTGGCGGTCCACCTGGAGCAGGACCATGGGTGAAATAAGAGGCTGCGGCTGGAGGGATGGCTTAGCAGTTAAGGTGTTTGCCTGCAAAGCCAAAGGATCCAGGTTCGATTCCCCAGGACCCAAATAAGCCCAGAAGCACGAGGCGGCACATGTGACTGTAGCTCATTTGCAGTGGCTGGATACTCTGGCATACCCATTCTCTCTCTCTCTCTCTTCCTCTCCCTCTCTGTCAAATAAAAATAATTTTTGTTTTTAAAGGAGGGTGCAGGGCTGTCTTATCTTTCTCTGCCTCTTCCAGCACTGGGCTGGGGCAGCCAGCAGGCCTCAAGTTGAAGCGTGCTGGATGGCGTGAGCTGACCACCCGCTAGAGCTCTGGTTGAAGGGGCTCTGCAGCCTGGGGTCCCTGCCTTGGCTGTGGTGGGAGGGGGGAGAGTTGAGACTTTTAAGTGGACCTGGGGTTCGTGGAGAAGCAGGGGAGGGGAGCAGGGCAGGGTGTTGAATGCCAGGTGGTGAACGCTTCTCTGGAGCCGAGGGTGGTTTCTGAGGTATTGGATCAGCAGAGCGGGTTGGGCCCTGTGTCACCGTCGCCACACTGACCTTCCTATCTGCTGACACAGCTCTGCCGCGGACCCTTCTTTGTCCTTTATCTGTCCGGAGAACCTGTCCGCATCCCAATTGGCTCCTGCGGCTGCCGGCCCAGGGCTGTCACTCTTGTTCCGGTCAGCATTAAAAACATGCCTGCAGCTGCTCTTCTCCCATGGGGACAGGTGAGGCCGCAGCCTTGCCTGTGGGAAGGCACAGGGCAGTTATTGGGCACCAGCTGTGTACTTCTGGGCTCTGCCTTGAATAGCTTGTTTCATTTCAGTCTCAAGAGAATGCACTGAGAGGACATTGCATTCTCACCTCAAAGGTGAGGACGCTTAACCACGGGTTCACAGGCCAGTATGAGGAAATAATGGGGATCCCCACCTGGATCATTCTGTACCCACACTTCCTTCCTGCGGGACCCTGATGAGAGTTAGGACAAGCCAGACCACCTCAACACTCATCATCATTAGTGATGGATCTTAGAGATCATTCGTGAGCACAAAGGATGGGCCAGGCTAGGTTAGAGGTCGGGGAGGGGGTCTCCAGTTCCCCGTTCTCCAGTGCAAGCTCTCAGAAGCCAGGGGAGAGGTCACTCTCCGCCCAAGGGCTGGCAACCCTGCCTACGTCACCCTCCAGCACCCTACATTCCAGTGCTGAAGAGACCCCAGGATCTTCTAATTTACACCCCCATTTTACAGAGAACAGTTCGCAGGCTGGACTGGAGAATTGCCTTCTGAAAGAGTTATCAAGGCCAAGATGGCTGCTCTGCTTTGAGCAGCCCTTGGGAGCCTGAAGTCCCCTACCCAGGGCAGAGTGGGCTCCCCTGATAGCCAATAGGCCATTACTCTGGAAATTCTCTCTGTGTGTGTGTGTGGGGGGGCTGATGTTTAAATGGTGACTCCTTTGATATTGTGTGAATGCTTGTACCTTGTACCAGTAGAAACCCTTGCCTGGTAGTGTTACCCTGCGTTGGTACTTGGCAGGGCAACATAAAGTGGTTTGGAGTCCTTGAGGCTAGTCCATGGCCGAGCGACAAGTACTGGACTTTCTAGGGCTAGGTTGGGGGGAGGCTGCTGGGTCTTTTTGTTTTTAAACAATTGTGGGTGTGATATACATGGGTGTGTGTATGCATGATCATATGTGTGGGGGTGAGTATGGGTACTCATGCACATATGTGTATCTGCATGTAGAGGTCAGAGGTTTACGTGGGGTATTCTCCTCAGTTTCTCTCTACCTTATTTGTTGAGCCAGGGTCTCTCAGTGACCAGAGAACTCACTGGTTCTACTGGATTATCTAGCCAGTAAGCCCTAGAGATCTACCTGTCTCCCCCTCTCCCATGCTGAATTACAGGCTCTTGCCACCATGACTGGCATTTCTTAATTTTTTAAAAAATATTACATTTTAATTTATTTATTTGAGAGAGAGAGAGAGAGAGAGAGAGAGAGAGAGAGAGAGAGAGAGAGAATGGGCATGCCAGGGCCTCCAGTTGTTGCAAACCAACCCCAGATGCATGTGCCACCTTGTGCATCTGGCTTACGTGGGTCCTGCGGAATCAAACCTGGGTCCTTTGACTTTGTAGGCAAGTGCTTTAGCCACTAAGCCATCCCCCCAGCCCATGCCTGGCATTTTTATGTAGTTGTTGGAGATGGGACTCAGGTCCTCATGCTTGCACAATAAATAAGCCATCGCCTGCAGCCCCAGTGCTGCTTCCTGAGGGGGCAGCAAATGCGCTCTGAGGCCTTTGTGGGTTATGAAGAGAACTCAGACATGTGACTGCGGAGACCCAGAGCCCTGCGACCCTCTGCTCTTCTTCAAGTCTGAGAATCTTAGAAACCCTCCTACCCATGACCCCAATCCCCCCACTCTGCCTCTGTTGCACACTTGCATTAGCAAGGGCCCCAGCCTTCCAGTGGGCAGCTGTGCCCATCATCGGCAGCTCTGGTAAATGCCAAGTGATCCTCTGTCCCCCCCCCTGTAGCTGCTTCTGTTTCCGGCAGCCCAGGCTCAGGGCTCCTGGGACCACTGTCCACTCAGCTCTCTGAGCCTCTTCTCACTCAGTCATGGCTGGTTCTCTGGCTGGACCTCTATATTCTCTTCCAGAACCCCAGTCTAGCTGGGGTCTGGGAGAATGAGCTTGGGTCTTGATTTCTCTTATTACCTTGTGACATTGAGTATGACGCTTAGAGTCTTTGAGCCTTAATTTCTTCACTTGTACAGGGATAGTGACCTTGTTGCACTCTTATGAAGAGGCATAGGATGTGCTGATAGCCTGATGATGGCACGGACTAGAACTCAACATGTGCTACACAGTATTAGTATTATTACGGCCACCTAATGAGTGAGCTAGTGTCTGCCTTGCAGAACGGGCTCCTGGGTTAAGTGAGGTGGTCCGTGGAAGTGCTGGACACAGGTTTTAGCTCAAAGTAAGGCTGGCTTAACATGACAGCAGTGTTGGTCACTCCCATTAACATCCTATTGGAAAGGTCCTGCCAGTGGATGTGAGACAGAGACTCTGGGTACCACTTTCATGAGGCACAGCGGAGACATATCCACTTAAATACTAGTCTGGGGGCTGGAGAGATGGCTTAGTGGGTAAATTACTTGCTAAGGAAGCACGAGAACACAAGTTCAGATCCCCAGCGCCCACACAAAAGCTGGATGTGGTGGTATGCCTCTGAAACGCCAGCACAGGGATGCAGAGACACAAAGATTCCCAAGGCTCGCTGGCTAGCAAGTCTAGCCAGATTGGTGAGCTCTGCATTCAGCAAGAGACCCTCGCAAACAAAACCAAAAAGGATGGAAAGCAATTGAGGAAGATATCCAGTGTCAACCTCTTGCCCACATATACACATGCCCACATGTGCACAAGCACCCACTCAAGTGTGTGCCCTCCCACATATAAATGTGCATATGCACATGCATGCATACTACATACACACACATGCAAAAGATTTTGTTTTGTACATTCCTATTATGTATGTTAAGGAGAACATCTGTGACAGTTAGCTTCTCGTGTCTGGGACAAAGCACTCGACCAAAACAAGCTGATGGAGGAAAGAATTTATTTTTCACTTACAGTCTAGAGGGGAAGCTCCGTGAAGGCAGGGAAAAGATGGCAGAGCAGAGGCCACACACCACCTCCTTGCCAACCTCAGGTGGACAACAACAGCTGGAGAGTGAGCAGAGCTCCAGCAAGGGGGAGCTGGCTGTAACTCCCCAAAGTCTGCCCCCAGAAACACACCTCCTCCAGCAAGGCTCCACCTGCCAAACTGCCATCAGCTGTGAGCCAAGCCTTCAAAACACACTAGTTTATGGGGGATCACCTTATGCAAACCACCACAACATCCCAGATGCATGCAACACCAGAGCCACTGAAATGACTCCAAGAAATAAGGAGGGTTATATTTTTTATTTTATTTTAGAGAGAGAGAGAGAATTGGCACACCAGGGCCTCAGCCACTGAAAATGAATGCCAGACTCTTGTGCCACCTAGTGGGCATGTGCGGCCCTGCGCTTGCCTCACCTTTGTGCGTCTGGCTTATATGGGATCTGGGGAGTCAAGCATGTGTCCTTAGGCTTCGCAGGCAAGTGTCTTAACCAGCTAAGCCATCTCTCCAACCCAGTGAGAGTTATTTCTGCATGAGACAATGACAGGAAGGTGGTTGTTGTTGAGTTCAGAACAGGGCTAGGGAGACGACTCAGCGGTTAAAGACTTGTAAGTCGTCGGGCCTGAGTTTGGCTCCCTAGCACCCACATACACCTGGCTTCAAAGTGGCACATGCGTCTGTAATCTCAACCCACCTATGGCAACGGGAGGTGGAGCCAGGAGAGCCTGGGAGCTTGCAAGCCAGCTAGACGGGCGCATAGGAAATGAAGCGACAAAAACAAAACTGCAACAAGGAGGAATCGGTCTCAAGCAGAGGGGAGGGAGAGGACAAACACCCCAGTTGTCCTCAGACCTCCACACATGTGTTATGTCACATGCACACCCCCCCCCACACACACATCATACAGACCCACACATTCATTCATGCACACACATAGTAAAAACAAAAGAAAGATCTCAGAGTCTGTGGGCTGCTTGAGGTAGAGTGATTTCTAGCTCTATGATGTTGCACCAGTGACTTAAGTCTTTCTTTCTGGGACTCAGTTTTCATACCTGTGAATGGGGCTGGCAGTAACACCTTCTTTGTAGTTTTTTTTTTTTTTTTTTTTTTTTTGATGTAGGGTCTCACTCTGGCCCAGGCTGACCTGGAATTCACTGTGTAGTCTCAGGGTGGCCTTGAACTCACAGCGATCATCCTACCTCTGCCTCCTGAGTGCTGGGATCAAAGGTGTGTGCCACCATGCCCGGCTATTTGTAGGGTTTTTGTGCAGATGAAATTAACAGGCTCAGCCTGGGTGTGGTGGTGCATGCCTTTAATCCCAGCACTCGGGAGGCAGAGGTTGGAGGATCACTGTGAGTTAGAGGACACCCTGAGACTACATAGTGAATTCCAAGTCAGCCCAGGCGAGATCCTACCTCAAAAAAAAAAAAAAAAAAAAGACAAAAACAAAAATTTAACAGGTGTGAATTGCTTAGATTAGGGCCTGACACACATTAACGCTACATTAGCATGGACCGCTGTTGATTCCAGAGCTTTGACGGGTCTGGAATCCATTTAGGGGCTCAGTGCTATACGTGAAGCATTGGGATCCCCCCACCCCATTGTCTGTACTGCCACCATCAATGCCTTTTCATCCTTGGACTCGTAACCTCATGATGTGGGATGTCTTCTCCTACACCAAGCCTCATCCTTCATACAGCACTGTCTAAAGCCAGAAGAGAGAATCTCTTTAGTTCAGAAAGAGGAAAACTTTCCTCCTTTCATTCCTTCCTCCTTTCCTCCCTTCCTTTCTTCCTTCCCTCTGTTAATCTCTCTCTTCTTTCTTTCCTTTCTTCCTTCCTTCCTTCCTTCCTTCCTTCCTTCCTTCCTTCCTTCCTTCCTTCCTCCCTCCCTCCCTCCCTCCCTCCCTCCCTCTCTCTTTCTTTCTTTCTTTCTTGTTGTAGGCATTAAATCCAGAGGGTCTTGCATGCCAAGCACATGTTCTACTACAGAGAGGAAAGTTTCTAATGTGGCTTTCTTGTAATTCCATTGGCTCGAAATGGGTCAAGTGCCTAAACTGCGTTGGGTGGGGGATGAGGTTGCTCCATCTGGCTGAGCCTGACCTACCTTCGTCCTCCTGAGACTACTCAGGCACGGACCCACTCGGGGGGGGGGGGGGCCAGCGAGGTAGATGTAGGGATGCAGTGATGAGTCAGCCAACAGTGCCGACAAGGACACGTGGGAGATGACAACCTGTCAAAGAATCTGTCATCAGGCCAAGTTGAGGCTCCGCAGGTGCTGAGAGAACATTTGGTTCATCTGGAAGCCTGCTTGGCTTGGTGCTGACTGTCACTGAAGTCCCCAGGTGTGGCTCAGATGGATGCCTGGAGAAGAGTAGTCCTGGGCACAATGGATCCTTGTCCGTAGTCACACACGATAACAGCAGTGTTGGTCGCTGAGATAGGGTGTTCTCCTCCCCCGGCCCCGAGCTCCAATGTCTTTGCCTGTTCTAGGAAGGCAGGCTTTCTGTTTAATCTTCATCTGCACGCAGAAGGTTAGGTGAGAGAGGGATGGTGTTCGCAGTCACTGTGAGCGCTCCACTCATCGCTCTTTGGTCCTTCTTGGAGGTCCCCTGTAGTTACTCAACTTGTGTGGGCAAGTGTGGGGACACTTGTGCATGCAGATGCATGTGCACGTGTGTGTGGGGACAGAGGACAACTTTGGGGGCTGTTCCTCAGAAATACTGTCCACCTCTGTTGAGACAAGGTCTCCCGTTGGCCTGGAGTTCACCAATCAGACCAGACTGGATGGCCAACCAACCCCTGGGATACTCTTTCCTCTACCACCTCATTGCTGGTGCAATAGGAATTTTGGAGTTCCTTGCCAGTACACCAATGCACCAATAAGTTAACATACCTTGCATTCTTGTCTTATCAATTAGGCAAGAGATAAGAAGTCAGATCATCCTTTGATCTCTAGCAAAGTGGAGATGGTGAGGGTAGACATTCCTGTCTTTACCTTTGGGGCCCAGTCACTCCAAACTACCTCACAAAGCTGTCTGACTCCCTCCCATTGGGATTACAAACATGCCTCATCACACCCAGATTTAAAAAAATATATTTTATTTATTTGCAAGCAGAGAGAGACTGAGAGAGAAAAAAAAAGACAGTGCTGGAGAGATAGCTCAGCGGTTAAGGCGTTTGCCTGTGAAGCCAAACGATCCAGGTTCAATTCTCCAGGACCTACGTAAGCCAGATGCACAAGGTAACACATGCATCTGGAGTTTGTTTGCAGTGGCTGGAAGCCCTGGCATGCCCATTCTCTCTCTATCTGCTTCTCTCTCTTTCTCAAATAATAAACAAATAACTGTAATTAAAAAGCCTTTAAAAAATGAGACAGAGAAGAGAGACAGACAGAGAAAATGGGAATGCCAGGGCCTCCAGCCATTGCAGACGAACTCCAGATGCATGTGCCACTTTGTGCATCTGGCTTTATGTGGGGACTGGGGAATCGAACTCCAGGTCATTAGGCTTTGCAGACAAGCTCCTTACCTGCTGAGCCATGTCTCCAGCCCCAGCCCTTCTCTGTGTTAATGGTGTACACCCTCACCTCGGGTCACTTTCCCGTTTGTCCTGGGTGCTACCTCTTCTGTTCTAGAAGTGCCTCCATGTGCAGGATGCGGGTCCCTCAGCCGTTCTGCCATTGGAAAAATCAATCGGAGATGAGCTGGACCCCAAACCTTGACCCCCAACCCTACCTGTCTTCAGCCTGACCAGTACCCAGGGCACAGTGATCTGCAGCATTTCCTGCGGGCGGAGGCATGCTGGGTTCCAAAGGCCCATGGTGGCAGCTCTCTGCCGGGCTGTGCCCAGTGACCCGTAACCTGAATCCGAGGAGCAACTCGGCCTTCTCCAGTCAGCTTCAAAGGAGCGATTACAGACCATCCAGGAAATAATACATTTCATGGAAAAGACCGTAATTACGGAGTATTGAGTAAATAATATGTGTTTTTTAAAAGTCTGCAATTATGTATTTATCCTATCTATAATTAGGGAATTTTTAAAGAGTGCATTATAGGTAATTTAAAAATAAAATAATGATACCACTCAAAACAAACAGCCCAAACAAAAACAATTTTAGGCCACCCCAAACTCAGCAACTCAGCTGAGGGATGCTATCAGGGGGGGGAGCTGGTGTCCTGGGCTTTGGGGACTCCAGATGGCCCTGTGTTCAACTTGGGTGGGTGAGGTCAGCTTAACACCTACCCTTGGGACGATGTCTAGAAGATCACAGAGGCCACAGTTCTCTGTTTGACTGACTGAGGTCTCGACGGCCTCAGCACTCAGAGATGTGTGAAGCGACCAACACAAGTGTCTACTTTGCCAGTAGTTTAGCTCACTTCTGTTCTAGAAACTTCTACCATGGTAGCCACTTGACATCACCATTAACATGTAAACGAATGCAAACTTACAGCAATGAAACCACTCCAGTTCCCACTGGTACTAGACACACTTCAGGTGCTCGGCGATCACAAGATGCTGGGGCTGTCGGTTGTGAAGCAAGATGTGGGGGTCTCGCTTATCCGTGGAATGTTCTATGAAGGCACTGCCTTGGAAACTGCTTCTTAGGTGCACAGGGGACTCATTACAGGGCATAGACCTGATCTTGAAAGGAAGACCACTCCTGTTTCTAGAAGTTTCTTTCCTTCTGGCCTGCCTGGTGAAACATCCTTCCATGACTCCAGTTCTCCCATTGTGCACACTTAATATTTACTTTTTTTTTTTTATTTTAAAGAGAGAGACAGAAAGAGAGAGAGAGAGAGAGAGAGCAAATTGGTGTGCCAGGGCTTCAGCCACTGAAATTGAACTCCAGACACTTTTGCCACCTAGTGGGCATGTGCGACCTTGCACTTGCTTCACCTTTGTGCATCTGGCTTACGTGGGATCTGGAGAGTCAAACATGGGTCCTTAGGCTTTGCAGGCAAGTGCCTTAACTGCTAAGCTATCTCTCCAGTGCTCACATTTAATATTTTTTTAAATACATATATGTTTTTATTGACATCTTCTATGCTTACAGACAACAATCCATGATATTTCCCTCCCCTCCCCCACTTTCCCCTTCATAGCTCTGCCCTCCGTCATATCCCCTCCCTCTCTCCATTAGTCTCTCTTTTAATTTGATGTCATCATCTTTTTCTCCTATTATGAGGGTCTTGTGTAGGTATTGCTAGGCACTTCAAGGTCATGGATATCGAGGCCAAATTCTGTCTGGACAGTTGCATTGTAAGGAGTGGTGTCCTTCCTTTGGCTCTTACATTCTTTCCGCCACCTCTTCTGCAATGGATCCTGAGCCTTGGAGGGTGTGAGATGTTTCAGTGCTGGACACTCCTCTGTCCCTTCTTCTCAGCACTATCTTGCCTTTTGGGTCATCCCAGTGGTCAGTCGCCATCTGAAAAGAGAAGCTTCTCTAACCAGAAGTGAGAGTAGCATTAGTATATGAATATGAACATTAAGTGTAGCGCTTCAGGGCAGTTTGGTGAGAATAACATATGAATTTATCCAGACAAGAGCAGGATTTATACCCCTAAGGCTCATGACCTCCCCTGCCATAGGCTTTTGATTAGGTTTTCAGTACCAGGCATGTATTCCCTCCCATAGAGTGGGCCTTCAGTCCAATTAGAGAGCAGTTGGTTTCCCCCAGAGCAGACATGCCACTATTGCACTCGTTTGGTCATTCAGCCTGTCTGGCTAAACTTGAGGCTTCCAGTGTCCACTATTTGCACAGCTGATGACTTCTGTCTCCCATAAGACTGCATACAGTGCAGCTTTTTCCAGCTTTCAGCTGGCTGGGCTACAGGGAGAAGTTTTTCTGCTCAGCACCAGCTTGATTTCTCAGTGACTTTGCTGCTTGGGCATGTGAAGTCTTCAGCAATAGGGTCTTACCATCTCTTTCTCACAGGGAACCAAGGGCCTTGGCAATAGCCTGTAATGTTTTGGAGGCAACAAGGACCTCTCTGGCCAATAACTCACTGGAAGATATCCCATCCCTGGCGCTGTCACGCTTAATATTTTAACCTTAGCTTCTCCAGACTGTCTCAATCTCCACGAGATCCCATTCCAGGTTATGTTCTCAATTCAAGTATGCTGATAGGGAAGCCCCTGTCTGAATGATGAGTGTCCCCCAGAGCCCCATGTCAGGTTGGATCAGAATCCTATAGCTCTATTGGGAGGAGGAGGTGCCCAAAGCTTAAAGAGGTGGGGTTTGGTGGGAGAACCTTAGGTGACTGGGCGCAGGCTCTCCAAGAGGATTGTGGGACACCGCTCCCTTTCTCTTTGGCTTCCTGGCTGGTGAAGTGAGTGGTTTTACTTCCACCGCGCGTTCCTGCCAGGATATGCTTTGCCACATAGGTCCAGAGCCACAGGACCATCCAGTCACTGCCTGGAGTGTCTGAAACCGTGAACCAAAGTAACCCTTTCCTCCTTGTGCATTGATTAGCTCATGAGCGTCATCACTGTGATGGAAAGTTGACCAACACACCTCAGTTCAAAATTTTGGTGAGATGCTTCTAAATCCTTCCTCGTTGTTCGGCCCCCCTCAGTCTCACTGCCTAGACACATAAAGGACCATCTCAAATGCACAGTCTCTTGGGAGGGGGTGACTGGTGTGGTGGTTAATCTTTTTTTATTTTTAAAGTTTTTGCCTCTTTCTTTTCTTTTTGTAGAAAGCAGTTAATTAGTTAATTTATTTCAGAGAGAGAGAGAAAGAGGGAGAGAGAGAGAGAGAGAGAGAGAGAGAGAGAGAGAGAGAGAGAGAGAATGGGCCTGCCAGGGCCTCTATCCACTGCAAATTAACTCTAGACACATGCGCCACCTTGTGCATCTGGCTTACGTGGGTGTTGGAGAATCAAACCTGGGTCCTTAGGATTTGCATATAAGCACCTTCACACTAAGCCACCCCCCTCCAGCCCCGTGTGTGTGTGATGGTTAATCTTGTGGACTTGATGGGATTTAGAATCACAGAGGAAACAAATCTCTGGCCGTGACTGAGAGAGAGTTTCTAGAATACGTTAACTGAGGTGGGAAGACCCACTCTAAATGCGGCTAGCACCACTTCATAGGCTGGGGCCCAGGACTGTGTTAAAAGGAGACGCTGGGCTGAGCACCAGCACGCGTCACTCACTGCTTCCTGGCGGCAGAGGCAGCGTGAGCAGCTGCCTCAAGCTCTTAGCGCAGTGCCTCCCTGCTATGAGCCCTTCAACCCCAAAGCCAAAGCAAATCTGCCCTTCCTCAGGATTCTCCTCCTCCTCCTCTTTTCCTTCTTTTTCATATTGTACCTCAGACTCCAGATGCATGCACCACTTTTTAAAGTATTTTTATATATTTAGGACTGAAGAGATAGCTTAGTGTTTAAGGCTCTTGCCTGCAAAGCCAAAGGACCTTGGTTCGATTCCCCAGAACCCATGAAAGCCAGATGCACAAGGGGGTGCATGTGTCTGGAGTTTGTGTGCAGTGGCTGGAGGCCCTGGTGAGGAGGCCAATTCTTTCTTTCTCTCTCTCTCTCTCTCTGCCTCTTTCTCTCTTGCACTCCCTCAAATAAATAAATAAAAATTTAAAAATAAAGTATATCTATATCTATATCTATATCTATATCTATATCTATATATATATATATATATATATATATATATATATATATTGCAAGCAAAGAAATATAGGCACACCAGGGCCTCTAGCTGCTGCAAATGAACTCCAAATACATGTGTCACTATGCATCTGGCTTTACATGGGTCCTGGGGAAGCAAACTTGGGTTATTAAATTTTACAGGCTAGTGCCTTCCTTAACTACCGGCTCATCTCTCCAGCCTCCACAGAATCCCATTTGACGAGTTTGATGGCCTCTGTGAAATGGGGCCGTGGGGGGGGCACTTTAACTCTTGTCTGAAGGTCAGTATTGCCATGATTCCATAGAATTCCGAGTACCTGACAGGTAGAGGGGGCTGTACACATGGTAGAAACAGGAGCACAGTGGCTGCTTGTGGTGGGTGGCACCCATGTGGAGGAGGGCTGTTTTGGCAGCTCCGAGAAAACAGTGACTCCCTTGTAGCTGACGGGCTACGTGGGGTGGAAAGCTGTTAACAGTGGAGCAGGGATCCGGCTGTTTCCCCGTTTGTGTCTCATCACAGGCTGTGCTAGAGGTTGATCTTGTGGGAGGACCTGTCAGATTGGTTGAATTGGAATCCTGAGACAGGCCGTCATAGCCGAGGCTCTACAAAGGCAACACGTGCTGCTCATCAAGACTCCTGCCCCCTCATGTCCACACTGCTCGGCAAGGCTCAGAACCCCGTTGTCACCACACGAAGGTTGGAACCCCTCAGACCCCACCAAAGTGGCTCTCAGAGTTGGGAGGGAGAGGAAGAGGGGACCTTGGGGGCCTGCGTGCTTTCCTGCTATGCTCGGGAGCCTCTGGCAAGATAGTGGTCTAGGCATGACGTGGCCAAGTGGGCCACTCTGCTCCATGGCCTCTCCCGCTGCTCTGCATCTGGCTCTCTCTGCCTTGCTGCTCCCAAGTCTGTCCTTGAACCCCATCCTCCATGCTGGTCTTGGTATCTAGGACTCACAGACCAACGGTGATTATCTTTTCTCTTGGGCCTACCAAAGGAATAGCTGGCCACATCTGTCAAGTCCTCCTGCCAGAGCCTAGTGCTCAAAGTCTTCTGATCGGATCCACAGGCTCCCTCCCCTGGCCTCGTTCCCCCTCTCTCCTTCCAGACTCGGGCCTCAAGTTGCTGCTTTGGGAGGACCTGGAGCTAGAGAGAGATGACAGTCAACCTCTCTTTATGCCAGGCACATTCTTCTATGTTTTCTCTCCGGGATGGTCTCAGCCCCTCCAGCTGGGGTTCCTCACCCCCTCGCCCACCTTCCAACCCGCCCACCTTCTAATCCCTCCTCTCTGCTGGATACCAAGCACCACGTGGCTGGCTGTGGATTAGTTCTATAGGCCTCACTTTATTCCAGGAAAACAATATGATGATGTATTCAATCACACAAGCCAGGGGCTGCAGAGATGGCTTTGGTCAATAAGCAGCTTATTGCACAAGCATGAGGACCTGGGCTTGAATCCCTTGCACCCACATAAAAACCTGGTTTAGTGGCACATACCTGTAATCCCAGGACTGGGGAGGTAAAGATAGGAGGACCTCTGGGGCTTAATGGTTAGCTAGTCTAGCTGAATTTGGTGAGCTCCAGGTACAGCCAGAGACCCCAGTTTCAAAAACTAGGGTGGAGGGATAGAGAGATGGCTTAGTGGTTAAGGTGCTTGCCTGAGAAGCCTGAGGACCCATGTTCGACTCTCCAGATTCCACGTAAGCCAGGGGCACAAAGGTGAGGCAAGGGCAAGGTTGTACATACCCACTAGGTGGCGCAAGCGACTGGAGTTCAATTTCAGTGGCTGAGGCCCTCGTGTGTCAATTCTCTCTCTCTGTCTCTCTCTTTCTCTCGCTCTCTCTAAAAACATAAAATTAAAAAAAAAAGATCAGGGTAGAGAGTGGTTGAAGATACCTCATGTCAATGCACGCACACACATTTGCATGCATACATGCCCCCATGCCCACAAGCACACTTATGCATGCTCACACAGAAAGAATGTGGGCTGCCACGTCACAGTGCCTAGATTCCAATCTCCCCCTGGCTGGGCGTCCTTTGGCCAAGCTCTTCTCTCTGAACTACACTTTCTTTGTCTATAGGTGGGAGAAATGGCGTCCAGCCCGTGGGTACTGAGTGGATGTGCAGATGCAGGTAAATCACTGGGCACAAATCAAACAGTTGAAACATGTCAGCTGTCACGACACAGGATGGAGCAGTCTGGACCATCATGCCACCCGGCCTCGGAAGAAACAGACTGCCTGATCGGGGTGCTGGAGGGGTTGGGATAATTTATTATTGGGATATAGGAAAGACATACTCTATTCATTCTCTTCCCTCCAGGCCTATGTTTTCCCCAGCCCAGCTCAGCCCAACCACCTTCCCTCACTGCCTCTCTCCCAAAGGGATTCCCAGACTCCCTGAATCCTGATCAACATAAACCTTGGGCCCTTCAGGCAGGTGTGTCAGCCATGGGAGTGGTGGGTTTACAAGGTAAGGACATATAAGATGTGACAAGCCAAGAATTAGCGATGCAATTCCTCTGTCATTTTTATCATTGGCCCCTGCAGGGAGGAGCTGATTAAATGGATATTCAACTCTTTGCATTAATGTGCATCCAGCCTCAATTTGCATTTCATTAGCCGCACAAAAAGCATAATTTTATTATTTGCCGTTGGAAAGCAGATCTCTGCTAACAAGCCGCTACGCGCTGTTCCTGAAATATGGCGTGACTGACTTGCTCTGCTGTCGGTTCGCTCTGCTGTCCTCATCCCTCCGCAGGCGTCTGAGCAGAGGTGGACCTGACATGTCAGACTGCATTCTCCTTTCAACCTGGCCCCTCTGAGGGCTCTGCTTTTGTGCTGTACCTAAGGAGGCAGGCTGACTGTGACTGTCTCCAGACAGAGTCACTGTCACTGTTGATAACAGTGGTGTTGCCACTGCCATCTAACACTGTCACCATCTCAACTCCACTTCCATCATACCACTAACACGTTACATCACCAAGATTGTCTCCTTCACCACTGTGCTGCCACCTCCACCATCGCCTCCATCCTCATCACCACACCATCACTCCATCACCACCTCCACCATCACCTCCATCCTCATCAACATCCCACCACTCCATTACCACCACCATCATCACCACCATACTCATCACCATCACATCACTCCATTACCATCTCCATCACCTCCATCCTCATCACCATCCCATCACTCCATCATCACCTCCACCATCACCTCCATCCTCATCACCATCCCATCACTCCATTACCACCTCCACCATCACCTCCATCCTCATCACCATCCCATCACTCCATTACCACCTCCACCATCACGTCCATCCTCATCACCATCCCATCACTCCATTACCACCTCCACCATCACCTCCATCCTCATCACCATCCCATCACTCCATTACCACCTCCACCATCACCTCCATCCTCATCACCATCCATCACTCCATTACCTCCTCCACCATCACCTCCATCCTCATCACCATCCCATCACCATCCCATCACTCCATTACCACCTCCACCATCACCTCCATCCTCATCACCATCCCATCACTCCATTACCACCTCCACCATCACCTCCATCCTCATCACCATCCCATCACTCCATTACCACCTCCACCGTCACCTCCATCCTCATCACCACACCATCACTCCATTACCACCTCCACCGTCACCTCCATCCTCATCACCACACCATCACTCCATTACCACCTCCACCATCACCTCCATCCTCATCACCATCCCATCACTCCATTACCACCTCCACCGTCACCTCCATCCTCATCACCATCCCATCACTCCATTACCACCTCCACCGTCACCTCCATCCTCATCACCATCCCATCACTCCATTACCACCTCCACCATCACCTCCATCCTCATCACCATCTCATCACTCCATTACCACCTCCACCATCACCTCCATCCTCATCACCATCCCATCACTCCATTACCACCTCCTCCATCACCTCCATCCTCATCACCATCCCATCACTCCATTACCACCTCCACCATCACCTCCATCCTCATCACCATCTCATCACTCCATCACCACCTCCATCATCACCTCCATCCTCATCACCATCCCATCACTCCATTACCATCTCCACCATCACCTCCATCCTCATCACCATCCCATCACTCCATCACCACCTCCACCATCATCTCCATCCTCATCACCATCTCATCACTCCATTACCACCTCCTCCATCACCTCCATCCTCATCACCATCCCATCACTCCATCACCACCTCCACCATCACCTCCATCCTCATCACCATCCCATCACTCCATTACCACCTCCACCATCACCTCCATCCTCATCACCATCCCATCACTCCATTACCACCTCCACCATCACCTCCATCCTCATCACCATCCCATCACTCCATTACCACCTCCACCATCATCTCCATCCTCATCACCATCTCATCACTCCATTACCACCTCCTCCATCACCTCCATCCTCATCACCATCCCATCACTCCATTACCACCTCCTCCATCACCTCCATCCTCATCACCATCCCATCACTCCATTACCACCTCCTCCATCACCTCCATTCTCATCACCATCCCATCACTCCATCACCACCTCCACCATCACCTCCATCCTCATCACCATCCCATCACTGCATCACCACCTCCACCATCACCTCCATCCTCATCACCATCTCATCACTCCATTACCACCTCCACCATCACCTCCATCCTCATCACCATCTCATCACTCCATTACCACCTCCATCATCACCTCCATCCTCATCACCATCCCATCACTCCATTACCATCTCCACCATCACCTCCATCCTCATCACCATCCCATCACTGCATTACCACCTCCTCCATCACCTCCATCCTCATCACCATCCCATCACTCCATTACCACCTCCACCATCATCTCCATCCTCATCACCATCTCATCACTCCATTACCATCTCCATCATCACCTCCATCCTCATCGCCATCCCACCACTCCATTACCACCTCCACCATCACCTCCATCCTCATCACCATCCCACCACTCCATTACCACCTCCACCATCACCTCCATCCTCATCACCATCCCATCACTCCATTACCACCTCCACCATCACCTCCATCACCACCATGACTAATTCCACCACCACCTTCATCATCATCACTTCTGTTTTTCTACCATGTTGGCACTACTACAGCCACAGTCACTATCATCACCACCAGCAGCACAGTTGCATCTTCATCAGTACTTGACTATCACTAGTACCAGGCTAATCATCTTTTCATCATCAAGCCCATCGTTACCATCAATGACATCACCATTGTCATCCCTTTTATCACCTTCACCTTATCTAAGAAGTGCCTATAACTGCTGAGCTGCTGAGCTATCTCCGCAGCCCTGATTTTTCCCTTAATAGGCCTGACTACCCTCTCTTTGACCCCCCCCCAAATATACTCCATGAGGGACGTGTCCTCAGTTTCACCCTTGAATTTTTTTTGGCCCAGCCCTGGGTCCACCCAGAGGGAGTCCTCAAAAGCAGAAGAATAAAGTGGCCTTTGGGGTCAGGGTGACTTAAACTTGGATCCCAGGTCTCCTGCTTGTGAGCTCTGGGGTCATAGGCTTCTTTGTGCCTTGGTTACTTCATCTGGGAAGTGAGCCTCATGGCAGCCCCTACATCGTGGGGCCATTGTGAGGATTAAATGGCCCCAGGAATGAGGAGTGCTGACACCTGCAAGTCTCCTGCCTCTGCTGCCTGTGGGTGGCCAGGGCTGGCCATGGTCCTGAGTACTCTGAGCACCCCTTCCCATCATCCTGGCTCTGTTTCCAAGACAGACCTGGGCTCCCTGCACATGCCCGTCTCAGCCACACTGGGGGAAGGGGTTCGCACCCAGCAGAACGCAGAGGGAGGGAGCAGCCTGCAGCTGGCGCGGAGGTACAAATCTCTAGACCGTGAGGCTCTGGCCAAGCCCACTGTGGAGATCCTAAATTGGTACCCCATGGAGTGGGCCGTCTGATCCTACAAAGGCAGCATGTCTGGTTCTCAAAGGCACTGAATAATTTAAGTCGTACAAGACAAAATGTGAGATTAAGGTGATCTGATAGGCTCTTTGGGCTGCTGTGGCCATTATACACACTCCATTCCAAGGCCGCGTGGGCGAGATGCAGAATTTATTATCTGTCCGAAGCACTCATTACCAGGTTTCTCCCTTTTAGTCTTCAAGTCTCTTTTCAAATTTATTTTCTCTCCCAGCCTCACCTGAGGCCCAGTAGCTTTCATTCCTGGAAAGGAAGGCGCCTGCTTGGAGTGGGCAGAGTGGATGGATAGCTGGGTGTGGCTTCCCCACCGGGCACTTTGGAGTGGTCGTGTGTAGCACGCAGGAGGACTCTAGCGCATTTGCATTAGGAAATTTGCTGTTTTCACTTTAAAGTTACATATGCTTAGTGTTTAAAGAAGCAAATAGTAATATATTATTTTTCCTTCCCTGCATGCCTTTTTAAAAAATCTTCCTCAGAGCCAACAACTATCTTGTTCCTTTGCCGATCTGCCCTTCTGAGGACTTATCACTAATTCAGCTCCGAAGTGTTTGCTGACACCACACCTTCTATCAGCCACGTGGGCCTGAAGGCTCTCTCCAGAACCTTCTGACCTCATGTTCTCAGAACTGGCCACACTAGGTGTTTGGTCATAGTTTCATCCTGGGAATCCATGTACTACTCTCCGGGGATTATTGTGTCTCTGTGGTACATCAGTTTCCTGTATGTTCATCTCCTTGTATTTTAGTTAGCTTCTGGCAAATGGGGTGTGGGGCTTAGGGGAGAAAGCGCTTGCTGTATCAGCAAGAGTATTTAAGTTTGGATCCCTAGATCCCCATGGAAGATCCAGGAGATATGACAGGCTTCTATAATCCTAGCACCCAGCCTTCAAGATGGTCTAGCCAGTGTGGAACAACACGAGGAAGAGAGACTCTTCCTTTAAAAAATGTGGAAGGTGAGAACTGACCTGCAAAAGCTGTTCTCTGATCTCCACCTGTATACCCACCCTCCCCACAACCATGCACATTACTTATATACCTGCCAAAAAAGAGAGAGAGAGAGAGAGAAACAAAGATGTATAGGCAGCCTTTCTGAAAAAAACATAACTCAATTATTGGTGGATACTGTAGAATTCAGGGTTGGTTTTTTTTTTTTCTTTCAGTAATGTGAAGAGTTTTCAGACTCATTAATTACCAGGTTGTAGAATATTCGTCAGTGCAAGTTTGCTTCCTGATTCTTTGCATATTACCTTTTTTTTTCTTAATTGGGAAGCTTATAGCTCTTACTGTCAGAGCTCTGAACATTGACCTTGCTGTGCTGTGAGGAAGTTCTATTTGATAGGACTTTTAGTTTAAAAATTTTGTGCCTACCAAATTTGGGGAACTTTTTCTAAATTATATCTTGAACAGCATCTTTCCATTTCTTTGATTCTTACTGAGAACAACAACTTCTCATTCTTCTCCTTCTTCTTCTCTTCCTCCTCTTCCTCCTCCTCTTCTTCCTCTTCCTCCTCCTCCTTCTTTATTTTCTTCCTTTTTGGGGGAGGTTGTTTTCAAGGTAGGGTCTCACTGTAGCTCAGGCTGACCTGGAATTCACTACGTAGTCTCAGAGTGGCCTCCAACTCAATAGTGATCCTCCTACCTCTGCCTCCCAAACGCTGGGATTAAAGGCATGCTCCGCCATGCCTGGCTTTCTTCCTGAGAACTTCTATAATTGATACATTAGATTTCCTGGAGCGATCTTCTAAGTTTATCGTGTGTGTGTGTGTGTGTGTGTGTGTGGTCACACATGTGCCATGGCACACATGGGGAGGTCATAAGTCAACTTTGGCTTTGGTCCTGGCTTTCTGCCTCGTTGGAGGGAGGAGGGTTTTCCTTCCAGTGCCCACTATGCTCCATGCTCTATGCGCCAGCCTTTAGGCTTCTGGGCAGTTCTGCTTTGCCACCTCCCTTCTCGTCCCCGGCAGGCTGGCATTGCAGATGCGAGGGGCCACAGCATTGGGCTTCACAGGAGGTCCAGGAATCTGAACTCGGGTGTGCTCACACTTGCCTGGCAAGCACTTTATCCACTGAGCCATTTCCCCAGCCCCTCCTGGTTTATTTCTGAAGAGTCCCTTCCTGTGTGCATTCTGACCTGCTTTTTCCTCTTCAGCTTTGTCTTTCAATCCTTTCTTTGAGTTTTACCATTTTCCTTTCTTTTTTTTTTTTTAAAGTATTTTATTTAGCCAGGCATGGTGGCATATGCCTTTAATCCCAGCACTTGGGAGGCAGAGGTAGGAGGATCACCATGACTTCGAGGCCACCCTGAGATTACATAGTTAATTCCAGGTCAGCCTGGGCCAGAGTATGAACCTACCTTGAGAAAACAACAACAACAAAATATTTGAGAGAGAAAGAGGCAAGGAGAGAGAGAGAGAATGGACACACTAGGGCACTGCAAACGAACTCCAGACACATTCTCCACTTTGTGCACTTGGGTTTACGTGGGTACTGATGAATCGAACCTGGGCCCTTGGGCTTCATAGGCAAGCACCTTAACTGCTAAGCCATCTCTCCAGTCCCCATTTTCCTTTCACATATATTTGATTTTCCAGTCCTTTTGCGCACAACAGAATATTTCTGCCAAAACATGACTTCTTAGATTGAGACTTTCCGTGGCTCTCTCCACCGTCTGGAGAATTCCCCTGTTTTTGATATGACCCGTGGGCCTCTGCCTGTTTCTCCAGTGTTATCACATTAAGCCCCTCCATGTAACCAAAGCTGATCTGGCACACCCACCACACCAGACAGAGGATGGGGCCCTTGCCCCCCACACTTGCCCAGACTGCTGCTTCCTTCTAGACTCCATTCGCCCTGATTTCTTTCTTGGGTTGACTTTGGCCCTATCTTCCCCATTAATTTGTGAAGTCCCCAGAGTCACATCTCTGTGTATTCCAAGGTCCTGGCCTGTGGCAGGTGGATGTTGAATCAACACAGATGATAGTTGCTGGACACATGACTGAGTGTGATCACGTATAAACTTCTGCGTGAATCTCCTGGCAGGTCCAGACATGAATCCAACACAATTCCTGTGCTCAGATGATTCGATAGGATTGGTAAGGGCCCATTGGGTATGTTTATGTAACCCCACCATACTCACACACCCACCCAACACACAGCATCTGCGATCTATATGTTAAGAGAGGGACACACAGCATGTAAGGGGAAATGCCCATCTAACTTGGTCAAGTTGAGGCTCAAGGGATAGTGTAATGGTGGGCCAGGGAGGGTCAGGGTAGCATCCTGTGTTCTTGCTTGGGTCTTTGCCTCCCCAAGTTCCCTCCCTGCTACCTTCTGTCATCTCTCCAGGATGCTCTGTGCATCTTTTATGACAGTGTGAAACTGTTCTCCATAGCTTCAACACTGGAACAGGCCGAACTTCCCAAAAATGATCTCTGTAAACAGGAATAAAATGGGAGGAGCTGGGTCCTCCAAACTCAGGAAAACCTAGAGGTCTACTGGAGTCTTGCCTGATGTAACACTAGCTACCATTTACTGGGAATGTCTGTGTGGGCTGGAGAGATGGCTTAACAGTTAAAGTATTTGCCTGCAAAGCCAAAGGACCTCGGTTCAATTCCCCAGGACCCACGTAAGCCAGATGTGCAAGGTGGTGCATGCATCCGGAGTTCGTTTGCAGTGGCCGGAGGACCTGGCATGCCCATTCTCTCTCTCTTTCTATGCCTCTTTCTCTCTGAAAGAAAGAAAGAAAGAGAGAGAAAGAAAATAAAAAACTGGGCATGTCTGTGTGCCAGGCATGGTGAGATTGGAGGGGTAGGAATCCTTGCCATCATTTTATACAGTACAAAACAGAACCTTAGAACAATCTGAAAAAGGCAGAGGAAGCCAGGATTTGGATCTCCGTCTGGAGATAACATGATAAGCTACAGGATAAGCAAGAAAAACAAGAAAGGACTAGGCTGGTCTAGGGAGATAGCTCAGTGGTTAAAGGTGCTTACCTGTAAGCCTGCTGGCTTGAGTTCAATTTCCAGCATTCATGTAAAGCGGGGACACAAAGTGGCACATGCACCTGTGACCCCCAACACTCAGCAATGGGAGGAAGAGCTAGGAGAATCCAGAGTTCACGAACTAGCTGGATGAGAGAGAGAGAGAGAGAGAGAGAGAGAGAGAGAGCACAGCTGTGCTGAATCTGGAGTTTCTACTTTTGGTCAGATCGGCTGACCAGTGAGCTCCAGCAGTTCTCCTGTCTCTGCCTCACTCAGGACACGTTCATGCCTGACTTTTTGCGTGGATGCTGGGGGTCAAACTCAGACCTCATGCTCATTGTGTGGTAAGGACTCTTACCCACTGAAGCCGTCTCTCCAGCCCAGATGTCAAATGCTAAACTGCCACTTAGAATGGAGACATGAATTCGCCCTCCCTTCAGCAGCAAATGAAAGTACCCTCCTTCTCATTTGCCAAGTGATGTTATTTAAAGATCTATTCTGCAACATAGAGGGTCAAAAATTATGGCATCTCATTGGCATTTGTAGTTCTTCGGTTTTGTGAGAAAATAAAGTTTTCTGTATATTTTGGGTCACGTATTTTTTTTTGGGGCACAATCTGTTGATATCCTTGGCTACATTTTGTCTGTGTATTGCTAGTTTCCTGACAATTTAAAGCATTATCTATCTGTTATATACATTCTTGTTATCTATCTATCTATCTATCTATCTATCTATCTATCTATCTATCCTTTTATTATATGGTTTGCTTTTTGTCCAGGTTACCTTGTATGGTTTAAAATAGTTTTTGCCTTTTCCTTTTATTTTCTTTTAATCTTTTAAAATTTATTTATTTTATGAGAGAGAGAGAGAGAGAACGCTCCAGAGCTACTTGCCACTGCAAATGAACTCCAGACACATGTGCCATCTTGTGCATCTGGCTTTACTTGGATACTGGGGAATTGAACCTGGGTCCTTAGGTTTTGCAGGCAAACCTAACCACTGATACATCTTCTTAGCCCACACCCTGATTTTTTTATGTGGGTTTTGAGCATTGAACTCAGGTCCTTATACTTGTGTGGTAAGAAATTTGCTGACTCAGTGATCTCCCTAACCCTTATCTTTGGTTAATTTTAAATAGTTGCCATAGTGGAATGGAAAATAAAAATTTTTAATGGATGCAACACACACACACACACACACACACACACACACACACACACACCTCAATAATGGGATAAGAGAAGGTAGGGGTACAAGAATTGTAAAATCTCCAAGTTCTCACTGATGCCTCCAATTCTAATCACATGCGTCCTTGCTTTCTGTTACTGTAACAGAGTACCTGATGCTGGGTGGTTTCTGGAATATAAAGGTTTATTTTGGCTCATGGTTCTGGAGGCTGCAATGTCCAAGAACATGATAAGAGCATCTGTTGCCTGCTGACGTGGGCTTTGTGCTCCTTCAACTCATGGTGGAGAGGTGGGGGAGCAAGAGGGCAAGTCCAAAGGGGCAAACAAGAGGGAGAGGCCCACCAGCACAGTCATTAATCCAGTTCTGTGAGAATGGCATTTATCCATTTTTTTAAAAAAAAATTATTTATTCATTTGCAAGCAGAAAGAGCTAGAGAGACAGGCAGAGAATGAGAGTGCCAGGGCCTCCAACCACTGCAGACAACTGCAGATGCATGCACCACCTTGTGCATTTGGCTTTATGTGGGTGCTAGGGAATTGAACCTGGGACCTAAGGCTTTGCAGGTAAACACCTTAACCGCTGAGCCATCTCTCCAGCCCTCACTAATTCTTCTTAATGGCCCAATGTCCTCTCAATAATGCCATAGTGACAATACAATTCTAGTCAGCTTTGGAGGGGACGAGCCATGCCCAACCACCACAGGGCAAGTTTCTTCATTGCTGACGTGGGTGACCCAGCTCCCCTCCCCTCATCTATAACATGTTCAGTTATCAACAAGAGCTTGTATGTTTCCAACTTCCCATCACTGCCCTTGCCCTGAAGACATCCTTTTCCCAATTCTCATCCTGTCAGGCTTCAAAGCCCCATGCTGGGACACCTCTTGAGAGCTTGTTTGGAGGCTCTAGCAGGGGAGCGCAGCTACTCATATACTCTTGACCGAAGACCGGTCCTCCTCTATTTAGGGATGGTCATCCTCTTCGGCCAAGCGCACAGCTTCGGAGGGACACACACGGAGTGGTGAGGGAGGAAGGGGACACCCGCCTGGCCAGCCGAATCAACCCTGGAGATCAATGGGGTGACAGATGTCACAGCCAGATTGCCCTCATATCCTGGGCCACCTCTTTTTATGGACTCCTCCTCAACCTCCTCAGGGTGTGACCCCATGGGCCGGGCTGGCACTCACTTCCTAGCCACCTTCCTTACCCCCTTGACTCTGTCACTATTACACATTGGATCTGAAATGTCTCTGAAGGCTGGTGTACTGGAGGCATGTTCCCCAGCTGGTCACTCTACTGTGAGTTGGTGGAAGCATTTGGAAGTGGGGCCTAGTGAAAGAAAGTGAGAGATGGCTTAGCAGTGAGGGTGTTTACCTGAGAAGCTTAAGGACCCACGTTCTACTCCCCAGAACCCACATAAGCCAGATGCACATGGTGGCACATGTGCATGGATCTCGTTTGCAGTGGCTAGACTCCGTGGTGCACCCATTCTCTCTCTCTCATAAATAAATAAAAGAAAGTGAGGTCATTGGATGCATCCCTCTGATGGGAATAGTGGGATCCTAGATTCATTCTCTCTCTCTCTCTCCCTCTCTCTCTCTCTCTCTCCCCCTGGTCTTTCTCTCCTGGCTTCCATACTGTGAGAAGCTTTCTCCACAATGTACTCGCCACCTGCTGTTAAACCTTGCTACAGGCCCAAAGTTAGAGACCAAGGGATCACTGAGTGAAACCTCTGCAACTGTGAGCCAAAACTGAGCTTTCTTCCTAGGCTGACTTCCTCAGGTGTTTTGTCACAGCAACGGAAAGCTGACTAACACAGTAACAACATTCTGGGCTACCTCCCCTCTTCTTATATGCCCCCTTGCTCTGTTCAGGCTTTGATGATTCTGCCCCTCACTGCACCCCACTTTCACCTAACTTCTTTTTCTTTTTAAAAGATTTTATTTAATTAATTAATTTATTTATTAGAGATAGAAAGAGGGGGAGTGAGAGAGAGAGATTGGGCATGCCAGGGCCTGTAGCCACTGCGACGAACTCCAGATTCATGTGCCACCATCTGATCTAGATTACGTGGGACCTGGAGAATCGAACCTGGGTCCTTAGGCTTCTCAGGTATGCGCCTTCACTGCTAAGCCATCTTTCCAGCACTCTTTTTTTTTTGAGGTAGGGTCTCTCTGTAGCCCGGCTGACCTGGAATTCACCATGTAGTCTCAGAGTGGCTTTGAATTCACAGGATCCTCCTCCCTCAGCCTCCTGAGTGCTGGCATTAAAGGCGTGCACCACCGCGCCTGGTCCACTTTTGTCTTATTTAGATTTCAATCCCGCAGGGCCCTAGCTGTGGTTTTTAGCTTAAATCGCTGGGGAAGGGAATGAATGGTATAGTATATATAGGATATTCAACCTGACCCTCAGAGGGGATAAGCAAGCCATAGTCCAACCTTAGCACCTTATATGGCACCCCTGACACATAGAGCAAGTCCTTCCTCCCCCAGGCCCTTCCCGTTCTTAGTCTTATTTCCTTGGTCCTACTCATGGCTTGGTCCTGCTTTGACCCCTGCACTACAGCCTGGTCCCTGCCCTTCTCTTACTCTGGCTCCAAGACTGGTGGCTGGGTCTCCAGTTATATCCCAATTGGTCCTTGGTTCTTTCTGGGCAGACCTTTCCCAGCCTGGGCCCCCACTGAGCTCTGCAAAGCAAGCGCAGGCAGGAAACAAAGCTATGCAGATGAAAAGAGGCGGTTCCTCTTGCTCCCTTAAGCGAAGCTTCCTTTTGGTAAATTTTTACCATTGGAAAGAAATAGGATGTTTATTTCTTTGTTTGTTTTTACTTATTTTGTGGATGTTGTGTATGCATGTGCACCTGCGGGTGGAGGTCAGAGACAGCCTCAGGCATCATTCTCGGGAGTTCTGTCCATTTGTTCAAGACGGGATCTCCCACTGGCCTGGAGCGTGCCAATTAGGCTAGCCTGGCTGGCTGGTAAGCTGCTCCAACTTCTCAGTGCTGGGATTATAGGAGTCTGCCGCCACACTTGGCATTTTTATGTGGGTACTGGGGATTATTGAATTCAGGACTCCATTGCTTGTGAGACAAACATTTAGCCAAGTGAGCTGTCTTCTCAGTCCATTGTTTCTTGGTGACAAGAAAGTAAAAATAAACAGAACGGAATGTCTTCTTGCAGCCAGACACCACACAGTTCGCCTTATCTAACCTTCTTCACAGGGACTCTGTAGGAAGGATGCTTATCTCTGCTTTATAGAGGAGGAAACTGTGGCCACAGGACTTACAGAATTTGCAGGAAGTCAGGCACAAGGTTAACAGCGAAACCAGGACCAGCACCCAGGTCTGCCTGACTGTGAGTCCAAGTCCCCCAACATGACATTAACATCCACCATGTGTTGAGCACCGTGCTTTGAGTCCACAACCGCCTCCCTCTTGCCAAGGGTTTGAGCAGATCAGATGTGGGGACCTGGTATGGGTAGGTGTGTGTATTTCATCAAGTGACTCTCCACTGCAGGCACATTACGTACAGATTTTGGAGGCTCATCTACAGAGCAGGCTGAGCACGGAGACACCTTGTAGAGTAGCGGTGGAAGTAGACAGCATAAGATGGAGTCTGCTGGGCCAGGCGGACATTGCATTTGTAGCTTTTCCCCGTTGGCTCAAGGAAGGATGATTTTCAAAGGCAGGCAGACAACTTCTGCCAGCTTGCGGACTGTCTCACCCTGTTCAGATATGTCTGACTCACAGAACATCACTCCCCAGATGCAAAGTCCGTGGTTCTGAGAGTGCTTGAATAGAAAACCACTCATTTCCCTTCGTGAGAGAGGCGCCCAAAGCAGATATTTCAATATATTCCAATTTAGCCGAGGGAAGCTGGAACATGGAAGTTGTTGCCAAGGAAACCACCTCCTTCCTCCCTGTGTGCTCTGCATACGTGTATCACTTCATCTCTCAGCTCTCCAAGGTAATATCATAGCCCCGTGCTTGGGGAAGGGTTTTTAAAAAGGCATATAAAACCTCTTAGCATTGAGAAGATTCATTAAATGCTCTCACTCCAGAGAAACTTAAATTATTCTTTTTAGACCCTTTTATGCCGAGGACAGGGAAATGGCTGAGTCAGTCCCACCTCTCATAGCCCAGCTCTGTGTCTGGGTAAAGAGTGTTTTTGAGAAATAAACAAATCTGGATTTGGAGGCTCAGGCTGGTGAGTGTGTGTCTAATAATAACAAGGCTGTCATGTAGCTGTAATGTCACCCGCTAATTCCTCTGAGCGGATCTGCCAAGACCACCTTGATCTGCAGCCCTCCTGGGTGGGAGGCCACATTTCATGGAGCAGGCTTCAAAGCCCAGACAAGAGAGGGCCTTGCTGTTGCAAGGCCAGCTGTCAAAGGCTCCCTTGTTGGGGAACTGCATGGGGATTTCTACTGTCCGATGCGTTCCCAGGACAGAGCCTGGGGCTGTTTTGGTCCCACACTGGCATCTGGCCTGAGTTCCGCTCTCTCCTCCTGGTCCCTGTCATCCTCTTCCTCATCCCTGCCTGCCCGGATGCTGGGTGTCAATGTCACCGCGGTGCCTCACAACCCGGAGGCGAACCAGACTCCATTCTAAGTTCTCATTCAGAGCTCCAGTGTGTGGGCCCTGCTTCCTCATAGATCTTACTGGATTCTGGCACCTAGGAGCCCCTCTCCCCTGCCCACTGGACATGCAGATTAACGTCGGATGCTGGTTTATGTTGGAGGTTCTCAACTGGGGACGACAATGGCAATGTCTGGAGACGTTTGTGGTTGTTATGTCATGGAGGGAGGACTAGTAGCTCCCACAGGGCAATTCTACGGCAAAACGTTATCAGGCCATAAACCCAGCAGTGTGGAAGCTTCTCTCCACCCACTCTGCTCATTCGCTGAAGAAGGGCTTATTGAGTACTTAGCACATACCAGACTCTAAGTCCAGATCTGAGACATAAACCAGACAAGATGGACGTAGTTTTGTCCACTTTCTCACTGAAGGCCAATGGGCCAGAGGAAACCAATAGTGATGAGAGCAACGAGGGCCAGATCTTCTGTCCTAGTTCTGAGGCATTCTTGTGCCCCAGCCTGAATTGTCCTGGAATATGACTGTCTGTGGTCACTGTAATCTTGTCAACTGGATGGTACTTAGAATGACAATGGCAACAAACTTCTGGGAATATCTGTGAGAGAATTTCTAAATGAGGTTAACTTATTAAATGGGAAGACCCACCCTGACTGTAGGTGGTGCTATTCCATGGATATGGAATAAGACTTTGGACAGCCACTCGGTGATTCTTTTCTTTTCTTTTCTTTTTTTTTGTAAATTGGGCCTAATAATATTATCAATCGCATGTAAAGACTGAAGAGGTTGTTTCATGTAGTGGTGTTTTTTTCACAGTAAGTTTCTTGTAAAAAAAAAATAAATTTCTTTTTTGAGGTACGGGTCTCACTCTAGCCTGGGTTGACCTGGAATTCACTATGTAGTCCCCTGGCCTTGAACTTATAAGTGATTCTCCTACCTCTGCCTCACTCCTTGTAAGTTTTATTGGCACTATTACTGCTGGTCTGGTGACACACACACAGAAGACCCTACAGCACCGTGCCTCTCATGGGACATCTGTTTGCCTCTGTAGAGCTGAATTGGTGTGACCCTCACTGCTGAGGAAAGTCTACACTGCTGTCTGGCATTTTATTTTATTTTATTTTATTTTATTTTATTTTATTTTTTTGTGGCAATCCCAACAGATTGGCTTTTTTTGTGTGCAGGAGAGTGATAGTAAGAGAGAGAGAGAGAGGGGGAGTTGGCACACCAGAGCCTCCAGCCACTGTACTATCAAACTCCAGATGCAAGCACCACCTTGTGTGCATGTGTGACCTTGCACGCTGGCATCCCCTCGTATGTCTGGTTTATGTGGGATCTGTGGAGTCCAACATGGGTCCTCAAGCTTCACAGGCAAGCGCCTTAACTTCTAAGCCATGTCTCCAGCCCCTGTCTGGCATTTTGAGAGTTTCTACATGTCAGAGGAAGAGGGTTATGATCATGGAAATGGATGATGTGATGGAAACACTGCCTGTTGCAGGCCATTGCTATCTGGACTCCAAGCAGGCTTTGTCTGGCAGTATCACTGTCTTCCCTTCATCAAGGGGAGGGATGGATGAAATAGACACCTTCCTTCCTGCCATCTTGCCATCCTCTGTCCATGGTGGATGTCTAAGTCCGTCTGGGCTGCTATAACAAAACACCATGCGCTGGTTGGCTTACGAACAGCAGGCATTTATTTCTGGAGCTGGAAGTCTGAGACCAAGGTGCTGGTAGACCCAGTGTCTGGTGAAGGCCCACTCTATGGTTCAAACATATGCCTTCTTGCTGCATCCTCATGTGGAGGAAAAGGTAAGCGGGGTGGGGTGGGGTTCTCTCTGGTATCTCTTTGATCAGGGCAATGATTCCATGCATGAGGGTTCTACCTGCAAGACCTACCTTCCAAAACCCCTGCCTGCTAACAGCATGGCTCTGTGGGTTAGTCAACACATGACTTTCGGGAGGGTGCAAACACTCCCATCTGTAGCTCTGTGTGTCATTGCTTCTGGCCTGCTGAGCAGACTCCACGCCTGAGCAGTGCTACCGTAGGGTTCCCTATCTGGTTATCCTGGGTGACCAAGATTTGCACAGACGCTCTGTTAGCTAGATGGCATCTACATCCTCTGTCCAGGAAGACCAGTGTGACATTAAGTTCTGATATCAACTTGAGCAGGTAAGGAATTGGGTAAGAGACATGCCTCTTGTACGGGTCTGTGAGGGTGTTTCCAGGAACGATTAACAGAGGGAGGACAGTCTTCCTCCAGAGTAGGTGGAGTGTGTGTGTGTGTGTGTGTACTTATATAGTAGTGGGCTATATATAAGGAAGCTCCGAGAGACACATAGCCCATTTTTGCCTGGCTGTCCACCCATGCTACTTACTGGTGTGTGCATCTACCCTGATGGTGCTATCCTTCGTGGACATTGGAACCCAGCCTCATTAACCTTCCAGTGTCCACTGAAGACCAGAGGCTCTCCACAAACCCTTCAGTGTCAGACTGGGACTGCTGAGGCCCACAGTCTTGTGGACAGAGCAGCTACTCGGCTCCTTGGGCCTCAAGTCTGTAGACAGCTATCATTGGACTTCCCAGCTCCTGGTATCCTGTAAGCTAATCCAGCGAGTCCCCTTTATAATACATATTCATTCAAGTGGTTCTGTTCCTCTAGGGAACCCTGACTAATATAGCAGGGGATGGCCTGATCATCTGCTGCAGGGGCTCTGGAACCTTCCAGCTGCCCTGGACCTACTGTGATCTGCCCTGTGAGACACTCTGGAAACCGATGACTTATGCCAGGGCCCAGGGCTGCTGACACTGCCAGTACTTCTTGTCTTTTCCTCTCCTGCCCACCTACCAATCTCACTTTCACACACAAACCTCCCCCTGCCCTCCCACTCCCCTCCCCAGCCCCTTCCCGGCTTTTGTACTTTATAATGTGGGGACTTGAGTTGGGAAACTCATTAAAGTCATTATTCCAGGCACAGAAAAGTGTCTTTCATCCCATTCATATTTAATGTTCTTCCCACTTGATCTTTTGATGCTCTTTAATTCCTGATGTGACATGACACACACACACACACACACACACACACACACACTCAGCTCTCGTTGGGGACCGTTCTTTCTATAGAGTTGTCATGACTGCTGGCGGTGTGGGGAGGTGCCTGTGTTACCTATTTATTAATTTCTAAAATGATTCTCGTACTTGGGGGATTAATGGTGTCTGACGCTGCTGTTGACTGAGTGATTGTCAGGACTGAGTGATACCAGGATAGGAGGAGGTGTGAGAACACGACACAGATCTGGGTTCTCTCCCGATAGGTCACTTGTCACTCTAGTCCACTGTCCATCTGTGGAATGGGTAACCCATACCCATGGCTTCATTCAGTCCTTGCATTGGATGCCACTTGGTTTTGTGTGTGTGTGTGTGTGGGGGGGAGGCAATGTATGCAGCTGCTTTAAACTCCGCCTAATTCATTATGAAAGGAATGTTTGGGAAGGAGGCTAGGTACTTAAAGAGACACACAGAAGGCTCAGGAACTGGCTCTCCCAGGGGTAAGCACAGTGGGGAAGGAGATTAACTGGCTGTCAGTGTTTCTCTTCTCACCTCCAGACTCAGATGCTAGGATTGAACTCAAGTCCTTATGCTTACAAGGAAAGCACTTTACCAAGTCAGCTATCTCCCCAGCCCAAGGCATCTACATGTTTAACAATCGCAGTGTGGTGAGCTAGTCTTCAAGATTCTGTCTCAGGACGAAGCAGTGAGTCGGGAGCTGTGTGGATATGGGCTATGGCTGTTAGGGGCTGGGGATGGTGTGCGCAAAGGCAGGCTTTCTGGAGAGTCCTAAGCTGGCCCTGGAGGGGATGTCTATTCACCCGGCTTTTCCTAGCTGTCAGTCTTTACCCCCATCCTGTGAGTTGCTATTAACAAGCTAGGAGTGGAGATGATTAAAAGTCCAGGTGTGAAATCTGAGCTATTTGATTCCCTGCCGGGAGGCAGTCAAAACCAAGATGGTTTTCTGTTCTGCATTCTGAAAGGACCACACCTATAACTCAGCCTCTTTTCTCTCCTCCTCAAAGACTCCCCTGCTCCTTGGAATGCTCATCACAGTCCTCTCTTCTCCTTGGCCTGAGGGACACCCGTAGGTGCCATCTTTCTGGTGATGCCCAGGTTATGACAAGCCCAGCTTCCTCTTCTTTATTTTTATTTCTTTTTTTATTAGTGTGGATATGTGCGTGTGTGCTCATGTCCCACGGGGCACGTGTGAATGTCAGAGGATGATCTGGGGGTGTTTCTCCTCTCCTTCTGTCTTTTATGAGATGGGGGAGTCTCCGTTGTAGTTAATTCTGTTACATGTGCTCCAATCTAGCTGGCCCCAAAGCTTCTAAATTCTCCTGGTTTGCCTGTCGTTGCCACAGGCTTATTGAGGGTCACAGATGTATGTGCCACATTGCTGTTGGGTTTACGTTGAGTGTGGGGAATTGAACTCGGACCGGCAGCTTGCAAGTAAGGATCTTTAACTGAGGAACCATCTCTCCATTCCCTCTTTCTATAAATTTTTTTTAAAAAATTATTTATTTATTTGAGAGGGAGAGAGAGAGACAGAAAGAGAGAGAGAGAGAGAGAGAATGAGGACAGGCATGCCAAGGCCTCTGACCACTGCAAATGAACTCCAGACACATGTGTCACCTTGTGCATCTGGCTTATGTGGGTACTGAGGAATCAAACCCTAGTCCTTAGGTTTCACAGGCAAGTATCTTAACTGCTAAGCCATCTCTCCAGCCCTACACTTCTTTTTAAAAATATTTAACTTAATTTATTTATTTGCAATTATTTGCAGGCAGAGAGAGGAGAGAGAGAGAGAGAGAGAGAGAGAGAATGAATGCACCAGGGCCTCCAGTTGCAAATGAACTCCAGATGCATATACTACCGTGTATCTGGCTTCATGTGGGTGTTGAGGAATTGAAACCAGGTCATTAGGCTTTGTAGGCAAGCACCTTAACCACTGAGCCATCTCTCCAGCCCTCTTTCTATAATTCTTAATGGGACCAACACACCTGGGTGACCATCTTCTCTCTTTCTTCTCTTTCTGTGTTTTCTTCGCCAACAAAACCCTACTCAAACCTACCTGATCTCTTCTACTGAGGGGTCCAGTCTGCCTGTTGTTGCTAGCTGAGCAGCTCCAGTCATAAAGAGAACAGACCCCCTAGCATGTGGCCCTTGGCTTAGAGTCTGCTCATCTCTGTTCCCTCACTGGGCCCAGGCAAGGGTCTCTGCTTGCTACAATGAGAGGCATCTATCGCCTGCCCAGTGTTCAGTTCCCTTTTCTGGCAGCAGAGCCACCTTTTCCTGGGAATCTACTTCATTCCTACTCTGAGTCCGGAGAGACCGGGTGGATGGGTGACTCCAAAGTGAGTGTGTGAATCAGTGAGCCAGGCTCCCCTGACCATGGCCACTGGTTCTGGGCTGGGTCTACAGGCAAGTTAGCCCAGTACCGGGACTGGCATTGATTGCTCAGAGAAACACTCTCTCTGCACGTGCAGCTGGGATGTTGTAAACCCGAAGCTTCTAGAACCCGCCATCGCCAGGGAATCCAAAGGCACAAGAGATCTAGAGAGGGTCCAAGGGAAAGAGGGTGAAATCAGGACTAAGGCATGTGGTTGGAGTCTCTGGATCCAGTGGGATCAGGAGTCTAATCAGCTTGTAGACTTTCCTGCAGGATCAACTTCTCATTCTCTTTTGATGTTCGACCCCATCCAGCTGTCTAATGGAACAGCCTTGATCGATTGTTTGCTTGAGGCTACGAGGAGGATGTGTCCTCTGGCATGGGTGCGGGAGCTGCAGAGAGATGGTCACAGGCAGCTGTGATCTCTGCTGCACAGCCCAGAGCGGGCGCAAAGCAGTGAATCATGGCAGGGTGAATCACAGGCACGAGGCGCTCGGAAAGCTTGGGTAAAACACGCCCTGACCATACCCCGGGGGACCTGCCATGCTCTCCCAGCAGCTCATGGCTCCGTCCTTGATACCTCTGCTGAATGTGGGTTGATTCAGGGCAGTTCAGCCTCCTCCCCACTCGCCAGTTACCTGGACAAGTCTCACAAGCCCAGCTCCCCAGCCTTCTGGAAGCCTTCCTCCTAACGCTTCTCAACACAGCCTCATATTTCCATCTCCACCTTGGACCTGCCCAGCTCAGGCTTCTGCTCTCAAGGGTTTGAAAGTGAGAGGTGACGAATGGCTCTTTAAGCATCCCACTGAGACATAAACCCACAAAACAAGCAGATCAAAGGAACATTGTCCTGCCTTCTTCAAGAGACAACGACCAAGAGAGCCGAGAAGCCCCTTACTGAACGTGAACTGTGTACTGACCCATCAAGAACCCTTGTTAGCCAATGGGAACGGAGGAAGGGCGTGGTGCAGAAGCCCGGATGGCTGGATGGGGTCTCGTCCGCCTGTCTGTCTTGTAGAAGGGCACATCAGAGCCTGATGCCCTTGGCATCCTCTGGCAATACTCTGAAGTAGCAGCTTCCTGTGTACTGCCGGCCACAGGGACAGAAGGTGCTATTCGTAGAGCAGGACAGTCTGCAGACAGCGAGCTGGCCTTGCTTTGTTGACATCCTCCTTGCAAGCTGTGAGTCAGCGTCCAGTCACTGTCAGGCCTGAGCACCGATGCCTCTGTGCTTCCGGCTGGCTGAGCTTGGCTGGCGTCCACCTGGACTCTTCAAGGTTGACAGCACGTCGGCGCAGCCCATAGGCCCAACCTCCACTCTGGCTAGTGGTGAGCTAGGCGTGGGACCCGACTCTTCTGTTAAGGGACTCTTCAGTAGGAGCCAGTGCACAAGTAAGATGCCCACATACCACTGGACCCTGGATCACATTCCTCTAGTGCCCTGTGCCATGGTCCCTGGGATGCCTTCTGTGAGAATCTGCCCTGGGTCCACTGACCGACTTTGGGCATCTCTCCAAGGACTTGAGTCACTTACACAGGGCTCATTGTAATTTTCCTGAGACCTCTCCCTTTGCAGGCCCTGATGAGATTAAACACTCAGACACCAGACACCGGCGGGGGAGAAATGGGCTCTGTGGAAGCTGTTGAGGAAGGGGAATAGCTCTGCTGGTGTCCGCTCCTCTGTATCTCCACCTCTGGACTCACTGTTGGCTCATATACATCAGGCTTTGCCCCCAGCATAGTCATGATTTAAGGTAGATGTGATCATCACGAACTTCTGGGGGCCAGGAGTTTCCGTCAATGACCTCTTGTTATGGCTGAAATATAGAATGCCCCCATAGGTTCATGTGTTGACTGATTGGCCACAAACAGATGTGGCTATTTTAATATTTTTACTTATTTATTTATTTGAGAGAGAGAGAGAAAGGGAGAATGGGCGCACCAGGGCCTCCAGCCACTGCAAACGAACTCCAGACGCATGTGCCACCTTGTGCATCTGGTTTTACGTGGGTCCTGGGGAATATAACCGAGGTCCTTTGGCTTTGCAGGCAAACGCCTTAACAGCTAAGCCATCTCTGCAGCCCTGGTGTGGCCATCTTAGGAGGTTCTGGAAACTTTAAGGGATGTGCTCCAGTTGGAGAAAGGGGGTCCCCTGGGGGCAGGATCCCTCCTTTCTGCTCTGCTTCCTGGCAGCCACGACGTAAAGAGCCTCTTGTACCGCCTGCTGCTGCTGCCACCATGATGTTCTCCCTGAGCGTGGAGCCACCCAGTCCTTGGGACCCTCTGACACGGTGAACCCAAACAAGTCCTTCTTCTCTTAGCGACACACTGAGGTTTTCTGGCTTTCTGCTACTGGGGCAGCTGGCAGGTGGCTCTGCAAGCACGTCTGCATGATAGACTGTGTGCAGAAGCAGCCTCCCCGTTCTTGGGCTCCCAGATGGCAACTCCCTTGTGGCCCCTCTCTTCCAAGAATGATGGACTGGTTTTCATTCATCCGCCCCGCCCCCCCGCCCGCTCCGAAGAGACACGTGGAGAAGTGAAAGTCTACTGACTGCAGGTTTCGTGACTGGCTGTGACTTAGAAGGACACAAGCACGGTGGCTGTAGAAATCCGAACGTCCCTGGACCGGCACCGCTGGCCTGGTCAGTCGCCTCTGATCCTGATGCCTTCTGAGGCAGATTAGCCTGACTATGGGAGTGGGTGCCATCACCCACGTGGCTGCTGTCCTGTCTTTCCATCTCTCCGTTCTTTCCAGTTAACGCCTTGTCCTGCTTAGCAGAGGAAATGGAAGACATCCAATGGGGACAATCGACCTTTTGTTACCAAACCTCCGCATGTAAAAAACAGTCTGCCACTGTGTCCTTGTCTCATGGGGCCTCTTCCTAAACAAGACTAATGTCAGTGTTAGCTCCCTAACCCATTACTTGCTCCTGTCCTGGGAGTCTTGTTACCTGAATTTCCCTCTCGCTGCTCGGTCTCCGTTCCGGTCCTCAGGTAGGTATGTTCATGTTGTCCCATGGAGTTCTTCTCTTCCAGCTCTTCCCTCCCCCTCCCCTCGGCTTCTGGCTTGTCATTTCTCTCCTCATCCATAGCCAGGCTGATTAAGAAAATGGCCCACCTCTTCCCTCCTGTTTCCCTCTCTTATCTCCCACACCTCCATCCATTTCTCTGTGATGTCCACTTTGTCTTCTTCCCAGAATGCTCTGCTCAAGTCACCTCCATCACCACCATGTTACCAACTGCAAAGGACACGCCTCTCAGACCTGGCACGCTTAACCTTTCAAAACAACTGACACTCCACCGTTCCCACCTCAACCCCCTTCCCAACTTTTATGACAAGAGCTATACTGATGAGCATTATCCAGTTTGTTCATCAAAATGCAGGCCAGGGGGGTTGCTGGGGAGATGGCTCAGTGGGTTAAGAGCACTTGCTGTGCAAGTGTGACGATCTGAGAGGGCCCGAGTTCGATCCTGAGCATTGATGGAAAAAGCAGGGCATGGTCATATGTTCCTGTAACCCATGTCCTGTGGGATGGGGGCAGTTCAGAATCTCAAGTCCCACTTATCACACATTGATCCATTGGTTTGATGTAGGCCCAGGGTTCTGCCTTTTATAATCTCTATGGTTCTCTTGAGGCTACGTTTTGAGAAATCTTGCCATAATATGTAATGGGCCTTCACTTGGCCCTCTTCTCTTTCCTGATTCTCATTTCTTTTTCTTTCCTTTTAAAAAATATTTATTTAGCTGAGTGTGGTGGCACACACCTTTAATCCCAGTACTTGGGAGGCAGAGGTAGGAGGATAACTGTGAGTTCGAGGCCACGCTGAGACTACATAGTGAATTCCAAGTCAGCCTGAGCTAGAGTGAGACCCTACCTCAAAAAACCAAAAAAAAATTATTTATTTATTTGCACACAGAGAGAAGAGAGACAGAAAGAGAGCGAGAGAGAGAGAGAGAAAGAATGGGTGTGCTAGGACTTCTAGCCACTGCAAGTGAATTCCAGATGCATGCGCCACTTTGTGCATCTGGCTTTATGTGGGTACTGGGGAATCGAACTCTGGTCATTAGGCTTTGCAGGCAAGCACCTTACCTGTCAAGCCATCTGTCCAGCCCCTGGTTCCCATTTCTGTCGCTATATCACCTGTCTCAAGCCCTCAGCTATCACCATGGTGCACCTAGAGTGCGCTTCCTATCCCAGCAGCTATGCTTGAAGGCTTCAGAGCCAAGGTCCCACCCACCGCCCACGAGACAGCGCTTCAGGGCTGCACCCGGCAGCCTGAAACCTCCAAGCAGACCTCTGACATTCCCTAAGCTCACTCATCCTTGCCTCAGGACCAGCACCGTCACTCAGCCAGGTATGCAGGTAAGAAACCACAAGTCTGTCTCTCCCATCACCTCCCCCCCCCCCCACCAAAGATCCAATCAATTCCCAGGTCCTGGACATTCCTAAGTAGAGTTTTTTAATTCACCAGCTATTGGCACTGCCCTAACTGTCCCAGGGATCTGTCACTGTCCTCTGGGATGAGCCTGTGTTTGCTCCGTATCTTTAAGATTACTTTCTTGGGCTGGAGAGATGGCTTAGCGGCTAAGCGCTTTCCTGTGAAGCCTAAGGACCCCCGTTCAAGGCTTGATTCCCCAGGACCCACGTTAGCCAGATGCACAAGGGGGCGCACATGTCTAGAGTTCGTTTGCAGTGGCTGGAGGCCCTGGCGTGCCCATTCTCTCTCTCTCTTGCTCTCAAATAAATAAATAAAAATTAAAAAAAAAAAGATTACTTTCTTCCACGATTTCTGGCAGTGACCAAGGGGCCTCTCCGGAGCTTCAGCTGATCTTGACACTTCTCCTTCAGGCTCAGGCTGAATTCACTCTGTAGTCTCAGGGTGGCCTCGAACTCACGGTGATCCTCCTACCTCTGCCTCTCGAGTGCTGGGATTAAAGGCGTGCGCCACCACGTCCAGCTTGACACTTCTTACGCTTGGGTTCTCCACGGCGTCCTGGACAGATGCGACAGCAGATCCTGGCAAGCAAAGCCTTTCATGGTCCCTTTCCCATTGCCAGGTCCTTGTCTCTCCGCAAGGTCAAATGGTTGTTCCTCTAGCCTGGCTCAGCCCCCGGCTGGGCAGAAGACTCTAAGAATCACAAGACAGTTTAGTAATCGTGTGTCCTTGAGATAAAATGACAGAAAGGACCGCATGGTTAAATCAGGTTCATAAGAACTGCAGATGATACTCAGAATAAGCCTCGGCCAGGCACAGTGGTGCACATTTTTAATCCTAGCTGAGGCTAAGGTAGGACGATTGCTGTGCATTCGAGGCCAGCATGGAGTTAAAGCGAGTTCCAGGTCAGCCCTGGCTAGAGTGAGCCCCTACCTTGAAAACAAACAGACAATTATTAAGTTTACCTTGTATACCCAACTGTTGTTTTAACTTTATCTCCTCTCATTTACAGTCAGTCCACACTCAGAGGGTCCTGCAGTAATCTAACTCCATCTACATGGGTCCCCTTGCTCTCCCTTTAGGGCCCCAAAGTCTACAAGAATGGCTACCCTGAAGAGCTCCAGTTTTCTGTGAACCCATTTCCCCTTAACCCCTTGCTTTTATTCTTTTCCCCAAGCATATTTTCCCCAGCACTATCTTCTTTCTCCCCACCAAGGCACTTTCAGGGTCCCTTAGGTAGTCCCACCGGAGAAGTTTTCCAAATGCCACCCCCTCTGATTGGCCCCACTTGTCTTGAAGAAGTCAAATCTGTCATTACCCCAATTCCCTCCCTAGTGGCAGTTAGGGTTGATTCATCAGAGGGGGGTGTTGAGGCAGTTTAGGGTGACTGGGCCCCCAAAAGTGAAATCAGGAAGTGTCCTTGAGCCTGCCCTTGTAGTCCCCACTTTGCTAGGGATCACAGAAAGATCTGACTTCTTCTTCTTTCTTGCCTAAAGGAGTTCCCTAAATCTAGACAGGAGTTCCCGTTTCCTAGAATTAATATTCCTGGAACTATTAAAACCTGATCCGGGCATTGTGGTTGGTTAAGTTCAGCCCCAAAACTTGGCCTCATAGCTGCTTAGCCCCCAATCAGAACCTATGAGCGACTCCAATTTGAGTCTCTAGATGGGCACTGCCCGCTCCTGCCTTCTCACGAGCAGGAGCTCTGTGTACTTCCTTCTCTTAATCTAATAAAGTCTCTTTAAACTGTAAAAAAACAGAGTCTTCAGCTCAACCCATAAAAGATCCAAGTAGGGAGGCGTAGAGAGTATGCAGTGTGTAGCACATGGCAGAGCGAAATGGTCCATGACATTCTGGTCACACTGGGCTGGGGCTGGCCTAGATCTATCACAAGAAATTTCTACCTGATATTCTAGAGGCATTTCTTTCAAGAGGGAGCTATTCTGGTCATGAAAATCTCCATCTCATTCGCTGCGACTCACACAGCTTGCATAACATCCCCCCAGGGCGCCATTCCCCATAAATCCATAGTTTCTGCATTTGTTTACTGCAGGCAGTCTGGGGCAGATGGGGCACATCTTGCTAAAAGCATTCCACAGATAAGAACCTTTCTGCTTGCCAACATCATGAGGGTGTTTGCTAGGGACTCTGTCACCAGCAGGACTTTGAAGGGATTTGACCAGGTCATCGTTCCCCCAGCGAAGGTAGTGAAGGGACTGCTGGCCAACTGCTAACCCTTTCCTGTCTGGCCCCGCTTTGTCCACTATCTCCATGTGGGTATTTCCCAGAACTCCAACCTTTGCTTTTTCTCTTCTTGTTGTCCATGCCTGCATTACACGGAGTTTTGATAGGGACAGGATGCTGTCATATCCTCATCCATTCATGTCTCAAATCTGAGCTCTGCCACCATCTTCAAATAAGGTGATGACTTGGGACCATGTCCACTGCTTTATTGGTCTTACATGGAAAGGTGTTAGGAGATGATGACTTGGGACCATGTCCACTGCTTTATTGGTCTTACGTGGAAAGGTGTTAGGAGAGGAGATGGTGGAACTAGGTCTTGTGCCTGGCTTGGTCATCTTGTTGCCTTGACCTGTCCGGGGATGAGAGCGCACTGACCATTGGCTGTGTGGATGCTGTCAGTCTTTGGAGGGTCTCTCAGGTTCCCTGTCTCTGAAGCAGTGAGATTTCTTGCAAACCCTTTGATCTGTTCACTGTTGGTTTTCTCCTGCCCACTTTCTGCTGGTTCTGTAGAGGGAGGGCTGCGTCTGCTCTGAGGAGGAGGAGGAGGAGTAAGATAGGGGGAGGGATGTCAGGAGCTCACCCTCCCAGCTGAGCTGATTTCTTCTAAACCACCAGCAATCAAACCCGCATCACCGCTGTGAGAATTAATTCCTCCTCAAGCTCCCCTTCAGAGAGGTGAGAAATTTGTATGCCTCCCATTAGCATAATTGTGACCCCGTTTCTTGTGAAATGACAGCCCTGGTCTGATTATGCTTCGGGAACATTCTACCACCCTGCCCTGGGCTGCGTGATGACAGCTTCCTCAACAGTAGCTGACAAATGAACAGTCCATACCTTCCCTGTGCTCCATAGACGGCCCTCAGCATTCAGCCTAGCTTGATGGGTCCTGAGGAAGCCTGAGTTGAGCTGCCATGGCTACTTAAGCGTGCCCTTAGTAGCATTTCCAGACTGTGGAGGGGGTTGGGGAGTTGGTTCAGTGGACACAGCTCTCGCCGCTCAAGTTTGAGTACCCGAGTTTGATCCCCAGACTCCACGTGAAAGTCGTGGTGGGCTTCTGTCATCCCAGCATGTTGATGGAGAGATGAGAGGCAGAGACATGAGGCTTTCCTGTCTCTGACAGAGCTTGTGGAGAGCGTTGCACCAAAGGCTAACAGAGAGAGAGAGAGCATGCCAGGGCCTCCGGCCACTGCAAAGGAACTCCAGACACATGCGCCCCCTTGTGCATCTGGCTAACGTGGGTCCTGGGAAATCGAGCCTTGAACTGGGGTCCTTAGGCTTCACAGGCAGGCCCTTAACTGCTAAGCCATCTCTCGAGCCCTGGAATGTTGTCTTTTGACCTCCACATATGAGCTGCAGCATGCATGTGCCTACATTAACACATACACACTACCCAAAACTGTGGTGGGTTGGGGCTATAGCTCAGTTGGTAGAGTGCTTGCCTAGCAAGCATGAGGCTCTGGGTTCAATCTCTCACCACCACATAAATGAAACATGAGGAGCAAGCCCGTAACGACAGCGCTCAGGAGGCAGAAGCAGGAGGGTCAAAAGTTCAAGGCCATTCTCTGCTATGTAGTGAGTTTGAGACCAACCTGGGGCCACATGAGAACAAACAAACAAATGTAGTTGGGGGGGGGGACTATACACAGGCATGGATCCAAGGGGAGAGGGCTTGGGCTGCCATCTGCTTACCTGCGCTTCGGGGATCAAGTCCCGACTGCTCCATGGGAATCAAGGACTTGCCTATTAGATCTGATACCAGCTGTCATTGCGTGCACCTTAGAACCTAGAAACTGGGGCTGGAGAGATGGCTCAGAGGTTCAAGGCACTTGCTAATAAATCCTGACTGCCCTGGGTTCAATTACCCAAGTGCCCATGTATTGTAGACAGCTCCATGTTGCTGGGGAGAACATCCAAGCCAGGCACAGTTTAGGGGAGGAAGGGGTTCACTTCAAGCTTACAGACCCAGGGGAAGGCCCATCAATGGAGGAAGAAGCTGGCTCCCATTCATAAGTCCAAGCAGAGAGAGACACCACCAAGCAGCCAGCACCACGGGCAAGCACAGCCAGAGCTCCAAACCTCTCTGCACACCCTTAGGCTGGAACTCAGATCTGTCCCCAGTGACACGTCCTGCTGAAGTAGGAGTCTGCCTGCCAGGGGCTTTAACAAAACACCTGAGTCCATGAGGAACGTACACTCAATCTACCACACCACACAAAGCCACATACATAAGGTGGCGCAGGCACCTGGAGTTCATGTGCAGTGGCAGGAGGCCCTGGTGCACCCATACTCTTTCTTTCTCTCTGTCTGTCAAATAAATGACACACACACACACACACACACAAACACATATTTTAAAGAAGCTAGAAACTGGGCTTCCATTTTCCATGTTGGAGGAAGGGTCTAAAAGGTCTCTAGAAGTTTATGGAGTCTATGAGTTTAAGGAGTCTGGTCTCAGTGGTTGGATAGAGGCCCTCTCCCAATATATATGTGGTGGTTTGAATGGATGGCCCCATAGACTCAGGCATTTTTTGTTTTGTTTTATGGAGAGAGAGAGAGAGAGAGAGAGAGAATTGGCATGCACTTCAATCAAACACCATACGTATATGCCACCTTGTGCACATGTGTGACCTTGCGTCACTTCGTGCGTCTGGCTTATGTGGGACTTGGAGAGTTGAACACTGGTCCTTAAAACTTCACAGGCAAGTGTCTTAACTACTAAGCCATCTCTCCAGCCTCATTTTTTTTTTTTTAAATTAAGATTGAGCTTGCAACTTGAGTCTCCAGCAGGTGGAGCCCTGCTGGGGAAGAGGAATGTCCCTGGGGCAGATCTTGTAGTCCAGCCCTAATGAGTGCATAAAGAGCAGTTAAAAAAGTGTTTATTTATTTATTTGGGGTCGAGAGAAAGGGAGAGAGAGAGAGGGAGGGGAGAGAGAGAGAGAATGGGCATGCCAGGGCCTCTAGCCACTGCAAATGAACTCCAGATGCATGTGCCATCTTGTGCATCTGGCTTATGTGGGTCCTGGGGAATCAAACCTGAGACCTTAGGCTTTGCAGGCGAGCTCCTGAACCGCTAAGCCATGTCTCCAGCTCTAAAGAGCAGTTTTGAGCTCTGGCTGCTCCTGCTTGCTGGCTGCTGGTGCTGCAGTTGTGGCTCTCTGCTGTGGATCTATGGAAGTGAGCCGGCTTCTTCTCCCGCTGGTGGTGCACCCCCTGGATTCTGTAAGCGTGAAAGAAAGCCTTCCCCCACCACAAGCTGTTTGTGGTCGGATATTCGTTCAGCAACATGAAAGTAAGTGCAACGATACGACACCGCCGGAGGTCTCCTTTCTGAAGGAGAGACCATCGGTGTCGCTCAGGAACCAGCCCTGGTTCACGCCCTGGTGGTAGTAGGCACATGGGGGGGGGGGAGGCAGAGATGTAACTGTGTGCATGTTCCTTTGTTCAGTTACCTTGTGCTCATCACACATCTACTGAGTGCTCCCTATGATTGGGCAGCATGGGAGAGTGGAAGAAGGGCCGGCTCAGCCCAGCTGAATCACTGACTCGCTTGTGTGTGATCTGGACTAGGGCTCCTTGTCCCCCGCGGATGTAGCTGTTCATCCTGCCTTCCCACTGAGGATGAATAAGACAGTGTCCTGTCCCCCTATGCCCAGCATTGCTCAAGCATCGTGGCAAACTCACACCTTTCAGCAAATGCCACTGTCTCTATATAAGCCCACACATACTCACTGCAGGCTGTGGGTTCAGAATTCGTTTTGCTGTAGCTGGAGTGATCTGTGCCCCGCGGTGTGGGGCTCAGAGGCGGGAGAAGCCTGCATGGGAGCAGTTTCATGAGATGGAAACTGGATGAGCCTAGACTGGGCTAGCATTTAGTAGAGAAGGGGCAGAGTCATTCTGCTAGTAGGAAATACTCGAGTCCTACACACACGCATGGAGGCTCTGAGAAGCAGGCAAGCCCGTGTGGTGGGGAGGACGCTCCGTGCGCAAGAGTGTTCTTGGGCAGGCACTCGGGGGGGAAGGGATTCAGAACCAACCGAGTGTTGGCGTTCGCAGTGACAGCTGGGGAGCCATCCGTTGCTCTTCCTATTGGTGCAGAAGTGTTGGGGAAGCATTCTTTGTTCTCCGGGACTGGACCCTGTTACTGCAGTCCTCTGCCATTCTGCTTTTCCTTAGCTCCTAAGCAGGATCACTGAAACAAGTGCATGCCCACACTGGAGCACCCTCGGTCTCCCCGTGGTGGCCCTCATCCTGCTGGGTACATAGACGAGGGCTGAGTCCTGAGCTCTGTCCGCTGTCTCTGCTCTGGAGGCCCTCCATCTGTCCTTGGAATGGTTTGCCCTGCCTTCTTACTTCCTGTGTACTCAGAGCCCACTTCCGCTTCAGCGTTCCTGCCCCCTTCCTCAGTAGTGTTTCTCCCTATCTTGCTGCTACATCTTTACTACGTTGTTTTCTGTTCCCCACACTCCGCTCTCAAGATCCACGAGGGCTGGGATCTCACCAGTGTGTTGCTCTGTTCCAGCCCTTAGGGGACACAGCAGCAACTGGAAGGCTCAGTGCGCATCGAAGACGTCACTGGGTGACGTCTTGATCACCTGTCCTGGCGCGTGGTTGCGCAGCAGCAGATCCATTAACTCACCAACCGCGGACTCTTCGGAGACCTGGAGGTGCTCACAGGTGGATATAAATACGGCAGGATGCTCAGACCCTTGAAGATGGCGAGCACGGCGATTCCGAGGGATGACTGGCAGTCCTTCTCTCATCCTTCAACTACAGCTTGTGGTGGGTGCTGCTGGACATGCTGAAGGCCTGGCTGAGCTGGACTGGTAAAGACTAGATCTCCCAAAGGGGATGGGTGTGTGACTTACAAACAAGCTTGCGTCGAATGAAGCCCCTTGAATCGGATGGCGATATCCCTTACGCAGGATGTTGGTGGTCATCATAACGTCAGTGCCATCAACCCTCCTGGCTCCTGTCCTTTCTGTTACTCAGGTCTCACTGGGACCAGGGACATTAGTGGGAGAGAGGGCCTTGGTAGGAACTGCAGCATTATCTCAGTGCTTCTGAGAGGTTAGCAGCATAATAGGTGGTTTCCCCGTGCCACGTGTGTGCCGTGTCCAGTTGGTGGTCTTTCCCACTTGATCCCCTGAGTGCTATTGAACCCCTACTTAGGGTCTAGCTCCCCGTTGGACCTAGAGGTGGGTACAGGAGCCAAAAGAGCTGGTAGGGAGGCACAGCGGCAAGGTAGCTGTAAGGCCCAGCCCAGAGAGACGTGATGAGAAGCAGGGCCCAGCAGTAGAAGGGGTCAGGGCTGGGGGGGGGGGTGACACGGGAATTTTCAGAGGTAAGGTGATCTCTAAATGTGCTTCAGAACAGATCCCAAAGATTCACAAGGCTTTGAGTTTGACCACAAGGAAGGGGGAGAACATTCCAGGCAGGAAAAGCAAAAGCAGCAAGTGCAAAGGTGAAAACAGGGTGCGTGTGTGTGTGTGTGTGTGTGTGTGTGTGCGTGTGCGTGCGTGCATACATTCATGTGTGTGCTCACAGACTTGCACTCATTTGTGTGTGCATGTGTGAACCCACAGAGAGGTTCCTGGAGAGTGACAGGAGGGAGGAAGGCAGGAGGGGAGGAGGAGAAGGGGCTGGCCAGGACCACACTGCAAAGGTCTGGAATTCCTGGGGCACGGAGGGAGTGCGCAGAAAGGAGTGGGGGTCAGAGGTTCTTTTTCCAGAAACACTCACACTGGCAGACATGGAAAGCACAGATTAGCACTGAGGCCAGAGGCTCTTGTTAGGAGGCAGGAGCCTGTTCCCCATACCGAGGACAAGGACGAAGACAGGCAGAGCTGCCATGGTCTGGTGTCTGAGGGGCTGTAGGGAGGAGCGGCCGTGGGCATGGAGCCTGCTAACCGGATAGGAGATCATTATCAGATTGGGGACCCTGCAGGAGACCTCATCTCAGGTCAGGGGCCTACTGATCCCTACTCCTAGGTGGCTAAGTGACAAAAATCATGTGTACCTCATGGGTCTTACCCCAGGATATCTGGGTAAAGATTGAGTTCCTCAGCCCTCTCTTTTCTAATTTCTCTTTCCATTCTGGCACTTCCTGTTGTATTTTTTTTTTTTTTTCATTTCAGTCTGTTCCTTTTTAGCAAAGGCCTAGGGTGAGCATCTTGGAATAATGTCCAATCATGGGAAGGGTATATATCTCAGATTATAATTATGGTGGCTTCCTGTGTCTCTTCCATAATAAGAAGTCAGCTAGACAGCATGAGTTCCGAGAAAGCTCATCCTGAGCAGCTGTTGCACCTCAAATTCCTGCCAGACCCCCCCCCCCCCGAACACCCAGCACACACTCCTGCCCCAGGGCTCTTCCTCAAGAGGGATTGGATCTATTAGTCTCATGGACTCACGGAGCTCAAGCTGCGATTGTCAGCCAAGTGCACGTCCACACGGCCATTCCTGGGTTCAGGAGAGACCCAGGTGTCCAGCAGCTGTGTTTTTGTCTACCTGCCTCACCTGTACCATGGCTGGCACCAGGAGCCCTGGACAGGGGCAGTGGCTCAGGTGACCTTTCTGGAGCTTCTGTTCTGTGTAGGGCTCTGGGCTTAGCACTGGGGACATGCCGTGGACCAGCAGGCTTAGGGGTCTCGGTCATTTCTTTGGCACTGGGGATGCAGAGTTGAGTGCCAGTGTTTGTGAGTCGAGGGAGGAAGCTGGTAGCTGGTAAAGGCTGTTTCTTATTATTGTTGTTGTTTTCTTTCCTTTTTTTTTTTTAAAAATGAAGAATATTTGTATGTATTTGCATGGAAAGGGAGAGAAAGAGAGAGAGACAGAGAGACAGAGGAGAGAATGGGCATGCCAGGGCTTCTTGCCACTGCAAATGAACTCCAAATACATGTGCTATTTTGTGCATCTGGCTTTTCATGGGTTCTGGGGACACTAACCAGGGATGTCAGATTTTGCAAGTAAATGTCTTTAACTGCTCAGCCAACTTCCCAGCCGTTCTTTCCCTGTGTGTGTGTGTGTGTGTGTGTGTGTGTGTGTGTGTGTAGGTCCAAGGTAAATGTGACGGTGTTTCCATTTATTATTCTCTACCTTATTTTATTTATTTTGGGTTTTCACAGTAGGGTCTCACTCTAACCCAGGCTGACCTGGAATTCACTCTGTAGTCTCAGGGTGGCCTCGAACTCACGGCAACCCTTCTACCTCTGCTTCCTGAGTTCTGGGACTAAAGGCGTGCGCCACCATGCCCGGCTCCACCTTATTTACTGAATAGGGTTTCCCACTGAGCTCAGAGATCACTAGCCTAGCTAGCCAGCTTACCTCACGGATGTGCCTCCTCTTCCTGAGCTCAGGCATTCTCGGCAATCCACTGTGCTTGGTGTTTACATGGGTTCAAGGCAATCCGAGCTCAGGTCCTGGAGCTTTGAGGCAAGCCCTTTATCCCTTATCCACTGAGCCGTCTCCCGCAGCCCCATGACTGAGGAGTTCAAGGCGGATCCAACAGCTCCTGTTCAGCTTCTCAAATCTCATCACCATCTAATGAGTGCTCAGTGTTAAATCTCCCCTTCTGTTGTAGTCATCTCCAGGCTGCTGGGATGAACTTCCAAACCAGACACAGTTTATGGGAGGAAGGGATTTCTTTCAGGCCTTCAGATCCAGAGGAAGTTCCATTGGCGGTGGAAGAGGCTGGCCCCCTTCCACAGGCCCATGCAGAGACAAAAACCCACCGCCAGTACCATAGACAAGCCAGCACACAGCCAACAGCAAGACAGCAGGGACCCGGGCAGAACTCACTCTGTATACCTTAGGCTGGGATTCAGATCCACCCCCCGTCACACTCTGTAGCAGGAGTATGCCTGCTAGGGACAGAAGCAGCAAACTCCATTTTAATTTTTTTTTTGTTTATTTTTTATTTATTTATTTGAGAGAGAGAGAGAGAGAGAGAGAGAGAGAGAGAGAGAGAGAATGGGCATGCCAGAGCCTCCAGCCACTGCAAACCAACTCCAGATGTGTGCGCCCCCTTGTGCATCTGGCTAATGTGGTTCCTGGGGAATTGAGCCTTGAACTGGGTCCTTAGGCTTCACAGGCAAGCGCTTAACCACTAAGCCATCTTTCCAGCCCCAAACTCCATGTTTTTTTTTAAAATTATTTATTTATTTGAGAGTGACACACAGAGAGAGAAAGAGGCAGAGAGAGAGAGAGAGAGAGAGAGAGAGAGAGAGAGAATGGGCATGCCAGGGCCTCCAGCCAGTGCAAACAAACTCCAGATGTGTGGGCCCCTTGTGCACCTGGCTTACGTGGGTCCTGGGGAATCAAGCCTTGAACCGGTGTCCTTAGGCTTCACAGGCAAGCGCTTAACCGCTAAGCCATCTCTTCAGCCCCAAACTCCATTTTTAATAGCACCTGAGTCTATTCGGGGATATAGATTCAAATGACCACACCTTCAACTTCAGAGCGTAGTCTTATCTCACTGGACGCTGACACAAGAGCAGCAGACAGAAGGCCAGAATCTGTCAGTCGGTGGCTTTGCACGGCCAGTAGGACTTTGCAGTCGGGATGAAGCAAAGCATTTGTGATGGAAGCCCATCCTGGCTTACCTGTGTTGGCCTGGATAATCCACAGAGAAGTGGCTGCAGAGGTCGGAGTGATGTGACTGTTGGTTGGAAGATGGAAGAAATGGTCCCGGAGCCAAAGAGTATGGGCAAGGGAGGGCTGGAGAGGTGGCTCAGTAGTTGAAGGCACGTGCTTGCTTGCCAAGCCTGAAGGCCCAATGACCCGGGCTCAGTTCCCCAGTATCCACATAAAGCTAGATGCACAAAGTGGAGCACACGTCTGGACTTCATTTGGAGTGGCTGGAGGCCCTGGTGCCCCCTTACTCACTTTCTTTCTGTCTGCCTTTTTCTCTCTGTATCTCTCTATTTACCAAATAAATAAAATAAAAAATGTTTTTTGGTTTTCTTTTTTTTTTTTTTTTGGTTTTTCGAGGTGGGGTCTCTCTCTAGCCCAGGTTGACCTGACCTGGAATTCACTATGGAGTCTCAGGGTGGCCTCGAACTCATGGCGATCCTCCTACCTCTGCCTCCCAAGTGCTGGGATTAAAGGCATGCACCACCATGCCTGGCTAAAAATGTTTTTTAAAAAGACAAGAAAACAGACTTCCAGAAGGAGGCAGCCTGGCTTGGATTTTTATTTTAGGGCAATAAGGCCCATGGGTGACTTCTGACCTCAACAGCTACAAGATGACAGATTTTCTTTGTGTTCAGCCACTAAGCCAGGGGCACTTTGTTGTGTGACAATAGGAGACAAACACAGGAGCAGAACCTCCTGGCCCTGGAAGTCACGTGAGAGACGTACACCTTGTTCCACAGGGCGAACCATGGCTCAGAGGTCTGAGTATGCTAAATGCACGGGCTCAGACCATATGCATGGGAACACCAGCCTTGCCAATGACCAACTTTTTTTTTACTCCAGGCAAGTCCAGTAACTCTTCCAAATCTACACAGGGAAGATGATCGTTCTCATGCCATCAAGGCGAGTCCCAGGATTCAGTGTGGCAATGCTGGGAAGACAGCCAGCCCAGGCCGGCAGAGTGAGGAAAATGGTGGGTGCTCTCACCTGCTTGGAAACCTGAGGTAAATCCATGTTTCACCTGTAGGCTTGACCCTCCCATTTGCCAAAAGGAGGTACTAGCACTTCTCATTCCCTTACACCGAAAGAGTTTTGGATAAGAAAGAAGGGCTGCAAGGGCTGGAGAGATGGCTTAGCGGTTAAGGCACTTACCTGTGAAGCCTAAGGACCCAGGTTTGATTTCCCAGAACCCACATAAGCCAGATGCACAAAGGGGTGCATGCATCTGGGGTTCATTCGTTTGCAGTGGCTGGAGGCCCTGGCATGCCCATTCTCTCTCTCAAATACATAAATAAATAAATAAAATATTTTTTTTTAAAAAGAAGGTTTGCAAAGAACTGGAAACCAAAGGTGGCCCTAGATGCCCCCCTGTTAAGGCCTGTAACTCTCTGCTTGAGCTTGGCGGGGCCAGGGTTGGTCGGGGTGGGGGCAGGGAGACCAGATGCCTGTGCCCACCAGTTTTCAGGTATGCCATCCTTCTACCCTGTGGGGCTGTCTTCCTTCCTGATACCTTCACTGGGCTCCAGGCACGGGCTATTTCAGCTGCGAGTTCTTTGACGTGCCCCACCTTCGTTGCCCACCCAGACTCACCTCCCCAGGCTCGGCTGCGAGGGATTGATTTCCTCTTTAAATATTACTGCAGCCCGAGAGCATGTATGGATTAATTGACGAGGCTAGGCTTGTACCTGCACACTTCATTAACAGCTGCTACTAATTAGCGCAGTAGTCATTAAGAGACCGACTGGGGTTTGGAGAATAATAGTTTTATTTTTTTTTTCCATGACTCTGAAGCATACAATAACTTGGAGAGTGAAGTACCCTGGTCCTAGGTTGGAAAGGAAGGCCCAGGGTGGCGAGGATCCAAAGCCTGCCATGGAACACAGAGGAAATCAGGATCTCATAGTGGGACCAGAATAGACAGGGACTTGGGTCCGCTGCTCTGTCTATGCGGCTATGGTGGCCGAGGCAGGACCTTATTCTCAAGGTCATACGGGGACAGGGAGGTAAATCTGAGAGAACTGGGCTGGCTGGTTTGCTCCAGGCCAGGGGGCTCTGTTGACATATATTTGGGTTACACTGCAGAAGAGGTTTACCAGAAGCATGTGGCCGTGAGCTCTCTCTGCCCTGTGCCAAGGTGGGACCTCTCCTCTTTCCATTTCTGAATCTTTTGCCACTGTGAATGAACTCCAGATGCATGTGTCCGGGGAATCGAACCCAGACCAACAGGCTTTGGAAGCAAGTGCTTTTAACAGCCGAACCATCTCCCCGGCCCCTGTTTCTGAGTCTCTTACATCCCTTCCCATCTCTCACCTTTATCTCCCACCCACCCCCTCGGGGGAGGGAGGGGTCCTACGCACCTTGTTGCTTTGAGGCCTGCCTCTCTGTCTGCAGTATGCCTGCCTCTAACTGGGAAGGACTCAGCAATGGACCTTTGGTGTTAATCCAGGCTGATGGGGTTGACTCTGAAGTAAGTAGGTTTGGCCATCCTGTGGAAGCTCTCAGAGCTTTAGCCCCACTGGTGAGGACCTGTAGGCACTGTGTACAGAGGACCCAGTAGAGGACAGGTGTAGAGGACATGAATCCTTGAAGGATGAAGGGCATGAGTTCCCATTAGAGGGCAGACCTTGCGTCCCATGCCCTTGGGAGGCACATGTGTGACAGAGGAATCCTCTTTCTCTCAAGGCTGGTCTGATTCGTGTGCAGAATACTCACCGAGAAGCCCTTCTGCACTGTTCACTTCTTTAATGTTTTTTTTTTTTAAGAAAGTTAACTTTAAAAAATTATTTTATTATTTTTTATTTGTTTCTTTATGAGAGAGAGAATGGGCGTGCCAGGGCCTCTAGCCACTGCATACGAACTCCAGATGCATGTGCTACCATATGCATCTGGCTTACGTGGGATCTGGGGAATAGAACTGCTAGCCCTTTAATTTTTTTACATCTATTTATTTATTAATTTGAGAGGGAGAGAGAAAGAGCGCTGCTCACTTCTTTAGAGATACTCACTGTGACTATTCTAATCGCTGACCTTCTCGGAGGGCTCCCTGTGTGTCAGGAGGGTCTGTGTCCAGCGCTTTACATGGATTAATTCATCTCACCCATGTCAGCCCTAGGAGGCAGGAGTTTTTATTGTGGTTCTTATTGCATAGAAGGGGAAACGAATGTTTCAACTTGCCTGTGGTCACACAGCAAGGGGGAGGGAGAGATGAACTCAGTGTTCCAACTCAGACTGCACACCCTTTGCCATGGAGATCCTGACCCCTCAGACGTGGTGCGTTCTTGGCTAAGGGACCCCACCTCCAGCGCATGTGTGCGCAGCTGGCCTCCTAGGCCTCCCAGATCCAGACAGTGCGGGCATCCAAAGCAAAGGCTGCATACACCATGGGATGTAGGTGGTACGACCCAACACTGAGGGACGGAGGTCAGTCTGCTTCCTTCCTGGGGAAAGGTGAGGAAGAGGCAGCGTCTGTAGTGGGGACAGTTGGTGAATGTGGTCGGACCAGGAGGCCACCATGGTCACTTCCTGGGAATGACCAGCAGGGAGTTCACCGGGTTAGAAAGGAAGATAGGAAGGTACGCAGATGGTGTGAGAGAGCCCCTGGTTCTGACAGGACACCTCTGTGCCCTTTGACAGCCTGGGTCTCACAGCCTTCTCTTGGGATTCTGAGGACACTCCCCTTTGTACGGAACCAGCCTCTTGGGCTTTGAGACCCTGGTTGAGCCAGCGGCCTCTGTCTTGTTTGCAAACAAAGGAGTTCTAATGTGAGCTTCCCTTGATCAGTTGTCTAGGAAATCACTAAGGTGATGGGGCCTCAACCTCCACATAAGTCAAATAGCTCTACACAAGAACAATGGCCTTAAGACCACCGGGATTGACAGGCCGAGCGTTCTGGAGACAATAGCTAACACGGGCATTGGCACTACTCAGAGTAAGGACAGGATATTGGATGTTCCAGTGACTTAGGGGGCTGAAGTCGCCTTCGTTTTCCCCTCACAGTTTTTTGCTTTTTGAGGTAGGGTATTGCTCTAGCTCAGGCTGACCTGGAATTCACTATGTAATCTCAGGCTGGCCTCGAACACGGAGCTCCTCCTAACTCTGCCTCCTGAGTCCTGGGATTAAAGGTGTGCGCCACCACGCCCGGCCCTTCCCCTCACAGTTTTAAAGTTGGCAGGGCAGCACTGAGTCTCACAGTCATTCTACAACTAAGGTACCCAGGACCACGGTCCTAGAACCCCAGGAGTCTCTTGTATCGGGGTAGACTGGTGATAGGCTGTCTCTAGGAGCACATGGTCCACCTAGCTTCAAGGGATGCTGGGAAATGTAGTCTTGATGCTGAGTTAGTAAAGGGTTTTTTTGTTTTGTTTTGTTTTGTTTTGTTTTGTTTTGTTTTGTAAAGAATAAGATAGGAGGGTTGGAGAGATGGATTAGTGGTCAAGGTGCTTGCCTGTGAAGCCTAAGGATCCATGTTCAACTCCCCAGAACCCATGTAAGCCAGATGCATGTGGTGGTGCATGCATCTGGAGTTCATTTTTAGTGGCTAGAGGACCTGGTGCACCCATTTCTCTCTCTCTCTCTCATAATAAATAAATAAATACATAAATAAATAAAAATATAAAAATATTTGTATAAAAAAGAATAAGATAGAAACTATTTTCAGCTTTATGGGCCATAGGCTCCCTTGTGAATACTCACCTCTGTCACGACAGCTTGGAAGGAGCCTCTGACAATATACACACGAGTGACTACAACTGCGTTCTTACCCAAATGTAAACTTCACGTGCCATCAATATTATTTTTTACTGTTTTTTTGTTTGTTTTTTTTTTGAGGTAAGGTCTCACTCTAGCCCAGGTTGACCTGGAATTCACTAGTCTCAGGCTGGCATTGAACTCACACCGTGATCCTCCTACCTCTGCCTCCAAGTGCTGGGATTAAGGGCGTGCACCACCACATCTGGCTCAGTCTTTTCTTTTTTTTTTTTAATGGAGAGAGAGAGAGAAAACTGGCATGCCAGGGCCTCCTATAAAATTGAGCTCCAGATGCTTGTGCCACCTTGTGTCATGTGCAGCCTTGTGGACGCATCACCTTGTGCGTCTGGCTTACATGGGATCTAGGGATTTGAACATGGGTCCTTGCCTAAGGTGCAGGCAAGCACCTTAAATGCTAAGCCATCTCTCCAGCCCCTATTTTTTTTTTTTTTTGGTTTTTCGAGGTAGGGTCTCACTCTAGCCCAGGCTGACCTGGAGTTCACTATGGAGTCTCAGGGTGGCCTTGAACTCACGGCGATCCTCCTACCTCTGCCTCCTGAGTGCTGGGATTAAAGGCGTGCGCCAACACACCCGGCTTCCAGCCCCTATTTTTACTTTTGATGACTGTTAAAAAATGTTAAAGCCAGACTGGAGACATGGCTCAGAGGTTAAGCCACTTGCCTGCAATGTCTAATGGCCTAGGTTCAATTCCCTAGTACCCATGTAAAGCTGGATGCACAAGGTGGCACATGCATCTGGAGTTTGTTTGCAGTGGCTAGAGGCCCTGGTGTGACCATTTTCTCTCTCTCCCTTTAAAAAAAAATGCTAAAGCCCCTTTTAGCTCATGGACCATTAAAAAGAAGTGAGCACGTGGAGCTGGCTGGAGAGTCACAGTTTGTAGACTTCTGACTGCTCTCTGGAGAGTGACCTTGGTCTGGTCACATTTATTAGAGGAGACTGAACTTTGTTCCCTACAACACCCACTTCAGGGATTTCCGAAAGGCATTTAAACAGAATCAGGGTACCCCCTGTGTCATTTTCTCTATATAGAGAGGGACAGCCATACCCTGTCCCCCAAACCTGTCACCAGTGAGGAGAGGACAAAGCCACACCATGTGGGAGGAAAGTCTTCGAATGCAGAAGGCCAGAGACAGGGTGTCTGCTCAGGATCCACCACGTCACACGAGGAGCTGGCACCTGACCCTCCCATCACTCAAAGCAACCAGGTGAAGACACTGGCGGGCAGTGCCATCAGCAGACAGGTGGTGCCCAGTCTCTCACAGTGGGTCATCCAGACCTCACTGCTGGTGCTGGCAGAAGCTATGTAGGAGGTGACTTTGAACTGGACAATGACACTTTTCATAATACGAAAGCGACTGCTGCAAAATATGAAAGGCACCAAGGAAGACTGCCAGCAAGGGATCTCACTATTTGGCAAGTTTGTTGTCTCCCTCCCTGACAACTGACAGCCTGTGGGGGTGGGCGCTCCCAGAGCCAAGAGCCAGTACCACGTATCCAGAGAGAGAGAGAGAGAGAGAGAGAGAGAGAGAGAGAGAGAATCATTCCGTGTTTGCACATCACTGAGCTCTAGCTGTCAATCAACCCCACGGCATGTATTTTTAGCGTCAGCTGCCAATTCTTCATCCTGTGCCTCAGAATAATCAGGACCAAAGATAGCACACTCACCTACGTGCCGAGACTTGGAGCCGACCGCTGTTGGCTTGAGTTCTGGTTGCGCCTTCCGGGACTCTACACTCTCGCTTGTTGCACGGTGGGGGAGTGGGGCTCGTGGGATGAAGTTGGGGGTCAACTACGTCACGGCATTGCTCAAAAGCACGGGGCCATCTTTGCTCTGTCTGGGCCTCGGGCTCGTCACGTGCAGGATGGATGGGTTTGATGTCATATCCCCTCCAGTGTGGTATTCCGTCTAATATGAAATGCTTCCCTCTGAGGAGGAAGTGATGGCTTCGTGGGGAAGTTCCTGTTCTTCGTCTTCCCCCATCCCTCCAGGCACACCCAGGCCTGCCTTCTCCACGGAGACTTTCCAGGTTCCTCCAGATGAGGTTAACGGTCTCCTTTGTGAGGGCTCCGTGTTTGCACATGACGTCCACTCCAGTAATTTTTCTCTGTTTGCTGGTCTTCGTAAGGGATTGGTGCAGGTAAGTCTCCTATAGCCACTCTGGAAACCTTGACTCTCACTCTTGTTTTTTGTGTTTTTGTTTTTTCGAGGTAGGGTCTCACTCTAGCCCAGGCTGACCTGGAATTCACTATGTAGTCTCAAGGTGGTCTCAAACTCACAGCGATTCTCCTACCTCTGCCTCCTGAGTGCTGGGATTAAACACATGGTCAAAATTATTTTTATTTATTTATTTGCAAGGAGAGAAAGAAAGAGACAGACAGCCAGAGAGAGAATGGGCATGCAAGGGTCTCCAGCAGCTGCAGACAAATTCCAGATGCATGCGTTACTTTGTGCATATAGCACTGGGTACTGGGGAATTGAACACAGGTCATTAGGCTTTGCAGGCAAGTGTCTTAACTATTGAGAATTCTCTCCAGCCCCAACTCTCACTCTTTCCTTTTTCTTTCTTTCTTTTTTCTAATGTAGAGTCTTGCTCTAGCTCAAGCTGGCCTGAAATTCACTATAGAATCTCAGGCTGGCCTCAAACTCACAGCGATCCTTCTACCTCTGCCTCCCCAGTGCTGGGATTAAAGGCATGTGTCACTATGCCCAGCTCTGACTCTCACTCTTATACCCTAATGCTATTCTGAGCTCTGTGAATGGGTCTCACACACACATGTGGACACACACACACACACACACACACACACACCACATTGCTCTGTGGGTAACACTGGGGTCCCACTTACTTTCTTTTTTATTTATTTTCATTGTCATTTATTTATTTGACAGAGAAAGAGGGAGGGAGAAAGAGAGAGAAAGAGAGAGAGAGAGAGAGAGAATGGGCATGCTAGGGCCTCCAGCCACTACAAATGAACTCCAGACACATGTTCCCCCTTGTGCATCTGGCTAATGTGGGTCCTGGGGAATCGAACCTGGGTCCTTTGGTTTTGCAGGCAAATGCCTTAACCACTAAGCCATCCCTCTGGCTCCCCGCTTACTTTCTGAGTCCAGGTCCCAACCCCTGTGGCCTTGGGACACACTCACTTCTCTGACTTGGTCTTGGATACAGGAACCTGCTCTTTCACCTTTTCCTCATCCGGGAAGTGTGTGTGCTGTTGTGGCCATTCCCAGGTCCCCGAATGGCTTGGGTGGATGGTGACATCTTTCACTGAGATTTGGTTGCCTGGGGGCCCCTGAGTTCATCAGGCACTTAGGAGTGAGGTCCGGGGTAGAGATAAACGTGGGTGGCCATCAGCATGGTACAGGGACAAGGTCTCTGCCACAGTCAGGTCCTTTAGCCAGAGTGGAGAGGGCCTGCTGACTTAGGGTTGGGTCTAGGAAATCCTTCTCCATGTCCCATGGCCTCTACAGTTGAGAGCCCTCTTTGCCAATCAGTGGGAAAAAAAGACAAAACAGACAGTTCACAGAAATTAGAGTTCTGCCCCATTCTCCTGCCCTTCCCAGCCTCAGGGTCTTAGCACCCATTGGTGGGCTCCAGGTGCTTCAGCTCTCATTTTCCCATGTCACACTGGGACAGCCTTCCCTGTTAACCCCAACCTCAAACTGCACTGCCCCCTAGCAGCTTCTGGCTTGACCCTCTCTCCCGCCTGGAGTTTCTGCACCCATTCCTTTGTGAACTGAGGGCAGGGCCTTGTTGAATACTGTTCCCGAGCTTCCCCAGCACCAACCTTGGGCTGGGGTCGTCCTGTCCCCTCCTCCTGTCCCACAGCAGGCAGCAGCAGCAAGGTCTGCTGGTCAGCTCTGGCTTTCGGGTCTCTCCCGGGTCCCTCTGTTTTTCTACCTCCGCATCTTTCTGTGAACTCAAGCGTCAACCAGCTTTGCTTGCGGGACCCTTCCAAAGGATGACCCGCTTCGCAGCCACTTAAAGCACACGCCTCAGCCCGTGGCTGCCTTGCCTGCCACTCTTCACGTGGAACATGAATATAGCACTAAATGCTGGGTTTCGTTTTGTGGAGGCCTGTAAACTATCTTCTAGCTTCTACCATCATCTTGTCCTTCGTTCTTTCTGGACAAGACACAGAGGCTGTCTCCTTCTCCCTGTAGCTCACCTTGACATTTTTGCCTGGGTCACACTGTCCCTCTTTGAGGGCAAGCATAAAGAAAGAATGACAAATCCAGGACAACAGGGGGAGAAAGCAAGCTCCCCAGGAAGGACAGATCGACCTCCTGGCTCCTAAAGATGAAGCCAGGCAGAGTATCATACATCTTCTCTCAAGCCTTGACTGCTGTCCCTGGTCACAGCATCTGATGTCTGAGCCTCCACCTGGTCCCCCCAACTACCTCTAGGGCCTCAGTCATCCCAGCCAGACTTAATTAATTGTAAAATTGATTAAGCAGCCCCCTTTGTTAGGCTGGGCCGGTGTTTATTTGTATTTTCATACTATTATCCTTTTTATACTTCTCTGGGCGCCTTCAGCTCTCTACTGACACTTTTTATTGGGGAAATGTTAATTTAAAAATCATCTATAATGCAGGTGTCACAAATCAAAGCTGTTCGGTAATGAGTTGCTCTTATGTCGTATAAAAACAATTAATTAAAACCCTTTCTGAGAGAGCCGCACTGGCAGATTTATGCGTCCCAGAATTTCCCCATCGACCTTCCCTTCTGAGGGCCCTCGTGCCCTCAGCTGACTTCTACAGCGGATGGATTCCTCCTGCGTCTGCTCAGGAAACCGAATGCTGGCCCGGTGGCTTGGGAAAGCTCTGGGTGCTGTTCGATCTAGCCTCTGCAAGCCCCAGTGCACAGAGAGGAACTGCGCTCTGGTCACCCAGCTGCGTCAGTCTTAGAGCAGCCCAGATCTTGCTTGTCCCGTCCTCATAGTCTCCCTGGGGCCGTCTCTCAGGCTCCTCCTCGCCAGTCCTGCGAATGCTACACGCTGCCCAGAGACAGGCTTGCTTCTCAGCTCAGCACCGGAGGGACTATAAGCCAAGGGCTTGGCTTCCTCCATTGCCCTTAATCCCGCCACGTTGGGCAAATCACTTCTCTTTAGTTAGCCATCAGTTTCTCTCTATACATAATGGATACAGTGTCTTAGAGCATGTGTTACCAATCCAATGTATCTTCAGGGACCACCCATGCATCGTGAGGGTGGTGGGAGCTTAGCAGGAGGAGAGGAGCCTGCCGTGTCTGAAAGGGCCATGTCTAAAAGCCTCTCCAGCTCTGAGGGAAGCCAGGCTCCATGTGGGCATCTACGGAACCCTGAAATTCAGTTTGTGATGGTTGCCGTGTTGTTGTCCTACCTCAGGGACTGGCATAATGGCTGTGTTTTCCAGATTTCTGTGGGCACTGGGCTGGGGGAGGTGGGATATAAAGTTTGTGAGAGGCTCTGAAGGAAGATGGGAAGCGGGGAGCATGGGAGGCAGGGATTGGCCAAGCATCGACCTCTCTACCTTGGCCCTGTGTGGTGTGGCGGTTTGAGTATAAAATGTCCCCCCTTGGCCTCAGTGTGTTGGTGATTAAGCCTCGTCTCCAGCTGGCAGAGCCTTCGGGAAGTGGAGCCTTGCTGGAGGGAGTGTGTCCTGGCTGTCTCCTCCTGCCCTGTTCCTCACCCCCCGCACCCCGCCATGATGAAACTTCTCCTCGATTCTGTAACCCCTGGAGAAACCGTTTCCTTCCATAAGCTGCTTCTGGTCAGGTGTTTTACCCCCATCATAAGAAGGCAAGTGTGACACCCCTTTTCTGTGATAAGCTGTGGTTCCAGGTGAGCTCTCATGGTCCTGGGCTCTGTCAACCCCGACTCCCTGTCTCCTTTGGGGATGGATGGAGCCGGTGTTAAGCGTGGGCTTGACTTTCTGGTCCTCCATCCTGTGCATCCTTGTGTTAAATCCCCTCTGTCTGAAACACCCAGTGTGGCTTTAGGGGTCCTGACTATACCCTGACGCACACAGCCCCTAATGTCATTAATTCGACGCAGTGAAGGGCAAACACTTGTCTGTTGGATTCATGGGGTATGGAGAGCCCGAGTCAGTTCCTGGCTGCTTTGGACAAGCCTTGGCCTCTCTGCCTCCACTCTTCTCCGGCCAGTCATCTCTGGGGCCTCTTTCTGGCCCTGTCATCCCTCATCATCGGCCTTCCCTAGTGCTGATGAGCAAATCGTTCTCCTCTTCCTCTGGTCCTCTTCTGCCTCCTCCAAGACCCCAGGGGCCCTGCAGAGAGAGAGTGTGAGTACGAGAGCTCACTGGGGCCATGATCCCAGGCTGGGAGTCTAGATTGTTCCACCTCACTAGGGAACACACCACCTTCCTGCCTACCATTGTGTGACTTGGGGAGGGGGGCTGCGCAGCTAATGTGTGTGGAGAGACCCTGCACCTCTTTGGATGGAGCCGTCTCTAGCCCAGCCCTTATTATGACCCAGGGAGGACTCACCCCTGCCCAGCTCCCCCTCCCCGAGTGGGGCTGTGAAGTGTCTAATCCAGGCTTTTATCTGGCATCCACAATTAGAATGTCAAGATTGAATAATCTGCCTTTATCTCCCAGGTGACAGCCACGTAGAAACTTCAAAAGAAACAGTTTTGCTGGCATCTAACGGCTTTTGTTAATTACTATATCTGAAAGAAAATGAAATAAAGGAGGAAGAAAAATGATATTTCCCTGTGACAACTTTGTAAAAATACTGGTGATGAAGCGGTGCCGGTTTAAAGGCTTTAAGTATTCATGCAGCTGAGATGGGGCTCGGGTTAGAGGTGTCTGTCTGAGGATGACTGTACACACCCCCAGACAGACAGACAGACAGACACACACACACCCCTGCACACACACATACACAGACACTCACATATACACACACTCAAATCTGCTGATACAAACTTTCTCACACACCATAGTCACAGACACCCTCACAAACCCCTTGCACCCCTCTCTCTCTCTCCTCTTATTGGATTGTTGGAACCCTTCCTATGCCCTATTGGTTCCAACCCTGTGCCTGGGAAATAAACATGCCAACTGTTCCTCCCAGGTCCTCAGAGATGACACAGAGGCGGATGGTAGCGTATAGTCGTTGCTCATTTGTGGCACTGCAGCGTTGTGTGTGGTGTGGGCTCATAAGTACAAGGCAGGGGAAGGAGTGAGGGCAGAGGCTTTGGGGCCAGACTGGTCAGGTTGAAGTGCTGGCACTATCGTGTGGCAGCTGTGTGACCCTGGGCATGGCTTTACCTGTAAAGTGAGGGTGAACATAGGATAGGATGAGGTAAGTGAGATAACACAGGTCAAGTGCTCCTCACATGCCAGCTGCTAATGGTGGTTTGTGGAGTGGCTGACTCTACCTGATGGATAGTGGCTTGGCACTTGCTGGAAGACTTCATGGAAGAAGGTGGTTTGGGGGTTTGGGGATTGTGTGGGGGGAGGAGAAGCAAGCACGGTAGGTAACGTGAACTGCATGTGTAAAGGCTTGGAGGCACGGGGAGGGCTGGGTGTGACGTGTCAGGAGGAGCATCAGGTCGGGAAAGGTTCTGGAAGGACAGGTGAGACCTGTCTACATGGTGGCAGATAGTGAGTTTCATCTGGGGGTGATAGAGATTGCCCCTGCAGAAGCTGAGGCTGCTGTAGGCTTGGGGTGGCAAGTTTCATCGTCCCCTGGAGGAGGACCGTGATAAGCAGATGGGGGCGGGGGGGCTGCTGGCTGTGGTCTGGAGATGACTCAAAGGCCAGGCCAGGCTAGGGCTCTGTCGGGTGGTATAGGAGCATGCCTGCCCAACACACACATTCACACATGCATGCACACACAGTCACAAACCTATACATGACACATGCATTCTACTTCCCTTTGAGCTTGTCTTCCAAACTGCAGACGGCATTCCAAGCCCAAGCCCATGTTTGCCTGGTGGCCCTGGACTTCTTCGTTAGCTGGCAACAGAGATGTGGAACACATGACAGAAACTTCTAGAATGAACCAAGGGGGCAGATGTCTGGTATAGAGGCATAACTCAGAGGCAGATGAATATGGGGGTGATGATGGCCCTGGCCAGGTGGACTCAAGAGACCTGTCTTCTGGGGGCTGGGGAGATGGCATAGCAGTTAAAGAGCTTGCCTGCAAAGCCCATGTTCGACTCTCCAGATCCCATGTAAACCAGACGCACAAAGGTGAGGCAAGTGCAAGGCTGCACATGTCCACTAGGTGGCACAAGTGGCTTGAGTTTGATTTCAGTGGCTGAGGCCCTGGCAAGCCAATTTTCTCTCTCCCTCTCTCTCTCTCACTCTTGCTCTGTTTTTTTTTTTTTTTTTTTTCTCTCTCTCTCTCAAATAAAGATGTTTTTAAAGAAAGACCTGGCTTCTGGTTAAGGCCTTGGTCTCTCTCCCTGCATTGAAGCCATTTTCTAATGGCCCACCTCATGACCTGTTCTAGAATCCTCATGGGGGTCAACAATTACTTCTGTATACCAAGGAAGTGCTCACAGGGGCAGTGGATTCATTTCAAACCAAAAAGAAATTCTGTGATAAAAGTCATCTAGGGTTGGGGAAATGGCTCAGCCGTTAAAGGTGCTTTCTTGCAAAGCCTGCAGGCCTGGGTTCAATTCCCCAGCATCTATGTATAGCCAGATGCAGAGTGCTGCACGCATCTGTGACGCCAATGGCAGGCAGAGCCAGGAGCATTGGAAGCTCAAGGGCCAACTAGCCTGTTGTTCCTCTGCAGTCTGGATAGTTTGCAGCAGCAAGAGACCCCGTCTCGAAGAAGGTGGAGCAGAGACACTTCAAAGTTGTCCTCTGCCTTCTGCAAAGGTACTGCGGCATGTCTCTCCCCCGTAAACAAATTAATTGATTAAAAAAGTCAACCTAGTGCCAAGCCCAGAGCTAGGATATGAGGAGCTTTCAGCCCCCATGTCAAAGAGAGCAGGACATCATCTGTGCCCTACTGGCTCCTGACCTGATCTTCTTGTTAAAGGTCCTGGAAGAGGGACACTGTCCTGAGAGAGGCCAGGGTTTTGGCAATGAGTGAAGGAGCGATACTGTTTTGTTGGTCTGGTCTAGGATCCTGGAGACAGGAGAGTAGACTTTCCCAGGCCCAGGTACAGGCAGGCCCCACAGGGGACAAACAAGGTAGCCGAGGCCATTTGGAGGCATCGGTTTTCTTTGGTTTGAATGTGTTTTGCTTCCAGCAGGGATGGTGGGGGGGGGAGAGGATGACATCATGGGGTGTCCTAGGGGTTGTGCTGTGCTTTCAAGGACATGGAACTCAGGGATGGGCCAAAAGTAACTGAGGAGGTGGCCCGAAGTCCCACATGTGAGAGATCTGATGTACAGAATCTTGTCCTGTACTCTGTGTTGGTTCCAAGAGGCGGTTGAATGAAATTCTTTTGGTTTTGTTTTTGTTTTTGTTTCTTGAGGTAGTGTCTTGCTCTAGCCCATGCTGACCTGGAATTCACTTCGTAGTCTCAGGGTGGCCCCGAACTCACAGCAATCCTCCTACCTCTGCCTCCCGAGTGCTGGGATTAAAGGTGTGCGCCACCACACCCGGCTTGAAATTCTTTTTTTTCTCAAACTTTATTTTTATTTATTTATTTGATTAAGAGAGAGAGAGAAAGAGACAGAGAGAGGGAGAGAGACAGTGGGCGTGCCAGGGCCTCCAGCCACTGCAAACAAACTCCAGACGCATGTGCCCCCTTGTGCATCTGGTTTACATGGGTCCTGGGGCGTCCAACCGAGGTCCTTTGGCTTTGCAGGCAAACGCCTTAACCGCTGAGCCATCCCTCCAGCCCCTGGATGATATTCTTTTTTTTTTTGTGTATTCACTCTACAGTGTGAATGGAGTTCCTTAGTCAGGGATAGTCCCGCTCCGAGTGCTGATAAAGGGAAAGCTGTGGTGTATTCTTATCTCTTGTGAAGTCCTTGAGGTAGGGAGAGAAAGCTGATGTTCTTCCACATGCCTGGTGTGGGAAGTCTGAATTGGGGCCTAAGAGATGCTCGGTTGCCCACCAGAAGGGCTATCATCAAGAAAACATGACAACAACTTGTGGCGAGGATGAGGGGAAAGAAGGACCCTTAATCACTGTTTGTGGGAGTGTAAAATGGTGTAGCTGCTACAGACATCATGGTGGAGGTTTCCCAAAAGCTCAAAATTGCACTAGCATGTGGCGCAACTCTATAAAACTTGGGCATACCATGAAAGACTCTATGTTCTAGAGTAAAGATACTTGTATCTCCATGTTCATTGCTGCCCGATTCTCAAGAGCTGGGAAATGGGACCACCCTAGATGTCTATCAACTGATGGCTGCATCAGGAAAATGTGGTACATATAATAGGATACAATCATACAATAGAATTTTATTCAACTGTGAAGAAAAGTGAAATTTTGAAATCTGCAGGGAAGGGGCTGGGAGATGGCTCAGCAGTGAGGAGCCCTTGCCACTTAAGGCACGAGATCCGTTTTTTTTTTTTTTTAATTTTTTTGTTTATTATTTATTTATTTGAGAGTGACAGAGAAAGAGGGAGAGAGAGAGAGAGAGAGAGAGAGAGAGAGAGAGAATGGGCGTGCCAGGGCTTCCAGCCACTGCAAACAAACTCCAGATGTGTGCGCCCCCTTCTGCATCTGGCTTATGTGGGTCCTGGGGAATTGAGCCTCAAACCGAAGTCCTCAGGCTTCACAGGCAAGCGCTTAACCGCTAAGCCATCTCTCCTGCCCGCACGAGATCCTTTTAAGCCAGGCGCCAACAAGTTTGACTCCCTAAAACCCATGTTAAAAGCTGGGCGTGGTCGCACACCTACCTGTAACCCTAGTGTGGAGGGGGGTGGGGGGCTGAGGACAGATAATCACAGAGGTTCACCCATGGACCTTCAGGTTAAGGGAGAGGGCCTGTCTTAAGAAAGAAATTCACACATGAGGGTAAGAGAAGGACACCCAATGGTCTGTGGTCCCCATATGTATGGGATGCATGCATCTGCACTCACACACGCATACAACACACACACACACACACAAAGAAAGAAAGAAAAGAAAAGAAAAAAGAAAGAAAGAAATTTGAATTTGCAGGAAAATGGATGGAGCTGGAACAGTTACTAAATGAAGTAACCCAGACCCAGAAAGACAAAAGTCCCATGTTCTCTCTCATATGCAGATACCAGCTTTCAAAGTTTGTATGTATTTAGATAAAGGGCACGACACTGGGTATAGACTATGAAATTAGATCGGCGACTAGGAGAGGGCATGAAGAGATGTTGAGAAAAAGGGGGAAGGAAAAAGGCAGAAAGCAGAAAGGAGGCCATGGTGGGGTGAGGGCGTAAGGGAGGAAGGGATGTGGAAGAGAAAAGAGTGGGAGAAGAAACGGAAGGGAAACAAAACCTAATTTTGTTTAAAAAAACAGCCATAATTAAACCCAATTCCATTGGCCCAGGGAAGAGGCAGGAGCAGGGACCCCGCATTAGCTCCATGGAGAATGTGCTGGAAGTGTGAGGCCTGAAACAAAGGTGACCGCAGGGGCCAGGCACCCCACACCACCATGAAGAAGGGACTGGAATTCTGCTGTTGGCCACCATCCCCTGAAAGGGTTCCTTCAGCCACGCAGACTGTCAGGAGCCTCCATTTTGGAAGCAAGATCAAGATGCAGATCCCGGGAATGGCGCCCCGCTGTGGTTGTGGAGGGCACAGTAGGCACACCTCACAGACTGGTGCCTCTCACAAGCTGGTCCCCCTTGCTTGTCCCCAGGCCACCTCCTAGGAACTGATTGAGCCCTCCTCCTGTAAAAGAAGGCAAGGAAGGGACACCAACATGACCGGAGAACCCCAGAAGATTGGTAGCAAGTGAGTCTTCCGCCCCAGGCAGAGCAGTTCGGGGGGGGAGGAGTCTCCAGGTTAAGGACACTGGGCTGTGAACTGCATCACACAGAGCCTTAGACATAAAAAAGCAGTGCTATGCTGACGGGCTTTGGGTCCCAGCACCCAGTGAAGTCCCCTCTCCTACCCTGACTGCACCCCGGGGCATCTCTATTGCTGACTGCTTCCCTCCCAGGATTTCAGAGCCGGCAAAGCTAGTGTCTCCCTGGGGCTATAGCCAGCACCCCTGCCCCACCCCTTTGTATTGGCCGAGTCTCCTCATCCCAGGACCCCTATGCAGAGGCAGGAACTGGGGCTGCTCATCTCCTCCCACCCCTATTAACCCTGCTGGGCCTGAGCGGAGCAGAGGCGCCGTGGCACCCATCCAATCTCAGGCCAGTCTCTGCCAGGTCTGGAGCCTCCCTGGGCCACCCCTCCTGGCTGCAAGTCATTAGTCTCCTGGTTGCAGGTAGAGTGACAGGCCTGCTCCGAGCTCCTGAAAAGGCCTTTGTTTTATCGCCTTCTTTGCAGATGCTCCAGAGAACTTGCAGGCCATATTTTAATCTCAGGTCTTTGCAAACAAAATCGTTAAAAGCAGATGGCTGTGAAGACTGCCATGAATATTAATAGATATTGAAAAAAAAAGGCCCTTAATCTTTCCATAAATCTTCCCGCAGAGGTAGGGGCAGACTCAGAGGAGACGGCTTGCAGCCTCGTCGATGCAGGTGCCCAGACCCCCAGCCCTTTGCATCCAGGCTCCATCCCAATGGTGGGGTGATGGTCACAGGGGGACGTAGTGTCAGCCGCAGCTGGGCATGGAGCGGGCCTGAGGATGCCATATTCTGTCCTTCCTTCCCTCCCCGCTGAGGAGCTGAGCCCAGAACCAGGCCTCCCCTCAGCACCTGTGACCTGCCACGTCCAGCTGTGGGTGGGCCCTGAACCTTGGGTACCCCATGTAATCCACTGCCCACTGTGTGCCAGTTTCTGCATTCACGAGTCTGCGTCAACCTTGGTAGGTGGGATTGTCATCCCCATGTCGCAGGTCAGGGAACAGGCTCAGCATGCCCAAAGAGCTAGCTCAAGATTGCTCAGTTAGAAAGTGGAGTAGAAGGGCTAGGGACATGGCTCTGCAGCTAAGACGCTTGCCTACAGAGCCTCGCGAACCCGGTTTGAGTCCCCAGTACCCATGTAAGCCAGATGCACAAAGTGGTGCACGAGTCTGTAGTGCATTTGCAGTCAAATAAATAAATAATTAAAAAAATTTTTTTTTCAAGGTAAGGTTTTGCTCGAGCCCAGGCTGACCTGGACTTCACTATGTAGTCTCAGGGTGGCCTCAAACTCAGCTGATCCTTCTGTCTCTGTCTCCCGAGGGCTGGGATTAAAGGCGTGCACTACCATACTCAGCTATGAAAAATATGTATATATATTTTTTACAAAGAAAGTGGAATAGAAAGGATTTGAACTCAGATCTTCTTGGCCCTGAAAGTCTGTGTGGCGTAGTAATTTCCTCCATCTTGGAGGGAGACTCCTCAGGAAGTTCCATATTGAAACATAGGTTTTTAAAACTCAGGAAGTTCTAAACTGATGGAGTCAAGGCTTGGTAAGGTTCAGGAAGTTCCTGAAACTTACAGGAAGTAGATAATGGTTGGGGAGAAGAGAGTCTTCTAAGAGCCAAGCTGGGATAAGCTTTTCAGTGAAGCAGTTGCCTTTGAGTTATCCATGCTCCTGTAAGTAACCCCAGTATTGTTCACTGGTTCATTAAGCTAGACATGGTTGGATTGTTTCTTTGGTCCGTTGTCACGTCTTCTCAAGAAAAATTAAACATACAGCCTGTGTGTAGAGAATTTAAGGACTAGCTCATCTCACTGGCCCGAGCGCCAAAGCGTCACCTGTCTACATGTCTTTGAATCAGGTATTTCCCAATTCCCAATTCATTCACTTGGTTTCCGCATTTAAACATACAAACATCTCTGGGAGAGGTGACGGATGAAGTGGCATCTAGCAACCTGAGCTGAGAGCTTCGTTCAGCTGTTTTCTAGACTCTGGGACCAGCAGTCAGTTTTCTGCTCTGTGGAATCCATTTCTTCTTAGGAAAATATGGGAATAATGAACAATCCTGTAGAGAGGGGAATTGGAGGTGCTGGGCATGGCAGCGCACACCTTTACTCCCAGAACTCGGGAGGCAGGGGTAGGAGGATCGCTGTGAGTTTAAGGCCACCCTGAGACTACATAGTGAATTCCAGGTCAGCCTGGGCTAGAGTGAGACCTTACCTCGAAAAACCAAAAACAAACAAACAAATAAACAAAAAACCCAAACAAACCCAAACAAACAAATAACCAAGAGCAAAATAGGAGATGCTACTGAAGACACAAACTGTAGGGTGCCTGCCAAGGGACAGTATTGGCATTGTGGCCCAAATGCCTTACTCATTGCCAGGCCCAGTTACATGGTACCAGGAGGAAAAAAGTAACTAGAGGGAACAGAAGCAAAGAGCCCCGGGGCAGGGGCACAGAGTGGCAGCAAGGGGCATGGCTACTCACGGGGCTGCTGGCATTGTTCCCATCTTGTTCTCTCAGCCTGCTTTTCAAAGTGCTTGAGATCTCATTCGATCTGCTCTTTCCCGTTCCCTTTGCCCATAGCAGTGTGGTCCTTGCACTCAACCAGTGACGAGCAAATACACAAGACAGACACACACTGTGCTAAGGATTCGGAGGAAGGTAGCTCTGTCTCGTAGGCACTTGTTAGGGCTACAGGTCCAAAAAGAATAAACAGAGCCGATGAGCACAGAGATCATATGGTGTATCCAGAAGCAGCGTCTGGGACCTAACATTAAAAAAAAAACAAACAAATTTCTGATTTCCAAAAGGTCAAAAGACCTGATTAGCCTGGTGTGGTAGCACACGCCTTTAATCTCTGCACTTGGGAGGCAGAGGTAGGGGAATTGCCATGTGTTTGAGGTCAGCCTGATACTTCATAGCAAATTCCGTGTCAGCCTGGGCTAGAGTGAAACCCTACCTAGAAAAACAACAACAACAAAGCCCTGATTTATGCTGACTTTGGGGGTTGTTGGCTGGCTGATACAAAGAAACGAATCCTCTAACTCATCAGTTCCTCAGGATCCCCTCACATATATGCTCTCAAAGTAACCTATCCAGTCTACCCCAAGTTGATACTTAATTTATATACCCCTAAGGGTATACAAAGCCCTGATCCAAGTCACTCTGAGGCTACTTGCTCTTAAAGGCTCCCAGTTTAGGAGCTCCTCTGTCTTACTCACACTTTCACTCTCTGCTCACTTTCACCTTCTGCCTCACTTTCACTCTCTGCCTCACTTTCACCTTCTGCCTCACTTTCACTCTCTGCCTCACTTTCACTTTCTGCCTCACTTTCACTCTCTGCTCACTTTCACTTTCTGCCTCACTTTCAATCTCTGCCTCACTTTCACTCTCTGCCTCACTTTTCAAGACAAGAACTCGAGATCCACTAGCTTGGGGAGTTACTGACCTTTGAGTATCTGACACTCTGACTTGTAAGCTAAGTCCATCCAGAACTGAGAGTGGCTCTCAAAACTGGTCACAATTGGGGGAACACCCTATGAGAAACAGACAGGTTGCCTGCAGCTGAGAGATAATCAAGGGGCCTATTTGAAACAGGAGGAGTCTTCCTTGTCCCCCCAACCGGTTTCAGTAAAGCTTACGTATGGGCTGAGAGACGATGGCTCAGTGGAGAAATCACTTGCTACACAAGCATGAGGAGCCACCAGAGTTCAGATCCCCAGAACCCAATAAAGTCACACACCGTGGTGGGCACCTGTAATCCCAGCATGCCTAGGGAAAGACAGGAAGGTTTACAGGAATCTTCTGGAAGCTGCTGGGTCAGCTAGCCTGATAAAGAGCTCAACAATGAACACAGACTAGGAACCTGCCTTAAATAAGACGGAAGGCGAAGACTGACACCCCAATGTTGTCATCTGAACCCCACATGTGTACACTGCCCACATGGACACACACACATGCACACACATAGTGTAAGAAATTTAAAAAAGCTTAATTAGGCATGGCCCCCTTAGGGTTGGTGTGGGGAGGATTGGGGAAGATCAGTCCCTTTTAAGGGCGGCAGGTGAGCGCTAGACAGTGGGGTGAGCAGAAAGAATGATCAGAGGGAGGAATGTTTTGTATGTCGTTCTTCTAGGAGTGGCTGGGCCCTCAAGGGTGGCAGCCCTCCCCTGTCTAAGCCACACCCCATCCGGGTCCCTCCCAGGTTTTGGTCCTGCCTACAGGCACCATCAACGTGGAATGTTCTAGCCTTGCCTCTGCTCCCAGGGGTGCGTTTTAAGCAGGCTCCAGAGACTGAGAGGAGCGGGGTGGGGACGGCCAGAAAGATGATGATGGCTACAAGTTCCATGCAGAGGGTTCACAGGGTAGAACTTTGTGGAGTAGGGGCGGGCAGTCTCAGGAGTCCTCAGACATGGGAAAATAAACCCACCCTCAAGTCTCGCGACACTTGCATTTCCAAATGCCACCGAGTCTCACAGCACGGCCACCAGAAAGCAGAAGCTTGTCATGTTTCAACAAATACACTTTCTTCTCCTGTATAATTTAAGGTATCATTTTATTCAGGTGACATTCAAATGTGTGAAAAACGGTTGCATATGCCATAGCTATTAATGAAATCATTACGTACAAATGGTTACGCTTTACCAAGTCATTCATTAGAAGTAAATTAATGAGGGGGACAGCATTAAAATATTTCGCAATCATTACCAGGTCCAGCCTAACCCACTTTTATAAATATTCATCAACAGAAACGTGCCTCAAGAACTCACCCAGTAAATTAAATTCTCGTCTTGAAGCGTTCTGCTTCTATTAATGGCATCGGCCCTGGTAGTTTCTTTGATTTGTTTTCTGGAACTTTGGGATATATTGTACAGAAATAATGACAAATTCTTGAGTAATCGCTGATAATTAGGCCAAACCTATTATTCCCATGGTATTTACATTTTGATTACTATTCCCCACCCCCCCAGAGGCAACTTCTTGAATCGATTCTAATGCAAGACAAAATAGTTATCTGTGCCTTCCGGGGCTGGAAGGAAACTCAAATTTACCTGCGGTTTGAATCTTTCATCAATGTCTTTGCTTAAAATACCGTCAAAGACGGGGAGCTCACTTCCGCTCACTGTAGCCCACTCTGCTCTCAGACCCCTTCGATTATCGTCTTGATCTTTGGGGTGAGCCCTGCACTCTCCTGCTTTTCACGTGAGTCTTGAGCCCTGTGTGCCCAGGGTGGACGTGGAACATGTTTCACAGCATGGAAAAGTGTCCCGTGGCTATTCATGAACTCTTGTCTCCCCCAAGGCTTTCGCTCTCCAGTTTGAGCATTTCTGGAGCATTTCGACACGCCCTCCTGGAAAGTGAAATTCCCATCTCTCCACTTTCTCTCCTGCGGAGAACGCCTTTCCTTTAAAACCCCGCACGATCTGGTCTCTCCCCAGCTTTCCCTCCTTGTTTTCACCATCTGCAGGGGTAGTGCCCTTGCATAGACTGTGGATTAACGCTGAGTGTGTACATCAGCCTTTCTTCAAAAATTTCTTTCAAAAAAAATTATTTATTTATTTATTTGTGAGCAGAGCATGGGGGAGGGGAGAGTGAACAAGCCAGGGCCTCTTGCCATTGCATACAAGCTCCAGATGCATATGCCACTTTGTGCATCTGGCTTTACATGCTCACCTGGGATGTGAACCAAGGTCAGCAGGCTTCCTTAGCAAGTGAGATGAATTTCATGCCACTGGAAATGTGGAGCAATAAAAATAATGCTCTCGGGGGCTGGACAGATGGCTCAGTGGTTAAGGCACTTGCCTGCAAAACCTAAGGACTCAGGTTCAGTTCCCCATAAAGCCAGATGCACAAGATGGTGGCCACGTGCATCTGGAGTTGGTTTGCAGTGGCAGGAGGCCCTGGCACACCCATTCTCTCTGTCCCCTTCTTTTCTGTCTCTCAAATAAATAAAATATTAAAACAAAAACCAAAAAGTCTTGCTCTTGGGGGTTGAGGAGATGGTACAGTTGCTAATGTCTCCTGCTTGCAAAGCCTGCCATTCTAGGTTTGCTTCCCCGATACCCATGTGAAACCAGATGCACAAGGTGGTGCATGCATCTGGAGTTCCTTCGCGGTGGCAAGAGGCTCTGGCATGCCCATTCATTCATTCGATAGTGCTCTCTCTTTCTCTCTCATAAATTAAAAGGTTTTTTTTAAAATTTCTTTGTTCATTTTTATTTATTTAGTTGAAAGTGACAGAGATAGAGGAAGATAGAGAGAGAGAGGGAGAGAGGGAGAGAGAATGGACGCGCCAAGGGCCTCCAGCCACTGCATATTTCCAGTGCTGAAAGCATCCATTTGTGAAATGCAAACATTTAAGCTGAGCGGCTACGACCTTGGTTTGTCACTGAAACATTTTGTAGATGGAGATTTGCAATGAGGAATGTGATTTTTGACATATTTTAAAGCCACTGGTAGAACCAAAGTGTGCCGACAGTGAGGGCCTCTCTCCACCCCTGAGAAAGCTTGCTAATATGCACATGCCACGTTCAGAATTTCCTGACTCCCGAGCCTTCCTTGCCTTATTCTGGTCTCTGAATTTCACACTGCAGTTTGGGTCCAAGGGGAAGCATGAGCCACTCTGGGCCAGTTCCTTCCCTCGCGGTGTCTTGCGGTTGCATGAGCTCTTCCCGGGGAGACACAGACAGCTGCCTTGGCCCAGATAGGGGCAGATGACAGAACAGACTCCAACTTGGTGAACCAATGGGTTTGTTGGGGTCACTCACAGAGCAAGGGTGAGGGATTATTAGCAGGAGCAACAGATGACTCCGAGGCAGCTGCCTCACTGAAAAGCCCAGCCCGGTATCGGGGAGGGCCTCTCAGGAGCTGCACCCCTGGCTCTCGCAGCTGGGCTGGGAGGAGAGTCCCTCCTCCTGGACAGTTCTTACTCCTTATGCGATCTGGGGAAGGCCTTATGAATCTTGTTTCAGCAGTGCCCTGTCACTGTGAGGGGCTTACCCTGTAGCCCTTGGAATGCTTCCTGAGTCTCATGAATCTCTTTTTTCTCTCCCAGAAGGGATTTCATTTTTATTTTTCTTTTTTCCTGAGGTAGGATCTCCCTCTAGCCCAGGCTGACCTGGACCTCACTATGTAGTCTCAGACTGGCCTCGAACTCAAAGTGCTCCTCTTACCTCTGCCTCCCGAGTTCTGGGATTAAAGGTGTGCGCCACCACACCTGGCTCATAGGGAATATTTTAATTTTTTTTTCTCATGTGTTAACTGAGGCTTGTAGTAGCACCCATATCATTGAGGAGACGCAAGCTCTAACGATGACTCAGCAGTTAATGTGCCCAAGAGAGACCGCCCGCCTGGCCCCCACCCCATCACGGATTGAGGCAGGAGCTCGTCTGTCTTTGGCCTTGGCCTGGCTTTTGGCCCCAGATGATGCTGTCACCTGTCACTCCCTGATAACTAGAAGTTGTTGTGGCAGGGCCACACCTTCTCTTGGCACGTACTCCCAATGTCCAGGGCCCAGCCCAAAGATGGGCAGTGCAGACCCTGTGTCCCTGTCTCTGCACCTCAAAGGCAGGCACGTTCGCTGTCAGAGGGCCGGCCCCATTTCCACCTGCCCTCCCAAGCAGGCGTCCCAGAGAGGACTCAGTCTGCCCAACCCTGCCACTCTCTTACTGCCCAGCCCGAGATCATTCCGCCCCACCCACACCTTTACCCTCCAGAGGCTTCTGAGAGGAAAGGAAAAGAGTCCAGAGCTATATGGTCAGGAGTGTCCTGCACAGGCCTAGGCGTATTTGCATGTTTAGAAGGATGTCACGTAGACGTGAGACGTATCAGCACTCCTGTGTCACCCTGCAGAAATAAACTCAGGAAACGGGTCTGGGCTAATGCTCGCATGATGACCCAGCCTGTTTATTCTTGACCCTCCACTGCTCCGGATCTTGGCTTGCTGAGCTCTAAATGGAAGAGCGCGATGAGGTAAGCCTGCGAGCTCTGCCAGGTTCAAGATCCATTTAAACGAAAATAAGTTCACTGTGGTTCCAGATGCTCCTTCTGGACCAGAAGTTGAGCGGTAAGTGCTTTATCCACTGAGACGTCGCCTCTCTTCCTCATCCATCTTTTAAAATGGACACACGCAGGTCATTATTCATGTGCGTGTTCCACGTGAAATGTGTTTCTTGCTATCTGAGGCCAGTGATATGTAGGAAGTTCTGGTCTGGCTCTAAGCCTCCGTCCACAGTGGTCAGCTTGGAGCTTTCCAGCCTTTAGCTAGAGACACAGGGCCTGGAGTACTTTACATTTTTTAATGTATTTATTAATTTGAGAGAGAGAGAGAGAGAGAGAGAGAGAGAGAGAGAGAATATGAATGGGTGAGCCAGGGCCTTTAGCCACTGCAAATGAACTCTGGATGCACGCACTGCCTTGTGCTTTATGTGGGTACTGGGGAATCAAATCTGGGTCCTTAGGCTTTGCAGGCAAGCACCTTAACCACTGAGCCATCTCTCCAGCCTCTGGAATACTTTTTCACCTCAGTTGTCTAGAGAGCCCATAGGGGCTGGAACAATTCCTTCCTGCTTACTACCTGTAGTGGTTTGAATGTAAAATACCCCCTTTGGTCTCGTGCGTTTGTGATAAAGCCTCATTCTCACTCTGCAGCTGGTGGGGCCTTGGAGAAGCGCAGCCTTTCCTGGAGGAGGTGAGTCACTGGGGGTGGACCCGAGGTTCATTAGCCGAGCTCCGGGCCCAGTACGTAGATTGCTGCCACCCTGATACATGGCAAGACGTGAGCCAGCTTCCTGCTCATGCATGCTTTCCCCACCACGATGAAGCTTTCCCTTGAGATTATAAACTGAAGTCAACTCCGCCCTCCCACAGTGGCTTTTGGCTCAGGTGTTTTCTCCCAGCAATGAGAAGTTAACTTCAGAGCCGGGCGTGGTGGCACACTCCTTGAATCCCAGCACTCGGGAGGCAGAGATAGAGGATGGCTGTGAGTTTGAGGTCACCCAGAGACTACATAGTGAATTCCAGGTCAGCCTGTTCCTTATGTCTACCAAGCCCCGTGCCTGGAACACAGCAGGCATTCAACAAACACTTATAGAATTTGAACCCTGAAGGGCGGGGTATCGTGATCTTTGCATAGGAGGAAACTGAGGTTCATGTAGGTCTCCCAGTGATTTGCCCGAGACCCCAGCCAGGTGACTCTGGGAGCCTGGTGCAGGAAGGCCATAATGATCTGGACTCTTGTGTGGGTCCTGGACTCCTTAGCTGTCCCTGGCCCTCTCAGTTTCCTGCCCATACTTCCTTTCTGTCTGTTTCTTAGCTACAGGCTCCCGGGGCCTTTGGTTTTATAATGTTTCTTCTCACCCTGTAGTTGGCTGAGCGCGGTGCACAGGGTAGCTGGGGGAGGCACAACTCAGATGGTGACAGCGACAATATTAGGAGTGAAAAAGATCAATTAAGCCCATCGAGCTGATCTGTGAGGCTGATTAAATTAGGAGCCTCCCTGGGGGCAGATTCTCTCTCAGGTTGACAGGGCAGCTGCTGGCTGCCAAGATGGGGGGACGGGGGGGGGGGCGGCGGTAGTGGTACTCATCAGCCCTCAGAGAGCACTGGGGCCACTTCACTGGGCTGCATGCTCAGAGAGGAATAGAGGAGAGAACGTGTGGGCAGAGCAGGCTCACCACTGGGCCACACCTTGATGCTTCTCCTGGGATTTCTGGAGAGCCTACAGCGGAGGCAGGGGATTGCCTGGCTTAGAATAAGACCCTGGACTTCCAAGAGCAGCCCAGTGGCCTCTGCAAGGTCACTTAGCCTAGGGGGTAAGTGGTGGGACAGAAATGAGAATCCAGAATTTCCTGGCTCCCTCTGTGAAGTCCTTTTCCTGCTCTGTCCCTAACTTCCGGCTTCAGCATCCTGGTTGATCTTTCTCTACTTTTCCAGGCTCCGAGGCCCCAGTTCCCCTGGACTGGGTATAATCAGATTATCTCTCTAGTAACCCGACCCCTCTGCCGGACCTCAGGACTCCTGTTCAGGGACAGTCCCTGGGCAGCTTGGCCAGAATATCCCCTTCTATTGTAGCATCCATCCTCTGGGTGGGGGCTGGGGAGCAGATTTGGATAAAGCTCTTATGTGCATAGGGACAGTGGATGGGGGTGGCTCAGCACAAGGGCTAGGGTCAGGAGTCCTTGAATTTGTTGAGAATTTGCTGCTGAATGGAAGTGGAGCCTGCGTAGGGGTGGTGTTTGGTGTTACAGATGTCCAGAGAGGGCACTGAGACATAGGTAGCAGGGGGCTGGGTGGAGGGTGGGGTCTTCCCAGCAGTGGTGGTCTTAGGACTGGCTGAGGAAGACAGAATCCAGTAGGGAAGACTTTCTTTCAAGGAGCCCCAGGGCTCCCTTTAGTACTTGGCCAGAGGTGGGGCTGGAGAAAAACACCCAAGCCTTTAACAAGGCCTGGTTTCTTCTACCTGTCCCTTCCTTCTTCAGCACAAATCAATGCCAAATTCTGAATCAAATTAGAAACATACTCCCAAGTCAAAAGAGGCTCGGAGCTGTGTGGCCAGAAGTGGTAAGAGCAGGAGTCTCACCCAAGTTTGTGGGGACGGGGGATTTGGGAGTCTAGGATCTTTCCTGGGTTGATTGCCCAAACCTCAAGAGCTTTAGAAGTTTAGGGAGCAGATCCAGGGAGACTCATAGGTCGCAAGAGGTGGGATAGTCTGATGAGGGTTAAGAGCACAGGTTGGAAAATCAGATGGGATTCCCCCCCCACCCCCCGGCAATGGGCTTTGCTGAGTCAAGTTAATCTGCCTCCTTATGGTTTACTTTCTTCCTCTGTGAAAATGGCATAATATGGGGCTGAAGCAATTGCTCAGTGGTTAAGGTGTTTGCCTGCAAAGCCTCATCATTTCAATCCTGTTCCCTCGTACCCGCATAAAGCCAGATGCACAAAGTAGCGCATGCGTCTGGAGTTCATTTGTGATGGCTAGATGCCCTGGCACACCCATTCTCTCTTTCTCTCTCTCTGTTTGCAAATAAAATAAATAAAATATTTTTAAAATTGGAATAATATGAGTTCCTGTCTTTTGGAGTTGTTGTGAGGATGAAATCAATGCAGTGTCAAGCACTGTGGTGTGCGACGGACTCCCCATATAGGACAGGAGTCCAGATGTAGGGGAATCAGGAGCCTGAATGTAGGGAGTCAGAAGCCTGGATGTAAGGGGTCAGGCCCTGCAAGGGAAGGTCACAGAAGACCCCTGAGTGTCCTCAGATGCTCCTCTTATGTTGTTAATTCCTGGGCTGGCAGGATCTTCCCATGCCTGACAGCAAAATGTACCTTACTGTCCAGTTTTGCACCCTATTCCTGAGCCGTTCCATTGAACGGTCTCAGAAACTGAGCTCGGACACTGCCTGCGAATCTGCTCTGAGATGAGTCAGTGCTGGGACCCTGCCCAGGACCCAGACTCCTGAATCCCGGTCCAGGCTCTGCTCACTGCCCTGAAATGGTGTCATTTCTTCCAGGCCAGACACCATCCTCATGTCAGGAACATTTCTCTATAATCTTATTTGCAATTGCTAATGAGAAGCAGGGCTAGTCTCCTTCTCTAAACCTGGTCCTCATCTTTAATTTGTTTCCAGAGGCTGGGGATGAGGCTTCTGCCGTCTCTGTGAAATATTAGCAATTATCTCTCCATTACTTCTCACTGGAAGACAACTCCTGGGTCTGGGGCTCTGGAAGCTTTGATCTGGTGTGAGCCTTGCTGAGAGGCACTTGGTCTCTGCTCTAAGAAGACCGTGCTTCACGGCCAATGTTTCCATCCTCCCCTTCCACACCTCGCCTGCATCTCAGCTGCTCTTCCCCATGCAGGGGCTGCTGTGGCCCTGGATGCCTGGAGAAGTGGGGAGGGAAGGGGAGAACAGAGTCTCTATTACAGTGTCCATAAATACAACTCCATCCCTGCAGTGTGGATCACTGGCCTGGGGTCCTTCCCAGCTCTTCCCTCCACAAATCCAGTCATTCAGGGAGGGAGCCTTTGGGCACTGCCTTCAGAGCACATGTGGAAGCTAGCTGCCTCCCTCTCCCAATGCCCCCCTCCCTGGCCCAAGCCGACCTCCTCACCTGCCTGGATTGTTCCAGTTACATGATAAGTGGCCTCACTGCTTCTTTTCACCAAAGCCCACACAGAAGCCAGGGGGATGGTCTTAAAACTCCACTCTATTTTTTTAAAAATATTTTGTTTATTTATTTAAGAGAGAGAGAGAGAGAGAGAGAGAGAGAGAGAGAGAGAGAGAGAGAGAGAGAGAGAGAGGCAGATAGAAAGAAACAATAGGTGATAGGTGAGCCAGGGCCTCTAGCCACTGCAAACAAACTCCAGACACATGTGCCACCTTGTGAATTTGGCCTTATGTGTCCTAGGGGAATTGAATCTGGGTCCTTAGGCTTTATAGGCAAGTGCCTTTACCACTAAACTATCTATCCAGCCCAGAACTCAACTTTAATGTGATTATTTGTCCCTTTTACTATGCAGTTTAGCCTTCCTTCTGTGTGAAGTTTGAATCCTCAGAGCTGACCGATTGTAGATCAAAAATATTTGAGGGTCTGGAGAGATTGCCTAGCTGTTAAAGGTGCTTGTTTCCCAGCCTGGCGGTCTGGATTTAATTTCCCAGTACCCACATAGAACCAGATACACAAAGTGGTGTATGTGTCTGGCATTTATTTACAGTGACAGGAGGCCCTGGTACACCCATTCTCTCTCTTGTGACTCTTTCTCTCCACTTCTTTCTGTCTCAAATAAATAAGTAAAAATATTTTTTAAAGTTTATAAAAAGTTTATAAAAATATTTTTTAACCTGAACAGAACTTTTTCTCTTGTCACTGTCCCCTGAACAATATAGTATAACAGCCATTCACATAACACCTAAGTTGCCCTAAGCGTAATATTTAGTATGGATATGATATAAAGTACATAGACATATATATGTAGGTTATATGCAAATACTACAGTATTTTATATAGGCCTTGAGCATCTACAGGTTTTTGTATCCACAGAGGGTCCTGGAACCAGTCCCCACTGAGTATCAAAGGGCAAATACAGGGCTGGAAACATGGCTCAGTGGTTAAAGTGCTTGCTGGTAAAGCCTGATGGCCTGGGTTCAATTCCTCAGTACCCATTTGAAGCCAGATGCACAAAGTGATACATGTATCTGGAGTTCTTCTGTAGTGGTGAGAGGCTCTGGTATGCCCATACTCACACACTTTCTCTCTCTTAAATAAATATAAAAAGATAAATGTACCACTGCACAATTTTTACAGTACTGGGGGGGGGGATTGAACCCAGTGCCTCTTACATGTAATCAAGAGCTCCTCTCCACCTCTTGGGTCCAACCCCAGCTACTTTGCATTTCCCAAAGTGATTTTTTTGTTTATTTTTCTTTATTTATTTGAGATAGACAGAAAGACAGAGAGAAAGAGGGAGGGAGGGAGGGACGGAGGGAGAGAGAGAGAGAGAGAGAGAGAGAAAGAGAGAGAGAGAGAATGGGCACACCAGGGCCTCTAGCCACTGCAAACAAACTCCAGATGCATATACCACCTTGTGCATCTGGTCTACCTGGGTACTGGGGAATTGAGCTTCTAACCAGGGTTCTTAGACTTCACAGAGTGCTTAACCGCTAAACCATCTATCTCTCCAACCCCTAAGTGATTTTTTTTTGTGTTTCCTTCTAGGTGGTACAACACACATCCTTAACTTTACATAGTCAACTTATAGTTAATATTACTTCTTAAAATATAAACCTCTTGCAGGTGTTTTAGCATACAGAAGGTCCTGCATGCTATAGTTTTTGTGTTATAAAGGCCACAAGGTAATGTTATTTTTGCTTTGAAGAGTTTCAAAAAGTATTTTATTTTTATTTATGAGGGGGGGGGGAATGGGTGTGCCAGGGCCTCTAACCACTGCAAACAAATTCTAGATGCATGTGCCACCAGGTACAACTGGCTTATGTGGGTTCTGGGGAGTCACCTCTCCAGCCCCTGCTTTGAAGACGTTTATGAAAATTGAGGAAATTATGAAAGAAAATAAGCCTGTGATGTCATACATTAGCCAGGCAGTCGCCATTCTGATGCTGTCTTGTTTTTTGAGAGTCCAAACCTCCTCTTGGCTGTCAAGCCCAGAACTTTCTCCATCATCGCCTATAGCTCAGATCTTCAGCAGGCAGGTTCTCCATGTCTCCTTTTAAATGAAAACATCTTTATTTTGCCTTCCTAAGTAAAGAATATTTTCACTAGATTTAGAATTGTGTGCTGAGCTTTGTTTCTTTTTTCTTTTTCTTTAAAATTTTTTGTTCTTTCTTTCTTTCTTTCTTTCTTTCTTTCTTTCTTTCTTTCTTTGAGAGCGATAGACAGAGAGAGAAGGAGGGAGGGAGGGAGAGAGAGAGACAGAGAGATAGAGATAGAGAGAGATAGATAGATAGATAGATAGAGAGAGAGAGAGAGAGAGAGAGAGAGAGAGAATGGGCGCACCAAGGCCTCCAGCCACTGCAAATGAACTCCAGATGCATGCGCCCCCTTGTGCATCTGACTTACATGGGTCCTGGGGAATCCAACTTTGAACTGGTGTTGTTAGGCTTCACAGGCAAGCGCTTAACTGCTAAACCATCTCTCCAGCCGCTTTATTTTTTATTTTCCTTCAGTCCTTTAAATGATGTTACCTGTTTTCTCTGGCCTCCATTGATTCTAAGAAGTATGAAATATATGGCTATCGGAATCTTTGTCCCTGTGTACAATGTGTCTCTTTCTCCCTACCTCTAGCTGCTTCAAGATCTTCTCTTTATTTTTATGTTTTTACAAAGTGGATTTTTCTAGCTGGGTGTGGTGATATACATATGTAATCCCAGCCCTCTGGTGTTGGAGGCAGGAGGATCAGGAGTTCAAGGCAGCCTTGGGTACCTTGGCTGGGAGACATGAGACTATGTCTCAAAACAAACCAAAACCGATTTTTCTTTTGCAATTCTTTATTTTTTTAAAAAAATTATTTATTTGAGAAAGAAGGAGAGAGAGAGAGAGAGAGAGGGAGAGAGAGAGAGAGAGAATGGTACTCCAGGGCCTCTAGCCACTGCAAATGAACTCCAGACGCATGTACCACCTTGTACATCTGGCTTTATGTGGGTCCTGGGGAATTGAACTTCTGTGCTTAGGTTTTGCAGGCAAGCACCTTAACCACTGAGCCATCTCTGCAGCCCTGCCACTATTTCTTTAAACCCTTTCTTTTTCTCTGCTCTTCTTTTCGCTTTCTTTTGGAACTCCTCTTGTATGTGTGTGTGGTCTGCGACAGTATCCTACAGAAGGAACAGTCTGTTCAGCTCTCTGACCTTCCTTTCCCTTCTCTTTTTTTCTTTTATATTAATAATTCCTGTTGATCTACTTAAGATATTGAACTATTCTCTGTCGTTTTCACTATGCTTTACACCTACACAATGTTGGGGTGAAGACGTTCAGATTTCTTAGTTCTAGAAATCTTTTGCCTCAAAGATCAAATCTTCATGACTCTTTAAGATGTTTATTTTGGGTTATATTCTGGATTCTGGAATTGCTCTTCTGCATGGATTCTAGAATTTGTCATTTTCCTCCAAAGAATCCTGCTGGCTTTGCTTTGGTGGGAAGTTCACTGATTTTGCTTGTAGTGGACAGCCTCTCAGATCACAGCTCAACACCTTCAGCCTCCATTATCAGCTGGTGCTAGACTTCTGTACACACAGGTTCAGGAGTGGCCAGAGACTTGGCCAGATTTGTTAGCCACATTAGGACCTTTTCTGTCCTTTCCTTTTGAAAATACTTTTTTTAAAAAGCATTTTTATTTGTTTCTTAGAAAGACAGAGGAAAAAAGAGAGAGAAAGTGTGAGCACACCTTAGCAGCACCTGCAAACAAATTCCAGACTTATGTTCCACTTTGTGTGGCTCATGGGTACTGGGGACTCGAATCCCAGGCCATGAGGCTTTACAAACAAGTGATTAGAAGCTTAAACACTGAGACATTTCTCCAGCTCTGTGTCTGTTCCTTTTCCAGGATATCCCTCTCACTTTCCAGTGCCCTGATTGCCCTTCATTCTGCCCCCTGGTGTTTCAAGCCACGAAGATAGTTTTCTATTAGAGTTTTAGCTGCCTTCTATCAGACCACAACGGCTCCCTGGAGAAAGTCACAGGAGTGGGGCACTTACGGCACGGCACGCTGCCCTTCTTCCAAGTGTTCGTGTGCCTCCAAAGTCTGTCCTGATTCCCAGATCTTCCAGCAGTCCTCTTTGTCTACTAGTTACCTTCAAAGGATACCACCACCAAGAACATATGAGAGTTTGGAAGTTCAGTTTCTGACTTGTGCATTTTTGGAGGACACATTTAAACCAGAGTAATGTAGCCGCAGTGGGAGGCACTGAGCCACCTGTTGCTGCAACGAGAGGCCCGGGGCTCATCCCCCTATGCTGTGACTTCTGATTTGTCACCATAGGCCTCCCTCAGGGACCAGCCGAGCTAGGAGGACCCCCACACCCTATCCCAGAAAGCACAGAATGTCCTCTTGAGGAGAAAGCGATGACAGTGTCCCACACTCTGTCTGTATAACCTCCAGGTCTGGGTCTGATGCCTGACCTCCCAGAAACTCACATGATGCAGTTATGTCTCAACTAACTGCCACTTAGCAGATCTGTATTTCTGGGCTGGAGAGATGGTTTAGCAGTTAAGGTATTTGCCTGCGAAGCCAAAGGACCCAGGTCTGATTCTCCAGGACCCACCATGTAAGCCAGATGCATAAGGTGGCATAGGTACTTGGAGTTCGTTTGTACCAGCTGAAGGCTTTGGCATGCCCATTCTCTCTTTCTCTCTCTATCTATCTGCCTCTTTCTCCCTTCCTCTTTCTCTCAAATAAATAAAATAATAATTTTTTAAAAAAATCTATATTTATTTTAATAACAGATGAGTGGTTTATTAAAAAGACATGTCCCCTTTCAATAGAATAGAATATAGGCATCAAAAATAATGATAGACTAGGAAGAGATGTTCAACCTGTGTTATGCAAAAAAGGCAAAATGGTTCAATAGCCTATGTTCTCATTTTTGTGAAAAATATAGCTCTGAATACATAATGTATAATGTACATAGGAAAACTTGTACAAAATGATAATCCTGTTTTACTGGTGACAGGATAAAGGACAGACAAAAAAAATCAAATATTAGTTTTTGCAATTATTTTATCTTATTTTATTTTTTTGGCTCCTCAAGGTAGGGTCTCACTCTAGCCCAGGCTGACCTGGAATTCACTATGTAGTCTCAGGGTGGCCTCAAACTCACGGAGATCCTCCTACCTCTGCCTCCCGAGTGCTGAGATTAAAGGCATGTGCCACCACACTTGGCAGAGAGGAAGAATGGGTGTGCCAGGCCCTCCAGCCACTGCAAACAAGTTCAAGACTCATGTGCTCCCTTGTGCATCTGACTTTATGTGGATACTGCAGAACTGAACTCTGGTTGTTAGGCCTGTTGTAAGGATCTTGCTTTGTGGCAAGATCCTTAACCATTAAGCCATCTCTCCAGCTCTTGGGGAAAAGTTTTAAAGATGAACACCAATTTTAAAAGAAAAGAAGCAAAGAGAAGAGAGTGTCCTGCAGAGCCAGGTTGTGCCCACACTGTTTGTGGCCCTGTGGTCTTTCCTGGAGAAGTCAGTGGCCAGGCAAGCTACCAATATTGGGAGCTAACACAAAGGCCACTCTGAGAGGACCCACACTGGAGACCTTTGTCCTGCATCGCTGACCTGGAGGTCTTCAGAAGAGCCAGGTCCTGCCCCTGGAGTGTCTGCCATGAATCCCAGCATTCCCTTCTCACCTTTTTAAATCTATCATGCTCTGTGCCTGTTCCAGAAGCTTCCTGAACATGCTGGTTGGTGATGCAAGATCTGGGGACCTTGAGATTATGTTCAAGGCTCTGTCCCTCCCCTATCTGGGAGTGTAATCTAGTGGGATAGGAGGATGCATGGGATGGTTGAGACATGTGAATACAGGCGGGCTCTGGATACAGACAGAAGGGTGGCCCTGGCCACCACCCAATCCCACCACTCCCCCACTGTATAGATGATGAAACACAGCCTGGAGTGGACAAGGACTGGCAGAGTCACATCACAAGTCAGGGACTGGGACCTGGGGCAATGACAGTGCGGTGGATGAGTGTGGAATGTCCCCCATAGGCTCATGTATTTTGACTTCTTGGTCACCAGCTGGTGGAAACTTGAGAAAGTTGTGGGGGACTGGAGAGATGGCTCAGCAGTTAAAGTGCTTGCCTGCAAAGCCAAAAGAACCAGGTTTGATTCCCCAGGACTCACGTAAGCCAGATGCATAAAGTGGCACATGTGTCTGGAGTTCGTTTGCAGCAGCTGAAGGCTCTGATGTGCCCATTCTCTCTCTCTCTCTCTCTACCTGCCTCTTTTCTCTCTCTCTCTCTCAAATAAAATAAATAAATAAAATAAATGTTTTAAATATATATTTAAAAAAGGGAGGGCAGGAGATATGGCTTAGCAGTTAAGGCATTTGCCTGCAAAGCCAAAGGACCCAGGTTTGATTCTCCAGGACCCACGTAAACCAGATGCACAAGGGGGCACATGTGTCTGGAGTTCGTCTGCAGTGGGTGGGGACACTGGCACACCCATTCTCTCTCTCTCTCTCTCTCAAATAAATAAAACGTAAAAAACATTTACAAAAGGATAAAGTTGTGGGGCTTTTGGGAAGTGGAGCCTTGTTGGAGGAGGTGTGTCACTAGAGGCTCACTCAGACGTCCTTCCCTGCTGCTGTGACGAAACATGATGCTCAGTTGGCTGCCATGCGTTCCCCACCACGATGAACTTTCCCTTCAGGACTTTAAACTGAAATCAGCTTGTGGTTGGATGCTGTGTTCCAGCAACGAGGAGGTAATTGCAACACCCAGACTAGATATTTTTTTTTTAAACATATACACTTGAACTTCAGCAATCAATTCTGGGTTGACAACAGAAACACTCAGCCTCATTTCAGAACCCACATTTCCGTTCCAAGAACAACGCTGGAATTCAGGGCATAGACTTCTCTGCACAGGTCACGAGCTGCCCATGCTGAAAGGGAGGCTTCAACCTGGGCTGGTCTCACCCTTCCTCAACACTCTGCCTGGCCACCTCACTTCCCCAGCTACTGACATCTGGCAGGTCTGAGACCAGTGGGCATACTTAGATACACAGGGGCCAAATGCCTCCTTTTATATATATGCCCCTGAGTTAACAGTGATATTCACATTTTAAAGGGTTATAAAAAAACACAAAACCCAAAGATTATGGACCAGACACCTAGTGGCTGGCAGAGTCTAACATATTTACTTTCTGGCTCTTCACAGAAAGAGTCTGTGTCCTCTAGAGGTCCTGGAGGGAGGAGCCTAAATCTGATTATCACCCTGCAGTGTGGTGGGCTGTTTAGCATCACAGTGGTGAGAGCTGCAAGCGCTGGCCTGGTCAGGGGAGGGCGAATTTGAAATGACCCACCAAAGGGCCTCCACTGCATAGGCCAGGGCTACAAAAGACATGATACACTCTTTCGTAGTTGTTGTTAGGTGGGGTGTCCGGGTGTGTGTGATCTGTATCCAGAAAAAAAGAAAAATGCAATGATTGGATTGGAGTGACTGGATTTCTGGAGTGAGGGCCTGTCTCTCTCAGGATGGATGTTTAGCATTCCCTGTGTGTGGTCTGAGATGAATTCACCACCTGATTCCTTTGTGGGCCAGAACTTCAGGCACCTAGCTCTGAGTGCCAGGTTCTGTGTGGGTCACAGTCAGCCAAACCTAATGAAGAGAGGTGTGTCAGTTGGGGGAAAGAGGGACAGGGGGGCAGGCAATGCAGGAGGTGACACAAGAGCTGTGCCCTGAAAAACGGAGGCTTTGCCAGCCACCCGGAGGGGACGCGGAGCAGGCGGTGCTGGTGAGGAGCTGGAGAAGGAGTGGCAGCCGGCAACCTGGCAGCGGGCATGTGGGCTCAGGGCAGTAGGTGTCAGCAGAGGCGAGGCTTTGGGGTCGGCCGGGCCCGCCCCTCGGCCCGAGCGGCCATTGTCTGAGCCCGGCGCCGCCTTGGCAGCAGAAGGTGACATCTGGTGACTAATGGCCGCGGCTGCGCTCCGCGCTCCTCCCTCCTGCAGCGCCCGGGGCGCAGCTGCCGCACCGCCAGCTCCATCCATCCCCTCCTCTCTGCCCGGCGGGCGGGCGGCGAGGGGACCGCGGGACGAATGCCCGGGGTCCTCCAATCCTGCCTCCAGGCCCCCGTTAGCGCGCAAGCGCATCCTCCTGTGCGCCCCCACCTCCGCGCGCCCCTGCAGACAATGCGACCCTCCAGGGGTGTCTCTAGAAACAGCCGAGCTTACCTCCGCCGAGGGGAGCCCACATGGCACGTGCATTAACACGCAGGTGCACGAACCTAGGGTCACGGGTGTTGTCACGTATTAGACACCTGGGCTCCTTGGAGAGAGGCGCGCAGATGCACCGGGGACGGCCATGCTTGCGCACAGACTGTACCCATGACACATCTCCGCGTGCGTTCACACAGGCATATGCATCATCTGTGGGCTGCTCACACACTCAAAATAGGAGCCCTCTGGGGCATGTCCACACACACACTCACGGCAGGCACAGCAGGCACGTTGTCCAAGGGAGGCGACTTATGACCCAATTCAGATCCTAGACACCATCTAGCCTAAACAAACCTCTCGGGCATGCTAACGTCACGGATTAATTAATTACACTGAAGAAACATTTTAAAACTTAAGAGATTTTTACATAAAGACGCACAGATGCACTCTGGATGTCAGCTTCTCTTGAAAGACTGGAAGCCTTGGCAATAGGAAGCCAACGTGAAGATGGATATTATGGGCTGGGGCTGGATTTAAAGTTTTTCCTAACCCCATCCAGCTGCCCACTTCCCACTCTGCTTATCCATATCTCCTCCCCTGTGAACATCTGGGCTGCCAGCCCACTAAGTGGTTGGACTTCTAGAAGAGCTCTTGGCAGCTAGCCAGCAGCTAGAGCCCTAGCCAAGGCCCCGCCCTTGGAGCTGACAGGACCGTGGGTCATCTCAGTAGCTCTAATCTTAGACCCACAGCAAGTAGACACTTTCCTCAGTGTGGTATGGGGAGAGGGTGCTCCCAGCTATGTGCCATCCACAGAGTCCTTTCTTCATGAAAGGCCATATGGTCCTGCTGATGGCTCTAGGGGGACAGCATGTCACCTCTCATCCTGAGCTCAGAACCCCCTGTGCATTGCTCGAAGGTTGTACTGAACCCCACTGGTCACTTTCCTCTGTTCACACACCACCGAGGCCAGTGCTGCTCAAGCCTCATTGTGCGCACGGGTTGTGACGGCATCCTTCCCCAGTGCAGACTAGATTCGGCAGCTCTGGGCAGGGGCCTGGGTCTCAGTGTTTCTAGCAAGCTCTCTAGTGATGTCCATGCTGCTGGTCCTGCCTCAGAATTTGGATGGTGGGAACTTGGACAGTGAAACTGTTGAGGGCAGCTGCTAGGGTTCTGCTCATCTTGGTGTCCCAGTTATCTGGCAAATGGGGAACCAAATTCACTGTCTGCCGGGATGACGGATGAGAAAGTGAATGGATGAATGGGCCGGTGAATGAATGAAAGGTATCATATCTGGATGAGGAATTTTCCAGAAGAATTGATGTCTGTGTTGAGTCCTTAGGGATGGCAAAAAGATAGCCAGGAAGAGAGGGCAGAGGTGGGCTGGGTACTCCAGGTAAAGCTCAGAGCTGTATGAAGGCTTGGGGAAGTATGGGAAGAGATGCTAATAGGGTTTGAATATGAAATGCCTCCCACAGGCTCATGTGTCAGGAGTGTGGCTGCCAGCTGGTTGGCACTTGGGAAGTGATTGGTGCTTAAGGGCCTTTCTGGATTCAGAGTTTGATGGCATCATTGGGAGGTGGTGAAGGGTAGGAGGAAGAGTCTCGCTGGAGGAAGTAGGTCATCTGAGGTAGGTCCTTGGGGGCTGTATCTTGCCCTGGCCCCTTCTTGCTATCCTCCTCTCTGTTTCCCGTCTTCCATGATGTGAACTGCTTTGCTCCACCACACACACCCTCCCCACCACGACAGACCGACACCTCTCAACCCTGTGCTGAGATAAATAATTCTTCTTTTTTTTTACAATTTTTTTTGTTCATTTTTATTTATTTATTTGAGAGCAACAGACAAAGAGAGAAAGAGGCAGTTAGAGAGAGAGAGAGAGAGAGAGAGAGAGAGAGAGAGAGAGAATGGGTGGGCCAGGGCTTCCAGCCACTGCAAATGAACTCCAGATGCGTGTGCCCCCTTGTGCATCTGGCTAACGTGGGTCCTGGGGAACCGAGCCTTGAACCGGGGTCCTTAAGCTTCACAGGCAAGCGCTTAACCGCTAAGCCGTCTCTCCAGCCCAAATAATTCCTTCTTTCTAAGTTAATTCTGTCAGGTTTGGAGTCACAGCTACACAAAAGCAGTGCTAAGGAAGTCTTGAAGTTCAAGAGGGTGGCCGCGGGGGGCGGGAGCACCTCCACTGGTCAGCCGTAGATGATGTTCTGATGTCTGATTTAACCTGCGGCCTCTGAGAGCAACTCCATCCACACTGTGGGTCACTCCTGCAGCAGGACGCGGAAGAGGTAGCGAGGGGATGCAAGATGGAGCTGTCAGTCACCACCGTGAGTTCAACCCAAGGCAGTAAGGGTGCAAGTGAGGGCCCAGCTCAGAGAATTGCTGAGGACACAGAACACTCAGGATCTGGTTGAATGGAAGAGAGGGCGAAAGCGAGCCCTCCTCCTTTGCTGGGCGGAGGGCGGGCACCCGACACAGTGCTGTTGGGGGCTGGCGCATGGGAAGAGGAGGTGTTCGTTTGGGAACAAGAATGAGAAGTTTAATTTCAAAGCTGACTGGGGATGAAGCACTCGTGGGGCGTGTGCACCACCTGTGCCGGGGACTCCTGAGAGCGCAGGGCTGGGGATGATGGTACCGAGAGCCTCCACTGACAGATGTTCATGGAAGGTCTGGGAGGAAACAGGATCATCCAGGGAAATCTTCGAGTAAGCGGGGAAGAAAATCAAGGAGGGACCCTGGAGGAAAACCATTCATTTAAAGAGCAGGAATTAATGACAACCTGTTAGGAGATAAGATGGGAACTTGAAAACATTTATAGCAGCAATGAAAAAGATAAAAAAAAAAATCTAGGAATAAACATAAGAAGAAATGTGCAAAGTCTAAGTAGAGAAAGGCTTAAAAATGCTTCCAAGAGACGAAAAAGCATTTGGATAACATTCTTGGACGGGAAGGCGAACGTCATAAAATTGTCCATCTTCCCTCAGATCATTCAGAATTTAAGAAGCGTCTCAATCCAAACCAAGCCTTTACTGTTGCTGTTTAGACGAACCGATTTCTGATGTTCATATAGAAAAATAAGTAAGTATTGTGACAGTTCTCCATTGATGCCCCAAACCCCATTGCTACATTGCTACAGAGCCTCCTGCTCCAGATTTGCTTTGTAAGGTTGTCCATGCAGTGAGCATGCTTGCAGACAGACAGACAGACTGCTCTCCTCTGGCAGAGAGTAAGTTCGCATACTGCCCATCAGGATGAGGACCCGGCCTCCTGGGGTGGAAATGAGGCAGGTGTAAGGCCTTTCTATAAGACTTGAGTTCCCTCAACTCAAGGTTTTCCTTCTCTAACACAACCCACTGTGTGTGCAACTGTCACCTGGATGTCTTCACGTCAACTGGGACTCATGTGACCATCACGAATGCTGGGACTCTGGACATCGCTGTTGATATAAATAGTAAAGGCTTTTATCGCCAGCATCATCTGCCAACTCCCAGGTTCGAGGACGAGCTGGCTTGTTGGTTTGCAAGCAGAGCAAAAACCACACTCAGGGGCAATGGCTCCGATGGTCAAGGTGATGGCCATACAAGCACGAGGGCTTGCAAGAGCCTGAGACCAACTGGGTTCTATTCCTCAGCAGTCATGTGAACAGCTGGGTGTGGCCACGCATGCCTCTTCCCCCAGTCCTGTGGGACTGAGACTGGAGGATCACTGGGGCTCGTATAGACGGCAGCTCCAAGTTCAGTTGAGAAACTCTATCTCAAGGAGACACGTGGGTTGAGTGGTAGAAGACCACATGTATTATTTCATTTATTTGGGGGGACAGAAGGAGAAAGAATAGACTCTCCAGGGCCTCTAGCCACTGTAAATGAATTCCAAATGAATGTGCCACCTTGTACATTGGCACTACGTGGGTACTGGGAAATCAAACTTGGGTCCTTAGGTTTTGCAGGCAAACAGCTTAACTGCTGAACCTTCTCTCCAGCTCTGATATTCTTTTTAGACTTCTGCATGTACATGCATGGGACACATGCATTTGCAAGCACAGGTGCATGTACCCCCCCCCCCACATCACTCAGGCTCTTCACAGCCCTTGGCAGCAATAGCTAGAACAGAGCTGAAATAAGTGAGTAGTAACGAGGGGGAGTTGCCCAACCTATCAGATGTGAACTCTCACTATAACCATGGGATGCTGGGTGGCCCAGCAGCACACAATAAAATGCCAGAAATTATACATGAGCATTTAGCCTAAGGTAATACGGTATTTCCAACTGAGGCGAGAATGCGCTATTCAATAAATGAAGTCAGGGCATCTGGAGAACCATCTAGAAAAGAAAATAGTTGGAACCATATCTCAAACTTTATACTAGAACAAATTCCATGTGAAGCAAAGATGTGAACATAACAAGATGAAACCATCTGCACAGCAGAAACGGAGGGATTTCCAAACCCTCTGAATGACAGCAAGTTGCAAAGAATGACACACAACTCATAGAAGAAAAGACTGATGATGTCATCCTTTAAGACTTAGGCATGGCAAAACCGAGCTGGGCGTGGTGGCACATGCCTGTCATCCCAGTACTCAGGACTGGAGGCCAGAGGATTGGAAGTTTAAAGTCATCCTCAGGTACGGTGAGTTTGAAGCCCAGCTTGGGCTACATGAGACTGTCTCAAACAAACAAGCAAGCAAGCAAAAACTTATGCATGAGAAAACTGAAAACACACGGATGTCAGGTATGGTGGTGCACGCCTTTAATATCAGCACTATGGAGGCTCAGGTGGGAGGATCCCTGTGAGTTCTAGGCCAGCGTCCACTACAATGAATTCCAAGTCAATCTAGGCTACAGTGAAATCCTACCTCGAGAGGAAAAATAAATAAAGAAGTAAAAGAAAACGTGATGTCAAAAGACAGTCTTGGGAAGTATTTGCAACTTACGTCATCAACAAAGGCACATTTCCTTGGCATTTAATTTCTATAAGTCAGTGCCCAACAGATCCGTATGAAAGAAAGATGGATATACCCGGGTGTGGTGGCGCATGCCTTTAATCCCACCCCTCAGGAGGCAGAGGTAGGAGGACTGCTGTGAGTTTGAGGCCAACCTGAGACTACATAGTGAATTCCAGGGCAGCCTGGGCTAGAGTGAGACCCTACCTCAAAAAACAACAACAACAGCAACAACAACAAAACCCCAGAAAACAAAACAACAAAAAAGATGGATACATGAAGTATTACCAAAAGCGAAGAAGAAATGACCCCTTTCCCCCAGTGAGAGAAATAGAAACTTACGTTTCACCAAGACATCATTTTCATCTCTATTTGGCCAGGATGAAGATGCTGCTAACACACTGTGGGGAAACAGAAGGCCATGCATTGCTGATGGTGGCAGAAACAGTTCCGTCCCCTCGGTGGGGGGTGGTGGGGGAAACCTGGCAGTATCCACTGACATCACAAGTGCTTTTGACCCAATAATTCCACTTGTAAGGACTCATCCCACACAGGAAGCACGATGCATTTGAGATTAATTATTATACTGTTTGTAATAGCAAAATGCAGACAGCAACTACAGTGGTTATCGAAAGAAGGTCATAAAAATAAACTAGGTGCATGCATACGGAGTTCTACCATCTGGGCAGGAGAAGGGAATGAGAAGTTTGTGGTGGGCTGATAGGGAAAGATTTCCAAAGCGTGTCGTTGTGAGGAAAGGAAGATGCCCTGTAAAATATAACATAAGGATGTGTTCTTGTGGAGAAATAAAGGGGCGTGTGTGTTTGTGTGTGTGTGTGTGTGTGTGTGTGTGTGTGTGAGAGAGAGAGAGAGAGAGAGAGAGAGAGAGAGAGAGAAGCAGATGGAGAGAGAAAGAGAATGGGCATTCCAGCTTGCTCATCTGGCTTTACTTGGGTACTGGGGGATCGAACCTGGGTCCTCAGGCTTTGTAGGCAAGTGTCTTCACCGCTGAGCCATTTCTCCAGCTCCTCACATCTTCTGAAAGTTAGAAATATACTATGGGCTACTCCCAAAGTAACAGGGCAGTGGTTAGAAAATAAGTTGGCCACCATGGAGACAGACCATATGCAGTTCTCTTAGAAAGAAAGCAGAGAGCCTGTTGACGGAGCTGGCTGAGGGCCACCTCGAGACGGAGGCAGGACCACAGTGTGGACCTGAAAAGACACGGAGCACTTACATGCTCCTGGGTGTGTTCATTAGATCAACAGGACGCTCGGGAAGGGTGGGCGAGGCTCTGCTGACTTAGTGTGTAAGTGTGCGATGCTAAGGAGGCAATGGAGTGTGCACATCTGAGGCCAGTCGACACTTTCAGAAAAGAAGGCAAGATAGCATGTCATCTACTCTCCCTCCTTTCTCTGCTCTTCCTTCTTTTCTCCCTCTCCTTCTTCCTCCTCCTCTTCTGTCTCTTCCCCTTCTCTCTTTGGTCATTCCTTTCTTCCTCTTCCTCCTCTCCTTCTCCCCCCTTTCTCCTCTGCACTCCTCTCCTCTCTTTCCTTTTCCTCTTTCACCCCCACCTTCCTCCATCCATCTCCATGTTCCTTACTTTCTTCTCCTTCCCCTCTTCATTATCGCCATCCATTTTGAAAGGGAGACACGCTGGGCATGCTTAGAGATGGCAAAAGAGTAAAGACTACTTACAAAAGGTGGCGGCTGGAGAAGAGAGATGAAGGCCACCAGGCAGGAGTGAGAAGCTGAGCCCCAGGGTGTGGGACTCAGTTCACCAAAATGAGGTCTGGGAGGAGATGAAGGCCATAGGAAGGGTTCTGGAATCTCCCACGGCCCCAGGCAGGAGTTAGAAGACTGGTGGGTGGCACAAATAGAATGTGAAGACCAGGCTTCTGAAGTTAGGTGGCACGAGACATAAGGAACAAAGGCTTCCAGACATGGTGGCCAATCACATGAGGAGCAAGCAGTGTCGTCCCACCCCAGGCCTGTAGTCTGTGAAGCAAGGAGACCAGCAGCCTTCCCCAGCCAGGAGGGGTGGGGGAGCAGCCAATGACACCTCCTCAAGGTGGCATCGCCAGGTCTGGCTATGACTCTAAGATCCCTGTTTTCTTCTGGGATGGCCATGGGGACAGGCTGAGGAGTGGGATTAGTCTTGTTCTGCCCCCTCCCCACCCCACAGCCTCCAGAGTGGACTATCCAAGCAGCAGTGGACCCAGATCCACCCACAGTGAAGGTAGACTGAACCTGCCTGCGGCACCTGCCTGCCACTGTGAACTGTGGGTGCTGCTCACCCGTGGCCGGGTGGGGAGGAACACGGATGCTCTGGCCACCAGGGCTTCTGCTTGCTGAATGGGGAGGGACTTGAGTTCACTTCAGCAGAGAAACAAGTCTGCTGCAAGAATCTGGTTTACCTCATGAATGACAAGGGCAGGAGGCCTCTGGAGGAATGGCCCCAGGAGGCCACGCTTGCCAAAATGAACTCTGTGAGTCACCCCTCCTGACAAACATCTGAAGAACTAAAACGTGCCCTGGTCTAAAGAGACTGCGAGATGATATATATGCCCCCGTCTCTAGGCCCATTAAAGACGCTGATAAGTCTTGTAGAGAGAAAGTTTATCAAATTAGCCAAGTACCTCCCTAAAATGTCTGTAGAGTAAGCTGGGGATAATGTGATTAAGGAGCAAGAGTTTGCAGGTCACCCTGGCCCTCGCCCTGTCATGATGGAGTGACTTTTCTCTGGGGGACAGAGTCCCTGAGGAGGTTTGTGATGAATGGTTAAAGGGATAGACCACCTGGCCTGGGGTCCTGAGGTTTTTTATGTGCAGCCTGAAGGATCTCAGCATGTGTAGAACCTCTGTAAGTCTCCGTTCCCTGTCTCTACCCGGGATACTCATAGCAATACCTCTGGAGTGTGGTAAAGATTGAAGGAGCTAACGAGGTCTGCAAATGGTCTGGTTCATAGTAAGTGCTGAGACCATGGAATGGTTATCATTGTGTAATGGATTAGACATGCTCTCTGTCATGAACTTCACAGTCCCCTGGGCAGTTCCTAGCTCTGGACAACCATCACTTCTTGGGGCCCGAGGACATAGAGAAGAGGCTGGTGTCATATCTCAGCTTCCACAGTTCTCAGGCTATGGGGACAGACAGACATCCCTGTGACAGCACACCAGAACACCAACCCCATCGTCAATCCTGGAGTGAAGGTGCTTGCTGGCTTTGGACATCCCAGGTGCTTGGTGTAGCGAGGGAACAGGATGGGAGGTGATGGTGTGGAGGGGTCCAGGAGAGCCAGCAGATGGCTGCTAAGGCTTAGGCTTGGAAACTGTGCAACATCTACGGTATTCTGTCAAGCAAGCTAAGTTCCAAAACCAGTCTCAACTTAAAGGAAGTGGGAAAATCATGGACAGTTTTACAGGTAACCTACCACAGCATCCAGTCTTTTTTTTTTTTTTTTTGTTGTTTTCCAGGTAGGGTTTCACTCTGGCCCAGGCTGACCTGGAATTCACTATGGAGTCTCAGGGTGGCCTCGAACTCACGGCAATCCTCCTACCTCTGCCTCCGGAGTGCTGGGATTAAAGGCGTGCTCCACCACGCCCGGCCAGCATCCAGTCTTTGTATTCAATCCCTTCCTGCTTGAAAGATCTAGAATAGTGCCTGTTTCTCGTGGCAGGTACAGCGTCACACTACAGTTCAAAAGGCATTTCAGAGAGAGGAGGCAGACACAGTCATCTCCCCTCATCTGTGTTCTTATTTTCCAGTTTCAGTTATCTGTGGTTAGCTGTGGTCTAAAGATATCAGACGGTGGAAAATTCTAGAAATAAACAGTCCATGTTTTAAACCATGTGCTATTCTGGGTGGTAGCATGCTGAAATCTTATTGGCATTCTCTGGTTCTGCTGGGGCATGAGTCATTTCTCTGTTCAGTGTATCCACACACCATACACTACCCTCCGATCAGTAACTTCTTGTCTTCTCAGTTATCAGACCAAGTGTCGCAGGGTGGCTATGCCTATGTTCAAGTACAGTACAATGACATGTTTTTTGAAGGGGGAAAGCAGTATGCTCTCACAGCATAAAGAATGTTTTTGTATATGTGTATGTGTGTATGTGGTGTATGCACATGTGTATGCAGATGCATGCATCCCGGTGCACATGCCCGCAGAGGCCAGAGGAGAACTCCAGGTGTCCTCTTTTGGCTCATCTGCATGTTACCTTGAGATGGGGGTCTCTCCTTCAACCCAGAACTGCTGTCAGTGAGCTCCAGTTATTCTCTGGTCTCTCTCTGCCCCTGTACACTAGGGTTATAGAGTGCATGGACATAGCTAGCTTATTATATGGGTTCTAGAGAGTAGAATTTGGTGGTCTTCAGCCTGCGCAGCCCTCATGCTTAAGGGACAAGCCATCTCTCCAGCCTCTCGTGCAACTTGTGTTACAGCATATTTTAATTTATGCAACGAGAGCCAGAGAGGGAAAGTGGGTGTGCCCGACCTTTAGCCACTGCACATGAATTCCAGACACATGCATCACCTTGTGCATCTGGCCTTACGTGGTCATTGGGGAATCACACCCAGGCCATCAGGCTTTGTAAGCAAGCGCCTTAGCTGCTAAACCATCTGTGCTTATCATTTGTTATTATTGTTAACCTCTTTCTGTGCCTAATTCATAAATTAAACTTCATCACAAGCACGTATCTGTAGGAAAGAACATAGCACACTTAGTATTATGCAAAGTTTCAAGGATTCAAGGTGTCGGGGGAATCGGGGTCTCCCACAGATAAGGGTATAAGAGGGGACTCCCGTCTTGATATGTGGATTAACCATTGGGTTTAGCGCTGGGGGATTTGAGTTTGAGCCCTGGGGTACAACCTTGGATGGTCTCTGCACCTCAAAGTCTTGAGGTCTTCTCTCTCATTCGGGGTTGAACTCATGGGCTGTGAACAAATAAAGCAACAGTTTGTAAAAGAAGTTTGAATGAGTCAATGGCCATGGCCTGCATTTGTATAAAACCTCCCAACCAGGGGGCTAATGGAGTAGGGCCAAGGGGCATGGGCCTTGTATAGAAATGGGAAAGAGGTCTCTCCATTTCTCTATCCATTTATGTTCTCTGGAACATTTTGGGACTTAGAAGTCAAGAATGTACTGCCAGCCAACTCTTCCATTTGAGGCCCCCGTGGTGGACTTGAGCCAGAGTTTGGGAAAGGCCTAGAATTGCTGGAGCCAGAACAAACTTGAGGGCTGGCACCTCTCTTCCATTACTCCTATCTGTCCTCTTGGCTGTGGGTGTGGTGAGGCCCTGCTGGTCCTGGCCCAAGTCCTCTCTCCGGGCCTGTTGGGCACAGCTTCCTTCAGAACCGCTCTCTAGCTCCTTGTTACACCCCGGCTCAAGCTGGCCTGTGACTCACAGGGATCATGAATTTGTAAATAAATTCCTGCTGCATCAGCTCATGGAACCAGAGGGTAGGCTAGGGATGTGGCCAGGGCAGGCAGAAGGAGCCAGTCTGTGGATGCAGATGTCCCTCTTGTCCTCTCATCTCTGTAGGTGATGAAAACCTGAGATCCCGTGACGCTGCCGCTGCCGTGTCACACAAGGTCCTGCTTTGAGAGCCCACCCCTGCTAGAGGCAGACGTTCCGAGTCCAGGCTCTGCGCGCCCAGCAGGACGTAACCAAGCCAGCCAGTGCAGGCACTTCTGGAAGCCCGGGAATGTCTTCAGCCTTGCTGGGTTTTGCCATGGGGTTATGGGGAAATGAGAAAGGTCAGTGAAATCCCCAAATGAAACGAGAAGTCTTAGAAGGAAGTCCAGTTCCTCTGGATGGAAATACACAGGAGCCTGGTCACAGACTCCTTACATGCATCGAAGTGTGGAAACAGGAGATAGCAGTGCAGGGCTGCTTAGACGTCTTTAGAGACCCCTGTTGAGGGCTTTATGTCCATGAGCTGTGTGGCGCGTACTCTGCCTTGGTGTTTGGTTTTGTCTGTTTGTATTCAATGCCTGCCGGTGACTTTCCATTGCACGTGGAAGGGAGCCACGAAGAGGTTTCACATGTCAATAACAACTGCAGCCTTCCTTTGCTCTAGTCTCCTTATCGTTCACTGTGCTCCTTGCTATCTGCCTGTCCTCTGATCCCCAAGCTCGTTGCAACTGTGAGGACAGACTGGGCTGTCCACAGGTACACACAAGCTTTTTAGTTTGAGTGACTTTGCAACTTCTGTGTTTCGTTCCTGCACTACCTGATGTGGGGTGGCAGGCCTTCTCCCCATCAGGGTACCTGGAGGTTGCGTCTCCTTCGGACACATATGTGTTTCTCTCGATCTTACTCTCTCACGTGGGTTGGCTGATCTGTTCTCGATCCAGTGACCCGGACAGTCAGGTTTCTTCTCCTTTTGACATTGTTTTCTCCAAATATGGCATCCACGGTGGCCAAGGTGGGAAACTTATTAGGTCCAAGTTGACACCTGTCACCTGTGCTCACAATCTAATGGGTAGAATTAGTGGCATGACCAAATGCAGAGGCAAGGGCAGCTGAGCAGAGGAGGGGAGGGCATGGCATTTTGGTGGGCACTTATCACCTTTGCCGTCCTTGAGTGTATCTGGCTTTGGGTGACAAGAGATGGGAAGACATTCTAGATGCTTCAAGGCAGAAAAGAATTTACTAAAAGGACACTGTGGAGACCACAGCATCAGATGGGTTCAGCACTCAATCCTACCATAGACCAGCTGTGTGACCATGGGCAAAGTGTGTGCCAGGTAATCTCACGTGAGTGTCCTGGATGGCAGGAGAGCTGGGCTTTGAGGCTCCCCATGCCCAAGCCATGCTTCGGGATGCCTCTGATGTCACTGCTGTGCTCTGGGCACGGCCTCTGCCAGGAGCCACATCCACAGCTGCCCTCTATAGACTCCATGCGGCCAACGCACCAGGCAGCACCCCTGGGACCACTTGTCTCTTGGTGTTACTCCTCCTGACATGGTGTCTGGCTCAGCGTGCCTGGCCAAGGTGCCTAGCTGATAAAGCAAGTGTCCAGCATCTTATGCCCTGTGGGAGGAAGTGGACCCCAGCTTGTAAGGGGAGCCCCAACTGGAAGTCATGACGATTCGCTGTGTCACATTGGCCTTGGCACTTGCTGCTGCCTCTGGCTTCGGGAGTGTTCCCACGTGTCCCCAAAGCTGACTGCTTTTCTGCCTGAACACCGTCCCTGAGGTTCAAATCTCCCGAGGTCTCCACAGTGCGGCCCCCCACAGTGCTTACACCTGTCTCACTCGAGCATTCATTACCCATCTCATTTCTCTCTACCCTGTAAGTGCCCATCTCATTTCTCTCTACGCTGTAAATGCCTCAGCAGAGGCCATGGCATCAGACAGGGTGAGCTCCATTCCTATCACATACCAGCCAGTTGTGTGACCTTGGGCAGCTCTCTTGGCATTACGGTGCCTTCACGTTCCACTTCCGGTAGTGCTGTGTGCCCAAGTCCAGGAGATCAGGGTCAGGCTGGCACATCTGTCCTCTGCAGGTCAGGGTGGCATCTCTGCCTCTGTGATCTCACGAACTCCAAGCCCAACAGGGTCAAATGCCCCTTTCTTGCCTCCCAGCCTCCCCCTACGTTATAAGAGAAACACCATGGGCTCCAGCCTATAGCAAGGAGTGCAAAGTGTGTGTGTGTGTGTGTGTGTGTGTGTATACCAGGTGATCTCACATGCAAATCCTCTCCAGACCTAGCCTGTGTGTTTGGGGCTACATGGGCTGTTTCTCTCAAAGGTGAGTTTCTAAAGTATCCTACTCTGGTCTGGGTGTTGCTCGCACCAGGTTGGGAAGTCCTTCCTAACCTTACCCTTTGTCTCTATAGTTGAAATTTTAGCTCAGAGAGAAGGGACCCAGGCAGAGTGTGACCGAGGGTGACAGCGAGAGGTCAGTTAAGCCCCTTCAGAAAAGCTCCCTTTTCCCACTTGGAGGGGCTGGGTCGAGGGCAGATAGCAAGAACGAAGGCAGGGAGTGAGGACCACAGAAAGGAGCAGAACGTCTTCAGAGCAAGTCATAGACATCCTTTGGCTTCTCGGGCCCTGGGTGTGGTACAATGTGCAAGAAGGCTTGCGGTCCCTAGCACCACAGGTCCCCCGGAGGTCATGTGCAGAAGGCTATCTGGGAGTAGGAGAAAGTCCATTTTCTTTGGCCATATGGTTCTACCTTACTTTCCTTGGTGACAGAAATCTGCAAATTCAAGGACTCTTGTGACACTAACAGGACTGAGGTGTGCTCATAGCTTTCTTGTTGCAGTAACAGAATACCTGGTGTCCACAACTTTAAACAGGAAAGATTTATTTTTGCTCATGTTTTTAGTCTATCATGGTGGACAGCATGTGGTGGAGGTAGAGTTGTCCAACTCATGACAGCCAGCAATAAGAGAAGAACAGTAACAGGAAGGGGCCAGGCCAAGACCGAGTTCCTGAGGACACGTGTCCAGTGACCTACTTCCCCCAACCAGGTCCCACCTTCACGGATTCATCACTTTCCAAAAGTCTACTCAAATGTTTATTCATTTGTTCAAATGAATAAATCATTAGATTAAGCCAGACACTGAGAATGCCCATGATCTAATCACCTCTAGAGACACCCTTAGACGTATCCTGAGGGGTGCTTTACAAATCTCCTAGGTATTTCTCAATCCAGTCAAGTTGACCATTAAGGTTAACTATCATGAGAGGAGATGGTCTCATGGAGTGAGGCTGTGGGAGGCAGACAATGAGATCAGGCTAGAGATGAGTCATCCAAGGCATATGACAGCCCAGTACAACTTTGTGGTTCAGCTTGGGGGCTGGGGCTACAATTCCAGGAGCTCAAGAAAGAGCAAGAAAGCAAGCTCAGTCTGGGGACACAGTTTAGTCAGCAAAGTGCTGGTCTTGCAAGCATGAAGACCTGAGTCTAACCTTCAGGATAAACATAAAAATGCTGGGCACGGTGGCTTACACCTGTAATCCCAGTGCTAGAGAGATGGAGACAGGTTGACTGCCCCCCCCCACTGCCGCCCAGGCATCTGTTGCAGTCAGATTCGCATTGCTGGCAGTAAACCCAACCAAGAGCAGCTTTTGGGAGGATAGGGTTTATTCTGGCTCACAGACTCGAGGGGAAGCTCCATGATGGCAGGGGAAAACAATGGCATGAGCAGAGGGTAGACATCAACTCTTGGCCAACATCAGGTGGACAACAGCAGCAGGAGAGTGGGCCAAACATTGGCAAGGGGAAGCTGGCTATAATGCCCATAAGCCATGCCCCCAATAATACACTGTCTCCAAGAGGCTCCAACTACCAAGTTGCTACCAGCTGGTGACCTAGCATTCAGAACACCTGAGCTCATGGGGGACACCTGACTCAAACCGCCACTGCATCACTGGACAGCCAGTTGAGCCTAATTGGCAAGTTCCAGGCTAGAGAGACCCTGTCTCCAAAAAAGGGTGGACGATACATGAGGAATGACGCTCAAGATTGCCCTCTGGCCTCTGTGCGCACGCACACACACACACACACACACACATGCACAAAGAAAACTGCCCTGACCTTGAGCAAAGTCTGAGCAAGTCAGAGAATCTCAGGCAAGGTTGGGAAGGGTGTCATCAAGCAGGCACAGATGACCCCTTGGGAGAAGAGACACACCTCCTTGAGCTCCAAGGCTGGCTTGTGTATACCCTGCCTGCAGAGTCTCCTCATTAGGTCTGGTGGAGGTCTTTGGACCTTGGCATTACGTTGGTGTTTTGGAAGGAGATGGAGGTAGGTAGGTCATAAATGCTAGATGTGGGAAGGGATGGGCCGCCTTTGTATAGACAGCAAATGCTTTTGGCTCACGGATCTTGGCATCTCTGTTGTACTCCCCAGTGGCTGTCGTAGCTGGCAGGCTGCCAGGGACGATAGGCAAGCGAGTAAGATGGCCGGGTTCCAGTCAAACTAGGTATGCAGTGTGAACTGCGAGTTTCCTGTGTCAGGAAACATTTTCCCTGTCCTCAACCATTTGAAAACACAAAGCGTAGCCTTAGCTCTCAGACAGTCTGAAACCATTCCGTGGGCTAGATCTGGCCTGCAGGTGGTAGGTGGCTTGTGGGTTTTCAGCCGGGATGCTTTCCAAGGGTGGTGTAGCTTGACCTACCTCATGTTGGTGGAGATTGTCAGTCTCAGAGGTCAAGTGGGGTATATGGCTTTCTCCATTTTCAGTCCCCCCCCCCCATTACCAGCAGCAGCCTGCCTCTGAAGTCCTAGCTCATCGGGATGCTCAGTGGCTGTCTGGCTGGGATGCGGCAGAAACCCCAGGATGCCTGTGGGGTGGCAAATGTGCCCTCCCAGGGTGGCTGCGGTTGGGTCCTTGACTATAGCCCTAGCCCCTTCCCCAGCCTGATGGTGCAAAAGGCAGCCGGCGTCCATGCCTCTTTGACTTGGCAGGCTTCTCCATTCTTGGAAGCTGCATGGACCGCCAAACTTTCCTCACACGTCATGCGGACGATGGAGGTGCTTAGTGACCGTATCACGCCCCCCCCCAATCCCCCCATGCAGTCTCAACTACTGTTCATGCTGGGTTGCTCACTCAGCGGTCAGTGAAGCCAGAGTCCTCCAGCTAAATCTGAGGCATGGGTTCATGAGCCTTCAGACAGGACCAGACCCCAAATTCAAACCCATCCATGGGAAACCCAGAAGCATCTCTTTTTTTTTTTTTTAAAAAAAATATTTATTTATTAGAGAAAGAGAGGGAGAGGAAGAGTCAGAGAGAGAGAGTATATCAGGGCCTCTAGCCACTGCTAACAAACTCTAGACACGTGCGCCACCTTGTGCATCTGGTTTACGTAGGTCCTGGGGAATTGAATCTGGGTCCTTAGGCTTTGTATGCAAGTGCCTTCAACCACTGAGCCATCTCCCCAGCCCCACAGACGCATGCCTGAGTGGTCACAGTTTTGAAAGTCAAGTTTGTTTTTTTCCCTTGGAATGGATGAGCCTAATTGTATTATTAAACACTGAAAGATGTGTGGAGGTAAATTTCAGAATTAATCCCGACTCTATCCTCCACTAGCTGTGTGGTTTCAGACCCTTCACTCCCTGCGCTTGTCAGCACGAGTGATAGCTGTAGGTGCTGAAGCCTGGCCTTACGGTCAACAGAGCTGAATCGAAGCCCGCCTTTTCCACCTCGTAGCAGACGTTTGTGTTTGTGTTTGTGTGAGCATATGTTTTAAATTCTGTAGTGTCTCTGGTTTCCTAAGTGGCTGTGGAAACAGTGGCTCTCCGCAGGATTTGTCAGAACCCACAAGTATGTCATAGCGACATTGACATTGATTGCTTACCAGCACCAGGCATTTGCCAGCCTTTGTATCTCCACCCCCTCTGATCTTTACAGCAGACCGATAGCCTCACCTCCCTGTTTTATGGGTGAGAAAGGAAGTGGACGGGTAAAGCAACTTTACCGAAGTCATGAGGTGGCTGCTGAGTGGTGGGATCTGGAAATGGAGGCCCAGCAAAGGGTCTGCCCACAGAAGTGCTCGAAGTGACCACACGCTTCCTCCCCTGTAAAAGGAAGGCTTTAGGACTGATGAACAGAGAGGTCTAGATTGTTCAATTCCTCAGTCTTCCCACCCTGAAAACACACACACACACACACACACACACACACACACATATGCTTTCTTTATTTTAATTTCTAAATTTTATTTTCTGGCTGGAGTGATGGCTTATAGGTTAAGGAACTTGCCTGCAAAGCCTATGGACCAAGGTTCGATTCCCCAGTACCTACATAAGCCAGATGCACATGGTGGTGCATGTGTTTGGAGTTCGTTTGCAGTGGCTAGAGGCCCTGGCACACCCATTCTCTTTCTCTCCCTCTCTCTATCAAATAAGTAAATAAATAAAAACATATTGAAATTTTATTTTATATAACAGATTATACTCTTATCCCCTTGCCTCTGCTCCTGTTTCCCTGGAGGCCTTCCTCAGTGGGGTTATGATATTCACTGTGGGGTCATGAAGCCTCAGTCAGTCTCTGTGGGGTAGTAGATGGACCATGCCTCAGGATATTCCTCCCCTTCTGTGGCTCTTACAATCTTTCTGGCCCCTCTTTCATAATGTTCCCTGAGCCATGGCAGGCCTGTTGGCAGTGTGATTTAGTGTAGAGTTCTCTGCAGCCTCTGAGTTTCTGCTTTGATGGGTTTTGACTGACCACAGTGTCTGTCACCCTCACTCTGGAGCTGGTTGTCAGGCTAGCAGTGAGAGCAGTGTTCATGTCACTGCTTCCTCTGCAATTTCTCCTGGGCAGGTGAGGCAGAGGTGGCCCATTTCATGGTGGGCAGTCAGCCATCTTCTTGTCATATTGATGGAGCTTGGTTCTCCTCCATGTCCTCTGCCATTTCTTCCTTCCTCCTTTGGTTTCTTTCACATGGATCCTATTCTGCCATCTTAACTGGAAGCCCATGCATGCTTTCTGAATGCCCTGACCTGTGCAGTTGGAACTGGCTAAGTGATGGAAAGGCATTCTGAATGAAGGGTGGTGGGTGGGGCTTTAAGGAAGAAGTGGGGTGGGAACCAGGCCTTGAGACAGGGGCTGGGTTTCCACCAGATGAGAGAGTGAGATCACCTCAGGGAAACCTGCAGCTGTGAAGATGCTAAGGCCAGAGGCATCAGGCAACTAGGTCATGGGAAGGTTTCAGGAAGGGAACAACTCCAGAGAGGGTTAGTGGAGGAAGAGGCCAGACCCTAGAGAGGACTATAGGTGCAAATCACATGCAGTGAAACTGATGGACAATGGGGAGCCAATAAGGTTTTGGAGGAGGCATAACCTGAGTAGGTCTAGCAGAACATCACTGTGCAAGCAGCCAGGGAGGGATTGGATGATCAAGAGATGGCCTCAGGTACGGGGAGACCTGTTAGGACGTGGATACCAAACTGAAAGGAAGTGATGAGACCTGAATCCAAGGAGCAGAACTAGGCTTGGGCTCACTAAGAGGAGAGCCTGCTGTCTGATAAGCAGGGTCTACAGACGTGTTCCTGGACTGCACGTGGGTGAGTTAATTGGCTGTCCAGCAAGGCTGACTTATCTGGGCATTGGAGCCAGTTATTACTAATACTGAGGAGAGAGAAAAATACAGCATCAATGGAGCAGGAGGAATCCTCTGTGATTGAAAAGTTCCAGGGCTGGCCTTCCATCCCAGCAAGGCCACATTACCTTGAGGAGAGTTAGGAAGGGCATAGCGGTTGCCCTCAGAGCTTGGCATTCTTGCATGCTCTTTCTTCTGGGGTTCAGCTGGGGTGGATGCACAGGAGCTCATCTCATTAAGTCTCATCGTTGTGGTATCGGCTGTGTGTGTGGCAGGTGATGACGTCATAGGCTAGGCCTTGCGCTCTGGTGGGTCACCCGGGATGCGGCCCCGTGTCTACCACACATAAGCACCTCCCACAGGGGCTTCCTGTGAGGCCCAGCCCCACTGCCAATCTTATGCTGTGATCCAATGCAGCCCAGCCAGGCAACCTATGCATTGGCCATGGGAGGGCAGCCTGAAATAAAAATCAGGCCAGCTTGAGGGAAGGTGCTCAGACCAAAGGGTTTCCTTGCTCTGGAATGTTCCCTCTGAGCGTGTAGGCCTGGAGGTGGAGCCTGAGGTGGGACATGAGTGAAATGCAAACAAGAAGAGGGGGCAGCCAGAGCCCTGATGAGCAGTCAACCCTGGGGCTGCCGTGACGGGGAAGGAGAAGCCCACGTGAAGGCATCTGGGGGGGCTCCGCGTCATGTGAGGAAAGACAGAGGTGGGGCCCAGGTGTCTGGGCTGCTGGATGGCACCAAAGGTCAGGCAGTGAGTGGAGGCCACAGGGAGACTTTCTCAGAGGGACAGGTTGTTTCCTCAGCTGGAGGGAGCCTTTCCCTGACTTGCCCACTCTCTCTCTTGCACAAGTGGAAGGTTCTGAAGAGCAGCTGCATTACTGATTCAGCCACCCTGGGCTGCTTAGGTATCTTCCACATGCCAGGCACAGGGTTAAGTTTTGGGGACACTGAGGCAAATGAACCACATCACGGGGGAGCAAGCCGGGAGCCGTGGATGCGAAGAGAGGATGGGTACACTGTGGTGAGCACTTGTGCTAGTTTCTTTCTCACTGATGGAATAAGTACCTGACCAGGCCAAAGCTCACAGAGACGGAGGCACAGGTGAGGTCACAGATCACACGGCTCGGTGCACTCTGGGACTTGTGAAAGGCTGGTGCCTGGGTGGCAGGGGGGACAGGCGGGGAAGCAGGGTTCTGTTCTGAGTGCAAGGGACGGCATGGGACAGAGAGGTCCCTTCCCGATGGATTTTCTTCTCTAATGTGCCAGAGCCGAGACCTGTTTCCTGAGTACCAGGACCCGGGACCACCGTGTGGGGCCTGTCGTTCTCTTCCTCCTCCTCGGCCTCGGGGAAGTTTCCCAGTCCTGCTTTGGGAAGCTCTGCTTGAATCACAGCAGTCCCTGAAGGGCTCGTGTGTGGACGGCAGGGTCCTCAGCTGGTGGCACTGTTTGAAGACGGTGGAAAAGTTAGGAAGTGGGGCCTAGTTGGAGGAAGTTATGTCACCGAGGGTGTGACTTTGAAGGGTACATTTTGTCCTCGGTCCCTTTTCCTTTCTCTCTGTCTTGGCTCCACCATGCCCTCCCAACCATGACATCATGCCTCATCACCAGCCCACAGCAACAGGGCCAAGAGACCATGGGATGACATCTGTGACACAGTGAGCCAGAAAAACCTTTCTTTCTCTTTTGTGTGTGTGTGTGTGTGTGTGTGTGTGTATGTGCGTGCACTGGCCACAGTGTGTCGTTGAAGTCAGAGGACAACTTCTGTGTTGGTCCGGGTGTCTCTCACTGTCTGTGCCAGGCTAGCTGGCCCATGAGCGTCCAGACACCTTTCTGTCTCCGCCTAGGAGAGCTCTGGGATTACACAGCAGCGTCCAGCTTTAGGTGAGATCTGAGGATCCAAATTCAGCGCAGCAAGCACTTCGTCCACTAAGCCGTCTTCCCAGCCCGAATCTTTCCTCTTCCTTAAGAGCTTTCCCTTTTCCAGGTATTTTGTCAGAGCGACGGGAAAGCAACCGACACAGCCAGTAGCGGTAGTGCCCTGCATGCGTGAGTCTATCCAGAACCTACGCACATGACCTTGCTCAGAAATAAGCGCTTCGCATATGCCATCCAGTGAAGATAAGGTCATAGACTAGTGTCGACTCTAGCCCAACGGCATGAGTGCTTGTAGGCAAAAGGAAATGGAGATCCAGATGTACAGAGGGGAAAGCCGTGTGAAGACAGGCTCCGACACACACAAGGGACGATGGATGGAACTAGGAGTGAATCTGCCACACGAGTGCCAAAGGGTCACGGGCAACCACCAGCAGGTGGGAGAAAGACACCACGCAGATCCGTCCTCGAGTCTTCTGAGAGAGCGTGGCCCTGCTGTCCCCTGGGTGCCGGACCTCTAGCCCCCAGGAACAATGCAGAATGTCTCTTATTTTAGGCTCCTGGTTCCAGCAGCTCCAGGAGACAAAGGCATTGGGGCCAGGCAGGGAACCCTGTGCACCAAACCCAGTCCCACGGCTTTGTTTCATGAAGGAGGAGCTGATGGTCAGCGTGGTGCAGTGACCCCTCCTGGCCCCCAGGGACACGGAAGCAAAGCCGTAGAACAGAGCGTCCCCTGGTCTGAACTGGCCTCTGTCTTTCTACGCTTGCTAGTCAAAGAAAAGCCCAGTGATTAAACAGCAGTAAGGAATAAGGGCTCTGTAGAGATGTGCTAAGGTGTTTTTTTTTTTTTTTTTTTTTAAACTGGCAAAATTCCTGAGCTGGCATTTGTTTTAAAGTTCCCTAAAAGAAAGTTCTGAGGCCAGCTAGGTAGGTAAAACACACACAGCAAGATGCTGGAAATCACTGAGGCCAGGTGACAGGGCCTAAGGGGGCTCTAAGGCATTATTCTTCTCACTTTTGCCTGTGTTTGAATTATCTCGCCAATAGACACTTAGAAAGCAGGGCCATAGAGATCCGAGATTGGAAAAGAAAAGGATTAAAGGCAGCGTAAGGAAGGCTCTGGTAGCAGAGAGACATGGTTCAGATCTCAGCATTGCGTTAGCTGTGTGACCTTGCAGAAGTCATTTGATCATGAAGGGCTTTGGTTTCCTCTGCTCAGTGGGAACCCACTTAGTCAGACCTCAAGGTTTCACGTCTGGGTACTCAAGCGTCTAACCTCTGTGGGGCCAGGCATATGAGAAGTAAAACTGGAAACACTTTGTATGCGTCTTTCAACAACCCTGGAGTCAGGGCCTAGTAGTCTTCAGACCAAACAGGGATTAAAAAAAAAAAAAAAAAAAGGTTCAGAAGTTGGGAACTTATCCAAAACCCCAAAGCTAATAATAACAGAGATGGCCTGCCCCAGAAATCTCTTCCTGAGGGTACTTCCGGTTCCTTCCCTCCGCGCTGCTCAGAGGCCTCTTTTCTGTGGTGTGTGAGGCTTTTGTCACAAGGAGGCCCTGCTGGGGAGGGAGATGAAGCCACTGTGGGACTGACCCCTGGTCAGCGCTGGTCACTCGTGTTGCCTCAGCTGCAGAGTGCAGGTGGCAGAAATGGGAGCTTTCAGAGGTGACAGGCCCGAGGTGATTGATGGTCACTGGGGGCCATTGCTGCACACACGCTGTTGGTTTAAGGGTGACAAAGATCTGACACGCCCAGCTACGGCAGAAACCGCAGCGAAACAAAAGAAGGCCAAACAGGGGAACGGGGCTTAGGCTCCTCTGGCCCCGGGGCTGCCTCAGTTCTGAGGGTTCCCAGCAAGCTGTGGTCCTGATGTATGGCCAGGATGCTGGGGCCCTGGAGCTCTGAGGTGGGCCAGCGCCTGCCAGTGTAGCTATGAGCCAGGAAGGAGTGTAGAAGGAACAGCATTGTGGGGCTCACAGAGGCTGTGCCCCTGCTGTCCCCCAGCTTCCCCTTCCCAGGGACCCTGCTGGAGCAGAGCAGGATCTTATCTGTGTCCTTCACAGAGGTGTCTACGAGGAGAGAAGACAGAGGGCCAAAAAGACACAGGAGGAAGGAAAGAGGGGAGGGTGGCGGGTGGTTGAGGCAGGACCTGGCATCCGAAGCTTGGGAGCAAATTCAGGGATCTGACAAGAAGTAGAACTTAACCAGGTGGTTTTAATGGAGAGATGGATTCGCGCATGTGGGCGGGTCTCCAGGACACCAAAGATGACATGTTTTCAGAGACTGACAGCAGTGAGCCCTCATTACTGTCCTGAAGGCTGAGTTTAGGGGAGGGATTTGGAGGGACTGTTCTAGTACAGCCCCGTGAGAGCTGGGTGCTTAGAGGGTGTCTGCATACAGCCACTGTCTGGGAAGTGCTGGAGCTGGAAGAGAGGGGAAAGCAATGCTACCCTATCCCACTCCATCCAGGACCCTTCTGAGCTACAAGAGGAACGGCTGACCAGTCAATATGGCGGATGGAGTGGGCAGCCAGGGAGGTCAGATAGTATCTAGCACACCTCTGCCTGCCCACCGTGGCCACAGGCATGCATCCCTTCCAGACGTCAGAGGGATAACTGATAAGGCTCAGGAGGTCCCCAACACTGGCCAGCATGGAGTCTTCTTTCTTCTTCGCCCCCTGCCCCCACCTTTCTCAGATTGAAAGTGTCCTAAGAGGCCGAAGGGCCATCTGGGGGGCAACTTGTGTAACTGTCAGAATGCCTGGGCATGGGGGCAGCTATGTTCTACAGGCACTGTGCCCTGCCCCTAGAGTGGGAGGATGCTGATATTCTTGCCCACGGCTGCCTGAAGCTAGCTGTGCCTGCTGTCACTTCTTCTCAGCACTGTGGTGCCTTTTGAGTCATCCCAGAGGTCACCATCATCCGAAAAGAGAAGCTTCTCTAACCAAAAGTGAAAGTAGCATTAATCTATGGGTATGAACATTAAGAGGAGTGCTTACCGGGCAGTTTGGTGAGCATAATATATGCATTTAGACAGAAACCAGCAGACGTTATATCCCTAGGGCTCATGACTTCCCCCATCATAGATTTTCAATGTCTAGGCATGTATTCCTTCCCATGGAGCGGGCCTCCAGTCCAATTCGAGAGCTGTGGGTTTTCCCCATAACAGACGTACCACTATTGCACCTATTTTGCCTGTGCTTTCTGCTTCCTGATCAGCCACTTTGCCTCACCCTCCTGTAGCCAGTGATGGTGCCACTCCTGCTACCATACCTGCCCCACCATGCTGGACTGAAAAAAACACCCCACAAGTCAAAGTATGCTTTTATCCCTTAAGTTGTTTCTGTAAGGGATTTTGGTCACATGTTGTAAAAGTGACTAGTAGAGCTTAGGAGTCACACACCGTTGTAGTTGGTTTCCAAGTTGTTGGCGGGGGGGTGAACATCCAAACCAGACACAGCTTAGGGGAAGAAGTTTAGGGGAGGATTTATTTCAAGCTTACGGATCCAGGAGGAGGAAGTCCCATCAATGACGGAAGAAGCTGATTCCATACATCTAGGAAGAGAGAAACAACCAAACAGCTCCTGAAAACCAAAGCGGGTAGCAAACAGCAGGACCCCCTCAGAGCTCAGACTTCTCGGCATATCTTTTTGCCAGAAAATCAACAACCCCCAATGCACCTTAGGGCTGGACCCCGGGATCCACCCCCAGTGGCACCTCCTCTAGCCAGGTGGCTGAAACAAGCTTCAAGAAAACACCTGAATCTGGGCTGGAGAGATGGCTCAGTGGTTAAGGCACTTGCATGTGAAGCCTAATGACCCAGGTTCAATTCCCCAGTACCAACATAAGCCAGTTGCACAAAACAGCGTATGCATCTGGAGTTCATTTGCAGAGGCTAGAGGCCCTGGCTTACCCATTCTCTCTCCCTCTCTTCTCTTTCCCTCTTCTTCTCCTTGTAATAATAATAATAATAATGATAATGATAATAATAATCATCTAATCTATGGGGGAAAACATTCAAACTGCCACACACACTTCATTTCTACTTGCAACTTGTAAATGACAGGCTCCATCCAAGCTCAGGGGCCACTGTGCAAGGTATGCAGAATGTAGAGGACTTGAACTCTTTTCCAAATAGTATTACTGCCCATGATGGAAGTCGTGGCTTTATTTGGAGCCAGGAAAAGTGATGGCCCCAAGCTCTGTTCACTGTCCTGTGGTTGGCTCTTCCAGCAGAGCATTTTGGTTCTGGGATATGGACTAACCTCAGGTTCCTGGAAAGGCTTCCTGGGACCACCTGAGCCAGATGCTAGGGAAGCCAGCTGTTTCCAAGACTGCTGTCCCTGGGAAGTCTAACAAGTGTCAAAGGGAGGCGTGAGATTGTCTTAACTTATCTTTGTTGCTTTTTTTTTTTTTTTTTTTTTTGGTGTTTTTTCAAGGTAGGGTCTCACTTTAGCTCAGGCTGACCTGGAATTCACTGTGTAGCCTCAGGGTGGCGTCGAACTCACTGTGATCCTTCTACCTCTGCCCCCCCCCCCCCCCCCCCCCAGTGCTGGGATTAAAGGCATGCGCCACCGCGCTCGGTACTTGTTGCTATTTTTAAAAGATGAGAATGGGTAATTTAAAAGGGATATGAGTTTATTTGGCCCACAGTTATGGATTCCAGGAAATCCGAGAGCATGGATTCTACATCTGCTGGGCACCTTGTAAAGGCCTCATGCTGTTGCATGGAAGCATGCCAGAGGGGTGGTTTTAAGAATAGTTTATTTATTTATTTTAACAAGAAAGAGAGAGTGAGAAGGAGAGAGAGAGAGAGAGAGAGAGAATGAATGGGCGTGCCAGGACCTCCAGCCACTGCAAATGAACTCCAGACACATGGGCTACCTTGTGCATCTGACTTACATGGGTACTGGGGAATCGAACCTGGGTCCTTAGGCTTCACAGGCAAGTGCGTTAACCGCTAAGCCATCTCTCCAGCCCTCTTCTCCCTTCTTGTCAAGTCACTAATACCATCATAGGAGTCTCACCCCTCATGTCCTCACCTAATTGTAATTAACTATCACAGGGCCCACCTTCAAACCCATTAGCATATGACTTTGGGGATGAAGATTTCAGCGCATGAACTTTGGGGGACACACTGAAACCTTAGCAGAGGGTCGGTCGGGTGCTCCCCGGTCGCCTTCTAGACTTCCGCCTTCACTCTTCCTTAGTCACTTCTTGCGTAAGGCCAGCTCCCGGCAGTGCTGCAGGTGACACTTGTCTCTCAGAGCCTCTCTCCAGCTGTGTGTGCTCTCAGCGGGGCCGGAACCTGCGTGCTGAGGAGCACGTGGGCCCATCGAGTCAGAGCGCTGCTCCAGCTGCTGGAAACCTGGTCACATGGCCCCTTTCCTCCCACAGCCCCTGACTGCATCCGGTTGGAATCCAGTGGTCCTGGAACACAGGTGGCTGAGTTACACAGGCCACTCAAGCAGAGGCCTTGCTTCGTGCTGGTCCTGGGAGAGGTCCGGTGTGCGTGCCTTGCACACCCGAAGTCTTCTGGAGGGAGATCCATTCCCCCACCCCCTCCCTAACCCCAACTTCACTTCTCCAGCCGCAGAGCCACTGTGGACTCCTCTTGTTGAATCTTACAGAATCCATTGATACCACCAGTTCTTTCCTGTTTGCTGGAATGTTCTTCCCCTTGGGTGTGTGCCCCACCATACTCTCCTTTTGCCTCTCTGGGTGCTCCTCCTCAGTCCCTGCATGGAATCTGCTTCCTGTTTCTCCACCTGGCCCCTTAGTACTTGGAGTCCCCAGGGAGCAGCATATAGCTCACTTCTCTCATTCTTCCAGGGGGGGTTCAACTACAGCCCATCCCTCAATGAATCCCCTTTCCAGAGTTTTCTCCTGAACTCCAGGTGTGTTCATCCATCTGCCTTCTTGACGCATCTCCAGGGATGTCCCCCAAACTCCTCCGACTAGACAAGGGCCTTTTCCTCCCAGTTTGCTTTTCTCTAGTAATTCCCGTCTTAGTGAATAGCATACCCATTGAATTAGCCCCTTGTACCTGTTGCTTTGATCAGACAGGAAGCAGCTAAAGGGAGGAAAGGATTTTCTGTGGCTCAGTTTTGAGGAGGTGCCTTCCGTCAAGGCGGGGAAGCCATGGCCACAAGAGGCCAGCTGGTGGCGTCGCAGCCACGGTCAGGAAGCAGAGGATGAACAGGAAGCCGGACTGGACCCTAACATCTCACCGCCTGCTCCCATGTGACCCACTTCCTCCAGCAAGGCTCCACAACCTTCCCAAGCATTGGCATGGAATTTCAAACCGATGAGTCTATGGTAAACATTTTATGTGAACCTGTCTACTCACTGAAGGCTGATACCTAGGCACGGGCTAGCTCCCTTCCTCCCCTCACCGCATGGCAGGCCCTGAAGTCCCACCTTCCGGCAGCCTGTCACTGTTGCCCCTCTCTAGGTTTTTGGTACCTTCTTCATCCTGCTCCTTCTTCCTGTTACTTGGGTGGTTTCTAAATACTGGATGCTGCAAGTGCCTAACTCTTAAGGCCTTTAAGGCGGCTTTCACTTAACTGAACATCCAAACTCCTAAGTAGAGCACACGGTCCCCCACCTCTTGTCCAACCCCTCTCCACCTCACCCCAACACCGTGCTCACAGCTCCATGGCCTTTGCATGCATACCTGCTCATTCTTTTTTCCAGGAAAGCCATTTTATTTTTTCGAGGTAAGGTCTCACTCTAGCCCAGGCTGACCTGGAATTCACTATGGAGTCTCAGGGTGGCCTCGAACTCATGGCAATCCTCCTACCTCTGCCTCCTGAGTGCTGGGATTAAGGGCGTGCACCACCACGCCTGGTTTAGTAAAGCCTTTTTCTGCCTCTTCCTCATCCACATGGTGAATCCCCGTTCATCTTTTCTAACTTATCATTTCTAGGAAATCTCTGGCCAGCCTCTACAGTAAGTGTGTGTGTAAATGTGCTATGGTAAGGAAAACATAAGTGCTCCTTGAAGGTTCCTATCTACTTTTGTGCCTGGAGATTTGGGGTGTCAGTGTCAGTTCAAACCTGATATGAAATTTAGCATCTACCTGGCTGGCGGTTGATTCTTGTAACTGGGTAGACAGACAAGCTGTCATGTCCCCCAGTCTTCTGACTGTGTCTCAAACTGTAGAAGACCTGAGAGATGATGTAGCTCACTATTCATTTCATGAGTGCCCACCCAGAGGCTCAGGAGGTGCAAGGCTATGTGTGCAAGAAGAGATTAGGACTAGATTGGTGAGGGGCTGGAGTCACCACTGTGAGCTCAGCGGCTTGCTTACAAAGCCTGCTGGTCTGGGTTCTATGCCTCAGTACCCACGTAAAGCCACATGCACAAAGTGGTGAAAGTGTCTAGAGTTCATCTGCAGAGGCAAGAGCTCCTGGGGCACCTGTTTCAAATCTCTCTTTCTGCCTCTCCTTGAAAATAAAGAAATACATATTTTTAAGGATTTTTGTTTCATTTATTTATTTATTTATTTATTTGGGAATGACAGACAGAGAGAAAAAGAGGCAGGGAGAGAGAGAGAGAGAGAGAGAGAGGGAGAGAGAGAGAGAGAGAGAGAAAGGGCACACCAGGGTCTTTAGCCACTGTAAATGAACTCCAGGTGCCTGCACCACCTTGTGCATCTGGCTTACGTCAGTACTGGGGAATTGAGCCTCGAACCAGGGTCCTTAGGCTTCACAGGTAAGCGCTAACTGCTAAGCCATCTCTCCAGCCTCTCCCTTTTTTTAAAGAACTAGATTGGTATACTTCCAATGGCCAGTGGTTTGCAGTTTACCATGAACTTCACTGATTTTGCATGGGAGTGTTAAGAATTTACTTACAGGGTTGGAGAGATAGCTCAGAGGTTAAAGGCTGGCCTGAGTTCAGTTCCCCAGTACCCACATAAAGCCAGATGCACAAAGTGGCTCAGGCATCTGGAGGTCATTTGCAGTGGCAGGAGGCCATGGATTTCCCCTTCTCTCTCTCTCTCTCTTTCTGTCTCTGCTTGCAAATAAACGAATAAAAATATTTTGAAAAGACCTTTTAAAAAGTTTATTTATAATCATTTATAAAATGCAGACAAAAAAATAAAAGACGGGACTCAGGAACTATTGGACCATGCATCCAGAAACAAAGCAAGAAACCTTCCCATCTTCTCCAAGGTAAATCTACGCCTATCTTTTAATGCAATACCATGATTAGACCTCAAATTCATTTTACTCATTCTTTTAGAAACACATTACTGGGGCTGGAGAGATGGCCTGATGGTTTAAGGCACTTGCTTGCAAGCCTGTCAATGTGAGTTTGATCCTCCTCAGTGCCCATGTAAAGCTGGAGGCAAAGTGGTACACATGTCTACAATGGCAGCGGGAGATGGAGCTAAGAGAATCTGGAAGCTCGTGAGTGGGAGACTGTATCTCTCAAGAAGGTGAAAGGAAAGGGGACCCACCCTGATACTGTCCTCTGACCTCCACAGGAGTGCTGTAGCGTGTGTGTGACACACACACACACACACACACACACACACATGTAAATTAAAAAAATTTAATTGAGGAGACTGCTCAATGGTTAAAGGCACTTGATTGCAAAGCCTATGGCCTGGGTTCAATTGCCTGGTACCCATATAAAGCCAGAGGCACAAAGTGGTGCGTGCATCTGGAGTTCATTTGCAGCAGTCAGAGGCCCTGGTGCACACATGCTGTCTGCCTGTCTTTGACTGCAAATAAATAAATAAATAATACACAATGCATTTTGTGACATTACTCTTCTCACTAGATTTTGTTAATCATGGAAAATGCAGTTGTTTTCCTATATAGACAAATAATTGATGCTAGTATTTAATGGATTCATTATTGTAATGTTGAATAAAAGCTTAGGTAAATAGTTTATAAGGTGAAATATATGGATGGATATATCTGCTCATGTCTGAAATAGGCTGGGGAGCTGTGATGGTCACAACAGCGTCACCACATGATGCAGTCACCTTACACTGTCCTCGGATCTTAACTCCAATTCTATTTTTCTTTTTGCGCCACTACAAACATTCTGTGAAAAATATCATCATAACAATTTGTTTTTATAGTCCTTAATTATTTCTTTAGGATAGATACTTAGAAATAGAACTACTGCACTGAAGGATTTTCTACACCTTCCCAAGCTATCCTCCCCCAAAGCTGACTAATCAGGTTTTCTAGTTAGTAACCATTCATGGGTACGTGTGAGGGACGACTGTCCTCATCCACCCCAGAGGAGGGACTTGCTTTGCGCAACAGCTTTCCCTCAAGCCACATGTCTCAGTCTGGAAGTGACTATCTGGTGACCCACAGACCACTTTTTTTCTTTTTCTTTTTCTTTTTCTCTTTTCTTTCTTTTCTTTCTTTTTTTTTTGGGGGGGGGGGTTAGCAGTAGTGTCTTGTCCTAGCCCAGGCTGACCTGGAACTCACTATGTAGTCTCCAGGTGGCCTTGAACTCATGGCGATACCCCTACCTCTGCCTCCCAAGTGCTGGGATTAATGGTGTGTGCCACCACGCCTGGCAACCACCTTTTGAATCCACAGTGTTTTAAAATACTTGAGTGGGGAGCCAGCTTTCCATGTGGGTACACTTGACACGCAGAACTCTATGCTTGGGCCGGGGTGCTGGCTCAGTGCTTGCCAAGCAGGCACAAGGACCTGAGTGCCTACCCTCAGCACCCATGCCATGGCAGCTGGGTGTGGCGACACATGTCTGTAATCCCCGTGCTCGGGAGGCAGAGGCAAGGATCCCGAGGCAAAAATGGCTAGCTAGACTGGTTGGATTGGTGAGCTCTGGGTTTCAATGAGAAACCCTCACTCAGGGAATGAAGTGGAGAATGAATAAGGAGGCCATCTAATATCAACCTCTGGCCTCTACACCCATGCACTCATCCATGGACACTCACCTGCACACACATCTGTGTCTGCACACATACGAACATGCATACATGTGTGCATCCATAACACACATGCATCCCCATGCAAAAAGAAATAAAAAGGCCTCAAAGCTTCTGGTGGCTCTCCGTGTAACTGAGTGTGTTCTCCTAGTTGGTCACAGTCCCTGCCTCTCCCTATTGCCATTCAAGCTGGGACATTCATTTGTCTTACAGGCTTTAGGATTTGCAGATCTGTATCTCTCAGTTCCATTTCCCCATTGAACGTTGGCCCACCGGCAAAGAACTTCATGTTTTTCATTCTGATTAACTACAGTATTAATTTTTAAAAAAACAAATTCTATTTGTAATAATAATATTCAGGTTAATCATTTAGGAAACTGCTTCCGAGAAGCCCCGAATGTCTTTAACCAATATAAAATACCATGAATCACTTTGGACTCCACAGTGCATTATGTATTTAAAAACAGAAAATTAGACACAGGAGAATTCATCTTAACTTCATTATATATGAAATATTAATTCTCCTCTGGCTTTCATGTTATTTACATATTTAATAACATGTTAGCTACAGTCTTTGACTGAGAGCAATTAGAGGCCAGGGGCTGTCTCCTGCCTTAATCTTGGAGAGGCCACACTGTTGAGATGCTGTGGAGAGGAGAGAGCTAGGCTGCTGTTTCCACTCTTCACACATCACAATTGTTTAAGTAGATGCTTCTCTTAGACAGGATAGCAGTCACGTTGACCCTGAGAACACAGCATTCCTCCCTTCTTCTTGCTTTATCTATGTTGATAGGGAGGAGAAGATTGCTGTGGTACTGTTCTAACAAAACAACAGCAAATACTGGTCCTGCATTTTAGGCCCTTTTCCTTCCTTCCTTCCTTCCTTCCTTCCTTCCTTCCTTCCTTCCTTCCTTCCTTCCTTCCATCCTTCATCTCTCTCTCTCTTTCCTTTTTCATTTCTTGTCTACCTTTTCTTTCTTTCTTTCCTTTCTTCCATCCATCCTTCCTTCCCTTCTTCCTTTCCCTCCCTCCCACCCTTCCTGCCCAGGCTGGCCTCAAACTCACACTATATAGCACTATGTGGCTAAGGATGACATTTAAACTTCTGATTCGACTGCCTCCCCAGTCCTGTCATGAAGTGCTGGCATTATAGGCATGGGCCATGCATCTGGGGTATATGGTGGTGGGGACCCCAGAGCTTTGTGTGCACTAGGCAATCATTCTACCGAGTTATACCCCAGTCTCCCCCCTCCATTTGCCTTTTTTTCATCCTCTTAGAAGTTCGTCTTCTCATCAGTAACATGGGAGTAAAAGAATATAGATGGGTGGGATTTTTGTGAGGGCGAGGGGGTCTCTGTGGATGAATACACAGACCCACATATGACATAGGGCAGCTGCCTGATTGACCCTGGGTCTTTCCACATCACAGGGATGAGCAGATCCTTGGACCTCTGAGGCAGGCATTGTGGCGAAATGCTTAGCAACCAGGGACTCCACTTGGCTTGGGCAGTAAACACACCCCTCTCTTAACCTGGTAACTTTTTGGCAACTTGGGACCCCAACCTGCATCCAGCTGTACATATACCCACTTCAAACAACAGAAGCAGGAACCCTTTGATAACGTCCCATTTTGGTCAAACATGTTCTGGATGTGTCTGTGATCAGGAGATAGGGAGCCTATCCCGTCTAGACTGGCTTTGTCTGTGTACAGTAAGGTAAACTGTGTCCTCCTTGTGAACTTTTAGGGAGAATCCCCTATGTGACATCTTATACCTGTGTGTGACTAGGCACGCATATGGCTGATATCAGAGGATCATGGGTAAAGACATGCATGTAGAGGAAAGCTTACCTGAGTCTGTTAACCACAACAGAGAACCAGCCAAGTTCTGCTCCCTAGTAACCAGCTCCTCCTTCTCCTGGACCCCAAGGAAAAAAGCTCCCAAAACAATAAGCTGGGGCCCTCCAGTGCTCTCACTCAGACATCCTACTGTGTATCTTGGCAGTGCATCCAAAACTCGAACTTTTACTTTTCTTTGAATGAAACTTCTTGCTGTTTTACTGTGCGCGCACGTGTGTGTGTGTGTGTGTGTATCTTTTCAATTCTGTGAACAAGATCCTAAGAAACTGAAAACATCCAGAGACTACCAGTAATAACTCCATACCACTCTTTAAAAATATTTTATATTTATTTATTTATATGAGAGAAAGAGAGAGAGAAGAGAGAGAGAGAGAGAATGGGCACACCAGGGCCTCTAGCCACTGCAAACGAACTCCAGACACATGTGCCACCTTGTGCATCTGGGTTACATGGGCTCTGGGGAATTGAACCTGGGTCCTGTGGCTTTGCAGGCAAGTGCCTTAACCGCTAAGCCATCTCTCCAGCCCCACACCACTCTTGATATGTCCTCGGAGCTCCTCACATGCCCGGTCATCATGTCACAGAGGTCACGTGAGTCCCATCCAAAGGTTACAATGGTGAATGTGTCTCCGGGGCCCCGCTCTGCACTTGGCAGTGGAAGCTGTAAGAATAGCTGAGGGAAAACCATGTAGGCCTGGGAAAGTTAGGGTGACAAGGGCAGCCTTGACTTAGAGCTGGAAGACGGGAGGGTGGGGTGAGGGGTTGGGGAGGGGTGTATGCAATATATGCACAAGCACAGGGTTGGGGACAAGGTTAATGCAGAGTGTGACAATGAGCAGACCACAGGAGTGAGGGTGCATGTGGAAGTGAGGCGCTTGTTCTGTAGAGTTTTATTTTTCCAAGACTATAGTAAGGTTAGGGTGGCCCTTGGGTGGTAATGAGACGGGAATCATCCGCTGTAGGCCCTAGTCAGGTAATCCATATGCCAGACACCTTGTTTGGTCCACATGGGAGGAATTATTATCATAATTTGCATTTATTTTAACTTTATTTTAAATATGTTTATTTATTTATTTTTTTTAATGAACAACTTCCGTGATTGTAAACAATATCCCGTAGTAATTCCCTCCCTCCCCCCACTTCCCTTTGAAGCTCCACTCTCCAACATATCCCCTCCGCCTCTCAATCAGTTTCTCTTTTATTTTGATGTCACCATCTTTTCCTCCTATCATGATGGTATTATGTAGGTAGTGTCAGGCACTGTGAGGTCATGGATATCCAGGCCATTTTGTGTCTGGAGGAGTACGTTGTAAGGAGTCCTACCTTTCCTTTGGCTCTTACATTCTTTCCACCACCTCTTCTGCAATGGACCCTGAGCCTTGGAAGGTGTGGTTGAGATATTTCAGTGTTGATACTCCTCTGTCACTTCTCTTTCGCACCATGATGCCTTCTGAGTCATCCCAAGGTCACTGCTATCTGAAAAGAGAAAGTTTTCTAACGAAAACGTGAGAGTAGCATTAATATAAGGGTATGAACATTAAGAGAAGTGCCTACTGGGCAGTTTGGTGAGCATAGTATATACATTTAGCCAGAGAGCAGCATACATTACACCCCTAAGGCTCATGACTACCCCTGTTGTAGGTTTTCAGTATCAGGGATGTATTCTCTCCCATGGAGGGGGCCTCCAGTCCAATTAGTGGGAAGTTGGTTTCCAACATGACAGGCGTGCCATTATCGCACCCATTGGCTCATTGGTCTGCTTGGCCAAATATAAGGCTTGCAGTGTCCACTGTGGAGTGTCTTCACTGGTGATGTCTCTCCCATTGAACTATATGCAGCATGGCTTTTCTCAGCTTTTTGTCAGCTGGTCTACATGGAGGAGGTTATCAGCTCAGTTCCAGCAGGATTTCTCAGTGACCTTGCAGCCCAAGTATGTGGAGTCTCCAGCAATAGGGTCTTATCATCTATTCCTGGTGGGAAACCAAGAGCCTCGATAATGGCCTGTAATGTTTTGGGGGCATCAGGGACCTCCCTGGCCAACAGCTGACTGGAAGGTATCCCATCCCTGGCACTGAAAAATTTCTAGTAACAATCTATGGCTCCTGAGTGTTCCATTGTCCAAAAAAGTAGGTTTCCATATGATTTATTTATATCCTCTTAGATTTTCATTAGCCCTCCCTCCATCTTTCCTTTACTCAATCTCTTCCTCTGACCTCACTTAGGCCTTTTCACCCCCATTAATCTATTCTTCTACTTACATATATACAATATCATCCTATTACATTCCCTCTCCCTTCCTTTCTATTCCCTTTATATCTCCTTTCTAGATTACTGGCCTCTGATACTGAGTTTTCTTCCTACTGACACAGAAATCCCAATCATTTGTAGCTAGGCTCCACATATGAGAGAACATGCGACCTTTGGTTTTCTGGGCCTGGGTTACCTCACTTAGTATAATCCTTTCCAGATCCATCCATTTTCCTGCAAATTTCATAACTTCATTTTTCTTTACCACTGAGTAGAACTCCATTGTATAAATGTGCCGGATCTTCATTATCCACTCATCAGTTGAGGAACATCTAGGCTGGTTCCATTTCCTAGCTATTGTGAATAGAGCAGCAATAAACATGGTTGAGCAAGCAGTTTTTGAGATAGAGATAGATACAGAAATAGGCAGGAAGAAAGAGAGAGAGAATGGGCATGCCAGGGCCTCCAGCCCTGTAAATGAACTCCAGATGCATGTACCCCTTGTGCATCTGACTTACATGGGTTCTGGGGAATTGAACAGAGGTCCTTTGGCCTTGTAGCTAAGCACCTTAACTGCTAAGCCATCTCTCCAGCCCTCCATTTATTTTAAAGCTCTTTTGGGTCCAGCCTTCATTTCCAAGTCCCCCTCCCCCACCCCCATCTCCTCTCCTCCATTCCACTCACCATCACTCACCTGGTCCAGCTCTCAAGTTCTGACCCAAGGGAGCTCTGCTTTCAGTTTTAATAACGAGGGAGATGTCATCTCAAGAGTGGGAGCCCTGGTTTCAGCTGCATGTAGGCTCCCATGACTCCCCTTTCTGGGGCCTATGGACTTGGAGGAGCTGGGCTGAGGCCTTGAGGATAACGAGGAGCCCATGTGGTCCACAGAGCAGCGTAGGTGTGTGGGAAGAAGCCAGACAATATGACCACGGAGCAGATGCTGGCTGGTCACAGATCACTATGGCTCCTATAAATCTTAGCTTCTCCATGCCCACAGTGTGACTCCCTCCTGCCCTACCTATGGGACACAGGAAATGTTAGCAATGTAATGCCCACCTCCAGATCCTGCAAAGACATTATCTGCAGAATTTCTGGGGCTTTACCAAAAGGGCTTCCCACACATTCTGGGATGAGACTCGACAGCCCAAGTGGAATGTTGGGGGACATGGGGTACACAATGCACTCACCTTATCCCCCAGAAGAGGCCACCAGGATTAATATCGCACTAATGCACAAGGGGAATTAAAGGTGATTTGCCGCCTGTTGTAAAGGTTTCCTAGGCAGCATCAATCCATTACAGCCACTGTGAAGTGAGAACCCAGAGAGTTTGTGACATGCTATTGGTGACAACAGGTTCTCTTACTAAGGTGCCCTGGGCAGAGATTTCAGGATGTATAAACTCACTGGTGGGGCTCTTGGGCACATCGGGTTAAGGGAGTACTTCATTGAAGTGGGAGCAATGTTCTACCTTCCCTAGAATTTCTGACCCTTTATGCATATTTTCTCCCCCTTAAGCAGTAGGTTTGGGGTTTGTGAATAAGGCTGAGTGGGAGCCCCGTGATACAGACTTGGCAAATTGAATCATAGGCTTCATGGAGTCTCAATTGTGAAGTGGTTAAGAGTGCAGTTCTAGCTTGGGCCCTGCCACCTGTGTGCTGTATAACTTGAATTTGCTTCATACCCTTGTCTGGGTCAGGGTTTCTCTATTTGTGAAATGATAGAGTTAGAATGGAGGCTGTTTCTTCTAAGGTCCTAAGTCATCCAATATTTTAGAGGGTGTGTAATTTTTTTCCTTCCGAATCTTTTCTTTCTGTTTGTTTGTGTTTTCGAGGTAGGGTCTCACTCTAGCCCAGGCTCACTATGTTGTCTCAGGTTGGCCTTGAACTCACAATGATCTCCTACCTCTGCCTCCCAAGTGCTGGGATTAAAGGCGTGTACCACCATGCCCGGCTTTCCTTCCTAATCTTATTTTTCCCTAGGTTCTCAAGATCTTTCTGTCTTACCTGGGTCCTGGTCAAGTTCATATGAATTCTAGAATCAATTTCTAAGTTTCTACAAAGAATTCAGCTGAGAATCTGATACATATTACTCAAGATTTAGATCACTTCAGGAATTATTACTATCTTAAGACATTTATTATCATTAATCTTATTATTAATTAATTAATCAGAGAGAGAGAGAGAGAGAGAGAGAGAGAGAGAGAGAGTGGGCACACTAGGTCCTCCTGCCACTACAAATAAAGTCCAGATGCATGTAATCCGGGACCTTATGCAAGGGCCACACCTCTGAGCAACATCGCTAGTCCTGTGCTTCTGATGGCTTAAGCTGAGGGTGCCCTGTGATTTGGGCATCTTAATCAACTGGATTATGGAGAAGACCCTGTAGGCAGTTTGCACCCTGAGTGCAACCGATAGAGTGGGGAAAGGAGGGTGAGATTTTAGGAGGTAGAAGGAAGGCAGATGAGCATAAAACATGATTCTGTACAGAAGGAATGCTGTCACAGGGCACTTTAGCCAGCCCAGCTGGCTCGTTCCTGGAATAAGTCTATCCCTTCCACCTGCTCTTCATCCCAAATGGTGGCTGCGTCCCTATGGCTTCAGGTCATGTTCAGCTCTACGACGAAAGGGTCTCCTCTGTCGGGTCACTGTACATCCTCATGTTCTGTAGGATGTGTGTTTTGATATGCAGGGGTCTGGGTGGCCCGGGGAGGGGGTCAGGATTATCTTTGGAATGGAGCAGTAGTCCAAATTGTCTCTTGGATTTAAAAATATTGTATTTATTTACTTACTTATGAGGGAGAGAGAGAGAATGGGTACACCAGTGCCCCTAGGCACTGCAAACAAACTCCAGACACATGCACCACCTTGGGCATCTGGCTCACATAGGTCCTGGGGAATCGAACTTGGGTCCTTTGGCTTCGCGGGCAAGTACCTTGAGGGCTAAGCCACCTCTTCAGCCCTCTTTTGTTTTTATTTATTTTTTTCTTGGCAACTAGTAGATGGACCTGACCTGAAGCCAGGAAGTCAATGTCAGACTGTTTTGTCCGCAAGTCCATTTGTCCTTATCAACCTGCCTCAGAGGTCTTTCCCATCAACCGCAGACCCACAGACACTGCTGCTCTGCACCACAGGTGAGGCCTTGTGAAAGATGACACACCACTCAGCCCTTCAGACCTGTCCTTCAGCTGCTGATGGAGCAGTCGATGGAAAGAAACAACAACCCAGTAGATCCTGCTGTGGAGTCCTAGGCATCCTCTCGACCCGGCCTCAGGACGATTCCAGCACTGTCCTTGTCCTCGGAGGTCCAGTAAGTAGGCCCGGCATGCCGATGCTGACTGGTGTCTTCGAGCCCTCTGCTTCTCCACTTCTCTTGATGGGCAGTCCATTTTCTGAAGGCGTGTTTAGCACAGAGGTTTTATTTCTGCATGCTCGACCTCAGCAAGTTGTGTCTCATTCCCCCACTGCCATCCACCAAGACCCTTGGGATATTATCTTTGAAGCCTCTGCTGTCAGCCTGGAACCCTCCTGGGGAAGATAAATACACACTCTCTCTCTTTCTCAGTCCTCCCACCAAGTGCAGGGACTCAAGGTTCTGTCCCTGGCTGGAAGAGAATTTGGTAGCAGCATTTATATACATACTGGCTCCAGACAGAGACCTTTCGGCCTAGCTTGTGTGAGATATGTGTGTTTCCTTGGGCACACTCAGAGAAACAGGCTCCCTAGAGGAGCTGGGAGGATGTCGTGCTGTTAGCAACTGGAGCCCAGTCTCCATGAGATCCAAGGATGTGGATCAGCCGGCCAGGAAGTGACGCCAGCATCTGAGGCCTGGAGCGAGGGATGCTACAGGTGATGAGTGCGTGGGTATACGTGTGTGTGCATGTGCATGCGCGCAGGTGCATGCACGCACACATGTGTGTGCGGCAGAGGTTAACGGGAGTTTGCAGCTCCTGTGAGCACTGAGTCAGAGTCCACAGCCTGTCCTTTTGCAGTGCTGGCTGCCGAGACCCCGTGAATGGGGGACCGGAAGCCCTGCCTACCTCGCACTGTGCCGGCAATTTCCCTCACAGGCGAGCCAGAGATGGCGTCCACTTTCTGAAAGGCCACTCGGTCAGGAGATGAGGTTTGTCAGCACAGTCTGTGTCGCACTAGCTGGTGGCTCTCAAACAGGGTTGACTTTGCCAACCCTCAGGGGACCCTGGGCAACATATGGAGAGATTTGTGATGGTCACAGCTGGAAGGCGGGATTGCTATGGTCATCTACTGTGTAGAGGCCAGCGCATGTGAAAGTCCCCATCTCAGAGAACGGTCTGGCTCTCCCTGTCAATAGCGCGGAGGCCGGGGGAGCCTGCTCTGGGCACAGGCGCCCAGGACAGTTTGCTCTAGAACAGTCCCCACTCTCAAGATGCAGGCCTGTCCTGCTAGTTGTGTTCTGAAGATGGCCGGTCCATCCATTCATATCATCGACCTTCTGTGTTGAGACATTATCATGTGGCAGGCCTAGGGCCACACAGTGAGGAGACAGAAATGGCACAGATGGGGTGTTTTCACTCTAGCAGCTCATGTCCAGTGAGGACAACACATGCACACACACCCACACCCCCCCCCCACACATAAATACATGCATATGCAAGTCCACACACAAAAGCATACGTGCATGCATGTGCCCACTCACATTTATACAAATGCACATATGTGGGCATATATGATCCCCATACCATATGATGAAGGCCGAGGCAGAGGGTTCTATGAAACCTGGGCGAGGAAGGATTTACAGTTTGACCTGAGGGGAAGGTCAAGGGAGTCTTTCTAGAAAGGTGGTCGTAGCAGAGGGGAAGCTGGTCCCCTCACAAGCAACTCTATGGAAACCAGCGGGTCAGAGATTTCATTTCTCTGTGCGGCGGCTGCACCCTTGGCCGCCCCCACACTAATCACTCCAGCCACTTGCAACAGGGGCCTCCTCTTCCCTCTGCCCTGTGCGCCCCCCCCAACCGCCGCTCCCCGTCATATCTTCAAGTCCTCTGCGAAATTGCATTTCTAACCTTTGCTGCCTCTAGCCCCTCCATCATTGCCAGGGGAGGCAGGCAGTCCCCTGACCCAGTCCAGCCCTCTGAGGGGAGTCAGATGGTGGCCTTCATTATTTTCCCTACAATCACAGGAGTCTGGGGAAAGGCATAGAGGGAGGGGGAGAGAATGAAGGCTCCTAGGAGCTTTCCATCTGACAGAATGCCCCTTCTCTATCTTAACCGTGGACTGCCTTTGGGATCGTAGCTCTCTCACATGTAAACAGCACTAAAGCTAATGCAAGGCCAGGCCCTGGAAGGCCTCACAAGCTACAAAGTCCACCGGGGAGAGAATAGATCAAAAGACGCTATGGATGGCTGCCCTGCCCAGTGCCTACTGGAAGATGCCAGGGGTCTGGGGTCAGCAAAAATGGGTCCTTGTCATGGCTGATTCATTATTTTGCTGGGTGACCCCAGGTAAATTACTTCACCTTTCTGGGCCACATGCGCCTCGTATGTGAATTCGCAGGGAGCTCATTCCTAGGATCTTGATGACATCTGGTGACATCACTGTCCCTTCATTGATAGGGCCAGAAAGGAAATCTGTCTTCATTCCTTCCCTCTCCTACTGCCTATGTCCCAGACGACAATGGAGTAGAGCCGGCCGAGGACAACGGGATGCATCAACAGACTCCAAGTGAGCTGGATTTGTTCATGCCCAGTACCTTTACCCATGCCATTCTCCGCTGCCCACACGCCCTTCCCACCATGGGAACATTCCTCCCACCCCAGTTCTAGTGCCGGTCGTATCTCTTCTGGAATGCCCCAGACGTCCTCAGGCTGAGGGTCAATTGTGGACCCCATGAACTATGCTTGTGTCCCTGGAAAGTAACTCAATATCCATGGGCAGAAGGTGAAGGGTTGGGGACATAACTCAGAGACAAAGCGCTTGACCAGCATGGAAAGGCCCTGGCATGGCTCCCCACCATGGCGAGGAATCGATGGCAGCAACGAGCTCCTGTCCATCGAGCAGTGTGGCCTCAGTCAGCGTGAGTAGCGACGGAGCCCTGTGACCGGTGGCTTTGGTCGCGTGAGTCTATTCCATACCACCTTGGCCTTCACTCGCAACTAGGGCCTAAGGGAGGGCTGTGTACCAGGTAGTCACTGCCATGAGTGTCCTGGAGGAAGGCAGGCTGGGTGCCACGCACTGACAAAAGCTGGCATCCCAAATGCCACCTCTGGGCTCATTTGACTGTCAAGGCTGGGGGCTGCCCAGGAGCCTTATGAGTAGGGTTTATTGAAGCTGGGAAGATGGCTCCAAGCTTGCAAGAACCGTGCTGGCCCGGGTTCAGTTCCCAAGCCATCCACATAAGCCAGATGCAAAAAAAAAGTGGTGCAAACATCTGGTGTTCATTTACAGTGGCCAAAAGCCCTGGCATGGCCATCCTCACACAGGCACACCTCCCCCCTCCCCACACACTCAAACAAACAAACAAATAAATAATCTTTTTTGTGTTTTAAAAAAGAAACATTCTACTGAGGAATACAATACAAGACTATCTTGGGGTTCTACAAGCAGAAGCTGCACCCTGTGGGGCCTCCCAGGAGCTGAGGCCCATGGGTGAGGGGTTCTGGATTCTTCCCAAGAATTGCTTCTGCCCCCTCCCTCCCTCTGCTCTCAGAGCCACCGCTCCTGGGGAGCTGGGGCTAAGTCCATTCAAACATCGCCTTTGTGCATCTGGCCCTTCTGCGTCTCTCAGCATTCTAATTTCCTGATTCTCGAGTTGTAAGAAAGGAATTTATGACCCATAAGTCCCGCAAAGATGGGTCAACCTCTGGTGTAGTGCTTTGGGGTCAATACTGGAGTAAGGTGTCTGGGGGTGTGTGTGAGGGTCCAAGGGTGTAGAGATGCTCCTTGGGCCATGATGTGGATATGAGATGGATTATTTTCAAGATGGCTGAAGGAATCAGAGGGTGCTGCCCAGCACTATTCATTCATTAATTTTGTTTGTTTGGTACCTGAGACGGAATCCAGTGCCTTGTGCATGGTAGGCAAGAACTCTACCACTGAGCTACGCTACCAGCTCATACTGTTTTGTTGTGTGGCTAGCCAGTGTGTGCCACATGATGGTTAAAAGCCTGGGAGGATGGGTGGTGGATTATGAATAATAATAATGATGATGATGATGATGATTAATAACAATGATGAAGATGTTGGATTTCTTTGCTGGGAAGTTGGAATGGTTTTGCGATACCACTTTTTAGATTTTGGGTTCTGCTGGAAGTGAGGGACAGGGAAACAGGGAAAGGAATAGGGATGAAGGGATAGAGGAAGAGAGAGAGAAGAGAAAGAGAGAGAGAGAGAGAGAACAACCTCTAAGTCCTAGCTGCCCACAGAGTCATGCCAAAGTCATTCGCTGTGCAGAGGAACCACAGATAGGCAGCAGGTCTGGGTTTGGGGAGCAGTGGTCCTAACATAATCACGTCCCCATGTCCACGGTGTGGCCATGGGACAGTGAAGACTGAGATTGCTATCCACTGACCAACTCATCTTCTAGAATGGACCAGGGGCTCTTCTGGCCTTCAGAACAGCTGCTGGCAACCTCCACCCCCAGCAGTGCCTTCATCTTTCTGCCTTCTAAGCTCAGATGTGCCGCGCCTGCCCATCACACCCAGTTCACACTGCCCATCACGTCCAGTTCACACTCTCCACCTGGCAGTGGAAGGCTGGAAGCGCAGGGTCTTACAGGCCGGGAGCCTGCCTTAGACCCTCTCTAGTACCCCAGTCATCATCTTTCTCTGCAGCAGCCTTATTACGGGTTGGGTATGGTTTTCATGCCTCCTGAAGACGCGCGTGTGTTCAAGGCTTGGCTCTCCAGGTGGTGGTGCTGCAGATGGTGCAGATGCTCAGGAGGAGGCCCCGTGGGAAGTCCTTAGGTCACAGGGACACCACCTTGGATAGGAATGCTGATCTTGCGGAGTGAGTTCTTACAAAACCAAGTTGTTATAAAAGCCTGAGGTCAACCCTTGAGTCTCACTTGTCTCTTGCCTGGTGATGTGACCCCGCCCCTCCTTCCACATGAACCTCTGCTTTCATGACATCACTGGCCATGAGAACCTCACCCAAGTCAAGCCAATCCAGAGGCCATTCCTGAGAATTTGCAGGGGTGTGAGCTAAATAAACTTCTTTGTTTATAACATTAGCCTACTTCTGGTTGTTTGTTGTGGCCAATGCAAAGCCAGAACTAGCTTTAAATAAACACTGGGTGACATGGATGGAGGGCCTACACGACACTGGGAGCTATGTTTTTCTCTTTGTTTATATTGTAAAATCCTAAGTTTTAAAATTACCCTATGGCAATTTTTGTTGTTGTTGTTATTGTTGTTTTGAGGTAGGGTCTTCCTCTAGCCCTGGCTGACCTGGAATTCACTAGATTGTATCAGGCTGACCTCGAACTCACAGAGATCTTCTTACTTCTGCCTCCCGAGTGCTGGGGTCAGAGGCGTGAGCCACCATGCCCGCTCTCTATGGTAATTTTGTTCTGCTCATTTTACAGATGGAAAAACTAAGACTAAGAGGCTTCAAGCAATGGCGAGCAACAGCTGATAAGCGGTGAAGCCGATTCCACGTTGACATCTGTTCACCTTCAGTCCTGGCTCCTTCTTCCACAGCCTGAGTTTTGTTTGACTAAGTCTTCAAGAGTCTGCTTGTACTTTTGCCTCACATCCTTACTTCTCACTCCTGTGAAATTTCAGGTTCCAAAATGATGTGGCTGAAACACACATGTATTTTTTTTTCCAAAATATTTTATTTATTTATTTGCAAGGACAGAGAGGGGAGAGAGAGAGAGAGAGAGAGACAGAGAGACAGAGAGAACATGGATGTGCCAGGGCCTCCAGCCTCTGCAAATGGATTCCGGACACATACGCCACTTTGTGCATCTGGTTTCACAATTGCTGTTGGGGAATTTTACCAGAGTCCTTGGGCTTTGCAGGCAAGCGCCTTAACCACTGAGTCATCTCTCTAGTCCTGCATACGTGTATTTTATCTTGATTCCTTTTCCTTTATGTTTCACTTCCGTCCATGACATGTCAAGCCATGGCGTCACGTGTTGAGGCATGGCTTTTATGGTCTTAAGAGCTGGACACACTCCTGTAAGAGATCAACAGATAATAATGGTGATACTGGACTTCTTTGCTGGGAAGTTGGAATGGTTTTGTGATACCACTTTTTAGATTTTAGATTCTGCTGAGAGTAAGGGCCAGGGAACAGGGAAAGGGATGGGGATAGAGGGAGGGAGGAAGAGAAATAGATAAGAGAAAGAAAGAGACAGACAGAGAGAGAGAGAGAGAGAGAGAGAGAGAGAGAATGACTTGCAAGTCACAGTTGCTCACAGAGCCGTGCAAAGCCATTTGCTGTGCAGAGGGACCACAGGTAGGCAGTGGCGCATGAACAGCCTGCTGCGGAGGAAACAGCTATGCCTGCGTCTCCCTGCCTGGTTCTGCAATGATGGATAAGGTCTGTGTGCTGCTTTTCTCAATGCTGTGATCAAATATCTGACAAGAAGCAACTTCAGGGAGGAAGGGTTTTCTTGGGGGGGAGGGGCTTACAGCTTGAGGGGACACAGTCTGTCCTGCAGGGGAGGCCATGGCAGCAGGAGTAAGAGGCAGCTGTGAGTCCGTGGTCAGAGAGCAGAGTAGAATGAACAGTAGCAGTCAGCTCACTTTCCCTTTTTAATTCAATCCAGGGTCCCAGACCCATGGGGAGGGTGCCACCCACCTTCAGAGTGGGTTTTACTTCCTTGGTAAAACATTTGGGAAAATACCTGTATAGACACACCCATTGCCCCACCAGTTTGTTTCCATGGTGATTTTAGGATTTTTTTTTTTAAATTATTTGCAAGGAGAAATAGAGAGAGAAGAGACAGAGTGAGAATGGGCGTGCCGGGACCTCTAGCCGCTGCAACATAACTCTAGATGCATGTACCACTTTGTGCATCTGGCTTTCCGTGGGTACTGGGGAATTGAACTCGGGTCCTTAGGCTTTGCAGGCAAGCACCTTAACTGCTGAGCCATCTCTCCAGCCTCCCACCCCCTCGCCCTCTTTTTTCGAAACAGGACCTTACCCTGTAGCTCAGGAACTCGCAGCAGATCCTCCTGTCTCAGCTTCCCAAGTACTGGGATTAAAGGCGTGAACCACAGCACTCCATGGTGATTGTAAATCCCATCTAGTCGAGAACCATCACAGCCTGCGCTGCAATCAGATAGAGATGACTTCCGTGTCCCCCACCCCGCCCCCGCTGGATTGGCACACCACGTTTGTATCTGTATTAGTCATGTTTCTCACCACTGTGATCAAATGCCTGGCAGAAGCCACTTAAGGAAGGAGAGACTTATTTTGGCCTACAGTGTCAGGGGTGAGAGCCACAGTGGAAAGGCATGGTGACCGCACTTCGGTGGGAAGAGCTTGCAGGGCATTTGATTCACATCTTGTGGACCACGCAGCAGAAGACAAAACCAAGTGTGAGGTGTTGCAGTCACCTACATCCCGCTAGCACAATGCACCCGACCAGGAGCAGCTTGTGGGTGGGGAGGAAGGGTTTATTTGGGCTTACAGACTCTAGGGGAAGCTCCATGATGGCCAGGGGAAACGTGGCATGAGCAGAGAGGCTGGGCATCACCTCCTGGCCAACATCAGATGGACAACAGCAGCAGGAGAATGTTCTGGACACTGGCAAGAAGAAGCTGGCTACAACACCCATAAGTCTGCCCTCGACAACACACCGCCTCCAGCAAGGCTCCAATTTCCAAATTGCCATCAGGTGGGGACCAAGCAGTCAGAACACATGAACTTATGGGGGACACCTGATTCAAACCACCACATGAGGCTAGGCTATATCCCTCCAAGTCTCTCCCTCAATGACCCACCTCCTCCAGCTAGGCCTACTTTTTCCAAAGGCTCCTCATCCTGCCAAAATGGTACCACCAGCTTGGGACCAAGTGTTCCATCACATGAGACTGTGGGAGACGTTTCACATTCAAACCGTAACAGCATCTTTTCATATTCTCAGATCAAGTGACCTGAGCTGTAAATCTTTAGCTCTTGCCTTCTTTGGCCTCTGCGGGTGGTGGTGGTGGCTTCATTTCCCCATCTATAGGATGGAGTGTTCTCTTCCTACGGCCTGGCTCTTCAGGTGTCTGTGCACTGAGGCCGGGTGTGGGTCTCAGGTGTTCTTCTCCATGCATTGACTAGAGCCACGCCCGAGAAAGCTCTTACCTGAAGCTCTCACGTGTGCTGGTCTGGCCTGACCCCAACCTCTGGATGTGAAGCCACTCTCCAGGTGTGCTGTTTGGGTGCTTAGCAGCTCCACATTTAGGGCATTACTGCTCCAGCGTTGGCCAGAGCTGAGGGCCATAGTCACTCCCCGCCCGGCCCCGCCCCCAAGCCAGAGACTTATGCTCCCTGCCCAAGATCTATGAACGTGTGTCACCCCGTGAATAGCTCCCTGGCATTCAGGGTCAGCCGAAGGTTTCTAGAGAAACATTTGGGAGTAATTGTGGCAGTTGTTCTCCTTCTGTGTGTCCTTCGTAAATGGTGAAGCTGGAAAGGGAGGAGCCCCTAGAGCCGTCTCTCCCCCCACGGCTGGGAAGGTGGTGCAGGCTCCACGGGCCGCGCCTCCTCCCGGCAGGATTTATAGTGTGCAGCTTGCAGACGACTGGAGGGGATACAGAAAGCTGGGTAATGATGTGGGAGAGAACATTCCCCGGCACTGACGTGGGCTTCTCTGCACCAGGGAAGCAGAGAGTGAGTAATTGGAGCTTGTGCTCTGCATGGTTATAGCAAAGATAATCTCCGTGACGGTACCTGGATCGCCCCTCTGCACCAGGGGGGGCGTGATGTTGGGGGGGGGTGAGGGGGACGTGATGCGGGGTGAGGGGGGGCCAGGCTTTGACGGATGAGGCAGAACCAGAGACCCAGCTGCTTGGGCTTTTCTAAGGCCACTGAGTCTCAAAGAACCCAGAACGAAGGGGAGGTTCGCCCCAAGAGGGCTCTTTTCTACAAAATGGGGTCCTGGTTGGGTAGCTGGAATAGGGTGAATGTTAGCCTGAAGGGTAGAGGCTGGGAAGGCTCTGCTTCTCCGTGACTAGCTAGTCCCGAGCTGTAAGCACTGCCCCAGTACTCAGGAGATCCTTAACTTTCTCTCTCTCTCTCTCTCTTCCTTCCTTCTTTCTTTCTTTTAAATTTTATTTATTTGCAAACAGAGAGAGAGAGAGAGAGATAGCGAGGAGACAGACAGAGGGAGAGTGGGCATACCAGGGCCTCTAGCCACTGCAAACGAACTCCAGACTCATGCACCCCCTTGTGCAATTGGTTTATGTGGGTCCTGGGGAATTGAACCTGGGTCCTTCGGCTACGCAGGCAAGCGCCTTAACTGCTAAGCCATCTCTCCAGCCCTATCTTTTTTTTTTTTTTTTTGAGAGAGAGAGAAGGAAGTAGAGAGAGAGAGAGAGAGAGAGAGAGAAAATGAGTACACCAGGGCCTCTTGCCACTGCGAACGCCAGATGCATGAGGCACTTTGTGCAACTGGCTTTACGTGGGTATTGGTGAATCGAACCCAGGTTGTTAGGCTTTGCAGGCAAGTACCCTAACTGCTGAGCCATCTGTCTAGCCCCCTTAACATTTTTTTAAAATTCAATGAATGATTGAATGAATGACCCGTTAACAACAAAGGGCGCTATTGTAATTAAAGGGACAGGTCTTCTCTTTCATCTATGCCTATCTCAAGGCTTGGGCCTTGGATTGCTCACAGGATGGTTGCCAGAACAGTACGGTGAGGGGAGGTATGGTGTGAGCATGGGAAAGAAGGGGCAGGAATGGACCCCAGAGCATTTGACTGCTCGTGCCATTGCTCAATCTTAGGCTTCTGGAGGTAGGACAGGGAGCACATGTGGCATTCATGGGTAGACCCAAGGATCATCCAATAGCTGCTCACATTTCCACTGTAGATTGCGCACACCGAGGCTTCAGGAATATATTAGTTTCTTGAATCTGCCACAAATGACCACAGACTTGGTGACTTAAAAACAATAGGCCATGGGGCTGTGGACATGGCTCAGCAGTCAAAGGCACTTGCTTGCAAAGCCTGCCTTCCAGGGTTCAATCCACCAGTACCCATGTGAAGCCAGATACACAAAGTGGCCCTGGTGTTCCCCTACTCATCCGTTCTCATTCATCTTCTCCCTTTTTACTCCAAGTAATCAAAATGTTTTTTTAAAACAATAGGTTTATCTTCTCAAAGTACTGAAAGTCATAAATCCCAAATCAAGTTGAATATTGATATTTTATCATTGTGACTAAATACCTTAGTTAATTGACTTAAAGGAGGAATAATTTATTATGACTCAGGACATCAGAAGTCTATGTCCCTGGCTGTATGGTTATGGCTCTATTGTGATGTCACAAGGCTGAAACTCGATGGTGGAAGGACAAGATGGTGAAAGAAAGCCATTCCCTTCATGACACCCGAGAAGCAGAGAGACAGAGAACGCAGACTCGGCATACCCTTCAAAGGCACAGTCCCAGTAACCCCCTCATTCCAGCTACCCCACCTCCTCATCTCCACCACCTGCCCCAAATGCCATCAACTTACTAACCCATCAGTGAATTGATCCATTAATGAGGTCTGGGTCCTCAGCATCCAGTCATTTCTCCAAAGCCCCAACTGCAAACATCAGGGGCCGAGCCTCAATGGCATACGTTTTGGGGGGATTTGCTTCTTCCCCAAACCATAACAGGGTGTGAAGGCTGCATTCTCTTTGAAGGCTCCAATGAGGAATCCTTCCTTGTCTTTCCCAGCTTCCTGGTCTCTGACCACAGTCCTTGGCTTGAAGATATTCCTCCCTAGTCGCTGCCTGTTTTCTCACGGTGGCTCCAACTGTGTCTAGATCTGGATTTAAGGCCATCTCAATACTCCAGAACGACATTGTCTTACAATCCTTAAATGAAACTATATTCACAAAGACACTTATCCCACATCAAGTCAATCTACACATCCTGTGCAAACATTCATTTGGAAGAGCACGCATTTGCTTGTGTGTGTGTGTTTGTGTGTACATTAGTGACTGAATGTTTGTGTCTCCACAAATACATATATTGGGGCCCTAACCCCTTTAATGGGATGGTATTTGGAAGTGAGGCTTTGGGGAAGTTATTGAGGTTAGGTGAAATCCTGAGGGTGGGGTCTTCTGGATGGACTAGTGATTTTGAAATGAAAACTGAAGCAAGAAAGAAGTCTTGCACACATAACCCGGGATTCAAGCAACTAGGAATCAGAACGAACCCTATCTTAGCAATATCTTGATCTTGGATTTCTGGCCTGTAGGATTATGGGGAGTAAAATACAGGCTGGCCTTGAACCCTTGACTCTTCTGCTTCCGTCTCCCAAGGGCTGTGGTAAGAGGTGGGCACCTCCTCATCCAGCTGGTACTGAGTTCTTACATGGGGTTTAACTGGCATCACTGCTCTGAGGTGATGTGGTAAGTCCTCTTTGAGTGCTGGGATTTCCCTGTTGCCCTTGGGCTATGTCCATCGTCTTCGTTCCCGGTACTGGGCACAGTTACCACAACCAACGGTACATGTCCGGCATTTGAGGAAAACATGAACTTGGGCAGAAGACTGACTCCTGACCTGCCTGGATAAGTGTAGCTAGTGCAAAGGCTGGTCTGCGTTCTGGTTATCAGTCTTCCAGGATTAGAGAGCCAAGACAAAGGAGGTGGTGATAAATCACCCAAAGCATGCTAAGTCAGAGGAACCTTCCAGATCTTTCCCTTCCTTAGGCAGGACTTACTCTGGGGAAAGCTCTACATCATGCTGAGAATGAGAGAGGGTGGTTTCTTAGAGCTCCAGGCCTTGCCACGTGTGAAATCAACACTCTCTTCCTCTGAGCCCCCACCCCCAACCCCAATCCATCCTTCCTCAACACTCCCCACCCCCGCCCGCATCTGTAATTCCGTTTGTTGTGCTCGCAAACACACCGTGTTGGAAGATTTCATGCTAATGAAAGGGTTTCTTGATTAGGTTATGCTGTTACTGTAAATGTTCCCTCATTATCTATGTTATGGAGGAATTTGAAAAAGTATAAATTGAGCGTCTTGCATAATTTATAAAACCTGAATGTTTCCTAATTAGTTCGGTTAGGTTAATGATAGTGCCACGTCACTTCTCCCCGGTCCCTGGGTCCCTGGGAATGACCTCCCCCCACCTCTTCGTTTTGAACACTTTCTGACATTCACACTCTCCCCTCCCCCCAAATCCAGCCACCAGCTTCCAGAGTGGCCTCCGTCAGGTGGGAGGAAGCAGTGCCTTGTAACAACGGTGCTATGAAAAGCTGCTTTTTCTCTGTGCGCCTCCCTACCTCATCTGGAGGCCAAGAGGCAGCCCGGGCCAGCTCGGAATCCAGGGCAGGCCAATCCCATGAAGAATACCTACGGTGAAGTGCATTCCTTTGGCGTTTGCATAGAGACTGGCGCTGGCCTCCATTAGCCACCCGGAGAAGTGAAAATGCTGGAGGAGGTGGGGGGAGGGAACGGGCCCCTCTCAAAAGGATTCTAAAATAACATTTTGCATCCTCAAGTAATTCCCAGCTCTCCCTGGCAACCATTCATTTCTTCCGAACAGCAGAAATTTGCAATATGAAAGTGGATTGGCTTGTCCCTCCCTTGGGGCCCCTGTATCTCTTCATCCAGCGCCTTGGGTAAAAAGCAATGCATACGTTTACAATATAAATGTGATTTAATCGACCTCCCTGTCAGGGAGAAATGGCAAGCATATCAAACAAGACCAAGATGTTAGAAAGAAAAATCATAAATTATTCCAGTGACGAGTTTCTGAGCCGCCTCCTGGACTACTGGATGATGCTATATAAGGCTGTTCCTTGAAACGATAATTAAGATAATTCTGTATGACAAGGAGAAAAATGTCCAGCTTTGTATGAAATGTGCTTCATGTTAGCAAGCTGAATGCTTGATATTGATTATGCTCCCCACACCATTCCCCCTAACTGCCCCCCCTCCTTCCATTGCAATCCAAGGCTAAAATTAATTGAATGATGAGACATTTCTTCTCTCGAATCCTTATTTACCGAACATGCTTCCTAGAAACCATGCAAAGTGGGCTGGCCTCTAATTCTTTAAATTGATCTCTTCCTTTGGCGGTGTCTGGGAGACCACGCACATGTGTACGCACACGCACGCGCATGCACGCACGTGCACATCACAACCTCGCCCGCCCGCCCCCCCCAGTATCCATTGTTCTCTCTGGAAGGCACCATGTCTCCCCTCAGGGGTAGGTTTGATGGACAGATCAGCACAACAGTGTCCTAACTGTTCTGCGAGGAGGCCACCATGGGGCTCTCCTACACAAATGTGGCCAATGCCAGAGGTTCCCCAATGCAGGCAGCTGCAAAGGGGACGCATGCCACCCCCTCCAGCTCTTGCAAATCTACAGAATAGCATCTGGCTTCTGTCTAGCCAAGCATCCTTTCTCCCTCCCCCTCCCAACCTTCCCCGCGCGGTGCAGTTTGGACCAAGCAGAGATCACCCTCCCTCCCCACCCACCCACCCCCAGCTTCCCCACCCCCCTTTCCCAGTCTAGCTGCGGTATTCTATATCCTGAGGAGTCATTCTCTCCTGCGACAGGCACCGGGCAATTCCTGGCTGAGAGAAATGGTTTATGGCCTCAGCTCTGCCTGCTTTTCAAGGCTCTATTTCATCCCGACACGCAGCGCTGCCGCAGTGGCTGGTAGAGAAAAACCTGGGCCTCAGTAGTGAATCCACAGGCCCGGGGTCTGTCTGTAGCTGGGAGAATGCCTTCTCCAGCCTGGGGAGAGGGCAGCGGCTGAGGGTGGGGCCTGCCATTGAGCCAGGCTGGGGCTAGAGCCCAGTGTCCCTGGGCTGGCTCTGTATTAAACAAGCAGCTTCCTCCTCAGAGTCCAGCTTCCTTCCCACGGAGGGTGGTGGCACAGGAGATTCCAGACAGAAGCCAGTGAGTGACAGGTTTGGCACATTACAGACAATCAGTGATTTTTCTTTTTCTTTCTTTCTTTCTTTCTTTCTTTCTTTTTTCTTTTTTTTAAACCAGAGGCACTTAGGCAATTGTGAGATAAATAAATGGCTCTCAGGTTGCCAATCCTGTTTGTGACAACCCGGAGCCTCGCCCCAGGGAGCTATCCTTTCCAGAATGATGCCCAGAGAGGACTTTTCTGTAGCCCTGAATGCAAAAGGGCCGTGTGGTCTCACTGAGCCTCAAAGAATGGTCCCTTGGGGAGAGGACATGAAGGTGATATTTGGATTGCCACCCTGGCCTTCTCTATAGATACATCAGTTGTCAGAGTACCTGGAGTCAGGTGGTGGGGTTGGCGGGGCAGGGCCTGTCTCCCAGGACTCATTGCTTGTCAGCTAGGGCTGGTAGGTGGTCTCACAGTCAGGGTGGGGCTGGGCCAGAGGGAAGGACAAGACAACACAGCCAGCCAGTGGGTGCTGTACCCATGAAGCATGAAACATCTGCTAACCTCGACTCTTCTTGATTTATTTGGCAGAGAGAGAGAATGGGTATGCCAGGGCCTCTAAGCCACTCCAAACTCCAGAAGCATGTACCACCATGTGCATCTGGCTTACATGGGTTCTGGGGAGTCAAAGCTGGGTCCTTAGGCTTTGCAGGCAAGCGCCCTTTAACGCTAAGCCATCTCTCCAGCCCTCACCTCGATTCTGGATTAGGGGCCTGGGTCTCATTTGTTTCTTCTGTTTTTTTTTTTTTTAAATTTTGAGCTGTGGGCATTTCCTGGTATAGCCCAAGCTGGCCTGGAACTCATGGCAATCCCCCTGTCTCGGGTTTTCTAAATACTAGAGGCATAGGCAACCCAGCTTGGGTC